>BSBK01001326.1:0-1483721 GCA_027943335.1 Chamaecyparis obtusa | reverse complement strand
TTTCCAGTAGACATACAAAAAAGGACATCTTTTTTTGTGTGCTCCTCGTCAGGTTCACTCATGGCTCAAGAACGTAAAAATCAAATGACATGATATTGTAGATCTCTTTGTTAGCTATCTAAGCATATAATTTCTCTTGAATTCTGATTATGTTAAATTTTTCAACTCTAATTTCTTTTGTTTGTATGTCCATTTTTTTGTAAAAAACCAACATGCAGTATTTTGGGCATAGATTTTGGTGCATTCATTGAGTTTTGCAATAAGTTACATTTTTAGAAACTAGACTCCATTCTACACACTTTAAAAAAAATAAAATTAATTTTCAATTAGATTTAAATGATTTCTAGGGGGAGAACACAGAAATTTCATTTTTTCAGGGTGTGGTGCACTTTGTATATTCATCAAAAATTAAACATTCATCAAAAAATTACCAAAAAAATATGGGATAAACTACATTGTGTTAGCTAACTTTTCACTGGAGAAATTTAAAAAATCCAAAAAAAAGTGAACATTTTAGGGAGAGCACACAGGACACTATGTTATGTTTTTGGACAAAAAATAGGACCACTTTTTGTGCTTCCCCTTTTTTGAGGGCTTTAATCTGCACCATTTTCAAAATAAGTTAGTAGTTTAGGAACTAGATTCAGAGTATTACAACTCTTGTTTTTGTCGCATCTTAAAATTTTGAGTCTAACTATCTGCAATTTCTTGTTGAAGTGCAGTGTACTGATTTTAGGAAAAAAGTGGCATCTTATACCCCCTTTTTGGTCCCCCCATCTTTGTGCACTTACCCCAATAAAGTATTTAAAGACAATCTTACATTTGTGGAGAGGTTTGAGTGGCACTTATCATGACTGTACCCTCACAAACAACAGCATAGACTGCTTTTACTAAGTTTCCTTTCTCTATTTTGAAGTTTCCTTTCTCTGCCATAGGGGTACAGTCAGAGGGTTTATTGAAAAAATGATCCTTTGAATGGTTACTATGAATATGAATGATTTGATATAGTATATTGCTCATTTTACTTGAAGTTTGGAATAGCTTGTGCAAGGGTGAAAGTACTTTTGATCATTTTGGTCGTGATTGTACCTCTACGCAGTCAAGAAATGTAACTGTCTAATGATTATATGTAATGTTGAATGGATTAAATTCTTTATTCTTGGTAGAAGTGAATGGAAGGAATAGTTTTGGTGTTAGGTTTCATTTATTATTGAATTCAATGGTTTCCAAGATGTGTTGAAGACTTGCTCATTGTTTAATGTTAATTGTTCCTACACAATTGACTCATACAACAATGAAATGCTATGTGCAAGGGATGATTGATAGTATTCCTTGAGGGAAGGGGGATTTTCAAAGACTTTTTATCATTGTATTGTATATTTCCAATATGTTTGGATGTAGGGAAGACCAGGAGAATGAAGGATCACTCACTGATTGCATGATAACCCAGTTTTGATCGGACAGTCAAGGTCTAGATGATTGGGCTATTGAAGAACCCTATTTATTTGTATTAATGATCATTATATGGTCATAATAAGGTGTTTTATCCATTAGAAGGACCTAGGAAGGTGTTTATGTGGATGTTTGGGAAAGCCCTAGGTTAATAGGCCTTAAAGGGAGGGTTTTGTGAATGAAACCTTAAAACTTCTTGATAGTTCTTACAAATGTGAAAATCCTTGGTTTGGGATGGTGTAGAAAATTTGTATATGGTGGAGAAGTTCTGGTTGGGTAAGGAGTTAGTGGTTTCTTTGGAAAGGGAGGCCTAATAAAGGGCTAGTCACAGTGCACTAGTCTTAGTTCAGGAAGTTGGTCCAAAAGAGTAATACCTAAATTTAAACTATGTTGCACAAACCTAAAAATGGTATCCAAATATGTATTTTTTTCCCTAAGTCCTTAGGGAAAGTTTGGCAAGAACCTTAGAAAATTAGTTGGGAAGGCTTCTAGGAAACTAAGCCTTGTGAGTACCCAGTTGTGAGGTATTGGGTTGATAGGATTGTTGAGATGAATCCACTGATTAGATGGAGGGACAATGGTGATGTTGATAAGATGTAGAGCCTCTAGTGGCACAAAACATAGTGTGCACTCTGATAAGGTTTGGTGTTCATAGGATCAATGAGAAGGATCCTCATGAAGATGCTTGGTTGGTGTTGTAGAAACACTTGTGAAGTCCCTCATAACATGACTAATTGCAAGTCCACCTAGGACCTCTACAAAAAGTTTTCAACTTTGACAAAATTAGACCCATAATACCTTTATATCATTGATATAACCTTTTTAGAGTCATTTGGCATTGTGGGAAATAGTTCATTTGTGGCAGCTTTGTTAATTGAGACTATTAGGCCTAGTTGGGAAACATGAATTAGCAATTTAAGGTGTGATGTTCCAAAACACATAGTCTTAGTTTTGACATATGTTATACAAATTGAAAAGGGGTATTCAAATATGTAATTATTTTTCTGAGTCATTTGGAATGTTTTTGAGAAAACCATGAAAAATAGTTGTTGTTGTACTACAAATATTGGGGTTTGAAGGCCTAGAATGGAAAGATTGAGTTTTGGAGTAAAAATACCATAGTGTGAGTGAATGGTGAGTGAAGATAGGACAAAAAATAGGTGTTAAGGTCCTTGGAGGGTTTGGAATCACCATTTGAAGAAGTGATCAAGAATTTGGTTAATGGAACATAAATGTAGATATCACAATAGCTAAGAAACATAAATGTAGGCATCATGGTCACAATTTTTTGGAGGCACAACATAATTGAATGCTATACCTAGACAATGGAACACAACCACTACTCCTCTAGTTCTAAGTTGACACTGCCGGATACAAAAACCATATATAGATAAGGAATAAATTTAGAGAGCAGAGGAGGGTCGTAACGACCAAAATAATATAGGGGTCCCTATATTATTTTGGTCATTATTTCCCTCCTCCTATGCTCTCTAAATTTATTCCTTAACTTTGGTTTTTGGATCCTGCAGTGTCGACTTAGAACTAGAGGAGTAGTGGTTGTGTTGCATCATCTGGGTATAGCATTCAATTATGTTGTGTCTCCAAACAATTGTGACCATGATGCCTACATTTATGTTTCTCAGTTGTTGTGTCCCAAGACCCCTTATGACCCTTGACCCTTTACGATCCCTAAGGATACATCTTAGAGGTCTTAAAGTGTCGTAAAGGGTCATAAGAGGCTCCTAGGAGGGGCTAGATGAAATTCCACCTTCATGTGGTTGGCCCTGTTAAGTACAGAATGTTAAACTATTCTTGAAACAAAGAGAAGCTCAATAATTTAAGGTCTCAGTCCACAGAGATGCTGAAAAAATGACGAGAATCAATGGAGAGTTTTTAGATACTGAGAAGACATATATGCAGTGGAGGCCAGGAGGGATTTTTATGGTGATTTTCTAGATGTGGAGATTTCCTAGAGAGGGTTTCCAGACTGAGTACCAATCCAGAGATGATGATTTAGTAATCTACATTTGTAAAACCTTCACAAAAATCCCTTTTTTGGCCTCCACTCATACCTCTTCTTAGAATCTAGAAACTATGGATATTATTTCTCATCCATGCACAAAATGTACTAGTGATCATATAAAATTACTTTTGTGAGACTAGGATCAATTATGAGAAGGTAAAAAATAAGATAATATTATTGTATCTTTCATTTCTTTTATCCATTCATATTCTTTGCCTTCTCTTATATTGCATACTGGTAGTATACATAAAGGTAAGATGGTGATTATTCTCGATGATCGATAGGTATAAGTCTTCCAAGCCTTACCTAATAGCTAGGAGTAAAGATAACAGAGCGCAAGAGACCATCATAGTTTATCTCTTTCTTTGATCCCTATTACTGACAAAACATTTTACCTTTCATTAGCTCATCAAATGCGGGGATTTGAAAGAATTTAATAGATGATATTTTCATCACTAACGTACATTATTTTAGTTTGACACTGAACAAATTTATCTACTTTGCACACTTGTAGACATCGAGCACAACCATAAAGAAGCATCCCCTCCTATGGCTTGAGTAATGTAGGCCATGGGAGGAGATGATTCTTTATCATTGTGCTCGTAGTCTACAAGTGCGCGGAGTCAATAAATTTGTTCAGCATAAACTTAAATAATATACATTATCATGAAAATATTCTATTAAATTCTTCCAAATCCCCACATTTGATGATCTAATGAAAGGTAAACCATTTTGTCAATAATATGGACCGAAGAAAGAGACCAACTACGATGGTCTCTTAAGCTTTGTTACTTTTAATGTGCATATCTGTCACTTTTTTGACACTCATGAAACCTTTTTCGATAGCAGTCCTATACGTCTGACGGGTTATTCTGTCAGACATTCAATGCCTATCTATCGCCATTCTGACAAGTTAAACATCAGAGAGAACTCCTTTTCGATAGATATGTGCGATGAGACTTCTATGCATCTGATAGTTTGTCTTGTCTAAAATTCATTGCATATGCATCGCCATTCTGATAGTTATTTGTCAGAGTTGTGATAGATATATCATATGAAAGCCCATAGTAAAGTTACTATTTATGTGGCCAATTCTGACAAGAAATGATGTTGAAATACTTCTGCTTATCACTTCTGTCACAATTTCCAAAGAAAAAATTCCGATGGGAACATCTTTCGAAGTATCAACAAATTGACGTTACAAATCCAACACATGGCTGTAGGAATATGGCCTCAAATATACTAGTGGTTGGATTTGGAATTGTGCTTCCCACTTTCATGCACAACAAGTACATGAGGTTGGGAATTCTTCAATGTACCCATCTTTATAAGCTTATCTTGTTCATGTATTAGAGACTCAATGAATGTAGCCATTGTGGGCATCTTCCAAGTTGCTAATGTTGTAAGCCTAACTGTGTGGAAATCAGAGACAAATACTCCATATTCTAGACCCAATTTTGATAGAATAGAAAGGATTAATTTTCTTTCTTCCTTGGATTTTTCAATACCACATCCTTTTAGCTGAAGCAATAAGGCATTGAATTTTGTGAAGAAATCTTGAATATTATCAAATCTCCTTGGATATAATAATTTGAGTTCATTTTCAAGGATATGACCCTGCATCTCATCTTGATTTGGACAAAGAGTGTCTCCAATGTATCCTAAACTTGCTTTGAAGTTGTGCATGCCTCAACATGAAACATCATTTCATGAGAGATGGATAAGCATATGAGACCAAAGGCTTCATCCATGCGGCTGAACTATTTAGACTTTTCAACTGCTGAATTGGGTTCAACCTTTATATTCATAACTATCTGATAGAGGCTTCTACTTCTAAGCTAAAGCAGAATATATGGCTTCCAATCAAAGTAGTTGCAAGGTGTGAGAATAATAGAGGCTGTAAACTCCATTCTTTAGGGTCTGATGTTATGTACCTACAAAATAAAATACTCTCCTTCCTAGCACCTATGCTCTGATACCATATGAAATTTGTAGCTATAACTGCATAGATCAGATAGAAGGAAAATAAAACAAATCTGGGTAGATTATACAGAGAAATAACATAGCAGCTAATAAGAATAGAGCATTAACAAAAAACTTATGTTCATTATGCTATCCACTACAAGAATTGATTATGTATCACCATAGTTACAAATCTCAGAAAAGATCCATTTTTTCTTACGCAACAATAAACTTAGGAATTGACTAATGCTTTTAGCAACTGATTGATAGTAAACTGATAGTTAGAACAATGGATCGGCCTCCATTAAAAGCCTAAGTTTGGGCATAGAAAAATGATTTTAATAGCCTCAGTTTGGGACAGTAAAAGCCAAATCAAACCTAACAGCAAGAGGTGAACCAAAATCTATGAATGGTGAACTAAAGATGGAATTAATCACAACAAATACTTAGGAAACCTAGAATTCATATCATATTAGAAGGAAAGATTTCAATCCCAAAATAAAATAACCAAATGATGAAGCCGAATATAAATTTAAGACATTAATACCCATAATGTGAATATGGTACTACAAAAAACAAAACTATTTATTCAGACAGAGGTGCATATAATATCTCCATACCTCAAGAGTTTATTGTAAAAGTGAATTTCCATACCTCAATCCCAAAATCTAGAACAAGAAATGTACAACCATTCACAAATCCAATTTCCCACTCACAATAGAAGCCCCAAGGACTATTTGGAAAGGATTTAAACTTGAAAAGACATCGATTCCCTCATAACCTCAGATTGAAATTCAAGTCTCAAACTCAATTAAAAAAGAACTCATTTGACAATCCCAACATTGCTTATGGTTGCTCACTAATTTTTTTCCCATGAAAGATGCCCCCTTCCCAGCTAATAGAATTTCTAAGAAACTCCCTAAAGTGGGTTTCAGATCAAACTCTTCTAGTACGAGAAATCAATCCAAGAATTTTTTATAAAAAAGACCTGCCCAGCGAAAGAACATTTCCACAACTAGAAAGTTGACACCCTCTGGTTCTCCCCCAAGCCTAACATAACCATCACTATAAGGACCATGAAATTGCCATGAATTCAACCATTGATGAAGGGAATTAAGATGGTTACCATTGAGTACCCTCAAATTTGTGAATAATTTCCATAATGAAATAAAATACCCTATCCCCAAAATTAGAAGAGAATTGCAAAGAGGTAGAACTGGTGTTGGATGGTTCTCTTTTAAATTCCCAATATTTGTGGTTACCTTGATTATAGCAGTTACTATATTTAAATGCTGATACAATGCATGTTAAAATAAATATCCCTTAACTTGATTTACGTAATTGGTTGAAGGGAATTTAAGAAGATTATAATAGAAAATGGTTGTTAAACATTTAGGGTTATGACAAAATATCAAAAGACATAAATATCTTATAATTGTGTCAAAAAAAAATTCATAAGTAAAGGATTGTGTGTGTTAATTTGATTGCATTTTCCACCTTCATTCAGAAAATTATTTTCTAATTAATTTGTTTCCCTCTTATTTATTTTAAAATGTAAATCATCTATGTTCAAGTGGAGTGTGGATTATCACTAACTGTATTATATATTATCCTCAATTTGACTAAACATAACTATAAATGTCAATCAATAATTTTAATTAATTAGAAATACATAGACCATATTGTTGGGATTATGGAAAGGTGAGTTACTGAGAGGGGAGGGGTGAATCAGTAACCCTAAAAAGAATTTGTTCTTTATCCTTAAAATTATCTCTTTCATTAACCAATTGTCATGTTATCATTTCTATCCATTCTTAACATAACTAAAACAAGAAATGCTTTCTAATCAAACATGTAAACATTCATGAAACTTTATACATAATACACAAGTATTTGGTATTGTAGAAACCCTTGTTAGAAGATAAAAACTACGGTGGGGATGATACCCACAAAGCTTCACTACTGCAATAATAATTTTTTCTTGTTAGGGCTTCCAATGTTGATCACTTCTAATGGTCTTACCCTATTAGGAGTAATAATTAAGACCTGTTAAAATCTACCTGATTAAAGGATTTAAGAAACATTGTTTTTGATTGCATGAAAAAATAGGTTTTAAAGGGGACCTGAGACCCCATACAAGAAGAGATTAAAAGATTACAACATTAAGCATATTGAAAAGGAATAGGACTAGAAGACAGTCCAATAGAACCAAAACTAGCAAAAAAAACCAAAACGACCAGACACAGAAAAACTGACCACCAACCAAAAAACCAAGAACCCAAATAGAAAATGGAACCAAGAGAAACTAAGTAAACTCCTTACGAGTTTCTTCCACTTCCTTCTTCACCTCTGAGATCTTGTTAATAGCAGCATTGAAGTCAGATAGCTCAAGGATCCGATCTTGGATCTTTCTCGTTTTGACACACCGAGTGTGTCTACCAGGGCCCTCATCACCCACATCATCAATGTCCTCCTCAGGTTCCTTGCTGGGGGAACCAGCATCTAGTTCCGCTTTGATGGTCATAAAATAATCCATGGTAGAGCCCATAAACATATTGTTGTCCTGCATATGATTTAAGAAACATTGTTAAGTGTGCACTTGGTTAAGAGATTTACAAAAGAATTGTTAGGTCTACTATGTTACTTGAGATTTAGTCTACCACAGTTGTTAGAAAGTAATAGTAAATTGATCTGGATGTAGCAACTTACTTTGTTGAATTTCATATCTAATTAGCCCTTAACTAATATCACCTTGTTTTTGATAAATAGTAGTAGCAAGAAAGGGTGCTGACCCATAGAATAAAGAGGCTAACTATGAAATTAACATAAAGTTAATCATCATAGAAAGCAGTAGTAAAGCATAAAAGTCTACCATGATCAAAAACAAAAAGGCAGCAAAAAATAAGCCACCATCTATGTAAAGTATCACACAACTGCAAAACAATTTTGGAAATGTTTAACTTAAACCCAACCGGGTGCCATGCAGGGCTAAAAACCAAAATCACAGTATTAAGCATATGAAAATAAACTAAATTTAACCAAAAAAGAGCCAGGGAACCCACAACAGTCACCATCCTCCCATTCACGAGAAGCAACAGAGCTAATTTCCTTTCCATAGGCGCTTCGACAGCAGAGTGTCAACCCATTCCTCATTGAGGAAGTTGAAGAGCTCCCAGTTACTTTTATCATCTTCCTTGTCCTCCAAGGCCTTCTCATTGAGGAGGCAGAGGGTAGTGGTGAACACATGCATTAATTTGAGTGCAAATTTACTGATGTCCTTCAGGCGCTTGTTGGTCGCTTCCATATCCTTGGTGAGTTTAGACACCATGTTCTCTATAGAGGTGAACTGGAACTTCATTTTCCCCATCAGCCCACTACTAGTGTGCTCTTTGTCCTCGCTAGGGTCTTTTTCCTTCCTCTCTTCCTCATCCACATTGGTTTGTATGTCCATTTCCACCTGTTCAGTGTCCTTGTCTAATTCCTCTTTGCTGGGAGAGCCCACAGAAGCATCCTCCTAGGTAGAAGCTTCCTCCTTTTCCATGATCTCTCTAATAACTCTTTTTCCTTGCACTTTGGAAAGATGGTTAGAGTGGTGGGTAGAAGTGAGATGGGGCTCAGAGGTCTGGGGATAGTCCAAATTAATAACAATCCTTTTATGCTTCTTGGGAGGGGGCTATCATCCAGGTTAAGGGAATGCTTTTGAGAGCTAGGGGTGCATTGGGTTTCAGAAGACTTAGAGCTTTAGGCAGGGGTCACACCGCCTTTAGAACTAGTGGGAGTGGGGATGCCCTAGTTAAGGGAAATCGATAGTGACAAGGGTTGTTGAGAGGTGTGAGAAACCTGCAGAGGTGAAGGGGGGCAGAGGGCACAGTGAAAATTGTATAAGTAGAGGATAAGGCCCTGATGGAGATACATGGGGTTTCTACCAAGGGAAATGGCTTCATTCATAGCCTTAACATTAGCTTCCAATGAATGCAAAAGGTATAAAGGAAAGGAAATTAATAGCTCTTGATGAAAATGGTTTAGAAATGGGAGATGATAGTTATAGAACATACCAAACCGCCCCTCTAGCATGAAATATTTCATCACAAGCTTGCACATCTTTGGCTAGAACTTTGGGAGCTCAGCGATGGCATAGCCACCATTAAGTGGAGAAGGGGTAGCATCATCCTTGAAGAATTGCACAAATTCCATCTTAGCTTGGGCCTTGGCAGTTTTTTTCCACTTTCTACCAATGGTTGGCATACCCATCGCCTAGCCAATAACCTCTTCATTGATCTAGAAGGTGATGTCATTAATGGTGACTTGCCTATCATTCCAAGTTTTGGCAACCTTCTTGGAGATCATTTCATCATGGCCTTGGAGGCATTCCATGAAAGGAAGAATACCTCCCTCCTTGCAAAAGTACATAACCATGGGATCCAAGGAGAATTCCTCCTCAATCCTGTCTGGCTCCATTCTTTTCCTATCGCCGCCCACTTTCTTCCCGCAAGCCACCTATAGAAAGGACTAGAAACCTGAGGAATACCTAAGGAAGGATCACTCACACCAAGCTCGGCTCTCTGAAAATTCACATAACATAGGTTGGGGATGCCATAAAGAAATCCAAACAAAGAATTTGAGGTCGTGTCAAGTTGCGGAGAGTGATTAAGGTTTTTATTGTCTTGGGGATCATAAAGCCTTGTTGTAAATGCCACTGGGGTTAAAACATGAGAAGTATATGATAACCCATAATTATCATAATAATTATCTACAGAAAAATCCATGTCGTATCTCTTGACAGCCACTAAAGATTTATTTCCTAGAGCCCATTTGAAATAATGATGGTCATTTAGAGTGAAACTCGTGCCCATATGCCACATCAGGCCCCTTTCATACATTAAATTAAAACCATGATGAGCCATGTGGCAAATAAAAGGTATTGTGATAGGGGTCACTAAAATGTGTTGGCACCCAACCCCACCACATGGCATCCCACGCAAGCTCTCCTTTTTATACTTCAAAGGATTCAAATTCAATTTCTTTCATTTCCTGCCTAAGCAAGTCTTGACTATCCTGGGGTAGCTGACTAATAGCTCTCCAACACCGAAGCCCATCTAGATGCAAACAGGTAGAAGCCATGGTGTCAGAAACCTTATTTCCCTCCCTATAGATGTGTATGATAGTAACCCTTTGCATGCGAACCATAATGTCATAGATATCACTCAAAATGCTATCCACTTTCCAACCAACATTATAGATACCCCTAGAAGAATCAATTATGGTCTTGGAGTCTCCTTCAATAGCAATGTTGGTGCAGCCTATGGTCATGGAAAATCTCAAACCCCAAACGAGAGCCATACCCTCCACCTGGTTGACAGTATGGTTGTGAAGGGATCCTGCATAGGCCTCAATCAAGCAGCCATTATGACCATGAATGACACCACCACCAGCTTGGAGCTGATTGCGAACTGAACCATCAAAATTCAACTTGTGCCAAGTAGGTTGAGGAGGAGTCTAGACAGTGGCATTTCGAACAAAAATCTTGGAGTTATCAAATTTGGCAAAATCCTTATCCAATCCCCAATTCATTGCAATGTTGTGATCCCAAGTAGAAGGTGGGAGACTTGGAGTCTTCCAGTGGGTGACTGATAAGCTTTCTTGAAGTAATTTGAGCCCAAGATGGAACACCATCATGCTATTTAATTCAGTATCTCTGAAGATCCTATTGTTGTGTTCCTTCCATAGGAGCCAGTAGAAAATTGGCAAAGCTTGCCTCCACATGAGCTTTATCAGAGGGTGGAGGGAAGGAGAGAGCTAGTTGTGGAAATAATCATAGATATCCTTATTAAGAACCCACCAGATGCCCAAACGAGTCAAAATCTGCTGCCACACCTCAGTCACAAAATTACAATGAATAAACAAGTGATTTATGCTCTCCTCTTTTTTACATAAGTAGCATCTATTGGCAAGACTGAACCCTCTCTTGGTTAGGTTGTATAGAGTGATAATTTTACCATGTAGCACCATCCACCAGAAGAGTTGACCTTAGGGATAAGTTGTGGTTGACACACTTTTTTCTAGCAGGTACTATCAGCAATTTTTGTGCTAAGTTGAGTATAAGAAAATTTGACTATGAATCCACCATGGTGAGTATGACACCATAGGAGTCTATCAGGCCTGTCAAATAGGGGAATACAGACATAGTGGATTAAGGTGTTGAGGTTAGTAGCCATATGAAGGAGATCCGGTTTGTCCCTCAAGATATGGATAATATCAATCCATCTGTCATTTGCAATGAAGTTGGAGACCAGGCTACCAACCCCATGGACAAGAATGTTTCTTAATTGAGAAAAATGGGTCAAAGTGAGAATACCATCAAGTAACCAAGGGTCCTCCCAAAACTTGATATCCCTACCACTTCCCAATTGCCATAAGATCCCTTTCTCTAGAATAATGTTATTCCTGAGAATGTTGTTCTAGATTTTGGAGCCTCTTGGGTGCCCCTGTTCCATAAAGAGCTTACAGAAGTGACCCCCATCAAGGTATTTAGCCTCCATAATTTTACACTAGTTAGAACAACCTAAAACCAAGTTCCAAGATAGTTTGGAAAGTAGGGCCCTATTGAGATTGTTAATTCTTTTCAGCCCAAGTCCTCCTAGGTGTTTAGGGAGGTAGACTTTTTCCCAGCTGACCAAAGGAAGCCTCCTCTTCTCCTCAGACCCTAACCAGAGGAAGGTTCACTAAATCTTCTCCTATTTATCAGCCATGATACCAAAAATTTTGAATATCAAAAGGAAATAGATAGGAATGCCTTGAAGAGAAGTAGCAAGGAGTTGGAGCTTACCTACACTGCTAAGTAATTTACCTTTCCATCCAGCCAGCTTCCTTTGAGTTCACTCAAGGATTGAGTTCCAAAATTCATTCTTCACATCTTTGACCATAAGGGGGAGGCCGAGGTAAGTCATAGGAAGTAGATTAGCCTAGCAGCCAAGAATTCTTAAAATCTTTGTTTGGACTGCCAGCTTAGTGTTGAAGAAGAATATTTGGCTTTTGTGATAGTTAATATGTTGACCTGATGTAGAAGCATATTTTTCAAGCATAATTTTCCACACCCTAGCTTCCAGAACTGAGGAGGTACTGAAGAATAATGTGTCATCCACAAACTATTGTAGGACTTCAGGAGGAAGGCTGGAAGTAGGCTTGATGCCCTGAATTTCTCTAGACTATGCCAGATGTATCATGTTACGACCCAAGACCTCAGCCAGAAGGATAAATAGATAGGGTGATAGAGGGTCCCCTTGGTGAAGACCCTTAGTAGGAGAAAATTTAGTAGCTAGTTTTTCATTGAGCAGCACAAAGAATCTGATAGTTTCAGTGCAAGCTTTGATCAGAGTTATGAAGCCTTGAGAGAAACCAAAGGAGGCAAGAACTTTATAGAGGAAGGTCCAATTAACTTTATCATAGGCTTTAGAAATTTCAAGCTTAAAATCCATACTAGCAGCCTTGCTATGATAGATAGAGTGAAAGATTTCATGAGTGGTGATGGCAACATCCAAGATTTGTCTACTAGGGACAAAACCTTTCTGATTGGGATTAACAACTTTACTAAGAAGAGGTTTGATTCTATTGACCATAATCTTAGAGAAGATTTTGTACAGGGTATTATATAGACTGATGGGTCTGAAGTCCTCCATAGTTCTAGGTTTAGCACACTTTGCAACAAGGACAATAAAGGTGTCATTGAGTTGTTTGATAATTTTCTTAGTTCTAAAAAAGTCCCTAGCCGCATGAATCACATCATATCCAACAATATCCTAGAATTATTGAAAAAGGCTAGGGGAAAGCCATCAAGGCTAGGGGCTTTGAAGGGTCCCATGGAGAACACAGCCTTATGGACTTCTTCATCAATGACTTTAGAGAGAAGTGATTTGTTGTCATTTTCTGTGATCACCTTTGGCAAAATTGAGATAAGCTGATTTTGGAGGATTCCAAGGTTCCCTGAGCTCACATCAGAAAAGGAATTAATGAAGTAGTCCATAGCTAAATTCCCTAGTAGAGTACGGTTAGAGATCTTAGTCCCCCTATTATCAGTTAGGGTACTAACAGAGTTATGTCTGTTGTGCTTGCAGGAAGATTGGTGGAAGAAAGTAGTGTTCCTATCTCCCTCTTTGAGCCACAACACTCTGGACCTCTGTTTCCAAAACACTTCCTCATTAGCAAGAGTAGCCTTCCAATCTTCTTTGGTCTCTTCCTCCTCATTGAGTAAGTTAGTTGATAAGTCCCTAGTAGCCATCCTCCCTTGGAGGGTTTCCAGTTTCTCCACTAGGGCTTTCTTTTTGTGAAAGGCATCTCCAAAGGTAGTTTTGCTCCAACCTTTAACAGCTCTCCTAATGATTTCTAGTTTAGAGGCCACTCTAAACATGGTCGTTCCCTTGATCGGGGTAGACCACCATTGTTGTATCTTTTCCCAAAAGTTGGGGTTTTATGTCCACATGATTTCAAATATGAAGGGGGTAGGGTAGGAGTGCTTTCCATCCAACCACTTGAGCAGAAGAGGGTTGTGATTAGAGGTGGACCTGGGAAGCGCATTGAGAGAGTAGGAAGGACCTAGATCCCAAATAGAATAAATTAGGACCCTATCTAGTTGCACTTGAATGAGGTGATTTCCCATCATGCAGTTGGTCCAGATGAAGGGATTACCTTTGAGATCCACATCATGGAGACCATTCAAGCTGATAAAGTGGGACAGGTCCCCCATGCTTTTAGTGAAATACACAATGCCCCCACATTTTTCAGAAGGATATAGAGGGGAATTGAAGTCCCTTGCAAGAAAAAAATTAGAGCCCTGTAGGTGGAGAAAGGAAGCCAAAAGCTCATCCCAAACATCCTTCCTGCCCTGATGAGAATTAGGAGCATAAATATTAAAACAGTGCCAAGTAGCTATCAGAGAAGTGAACGGAACAACCAAGTGATGGTGGGAGAAGCTTAGGGCATCCCCTTTAACTTTAGACAAGTTCCAAAGAGTAGAATTCCCTCTAGAAGCCCCACTAGCCTCAGAATAAAAGAACATGGCCCTAGGCCATAGTCGACTCACAAGAGAATCAAAGTTACTATAAGTCATTTTGACTTCTTGTATAAGGAGAATATCAACTCTATAATCACTAATATATTTCTTAACAACAAGTTTTTTATGGGGGTTATTTAAGCCCCGAATGTTCCAGGAGAAAACAATCACTTCTTACCTTTGTGTGTGAGGTTGAGGGTTTGTTGCCTGCCAACAGTAATCTCTTTGTTGTGCTCCTTTGTCTTCTTATCCTGTTAGATGGTCTTCCTAGTTTTATGTCCACACCAACATCAATCTTTTTGTTCCTTATTTTCTTGTGTTGGGTTTTCCATTCTCTATCTTCACTCTTCACAGTCTCAATCGACTTTGTTGGGGTGATGCATGTAGCCTGTTGAGGGCCAGTATAACAAGTGTTAAGGACCACTTCCATCATCAAAGTACGCATGAGTTCCATAGGTGGTGTTTCAAGAAATAGACCAGTGCTATTCATCAACATCAGATCCTCTTGGACATGTTTCATACTCGAATCACTATGAGGGGGGTAGAGACCATTCCCAATGGGAGCCTCATCCACTATTATTTCACCATCCTTTAGTTGAGTAGTCAAGAAGAATTCTTCCAGCATGGGGGGATTTTCCACAGTTACTTAGTTTTCTAGAGCGCCATCCTGAGTCATCAAAGTAGCAACATCTATGGGTTTACAAGGGGAGCGCCCTTAAGTTTTGGCTTTGGTAGCTTGGGCACCTTGCGGTCCTTTCTTGTGTTCCCTTTAGCATTGCAATCTTGACAAAAAAGGGTAGCATTCCCATAGATGATAGTCTAAGACCATTTCCCTAGTTTGGACTTAAGGATAGAAAAATTTGGGAGTGTCTTGTTAATGGGGACATTTAAACAAAAATGGGCAAAAATGAGACAAGACTTTGAAAGGGTTATCAAGTTAGCAGAGATATAGTGCCCAAAGGAGTTCCCTATTGATTTGAAGACTTGTTCATCCCAAAACTTAAGTGGGAGACCCATAAGATGGATCCAAATAGGGGCCATCTTATTTAAGTCAACAGAAGGGTTGAAACCTGGCTTCTACTTAGCTGTAATGAGGAGATGCTTACCATATAGCCACGAACCCGCGAGGATGAGAGACAGGTCCTCAACTACCATGAATCTAAAAAGAAAAAGACCACCCTACATCACTGAAGTCGCCACACTACCTTTCAACTTCCAGTTGATTCCTACCCATTTCCTCACCATATCGATGGTGGGTCTGAAGTTGAAAAAATGTCCTACCAGGGCGAGGTGGAATTCCACCATAGTTCTATTGACAATGGAATCTGGGAGAAGGATTTTCGTGCCTTGATCAATAATGTTAGACACAAAAAAAGGGGATTCCACCTCAGTAGTTTATGTCCCCACAAGCGCACCTTTCTAGTGTGGCTTGGGCTCAGGAGTTGAATCCAAGGACTCTGACCAAGGAATAGTGGTAGAGTCAGACAAGGGTTGAATGACTAGTGTCAAAGGAGGGTCACTAGGGGGAGGAGGAGGGGGTTCCTCCCCATGAGCATCTACCATGCGAGGTAATATTTTGAAATTCAAAATCTTAAAAGCACGCCCAAGTTGCAGAGCAGATTTGTTTCAGTGAGTGTTTATTACTAATATCACCTTCTTGTGATAGATATCTTCTCTGAATATTGCTCAGTAGCCTATGGTGTGATGTTGAATATAATCCTTGAATGCTCTATCAAAACCTTAACATCACAACCCTATCTGATCTTCATGTCTCTATTAGGTGGCTACTTTTCATGTGTTCTCTTAAAATTGGCATCTTAACAATTCTTATATCATAAGGATTTGACCTAATTAGGGTTATGGAATCATCTAGAAAACCTTAGATCTATGATCCAAATGAATAACCTAAATCAATATTACATAGGGATCATCACCATTTAATTATTACATCTCCAATAAATATTTACCTCGATCTATGTAAACCATTTTCTAGCTTAGTATAAATCATTTTCCTTGTATTTTGTGACATTCCATACTTCTATGTCATTATTGTATTACTCAGTATATACTACATTCTTTTCTTAGTAAAATATTGATGCTTGGTAAATATGAATGCTCAGTTTTAACTATATTCAGTGCTTCGTAATCATTTGTCTTAGTGTATGTGCTCAGTTACTTTGTCATTCTGCCTTGTGCTTTGCTTGGTTACTATACTTAGTGTGTTGACTGAATAGCCCATTTTCTTCCTGAACACCGACTATGTGTGACACTAATGACAAATCATAATATAACATTCTCCCCCTTTAGCATTAGTGACAAAAACACATGTATCCCATAATCAAAATTCCAAAATTTCAAAACTTGTAGACTTCAAAAAATTTATTGTAGAATCCCCCTATCTCTATGCCTCAGTAAGTCTACTATATACATATTTTCCCCCTTCTTTCATAATAATGCCAAAAATGAATATGCTTAAAAATTATCAAAAATGTTCTGATGGGTTTTCTTAAGGTTGGTCAATATGTTTTCCCATTCCTCTTTCAAACTCTCAAGTGCAATATGCTCTAGACCTACCTGGGCATGCATATCAAAAGTGTGATCTATCACTGATAACTCAAGAGTGGAAACTAATTGCTTTTCTTTCTTTACATGCCATTATATCACCTCAATGTGGAGCAACAACTCATCTTGTAGCTCAGTTGTTTGATCTTTTATTTTATCTTCTTCTCTTCTCAATTCATTCCTTAACACATGTATATGTTTAACTTTATCATAATACAATTTGAATTCATGGGGTTCTATGATGAAACTTTTAGCACTCTTCTACAAATCATCATCTAGCTTCTTCAATTTTTCATGCATTTATGGAGTAAAGGAATCTATTGTGAAAAGATTCTTCAAACTAGTGAGTATCTACTGAATAAGTCCTTTAATTTCACTTGCAGACTCAGATAGCATCACCTTGTGAATTTCCACTGCTTGGCTAATCTTCTCGGTAATCTTATATTGTATCTTGGTTTTGACTCTATCTTCAATCTTTTTCTCTTCATTTGTGGTAGGAGAGTTCATGTTCTCGGTAAGGATTGCAAGTTGGTCAATGATGGGAGTAGAGTCATCAATAATGACATCAAGGACAACTTGCATCAATATTTCTCTAACATCATCTAGCATCTGTTTGTGTTTTCTTTGTTGCCCCAGGTTCTCTTGAGATGCTTTTCTAGTGCAGAGTTCTCCATACCTTATGAGAGCTTCAGGGTCCAAAGTTCTAGGGTCACATGAAGGTATTTCTATAACTTCATCAAGTGTGACCAAACCTTTTCCATGTTTCTTCTTCTTCTTCTTCTTTTCATATTTTCTTGATGTGGGGGATTGTCCATAAGGAACTAGAGCCTTTTTCTCTAGATTTAACTTATGTTACTCAGTTGAGACACTTTCTTCTTTTTCCTTCCCTTCTATAATTCCCTTAGTCTATGGTCCTTGGGCTTGTGGCCTTGTGCCAGTAGTACAACCTTCTAATTTTGTTTCACCTTGAGTTTCTTTCACTTCTACCTTTATATTTTGAGTCTCTTTTTCTTCTTCTTCACTCTTCTATTCTACTGTATCCATTGGTTTCTTAGGTGATGTGTCCTCAATTTTCTCCTTAGTAGTAATATCAATAGATTTTACCAAAAGAGGTAAGTTACTTGGTATTTTTCCTCGAGCTACCTCGATGGTCTGTTCTTCTTTGTTCTCGATAGCAGCAGTGATGTCTTCATCTTATTTGGCTTCATCATTGGGGTCTCCTTCAGTGATATCTTCAATCAATACATCTTCATCCCCGGTTATTTGTAACTTCTCTAGAGTATCTTATTGTTCAATTTGGCCAACAAGATAAAAATCTTCAAGATATGTATTTGTTGTTGGAAATATAATTGGGAAATGTGATACTGATAGGGGGGGTGAATAAAATATCACCTACTTAACCATTTTCATAAAAATAAAACTTTTGCATAGCATCAACAATACTTGATCATAATCAAATAACTAACATACTAAACAACATCCATGAAACCATTCATAACATAATGATTTTGGTTACCCAGAAACCCTTGAAAGGTAAAACTAGGGTGGGGATGTCACCCACAAATCTTCACTACTACAGTAATAAATTTTCCTATTAGGGCTTATAAAATTTGATTAAAACTTGATCTACCTAATGAGGGGTCTACCCCGTTAAGAGCTAAAAGACTTATATAGTCTACCTTGCTAAAGGATTTGAAACTTACAAAAAAGTAAGCACTCGGTTAAGAGATTACAAAAAGTATCTTAGGACTACTTGATTAAGAGATTTACCCTAATACACTGGTTAGAATGTCTCAGTACCTGATCTTTCAGTTTGTACTATATGCAGATTACAGATCTTCTCTTTACTGTATTGTGTTGATCTCATATATCAGATTTATCTCTTTTCTATCCTTTCACTGCTTAGCTCAGTCACTGAACTCTGTATGAATACTTCTCTTCACTAAATAATACCTATCTTCTTATTTCCTTCACATTCACTATCCCTCGCTACTTAGTTTTAGGGTTTAGATCTTGACCTTATATAATCAACAAAACATCTTCATGATTCAAGATCTACGGTTCAGATTAATTCCTTTTTTTGCTTAAGCCTTACTAATTTCTGATTGTCTCTAGGTATTGCATAGGGATCAATGATTGCTAAGTAGATGTGTAATTACCTCTGTAATTATCTCAACAAACAAAATACAAAACATGAATGTCAGCCAAAATGGTTTACCTCGATCACTGTGCCAAAACAAACTCTATGTCATTCCTGGTTAACTCGGCAAATGCAGTTCCTGATACTCGGCATGCACTATACTTGGCATATGTTGATATTTCTAACACTCGATAATCATTGCATATATGACTCAGAAAAACTAGACTCGGTATACTATAAACAATACATAGTGATCGTAAGTTTACTTGGTAGTACTACTACTTGGTAAGTAAACATTACATAGCTCGACCATTACACAATGACTCAGTCACAGTGATGACCGACCATCATTGCCTAGGTGAATGACTAAGTGTGGGTCACTAATAGCCAACAAAACTATAGAGATCTACAATCTCCCCCTTTGACATTAGTGGAAAAAACACTTTTTCATGACATTACATCTGTATTTACAAAAATATGTAGTATAAGCAAAATACTCCCCCTGAGATATATATATAGTCAAAATTTTCAAAATTTGGTTACCTCCCTTTGTCATGTCATGTCATGTCATGTCATTTTACTTCCCCCTTGATTTTGACACAACAAATGTCTTCTGGAGTGGGGATCTCAAAGTGCTTCTCCAAAAA
The DNA here is from genome assembly GCA_027943335.1 of Chamaecyparis obtusa. Classification (NCBI taxonomy): domain Eukaryota; kingdom Viridiplantae; phylum Streptophyta; class Pinopsida; order Cupressales; family Cupressaceae; genus Chamaecyparis; species Chamaecyparis obtusa. The sequence continues at coordinate 1,463,889 of BSBK01001326.1, read as the reverse complement.
TGGTTTATGCAGCATCATAACCATGTGTAGTGTAGTTTCCCATCCTCCAACAATTAAAACTTTAGATTGCACTTCTAGCTCGATAGCTAGATTGATTAGGCTCTTGGTAGTAGACAGATTTGGATCCCTCTGGGTTAAGTCCTTAACCTTGACCAACTTTCTCTGTATTGCCTCCAGGTGAGGTGTTAAAATTATTTTCATAGAAAGTAGGAGAGATCTAATCTTTTCATCATTAGCCATTAGTTCAGCTATCTTTCCTTGTGTATGCATGATCTTGGCATAATGGTTGGAACTATTTTCTGCATCAACACTTAAGGATTGACTGGTGGATTTGAGTTCTTGATGTAGTTGATTGATCAATCGTTGGTTCTCCTCAGTGAACTGTTCTACATTGCAAAGTTTGGTAAGCAGAGAGTTTCCATTTACAATTACTTCTTTGGTCTCTACTACCAAAGTGGAAAGTGCGACCTGTTTAACTACAATCTCGGAAGATACTTTCTCCAACATCTTGGTCTCAAATTTTCCTTCTGACCACTCAAACAATTTATCATTGGTGCTACTCGCTTCATTATTTACCTTCTGAACAATATGTAGAAGTGTTGGAAATATTCAGAAATTAACTGAGTTACTGAGAGGGGAGGGGTGAATCAGTAACTCTAAATTTTCTTACAATTTTAACATGAAATTTACCTTTTAACCTTTGCATACAGAAAGCATGAAACTTAAAAGCATTCACAATAATGACACATAGATTTGGTTACCCAGAAACCTTCCAAAAGAAAGTAAAACTAGGGTGGGGATGAAACCCACAAAGCTTTAATACTGCAGAATAAAGTTGGCCGGTTAAGGCTTACAATTTGATCACTTCTGATGATCTACCCTGTTAGGAGCAATAAGGATTGCTAAATCCACCCTGTTAAAGGATTTTCAAACATACAATGAAGTATGCACTCGGTAAAGAGATTTTTACAAAGACTGTTAAGTCTACCCGGTTAAAGGATTTAGTACTAATTCACCTGTTAGAATGAAACAGTAGATCTCTGCTTTGCAACTGGATTGCTGATTGAGGTTCGCTGATGTACTGATCACCTTCCGTGATGAATTTTTCTTTGCTGTACCTTATACTTTTGAAGCCTTCTGTAATTCGCTTATTTCTGCCTTTCTTTTTCTTTCACATATATTCTACTTCATACATTTCATTGCATTTTTTATTTTTACAACATTGTTTATATACAAGTCTCAAACAATTAATTACAATTACAATTACACAGTCGGCTTGACAAATAAACATAAGTGCTACTAAGTCGGCCCAAGTATAGTTACTCGGTTCCTTCAAACTGACTCGGTGACTTTCTAATACTCAGCGTCCACTGCATTACTCGGCATCGTCATGCACTCGGTATAAGTGAAGGCATGGTTCATACTGATCACTCGGTAGGTTTTGAACTTGGTAAGTACTGGTGACTCGGTAGACAAGATGTTACTCGGTTTACATTGTCCTGATCGGTTTGTACTAACTTGCTCGGTTTCCACTGTCTGCTCGGTTTGCACTGTCTGCTCGGTTTGCACTGTCTGCTCGGTTTGCACTGTCTGCTCGGTTTGCACTGTCTGCTCAGTTTGCACTGTCTGCTCGGTTTGCACTGTCTTCTCAGTTTATATCCAGAATGCAAATAAGTGTTGTCACTAGTGGCAATTCTGCTTAATGCCAACAATCTCCCCCTTTGGCATTAGTGACAAAAACACTTATTGGCCAAAATTTATATACACGAATCATGCTGAGTTTTATTTTGATTTTTCAAAATTTGTCTTTGTTATAGGGCTTTATACATTGTCTCCCCCTTTCAATGTGCTAATTGTTTCTTATACAAATCTATAACTGTATACATATCTCTCCTTCTATACATATCTCCCCCTTTTTGACGATAATGCCAAAGGTGCATATACAAGTTATTTACAGAGAGAATCCAAAATTTGATAAGAAATCAGAATGTACCTTCATTATTAGTGCCAGGGTTCTGTCCCAACTTTCTTGCAGGATCTTACATGTTTGTATAGCAATTTGGACTTCTGCAGAGAGTTCAATCATGTGATCTGCTATAGAGAACTGATTGTCATGAATCAATGTTCTGGAATGTTCAATGTGCTTATACATTGTATTCATGATGGGAAGGATCATGTGTTCGATGTCTAGCAGTGTGGACCGGATCCTTGAGTCTTCTTTCAGTAGATCAGACTGCATATTAGATAGGTGTGAAATTTTCATGTGATGAGCAGAGCTTGAACTTGGTTCAAGTTGCAGCTTCTGTATGCTAATCTTCATATCCTCATCCATTTTATTCATTTTATCTTTGACATCCTTTGTGAACTCGGCAAAATTGCATAGTCTGGCCAAAAGAGAGGTAGCATTCGAATAGATAGATTCTATGTTAGACAAAACTGAAGACAATTCCACTTGGTTAATAGCTATGTGCTGAGCAATGTGCTCAAGCACTTTATTATTGAATCTCTTCTCGGCTCTTTCAACTAACTTTTCTATCCCGGATGAGTCCTCATTGTATTTCTCAACTGCTTCTGCTAATTGTAACAAAACATGCTGGGAGGAGTCTACTTTAATGCCTAATGCATCAGACAAAATGTCCTTAGCATCCTTGATGATTTGATACTCCTTGTCTCTCTCCTCTTTAAGCTTCTTTTGTTTTGCTTTCCTTTGAAGGATCTCACCTATATTCTGCATTTGGTCCGCTGAGAGATTTGCAAAATTTAATGTAGGAATCTCTATCTCTTCATCTAGGTCTATATCCTCAACTACATTTTTACCCAAAAATTTTATACTCGGTAGAGCTTTAGGCTTATCTGTACTTAATGCTTTTGTAGTAGTGATAGTAGATAAAGTAGGGCTGGCTATTGATACTGGTATACTTTCTACTGGAGAACTTAAAATATTTACACTTGAAGATTCAAAAGCTGGAAAACTTACTGCTGGAAAACTTGATGGTACAGGAGACTGCAGGTCGGTAGAAGAAATGGTAGCTGCCTCTGATGTTGCTAGAGATGATTGGACAAATGTGGAAGTTGTCACAACCATGCTTGAAGGTGTCTCTGGGCTGGATGTAGAGACTTTCACTGGAAAGGTAGGAAGGGATGCAATGACTTCTGCTGCTATCCTTACAGTATCATCTACCTCGGTGTCTTCTTCTTGTTCATCGCTGTCATCTTCAATATCTTTTATTATTACAGTTTCAATGCTCGGTTGGTGAAGGTGGTATATGTTCTTCCATGTGGCTTTTGCAGCCTTCACAACCGATTCAATATTGTTGATCAAAATCAAACAAGTATTGAACTTCAATGTCATCTTATTTTCATTTTCTTTTAATGCCTTCTTTACTTCATCATTATTCAAGCTCGGCATTAACTGTCTCAGGTTTTGATCAAATATGTCTATCACAGTTTGCCTTGCATTGCTCCATCTCATTTTTATTGGATTCAATAGAACTGATGGAACCTGTGGGGTAATTTCTTCAGGAGAGTATTTCCACTGTCCCATCTTCTCAACAACAGCATCTTCTATTTCCTTCTGTTCTGCTTCCGATCTGGTTTCATATCTCAAGGATTTTATGTTACTTACTCCAGATCCTGATCCATCTCTAAAGAGTTTGAGCTTTTCTTGAAGGCTTAGAGGAGGCCTTTTGAATACTATGTCTTTATCTGCCTTTTCTGCCTTGTCTGCCTCACCTCTTGTATTTCTCCTTGTAAACACAGTAGTGGGAGGCACAGGTGCCTTAGTGATGAAAACTTTTCCTTTCTTCTTTGCAGGTTCTGGTTCCTCTGTTTTCTCATCCTTTTCCTCTTCTTTTTCATCTATTTCTTCTTTATCCTCGGTTATCATTTGCATTTTGGCTATCCTCTTCTTTCCTTTGTTTACCGCCTGTGGAAGCTTTATGCTTAGTTCAATTCTCACCTTAGCTTCATCATATGTTCCAAAATATGGAGCTTTGGGATTGACAGGCTGATTTAGAAGAGCTTCAATGATATTCTTGGTTTCATCAATATTTACCTCATAAGGAAGAGGTTTTACATATACGGTTCTTGGTTTAACTGCTTGAATATACACATTATCACAATCTACCATAAAATAGATGTCATCTTTGTAATCTTCCACCAACATCTATGGAATCCGAAATCTGTCATTCATTTTCTCTTTGAAAGACTCAAAATAATTATCCATGATGCTTTCAAAGTTTTCACCCATTTCTGCGATGTATTCATTTATTTCATAGAGTACTGGCACATCTTTTCTCCATACAACTTTTCCTTTTGAAGGGAAGAATTTCTGAACATAGAAGAATAAACAGACCAACAAGGATCCAAACTTACATGGATTGTTTTTGGAAGTTTTGATGCTTTCCATGTTCTTGTTAAACTGTTTCAACAATAAGTCTGCTAGGTCAAATGTTAAGTTGTTTTTGACCACTTTGTATGCTAGGTCAATAGCTTCACAGGAGACACTGCTCTGTCGACTAGAACTGTAAATCTTGTGGGCAATGATATGTGTACCAAACTTCAGTTCAGCGTCGGTAATGCTGCTAACTTTCATGCCTCTACCATCCCACTCGGCTAGGGTTTTCTTCTCTAGTTTCGTCCGACCTAGGGTTTTGGTAGTTTTAGCTTTGTTCAACATGGGAAGACCGGTGACTTGTTGAATCATTTTCTTTGTGATCTCAATAGGTTGCTCAAGCCAAATCTTGCCATCATGTACTCGGCTGAGAATGTACCTAACCCATTTATCTCAAAAGTTTCGAGGAAGATGTGCAATGTGAACTAAACCCTTATCTTCCAGATGTTTGTGCTCGGGTTTCAAAATACCATCCACACATAGTTCCTCACGCACAAAGTCTAGTTCTAGGTTTCCCATTTCATGAATTGAACAGTTAAAATGATTGCGGATATCGTTAATAAGCAGTACCTTAGGAGGAATCTGAGATTGAGCTCCGTTCGGATCTAGGGCTGCTGCAATTGCGGGCACGATCTTAAAATCTGGTGCTTTCCACTCCCCTTGGACTAACATATCAGATCCTTTCTTCGCTGAAGTGCTGGATGATGCCATGGTAGCTCACAGAAAATTCCTTTCGCAAAAGTATTGAATCGCCGGGTTGCCCTTGAAATTTTTTGCTCTCAAAGTGCTAAAGATTCGCGGTGAAGAATGAGTTCGATTACTTGCTTTTTGTTTACAATTCTGTCATTAATGCTCATTTCAAATTAGGGTAGGAATTCTGACAGACTGTCACCCACTAAGAATTAATTGCTCAGAAAAGACTTCGCAGCTCGGTGAACTCGAGAATTCATACTGCTCCGACCTCGCTTGGTAAAGACAGGTACCGACCTTGCTCGGTGAAGACTATACCGACCTTGCTCGGTGAAGACTATACCGACCTTGCTCGGTGAAGACTATACTGACCTCCCTGTGATCTCACTGCATCTTGCATGTTGATTTAGACTTTTCTTTTAATTTCAGTTCTGGAACTGCTTGAGATTGATCTATGAGAATACAGTTCCAGTGCTTCCTTGGAAATTTAGTTTGAGTCGGTAGAGCCATCCATTCCATTACTTGGACTGGATTGCTCGGTAGCTTTAGGAATCCATTTTTGTCTCATCTGTTTCCTGACCTTAGTTGCTTCATTCTTCTTTCCTTCTTCAATTTCACTAGCATTCATGCAGTTTCTGGCTATGTGACCGAGTTTAGTGCATTTGAAACATCTTACGGTAGTATCTCTTTTCCTTAGATGATGTTTTATGCAATTCATGCCAATGTGTCCATATTCTCCATAGTAATGATATCTACACCAGGTGTTGTAGTCCCATCCAAACATTGCTTTCACAATTTGTTCTGCTGGATTAAATGTCTTGGATCTGCACTCGGATGCCTTGTGACCTTGTTTGTTGCACTTGTGACAATTACCTCTGAATCTAGGTTTTTCCCTGCATTCATTTGCTTTGTGACCGGGTTGATTGCAGCTATAACATTTTCCATTGAATTCTGTTTTTTCATTGTTCCAACATTTATTTGAAGTATGTCCTATTTTACCACAATGATTACAAGTAGGTTTTTGATTTCTTTGAGTACCTTGCTTAGAGGATTCGCCTTTTTCTTTGTATCCAAGTCCTGCTTTTCCTTTTTGCCTATGAAGATTTCGTTCATACAGCTGATTCAAGTCTTCTTGACTTTTCAGCATTCCTTCATTGATTTGTTTTTCAGCGTTTAGGTCATCCATCAATCTTAGATTGGTTTCCTTTTCAGATCTTAGTTCTTCTCTTGTGTTTTCTATTTCTGATCTTAGATTTAGAATTTCTTCATTTGTATGAGAGATCTGATCAATTAGATTTTCTAGCTGAAGGGTTTTGTTTTGGACTTCAATGTTTCTTCCATCTAATTCATCTTTCAACTTGTTTCTTTGTTCCAAGATCTCACAGAATCTTGTAGAGTGTAGTTCTTGTTCTCTTTTCAATTTTCTCACTTCTTCCTGCAGAGACCCATTCTTTTCTAGGAGTTCTTTGATAGCATTGTTTGCTTCATCTGAGTTATTTGAGGGAAGAAGATCTTCAATCTTTTCTTCAATGTAATTCTGATCATTCATCTGATTTGCAAGTTCCTTCCTTCTTCTTAGGGATTGGGAAAGATGTTCTTTTGCTTCTTTGAGTTTAGCTATGGCCATTTCCAGATCTAGCTTTTCATTTTCAATCACCTTGTTCAGTTTGAATACCTCCATTGTCCTGGATCTTTGCTCAAGCTAGTTAAGCTTTGTCTTGAGAACCAATGCAGCTCTGATACCAATTGTTGGAAATATTCAGGAATTAACCGAGTTACTGAGAGGGGAGGGGTGAATCAGTAACTCCAAATTTTCTTACAATTTTAACATGAAATTTACCTTTTAACCTTTGCATACAGAAAGCATGAAACTTAAAAGCATTCACAATAATGACACATAGATTTGGTTACCCAGAAACCTTCCAAAAGAAAGTAAAACTGGGGTGGGGATGAAACCCACAAAGCTTTAATACTGCAGAATAAAGTTGGTCGGTTAAGGCTTACAATTTGATCACTTCTGATGATCTGCCCTGTTAGGAGCAATAAGGATTGCTAAATCCACCCTGTTAAAGGATTTTCAAACATACAATGAAGTATGCACTCGGTAAAGAGATTTTTACAAAGACTGTTAAGTCTACCCGGTTAAAGGATTTAGTACTGATTCACCTGTTAGAATGAAACAGTAGATCTCTGCTTTGCAACTGGATTGCTGATTAAGGTTCACTGATGTACTGATCACCTTCCGTGATTAATTTGTCTTTGCTGTACCTTATACTTCTGAAGCCTTCTGTAATTCGCTTATTTATGCCTTTCTTTTTCTTTCACATATATTCTACTTCATACATTTCATTACATTTTTTATTTTTACAACATTGTTTATATACAAGTCTCAAACAATTAATTACAATTACAATTACACAGTCGGCTTGACAAATAAACATAAGTGCTACTAAGTCGGCCCAAGTATAGTTACTCAGTTCCTTCAAACTGACTCGGTGACTTTCTGATACTCGACGTCCACTGCATTACTCGGCATCGTCATGCACTCGGTAGAAGTGAAGGCACGGTTCATACTGATCACTCGGTAGGTTTTGAACTCAGTAAGTACTGGTGACTTGGTAGACAAGATGTTACTCGGTTTACATTGTCCTGATCGGTTTGTACTAACTTGCTCGGTTTCCACTTTCTGCTCGGTTTGCACTGTCTGCTCGGTTTGCACTATCTGCTCGGTTTGCACTATCTGCTCGGTTTGCACTGTCTGCTCGGTTTGCACTGTCTGCTCGGTTTGCACTGTCTGCTCGGTTTATATCCAGAATGCAAATAAGTGTTGTCACTAGTGGCAATTCTGCTTAATGCCAACAAGAAGTTGTTCCAATATGGGAGTGAAACTGTTTACATCTGAAAACTCATAAACATCATTAAATATATCTTTAATTTCATACAGAACATGTTTCTGCTGATGTTCTCTTCTCAATTCTTCTTGTTTTCTTTTCCTTGTCAGTAAATATTTCAATATCTACAACTACTCATAGGATAAGTTACCAGTATCCCATTTAGGAATAACAATAACTTCATTAATGGTTACCTCTAGTGAAAAGATTTCTATTTTCTGCTTGAGTGCCTTCTTCAGTGTGCTCCAACTTGGCATTTGTACAAGAGCTTCTATTGCTTCTTGTTATGTGGGCTCCTGTACCTGAGTAGCTTTGTCTTTTCCTTCTTTTCCTTCTATTCCCTTATCTTCCACATGAGGACTAGTAGATTTTTCTTCTGACTTCTCTTCTTTTTCCCAGTGAATCTCCTCGACAGATGTGGGTTAAATAACTAGTGTTGGCTTATCTAGTTCCTTGGTAGTACTTGTACTAACTAACATGTCAACTATAACAACTTTAGATTTGGTGGGGGTGGTTTTACCAGTTGATGTCCCATCAATTGTCAGATAAGCTTTGACTTGAAAAAGTACAGTGTTACTACCTGGCAAAGATGTGTCTTTTTCTTTCTCATCCTATATGTCTTCCTTGCTTAATACTAGATTCTTAACTAGGGTATCCTCTGTGATATCAACAATGTGTACTTCAGGTTCCTTCTGAATTTCTTCTACTGTAGGAGCTTCTATCTCTGGAATGGGTGAATCCATTACATTTAGTTCTATTGTAGGCTCAACATCCTTAGATGTACTAGCACCATTGTCTCCATCTTTTTCAATCAACAATCCAAACACTATCTTCCAAATCTTGAAACTTTCCTATACAACATCCTCAACCTTGTGTTGAAGGATTAGACAAGCTCAGAGCTTAGGATCAAATTTGGCTCAGTGTTTCTCCATAGTTTTTCTAATGTTGGCAGGGGTGAGACTTGATTCCACTTGTGCTAAGGTGCTCTCCCTTATTTATTTTTCATTATTAAGAGAATATTCCCATTTTTTTGCAACCCTGTTGCTTAGCTCCTTGGGGATTCAGTTCTCCAACGGAATAGGTAACATCTTGAAAGTGCAAAGCATTTCAAGAATAGCATCTTCAACTTTTTCCGTCTCTCCTATACTCAAACTTTCAAACTTTAATTCTTTTAGGTCATCCACTCCTGTGGAGTTTGTGATTTTTTGGCATATTTCATCCACAATAGTTAACATCATGTAATGCAATCTTCTTCTTTACCTCTTCATCACTTTCAGTTTCTTCATCATCTTCTTGTTCCAACACAAGTTTTCTTCTAGGTCTTTTATTTGCCTTACTCAGTACTCCCTTAGGTTGTGCAAGTTTTCATTTACTAGATGCAGGGGATATCTTAGGAGTTTCAGCAACTGCTCCCCTTGTTCTATGCCTCAACATAGGTGTCGAAGACACTTTAGGTTTTAGTATTCATTTCTTGGTTGGAGGCTTGGAAATTACTGGTTTCTTTCCTTTCTTCATTTCTACTTGAGTTTCTTCTTCTACTTCTTCATTGTCACTAGAATCACTTGTTTCATCTTCTCCCAAACCTTGGGTTAATTCTATTGGAGCATCCTTTTCTGATTCTTTCACATATATCTCCACATTCTTTACTATCTTCTTTCTTTTCCTTTCTAAGGTTGTAGCTGTTAAACCCATAGAGGTTTTTGATTTGGCTTCTTCCTATGTTCCAAAGTAGGGTGTCTTAATATCAATTTCTTCAACTAAGAGGGATATTATAGAAGTAGTAGCTTCTTTTATATTAACTTCATAGGGTAGTGGCATGAGCCATGAAACCCTAGGAAGAACTACTTGTGCATATGTGAAGTCTATGTCAACTAGAAAGCATATATCATTACTGTACTTTCCAACTAGTGACATAGGTATTCTACTCCTCTTCCTCATTTTCTTCTTGAATTCAACAAAATAGGTGTCCATCACTCCATTAAAACTATCTCCTATCTGACCTTTGAACTCACAGATTTGCATAGTAATGAGTTTCTTCTTATCCCATATCACACCTCCATGAGTAGGAAAAATCTTCTTTACATAAAAGAATAAACGTATTAGCAAAGAGACAAACTTATTAAATAGGGTTAAAATGGATTCAACACTATTCAGATGTAAAAGAGAAAAAGGGGGAAATATGAGATCTATTCCCAAACCCAAATTCCCAAAGAAGAGATCCAATTTGATCAACCAAGAGGTTAATACACAATCGAATCAATTCATGGAGAATATGGAAAAGAGAGAGAGTAAATCCAATATTTCCCTATGAATCAAATTTATTCTTGGAGTATGAAATAACTGAAATACAAATACTAACCTCAAATTAGGGCAGATCTAGAAAATGTTAAATTATGATGTCTGTGTGCACTTTCAGGCATTTCTTGAACTTGTTCTGGACTAGAAATGCTGAGACAGAGAAGACCCAGAAATCTTTCACTAAGATGAGCTCAGGTTAGGTTTCACCCTCATAAAAGGTCAAATACTACATTCTTTATTTGAAGTCCGATTCGAATTCTATTCACAAATCTTAGAAGTTTTCCAAAAAGGGTATCCAAATTTGCTCTCAAATCTAAAATTCTGCACCTATACCTGCAAGAAAATGGGGGTTTTTGTTGTATGGGGTGTTTTCCTTGGTCAAACCCCAAATTAGGAATTAACCTTGAAATTGAATTGAGATATAGTGTGCATAAACAAAGTAATTGAAACAAATCACCTCACTTATGTTGAAGTCCTTGTAGAGGATTAGAATCCTCAAATCCACAAGTAGGAGCTCTTCAATGGATGTAGGATGAATGTAGGATGTTTCTAATCAATGGCATTTGATCTTTAACACCAATCTTGACTTGATCTTTGCATATGAGAAGGCTTGAATGAATGTGGAAGGATGGATCATCAAAGGGGGCTCCAAAGAGATTGAATCCTTCAATAGCTAACAATGGATCTCCTTCATGGATGAATGCTTGAACACTTGAATTCTTGAAGACTTGTAATTTCTTTATTGAATTCACTTGCTTGCATTTGAGAGCTTTCTTATGAAATTTCTTGAGATGTGATATGAATAATGGATGTTCTCACAAAACTTGATGGAGAAAATTAGAGAGGAAGGCCTCCTTTTATAGTGAACTAGGGCACAATCCTCTAGAGGGGCCACCTTGGAGAATTAAATCCCAATTAGGTCCTAACCTTTAGAAAATATACCTAGATTAAATGTAATTAAAATATTTACCATCCTAAAACCTGAAATGATTAACCCGGAGGTGGGAAAATAAATATCCCGAAAGCCTGAATCCCAAAAATTTTGGATTATGGAAATTTGAATAAGGGGAGAAAAATTGAGGTTGGACCTAACCTAGTTAGGTTCAACCTCAATCTTGACCTAGTTAGGTTAGAGCTTGATCCTGACCTAGTCAGGATTGACCTCGAATTTGACCCTGGGCCCAGATTCAGTCAGAGCCAAGTTAGGAGGTCTCGGGGATGCCCAAAAACCTAGAAATGAAATTAGATCAGGATAGAATGTTAGGGATAGACATAAAATCCTATGATGACTATGATGAAAGATGGGAGGACCTATTTTTGAATCCTACCTAGAAAATAGAGCCATGGAAGAGGGAAATTAATGAGAATCCTCAAGATCCTAACCCTAATTTCACCTAGAATGAAGAAATCAAGTGCCCGGATGAAGTGGAAAGCAGGGAGAAAGCCAAATACATGCAAAGACCCAATCAAGGCACTTAACATGACCCCAAACCACTTAATCGGAGGGCTAAATGCTCTTATCATTGAAGTGCTTCCATTTTAAGATGATACATTAAGCCCCCACTTTAGCAAGAGTATGGACTTGATGCAAACTCTTGGTAAAGGAGATCAGAATGAAAAGATAATCTTATTATAATCCAAGGGACAAAGAGAAACCTTAAGCCCCCAAGGACTCAAGTCTTCATCGACTCCTAGATCATAATAAGAGAGACATATCTAGAGAGAGAAAGAAGGTGTGATTACCTCATCCAATGAGAACTTATGTCCCATTGTGAACCACACAGGAAGATGGCGCAACTAGAAAGATGGAATCGAACTACCTAGTGAATGTGGCTACTCACTAGTCAACCCATCAAGGATTCATCCTTACGAATATTCTATTCCATAAGAATAAAACCAAAAACAAAAGAGATCCAATCTTAAGGACACTTTTGACCTTAAGGGATCAAAATATATGTATATTTGAAATTGGAGGGATCAAGAGATCCTAAAATATAAACCCATTCTTTAAGGATTAATTACTAATCCAAAAAGGGAAAATGTATCTTGAAAAATATGTAAGTATTGAAAAGTGTGTGTGTGCAATAGGTGAGCAGAGCGTATGCCCCCACATTAAAGTCATTGCTGACACTTTAATAGGAGCAATGGCTTTAACAAAAACATAAACAACTCTATTGGTTACGTTTTCATGTCGAGATGCCCCCAGATGAAGACAAATCAAGGAAAATTTCACAAAAACATATAGAGAACATAGAAGGGATCTACCTACCATGGGGTCAGTATGATCATAAGATAATATATATATATATATGACATTATTACAAATGAATTGACATCATTCCCCAAAGAAAGTAGAACTACAATCAAAAAGGAGGAAAGATCACATAAGATATGCGAAGGAGAATCTTTTCAAACCATGACATGGAGACCAAAAATAATTAGTGCTACCATATCTCGAATCCAAGTAGATTACACAAGGAAACATTTACGAACAATAGCATAGTTACAACATAACATTGAACAACACATAGAAGAATAGAGATACATATAGAAGAATTTGAACAATTTTGACTCCTTTATCACCTTGCACCAATTGAGTAACAAGGATCATATAAAAGAATCTAACAACATTTAGCAAACACATTACGGGAGAAGTACAATACAATAGGCAAACACACAACAAAGCTACCATGAAGGACAAACCGATCAAGCATGCTGCCTACTTTCCCCATCTCATTGTATATCATTTAGGGAAGGTGGGTAACTCGCAAGAGGGACTATATCCAACATAGTAGGAATGATAGCCAATTCCAAACAAGAATCCTCTTGAGAATCACTATGTTTGACACTAGGTGTACGAGTCAATTGAGATGAAAGCATATTAGGTAAATCAATGTCAATGTCAATAGTTTCATATTCATCATTAACATCATCAATATCATCAAGAGTATCTTCTTCATCCAAATTAATCAAAATAGGATCTAAGATACAAATAGAATCATCATAATCATGCATGTGAACATCATTATTAGTAACAACCTGTGTTACCACATTATGCATAGATTATCTGTAAAAGGTAAAAATCTTTGAGCTTTAGCATGAGCATGATGCTTTTTACAATGTTCATTAGCAGATTGATTACATTTTGATTTATTTGAAATAGATTGAGAACTAGGAAGAATAGTCATAGGGTCCTTCACAGGTTCTTTAGGAAGATCAATAGGATTATTAACCCTAGGAGAAACAATCACAGGATCTTTGATAGGTTTAGTAGAAGGAACTTGATTAATCAAGCTAGAAGTCATAGTTAAAGGAGGTATCGAGGGTGTAGGTAAAATACCATGATTAAGATCCCTAGGAGATGAACTTAATTCAATAATTTTATGATATTTATAAGCTTGATATGATCAAAAAAGATTATCTAGTCGAGGAGGATATGAATTAGGTAATGAAGGCCAAAAGAAATCCAAAGCAGCACAATCTTGAGGCCTGGAAGGTTGATATAGACTATGATTAATCATCTTCACTTCTTCATCATGAATGAATTTAAGACACTTATGGATAGGTGAAGAAACAACATGCATGGTAGATAACCAAGGAAAACCTAGCTTAACTTGAAATTGATCAGAAGTAGGAACAACAACAAAGGTAGTGTTCACAATTTTTCCACAAAGTTCAACCAGTAAAGTAATAGAACCAAAGGATGGATAAAGAAAACCATTGCAACTTTGAATCCACACATCCGATGTATCATAAAATTTATGTTGTAAGCTTTTCATAAAAATATTTTCTTCAATGATAAAATTGACTAAGGATGTAGGATCAATAAGACAACCATGAGTAGGTATCTGAGAAATCCTAGCAGCAATGTAAAGGGGACCATCAAGAGCCTTAATAGTCTCAGAGTCATCAAAGGTAATAAAAAGTTCCCGAGGTCTTTTATTCTTAAATTGTTGTTGAGGTTTAGGTTGAGTTTTCATTTTAGGTTTAGGTTTTGGTTGAGGTTGAGATTGAACTTGAGGTTGAATCTGAGGTTGAGGTTGAAGTTGAGGTTGAGGTGGAGATACAGATTTAACAACATGCTCCACTTGATTAACAACATGATTGAGATCATCCATCTTTGAATCATACACAATTTCCATAGCAGATGGTTGAGCAATAGTATTAGTATCATGCATAGGTAAAGGGTTCGTATAAATTTGAAGGTTCTGATTAGGAGGAGAGATAGATTTATTCCCACTACTATCCAAATTATCAATAGATAAAGCCTTAGAATCAATTAGATCTTGAACTTTATGTTTTAAAGAATAACATTTCTCAGTATCATGACCATTCTGACGATGATATTGACAAAAAGCATTTTGATCAAAAGATTTAGATGCAATTGTAGTACGTAAAAGAGGTTGAATAGGAGGTAAAGTAATCATATTAGCAGCTAAAACCTATTCATAATAGCATGTAAAGATTCAGAAAGAGGAGTAAACACATGATTTAATCGAAAAGTAGTGGATGCAAAAGTGGCATTGTGAGATGCAACAGCAACTGTATTCACTTGTTTGTTTATCTTGGCATAGTTGTTGAATTTTTGAAACTTGTTTGGATTAGGAGCAACATCACTCTTATCAATTGGAACAGGAGCCATTGGAGTGTTGCTCTCGAATTGACTCACTTGTAATTGATAATGATGAAGTGTTGCACAAAGTTTTTGAAAAGAGGTAAATTTAGTAAGCATAATCTTATCTCTAATATCCTTTTGCAAATTTGAAATAAACATACGTTGAATATCAATATCAAGAATAGGATAGGAAATCTGAGCATGCAAATGCTTAAATCTACCAATAAATACAGTCAATTTTTCCTTAGCATTTTGTTTATAATACATCAAATCAGTCAAAGACACTTGTGGGCCAATATTATTTTGAAATTGTTGAATAAAGGCATTAGCAAGCTGAGGAAAGGAATCAATAGAATAAGGGGGCAAAGAACAATACCATTGTAAAGCTTTGTCATGAAAAGTTCTAGCAAACAATTTGGCTAGAATCCTATGGCCATGAGCATAATCACTACAAAGGATTTGGAATGTTTTAACATGATGAATGGGATCTCCTTTTCCATTATAATTCTCAAGATGAGGCATCTCACCTTGCTGAGGAACAAGCGTATGAATGACATCTCAGGACAAGGGACTTCCCATGTCACATGTAGGAATAATAAACTTATTTTGAGTTAAAGAAGCAAGTTTTTGTTGTAAGGATGACACAATATGAGCCAAATTGATGATTGTTGAATCATTAGAGGAAATAGGATGAGTAGCAACATTAGACACACTAGGTAAAGTGTAAGAAGCTACAGGAATAGAAGACACAACTAGAGGAACACTAGGAACTACAGTTGGAAGCGGATTGGAATAAGTAAAAGGAACATCATGATATGAAGGTTCTGATGTTGGAAGGGACATAGGAGGAACACTCATAGGAATAGAGGGAACCATTACAGTCACCAAAGAAGGACTATAGATAGGAAAATAGGTAAAGGATTAGAAGGAGGTTCAACACTAGTGATAGGAGGAATCAACCCTAAATCTTGAGCTTCTTGAACTAAAGGTTTAACATTGGAATGCACAAGGTAAGTAATACCATGCAAGAGGTTAACACCTTCATCACTATCATAGAGAAATTTCTTAAGAGCCTCTATAGCTTGAATGAAATCTTGATTATGGTTCTCTTGAAGAAGCCAATTACCCATTTTATCAAGTTCAGTGGAAAGTTTTTGGACTTGCACAAGAGGAACTCTTAAAGCATCATGCTCATCATGAGATGAGTGAGAAGAGTTTTGCTCCATAGTAGGATTGAAATCATGAAGAATCAGGTTATCATTCGGGATCCTAAGGAAAGGAGAGAAAGATTCAGGATCAAAGGTGCCCATGAGTCTACGACTTCTACTAACCAGAATATTATAAGTAGGAATAGTGGTAGTAAAGCTCATAAACCAATGTAATGCAAATGAACTAAACTAAAGACACATAAAGCATGAACATCAAATCTAATTAGCATGCAAGATCTAACACAAAAGAAAAATCTAATACTAACAAGATAAAAGGAAAGCACAATAAGGCATCCAATTCCACAAAAGAAAAGAGAGTAAGTATGTCAGGTTCACCAAAATGAATAATGAAGGTGAACACACATAATAAGATAAAGGGAAATCCAACACCAAAAAGAAAGAGAGAAACCTCGTCGGGTTCACCAAAATGAATAGGGTTAAAATGGATTCAACACTATTCAGATGTAAAAGAGAAAAAGAGGGAAATATGAGATCTATTCCCAAACCCAAATTCCCGAAGAAGAGATCTAATTTGATCAACCAAGACATTAATACACAATCAAATCAATTTATGGAGAATATGGAAAAGAGAGAGAGTAAATCAAATATTTCCCTATGAATGAAATTTATGCTTGGAGTATCAAATAATTGAAATACAAATACTAACCTCGAATTAGGGCAGATCTAGAAAATGTTACATTCTAATGTCTATGTGCACTTTTGGGCAATTCTGAAACTTGTTCTGGATTGAAAATGTCAAGATAGAGAAAACCCAGAAATCTTTCTCCAAGATGAGCTCAAGTCAGGTTTGACCCTCATAAAAGGTCAAATACTACATTCTTTATTTGAAGTCCGATTTGAATTCTGTTCGCAAATCTCAGAAATTTATCGAAAAGGGTATCCAAATTCACTTTCAGATCCAAAATTCCACACCTGTACCTACAAGAAAATGAGGGTTTTTATTGTATGGGGGGTTTGCCTTGGTCAAACCCCAATTTAGGAATTAACCTTGAAATTGAATTGAAATATAGTGTGCATAAACAAAGTAATTGAATCAAATCACCTCTCTTATGTTGAAGTCCTTGTAGAGGATTCAAATCCTCAAATCCACAAGTAGGAGTGCTTCAATGGATGTAGGATGAATGTAGGATGTCTCCAATCAATGGCATTTGATCTTTAACACCAATCTTGACTTGATCTTTGCATATGAGAAGGTTTGAATGAATGTGGAAGGATGGATCATCAAAGGGGGCTCCAAAGAGATTGAATCCTTCAATAGCTAACAATGGATCTCCTTGATGGATGATTGCTTGAACAATTAAATGCTTGAAGACTTGAAATTTTTTGATTGAATTCACTTGCTTGCACTTGAGAGCTTGCTTATGAAATTGCTTGAGATGTGATATGAATAATGGATGTTCTCACAAAACTTGATGGAGAAAATGAGAGAGGAAGGCCCCCTTTTATAGTGAACTAGGGCACAATCCTCTAGAGGGGCCACCTTGGATAATTAAATCCCAATTAGGTCCTAACCTTTAGAAAATATACCTATATTAAATGTAATTAAAGGATTTACCATCTCAAAACCCGAAATGATTAACCCGGAGGCGGAAAAATAAATATCTTGAAAACCTGAATCCTAAAAATTTTGGATTCTGAAAATTTGAATAAGGGGGGGAAAATCAAGGTTAGACCTAACCTAGTCAGGTTTGACCTTAATCTTGATCTAGTTAGATTCAAGCTCAATCTTGACCTAGTCAGGATTGACCTTGAATTTGACCCTGGGCCCAGATTCAGTCAGAGCCAAGTCAGGAGGTCCCGGGGATGCCCAGAAACCTAGAAATGAAATCAGATCAGGATAGAATGTCAGGGATAGACATAAAATCCTATGATGACTGTGATGAAAACTAGGAGGACCTTTTTTTGAATCTTACCTAGAAAATAGAGCCATGGAAGAGGGAAATTAAGGAGAATCCTTGAGATCCTAACCCTAATTTCACCTAGAATGAAGAAATCAAGTGCCCAGATGAAGTGGAAAGTGGGGAGAAAGCCAAATACATGCAAAGACCCAATCAAAAAGCTTAACATGACCCCAAACCACTTACTCAGAGGGCTAAATGCTCTTATCATGGAAGTGCTTCCATTTTAAGATGATACACTTACACATTGAATTCTTTGCAGTCCAGATTGAGTTGAGGTTCTCGGTAAGC
Source organism: Chamaecyparis obtusa (assembly GCA_027943335.1). Classification (NCBI taxonomy): domain Eukaryota; kingdom Viridiplantae; phylum Streptophyta; class Pinopsida; order Cupressales; family Cupressaceae; genus Chamaecyparis; species Chamaecyparis obtusa. Next base: position 1,445,584 of record BSBK01001326.1, on the reverse strand, counting down.
TGACTTATTTGGAGCTCAAAAATATCATACATGTGTCCTTTCTTGATGATTTTCCATGCCTAGTCCACTGCCATACAGGGGTCACTGTCCAACCGACTGGATTGGTAGAACTTTTGTGAGATAACCCTAACAACAAAGTTAATTTCTGGATTTGTAATGGTAGAGATCATCATTCCACATTTGTTCCATACCGCTTGTGTGTTTTCCTAAATTTCTTCTTTGCTAGAACACTTCATTGTCCTTTTTCCTAGGATGGTTGGGTATCGAAAGACTTGATGGATCATTTCCTTTGTTATCTTCATAGGTCCATCTTCCAGCCATAGTTGCATGTCGTGTACTCGAGTCAACACTATTTTTATCCATTCAACTTTAAAATTGTGTAGGAAATCTAGGGCATGCACTAACCCTTGTTTGGCAACTAATTTATACTCTAGCTTCAACACTCTGTTAACACATAACTTATCATACACCTCCTTGATCTCGCAATCTCCGATTTCCCCAATTTTGCACATATAACATGACCTAATATCGTTCATCATTAATACATTTTTTGGAATAGAAGATAGGACTCTGAACAAATCTCCTTTAATCGCGGATTCCATAATTGTCTTAAAATTCTTTGGCTTGCAAACTTCATTTCTTACCAGTTGTGCATTGAAAACTTCCATCCCTTGTTTCTTCACTGTAGCAAACGATGATGCCATTTTAATTTTAAAATTTTGAAAAGAAATGTTTGCTCAGTAATGTACCTTTTTCTCGTAAGTATCCTGTAGATAATTTTTGCCGACGGCACACTATAGAGATTTAAAATTGTCTTTGACAAATTGGTTGCATGCACTCTGAATTACTCAAAGAAATCTCAATTCGCTAGGTGAAATGAAATGAGTGGCAACTTTCCGCTTTATAGATTCCAAAAAGTAAAATTATGATGCAGGAGCATCCTGGGTGTAAGAGCAATCTTGCATCACCCAAAAATATTTCTATTTTTATATTCAATAAGGGCTATTTTAGTGCAGAGCTGCTATTTATGGAAAGTTACTATTTTTGATAATTTTTGCATGTGCTCAGAATGATCTGATTTCTTTCTTGGAGGTTCATTTTGGTCATATAAGTCTGCCAGTAAAGTTTCATTGCCAGATCAAGTGTATATTGGAAGATATTGAAGATTTTCGGTATTGGCAGCAGGGTACAGAAACTTTGAACTTAGTTTTGAAGGCTTTAGAGGCCCCGGATGAGGTTGAAAATTTGGGTGATGGGTGCTTGCGCGGGTCAAGCCTGTAGAGCGCTTCGTGGAATTTCTGAAATGGGGTTATAATAGCCGATCGGGTCAACTGGTGATGACTTATGGTCTTCGGAAGTTGGGCCACCTGAAATGGCGAAAAATAATTTTCTTCAAAATTTTTGTTCAGGTTTCAAAGGTTATCTTGAGCCGACTATGATGTAATAAAATGTAAAATAAAATAATTCTAAGTTTGGTCGGCCTTATTGGCTAAAATTCTGGAACCTTCCCAAGCGGTGGATAATTGCCTATATAAGGAAGGCTGTATTATTGTCTTAGGCAGTTCAGAATAGTTCTGGGTAGTAGATCTAGGTATTGATTCGAGGCTTTGTCCTACAGAATATTGTAAGGGAATACCCATGTGGCTTTGCATATTCTAATTCTGAAAGTTTGTAATTCCACATTTGTGGAGATAATAAGAAGCCAATTTTCTGTTCTTGCATATTGTTGTTGTTTCTCTATTTCTATTATGTGTTTGTGGTATTAAGGGGAGCACCCTTCATCAAGTGGTATCAGAGCAGGAGTTCTTGAGTGTGTAAATAGATCACCGACTGTGAGGCAGTTTGCACCAGGACCGTGGCTAGGGTTTCAGTGTGCATCGTGAAAATGCCTCCACGAAGGGAACGTGGCGAAAGAGCTGGTGTTGTAACACCTGAGGTTAGAGAGCTGCAGAGAAAAGTGCGAGCATTGCAAGAAGAGATTCGCAGAGGAATGAATCTTAATGTCCGAGATGAAAGCGAGGATGAAGCCGAAGAAGAATATCAAGAAGGAGAAGCTGAAATTGTGAACTAGGAGGAAGAAAGACTTTTTCGGGCGATTTCCAAGATTGGGAAAAGACCTAAGATTGAGGTTCCTACATTTTCTGGAAATCTTAACCCAGAGGAATTGATCGACTGGATCAATGAATGTGAGGAGTATTTTGAGTATGAAGATGTTGAGGATCCTGATAGGGTCAAATTTACGAAGGCCAGACTGAAAGGTCATGCGAAGATCTGGTGGCAAGAAATTCAATTGGAGCGAAATAGAAGAGGGAAAGATAAAATCACAAGATGGGATCGGATGGTGGAAAAATTGAAGCGACAGTTCATTCCTGTTGATTATGAGCTTGACCTACTGAAGAAAATGAAAAGTTTGAAGCAAGCAGGAAAATCTGTTCAGGAGTATACAGAGGAGTTCTATCGACTCCTCATCAGAACAGGCCATGCCGAAGCTGATAAGGAGAAAGTTGCCCGATACCTTAATGGGTTAAGGCCAAGCATTCAGGAGGAGTTGAATCTGGTTCGAATGAACAGTATTGAGGAGGCATACCAATTTTCCCTAAAAGTAGAGGAAAAGCTGAATAAGAAGTTCGAGAGCAGACAAAACAGAAGAGGTCACGGTGGACGATCTGGTGGACGGTCATATGGTGGCCGAAATGAAGATCCGAAAAAGAAGGATGAGGCCAGTAGCAGTCAAAATCAGTGAGGAAATAATTTCAATCGCTTCCAGGATCAGAATAATAGAGATCAGAGAGGAAGAGGAAGAGGACAAGGATCTAGAAGAGGTGGCTTCCGTGGAACATGTTTTCACTGTGGAGAAGAAGGTCATAGGGCATTTGAATGTCCTCAGCGCCAAGGCAGAACAGATAGGAGAAATGAAGGCCAGGCCAGAGTTGCACATGTAGATGAAGATGCCAGATCATCAAATTCTGAAGATGCTGAAAGAGGAGAAACGTTGATTAACAGAAGAGTCCTGTTGAGTGGTGAGAATGAACTTGAGCAAAGGAGGAGCCTGTTTCGCACCAGGTGCAAGTGTGAAGGTAAATGTTGTGATTTGATTATTGATAGTGGAAGCACTGATAATTTGGTGTCAGAAGAGATGGTGACAAAGTTGAAGCTCAAGAGACAGAAACACCCACATCCATATCGGATTGCCTGGGTATAGGATGACCACAAGGTCATGGTCAATGAACAATGCCTGGTGAAGTTCAAGATTGGCGGATACCAAGATGAGGTATTGTGTGATATCATATCTATGGATGCATGTCATATGTTGTTGGGTAGACCATGGCAGTTTGACAGATGTGCTGTACATGATGGCCGTGCGAATACCTATTCCCTGACAAAGGATGGAGTGCGGCATAAGCTAAATCCATTGAAGGAGACTGAAGAAAAGGTATGTGGTAATGCAAGGATAACTTTTATTGATGGAAGAAAATTCCTAGATGGTATGAGGCATGAGCATGTATGTTTTTCTTTAATTCCAAAAGCTGGTAAAGAGGAAGTAGAAGATGTTCCTGTAGAAGTTGCAGATTTGTTGAATGAGTTTTAGGATATTGTATCCGATAACGTGCCTGATAGATTACCACCAGTCAGGAAGATCAGTCATCAGATGGACTTGATCCCAGGAGCGAGTTTTCCGAATAAGGCAGCACACAGAATGACACCTGCAGAAAGTGAGGAGTTGAACAGACAAGTACATGAACTGTTACAGAAAGGATTGATCCGTGAGAGTCTGAGTCCCTGTGATGTACCAGTGGTATTAGAACCAAAGAAGAATGGAGAATGGAGGATGTGTACAGATTCTAGGGCAATAAACAAGATCACAATCAAGTATAGGTTTCCATTGCCACGAATGGATGATATTATGGACTGTTTGAGTGGAGCTGTGTATTTCTCAAAGATAGATCTGAAAAGTGGATATCATCAGATTCGGATTAGAGAAGGAGATGAATGGAAGACTGCCTTCAAGACAAAGGAAGGACTATATGAGTGGTTAGTCATGCCTTTTGGGCTAACCAATGCACCGAGCACTTTCATGCGGCTCATGAACGAGGTTCTGAAAGAATTTCTGGGTAAGTTTGTCATTGTTTACTTAGATGATATTTTGATCTTTAGTAAGACATTGGATGAGCATATGATGCATATTTGTATGGTATTTGAGAAGTTGAGAGAAGAAAAATTGTTGATTAATTTGAAGAAGTGCAGTTTTGTGAAGAAAGAGTTAGTGTATTTGGGATTTGTAGTTTCAGCAGAAGGTCTAAAAATGGACCCAGAGAAGGTACAGGCTATCCTTGAATGGCCTACTCCAAGGAGTGCTACTGAGGTAAGATCTTTTCATGGTCTAGCTAGATTTTACAGAAAGTTTATCAGAAATTTTAGCAGTATTTGTGGACCCTTGACTGAAACAATGAGAGGGGATAGAAAGGAGTTTAAGTGGACTAAAGGAGCAGAAAAGAGTTTTCAATTATTGAAATAAAAAGTTACAGAACAACCTGTTTTAGCACTTCCAGATTTCAATGAGGTGTTTCAAGTAGATTGTGACGCTAGTGGTACTGCAATAGGAGCTGTTATGAGCCAAGAAGGTAAACCTATTGCTTATTTCAGTGAGAAGTTAAATGATGCCAAGAGGAAATATTCTGTTTATGATCAAGAATTTTATGCTATAGTTCAGGCATTAAAGAAGTGGAGACATTATCTACTTCCTAAGGAGTTTGTTTTGTATACTGATCATCAAGCTTTGCAATATTTGAATAGTCAAGGAAAATTGAATCAAAGGCATTTGAAATGGGTTGAGTTTTTGCAGAGTTATACATTTATTTTGAAACACAGGAGTGGAAAGTCTAATAGGGTTGCAGATGCTCTTAGCAGAAGGCAACTATTGCTGACAAAAATGCAGATTGAAGTGGTTGGGTTCAAGGAACTCAAGAATTTGTATCCAGAGGATCCTGATTTTGGTGAAGCTTGGAAAGCTTGTACAGAACCTGTTACTCTAGACAGGATGAAATGGTTGGATTTCATCATCCAGGATGATATGCTATTCAGAGGGAGTCAATTGTGCATTCCACAAAGTTCTATGAGGGAGAATCTCATCAAGGAGAAGCATAGCGGAGGATTGGCTGGACATTTTGGTCGTGATAAAACCCTTGGTTTGGTTAGTGAGAATTATTATTGGCCACAGTTGCAGCAAGATGTGAAGAAGTTTGTACAGAGTTGCAGAGTATGTCAAATGGCGAAAGGAGTGAAGCAGAATACAGGGTTGTACCAGCCATTACCTATACCAGAGAAGCCTTGAGAGGATATCAGCATGGACTTTGTTCTTGGTTTACCGAGGACTCAAAGGGGACATGATTCAATTTTTGTAGTAGTTGACAGATTTTCGAAGATGGCACATTTCATTCCCTGCAAGAAGACTAATGATGTTGTTCATGTATTAGAATTGTTTTTAGAGAAGTAGTGAGACTTCATGGTTTGCCAAAGACCATAGTTTCAGATCGGGACACTAAGTTTGTTGGATATTTCTGGCGAACATTGTGGAAGAAGTTGAAGATAGATTTGAAGTTCAGTTCATCACATCACCCACAGACTGATGGACAGACAGAGGTGGTGAATAGGAGTTTGGAAAATTTGCTGAGATGTTTGGTTGGGGATAAGCCAACAGGATGGGATTTGATTTTACCACAGGCAGAATTTGCATACAATAATTCTGTCAACAGGAGCACTGGTAAATCACCATTCCAGATTGTATATGGAAGTAGTCTAAGAAATGCATCTGAATTGAGGAAGATAGATAAAGGAGAAATAAGTAGTGCTGAAGCTGAGGATTTTGCAGAACATTTGAAGAACATCCATGAGGAGGTGAGGAAGCATATTGCCAAGATGAATGCACAGTATAAGGCTAAGGCAGATGTGAAAAGGAGGCATAAGGAATTTCAGGTTGGTGATGAAGTCATGGTTCATTTGCGGAAGGAGCAGTTTCCAGTTGGTACATATAACAAGTTGAAAATGAAGAAGTTTGGACCATGTAAGATATTGAAGAAGCATGATTCAGGAAATGCATATGAGGTAGAATTGCCTAGTGAGATGAATATTTCACCAGTGTTTAACATTTAAGATCTGACAGAGTATCGTGAAGGAGGTGTTGAAGATGAGATCATAGCAGCACAGTGGAGTATTCCAGCAACTAGTTCAGACACTAAGGAGATCGAAGATATACTGGACAGTCGTGTTGGCAGAAGCACAAGGAACAGGACATATGAAGAATATATGGTCAAGTGGAAAGGATGACCTGTTGAAGATTCATCATGGCTGCCAAAGGAGGAGGTTAGCTGTCTTGGTTTTCCTTTGCACACCTGAGTCGTGACGGGGTCACTTCTCAAATTACCTCAGGTGTCTGATGCAGGAGCATCCTGGGTGTAAGAGCAATCTTGCATCACCCAAAAATATTTCTGTTTTTATATTCAATAAGGGCTATTTTAGTGCAGAGCTGCTATTTATGGAAAGTTACTATTTTTTGGTAATTTTTGCATGTGCTCAGAATGATCTGATTTCTTTCTTGGAGGTTCATTTTGGTCATATAAGTCTGCCAGTAAAGTTTCATTGCCAGATCAAGTGTATATTGGAAGATATTGAAGATTTTCGGTATTGGCAGTAGGGTACATAAACTTTGAACTCAGTTTTGAAGGCTTTAGAGGCCCTAGATGAGGTCAAAAATTTGGGTGATGGGTGCTTGCATGGGTCAAGCCTGTAGAGCGCTTCGTGGCGTTTCTGAAATGGGGTTATAATAGCCGATCGGGTCAACTGGTGACGACTTATGGTCTTCAGAAGTTGGGCCACCTGAAATGGCGAAAAATGATTTTTTTTAAAATTTCTGTTCGGGTTTCAAAGGTTATCTTGAGCCGACTATGATGTAATAAAATGTAAAATAAAATAATTCTAAGTTTGGTCGGCCTTATTGGCTAAAATTCTGGAACCTTCCCAGGCGGTGGATAATTGCCTATATAAGGAAGGCTGTATTATTGTCTTAGGCAATTCAGAATAGTTCTGGGTAGTAGATCTGGGTATTGATTCGAGGCTTTGTCCTACAGAATATTGTAAGGGAATGCCCATGTGGCTTTGCATATTGTAATTCTGAAAGTTTGTAATTCCACATTTGTGGAGATAATAAGAAGCCAATTTTCTGTTCTTGCATATTGTTGTTGTTTCTCTATTTCTGTTATGTGTTTATGGTATTAAGGGGAGCACCCTTCATCAAATTAGGGCCTCGTAAATTCTCCATACAATATTTGTAAGTGGAATACAGTTGTCTCAACAAACTCATGCTAACCTCAACTAACACAAGCTCAATCAAAATAACCATTATCACATAGCTTGGTATCTATAGCATCTCATCCATAACAGGTTCTCAGCATACACTGATAACTCAGTCAAAATACTGACACTTGGGATCAAAAGTGAAATTTTCTATTTTTCTCAGATATTTCCTAATGCATCTTTGTCTATGCAGATTGGACCTCTACTCAATATTTATGTTAGGAACTGATGTAAAATAAAGCTTTGTAAAATTTAGTTCCAAACATACCTTCTATGCTTAGTTAGAAGAAGTGTGATCACCTGATCCATTGGATTGGGTGACCTTAGATGTGCTAGCTTCACTAGTGCTTCCTTCTTCTTTCTTCTTCCATGTCTTGTCCATCTAATTTTTTAATTTTTCATGGATATCTCCATTCTGATTTTGATCATTGCTCAACATAGGTGATCTACAATCTTTATTTAGGTGACCTGTCTTATTACATTTATAACATACCATGCTTCCATTCATCTAACTTTTGGATCTTCCTTTGAAATGATTCTTCATGCAATTTTCTCCAATGTGTCCATATTTCCCACGATAATGACAACTATACCATGTGTTATAATCCCAATTGTATGAGTTGTTCTTCACAGGAGACTTACTCTAATCATCAGATGACCATCTTGGTTTAGATCTCATTCAAATGCTCTATGCCCATACTTCTGACAGTTGAAACAATTGCCTTGAAACTTAGGTGAGGTAGGTGGGTTAATAATCTTAGACCTACATTCATGTACTTAATGTCCATGTTTCTTACAGTTAAAGTAGTGTCCATTGAACTTAGGTTTAGAATCAAACTTACCATGTTTTCTTCTGCATATGTTGGTTGTATGTCCTGGCTTTCCATAGTGATGGCATGTGGGCTTGTTGTTCTTCAGTTTAGCATTCTTCTATTCTCCATTCTTTGATAATTCTCCTTCTTTAGTAGATGGAACATGTTCATTTAGTCCAGGTCCAAATCTATCATCAGATCTTCTAGGTGACCTTAACATTTCTTCAAAATATTTTACAGCTTCATTAGGTTTGTTCATCCTTTCATTGATTTCCTTTTCAGATCTTAGTTCATTCCTCAATTGATCATTCTCAGACCTCAGTTTGTTGATTTCCATATCTTTCCTGCCCAACTCTTGATTAACCAGCAGCAGTTGATTTACCATGTCTAGTTGATTATTAGTCAACCTTTGCATGTCACTTGTCTTTTCATTTAATCTCATTGCAATATCTTTTATGTTCTTCAGCCATTGTCTTATCATCTTCAACTTTATTTTTCTGTTCAACTACCTCACAAAGTCTGACAGATTGAATTTCCTATTCTCTCTTTAGATTCCTGATGTCATCATTCAGTATGGTATTTTTCTCCAGTAACTCTTTTAAGGCTTTGTCACTTTCTGCAGAGTTCCCATTATCAAATAATCCAGTGGTATCTTCATCTTGATACTTTGATTCATTTTGCTGAATAGAAATTTCTCTCCTCTTGCTCGAGGATTTCTTCAGTTCGCTTATGGCTTCTTCTAGTTGTTGTAATGCCAGTTGTACATCAATTTTTTGATTCTCTATGACCTTTCCCAACTTATAGACTTTCATCTCAAGATCTTTTTCTTCAAGCGATTAGACTTTCTATGAGAAACCTTGCAGGTATACCTTTCTATGAGAAATCAAATCATACACAAATTATCTTGTGGGTATACCTCAATGCCCTGTCACTCTATCTCATTCATGTGCCTTTTTGTTGAAGAGAACATTTGCTTGCAGGTCACAGTCTGAGTCTTTTGTTCAAACCCCTCTGTGAAACACTTATGCAAGCATGTTTAGAAAGATTGTGTTCTATTAGATATGAGAGCCTTCATGCTAATTTGGTAAATATAATATGTTCATGTCATTTTGGTGTATCACCTAGTAGGATAGTTTTCTTTTAGTTATTTCCCCTTCATGCACTCCTTCTATCCCTTTCCATTCAAGAATTTACTTTCCTATCAAAAAGAAAACTAAGGTGATTATCCAAGAGGAACCAGCCTAGAACCTGGAGGTTTCATCTCAGTTAGCAAAGGTCCCACAACTTGGAGATGATCCCAAAGTTATACTAGGTTATCAAGACTAAGAGAGCTTGAAAAGGGTGCAAAACTTAGTTTATAATAATAAACTTGACTTTACGGTGAAGGGTGGAAGGGATAGTGTGTATCTCATGCAACCAAGGTCTACCCAAAAGAACGTTATAATTGAGAGGTCCATGCATAACATGAATAGGTGTATTTAGGATGACTGAACCTACTTTGATAGGTAAGGTAATGATGCCTAAAGTGTTCTTTGCAATGTTATGAAAGGCACTTATAGGAACATTGTCAGGTTGAATAGTTGAAAGATCGGCTTTAATTGCTTTGAGCATATCCACGCTACAAACATTAAGCCTAGATCCATTGTAAATCAAGGTCCTACGAATGATACTTTTATTAATAATAACAACAACCAAAAGAGCATCATATTGATTCTGAACTTCTTTAGAAGGTAAATACTTTTGAGTAAATACAATGTCAAGAGCACCCGCGGTAGTATGCATGCATAGTAGTAAGTTATTGATGTTCTCTTGATTAGGAGGTGGAGTGGGAAGAGTTACTAGAGCTTTTTGCAAGGCTTCATAGTAGGTATGTGAAGTTTGAAGAAGCTCCACCATAAAGAAATTATGGCAGGGGTATTTTGCAATTGGTTTATCAAATCATACTCCTTGCTAGGAAGACGGGGTGGAGGAGGAAGAATGGGTTGAGAAGGTGGTATAAAGAAGTAGAAACCACTAGATTAGGTTGAAGGTTATTCCTTGTATGATATGTGTGAACTATAGAATCTTGGTTACTAAAGGAATCTAAAGACTCCATAGGTTTACCTTTGATAGTAATGCGAGGACAACCTTTGACAATCAACAAGGGTTTTGGATAAACCATGTTAGTTGTCTCAACACTACAAAAAGATTCACAAGAAGGAAGAAAAGAAGACATCCTAGGAGGAGATAAGGTAAGATCTTGATTCTCCATAAGATCATCACTAAAAGAGAGAGCATTAATGGAATTCATATCATTATGCACTAATGCCTCATCACTAGAAGGAATCCCAAATGGAGGTAAAGCATCTATAATATCATCTTCTTTCGCTAAAATGTTTGCATAAGGCGAGTTTATTTTAGAAAAAGAGTTATCATCATGTATGAATATGTCATCCATTAATAAATCACCCTCTTGTATCAAAGATTATTTACGTGGAGGGGATAAATCAATGTCTTTATCCAAGAGATCATTCATAGTGGTTTCATGAGGAAGAGAAAAATCAACATCCCCATCCAAAGGTTCATCCCAAATAGGAGGATTATCATCCCTATCAATAAAGCACATTGTAGGGTCACCATAATTCACTAAAGCTTGATCCCTAGAGGGGGAAGAAGGTAAATTATATCCTAAAGTAGGCTTATAAAAATGACATATATTAGGAGAAGAATTAACATCAATCCTCAACTCATCTCCATAAAGAGAAATATGATGGAGATATAGATTAAGGTCAACTTCTTTCTCTGATATATCCTTATAAGGTAATTCAAAAGAGAACAAAGAAACACCACATGCACTAAATGAAGTCTTTCTAGGTGTAATGCCATGCAATGGTAAGATAAGAGGAGGATGTTGTGTAATCCCAATAGTTTTGAAAAAAATTTGAAACAACTTGTGCAACATGATAACAAATAGGTCTAGATATATCCAAATGCATTTAAATGAAATTTATAAGCATGAAAAGGAACACAATAGGGCATCTAATTCCACAAAGCAATGTAAATGTGTTTGTATTTTTGAAGAAATTTTGCAATTTTTTGTATTTTTGAAATATAAATCCAAGAGAATAAAAGAAATCTACTCTTATTGTAAGATCTAACACAAAATGAAAATCTAACACCAAAAAGAAAGAGTTGTCGTAAATAGGTTCACCAAAATGTAAGATATAAAATATGTGGTGGGATCCTAGAACAATGGTTTGTACATAAAAGAGACCCCAAAACCAATATTTTATACTTACATGGAATTGTATTTATATGGGATGTAAATTTAAAAAACTAATATTGAAATGAAGATATAAAGGTACTTACCTCTGAAAAAGAATAAGCTGAAAAACCTGTCAAATAGTCTAAAAAACTGTTGATTTTTACAATTCTCAACCAAAACTGTGAGATCTACAAAACCCATAAATATTTTTCCAATATGATGAGAGGTTGACCTTGACCTAGGTAGACAAAGTCAACCTTGACCCATAAAGTCTACCTTGACCTAAGAAGTCGACCTTGACTTGCACAGCTCCGATGGAAAGTTTGACGAAAAGGGTATCCAGATCTGTACTTTTATTTGCCGTCCCACACCTCTACCTGCAAGAAAAAAATGCTTTTGTTTGTTGGGGGGAGGGTTTTTCCTTAGTCAAACCCCAATTTAGGAATTAACCTTGAAATTGAATTGAAATTGTAGAGAAAAACAAAGTAAATGGAACAATTCACCTTGCTTATGTTGAAAACCCTTGTGGAGGATTCGAATCCTTGAATCCACAAGTATGGATGCTCCAAATGCATGTAGAATAGGATGTAGGATGTCTCAAATAAATTGTATTTAGATCTTCAACACCAATCTTGAGTGGATATTGGATTAGGAAGAGGCTTGAATGGATGAATCTTCAACAAGAGGGCTCCATAGAGCTTGAATTCTTCAATGGCTACTAATGGATCTCCTTGATGAATTGAATGCTTGAAGGCTTGAAGGCTTGAATACTTTATCTTCTTGCTTGAGAGTGCTTGAGCATGAAAAATTGATTGAGAAAATGAGAGAGGAAGGCTCCCTTTTATAGTGATCTAGGGCACAAAATTCTACAAAGACCACATAGAAAACATTAATTAAGGGCCCATGGCACAAAACTCTAGATAGGTGCACATGGAGAGGAAATTAAATTAAAGTCTTAACACAAAACTCTAGAAGGGTCCACCCTTAATATAAAAAAAAAGATAATTATTTATGAGCCTTGTTAGAAAATTTGACATAAGGCCAACCCCAGGGTTAATTTGAGCATTAGGCACAAAAATTGAAAAAGGATAATCTCCAATAATAAATTAGGAATCCTATACAAAGCTTGAGAAAGGTCCACCTCAAATATTAATTCAAGAATTCAACACTTAACCTGAGAAATAGTGGCCCTGAAGAGGGAAAACACAAGATTTTGATGAAACCCTGAAACCAGAATCTAACCCTGAGGATCTAGACCCTAGGGTCAAGGTCGAGGTTAACCTTGACCCTGAGGTCAAGAATCTCAAGTTTGCAATTCAGGATGCTAGGATTATGTCGAAAAGAAGTGGAAAATAGGGCAAAATAGGGGAAAAAGCCAGATCCAAGTCAAATACCCATTCAAAGCATTTGACATGAACCCAAACCGCTTACTCGGAGGGCTAAACATTCCTAACATGGAAGTGCTTCCATTTTAAGATGATACAGATGTAGATCTCTATAGTTTTGTTGACTATTAGTGATCCACACATAGTCATTCATCTAGCAATGATGGTCGGTCATCACTACGACTGAGTCATTATGTAAAGGCCAAGCTATGTAATTTTTACTTACCAAGTAGTAATACTGCCGAGGAAAATTATGGTCACTATGTATTGTTTGTAGTATACCGAGTCTAGTTTTGCCGAGTCATATATGCAATCATTACCGAGTGTCAAAGATATCAACATATGTCAAGTACAGTGAATGTTGAGTATCAGGAACTGCAGTTGCTGAGTTAGCCAGGAATGACATAAGAGTTTATTTTGGCACATTGATCAAGGTAAACTATTTTGGTTGACATTCATGTTTTGTATTTTGTTTGTTGAGATAATTACAGAGGTAATTACACATCTACTTAGCAATCATTGATCGCTATGAAATACCTAGAGCCAATCAGAAATTAGTAAGGCTTAAGCAGAAAAAGGAATTAATCTAAACCATATATCTTGAATCATGAAGATATTTTGTTGATTATATAAGGTCAAGATCTAAACCCTAAAACTACGTAGCGAGGGATAGCGAATGTGAAGGAAATAAGCAGATAGGTATTATTTAGTGAAGAGAAGTATTCAGATAGAGTTTAGTGACTGAGCTAAGCAGTGAAAGGACATAAAAGAGATAAATCTAATAGATGAGATCAACACAATATAGTAAAGGGAAGATCTGTGTATAGTGCAAACTGAAAGATCAGGTATTGAGACATTCTAACCAGTGTATCAGGGTAAATCTCTTAACTGAGTAGTCCTAAGAGACTTTTTGTAATCTCTTAACTGAGTGCTTACTTTGTTGTAAGTTTCAAATCCTTTAGCAAGGTAGACTGTATAAGTCTTTTAGCTCTTAACAGGGCAAACCCCTCACAGGGTAGATCAAGTTTTGATCAAATTTTGTAAGCCCTAATAGGAAAATTTATTACTGCAGTAGTGAAGATTTTTTGGTGTCATCCCCACCCCAATTTTACCTTTCAAGGGTTTTTGGGTAACCAAAATCATTGTGTTATGAATGCTTTCATGGATTTTGTTTAGTATGTTAGTTATTTGATTATGATCAAGTATTGTTGATGCTATGAAAAAGTTTTATTTTTATGAAAATGGTTAGGTAGGTGATATCTGATTCACCCCATGCTCTCAGTATCACATTTCCCAATTATATTTCCAGCAATTGGTATCAGAGTTGCAAGGTTTCTCATAGAAAGTCTAACTGCTTGAAGAAAAAGATCTTGAGATGAAAGTCTATAAGTTGGGAAAGGTCATAGAGAATCAAAAAATTGATGTACAATTGGCATTACAACAACTGGAAGAAGCCATAAGCGAACTGAAGAAATCCTTGAGCAAGAGAAGAGAAATTTCTATTCAGCAAAATGAATCACAGTATCAAGAAGAAGATACCACTGGATTATTTGATAATGGGAACTCTGCAGAAAGTGACAAAGCCATAAAAGAGTTACTAGAGAAAAATACCATACTGAATGATGACATCAGGAATCTAAAGAGAGAATAGGAAATTCAATCTGTCAGACTTTGTGAGGCAGTTGAACAGAAAAATAAAGCTGAAGATGATAATACAATGGCTAAAGAAGACAAAAGACATTGCAATGAGATTAAATGAAAAGACAAGTGACATGCAAAGGTTGACTAATAATCAACTGGACATGGTAAATCAACTGTTGCTGGTTAATCAAGAGTTGGGCAGGAAAGATATGGAAATCAACAAATTGAGGTCTGAGAGTGATCAATTGAGGAATGAACTAAGATCTGAAAAGGAAATCAATGAAAGGATGAACAAACCTAATGAAGCTGTAAAATATTTTGAAGAAATGTTAAGGTCACCTAGAAGATCTGATGATAGATTTGGACCTGGACTAAATGAACATGTTTCATCTACTAAAGAAGGAGAATTATCAAAGAATGGAGAATAGAAGAATGCTAAACCGATGAACAACAAGCCCACATGCCATCACTGTGGAAAGCCAGGACATACAACCAACATATGTAGAAGCAAACATGGTAAGTTTGATTCTAAACCTAAGTTCAATGGACACTACTTTAACTATAAGAAACATGGACATTAGGCACATGAATGTAGGTCTAAGGTTAGTAACCCACCTACCTCACCTAAGTTTCAAGGCAATTGTTTCAACTGTCAGAAGTATGGGCATAGAGCATTTGAATGCAGATCTAAACCAAGATGGTCATCTAATGATCAGAGTAAGTCTCCTGTGAAGAAAAACTCATACAATTGGGATTATAACACATGGTATAGTTGTCATTATTGTGGAAAATATGGACACATTGGAGAAAATTGCATGAAGAATCATTTCAGAGGAAGATCCAAAAGTTGGATGAATGGAAGCATGGTATGTTATAAATGTAATAAGATAGGTCACCTAAATAAAGATTGTAGATCACCTATGCTGAGCAATGATCAAAATCAGAATGAAGATATCCATGAAAAATTAAAAAATTAGATGGACAAGACATGGAAGAAGAAAGAAGAAGGAAGCACTAGTGAAGCTAGCACATCTAAGGTCACCCAATCCAATGGATCAGGTGATCACACTTCTTCTAACTAAGCATAGAAGGTATGTTTGGAACTAAATTTTACAAAGCTTTATTTTACATCAGTTCCTAACATAAATATTGAGTAGAGGTCCAATCTGCATAGATAAAGATGCATTAGGAAATATCTGAGAAAAATAGAAATTTTCACTTTTGATCCCAAGTGTCAGTATTCTGACTGAGTTATCAGTGTATGCCGAGAACCTGTTATGGATGAGATGCTATAGATACCAAGCTATGTCATAATGGTTATTTTGATTGAGCTTGTGTTAGCTGAGGTTAGCATGAGTTTGTTGAGACAACTGTATTCCACTTACAAATATTGTACGGAGCATTTATGAGGCCCTAATTTTACTTTTTGGAATCTATAAAGGGGAAAGTTGCCGCTCATTTCATTTCACCTAGCGAATTAAGATTTATTTGAGTAATTCAAAGTGAATGCAACCAATTTGTCAAAGACAATTTTAAATCTCTATAGTGTGTCATCGGCAAAAATTATCTACAGGAATAAGCTGAAAGAAAGAAGGGCCTTGGAACTCCAAGATTTCTCTAACAAAGCCAGTATATTATACTCATTAAGAGAAATAAAGACAAGGGAAAGACTTGAGGGCAGAGAAGGTGCCACAGAAAGCCTCTATTAAATTTGGTAGATCAATGAAAGATTACAAATTGTAGAATCCAGAGGGCAGAAAGAATGCCATGGATAACTCCTAAGAAAGGAAAAGTCTCTTTTTACAATCATAAAACTCTAAGCTTTAAAAGCTCCAAAAGACTAATATATACATCTCCCTTTTGCATGCAGGCCAAAGTAAAAATCTGATTAGGGTTACATAGATTTTCATATAATAATAGAAACCCTAACTTTGTCACTTCTGATCATAAATGCCTTCTTGAAATATCTTGGTCGATCAGATATATGCTTGCATGTCTTTCCCGTTGCCATAACTATCTGTAGATAAGCCACCTTGATCCATCTACTTCGCTGCAAGTTGAAAACTGTAAGAAATGATAAGGAAGAGCAAAAATTGATCTTGTTTAATCTAATGAGCAAGGTGTGAGGAGATGCATACCATGAAATAAACCAAGTCAAGAAGCATTCACCATACAATATGAGACAATGTTTTGAAGGGGGAAAAGTGTAAAAAAAAATCCCGTGATATTATTATGAATGGGCCAAAAAAAGGCCTAAGAGAGAGAAAGAGAATGAGAGCAAAATGCTATACAATACTTCAAGAGAATGTAGCATGAGTAACTAAGTGTTGCAAGTGAATGACAATGAATGAGAAAAGAAGCATCTCTTATGTAGAGATGAGAAGAAAGGAGTTGAATGTAACTCCCATGTGCATGTGAGCCACATTCATAATGTGTGTGCCACTTGTGCTATTTCCTCTTAAGGAGGAATCTAGAATAAAAAGAAATTACAAATAAATATTATGTCCTCACACATGGACAAGAGGACATGCATTCATGTAGGGATTCTATAGGAATCTCCTACTTACATAATAAATAAACTAAACTACCTTGGTTTATAATATATTTCACCAAGGAAAGATTACATATTCTAACATCCCCCTTTAATCTTTACTTGGGAAAATGAGCTTGATGGGTATGAGACCCAAATTATTACAGTAATCTGCAACATGTTCATGGTTGTGAGGCACTTTCTTTGGTAAAACTGATCTTCTTATGTAGCATGGTGAGTGAGCAAAATTTGAATGCTTCAAAGATGTGGATTCACATTGCTATTGGTCCAAGTTGTCAAAAGGAGTGTCTTCATAATCTGCATCATTATAACCTCAATCTAGAAAACAAGTACTTCTAGTGGATTGCCCACCTAGATTTGAATTAGTAAATGTATAATCTGGATAATAACTTTTAGAATTTAATATAAATTTTGCATCATTATCAGAATCAGAATCAAAGGTATTATAACCAAAATTTGAGTCAAAGGTATCAAAACCAGAATTTGAATCAAAGGAATGAAAATGAGAATTTGAATGATAAGCAGCATTTGAATTATAACCAGAATTTGAATTAAAAGCGAAATTAGAATCTTCTTTCATGTTAGGATCAAAAACATAACTTGAATCATCATCAAAAGGGTCATTTGAATCATCAGAATTATAAGCAGCATTTGCAACATCAAAAACATAATTTGAAACAATAGAATCATCTTTCATAATATTATCAACATTTTTCTTAGAATCAAAGGCAAAATTTAAATCTTTAAAATCAAAATAATAGAAATCATTATCAAGAGCATGTATGTCAATTCTAGCATCATCTTTAGGATTAGAATCAAAACTACTCTGAATATCATCATTTGCATTAGTTTCATCAAAATTTTCAAAAAGATTAGGATGCATATTTTCTACACAAACAGTAGGATTAGGAAAAGGAATAATGGATAGGTCATGAGAAGCAGTTTTATGCAAGGAAGGTAAGGTCACATTTAGGAAAGTTGATATAATGTCATTTTCTTCATCAAGTATTTCATCAAAGGATACATAGGGAGCATTATGTAATTTTCCATTTGGAACAGACACATCTCCAAAACCTTCAACTTTGCAACTATCATTATTAGCCAACTGAATTGGAATGTTAGATGTATCAGGTTCAATAAAATCAAAGACAGCTTTATGAGATGCACCAGTATTAATAAGAGTTTTAACAGGATTAAAACAAACAGTAAAAGCATGACGAGTTTGAGGTCCATTTGATTTTTCAATGGAATTGTTTTGATTGGGGGATTGATCCCTTTGTTTCTTAAAACAGTTTTGAGTTATGTGGCCATCCTTACCACAGTACGTGCAATGTGGTCTTGTAGAGTTGTAATTATTATTATATTGTTGTCTAGAATTATTGTTGTTGGACTGTTGATTGTTTTGATTATTGTGATTATTATTATTAGATCTATTGTGAGTTTTAGCAACATAAGCAAGGTCATTAACTTTAAGTATGCCAAACTAAATTAATTTTTCCTCCTCTTGCCTTAACATAGTTTGAAAAATAGAATAAGTAAGTTGATTAGCTAAAGATGGAATAGCTAACTGAGAGTAAAGGTTTGTAATGAATTTCTGAAACTAACATGGTAAACATTTCCTAATTATGACATGAATAATGCGAACATCAGATAATGTAACTTTAAGACCAAAAAGCAAAGAACGGATGGAATCAAATTTCAACAAGAAGTCATCAACAGAATTGAAATCAGAATATTTAAGGTCTTCTAACTGATCTTGAAGTTGAATCTTTCTAGTTTCATCTGCACTACCATAAGTATTCTTAAGGATACTCCAAGCCTCAGGGGCTTCATCACAAGCAGAGATTAAAACATACAATTCAGGATTTAATGATATACCAATCAACCCTAATGCTTCCTCATTTTTAGCTTTCTAGGTATCCTGGTCAGCTTGAGAGGTAGTAGAGGCTGGTTTGAGTGTGGCATCAGTGACAATAGCATAAAGATGTCTAAAATGAAAAATAAAGGCCATATGAATAGCCCAAGCATGATAATTGGAACTTGTCAATTTGATTTCTGGCATCAAGGTTGACATGATTGCAAAAAGTACAGGAAAAAAGTATAATAGAAATGAGCACCCAAGTTAGATTCTGTCATGCAATGAACTTGCATGCAGAGTGGATGACGAGTGAAAGATAAAACAAGATTACAGATTGAATTTAATTAACGGAAAATGACATGCAGATGGATGTGATTATACAGGCAAATTAATCCAAGATTGAATTTGATGAAGATATAAGAATGTGCATAATAATGTGGTTAAACAAATAGATTAAGCCAAATTTAATTAACCTGAATAAATCTTAGTGAAATGTGATTGAATAGGATTTATTACCCAAAAAATTAGATTTAGGTTATCCTTGAGATTAATAGATTGAAACAAAAAAGATAAATATGCATAGAAGGTTAGATGAAAACAGTTGAACCCTGTAAAAATGGTTAGAAAAAATTGCATGCAAAGTGAGAGAAGATGGACAGAAAACCTGCAGGCAAAAAAGGTTAGAAAATTAATTTTAACAAAGAATGGGCAAAGAGGATCCTGCAAGAAAACTTGTTAGAAAAAAAACTCAGATCTAGACATGCAAAAGGTTAGATCCTACATGCAAGCTGCAAAAAAAAGGTTAGAAGAAAAGAAATTCAGCATATAATAGTGAGTACAACAACATGCAAGCTATAATAATGATATATATGGATGAAAAAAAACAAAAAACTATAGATATAAAAAATGAGAAGAAAATTAGATCGAGAACAAAGAATCCTGCAAATAAAAAGGGTTAGATAAAAAAAGTTCCTACATGAACAAAGAAAAGAATTAGTAAGGATCGACAAGATAATATAAAATGAGAAGGTTAGATATTGACCAAAAAAAACTTAAAGTATAAAAAAACAAATGAACAGAAAAAAGAAAAACAAACTAAAGTGATTAAAACACTATAATAAAATTTAATGAAATACAAATAAGATAACTAAACTAAAACAAAGCAGTGAAACAAAAGAGGACTCGACCTCTGCGAAACCAAAGCAAAGAAAAAAAACACAAGAGTAAGAGCAGAGCGAGAAGTAAAAAAAAGAGGTTATGAAAGAAAATATGGAAGGATCTATCACTGAATCACAAAGGACAGCGCTATGAAACAAAAGCCGAGATAAGAATGGACTGCTAGAGAAAGAAAAAAAAGCAAGCAGAGCAACCCAAATACGAAGAGAAAGCCGATCTCAGAGGGGCGCAGTTGAGTGCAAAGCCTCTGAGCACCAATGAAAATATAACAAGCAATCGAAATAGAAACAATGATATCAACGAAATGATAAAGGATTTTAGTATAGAACAATGTCTAACAGTTATTCTTGAATATCATCCACTTCACATGCACAGGAAAAGGTGTGTTAGAGGCAAAGATGTGTTAGATCAAATCTCTGCAGTTCTCTATTAAATTACAACATTGAGATTCATAAAGGAACAGCTACAAACCGAGAGGGATCTAAGAGCAGCAAGAGAGATTGGATAGGTGAAGGTTTGAATAGAATTCACCTTGGTAAGTTTATAGCTTTAAAATCTGAATATATATATCTCATGTGGTGGTGCGTGAGTATTAGCGTAACCTCTGATACGAATAGGAATTGGTAACGCAATATCAAAAAAAGCACGCTCACAGCAACAGCAAAAGGAAAACTGCAAAGGCACGGATAGGGAAGATGAACCAGGGTGCCAGGTATGATGCGAACCCAAATCAGAGCCAATACAAGAAGGGAGGAAGCAAGTATCCCGCACAACTTCCTTTCAGTCTCCCGCAGTCTCTATCAAGTTACTTGGAAACAAAACAGTGCAAGAAAAAAAATAGATAACAGCGCATGCAAACAAAACTAAGGTGATGAGGTTAAATGAGGAAGTGGCAGAGGTGACTCGGTAGCATGGGGATGCATAAGGGAGGAATAGGCAATTCTAAGACCGGTGTAATGCCAACCTCCTCTTCTCCTGTTTATTCCTCTACGAGACTCGATCTCATGTCTTCCCTGAGCTGAACTTGATCGGATCTCCTGCGAAAAAAGGTAAATGGGCGATGGTATGAGCAAAAGTATTGGTGCACTATTTAGGCAAATGGCATTTCTAATGGCTGGAAAAATGCGCAGGGGAGGATTAAAGAAAACAAAAGAAACTCTGAGGATTCAAAATGAAACAACCTCTAGCATATATGGTGCACAGTTGAGATGAAGTGATCAGTTCCAAGAATGATAGCAAGGTAACGAAACCAAGGCAAGGTAGCATTTGCAAGGAACGATAATAACACAAGGGATCAAAATCAAAACATGAAAAGAAGTAACATGCATTGCAGGTAACCGATTGAGACACTAGAAACGAGCAATAAAAAACTTATCAAATATAAGAAATATGAATCAATCAATACAGAACAGATAAGACTAATTCGAATTTCAAATGAAAGGAAACTAAAACTTAATTTAAAGCTGCGATAAAAAAAACCTAAACAACTTAAACAAAAAAATAAGGAAAAGGCTCTAAACCTCAATAAATGCGAATAATGATTGAAACAACAAAATGAAAATGAAAACAAAAACTGCTGCAAACTATAAAAAGACACTAACAGACTGAATGGAGGGGAATGAAACCTGATAATGTTCAAAAAGATCTAATTCAAGCCACAGACAGATCTAAACAAGTTATCAAAAGAATTTAGATACACTACTTCTACCTCCAAATATTGAAACCGAAAAGAATAACAACGATGCAATCAAATAAGAGGCACTTAAAGAATGCAAGCAACTTTAAAAGGGATACACAATAAGAGGGGCAGAATCATTCATGCAAATGCACATGGAATGAGCGCATGCATGAAGAAAATATTGAGAGCCGCCCACGAAATCTTAAAAACTAAACCACTGAGCATGCAAAGGATCCAAATCACCAAAGAAATACAATGTTCTGAGAGGTGGAAATGCAAAGAACAGAATGTAAATATCTATTCAAGTGATAGAAATATACAATGCAAATGAAACTACAATAATGCTAAGCTTAGACTGAAACCAGATATCAGCGTTGAATAATCCCGAACAGAAATGAGAAGGCGGCATGCAAGGAGTTATATGAACAGCGCAAGAAAAGGAGAGACTAATTTGAACAGAGAAAGAATAGAGAGGAATGAATGAATGAACCAAAATTTACATTAGCCAAAGTGCAAAAAAATGTTCGAGCATCAAAAATCTCTGCAGTGATCTTGATAAAGACAGCGCATGCAAGAAAGTTAATAGTCAAAGTGATAAGAAAAACTGCAGGGAGAACTTTTATGCAACATGCAATGATAAGAGAGAAAAATATACACAGTTACATTGAAGGAAACGCATGTATAAGGAAAGGAAGAAAATATATAGAGCAGAGAAATTAGAATGACCAAATAGCAGTCCACTTAATAAATTGAAATGCTGTGGGGTAGAGGTAGCGGGTTAGGTTAGGTTAATTTAAAATTTGAAAAGAAATGATGGGAGGGAAAGGGTAACAGGTGGGAGGGAAAAAAATAGAGATATAATGTTTTAAAATAAATTACCCGAGCGTTTTTTTTTCAAACTTTAAAAAAAAATTCTTTTTTTAAAAAAATGTTTTTATATTAAATATATTTTACAATGATAAAATGATTTTTAAAATGATTTTTTTTATATTGAATTTTTAAGTTTTACAAAACAAAAAAAGAGATATATTATATATATATATATATATATATATATATATATATATATATATATATATATATATATATATATATTTATAATCAACTAAAACTTACAAACAAATATAAGAATAAAGAGGGGATATATATTTTTTCAATATTAAAAAACAAATCAACTAAAAATGAATAGAACTATAAGGAGAGGGGAAAATTTTTCCAAATTTTTGAAGGACAACCTGCAACACAAAGAAGTTAGAATCCAAATGCTCTCTCAATAGTCTCCAAATGCAGTGCTTCAAAAAATGGTAGTTCCTCCACCTGTACACTCAAACAACGATTAAACCAACCTGCTCTGATACCATGTAAGAAATGATAAAGGAGAGCAAAAATTGATCTTGTTTAATCTAATGAGCAAGGTGTGAGGAGATGCATACCATGAAATAAACCAAGTCAAGAAGCATTCACCATACAATATGAGACAATGTTTTGAAGGGGGAAAAGCGTAAAAAAAACCCTGTGATATTATTATGAATGGGCCAAAAAAAGGCCTAAGAGAGAGAAAGAGAATGAGAGCAAAATGCTCATACAATACTTCAAGAGAATGTAGCATGAGAAACTAAGTGTTGCAAGTGAATGACAATGAATGAGAAAAGAAGCATCTCTTATGTAGAGATGAGAAGAAAGAAGTTGAATGTAACTCCCATGTGCATGTGAGCCACATTCATAATGTGTGTGCCGCTTGTGCTATTTCCTCTTAAGGAGGAATCTAGAATAAAAAGAAATTACAAATAAATATTATGTCCTCACACATGGACAAGAGGACATGCATTCATGTAGGGATTCTATAGGAATCTCCTACTTACATAATAAATAAACTAAACTACCTTGGTTTATAATATATTTCACCAAGGAAAGATTACATATTCTAAAAAAAACCTTATGCCACCACCATGAATTTATCTTTGTAAGTCAGGTTCACCATGAATGTTTAAATCTGATCTTTGCAGATATTTGAATTTAAAAGTATAAATGGTCACAGGTGGTGCCAACCCTTCTCATTCATCAGTGGCTGATATTTAAACAAGCATGGCACCTTAGGAGACAAAAAATCTACACGCAACAGCTACCCAGATCTTTTTCATCAATTTTCTACCTGCAACTGTCCTAAAAACATCAATTTTGAGCTACCTGCAACATTGCATACGGCCAACTGTTGAAAAACTAAAGAAAACCTGGCAAGAAACCCTGACAGATGTTCAAATTCAATCGCAATGGCTAACATGTCCAAGTTTAAAACACGCCCATTGATATCATCATTTACTGGCAAATCGAACAGCTTAGATCATTCTCCACAACAATCAATTCAACTCTGAAAAGTCATCGGCCACATCATCAATCTCTTGCTCAAAGGGAAATAGACAAATCAGCACAACCTAGAAGTGGACACACTTAGTTATTGGCCTTAAATCAGATGGTGGTCGCATGATCACAAAGAGAAAGAATATTCCTTGCGATCAAGTGACAACTGTTAGATCTTACTGCACTTCCATTCCACCTGAATATTTTGAGCCTACTGTTAGCTACCACATCACCAGCCTTCACCCAAACAGAAATGAGCACCACCTACAACACCTGACATGGGACCCACCATGATATCAGCCTCTATTTATTGGAAGATCAGACGGCTTTCACAATGCCTAGAAGATTAACCCTCGAGCACTTTTTCCTTGAGACATCATGGCAATCGTTGACCTTGATCAAACTTTAAATGCTTTAGAACTGAGACCGCCAGACATAACACTAATCGCCCGACAGGTCGCTGAAGGTTAAGGACTTAACCTTTAGGGTTGTGCGAATACGCGACTGAAGAAAACACTGGGTCACCAAATGAAAAACTACTTAACCACCAGAAACAAGAGACCTCACGAACACATAGTGGCCCAATCACCGAATAAAAACTTAACAGCTAGAAAATCTGGAGATCAAGTGACTGCATCCTTGAAGAACTAGGTCCCACTCGGTCACAACAGCACACATAGGAAATGCTAATGTCAGAGACCAACTGTGAAAAGGCAAAAAGTCAAAAACAACCAGGTTTTTCTCTTAAAACTGAAAAAGGCATCAGAGAAATAGAAAACATCGAGGGTTTTTATATTTAGACAAAATTTGATACCCTTTGACATGAAATAAGTTATTTCTTGAAAACCTTGCAACTCTAATATCTCCTTGGTTTTTGCGATTAAGCACATGTGATCAGAACTAGAGCGTGGTGACACATTGAAGAACATGGAGCTAAGGACACAAGCCATGAAACCTTGTAGTTTTTCTCCACAAGTCAAAACAAGTTTCAGCTAGGGAAAAGCAACAATGAGACTGAAAAGACACAACCAAGACCAAAAAAAAAGGTCTCTCACATAGGCTTGGCTCTACCCTTGTGGGAGCCTCATTTCACTCCACCTGTGGTCAAAATTGTATGATAAGAAATTTGTGGTAACATTTTCGTGATTTCTACTTATGTCTACCTACATGACATGGCAACCAGTGACCTTGACACAATCCATTGGGCATAGGATTCATCTAAACACAAAATTTTTCTTGACAGAGAGAGGGACAAAAACTATGCTCGAGTAATTCTTGAAAAGAAGGGAAACTAATCTAGAAAGAAGGGACAGAAAACAAGGAAACATAACTAAAAAGATTTACAAGGAAGGACTAACTTCAAAATAAGGCTTCAAGTGGAATCCATTAACTGATATAGGCAAGGAATCTCCTCCAAGAGTTGATAGCCAAAAAGCATTATGCCCCTTGCACTCAGTAATGATGTATGGACCTCCCCAAAAGGAATCAAACTTTGTATGTCTACCAGGTTTTGATCTGAACTCATCCCATTTGAGAACTACATCTCTAACTTTGAAGCTTCTAGCTCTGGCTCTTTTATCAAAACTTTTCTTTGTTTGTATCTAATGGAAATCCATATCCTTTATGGATTTATCTCTGAGTTCTTCTAACTCTATGAGCTAAACATACCTGATTTGTAAGGGATCCCCTTCTTCGAACAAGACATATTGAGTGGCCAAGTCTAAAGTTGGTAATTCAGTTGAAATGGACAACTTAGCTTCTCTACCATATACTAACATGTAAGGATAATTCCCAATGATCTTCTTTGGGGTTATCCTATCTAACCATAAGGAAGATTTTAATTTGGTATGCCAATCTCTTTGGTTATGTTGTAGGGTTTTCTTGATTATCCTAATCAAGTTCTTGCTAGTTGATTCTACCAAACCATTTTCCTGAGGGTAGTAATTTGAACTTGTATTCAAATAAACACCATTTCTAATTGCCCATTCCAAGACTTTAAGGCTTGTGAATGCCAATGCATTATCTGATATTATGGAGTCTGGAGTGCCAAATCTGTGAACTAAATCATCATAAAAACTTAATATGGCACTCACATTTCCTTCTTTCAAGGCAAATGCCTTTGTCCATCTAGTGAAATAATCTATTGTAGTGATTATCCATTTGTGGCCTGCACTATATGGAGGATTAATCATGCCAATGAAATCTATACCCCATTTCATGAAAGGTTGTTCTGTTTTGAGTGGCTAAAGGGGTAGAGCTGCAAGCCTTTCTTTTCCTACAAACATAGCACATTTGATGCATTTTCTCACATAATAATGACTATCTTTGAAGATAGATGGCCAATTGTATCCAGCCCTCATGATTTTAAAAGTAGTAGTCCTTGGAGAGAAGTGACCTCCAGAAGGTCCATCATGAAATTCAAATAGAACGTTAGCTATCTTTTCTAAATCAATGCATCTTTAATGGACACCATTGTGATCCTTTCTAAAAATAACTTCATCTATTAGCACAAAGGGAACATATTGTAATCTATAATACCTTCTTTTTTCTGAATCTAGGTTTGTAGGACATTGTCCTTGGCATGTTCTTCTATAGAATGCACAACTAGAGATGCATTTGTTTCCTTTGATTTCTTTGAACTTTCATTCTCTGTCAGCTGCTCACAAAGACCTCTTCCTCTAACTAGTTTAGTGGTTTGAACATCAATGTCATATTCCATCACTTTGGTAACCCAACCAGCCCTCTTTTCATTTAGGTCTTTGGAGAGAAAAAATTCTTTGACACTTGGGTGAGTAACTTTTAACCGTACTCTTCTAAACCTTTGCTAAAGAAAGCAATAGGCTGCTCCAATCCTTCTGAATTTTCTTGGGTCAAGATTGCAGATATGATGTCGTGACCTCCGTAAGCATAAAGGATAAAATCCTTATTGAAATTTGGGTTTAATAGAGTAGGAGCTTTTGTCAAGGCCTCTTTGATAGCTTGGAAGTTGGCCTTCCTTTCTCTAGTCTAGTTGAAGATTGAACTCTTCTTTAACATGGTTGTCAAAGGCTTTAGTAATTCTGCAATATTAGGCAAGAAACACCTAACAAAGTTAATCCTTCTGTTGAAAGATTGAAGGCTTTTATTGTGATGTGGCAAGGGTAGCTCTAGGATGGCTGCAATCCTTTCAGGGTCTACTACAATTCCTTTCTTTGATACTATATATCCTAACAATTTCCCTTCATGAACCGCAAACACACATTTCTTAGGATTAAGAGATATCCCAAACTCTCTACACCTTTCAAAAATTTTCTGCAGATGTTTGATATGATCTGCTACATGTTTGGAATAGACATTTATATCATCTAAGTTGACTAGTACAAACTTGTACATGAGGCTTTTAAAGGCCATATCCATTGCCTTTTGAAAAGTACCACATGCATTTGACAAACCAAAGGGCATCTTTTGATAAGCCATGGTTCCCCACTTGGTTGTGAATGCAGTCTTGTATTGGTCTTCTTCATTAACTAGGATTTAATTATATCCTAAATAACCATCCAATAATGAAAATATCTTAGACCCAGAGACACATTGCAAGATTTGTTCCATAGAGGGTAATGGATGGCATTCTTTTAAAGAAACTCAGTCGAGATCCTTGAAGTCAACACATAACCTCAACTCCCCATTCTTCTTCCTGACAGGAACAAGGTTTGAAACCCAACTAGTATGCTCGATGGGGTAGGTGATACCACTTTCTATTAATTTGAGCACTTCTCTATGCATAAGTGGCTCAAGGTTGGGATTAATAGGCCTTTATTTTTGCCTTACTGGTTTGGCATTAGGCTCTAGTTCAATGGTGTGCTAAGAAAGGGTTGGATTAAAACCTTTAAGGTCTTCATATTGCCATGCAAATACATCACTGAATTCCTTAAATAATTGGGTATAAGCCTACTTTTCTAAATCAGTATTTATTTTTCCAAATTGTAAGCTTTTACCTGGTTCCAACTCCAATTCAACACAATGTTCTTGTTGAACCACCCAACCATCTTTGTTCTTCTTAACTTGATCATCTTTGTTTAAGATAGCTTCTAAAGTGACAATACCTCTAGGCATCTTATTAGAACTAAGTTGTATCACTTGTTCACCATAGTTCTGTAATAGTCTATCTTGGTTATGCCCTGAGAAGACGTCTTCTTCAAACAAGAACTACAGAATTTTCTCATCATTGTCAAACACTTTCCAATTGACATTGTTATCAAGAATAGAGGGTCTGACAATAACTTTAATATGTTTTTGGTCCCCTTCTTTTGAAACACTATTAGGAATATCATACTGAGATCCAACAATAGCTAACCTATCTGCATTTTGATTTAACTTCCTAGGGATGGCAATAATATTGAAGACACAAAAGTCCTCAATTGCATCCCAAACTCTATGTTTGTATTCTTTCATGGTGTCATTTTTTTTTGCACTTATCCCTCTCACTTAACTGACTACTAACTCACTGTCACCATAAACTTTTAGGGCTTTAAGCCCTCTCTTACTAGCCCAGTCCAATCCATTTACTAGACTTTCATACTCTGCAATGTTGCTAATGCAGGAGAAATTGAATCTAAAAGTTGTATAGTATCTTTCTCCTTTTGGGGACACTAGCATAGCACCACCACTAGAGCCATGTTTGCTTCTAGCACCATCAAAAAATAATTCCCAAACCTAATTGCTCTGATCTTCTGAATCAGTGTCCTCTTTGAGAAGGTTTGGCTCTATGGATCCACTTTCTTGTATCAAGTAGCTTCCCAAACCAGCATCCCAAATAGAATTTTCTTGGGCCTCTGAGGTCTTTTCTAATTCTAGTTCATCTAGTAAAATACCAGGGATATTTTCTATCTTAGTGTTTTTTTCTCTAATAATTAGGAAGTCATTGTTATCAAGTGCAAGGCAACTTGCATTGATCATACTTGACACATATGGTTCTATATGGTGTGTCACCAATGATTCAGATTTAATGGTGATCTTGGTCCCATATCTTGTGTGGAAAATTATGTGAGACCAGTCAGAAGAAAGATAGCCTCCTATCTTGGCTGTAAACTCCCTCAATAGACATATGGCAAATAAAGCAGGGAGATCTATGATATATATATCAAGTAGGATGGAGAAATTAGGACTTGCATGGAGGATCAGACTGGTATCCTTGGCTACACCTACTGTATTGACAAAATATCCATCCAATTGTGTAACCTTCTTTTGGAAGGGTTCATATTTAAGTCCTAATTGGTCAGCCACCCTTTTTGGCATTACAGTACTGGTTGCTCCACTATCTACCATATAGTTATGTACTAAGGATTTTCCAATGATTAGAGATACATAAAAGGGAGGTGGCTTTAAGTTCCTACCTTGAATGGTATTTTCTTTGGAGTCGCTACTTGGAGCCTCCTTTTCTTGATCAATGCTGACCAACACTAGTCTTGTTGCATCATCTGAAGGCTGAGGAGTCATCACTTCACCCATAGCCTCCTTCAAAATCTCAGGCTACCCTGGAATAGCCAAAGAGTCCCACATAGACATAGTAACATTCAACTTTTTCATGTTGTCTATAATGTTGAAAGGTGTCACAGTGTGTACTCTTTGTTATGCTTTGGCCATGATAGGCTCCATTGGAGCCTTCTTCAATATGGTAGGAGCAGATGGCTGCAGTGGTTCTGCAGATGTAGTAGCTTTAATCCCATAATCTTCTCGCTCCATGTCTTGGGCTCTTCTCTTTGACCTTGTGTTGGTAGCAATGGAAGATGCCATTGACTCCATTGAAGTCTTGCTACTCCCAATTGAAAAGAGTAGTCTCATTATTCTGTGCTTCTTGCGGTGGAATTGATCCACTAGAAGAGGCCTCTGATTGGGCATGTGAGGCATTTTGAACCATTAGAGCTTGATTCATCCATCCATATGAACATGAAGCCTGATTATGAGGCTGATTACAAGGAAAAAAACATTCATTGTCCAAGGCTAGATTGTTTTGGCTAGGGACCATATCTTTGACTGGATTTGTAGAATTAAGAGGTGCAGGGTTGTATGGTTGGAATGGTCTTTGATTAAAATTTTCCCTTTGTCCTTGGTAACCTCCTTGGTATGGTAACCTAATTGACTGATAAGACTGTCCCTGATTCTGATATTGTTGATTGAGACCTTGACCTTGTGGCTGAAAGGGTGGTCAAATTCCTTGCCCTTGCTTCTTTAGGTTTGTCACCTCTTTAGTTAAAGTCTGCAGCAGATTTTTCATTTCTTGCTAACTATTTTTCATTTCTTGCAGTTCTTGAGAGAAACTTGCCTTTAACTCCTCATCACTAGCACTAGCCTGAGGTGATAATATGGTGGGAATAGGGGTAAAATGAGGTACTTGTAGAGGGGAAATGGGCTAAAGGTTAGAAAAGATGGGCATGGGTGGCCTTCTTGCTATCATGCATGCCTAGATTAAACAATTTTCAGCCCTGATAGCTATGTCAAAAGCTTGGGGTAAAGAGGTACCTCCCATAGATTGGATCATGAAAGAGATTTAATTATTCAAGCTTTGCAAGAAGTATAAGAAAGCATGATCGACTGATGGCCTCACTCAGACTGGAATCCTATTCTATGTCTTGAGAAATCTATTATTATAATCTATCATTTTCTCTTGAGGGTCTCTCTTTATGGTTTTTAGCTTCTCAACCAAGGATAAGTTGTCTGATTTGTCTTCAAAGTGCCTACTCAATGCATCCCCTAATCCATCCCATGAATTAATAGAACCAACAGCTAGAGTTTGAAACCACTCAAGAGCCTTACCTTTGAGGGAGGCCGCTAAGAACTTAGTGGCCGGGTATGTGCAAGATCATGAGGGGCCAAACTATGCCCTTAAGTGACAATGAAAAATTAGCAAATCAAAGTTAGTCAACTTGACGTGAAAATTTTATCTAGCTATGAACCTAATATCAAAAAGTTGTAAGAATAGAATCTATAGAAAATTGAATGTAGTTTCTAAACTACTAGGCCTTTTTTGAGAAAAAGTTAGTATGATTGGTGAAAAGTATAGATTTCAATGCAGCAATACAAAAATTTTAGGAAAAAAATAAGAAGGTGTATGTCTGACCACCTTAATCATAATCAAATGATAATATTTTATTATAATATTTTATATATAAGTAGTAGACTCATGCCCGAATGTGACGCATATTTTTTTGTAATTTTATTCCAAAAAAATAATTAATTATGAATTTTTTGCTACAATGTTTTTAGAATAAAAAAACTCCCGTGTCTGACCACCTTAACTCATTCAAAACTTTACAAAATTCAATTTTATTTTATTTTTCCTTATAGTAGGTGAATCATAGAATGTGACACATTTTTCAAATTTCAAAAATGTTATACCGTCTAAAAGTTATAGTCATTTTTCAGTCAGTATATAAATCAGCACTTTAGAGGTAGCTCAATTAGAAAATAACTAATAATTACTTACCGAATTCAAAATTTGACAGCAATTATATCGATAGAAAGCTGATAATCTCCTTAAGATACCCTTTTCATTTTATCAAATTTGGGTGAAAAAAAAGTTGTCAGCTACATTTTCAAAGTTTTGAACTGACATCGCTACTTTTTGGCCCCTCATGATCTTGCACATACTCGGCCACATCCTCCTGAGTTATATTATGTATACTACAAATAGTGGTCACATCTCTTATATGTTCAAAAGTTGTTGTTTGTCCTTCACCTATGAAATCAGGTAGACCTTTTAGTGCTACCAAGGGCACATCATGATGTTGAGTAAAGTTCAATGAACTTCCTTGGTTGAAAGGTGCAAACGCAAACTACCTAGCCATTGCAGGAGTTGAAATTTGCTAAGTAGCAACTGAATGAGTTGTACTTGATCTTGGATCTAAATCCTCTTCTAAATCACTAGTTAGAGATCTTCCTCTTCTTCTAAGATGAAAGGGAAAAGGTCTCCTCTCTGAAGTATCAGGTGGTGTAGACTGTATTGTCCTTGTAGGGGATGCTCTTTGAGACAACCTCCCTCTATATTTCCTTTTTGGGGGAAGCTCTGATAATTCAGTGGGTTTTGAGCTCCTTGTCTCAATCTTTCTCATAAAATTTGAACAAGGTCGTCTCGGATCTTACACTAATGGAGTCGCCAGATATACTTGATAATTAACCTCTCTAAGGTCTGTGTTATGCAATTAGTATATCAGAGATAGCACAATCTTTACACATAAACTTCTTTATGATGTCCCACCAAGTGTGTAAACTCTCTAAGGTCTGTGTTATGAAATTAGTATATCTGAGATAGCACAATCTTTGCACATAAACTTCTTTATGATGTCCCATTGGGTGTGCCAGAAATGTTATACACTAAGTTTTGCACCCTTTTCAAGCTCTCTTGGTCTTGATAACCTAGTATAACTTTGGGTTCATCTCCAGGTTGTGGGACCTTTTCTAATTGAGATGAAACCTCTAGGTTCTAGGTTGGTTCCTCTTGGATAATCACCTTAATTTGATTCTTGACAAAAAAGTAAATTCTTGAAGGGAAATGGATAGAAGGAGTGCATGAAGGGGAAATAACTGAAAGAAAACTATCCTACTAGGTGATACACCGAAATGACATGAACATAATATATTGACCAAATTAGCATGAAGGCTCTTAGATATAATAGAACAAAATCTTTCTAAACATGCTTGCATAAGTGTTTCACAGAGGGGTCTGAACAAAAGACTCAGATTGTGACCTACAAGCAAACGTTCTCTTCAGCAAAAAGGCACAGGAATGAGACAAAGTGATAGGGGGTTGAGGTATACCCACAAGATCATTCAAATCAAATCATACACAATAGCAAATGAATAAGATAAAAGAAAGAAGGGCCCTAGAACTCCAAGATTTCTCTAACAAAGCTAGTATATTATACTCATTAAGAGAAATACAGACAAGGGAAAGACTTGAGGGTAGAGAAGATGCCACAGAAAGCCTCTATTAAATCTAGTAGATCAATGAAAGATTACAAACTCTAGAAGCCATAGGGAAAAAATATGCCATGGATAACTCCTAAGAAAGGAAAACTCTCTTTTTACAATCATAAAAATCTGAGCTCTAAAAGCTCCAAAAGACTAATATATACATCTCCCTTTTGCACACAAGCCAGAGTAAAAATCTAATTAGGGTTACATAGAATTTCATATAATAATAGAACCCCTAAATTTGTCACTTCTAATCATAAATGCCTTCTTGAAATATCTTGGTCGATCAGATATATGCTTGCATGTCTTTCCCATCACCATAACTGTCTATAGACAAGCTGCCTTGATCCATCTACTTCATTGCAAGTTGAAAACCTTACGCCACCACCATGAATTTGTCTCTGTAACTCGGGTTCATCATGAATGTTCAAATCTGATCTTCGCAGATATTTGAATTTAAAAGTATAAATGGTCATAGGTGGTGCCAACCCTTCTCGTTCATCAGCGGCTAATATTTAAACTGACATGGCACCTCAGGAGAAAAAAAATCAACATGCGAAGGTTGCCCAGATCTTCTTCATCAATTTTCTACCTACAATTGTCCTGAAAACATCAATTCTGAGCTACTCGCAACATCGCATACGACCAACTATTAAAAAACTAGAGAAAA
This sequence comes from Chamaecyparis obtusa, assembly GCA_027943335.1. NCBI lineage: Eukaryota > Viridiplantae > Streptophyta > Pinopsida > Cupressales > Cupressaceae > Chamaecyparis > Chamaecyparis obtusa. Next base: position 1,411,912 of record BSBK01001326.1, on the reverse strand, counting down.
CCTAGAAAGAAACCCTAACAGATATTCAAATTCAGTTGCAACGGCTAGGAGGTCCAGGTTTAAAACACACCTATCGATATCAATTTACGGGCAAATCGAATGGCTTAGATCATTCTCCACAACAATCAATTCAACTTTGAAAAGTCATCGACCACATCATCAATCTCTCACTCAATGGGAAACAAACAAATCAGCACAACCTAGTAGCGGACCCACTTAGTTATTAGCCTTAAATCAGACGGTGGTCGCATGATCACAAAGAGAAAGAATATTCCTTGCAATTAAGTGACAACTGTTAGATCTTACTGCACTGCCATTCAACCTAAATATTTTGGGCCTGCTGTCAGCTGCCACATCACCACCCTTTGGCCAACCATAAATGAGCACAACTTGCAACACTTGACATGGGACCCACCGTGACATCAGCCTCTATTTATTGGAAGATCAGACGACTATCGCAATGCTAAGAACATTAACCCTCAAGAACTTTTTCCTTGCAGCATCACGGAAATCATCAACCTTGATCAAACTTTAAACACTTCAGAGCTGAGACTACCAGACATAACACTAACCGTCCGCCAGGTCACTGAAGGTTAAGGACTTAATCGCCAGGGTTGCGTGAACATGCGACCAAAGAAAATGCTAGGTCACCAAATGAAAAAGTACTTAACCACCAGAAATAAGAGACCTTGTGAACACACAATCGCCCAATCACCGAATAAAAACTTAACTGCTAGAAAATATGGAGATCAAGCGACTGCATCCTTGAAGAACTGGGCCCCACTCAGTCGCAACAATGCACATAGGAAATGTTGATGTCAGAGATCAGCTGCGAAAAGGCGAAAAGTCAAAAACAACCAAGGTTTTCTCTTAAAACTGAAAAGGTATCAGAGAAATAGAAAACATTGAGGGTTTTTATATTTAGACAAAATTTGATACCCTTTGACATGAAATAAGCTATTTCCTACAGACCTTGCAACTCGAATATCTCCCTGGTTTTTGTGATTAAGCACATGCGATCAGAACTGGAGCATGGTGACACATTGAAGAACATGGGGCTAAGGGTGCAAGCCATGAAACTTTGTAGTTTTTCTTTGCAAGTCAAAACAAGTTTCAATTGGGGCAAAGCAACAATGAGACTGAAAATACACAACCAAGACCAAAAAGAAAGGTCTCTCGCATAGGCTGGGCTCTACCCTTATGGGAGCCTCATTTCTCTCCACATGTGATCAAAATTGTATGATAAGAAATTTTGGGTAACATTTATACATAACAACATGATGTATACACTTCATGCAGATGATGCACCGAATCCTTGTTTAATATTCAAACCTACAATACTCCAACTCCTAATAGTAATCCTTCCTCTTGTAATGCTCTTCCTGGAGATGATTGGGGAGCCTTGGATTTTAAGCCTGCCTTTATTGGAGAGTATAAAGTTTTTGATCTTGATTTTATGAAGCAACAAAGAGAGTTTGAACAACGTGTTTTTACTTCTACTTCTAATGCCCTTTGTAATAACTTTGTCTCTACTTCTCCCCACAATGAATATGTCAAATCTACTAATGATGACATAGTGACAACTAAAGTTCCATTGACTCCTTTTGATATGGCTTCTTGCTATGGTCCTGGTTATCACTTTCTAGTTAAACAAGGATTTAATGTTCAAGGATGTGGTAAGCACAAACAGGGAATTCAAATGCCCTTATAGAGTGGGGGGCATGAGCATTCTTATGGATTGGGATTTAATCCTCAACAACAAATCAATGTTAACAATATTTCAAATAACACTTCAAAACATGATGAACCTATGAAGGAATTTGACCAAGAAGTTCTTTTGTCTAAACTCCTTCATGCTAAGATGATTACTAGACCTAAACACAAAAATAAACATAACCCACACTTGAAGACTCTTCCTTTTTGTTTATAACATAGATTTCCTGATCACTCTACTAATGAATGTCAAGCTTTACATTATAAGATTAGGCAGCTCATTGATAGTGAGGTTATTTATATATCATGTCGCAATGAGTTGTATTTCAATCCTATTTTCTCTAAATAACATTTATGTTCCTATTATCGAGCTCCATATTATGTAAACAATGTTAGCCTAATACTTGGGGGCTTGTTGTCTTGTATAGTGTTGTGAGTGATATAATAGGTCCCCTTCCATCCTTGTTCCTACACTTGGAGGGAAATGATGTCATCTCCTTCTTTTCTATCTTTGCGGGATTCACCTCTTTCCTTGGTTAAGCAGTATCTATCTATTATGTGATATCCAATCATACATGAAAATTTTCATTTGCATTGAGGATCTATGTCCTTGATCATAATCTATTTCATTGTTGGGTTTCCATGGTTGATAAATCTCTCACCTTGGAAACTAAATAGTGTGCTATCCCTCACAAGGGTTACTTTTTCACTTCTTGCATGATATCTCTTTCCATTCGTCCCCTCCATGGCCTCATAGGAGTTGTGACCTTCTTGGCTTGGACTAGGTGTTGTCTATGGATATTGTCTTGATTTTGAAGAAGGCTTTATCCTTATTCTTTTCTTTCCTTAACATGTCAAAATAGTATGTTTTTTCCATCTTAAGGAGGGGGGCATATATATGGCCTCCCTCATTCTATATTATCTATTTTTGTTCTAACCTTTTGTTTTGCAGCATGCTAAATCCTCATAAGGTAACACACATAAGTTTCTAAATCCTGAAGAGACACGCATTTTCAATTTTAAATATGCTAAATCCTCAGAGGGTAATGCACATAAGTTGCTAAATCCTGAAGAGACATGCATTTCCAATTTCAAATATGCTAAATCCTTGGAAGGTAACGCACATAAGTTGCTAAATCCTGAAGAGATACACATTTTACAAATGTATTCTATGGTGATATAAGGATATGGATCCATGGGTACTTTATAAAATCCATCAAAAGATGCACTACATACATGCACAAAGCCACCAAAAGGCACAGAACTTTATGGGGTGACTATCAATTTCTTTCTTGGTGGGCCATCCTATCCTTTTTGTGGTTCATAGTGAGGTACACACATCTTACTGGGCGAGCTAGCCACTCCTCTCTCCTATTTTCTCTCTTTTCTCTAGTGATGTCTCTCCTATTGTAATCTTGGAGTTGATGAAGAATTGAGTCCCTAGGGGCTCGGGGATTCCTTTGTCCCTTTGATTTTAATAAGATTATCTTTTTCTTTGGGATCTCCTTTACCAAGATTTTGCATCGAGTCCATACTCTTGCTAAAGTGGGGGCTTAATGTATCATCTTAAAATGGAAGCACTTCCATGTTAAGAACATTTATCCCTCTGATTAAGTGGTTTGGGGTCATTTCAAATGCTTTGAATGTGTATTTGACTTGGATCTGTCTTTTCCCCCTATTCTACCCTATTTTCCACTTCTTCTTGACATAATCCTGGCATCCTGAATTACAAACCTAAGATTCTTAACCTCTGGGTCAAAGTTGACCTTGACCCTAACCTAGGTCAAGGTTGACCTCGACCTTGACCCTAGGGTCTGGGATCCTCAGAGTAAGATTCTAGTTTTAGGGTTTCATCAAAATATTATCTTTTCCCTCTTCGGGGCCACTATTTCTTAGGGTAAGTGTCAAATTCTCAAATTAATATTTGAGGTGGACCTTTCTTGAGCTTTGTATAGGATTCCTAATTTATTATTGGAGATTAGCCTTTCTCGAGTTTTGTGTCTAATGCTCAAATTAACTTTGGGGTTGGCCTTACCTCAAATTTTGTGACAAGACTCTTAAATAATTATCTTTATTTCTATATTAAGGGTGGTCCCCTTCTAGAGTTTTGTGTCAAGACTATAATTTAATTTTCTCTCCATGTGCACCTCTCTAGATTTTTGTGCCATGGGCCCTTAATTATTATTTTCTATGTGGCCTCTCTAGAAATTTGTGCCCTAGATCACTATAAAAGGGAGCCTTCCTCTCTCATTTTCTCAATCAATTTTTCATGCTCAAGCACTCTCAAGAAAGAGGATAAAGCATTCAAGCCTTCAAGCATTCAAGCATTCAATTCATCAAGGAGATCCATTAGTAGCCATTGAAGGATTCAAGCTCTATGGAACCCTCTTGTTGAAGATTCATTCATTCAAGCCTCTTCCTAATCCAAGATCCATTCAAGATTGGTGTTGAAGATCTAAAGACAATTGATTTGAGACATCCTACATCCTATTCTACATGCATTTGGAGCATCCATACTTGCGGATTCAAAGATTCGAATCCTCCACAAGGGTTTTCAACATAAGCAAGGTGAATTGTTCCATTTACTTTGTTTATCTCTGCAATTTCAATTCAATTTCAAGGTTAAATCCTAAATTAAGGTTTGACTAAGGAAAACCCCTCCCCCCAACAAACAAAAGCATTTTTTTCTTGTAGGTACAGGTGCGGGATGGAGAATTAAAGTACAGATATGGATACCCTTTTTGTCAAACTTTCCATCAGAGCTGTGTAGGTCAAGGTCGACCTCTTATGTCAAGGTCAACTTTTTGGGTCAAGGTCAAATTTGTCTACCTAGGTCAAGGTCGACCTCTCATCAAATCAGAAAAAGAGTTCTGGGTTTCGTAGATCTCATAGTTTTGGTTTAGGATGATAGAAATCAACAGTCTCTGAGACTATTTGACAAGGTTTCCTGTGGATTATTTTTTAGAAGTAAGTACATTTACATCTTCATTTCAATATTAGTTTTCTATATTTACATCCCATATCAATACAATTCCATGTAAGTATAAAATATTGGTTTTGGGGTCTCTTTTATGTGCAAACCATTGTTCTAGGACCCCACCACATATTTTATATCTTACAGTATCATCCTTTGGCTACTCGGTGTCTGAGATATGAATAGGATCTTCAACTAGCCTTTGTGTAGTAACATCATCATCAGTGTGTACACCTTTTCCTCTACCCGTGTCACTCTTCTCAGTATTAGCTACAAGTACAGTTTGCTCAACTTCAAGTTTGGACTTAAGAATTTGAGTCCATATTTCCTTACCTTCCCCATCAACTTCTTGAAGCTTACATTGTAAAATATTTAGTGCTCTTCCTTTCATTAAGAATTTGTTTGCATATTGCTTCATCATTACTTCAATCTCTTAAATTGATAGATTTGGCATTTCTAAAATCAATGATCTCTCTCTCATTTTATTCTCAATGTGCAAGGCATATGTCCACCTTGATGATATTTTATCATACAATTCTTTAGGGATATTGTTGGAAAATTCAACTGGAAATATTTTAAATTTGATCGTCATAACGACCATTGCCTCTTCCAGCTTATCCTAATCTTCTACATTCATGTTTGCATATCTATAGATTTTAGGATGACTTGGTCCTCCTTTTTCTTTTATTCCCTGTGCAATCTCATGTATAGATTGTGCTTCATTTACAACTACTTTAATTTTACTAGTAACCTCTTCATCATAATCTACATCATCATTATTCCTTATCAATTTTCTCCTATTCTTAGGTGCCTCGGTAGATACTTGAGTACCTCTCTTTTTCTGATAGATCTTGGTCGATGTAGGCCTTGTTATTTTTGTAACTCTACATTTCAAGTGGGGAAACACCTGTAGATGACCTTGTCCTTTCCTGTGTAGGAGTCTCATCCTTTTTCCTCTTACATTTTGTTTCCTTTATTGGTTTTGCATGTACCTCCTTTTCTGACTCTATCTCTTCCTCATCTTCACTATTAAACTGACTTATATATGTTCCTTTGTTGCCTCTTCAACTGATTTGTCTTCTTCTCCAAGTTTTTTTTCCAGTGTGCCTATCATTTTCTTTGTCTTTCTAAAAATTTTGGCTTCGACCAAATCCATTTTAATTATTTGTTTTTCTTCCTCGGAGGTTTTGAACCTAGTTGCACTTTTATCCTTAGGCTCTACAAGAAGTTCCTTTATTGACCTAGTAGCTCGGTCAATGTCAAGTTCATAGCCCATTGGTGGAAACCATGAAGTCCTTAGTTCAACTACCTTTATTAATGTGGAGTTGGTGTCTACTAGAAAAAAAATTTATCCTTATATTTCTCCACTAGTTGTGCAGGTATTCTGATTCTTTTGTGTATTCTCTCCTTAAATTAGCCAAAATAGTCATCCATGACTGGCTCAAGATTCTAACCTAGAATATTTATGAATTCACCAATTTGCATGATGACTTGTTTATTTAAATCCCATTGTACATCACCAATTGAGGGAAATGAATTCTGCAAGTAGAAAAAGACATGTATACTGGTAGCATAATAGTGTGATTGTACCCAATTGGAAGTCATGCATGCCGAGTGGATTGCAGTTAGAGAATGTCAGTAACAAGAAATTCCTTTATTATTTAATGTCCATCAAGACATTGCAACATTAACAACCATCCACACAACCTACTAACTAGTTGTAATCGATGATCAAGGTTAAGGCATGGGTTTAAGATTTGATACGTATCTCCATTCTCCATACTTTCTAGAGAACTACGTTTCCTTTATAATTTTGTGCCAAAATAAAACTTAAGACATTGATCTACAATCATCGAACGATCATAAATAATACATTTAAAATGGTGAAATAATGGATATTAAGTATGTGTGGAATCATGGAGAGTTTGCAAATAAGTTGGTAACTAATTAAAGTGTTATTCTCTTGACATGATGTTTCTTTAATTAGATCAATTTCCATTTGGCATTGCCCCAACATGATGAGTCACAACTCGTGAAACGTGGCTCTAAAATTTTAAGGGTTTGAAAAAATTGCCAATAAAATATATGTTTTCCCTTAAATAAATAAAAAATAGCCAATAAAATTCTACAATTTTCAAACAGTAGAAAAAATTTCACCACGACAATTAAATATTTTTTCCTTTACAGTAAAAATTTTCACCCATACACTTAAATATTTTTTCCTTTAAAAGTTTAAGAATTTCACCTAATACATTATATATTTTCCTAAATAATAATGGCATATTCACCACGATTTTCTAAAAAATTTGTACATTAGAAAAAAATTTCCAATACAAACTAATATTTTTCCATTCAAATTAAAAATGTTGTAATCATTATTAAAATTCCTTGCTTCTAGTAAAAGGTTAGTAAGGCAGGAAGGCCCCAACATGCATAGTTATAGTGTTAATAGAATTGTGGCAAGAGGATTTTGTAATTACCTCTTACTACAAGAATACAATGTGAAAATAGATAACTCATGCTTAAAATAGTGACAGTTAAGAAGGCGATGAATGAAGTGGAACAATGTAAATATATACAGAACTGAATATAGTAAATCTAGATATGTCTTGAAGTATTGCTTCAATGGAATGTTTCTTAACTTTCAATTTGAGGAATTACATATTATTTATTTTTAGAAAGTGATGAAAAATCAGATAAATAAGGTCAACTAATTAAGAGTATTGGTTCTTTAACCTTGGCCTAGCTGAGGCCAACATATCATAGCATATTATAGCTTGATTAGTAATTTGTTGAAAGATTGTCAAAACACAAATAATTTGAGAGGATAAATAGGCTTCTCGGTGAAATTGAAGTTTGGGGTTAATAATAGTTAAAGTTGTGAACAAACTAAATAGTTTATACCATAAATAGGGTGATCAAGTAAAGAATAACACACATAGGTTACCATATAGAAGGAATATTATAGATTCTCTCTTGTAGAGAAAGTACAAAATATAAGCACTATAGAATTATAAATGGAGAATTAATAAGTAAAAGCATAAAAAATGGGAAATGGAATAATATCCTTTTATCTCTAACAATTAATAAAATTTATTCTGCCAAAGGCTGATATCTCCTCCTGGGGAATTAAGGCAAGCAAAGACTAATAATGATTTGGGGTAACAAAGGATAATAAAAATTAGATGGAAGAACTATGACGTAGTGCAAGGTGCAAAATCCAAGAATGGATAGTCCAGACCTACACTAGCAACAACAATACAGCAGAAACACAAAAAGACAGTACTTAAATAGAATTTTCATTCAACATGTACGGTTGTAAGGCTTTCTGGGTTAGGGCCAAATACCAACAATTACAATAGTAATTTTGCAATCCTCTAGGTAGTCCAGCTCTATAGCACATCAACAACTGGTAGAAACACTAAGGAAGATCTAAACTTGAGCTCGCAAGCCACCAAGCAATCTCCTTGTCTCCAAGCAGGCAAACCACTAGCTCTACTATTACAAATATCAGACAAACAATCTAATCTGCAAGATCTCGCGGGATCCAATTGTCATCTCATGACTCCACTACTCTCAAACAACTACCCAAACTTTCCTTAAATATATTTCTTCAACCACAAGTCGACTGGAAGAAAGAAATAAATCCTAAAACCTACTCAGTTTCTATAACAAAAAAATATTAAATGTAGTACAAGTCGGCTCTCAAATAGCCTTACAAATAATTAATTCTCCATGTCGGCCTCTAGATCTAGGAGAATGTAACATAAGCTACCCACATTAAATACATCAAGTCAGCTAACCAAATCTCCAAGAACTCTAGTCGGTAAGCCAAACTACCAAGCAAGCTAAGCATCACTGAGCAAGCATGTCGATCGAGCACCACAAGCATCACCAAGCACTGGTTTTGTTGAGCACTAGAAGTTTTACCGAGTTCCTTCAACGACTGAGCTCTTCAATGACCGAGCCCCTCGGTCAAAGCTACAACCCAGTAACACAGAAACAAACCACTCCAACGTAACACACCATGCATGCAGGATTGTTGACTATCCTAGGATGCTCCTACATCAAACTAATAAGAAAGATTTTATTATAAAATGAAGTTGGGAAGATAAGGGTATTACATGATGACTTACAGAACAAAGTTAAATCATAACTTAACGAAGGAATCCTTCACATTAGCCCTTGATTTGAACCTACAAAAAGAAAGCTCCAAAACTCGTAAACTAAAAGGATAAGAAGAATTAAAAAGGAGTGGGCATGCTAAGCAAATAAAACAAGATAAAATGAGAAAAGGAAAATGTTCCACTCTTTACCTACCAAAATCAATATATAAATCTAAACTTTATAATGATATTAATTGTATTGCAAGTAGTAACAATTATATTAAAATATAATAATATAATCATATCTTAATAATAATTTAATATTAATTACAATTATTGTAATAATATTAGAATAATTTTATAAGTAAAATAAAGAACAAATATAATTTTTTCCTTAATTTTAAAAAAATAAATATGCTAACATATAACATTCTTAGATTATCATATGTTCAAAAGTGTGGGTTCATCTTAATCATTTCTTTATTTTTAAAATTTCGATACATATTATTTCTACATGAAGGAACCCTCCTAGCTAGTGTTGCCCCTCCCGCTATTCCCATAGAAAAGGGGCAAACAATTGTCCATGATGTCATCTATAACTTTATAATGACATCACATAAGCCTGGAAGAAGCATCTTTGATTTGCACATGGAAGAAATTGTATTATTATTTTTAAATTTTTTTAATAAACTGTCTTGGGAGTGGATCCTAGAAATTGTATTCTTATTTAACAAGAGCTTTGGGTGAGCTATAGTCCCTGCCTTTTTGCCTATTGTAAAAACTTGGAACACTTGATCTTTCTTTGTTTAAAATTTATTTCTAAATTGGAACACTCGATCTTTCTCTTCTAGATCTGCGAAGCAGGAGCTCTGCGTTTAAGAAAACACGTCCCATTCCCCATAACCATTGAAACATAAGATAACATAACACAGAGCACAAGAACTACAGTTGGCATCAAAGATTCAACCATTTTTTCAATTGAAAGTTGGAAAATGAAATGATAAAAAATGCAGTTCAAAGGAAGAATGTTGTTAATATTTATGGCTACCTAGTTTCTTCCAAGATTCAACATTTCCCACTTGAGCGAGGAAATTAAGCTCTGATATAGTTTTGAAGATAGCTTTTGTATGTATTCTACTTTTTCTTCAAAGCTCTGACAATTTCCGTCTGTTTTTCTAGCAGGTCGATGAAAATGGTTACAACCCCTTCTGGAAAGCCATTAAATACAGCGGACCTGATCCAGTGTCCATGATTGCGCAACTTTCTCCCAAACCCCTGGAAAGCTCAGTAGTCAACACATCGGCCTTACACGGAGAGAAATTAGACTCAGCTCTAAAAAGCCACGGATGCAAATTAGCATGTCCTTTTGCCATAGAATGCGACGCAGTCATAATTGGCTCGGGCTGCGGCGGCGGGGTCACTGTCGCGATGCTTGCAAAGGCAGGGTTTAAAGTCATCATCTTGGAAAAAGGGGGTTACAAAGCCCGTGATGATTTGAAGCCCTTGGAAGCAAATGAGAGATTTGTACGAGGGACAAGGGTTTATAATGATAGAGGACCAGAACATGCTCCAATAGAGCCGAAACATAGGGTTAGGGTTAAGAATGATGGAAAACCTAATTGTCTGAGATGGTTGAAGAACAAAAGCCCTAGTTCTGTTGTTTATGTGGTCTTTGGAAGTGAATGCTTTCTGTCTGAGAAGCTTATAGAGGAGATAGCTGAAGGATTAGAGGCCTATCTTCACCCCTTTCTGTGGACACTGCATTTACCAGGGTACTTAGATGAAGGCAGGGGTGAACTTCAAAAGAGGGTCTCATATTCATTGCCTCAAGGGTTTGAATCTAGGGTTGCAGAAAGAGGAATGATATTGGCTGGTTGGGCTCCTCAGAAGGAGATTCTGTGTCATCCATCAACAGGGGCCTTTGTTACTCACTGTGCGTGGAGCTTTGTGATGGAGGGGCTGGGTGCTGGATTGCCACTCATTGCTCTGCCCATGCAATTGGATCATGGCGGCCGCCTACTTCCTCTCGCGCAATCGAATGCAAAGCTTTTTCACAGTAAATCTGATTCCTGCAGCGAAAAGCGCCTTCTTTTGAATGAAAAGCTCCAGGCGTGGAGAACAGATTTGTTGGACTCGTAGTCCAGTTATTGGACGAGCTCCAGCTCTAACAACTCTCGAGCTTCGCACAGGAGCCTAAATTTCTCTGAGAAAAGTTCCCGCCCTGTAAATTCCAACGTTGCCAACGGGAAATCCAAATTTGGGGCAAATCGGAGCTCGACTTCTTCTCCAAAGCCGGCCGGGAAAACGGCTCTAAATTGGCAGCAGTTTTTCAGCCTAGGGTTACTGAAAACTCCGACGATGAAGCTGGAGGACATGCGTCTCCGGCAAAGGGAGAAATCCGTTGTCAAGCCCTCGATTTCAAGCTGTGATCAGCCGGCAGGGACAAAGCTTGCCGTAAAAATGCCAAAAGATTCCAACTTTCAACAGAAATCTAAGGCCTTCAAAGAAAATATGTCAGGCGAGGAGACGCCAAGAAGCAAAGGCTGGGGATCGACGAGCTGAAGCCTTCCAGAAAGGAAGGTTCCAGATTCTTTTTTTCCTATTTTTTGAACTAAAAAGTTAATTAAACCCCTAGCAAAAATACCAGTAGCCAATAAGGAAAAAGAAATTTCTGAATAAAAATTAATTTTAAAATAAACCTGAACTTAAACTTTACATTTCAATAATTTTGGACTTCAAACTAATTCCAAACAGACAAATGAAAACAATAGTTCCCTGCCTATATATAGGCAGGGACTAATAAATGAAATAAATTATCTTGGAAGTGGATCCCCCCATTCCCCCACCTATAATTCGTATTCCAGGATACACAAGTCTCGTCATAATAAATACCTAGTAAGCTTAAAATCTACCCAGAAAGCCAGAAACCCTAACTACATCTGCGACACTACAGAGCAAAAATCCAGAAACCCAGAAACTCAATCACCCAGAAACTCAGAAACTCAATCACCCAGAACGCTAAAGTACAGAGCAAAAAGACAGCGAGTCTCTATAGCCTATGTATCGATATTTACTAGCTGAGTTACCATTGCATTTGTATCGTTACAGACGATAGATTTAACCTCATAATATAATAAAAACTCTTCACATTCTCACGCAGAAATTTAAACGGGAACAAAAATTATGCTTCCCTTTCTGGATTCGGCTGTGCTAAATAATTTTTGTCAAATTAATTAAAACTTAATCTTTAAGAGTCATTAGATTTCTACAATCTATGAGATAATTACCAGGTTTTTCTGAATTTAATTGTACAAGTATTTTTGCATCAATGTTGCTGATCACACTCTGTGATCCATCATCAGAATCACACTATAATATTTTATCTCATCCTGATGATGGATCACAGAATAGATCTCAAACGTTGACGCAAAATACACACAATTGAATCCAAAAATAACTGATAATTAACTTAATCTTTACCAAACTGAATTATCAGAAAAATTAAGTATAACTTATCCGCGAATAAACAAGTCACAACGATTTTTTTTTAACTGGACTACTATTTTGATTATCACAACGATACAACTACAGTGATTCTCGCTATTACAGTAGTGGACAACAAAAACCTGGCTTGAAAAGAAGACATCACTGCATTACAGAAGCCCAAAAACTCCCTACTCAAAATACAAACTCAGAAAACTACACTACATTCTAAGCCACGCCACGACAATACTCAATTCCTCCTGCTGCTGTGCTATCAAACTGTTAAGAGTAATACGCAAAGTGATCATTTTGATTACCAAACTGAAGATCATAGACAAAATGGGCATCTAGATTAAGTACAGTAGCAGCAGCAGTTGCTGATAAGCCAACGGTCATCTTTCATGCTTGCAATACCATGCTCAGGAAGACCATTCATATCGACCTTCACACACACCAAATCCACTCGAAGCCTGCACGCCATTTCATCACATCTGTAACTCCACCCGGATTTGTCCTCGTTACACCTGCTGCAATTGAATGTTCCGCCTGTCTCCATTATAAGCTTCACGGGATGTTCTTGGTGGGCGCCATAGTTAAGAGTAGTAGGCAGCGCAATACACAGAGGATGAAGGCGCAAAGGATTCAATGAATCTGGCCTAGGCGATTGATACATAAACCCTTTTAGGACCTCCCCACAGGCATCACACTCATGCCTAAAACAGGTTTTCTTGCGGAATCTAAACTCGTAGTTGGGATAAAAGGGATGAACATAAGAATCTGGATAAGCCCCACAGACTTCATGTAATGTGAAGTTTGGGCAGGAGGTGCAACAATACCCAATATTGGCTCCATATTCTTTGCATCCATTGCATTTGTATGGAGAAAGGCCTTCGCAGAGAGTAAGGGGATGCTTATGGCGAGGATTACAGTTGCTGATAATCTTAGGATAGGCTGCCATCACGCTAACCTTTTCAGAGTTTTCTCCAAGTTTTATAGATATATAACTCTCTTACACAATATTGGTGTATGAGCTGGCTTCGTCTGAGCATCTAGTTATAATGGATGATTCTTCAGATCCGCGAGCCCTGGTGGATGCTGCGTTGAAAGTTCTTTCTCTGAATATTAAACGTATTTAGCCTAGGATCATGATCCACGCATCTTATAAAATTCGGATCATGTCTTTTCAATAAGCATGCTTTTATCATCAAAATTTGACAATTGAACATGCTTTTATCATCAAAGAGATGAGATAAGATTTATATTCTTATAGTAAATGGTTCTTTATTTCTTTAGTCTTTTTCAATTAGACTGAAATTTTCTTTTGTTACATTCACTTTTGTTTTCATTATGTTTCTTACTAACAGTAGAAACATACGCACATTTAAGTATTTGTAAAAAAAGGGAAAAAAAAATTTTCTAAGTTATATAAATATTAATTATTTTTTTACATATTTTATTATAAAGATTTTTCCACTACTTTCATAATTATAAAGAATAAGACTCATCACTATTTCCTAATCTATATATCTTAGTCTTCTTTATTATAAATTCTTTATTTCATAGTAGACTTCACCTTTCTTTTGTTATTTTTATTTTTATTTTCATTTTCATTTTTATTATCATACATTAAAAAAATAACATCAAAAAAATAAAAAATTATAATATACACTTTAAAACCTCATTATTCTTTACTATATTTTAAAAAATTTAAAATTTATTTTATTTTATTTTTAATTAGAAAAAGCAATTCTAATAATCAAACTATATATTACAAAATTAATCATTAAAAAGAACTCAAATCACTACACTACAAGAGAGCTACACAAAGATTTAATTATAAAATAAAATATTAATTAAAATTAATTTTGATTATTTAATACATATCTTATTTTACCAGGTTTTTTATTTATTGACTTGAACAAATCTTGTAATTGACTACCCAAAGAGAAATCTTATGCTATTTTTTTTCCCTACATAAACTTTACCATTAAATCAGGTAGATAACCCTGAGTTATTCAATGTTTCTTTTTATCAACGAAATTTCTGAGAAAAATAGAAGAGCGCTGGTCTTGCACGGAATTGTGATGTAAATTGATTCCAACAGGCGGGAGTCGGGACCAGTTCAAATCAAATAAAAACCGCACTAAATGTTTCGTTTGACCAGAACTTTCCTAATAAATCTCTTTTTGTTGGTCGGTGGGGTGAATGATGGGAACGAGGGACTGATGGGCTCTCTCAATTCTACAACAACAGCGATTGATGGACTTTCGCAACTCAATCAAACCAACCGCAGTTCACCAAAAGAAATTTCTGCCCAGACTCTAACCGTAGTTTGCACTAAAATTAGGGCTTCTCTTATTTTCTACTTCTCATGTACATAGCATGGATGCTTATTATTTCGTTTGGGAACACAGTTATCTGGATTTGAAATTTCAAGGAGCTTTGTGCGTGAAATTTTTTATTTTTTTATTATATTGTAGTTGTTCAATTTATTTATAAATTATTTATTTTATTTTATTTTGGCTAGTGGTCATTATTGTTTAATTTATTTAGAAGTGATCTTATGAATATTGATTTTAATTTTTTATTTAAAATAGCTATTGTATCTAGGTGATGCTCACAAGGTTAAGCACTAGGACTTCTCAAGAGGTGACCCATCCTGGTACTACTTCTTCAGCTGAAGTGCGGGGAATTTCCTCCATGGTTAAGCCCACTTTACTTGCAACCCCATTTGCAAAATGTTCAACAAGTGTTGTGTCTTATGAACCATTCATTAGAAAGCCCCTTAAGCTTATCAATTGATAAGTAGAAGATATTTTCCACAATAAGTCAAATTGTGATATTGTTATCAAGACTCAACTATATAGTTTTTCAATCAAACTCATTGACCCATGTTTCATGAGTAGTGGCTCACAAGAAATCATCTCTCATTAGAACAATTGAAACACTTAGCACTCATTGCATCGTGATGCTTCGCCTTTGTGAGCATCACCTACATGCAATGAGTGCTAAGTGTTCCATTTATCCTCATGTGAGATGTGTTCTTGTGAGCCACTACTCATGAAGCATGGGTCAATGAGTTTGACTCAAAAACTACACAGTTGAATCCTGATAGCAATATTACAATTAAAAGGCACAATTAAACAATCACATGGAATCATACATGAAATCTCAATTGCAATAGCTTTGTTAGAAGAACTTGGAGCTATGAACTAATGAGGCCACAAATGGGGGACCTCATCCCCAATAGGATTTGAATCTTGATGGAAAGAACAACACAACAACTTAACCATCACATCATGCTACTTTTAGCTATATTAATGATGATTTAACCCTAATTGTAACTCATAATGAAAAATTGAAACATACCTTAATCTTATAAGCTAATTGTAATTGAAACATAATCTTAAATTTAATTAAAATCGAAATTATCAACATTTATTAAATCTAACTCAATTTTTTAAAAAAGAAAAAAACAATGCTAAGCTATGAAAAACATTTAAATTAATTTGGGAAAAAGCTAAGATATAAAAATTAGATTACAAATAGTCTAAATGCATGATCTAATTTAACATTTTTTTTGATGAATTTATCATTTGTCAACTTTGTAGAAAGTAATTTTAAGAAATTCAAACCTTAATTGATTACAAACAAAAAAAAGTTACTCTAGCACTACAAAAATTTGTAAAAATTATATCACTTTAACATCTAAAATAAATTTTCAAAATATTAAAAAACTTTAAAATCAAAACCTAACTTCAAAGTAACATTCATTTGAAGTTAGGTTTTAGTCTCACGAGCACAGGGTGTCAAATAGAAATTAAATCTTTAAATTTCTTTCATCCGTGCTGGACCACTGGCTCATGACTTACGCTTTGTTCTCCTCCATTATCTTGGTAAACGTAAATTCTTTTGTTTTTAAATTTGAAATAAAGCATAAATAATAAAGACAAGAACAGTTAAGAATGACTTTCAATTACTCTTCTGAATCCACCTTGATTTACGCGGGACAGACCTTTGTCAACAAGTTGCTATCAATTCTAAACTTTCTTTAAAGTTGTTTGTAAAACAAATGATGAAATCTCGATTTTCATCTTCAATCAATTTGATATAGAAAATGATAGAGATGTTATCAAAAGAGAAAAAATATGCTTTAGGTAGGGTAAAATAATTCTCTTGCAGTAAGAATCATTACATTTTAGATTGTATTTATCAAATTAATTCTATTCCTCTTGCGGCCTGTCTCTACCTATTCCCATTATGAATAATGAAGCTGAGGAAATTTCCCTTGAGAAGTACTTGTTTACAGAACGTTTGATTTGTCTTGGTTTGTTGACATGTAGAGCTTAAAAGGAATAATCCGTACTTAAATAAGCTGATGTTTGTCGGTGATGTTAGAAGACTCCCTAGATTTAAGGATTCGCCAATAATATTCATACAACTTCAAACATCAACAATGACACTTGAAAGGAATGATAGCCCACCTGGATAACGTGGTTCAGTAATTCTAATTCTGAACATTCTTCGAAGTTGCTCTTAAAACTACTCATGTTGAAAACTCATTTGTCTTCTTCAAATCAATTTGACCGAGGCTATCATAATCACGTAAGAATGTCTAGAATCCCTTGACTTTGCTAAATACATCAACGTTACAAGCGCCTCAGGATCGTCATAAGTAGGTTCCTCAAACATAGTAGGTCCCGCCTGTGTTAGAAACATCAAGTTACAATTAACTTTATTAGATTTCTAAATAATTATTTTTATTAAATTGTATAAGAATTTTTGCATCAACTTTTTAGGTCATATTTGTCAACTATTATTAGGATGAGATAGAATAGTTGAAAGAGAGAAAACTGATGATGGTTCAAAAGAACTACAAATCATATTCAGTGTCTCTCTTCCTTCTACCATTCATCATCAAAATTCTCTCCACAAATTGGCATTGTAACATATGAATAATCTTTCATCTATTGTTATACTAAATGATTGTCATAAATTTTCACACCAAAACTAATTGTGAAGGTCAACCCTTCATGTCAATCACTTTTTTAGTGACTATTAATTATATAGAAAATTATATTACTTGACTGTTACTTAGTGGAGTATGTTATATTTATTAATTGTGTCAAAATTGTTTTAATAAATGAAGGGATGTTTGTGTTAATTTTATTCCACCCTATGAAGCCCAGTGGAGGAGGCCCACTGCAGAAACATTTTAGTAACCCAATACGAACACACCCCAATTTGTGTCCCGAAACCTCTTTGGCTAAGAGCCAAGGATTGAGGGGTGTCCACACCGCCAAAATCACTCGGGGCATAATCCCGACCTCATCCCTTATCATGTTGGAGCCTTGCACTTAGCAAGACTTGATGATGCAGAGCTCTTCCCTATTTAGGAAACTCAAAAGTGGTGAGACCTTAGGTGCCCTCTCTAAACCCAAAGTGGGTTAGAAGAGTGCTCTACACCTTTAAAAGATCCTACAACAAACACAAATCCACTATCCTCACTAGACGATTCTACGTCTTCTACTAGTTTTCACCCCCCTCGGACTCGGTTGCTACTCAGTCCCTTCTTTGACCGAGTTGGCTCGGTTGATACTCGGTTCATTTGTTAACCAAGTGGGCTCGGTTGATTCACCGAGTTATTTCCTGACGCTTGGTAATTCTTGTTGTGTAATGTCTCCTATTGTCTTTGCCTCATAATAGGAACATATATATTAGGAAGGGGATGGAAATGTTCCACACTTACAAAATGTCTCTAGAAGGAATGATTCTCAATCCCTTAGAATGTCCAAGAATTCATACAACAACTCCGGCTTTTATGCCTTCCTATCTCATAGCCCTGTGAGCGAGGTTTTAGGATTTTGGTTCTAGATTCTTCCAAAGGGCCTACAGAAAAAATTGTATATTTGGATACCCTTTATTGATTTATGTCAAACTCCCAAAGGAAAAGTTCTCAACTTGCAAGGAAACCACCAAACTATTCCTAATCCACTAGGCCTAATAGGGCTAATGGGGTTTGGTTACTTAAGGAAGTGTTCACCAATCGGCTTTCTTAGACAAACCGCCAATTGGAAAGGTGTTAGGGATCCCCAAGAGACAACAATCCACCATGAGATTTCTTTTATCCACCGCCAAAGTGCTACTATCACTTCATTCTTTCATATTATGGTCCAAGCACATAGAGATGCTTGGCCTAAGGCCTGCAAGAAAACCTCACAAAACTATCCCCCTTCTCTGAGATCTTTCAGGATCTAAAATATGTTGACCCTACTTGCATTTCCCCAAGTGGCATGGGATTTCCATGGTGGAAAGAAAGTTAGGGCATTGAATTCATGAAACCATAGTTCAGGAGGGTTTCATGTGCACCCGATAGAGAGGTTTATGTAACTCTTGACTCTGAACACCAAACAAACTCAATCCAAGTGCATTGGAGTCCTAGTCCATGTTAGGTATCAAACCTCCAAGTCTCCTTTATTTGCAAACCCATACACAACCAGTTTACAGTCCAGAATATTGGGAAAATAAGGGATTTTTATTGATTGAATATAAAATTACATTAGTGTGTCTTCCACCCTCCTGAAAGGGTTATTTGAAGACCTTTCCCAATGAATCCAATCATTTTTCAAAGGTTGTGACCATTTGGGAGGTTTTTACAAGTTGCTAGCAACTTTTCAGAAAAGTTGATGAGCAACATTTCTTGCATTTTACAACTTTTTACAAAATATTGCATTCTTGCTCCTAATTAGCCTATAAGGCCTAAGCCTTGGATCCTAAGGACCCCAAATGATATAGAATCATTAAAATAACTTGAAAGACACCTAGGATAGCCTAAATACCTAAATGTGCCTTTGGACCATAGTTAAATCTCATGGGTTATAACCACACCAAGGGTGACTAGGCCTTACAATAGGCTTATTAACTCAAGTTTTGAATAATATAGGGAGGTGCCCTTGCACCATACTCCCATGTTTTAAAAACTCAAGTTTCACTTGAGAGCCATTGCTGAAGGGATGTCCCATGTTTTTTAATACATTCTTCATTCATCCATGTGGCATCAATGTCAGGTATTCCCTTCCATTTTACCAAGTAATCAGTATATGTCTTCTTCCTAGTCCGTTTGACAACCTTGGAGTCAAGGATCCTTTCTATTTGTAAAGGTTGGCTTGGTGGAAAGTTCCTAAGAAATTCAACTTGTGTATCTTCAGTAACCTAAAAAGAATCATTAGACCTCGCATCGCCTTTAAAAGGAGTTAAATCACAAACATTAAAGATAGGAAAAATAGCAATGGTGGGAGGTAGAGAAATTTCATAAGCATTGTCTCCAAACTTGTAGAGTATTTGACATGGACCAATCTTCCTCATCTGCAATTTGGTGTTCCCCTTAGGTAGCCTTTCCTTGTTCAAATATTCCCACACTTGATCTCCTTCTTTGAAAGTCGCATGTCTCTTCTTTTTATCTGCTTGTTCCTTATACTTTGCAGTGTTCTGATTCAATTTATCTCTGACTTGATCATGAATCTGTTTGATCCATGCCTACAACTCCTCACCCTGTGCACTGACTTTGAAGTCATTTGGTAAATCACTCAACTCCATGACTCCTTGAGGGTGTATTCCATAGTTTACTTGGAATGGTGTTTTCCCTATTGACCGGTTGACTAAATCATTAAAAGAAAACTCAGCTTGAGGAAGGATGGCATCCCAAGTCTATCCATATTGTTTAGTGAGACATATCAAGAGGTTTCTCAATGACTTGTTTACTACTTCATTCTACCCATCTGTTTGTGGATGGTATGCAGAATTGAATGAGAAGTTTGTCCCCAACTTTTTCCAAAGGGTTCTCAAAAAATGCCCTTGGAACTTCACATCTCTATCTGAGATGATGGATGTTGGCAATCCATGAATTCTGAACACCTCCTTAAAAAACAAGTTAGCAATATCAAAAGCATCATTGGAAACCTTACAAGGAACAAAGTGTGCCATTTTTCTAAATATGTCAACTATAATATCAGATTTCCACAATCCATTTTTAACTACATGTGTGTTTCTAGATTTGATTGTGTGTATTTTTTAGCATCAACATTTCAGATCACACTCTCTGATCCATCATCCATTTTGGATCTCTCTTCCTAATGATGGATCACGGAGTGTGATCCGAAATGTTGATGCTAAAAAATACACACGATCGAATCCATAACCACACATGTAGCTATGTCAACTATAACAAAGATGCTATCAAATTCATGTTTAGTTCTTGGAAGTCCTAAGAAAAAATCCATACTCACACTATCCCATGGCTTTGTTGGGATTGGGAGTGGTTGATAAAGACCTTGATTAATCCTAACTCCTTTGGCTCTTTGGAAAATTGTACATGTTTCAACAAATTTTCTGACATCAGTGGGAATTTTTGGCCAATTATAGTTTCTCCTTATGAGTTCAAGTGTCTTGCCAATACCAAAATGACCCCCTAATGTACCACAATGTTTTTCTTTTATCAGATTTTCCCTCATGGAGCATTTTGGAATACAAAGCTAACCCCTTTTGAACAACAGACCATTCTGCAATAAATATTTTGAATAAATGGTGTTATATGCATCTAAAAGAGTAGAAAAAACCTTGTAAATATCACCAAATTCTGTATCATCCTTATAAAAGTGCTTGAGGGCATCAATTCCCATGCTTTGGACTTGCACTTCTTCAATCAACATCACTCTTCTACTGAGGATATCTGCAACCTTGTTTGAGGTTCCATGAAGGTGTGTTTTATCAAAAAGGTGTATGCTTGGAGTTGTTCAACCCACTTCATATGTCTGCAACTTAACTTGTCTTGTATATTAAGGAAACTTAGTGCATGATTGTCTGTGAATACAATGAATTCCTTAGGAAGAAAGTAATGCCTCCATTTCTTGAGGCCTTGAACCATGGAATAAAGTTCCAAGTCATATGTACTATACTTTTTCTTTGCTTCATTCAATTTTTCTGAGAAGAAATACATTGGCCTACCATCCTAACTGAGGACTGCACCTATGGCTAGGTTACTAGCATCTGTCTCCACTTTGAACAACTTGTTGAAGGTTGGTAGTGCCAAAATGGGGTATTGTGCCACTCTTCCCTTCAAGTATTCAAAAGCCTCATTTTCTTGAATTGTCTACTGAAATTTGATCTTTATACCCCCTTTGATGGTGCCAAGTAATGGTGCACAAATATGACTGAAATCCTTGACAAATTTCCTATAGAAGGTAGTCAATCCATGGAAACTTCTAACTTCTCCTATATTTTTTGGTGTTGGCCAATTGAGTATTGCCTCTACCTTTGCAAGATCCATTTTTAATGTGCCCTGTGAGATAACAAAGCCAAGAAATATTAGTTCTTGTTGTATGAATGTACACTTTTCCAGATTTATAGATAACTTGTTCTCATGTAGCCCTTGAAGAACTTGTTCCAAGTGTCTCATGTGCTCTCCTATGGTTCCGCTGGAGACTAAGATGTCATCTATATAGCCCACCACAAAATTGCCTATAAAATCATGAAGCACTTCATTCATTAGTCTCATGAAGGTGCTAGGAGCATTGATAAGGCCAAATAGCAACACAAACCATTCATATAACCCCTCATTGGTCTTAAATGCAGTCTTCTACTCATTTCATGGCCTTATTCTTATTTGATGGTAACTGGATTTAAGGTCTATTTTATAAAAATAACAAGCTCCTCCAAGTTGGTCTAGTAGATCCTCAATTTTGGGTATTGATTGTTATCTTGTTAATTTCCCTAGATTCAGTGCATAGTCTCCATTTTCCATCCTGTTTAGGGGCCAAATTACTTGGGACTACACAAGGGTTGACACTCTTTTGCATTCATCCTTTAGTCAATAATTCACTGACTTGTTTAGTTACTTTTGCATTCTGATAAGGGGTAAGTTTATATGCAGCCTTATTTGGTAGGGAAGCACTAAGAATAAAATATATTTCATGAAAAATGTCTCTCAGTGGTGGGAACTCATCTGGTATATCTCCTGCAACAATACCCTTTTATTTTTGCAGTAGACTATCTACTTCATGTGGTACTTCTTTGTGTACTATATTATCCTTAGGTTTGAGCACTAAGGCATATCCTAACTTTGCATCTTGAATGGTATTGATCATTTCTTTCTCTCCTGCAATCATAACCAATTGTTCCTTTGGCTTTTCTTGTTGAGGATCAGGATGAGGGAGGAGATTGTATTTGTGACCATTTTGAATGATTTGGTATTTGTTTTTGACTCCATCATGTTTGGCTTGTAAATCATATTTCCATGGGTGTCCTAGTAAAAGATGAAAAACATGCATATTTACAACATCACAAAGAACTCTATCCTTTTAGTCTTTAATGGAGAAATCTACCCAAGCATGTTCATTTATAAGGGTTTGTTGTACCTTAGTTAACCATGATACATGGGATGGGTTTGGGTCGGGTACTTTTTCCAAATTTAATATATCTAACATCTGTCTAGATACAAGATTTTCAGTAGAACCAGAATCAATTACTAACTTGCATACCTTTCCATGGCTTTTGCAATTGGTCCTGAAAAAGATTCTTCCTTTGAGGAGGCTCCACTGGTATGGTTTCTTGGATTAAGGTCCTCTTCATCATGAGGTATACACCTTCCTCTCTAGTATAGTCTCTTACACTATCAACATCATCTTCTTGCACTAGGTTAGCTCTTCTTTCACCTTGGTTATTCTGCTTGTCTCTGTCCGGACACCTATTGGTGTAATGACCTATCTAATTATAGTTATAGCACCTGATCTGCCCATTGTTTCTTCCTCCATTTCTACCTCTGCCATTTCCTCTTCTTCCTCTATATCCACCCCTTGAACTACTTTCTCCTTGAGTATTCTCTTTATTGGATTCACCTTGTGGTCTAGTATTTTGTCCTCTTCCTCCAAAGTTTCCTCTTCCTCTTTCATTCTTACCTTTTCCTCTACCACTTTGTTCATTTCTCCTTTTGAACTTTTCTTCAACTTTCAATGCCAATTGATAGCATTGGTTCACTATGGTAGGGCTTGTCAAACTAAGTTCATCCTGAATTGAGACCCTTAGGCCTTACATATACCTAGCAAGCTTCACACATTCTAGCTCAGCAAGCTTGGATTTCATTACCAATCTCTGAAATTCTTCAGTATAACTAGAGATATCCATCTCTTTTTGTCTTGGACTCATCCTTCTCTTATAAAGTTGGACTTCATAATCTTTAGGGACATAAGTTTCCCTAAGTAGGGCCACCACCTTTTTCCAAGTGGTGACTGGGTTCTTTCCATTCTTCACTATATCATCTTGAGTGAAGTTCCACCATGTGAGTGCGGAGTCTTTGAGCTTTGACTTAGCAATCTTCACCCTTTGATTTTCAGGGATGTCCTCGCAATCAAAGAAACTAGTTAGGGCATCTACCCAATCCATTACAACATCCGGGTCCATCTTCCCACTATAATTAAGCAATTCAATCTTGGCATCCATGGTTCTCCTCTCCATAGACTTTAGAGTCTTCATTAGTAGCATCTGGTTTGCAGGACACTCATCTTCTTCCTAGTCAAGGGGTTCTTCTTCACTCCCTTCTTTAACATCTTCAGATTTTCCACTACTTATTCTATGAAGCTATTCCCTAAGCCTCTCCATTTCTTGCCTCATTTTCTACATCTCAGTGTTCCTTTATTCATCATTCTTTGTCCTTTGCTCCCTTAGGTGTCTTACTATCTCTGCATTGGTCATCCTTGTTGACAACCCTCCTTCATCTTCACCTTCCATGGTATTGGTATACTTTTACCCTAAGGATCTTAGATGCTTTGATACCACTTGATGTAGAGCTCTCCCCTATTTAGGCAACTCAAAAGTGGTGAGACCTTAGGTGTCTTCTCTGAACCCAAAGTAGGTTAGAAGAGTGCTCTACACCTTGAAAAGATCCTACAATAAACACAAATCCACTATCCTCACTAGAGGATTCTATGTCTTCTACTAGTTTTCACCCACTTGAGCTTGATTGCTACTCATTCCCTTCTTTGACCAACTCCGCTTGTTTGATACTCAGTTCTTTTGTTAACCGAGTGGGCTCGGTTGATTTATTGAGTTATTTCTTGACGCTTGATAATTCTTGATGTGTAACGTCTCCCACTGTCTTTGCCTCATAATAGGAAAATATATATTGGGAAGGAGATGGAAAGGTTCCACACTTACAAAATATCTCTAGAAGGAATGATTCTCAATCCCTTAGTATGTCTAAGAATTCATACAACAATTCTGGCTTTTATGCCTTCCTGGCTCGTAGCCCTATGAGTGAGGTTTTAGGATTTTGGTTCTAGATTATTTCAAAGGGCCTATAGAATATATATATATATTTGGATACCCTTTATTGAGTTATGTCAAACTCCTAAAGGAAAAGTTCCCAACATGCAAGGAAACCACAAAACTATTCTTGATCCACTAGGCTTTATAGGGCTAATGGGGTTTGGTTACTTAAGGAAGTGTTCACCAGTCGGCTTTCCTAGACAAACCACCAATTGGAAAGGTGTAAGGGATTCCCAAAAGACAAAAATCCATGATCATATTTTTGTTATCCACCCCTGAAGTGCTATTGTCACTTCATTCTTTCATATTATGGTCCAAGCACATAGAGATGTTTGGCCTAGGACCTGCAAGAAAACCTCAAAAAACTATCCCCCTTCTCTTGGATCTTTGAGGATCTAAAATAAATTGACCCTACTTGTATTTCCCCAAGTGGCATGGGATTTCCACAATGGAAAGCAAGTTAGGGCATTGAATTGATGAAACCTTGGTTCATGATAGTTTCCTGTGCACCCGATAGAGAGGTTTATGTAACTCTTGACTCTGACCACAAAATAAACTCAATCCAAGTGCATTAGAGTCCTAGTTCATGTTAGGTATCAAACCTACAAGTATCCTTTCTCTACAAATCCGTACACAACCAGTTTAGAGTCAAGAATATCAGGAAAATAAGGGATTTTTATTGATTGAATGTAAAATTACATCAGTGTGTCTTCCACCCACCTAAAAGGGCTATTTGAAGACATTTCCCAATGAATCCAACCATTTTTCGAAGGTTCTAACCATTTGGGAGGTTTTTACAAGTTACTAGCAACTTTTCAAAAAAGTTGTTGAGCAACATTTCTTGCATTTTGCAACTTTTTACAAAATATTGCATTCTTGCTCCTAATGAGCCTATAAGGCCTAAGCCTTGGATCCTAAGGACCCCCAATGATATAAAATCATTAAAATAACTTGAAAGACACCTAGGATCTACCTAAATACCTAAGTGTGCCTTTGGACCATAGTCAAAGCCCATGCTTTATAACCACACCAAGGGTGACTAGGCCTTACAATAGGATTATTAACTCAAGTTTTGAAGAATATAGGGAGGTTCCCCTGTACCACTTGATCTCTGGTAGGATTATTGAGAACCATTCAACTTCACCAACAGACCAAGGGCCCATTGACAAAATCATATAAATTTAATTAGAGTGTAGATTGTTGATAAGTGTATTATAGATTATCTTAAATTTGACTATACATAATTGAAGATCTCAATCAATAATTCTAATTAATTATAAATCGATAGACCCTATATTTAATTTGAAAATTGGTATGAAATATAAATTTTTGAAGTTGACTATACAAATTATATATATAAATATATGTCAAATACTTTCAATTAAGCTATAAGATTTGGTACTTCTTATTGCTAAAATGTTTAGTAAAAGTGTTTGTAGTTTTGTAATAAAAATATTTTCAATATTTTTAATTTATAATTTAGTTTGATTAAATCTATATTGATTTATAATTAGTGATTTTTTTTTTTAAGCAAGATCTGCCTAGGGGGCAGTACCCATTATATTGCATAAAAAAGAAAATACAAAGGGAGAAGGAACTCTAAATTTGAACAACCAACAAGAATCAGTGGTATAAATACATAATCCCCTAACCTATTGTTGAAAGCCTAAATCCTATTTCCTCAGGAAAAAGGTTCTCCTTTTCCTAAACAAATGCTTCAAACTTTTCCATGTCGTATTCCTTCATGATGCCTACTTTGAAGATTGTCCAAGCCTTCTTCATCAAAGTCTTCTTACCTTCTACCTCTAGTGCAAAATGACCCAGCAAGAATTCACTTGTAAGCTATGTGTCAATTTTGTCTAACGCAACTACCACCTTTGTATACAAGTCATCCACCACAATCCTGTGAGCCATGCCAACCGCAGGCAAGGTATGAACAAGAATTTGGATGAAAGGTTGAAACAAATCTGCAATCAACCTCCCATCATGGACATGATTTTCTGCCCAGTACTCTCCTCCCATAATCATCACCATAGTCACCTACTCCTCATTTTCTTGACTCAAGATTCTTTGGATCTGCTCTTCTGGTGATTCCATCATTGTTTCCACCTTACCGCATCGACAACCGATACCCAAGTAGTTCTCCATAGTCTGTGCGATACAAATGAATTCCAAGGGACCTTTAATAGATAATTATGTCTCACCTACGATGGGACTCTATATAAAAAGAAGAACTACTTATATCCCTAGCTGCAACAAAGGACTGTGTCATGGGCACCGTCAACTGAAGACCATCAACAAAACCTTGCAAGGGGACTCTGCAGTGATCATGCACATTGGCAAAACATCTTGTCCCCCACTATGAACATCATCAAACATTTGCCTCTATCCTATTCTAGTCCTTGTGAAAGAATCTAGATTTGCATATAAGATATGTTGTAGATCACCTTGCATCGGATCATCCTATCCAAAATCCAAGTCTGACACTCCGTCAATCCCCAAATTTTCTAGATGATCGGCCTCTTTATTACCTTCTCGATAAACATGATGGATTTGGAAATCACCTAGGTTCTTCAAAATTTCATTTAATCTAGGGAGCCAATTAGCCAACCTCCAATTGTGAAACTCATACTTTGAGACACCTTAAGAATGATTTCAGAATCTCCTTCGATAATTTAATCTTATCTATGCCATTGCTGACAGACCAGTTGAGCCCTACCTCCATGGATGATATTTCAACCACATTGTTGGTGGTGAAGCCCATACTCCTAGCAATGCCTCTCAAAAAATCTCCCTTATCATTCCTGATAATGGTGTCCAATCCACTTCTTCCCAGATTACCTCTGCTCACTCTGTCAAAGTTCAACTTAGCCCATCCCCTCAGGGGAGCCTGCCAAAATTTGTGCTTCCTCTTTGCCTTCTTATTCTTAAGTTTTCAATCCCCATGATGTTTGATAAACCACACGTTATCCATATCTGAGTTCCATTTTGACATGAACTTATAATTCATCCCCAGAATTATATTGTTCACTACTTCTTCTATGGCAACTTGGATTTTTACCTTGAGCTAATTGACCTCTAGTACTTCCTCCTTGAAGATCCTTCTATTACATTCCTTCCACACATGCCAAACCAATAGAGAGGGGCTCATGATCCAGAATAGTCCCCACTTAGAGTGATATCTATTAGTAGGCCATGAGGATAGAAAATCTTTGATCAAAGCATTCCTAACTACGTACCATTGCAGCCTACCAAGCAACCAATCCTAGCAGTCTCTAGCTATTGGACACCAGAAAAGAAAATGATCTACAAAATCCTCATCCTGTCTACACATGATACACCAATTGGAGCCAGATATCCCAATCGACTTTATTCCATTACCTGTCAATATCCTTCCATGCAAAGCAACCCAGAGGAAAGCCCCTGCCTTTGATAGTGGCCATTTTCCCTAGCATGGCTTGGAAGGCCAATAGTCGCAGCTTTGTCTATGCCTTAAAAGTTCATACCTAAGGTTTACCTTGTAGTTACCTGATTTGGCTGCACTCCAAATCATAGAGTCTTTTGCATTTGAGCGGATCACAATTGTATGGTTTAACAACTCCTGTAGGATTGAAGCATTGGCTAATGAAGGATCTCTGATACTTTTCCAACTTGCCCTAGTGGAGGAAGGGGAGGGGAAAACCAAATAGTCGGCCACCCTAATACCTTTCGAAGCTTCCATCTGATTCACCCTCTCTTTGTCTAAAAATAAGCTTTCTAAATGCATATCACCGTTCCATGAGTCTCTCCAAAACATAGCTCTCTTCCCATTGCCAATCTACCATGTGAGATTCTCTATGAGGATCTTTAGGATTTCCCAAATAAATCTCCAAAAAGGGGAGCCAGCTTGTGTGTTTTCCATAGTCAATATTATGTCCGGGTCCCAGGAGTCTAGATATTTCACATTCATAATTCTACACAAAGGTTTATTCGGAGATTTATACATTTTCCATGCCAATTTGGCACCTAATGCTAAATTCTGAATGTCCATTTTCCTCACACCACCTTCATCCTTGGCCAAACAAGTTGTGTCCCAATTAATGAGATGAATCTTTTTATCTATTTTCAAGCCTTCCGAAAGAAATTTTTTGAACAAACCATCTAGATCTGAGGAAGCTCTATTAGATAACTTGTATACAAAAAAATAGTATGTTGGAATAGTTGAGAGAATTGATTTGATCATGAGGATCCTACCTGCCTAAGAAATCCACCTGTTCTTCCATGAAGAGGCTTTCAACTGACATTTGTTTACCACCCCCTCCCAAAACTTATTTTCCACATGGCCTACATAGAGGGGGACCCCTAGATATGAAATCAGGAACTCTCCTTGGTCAAATTCTAAAATTATAGTGATGGTTGATCAAAGTCTCCTATTGGTATTGAGGAAGTAAACCCTTGATTTAGCCTTGTTCATGATTTGGCTCGATTCTCTTTCATAAGAAACCATCATTTACTTGATCATCTTGGTCTCTTTAACCATGGCCTCCCCAAAAAGGATGGCATCGTCTACAAACTGAGAGTGTGATATCGGATCCAAATTTTTGTGAATGGAAATCCCACGCCAGCTTCCAATCCTTGTATATTGTTTAATGAATCTGCCCAAAGCTTCTGCCATCAACATAAATAAAAATGGAGATAGGGGATCACCTTGTCTTAACCCATTTGTAGCTTGGAAAAAACCAGATACTGAGTCATTTACAAAAATAGAGAAATGGATAGATGATATGCAGAAAAGAATACATTTAATCCATTCTTTACTGAATCCAAAATGAGAAAGGATTTTGTGAAGGAATGGCCAGCAAACTCTATCATACGCCTTGCTGACATCTAGTTTAATGATCATACTTGGTTTTTATCCTTGTGCAGGCTATGGATAGATCCTCCTACCAAGATAATGTTCTCCAATATCTCATGACCTGGTACAAAACCATGTTGCTCTACCGCGATGATCCTATTAAGCATCGACTTTATTTTGTTGACCATTGCCTTCAACAATATTTTGTATAGGGAGTTGCAGAGCGCGATTGGCCTAAAGTCATCCATAGACAAGCTTTCTTGCTTTTTTAGAATCAATGCAATGACAGTGTTGTTCATCTCTTTCACAAACTAACCTTTAACTTGGAAGGATTCCACCACTTTGAGTATGTCCTCTCCCATAAATGCCTAGCACTTTTGAAAAAATTCTGAGGGGAAACCATCGGGCCCTGAAGCCTTGAAAGGGGATTGTCGAAAGTAGCTCTTTTTATTTCTTACAAGGAAAATGGGTGCATCAACTATAAGTTGTCATCTAAGACTTCTTGTGTGATAACATTTAGGAATGTTGATACAGATGGTGACAGAGAATCATTGGAAATGCCTAGAAGGGATTTAAAGTGTGAGACCGCAATCTCCTCAATGTCTTCTACCTTATCCTACCACCTGCCATGTTCATCTTGGATGTGGTTGATCCTGTTATGTGATCTTTTTGTCTTAATTGATGCAAGGAAGAACTTGGTATTTAGGTCTCTATCATTGATCCAATGCTCCCTAGACTTGTCTCTCCAATACACTTCCTCTCTGAGAAGGAGTTCAGACAATTCACTTTTAAGAAGTTTTTCTTTTTCAAACTCAGCATTAGATAGCCTTGAAGCAATCACAAAGTTATTTAGATCCTCAATTTCTTTCTCCACCTTGATCTTTTCAGAGATCGAAGATGTTCTTAAAGGAAACCTTGTTCCATTCCTTGATTCCATCTTTGACCACCTTGAGTCTTTCAAAAAACAAAAAACTCAGAGTGCCCGAGAAATGGTTGCTATCTCTCCACCACCCCTCTAATTTGGGTAAAAAATCCTTATCTCTCCACCACATGTTTTGAAATCTCAAATTTCCTTTGAAATTTTGAATGGCGGTAAGAAAACTTAATTGAATTGGGAAGTGATCTAATAAGGCTAAAGGGAGAATACTAGATTTCAAATTGAAGGAGGAATTGAGCCAAAAAGAGCCGACTAGAAATCGATCCAATCTTTCAAAAATCCTGGTAAAATTAGCCTGCCTATTGGTCCATGTAAATAATCCATTTTTAGGTGCCACATCAATCAAATTTCTTCTCATCAAAAACTCCCTAAATTCATCCATGACTTTTTTCATCCTTCTAATACCCCCCAACTTTTCATCCAAATCCAAAATGGCATTGAAGTCACTTGCCATAATGACCTTATTATTGTCGATAGATGATATTTTGGAGGACAACTCAATCCATAACTTTAATTTTTCCTCTATTTTGATCAGCCCGTAAACATTAATTAAAGGAAAGGAGGAGTTGTCTTTAATACAAACCACCAAGCCAAATAACCAGTGGTCATGTTTTTCTAGTGCCAACATCTTTATATTTTAAAAGGGATTCCAAAGAAAACCAATACCCCTTGCCGAGCCTCTGGCTTCTTGTAAAAAGCCTTCCCACTTATTACAGGAAAAAAGAAAGCTGAGAGCTTTGTCCATACAAAGTTTCATCTCTTGGATTAAAACAATGTATGTCTCAATCCTATGCAGTGCTCACTTGACCAAGTGTTACTTGTCAGGAGTCGATAGACCCATGACATTCCAAGAAGTGATCTTCATTTTTCACCAAGGGAGATCCTTGCTCCCTTGGCTTTCCTCATAAAATTAAAAATAGTAATAATGCCTTTTTCCTTGGCCCTATCTTTCCTCATTTGTTTATTTGATCGCCTGCCCCTACCACCTTTGGCTTTTCCCAATAGGATATTAGTAGATTGGATAACACACCTAGGCTCGATGTTATCCAATTCATCCACCAAAAGGAAATCACCTGATGAATCCCTGTCATAATCTATCTCAGAATCCGATTGAACTTGAAATTGTGCGGGAATGATTACCTTGGAGACAATCTCTTCTTGAGCCTTTTCCTACTGAGAGGCCAAACATTGCCCTTCCTCCTTGGTCCCACTCAAAGATTGATTCGTGGCTATCTTCAGCGATTTCACTCTTGACTAGGAAACAGTTATAGGAACCATTTTATGATTTCTACCTTTTTGTACCCAAACTTTGGTCGATTTAACGAAGAGCTTGCAGTCTGTAGTTTTGTGATCCTTGAAACCACATCTCGAACACCCAGGAGGGAGATGTTCGACTTCCACTTGTTGCTTCCAACTCTTATCACCTACTTTCAGATTGATGAATGCGGGGACTTTATGCACAATGATGATCTTGATCCTGGCATATAGATACAAATCATTATCTATAATTGTTTCATCCACTTCTAACAGTGTGCCCAGCAATTGGCCAATGCAATCCAAACTATCATCCTCCCAATATTCTAATAGAAGATTGTACAATCGAATCCAGATTGGAGTCTAATAAATCGCTAAAGGAATGGGATTAAAATTAGTTTGCCAAGGCTACAAATACAGGGGATGCAAGCCAAAAAACCAATCTTGCTGGTTCAAAATCTTATTTCTGTCCTCTTCATCTTTGAAAATAACAATAAAAAATCCCTTCGGGATAAATTTAATAACTACGTCTTGACTCCAATTATTGAGGATCCAAAGCCTGGTTTGTTCTCTGGAAATCTGCGTGCCAATGGAGCGTCCTATGATTGCCATCTTTTTCCAGAGAGCGGCATCCTCATCAATCTCATCTGGTAATACAATGTCAACCACCTTGTCATTGTGTTCAAGATTAGATTGAGGAGATACTTTGTGTGCCATCCCTCTATCGCACACTCCATAACCATTCTTGAACTTATTTTGGGTCTGTCGAAACCTCTAAGGAGGAAATCTACCTCCATGAATGTTCCTCTCCCATCTGCGCTACATCTCCACTCCTCCCCCCCCCCCCCCCCAATATTCCAACCAACTAGATCTATATAATTAGTGATATTATATTTGATAGCCTTCTATTTTTTCATACAATTTTGGTAGCTTATATTTTTAATAGTTTCATCTATCAAGAAAGGGAAGTGTGGAAAACATAGGTCTAAGTCAAAAAATCTAAATCTAAATTACTCACATGGGTTAAATTAAAATTTTAAATAAGAGATGTGCAAAATATGATACCACAAACCTTTCTAGCCCAAATTCAAGGGTTGAAAGTATGACATCATCAACTTGGGACATATGAGCCCTTGACAAACCCTATAAAACATAAAATAAATATACTTATTAACAAAAGATATTTTGAAACCAACTTATTATTCTACTTTTAATAATATTTTAAAATATTACCTCAGGTGTCAAAGCTACCTGTGCACATGGAGTTGGACGAACAATATGTGGTGTACTTGCACCACGCAATGCATATTATTTATATATCACTTTAAATTATCTTATATAAATAAAAAATTATTTACTTTTATAAGATTTAGGTGATTAATTAATAACATGTTATAAACACACATGTGTTTTCTCACCAATAAACACCATGGTCATCAAGTCATCGGTGAGGTCCATATCCTTTGGAGTGGAAGTATGGCATCTACTCCCGCAATGTGTACATGAATGGAATGTCAAACCATCCTCATTCACATTCAGTGTCCACACTAGAACATATACTCTGGTAGGTGGTGCACATATTCTCAATGGGCTTGTCTGAACCAAATAGTGCATCTAATGATGATGGAGGTACCATAGGCACTTATCCATCCTCTGGTCTAACTAACTGTGTGTCATTTTTAATAAAGACATCAGTCAATGATGTAGCTACTTGAAGAGTCTATGACTCTGTAGACTCCTTCAAGGCTACTGAGACCATGATGTGAACCATGGGTTTAAGAACTACATGCCTCCTATATTGTGGGTCTACCACCCTATGAGCCCTAGGTCTATCTTACGTAAAGCCTCTCCCTCTACCCTTGATATGTTGGATATCAAAGTAATTCAGCTTCAAGATGAGGATAAAATCACAATATAGCTTTCTCAAAAAATATAAAGGCACCTCTGAATTGTTACGAGGTGATTTGTCAAAGACTATATACAACCTATTCCAAAACCCTACTTTCGTCCCAGTGTGCACACACCAATGTATAGGAAACCTACTCGTATTAGTAAGTAGATTGTTACTAGATTTAGGATCAATGAAAAGAGCACATATGTCATCTTTAAATATGCTCTTTCTTTTCACCTCATCATATGAAAACCTATCCACGTAAAATGCACATCATCAATCCCTCCATAAACCCCATTTTGTAACCTATCTAGATACCTCATTCACACTATTGGTCATTGTTTCTAGGGTTGTGGCAAGGGATGAGTGGTGCTCATGACTAGAGGACCTCAACCAATTCACTAATATAGAAATTTTGTTAGTTTTTTTTGCCAGGTGATTGATAAGATCCTCTTGTGTGGCCTATACATTATCTATTAGAGGATGCAAAGGGTTTTGGGGGTGGCAGCGGTTCTTTAGGAGCATTATTTTGAGATTTTTTTTGTTGTGGATTAGCGTCTTGAGGTTTTTTTTATTTCTCAGGTGTAATATTTTCAAGGTTTACTTTTTTTGGTTATGCAGGAAGAGGTCTTTGTTGTCTCTTTCATTGTCGGAGATTGTTTTTAGAATCTAACATCCAATTAATTAAAAAAAACCTACTTCAATTCAAATTGAAATTTAAAAAAAATAAGAACAACAAATTCTTACCTATTGGACGATGTGACATGGTTGGAAATTGGTCTAACCATTGGAAAAATACAATTGATAAGGGAACAAGCTTGAGTTTTGGTGATTTTGGAACCCTTAGCCATTGTCAAGCCATTTTTTGCATTAAAAATAAGCTTCGGCGACAAGTTTTTAAAAAACTTATAGTTCTTCATAACCCATGCAGGTTATGAAGAGATTTTTTTAGTTCTTCATAACCCACACGAGTTATGAAAAACTATAATTTTTTTTAATTATTTTTTTAGGCTCAATTTTACCAAGCCTAAATATTTTGAATTTCAAATAATTTGCATGGGTTTTGTAAAATTTTGAGTTTTTTAAAATTTATGTGGCCACTTTTCTAACCAACAACTCAATGCATTTACCCATGGTCCTTCACACTAAGATCTTTTTTCTTTAAATTCTACAATTTCCTAAACAAACAGAGATACTTGGTAATCAACTAGTAAGAACTTGGCATTCAATTTATTCACCATCTTATTACATTACATAATTTTCTCCTTGCCTCTTTTTTGCCTATCAATCTTCAAATGATCTCACCATAAGGATGTGTGACCTATCAATTTCTTACAAGCATACTTGACCTTCTTATCTTCACTTGTACCCTCGAATTTAAAGTATTTTCCATGTTTATGACCCAATCAAGCAACTCATCTGAATATAACTTGTCATCATAATCAAGTAGATTAAAATGGGATTTTGTATTCACTCTAGTTATGAATCAAGTATGAGTCTTTCATCTCCATGATCAAGTTCTAGTGCTTCTTCCTTGGTGCAAAGCACCTCCCATTTTATAGATTAGTGAGTTTGAAGGGTTATTTTAAGTGTTTTTTGTTATTATGTGTGGATTGGAATAAGATCCAATAGGTTGGATCTAAAGTGGACAACCTCCATGTTTGTAAGAAGCAAATGAGCTCATAAGGGTAATGTGGTCTATATGCCTTATAAAGACCAAATGTGCTTTTTTTGTGTAGGATTGGTTTAGTATATATCTTAGGACCCTAAATGTCCTAACTAGGGTCCTAGAGGTCATCCTCAATCATTGAGTTGACTCAAAAAGTCAAATAGCACTAGATGTCAAAAGTTTCTAGCAACTTTAAAAAGTTGCTCGAGCAACTTTTGCAAGAAGTTGCCAAAGGAAGTTATAGCGGTTTTAACCACTCATGCTTGGTATATGAGCATGGATTCGATGAATTTTAAAGGCTAATAAAGTTTGGGATTGTTAATCATCATTGTGTACTTTCTATATGGAAGAGAGATTGCGTTTCCTTCTAATTAGCAATGTTCTTTATTTCCTATATGGTCCTGTACGGATTGATTTGAGTGAACAGGACCTATGGTGATGTAGTTTGTTGTGTTATATTTCTCAATAATTTTTTAGTTTGATTTCAAGTTATTGTAGTGTGAATTTATAGTTATATATAATTCACTAGTCTGTAAGATCCATTTACAAAGTCTCAGTGCCTAAAATGGCTCTAACCTAAGCATCCACCAGTGGAAATGGCTGAAACCCTAGGAGATGCAAGGTTAGAGTCTTTATATAATTTTTTTTCTTTAATTTTTGTTGTGACAGAGGAATTTATAGGCCAAGAAGGAAGCCCTATGGCTAACTGTTAGGAACAAGTGATCCTGGACAGGGTAAAGAAGGAATTGATTCGAGCACCCATGATCTTGGAGGAAAGACTTGGAGGAATGTGTGGAAGACCTAATGAGTCTCCTTGAAGGTTCAAAAGGTTTGGGAAATTGAATTGAAGTTTGAAGACCAATTTGGTGGCCATTTGTTCAGACTAGTCCAAAGGCCTAATTATTAGGCTAAAAACTAGGGCCTGATGGTAACTAGGGTTATGGGTGCAACCAGAAGCTAAGATTTTGGATTTGATTAGTGTTAATGGATACCTTGAATATGTTTTCAAGGACTTATGTGATGTTTTTGGGGGAATTTGGGAGCATTAGACAAAAAATAGCAAAATAGACCTACTAGGAAATGAGCCACTTAGGCCTCCTAGTGAATTTGATAGCGAAAGACTTGGTAAAGTATCTGAAAGTGTGGGAAAGGGTTCTAAATGACTTTTGAAGTGCCAAGGACCTAATTAGAATTCTATGTGATTTCTAGGAAGATCCTAAGCTAGGGTTTTGGATTCTAGAGGGGAGACCTAGTGAAGAAGCCTAGGGAATTGAAGGGCTAAGTGAACCTAAGAGTATTGATCCTTCTACAAATAAACTATACCTTGGAGAAGAAGTTGATAGAAAGGATCTTGGAGATCCACATTGAAGGAGAACACTACAAGGATTAACTATTGGATGGTTAGGAGAGGTTAGAAACATTTGGGAAAAAGGAAAAACACTAGAGTCCTAAACCCTTTGCATCAGAGTGGTATCAGAGCCAAAATTTCTTGAAGTTTGTGTATGTCTAAAGGGGAGGAGAGCCAAGAGGTTGACATCATTCCACACAAGGCAATGAGCAAGGGTTCCATAGTGGACTTGGTCCAAGAACTACTAGCAAAGGCCATCCTATCAAAACCAAAAGGTAAGAAGAGAGTTACTAAATGGGGTGATGAGAGTGAGGATGAAGATGAAGATGAAAGATAGATAGGATAGACATATAGCAAAGGAAAAGAGGTGGAAGATAAAGACAAGGTGTTCTTGGATGATTTCAAGTTCATCAACAAGGATAGTATGGAACACATTCCTTACTATAGTGGCAATTTGAATGGTGAAGAGTTGTTGGATTAGCTAGAGGCCATAGACAATCAGTTTGATTACAAGGAATTGTTAGAGGAGAAGAGATTCAGCTATGCCAAGGCTAGACTCAAAGGATCTACATTGGTGTGGTGGAACATGATGTGGGATGACAGGATCACTAATGGGAAAAAGAAGATAGTTTCATGGGAGAGGATGAAAATCAGGTTGAAGGCACAATTCTTGCCCACTAATTATGAGATACAAATGTATCAAAAATTGAAGAACTTAAGGAAAAGGGAGTTATCAATCAGTACCTATACTGAATAATTTAACAAGTTGAGTCTAAGAGCAAGAAGACAGGAAGAAGAGGTAGAGAAGGTACCAAGGTACCTCAATGGATTGAGGCAAGGGATCCAAGATGAAATCAGTATGATGGCTCTTGAAAATATGCACAAGTGTTTTCAATTAGCCTTGAGAGCAGAGGAGAAGGCTAGGAGGAGGAATGGGAATGATATCCAACAAAGAGGTAGGGGTAATAGCAATAACAGAGGAATTAGAGGCAAGAGTACCTTTGGGAGAGGACAAGGCCCAAATAGGATAGAAGAGACACCACCTACTGAAAACAATGGAGGCAATCAATATAGGATTTCATCTCAGAGAGGAGGATACAGAGGAAGAGGACCACCGAGAGGTAGGTTTCAATCCCAAGGAAGAGCTAATTCAGTCTTCATTTGTAGATGTTATAATTTCAATCAAGTGGGGTATACAATGGGTAGGTGTTCTGGAAAGGATTCTTCATCAGCAATGGGTGAAAGGAGGAATCTGTTAGTGCAAGAAGAGGACACTTAAAGTGTCACTTCACTAATCTCCAAGGCAGGGCAAGTATTGGATGGAGAGAACCTTATGTTAAGAAGGACTTTGTTGAAGATTCCCAATACCATAGAGCCACCTCAGATGAAGAGCTTATTTAAGACTTCTTGTAGGTCTCATGGAAAGATATACAAAGTGATAGTGTACTCTGGATCCACTGAAAATATAGGATCAACAGAGATGGTGGACAAACTAAAGCTTAGAAGGATACCTCATACCACTCCCTACAAGGTATCATGGTTAAACAAGGGAAAACAAATAGTGGTAGATGAACAAACTATGGTGGAGTTTTAAATAGGAGAATATAAGGACAAGGTCCTATGTGACATATTGCCTATGGATGCATTTCACCTTCTTCTAGGATGCCCATGACAGTATGATGGGAAGGCCATACATGATGGTGAAAGGAATAGCTATGTAATCACCAAGCTAGGAAAGAAGTTTTAGATGGATCCATTGCAAGAACCTAATGAAGAGAAGCATGTGGGGACCAGTGTAATGCTTTTGAGTGGGAAGGAGCTCCTAAAGGTTATGAATAAGGAGAAAGGGGTCTATTGTGTAGTGGTAGTGAAGCCAAAGGAGGAGGCTAAGGAAAAAGTCAGCATACCACCAAAGGTATAGCCATTATTGGAAAGGTATCATGAGATAGTAGATAATGGGTTTCCAAGTGTATTACCACCTATGAGGGAAAATAAGCCATAAGATAGACCTTATTCTTGGAGAAAATTTTCCAAACAAGGTAGCATATATCATGACACCAGACCAAAATGCAGAGATAGCAAAACAGATTCAAGATTTGTTGGATAAAGGGCTAATAAGGAAGAGTTTGATCCCTTGTGTTGTACCCACCATACATGTACCAAAGAAAGGAGGCACATAGAGGATGTGTAATGACTCTAGAGCCATCAATAAGATTACAATTAGATACAGAATTCCAATGCCCAGGATTGAGGATTTGTTAGACAATTTAGGAGGCTCTTGTTATTTCTCCAAGGTGGATTTGAAGTTAGGCTATCACCAAATTAGGTTTAGGCCTAGTGATGAATGGAAGATAACCTTCAAGACAAATGAAGGGATGTATGAGTATCTTTTAATTCCCTTTGGTCTAACTAATGCCCCTAGCACATTCATGAGGCTCATGAATGAAGTGCTAGAAAACTTTGGTAAGTTTGTAATAGTTTATCTTGATGACATTTTGATCTTTAGCATGTCTAAGGAGGAGCACATGGAGAATTTGGAGATGGTCTTGAGGAGGCTACAACAAGAGAAGTTGATGATCAATCAAGACAAGTGCGAGTTCCTGAAAACTAAATTGGTTTATCTTGGTTGTATGGTTGCTAATGGATGTATGAAGATGGACCTTGATAAGGTCAAGTCAATCTTGGAATGGCCTACACCTAGGTCCGTAGGGGATGTTAGGATTTTTCATCGATTAGCCTCTTACTATAGGAAATTTGTGAGGAACTTTAGTCATGTATGTGCACCTATCCTCAACACCATTAAAGGTGGAGTCAAATGTCAGTTCAAATGGACAGAGGTAGCTGATAAGGGGTTTGAAATGTTGAAGAAAAGGATTGTAGAACTACCAACCTTGAGTTTCCCTAACTTCAATTGGTTATATATGGTGGAGTGTGATGCTAGCAAGCTAGCCATTGGAGCAGTGTTAAGCCAAGAAGGACACCCTATGGCATTCTTTTCAGAGAAGTTAAATGAGGCTAAACAAAAGTACTCCGCCTATGATTTGGAGTTATATGCAATGGTACAAGAACTTAAAAGTGGAGACATTATCTCCTACCAAGGGAATTTGTGGTCTACATAGATAACCATGCCCTTAGTTTCTTGAATGGGAAAGAGAAATTGAATCAAAGACATCTTAAGTGGGTTGAGTCTTTGCAAGCCTACACATTTGTTATCAAACACAAGAAAGGAGTTCACAAAAAGGTTTCTAATGCTCTTAGTAGAAGAGTACTGTCTATATAGGAAATCAAATTGCAAAGTGTGAGTATGGAAGACTTGAAAGATCTCTACAAAGAGGACATAGATTTTAAGGATGCCTATGAGGCATGTGAAAAGCTCAAACAGGGATTCA
This sequence comes from Chamaecyparis obtusa, assembly GCA_027943335.1. NCBI lineage: Eukaryota > Viridiplantae > Streptophyta > Pinopsida > Cupressales > Cupressaceae > Chamaecyparis > Chamaecyparis obtusa. The sequence goes on along the minus strand of BSBK01001326.1, from coordinate 1,371,996 downwards.
AGGTGAAATTCACTAAATACATGTTACAAGAGGGACTGTTGTTCAAGGGGCATCTAATGTGTATACCTCAGTGCTCAATGAGGGAGAACATAGTAAAGGAGAAATACCCAGGAAGCTTGGGAGGCCACTTTGGAGTGGATAAGATACTTGAGCAAGTGACTAGGCATTACTATTGGCCTAAGTTGCAATCATATGTTAGGAAGTTTGTGGAGAAATGCTAAATTTGTCAGAGGGATAAAGGATAAAGTAGTAATAGTGGGTTGTACCAACCTCTATCCATACCTCAAATGGCTTGGGAGTTCTTGAGTATGGACTTTGTTTTGGGGTTACCAAAGACACCTAGAGGACATGATAGTGTGTTTTTTGTGGTGGACCATTTTAGTAAAATGGCACAGTTCATACCATGTAATCAAACCAATGATGCTTCACATATTGCAGGTCTATTCTTCAAAGATGTTGTAAGAATCCATGGATTTCCACTAAATATAGTAAGTGACAGAGACAACAAGTTTGTGGGCTACTTTTGGAGGACCCTATGGAAGATGCTAGGTACAAACTTGTCTTTCTCTTTAGCCTACCATCCATAGTCAGATGGAAAAATGGAGGTAGTGAATAGGTCACTTGGAAACTTGCTAAGGTGCTTGACTAAGAAGCATGGACAGTCATGGATCACATCATAAGGTGAGAAAAATTTTCCTATAATGACTCCATTAATAGGAGTACTGGTAAAAGTCCATTTGAGATAGTCTATGGAACTCATCCTAGAGGGATCTTAGAGTTGAGAGATCTCAATTTGCAAGACAAGAGGAGTGCCCAGTGGGAGACATTTGCAAAATAGATGAAAGAGTTGTATGAGCAGGTCAAAAGGACCTTACAAAAGTAAGGGGATAAGTATAAAGCCAAAGTAGACCAGTCAAGGAGGGACTTATAGTTCAAGATGGGGGACTTGGTACTTTGTTATCTCAGGAAGGAGAGACTACCCAAGGGCCAGCCTACTAAGTTACTCATGAAGAAGATAGGACCCTTGAAGGTATTACACAAGTATGGAAAGAATGCTTATAAAGTGGAATTGCCTCCTGATTTAGGCATTTCACCCATCTTTAATGTATGTGACTGTATCATCTTAAAATGGAAGCACTTCCATGTTAAGAGCATTTAGCCCTCTGATTAAGTGGTTTAGGGTCATGATTGGTATCTTTGCATTATCCCTTGTCTTCCACTTCTCTGCACTTGATTTCTGCATTCTATGTGAAATTAGGGTTAAGGTCTTAAGGACTTTCCTGATTTTCCTCTTTCCATGGCTCCATTTTCTAGATAGGGTTCAGAAATGAGACCTCCTAGTCCTTCATCATATCATTCTGAGGATTTTCTATCTATTCCAGACACTGGGTCCTGATCTGACATCAATTTTCAAGTTTCTGGCACCCCTAGAACTCCTGTTGCAGAACCTAACAAATTTAGGATTTGAGGTCAAAGTTGACCTTGAACCTAACTAGGTCAGGGTCAACCTCAACCTTGACCTCTTCCTGCCAGAATTTCAAAGTTTCATTCGCCAGTAATTTATCTTTCGGGAAAGTTATTTCTCACTTCTAGGTCGGTTGTTTCGGGCTGCAAAATTGTAAATCCTTTAATGGTATTTAATCAAGGTATATTTTCTAAAGGTGAGGACCTAATTGGGATTTAATTCTTCAAGGTGGCCCTTCTAGAGGAGTGTGACCCAATTCACTATAAAAGGAGGCCTTCCTCTCTCATTTTCACATCTCATCCAAGCAATCAAGCTCTCAAGTTCTCAAAGTGATCAAGCAAGCATTCAATCAAGTATTCAAGTCTTCTTCTTTATCCAAGTTCTCCATTGAAGATCAACGATTTAAGCATTCAAGATATTGAAGGGATTTGGCTCAAGCATTCAAGATCTATCATTCAAACCCTAGATCTAGCCACCATGGTGGTGTGATCTTCCTTCAAGATCCTTTGTTCATCTTCAAGATCCATATCATTGTTTCCTCAAGGTGGATTTCAAGCATACAATCATGGAGGTTTGATTATGTTATGTTCAAGCTTTCATATCAATATATTCGATTATATTCCAAATACATTAGCATATCTATTGAATTTCATAGCTTCATTGTTAGATTCATTTCTACTACTTGCTAGCATTCTCCTATTTCAATTTCAATAGTAAGGTTGATTCCAAACTGTGGTTTGACCAAGGAAACCCCCCCCCCCCCCCCCCCCAAACAAACAACAAAACCATTTCTTGTAGGTACAGGTGTGGAATCTTGATTTGAGAGTGAATTTGGATACCCTTTTCGGCAATCTTTCAAGATCTGTGAACAAAATCAGAATCAGATTTCAAATGAATAATGTGGTCTTTGACCTTTTAAAAGGTCAAAGTCGACCTATGTGAATTTGGAAAAAAGGTTTCTGGGTTTTCCCCACCTCAGCATTTCCAATCCAGAGTAGGTGACAGAATCTTCAAAAAGTTCATACAGAAGCCAGAATTCAGCATTTTACAGATCTTCCCTAATTCAAGGTTAGTATTTGCACTTCAATTATTTCAAATTTCAAGCTTAATCCAACTATAGGGAAGTATAGGGTTTCTCTCTCTTTTTCATATTCTTCATAGATTGATTCAATTGTGTATTGACCTCTTGGTTGATCAAATTGGATCTCTCCTTTGGGAATTTGGATTTAGGAGTGAATCTTACATTTTCCCCACACACATACACAAATAGTGGTGATTCCAAATTACTTCTATTCAATGACATGTATCCCTACAAGGGACCATCTCTAGACATAGGTCCAATTACTCTTTCAAATTTAGGGGATGATGATTGGGTCAAAGATTTGCCAACCCTAATCCCACTGAAATAGGACAATATACTAGATTCTAAAGTGATAAAAAAGACAAGGAAGGGTACCTATAAGGAGTATCTAGTTAAATGGCAGGGGTTACCTAAATTTGAAGCCATTTGGATGACAGAGATAGACATTTTGAAGCATGGAGTCACCGTTGATGACCTCCTAATTCAAGGGACTTGAGTTCTTTGTCCTAGGGGAGTATGGTGTAGAGCACCTCCCATTTTGATAGATTAGTGAGTCTAAAGGTTTGTTTGAATTCTTTTGTGTTATTATATGTGGATTGGGATAAGATCCAATAGGTTGGATCTAAAGTGGACAACCTCCATGTTTGTAAGAGCCAAATGAGCTCATAAGGGTAATGTGGTCTATATGGATTATAAAGATCAAATGTGCTATTTTTGTGTAGGATTGGTTTAGTATATATCTTAGGACCCTAAATTTCCTAACTAGGGTCCTATAGGTTATCCTCAATCATTGAGTTGACTCAAAAATTCAAATAGCACTAGATGTCAAAAGTTGCTAGCAACTTTGAAAATTTGCTCGAGCAACTTTTGCAAGAAGTTGCCAAAGGAAGTTATAGCAGTTGTAACCACTCATTCTTGTTATATGAGCATGGATTCAAGTAATTTGAAAGGATAATGAATTTTTGGATTGCTGATCATCATTGTGTAATTTCTGTATGGAAGAGAGACTGTGTTTCCTTCTAATTAGCAATGTTCTTTATTTCCTGTACAAATTGATTTGAGTGATCAGGACCTATGGTGATGTAGTGTGTTGTGTTAGCTTTCTCAAGCATTGTTTAGTTTTATTTCAAGTCATTGTAGTGTGAAGTTATAGTTAGATTTAATTCGCTGGTCTGTAAGATCCATTTATAGAGTCTTGGTGCCTAAAATAGCTCTAACCTAAGCATCCACCAGTGTAAATGGTTGAAACCTGAGGAGATGCAAGGTTAGAGCCTATATATAATTTTTTTTCTTTCATTAGTGTTGTGGAAGAGGAATTTTTAGGCCAAGAAGGAAGCCCTATGGCTAACTATTAGCAAAAGGTGAGCCTGGACAGGGTAAAGAAGGAATTGGTTCAAGCACCCATGATCTTGGAGGAAAGACTTGGAGGCATGTGTGGAAGCCCTAATGAGTCTCTTTGAAGGTTCAAAAGGTTGGGAAAAGTGAATAGAAGTTTGAAGACCAATTTGTTGGCCATTTGTTTAGACTGGTCCCACTACTACATTTGACCTCATTTTTCTACCAAAATTTTCAACCATCAATTAAAAAGGTTTAGGTTGGTTGAATTATAGAAGGAAAACTTCCTTTTTTTTTCAATACATGCCCATGGTAGTCATTCGACCAATACCATGCAGGTCAAAATTTTGATCAACACGGGCATAACTTTAAAAAGAAAAAAGATTTTGTATCTCATTTCATTCTTTGGTTTTCACTTGGAGCGCGCGAAGGAGCTAGAGCATGTGATTGTTTGAACTATTATTTGGTGAGATTTTTAGGAGGACCACCTACCTATGAGGGTTTCCACTATGATTTGGTGTAAAAGGAGGACCACTTGCCTACGAGGGTTGCCACTGTGATTTGGTGTAAAAGGAGGACCACCTACCTGTGAAGGTTGCCATTGTGATTTGGTGTAAAAGGACCACCTCCCTGTGAGGGTTGCCACTATGATTTGGTGTAAAAGGAGGACCGCCTACCTGTGAGGGTTTGCACTGTGATTTGGTGTAAAAAGAGGACCACCTGTAAGGGTTTTCTTACTCTGCATTTGTTTGGCATTGTTTTATTGGTTACCTACTTAGGGCCCATGAGAAATGTGCTAGGGCATCATGTATTGGGTATTTGCTAGGTTGTTTATATATCATGCCTTGTCAATTTGCGAAGTGAGTGGATAGATTGAGCATCTCTGCAAGTTTAACCTTTGATGCATCCATGGTTTTGAAGCTCATTTGTTAGTTCTGCAAACATTTTATTGAAACTTTTGTGATGTGCCCGCAGATACTAAACTCTTTGTTAGACTAGTCTGGAAACTCCTCAGTCAGCTTTGTCATGGAGAGTTTACCTTGACTTGTGATTTCTCCATTGGTCTCCAATGCCATTGGGTGAGAAGCAAGCCAAGGAAATGAATTTTAATAACCCAAGTGCTCAGATTTGGGGGAAGTAGCTACGTTGCTTCAAGATTGATGCCCTAGTTAGATATATGCTATGTGTTTAACTAGCGAAGTAAGAAAATGCTTGTAGTAGCATCCTAGGAATAATCTAGATATATCCTAAATCAAGATTGTTTACAAACTAGAACTCATAAACAAAAACATGACCATCAGTTTTTGATGCCTCAAACACCCATCCGTTACACTATTCAATCCTTAAAGGAACCCGATACATTCCACTATGAAACTCTTTCAACCAAAACCAATATCATTCACTGTTATGTTATTCACAAAAGATATCAAAAATCAATAGCAGGAATATATATAAACTCAATTAATAATGAATTCTTGAAAACTATTTTTTTAAAACCATTGTAGACATCAATGCTTTCTTGGCTTACCAAACGGTTTCAAAACATTTCTCGGTCAACAAAACTGATTACTATCCTCCCCTATGAGACTGTCATAAAGAGACTAATAACCCAAAAATGATTCCTTACAGAACTGTCATGAAACAAAACAGATCATTTATATTTCTTTGCACAATAATAATAAAGAGAAGCCAATTCATTAACATTGTTATGTTATTCATAACAGAGATAAAAAACCACCAATAGGGAATACATAAAGCTTAATAAAAATACATTTCATTCATACTCAAGGCAAACAAAACATTCATGGCTCTTTGGCTAAAGACCAGAGAGCCCGATACTTTTCCACAATTATTACTCTCTTGCTTGTTCTATTGTCTGTCGACTCTCTCTAACTATCCTCCTCTCTATTACATAGTGTAGTCTATTTAAGACCATATTAGACTATTACAAAATGGTTTGTCATCCATGACCATTCATATTCCTATTCAAAATTTTGCTTACAAATATCCCATATTCTCTTTGTCGAATCATTATAATGTAACTTAACAAATATACCATGGTTCTAACACTTTAATGAATATATCCTTTCTTGACATGACTTAAATGATGTGAAATTCAAAGGTGGAGGTGGTGCCCTTGCACCGCATTCCATGTGTTACAGTGGTCAAAGGTCATGGAATGACCATATTCAATTGGAAACTCACAAAACTGTCAAAGGAATGGCTGAAACTACTCTGCCAGTCAGAATTAATTGAGTAAAAATACAAATACAGACCTCACAAATGCATAGATGTGGTCTAGGATCAATATCTAACTATTCCAAATGCATTGAAATGTAATACAATGACAAAATGAATCCAATATCACTCTAAGAACTCAAGGAAATTGCATTTGAAAGAAGTTTATTTATCAAAAACTCAGTACAGTCTGTACACCAGGCCTCTTTTGTCATACAATGAAACTTTGGCATATTTGATGGACTCCTAGAAACTACCCCAATCAATCCCAATCGGTTGGATGGATAATTTTTCACTAAAACATAACAAAATCCAATTCCCTCCATTTTCTAATAACCGTTGCATTTCAAATTTTTGAATTTGCAACATTACAAATTTGGAGTTTTTGAAACTTTTAAAGATAATGAAACCTTAAGACTTTGAAATGTGACCCAAATGAACTTATTAAGCATTATTAAAATCAAATCTAAACTATTATAAACTTGTAACACCAAATACCATCCTAGGCTCTTATTTTGGTCCTAAGGCCTATTAGGCCTTTTAAGACTTATTACATATTTTCCATTTGCATTACATGGAATGACCTTATAGGCCATTATAGGTGCCAATACATTCCAATTGATGTCTTTAGATGTCATTAGGTGCATGGTTTTCATTATGAACTCCTGGTAGTCTTTGGATGTTCTAGGTGCCCCTACACCATGTTCACCACCTTTGAAAGGATTCTTGTCCCAAGAATCAGTGATGGCATTAAATGTCTGAGTTTGAACCTATACTTTAGGAATATGGTGCCTTGACAGTTGGTTCTTTCTACCCACTAGACATCCACATATGAACATGGTTGTTTACTGGCTGCCCTTCAATAGGACACTTGATTGTACCTATTTGAAAAATCCCAAAAGTCTGCATTTCTAGGACTGTGTAGCATTGTCCTATTCAATCCTTTGTCCTTTTCTTCCCAAACCTGATTTGTCGTTCCTCCTCTTCCCCTCATTGAAGAACCTCCTCTATTTCTGCTATTCTATCTTTCACTTTTCCTCTTCAATTGCTCCTCTATTCTAAGGGCCAACTATAACATTCCTTCACACTTCTGGGGTTAGAAGCCACAAATTCATCTTGGATGTTAAATCTTAAACCACCTAAATATCTAACAACCTTAACAACTTCATATTCTTCCAATCTTGACCTTATGCTTAGTTTATATAATTCATCTGTATATGCTTTAACATCTAAATCTCATTGTTTTAAACTTTGCATTCTTTTATGCATTTGTACATCAAAGTCTTTAGGAAGAAAGTTAGCTTTCAGTTTTGCTATCATCCTGTCCCAAGAGACAATCTTTGGCTTACCTCTTCTCCTTTTGTCTGCCTCCTCATGATCCCACCATAGGAGTGCATGCCCTTTGAGTTTTGTTTTTGCCAATCTGATCCTCTGATCTTTCGATACCTCTTCACCTTCAAAGTATGCAACCATTGATGCAATCCAGTCCAAAAGCTCTTTTTCTTTCACACTTCCATCATACATAGGGATATCTCCCCTCACCTTGTGTTGCTCAATCTTAATAGCCTTGAATATCTTGATTGTCCTGTACTCTTCAGGATCTATTTGTTCCTCTTCTTCCTCTCCTTCCCTTTCCTTATGGGTTTCTTCCTCTTCTTCATTATCAACACCTTCATCTGCTGCTCTTCTTTGATTGGATTCCAATGCTTTAAGCCTGGCCAAAAGTGCATTGTAAGATTCCTACAACCTTGTGTTCTTCTCCTTCAACTCTTGGATCTCCCTGGCAGTACCTGCATTCCTTGGAGTCATTTTCACAAACAATAGTCAAACTTCTTTAGTAAAGTGTTCCTCTATCCCTCTAAGGAACCATTTGTTTTAGATAATTTAATTTTAACTTTGGTTGTGTTAATAGAACTATGTTGACTTTATTTTGTAGTTTTTTAACATGAGAGTTTGTAGATTAATAGGAGTTCATAAATATTAGTGTGCCATAGTTTCCCATCTATAACTAGTGAGATGCACATAACTCATGTACCTCATGCTAGTGTGCATGGATACCTTGTATACACTATTTTTCAATATACTAGACATTATCCAAATAGTGAGTATTTATATAAAGTGCTATAACACATAGGCGGTCCTCCTTTTACACCAATTAATAACAGTGACAACCCTCACAGGCGTTGGATAATGTCTAGTCTAATCCAAGCACACTAGCATGAGGTACATGAGTTATGTTCATCTCACTAGATATAGATGGGCATTAATGCTCAATTGAATGATGTGTTCCCATAAAAATGTGAACTCCTATTAATCTACAAACTCTCATGTTAAACAACTATAAAATAAAGTCAACATAGTTCCTTTAATGCAACCAAAGTTAAAATTAAATTATTCAAAAAAGGGTTTGTGTTTTGAGTTAATTGGTTTATGTAAATCTATTTCAGAAATAGGTGATGAACATTCATATTTTCCTAAGCAATACTTTGAGCATTCCTGCCACACATGTACTATTGTGAAATCATCACAAGTCCATTTGTTGCAGGAAAGAGAGAGAGAGATAGAGAGATGGAAAGATGGAGAGATGGAGAGACGGAGGAGGGGAATGATGAGGATATTGATGCTTCGCTTACTAGCCATTACCTTAGAAAAATGAGTGAGAAACCAAAAAAGAAATGATTAGCAAAAAATGTTAATTACAATCATTTCTTTTTTGGTTTCTTGCTCATTTTTCTAAGAGAACGGCTAAGCGGAGCATCAATATCCTCATCATCCCCCTCCTCTCTCTCTCTCTCTCTCTCTCTCTCTCTCCCCTACTGGTCCTTTGATGTGTATTAAACAGAATCAAATTTTCAGCATATTATTATCATTCTATTTCTTTGTTGTAAACATGCCATTGATTCAGTTTTGTAATTTATTTTTGTGTTAAATGCATTTAAAATAAAGGTCTAGTTCTATAGACTGTTAATGCAGAGCCCTCTACTATCACCTTAAATAGGCCAACTCAACTTGAGGATTCAACAAGAAACTTAAAAGGAATACACCAAGAAGCACCAAATTATGAATGCTCAATTGTTGTAATGGCAAAGCAATATCGGAACCGCCCATTTCTAGAACTTGATTTTTCTATAGTCCTAATGATTTTTATTGTTTCTTGAACATTGTTGACATACTTAAATGGAATACATAGTACCAAATGATGAATGCTCAATTATTGTAATGGCAAAGCAATATGAGAACCGTCCATTGCTAGAACTTGATTTTTCTATAGTCGTAATGATTTTTCTTATTTCTTGAACATTATTGACATACTTAAATGGAATACACAATACCAAATGATGAATGCTCAATTGCTGAAATGGAAAAGCATCAAAACCATCCATTTCTAAAATTTGATTTTGTAGTCTGAATTATTTTTCTATAGTCCTAATGATTTTGAAAATTGTTGACAAAGAGTGTTTCTTTTTTTTATTATAGTATAAATGATTTTTCTATAGTCGTAATGATTTTTCTTATTTCTTGTCTTTTGTCCCTTTTTTATTTCCTATGTCTGTGCTTCATGACAAGATTTTGTCACCTTCTTTTGATGGTATATTTCATTCACTCTATGTGGAATACTATTTTATTTCAGCTTGATATTTCTTTCATTTTTCATATACACAAAGACTACACATGTTGATAAAAAAATGAGCTATTTGATTTAGGTTTACTTTTCATTATTGTAAATGGTTAATATTTCTGATGGTACTCCTTGGTGTATTCCATATAAAAATAATCATATAAAAATAATAAATGTAGTAACGATGGTGCGGTGCATTATATATATAGGCTCGATGGTTCTTGTCAGTGTGCCAAACTGCCAATGTGGTGGTGGGCAGTGTGTGTTGAAGACTTCACGGACACAGAGCAACCCTAGACCATAATTTTGGTGCTGCCCAAATAGAAAAAAGGTTGCTAATGTGTATATATATTTAATGTTTCTAAAGTAAATACTATTCATTATATTATAAGAACTAATGTAGATTGGGCATCATAGGGAAATAATGGTTGTGGATACTTTAGTTGGGTCGATGAAAACTCATCTGCATCTATCCACCCATCTCCACTTATCCACGATGAAGGATTTGAGTGCAAAACGTGTCAAGCTAGGGCAAATTTCAAAATTATATTTTTACGATGTCTTCTCTATATTGTAATCCCATTTCTTTGTTGCGACCATATGTAGAGATGAATTCAGGAATTAGTTAGTTTAGTATTTTCATATTGTAACTAATATTTTAATATGGATATGACGTAACTTCTCTTTGCCTCAAGTGCTCATATATATGATTTACATTTTTTTTAGAATAATTCTTCATGTTTATGGCTCAGGTGAGCCCCAATATGCTATTAATCACATGATTTAACGTATAGTGTTTTCTTGGTTATTCCATTTGTTCCTTGACCTTTGAAGGCCATTTGGTAATTTCAACTACACCTAAGGATCCATCAGCAGTTGTGGAAAATAGGATTCATGTTGCAATGCCCAAGCTGCGAGATGGGAAAAGAGAGGCAAGAAGAGTGGAAAGAAGATGATATTCCTAAGATCGTGGATCATTTTCAAGCTTTAGTGAGGCTTCGTACCATGCACTGTCTGCAGATTTATACGCGATGTTGATTTAGGCTGGAGGTAAACTACATGTGTCATGTAAACAACATGGTTGAATGCAATCTCTTTTGCACATTTTCAATAGTTTTCCCACCAATACAAGCATAAATAACACATTGAATGTAATCTACAAACACTGTGTGCTATGAAGTCTCGCTGAAGTTTGAAATAAAAGAGCAGGTGACATGGATCCCCCACATGATAGAGGTTGCGGGGATACTCCTCCAACCCATTCATCAGCAACGGTAAACCTTATTGAAATTCTACAAATTAGATAGTTGAAAAATGTTATATTATTATGTTATTTTATTTAGGGTTTTAGAGTTATTATGATAGTTTTACTGATATTCCTATCATAATTTGATGTTCAGGATAGGGGGAAAGCACCTGCAACAACAGAGGCAATAGTTGTAGATACAGATGAGGATATCGTAGAAATCCCTAATCTAATAAATATGTTGAAGAAAAAACTAAAAAGAGTCAATACAGAAATTATTAGCAAAAGAAAATTTTAGAAAATTTTAGAAAAAGCTGCCAAACATCTTAAGACTGTAAGGGACTCATATAGAAGGAGTCTCATCCAGAACCCAAAGTACGAGCATCCTCCCTTTATTCCAGTGAGGGATTGGAATGAGTTCATTTTGGATGCAAAGGAGAGAGGGGATACTCAAAGAGTAATTACACCAGCAAATGAGAGAAGAAGGTATGTAATAGTATTAACTACTAGTAGAATGTAATAATGCACTAATTAGTGATCTTTATATCTATATCATGTAACATATTTCAAACTTTTCATAGGTTGCAGGACACATCAAAGGCAACAAAGGCCACACTGCAAAAGATTTCACAATAGCTGACAAACATAATTGTAGGCATCATGGTCACATTTTTTTGGAGACAACATAATTGAGTTGTCTACCGATGATGATGGAGTGCAACCTCTACTCCTCTGATTCCAAGTTGACATTGCAGGATGTAGAACAAATTGGAACCAGAGGTGCAAAAGTTGCTCTCCATCGTCTAGGTATACCACTCAATTACATTGTCTCCAAAAAAATGTGACCATGATGCCTACAATTATGTTTCTTAGTTGTTGTGTCTCAGGACCCCTTATGACCCTTTACGACCATTTAAGATCCCTAAGAATACATCTTAGAGGTCTTAAAATGTCGTAAAGGGTCATAAGAGGCTCCTAGGAGGGGCCTGATGAGATTCCACCTTCACGAGGCTGGCCCTGTTAAGTAGAAAATGTTAAACTATTCTTGAAACAAAGAGAAGCTCGATAATTTAATAAAGGGATTATGAAGGGATTCCATTCCGGCGTGGGAGGTGTATTTAGATAGGGCATCTGGGTGGAAAGACATCTCACACCATCATTATATGGTGGAGAAGATGTTGAAGCAACAAAAGAGTTTTTGGAGAGCCATGTTTTGGCACCAGTCATGTAGTACAAGCACTAGAATTGAGTTTTTTGGCACATGCTCAAAAATTTTTGTATATCAACATGTGATAGAGTTTGGGTATTTTTTAGTATTTAAATACATCTGTGGGATGTATTTCAAAGTTCGGATATATAGGAAGAATGGCTGTGAAAAAGATATTTCTATTTTTCATTTTGAGAAGATCCAGAGTGATTTTGAGTCACAGAGGAAATGCCCTAATCCTTCAAAAATTGCTATTTCAACGAGTTTTGATAACTTGAGGGACATAAAATTATATGTTGATCACTTGATTTTCTTTTCAACTCAGCAGATAATTTTTTGTCCCTCAAGTGATCAAAACTCATCGAAATAGCACTTTTTGAAGGATTAGGGCATTTCCTTTGTGACTCAAAATCACTTTGGATCTTCTCAGAATGAAAAATAGAAATATCTTTTTCAGAGCCATTCTTCCCATATATCTGAACTCTGAAATACATCCCACAGATGTATTTAAATACTAAAAAATCCCCAAACTCTATTGCATGTTGATATACAAAAATTTCCCAGCCTGTGCCAAAAAATTGAGTTCTAGTGCTTGTACTACATGACTGGTGCCAAAACAGGGCTCTCCCAATCATTGACTGTGACCTGCTGGCAACAAGAAATAGAATGAGTGTGGACACCTGAAGATAAATATCAGATAGGGGAAAATCACCTACAACAATAGAGGCAATAGTTGTAGATTTAGATGAGGATATCCTAGAAATCCCTAATATATTAAATACGGTGAAGAAAAAACTAAAAAGAGTAATGCAAAAATTATTAATATTTTGGAAGATGCAAATCCAACCGAGGAGATGCTGAAGAGGACATATCAATTACCTGGTCATGGACATCGCGGTGAGGCCAGTAGTAGCATCATGTAAAATAGTAATAATTTATGCATTGACTCTTCTTTAGTTTTTTCTTCACCATATTTATTATATTAGGGATTTCTGGGATATCCTCATCAGTTAATTATATTATATGTCATGTTAATGAATATTGTTATGTGTTAATGAATTCTTGATTAGTTTTGTGTATTAATGAATGTTATATCATATTAATGGATGTTATGTGATTGTATTGATTAAATGTGATAGTTCATAAATGCATGAATGAAGTTTGTAATTAGATATTAATGGGGAATTTAGATTGATGTTAGGGGGAGGGGGGGTGAGGCCAGATGAGCTTCCACCTTCATGTGGTTGGCCTTGTTAAGTAGAGAATATTAAAGTATTCTCAATACCAAGTGAAGCTCAAACTAACATACCTTCATTATTTAATCAATTTCATTCATTCTAGGTCTTTGCTCATAAGTGCATTTTGAATGTGTCATTGTCAGGCAACTATCAAATAAAAAACTAGAAGGGCTAATAGTAAACTTCTCATTGTCATTGTCTGGCATGATTCGGCTTCATTTTGTGTAAGTATTCTCATATTGAATGTGTCAACCTCTCTTGGCCTAATGTGGATTATTTCATTAGTTTGTGTTTTTGAGTAGGTGAAGTGTTAACTCAGTTCCTATCTTCTATTCTTAATTTGTTCAAACTGTAGGTGGGCCTGACAGATATACTCAACATAGAATTGACTGCTAGTCTGGGCAATTGAACACACTGAGTATTTGGCTTGAGAGAAAGAGTTGGGCAATATTGTTTCTGGAGACCTGTGCAATTTTCCTCAATGGCCTCTTTTTTTTTTAATAGGTATTTTTATATATATGTAGTATCCATGTTTTTTTTTAATACAAATTCTTTTTCTGTATATGCTAGTGCTATGGAACCTAAATAAACAATTATAAATGTAATAGATAATGTCTTCGGTGAAGGAATTGATGTACCACATGTAAACCAAAATCCATGCTTAATGCCATTTTGAGCAAAATGAGTTTGTTTATTAGCATATCAGATTTTGTTACACCCTTCATGATTGTAATGTTTAAGTTAAGTATTGATGCAATTTTCTAAAGTAGCAAGTTCTGTTGTCATTGTTTTTTTCTAGTGGTTCTGAGGAGATCAAGAATTATCAAGGAAAGACATTGAAGTGGAAAGGAAAATTTTTTGAGAGGTTACAAATATTGAGTCATCGATCAGGTATACCTTTTTTTAAGTAATCGCTACATAAATGGTTAAGTTTTCCTGAATTTTTAAAATAAGTCATAATTATTCAGTATCATATTCTTAGTTGCAAGTTGTAGGTCTTCATACCATAAAATTTAGAGTTCAAATCTTACATGGACAAATTTGTAGGTTATATTGAACCATCTGTTATATTTTTTGACTCTTTAGTTGCTAGAAAGATTAAATTCACATCCTAGTTGTCATTGTGTTTGGGACATAAAGCTTTATTTAACTAAATTAATTCTTTTAATATTGAGATAAAAAATCTACAAATAAAGCCTAGACTGGGGACTACATAGAAAACTATCATATGAATAACTACTAAAATGATGGTATCAAAGTTCCTTACAAGCAATCCACGTATCAAAATCTAGTTGTAAGATTAAAAAAAAGACAAGATAAAAAAGTTCATAGGCCCATACAAGACACCCACCAAAATATAGACCATCAATTTATAGAACCCTTGCAAGATATCCCAAGGAACGACAAGTAGTGAAAACCAGATAGATAGAAAAAAGAACATAACCATATGTTGCCTCACTTGTTTGAGGTAAGCCAAACTCAGTCCAATTCTCTTAACAATGGTGCATATCCGTCCAAGTGCAGCAACCTTCAAAGATTTGTAGTAGTAAAGAGAATCCCCATATTTTATCAACCTAACATAGTCTTTGGCCACTTTGGCAATGAGATTGCGAGCAATATTGATTTGGCCAAGAGCAATGAGATTGTGAGCAATAAGTTTTTGTAGCATTATCTACCACTTGAGAAAAAGTTTCCATAGCTAAATTTCCTTGCCACAGTTAATATTTCTCTAAAGACTTACAAGTTAGTAAGTCTTCAGCTAAAGGGCTGATAAACTAAATAAAGTTTCAAACATATGAATAGATAAAACTCATATAAGCAAAAGTCGGAGCCAAATTGAATAGCATCAAGGCTATTTGTTAGTGGAAGGTCCCTACTAGAACAGATGCATTTGTCACTTCATTAAGATGACAATTGTGTACTAAGTTTCCTAACTGTATAAGTCATCATCATCTTTATTATCTGCTATAGCAAATACATCCAAAGCACCAGCAGAAGCACCAGAAAATCAAAATTCAAAACCAAAGCCTCAAGATTGTTGTAGTGTTTGTGCAAAGCCTTGATACTTCTGAATATCAGCATCACTAACACTTCTTCAGGCATATTTCATTGACTCCTCAAAATGAGCAACCTTTATTTTAGCTACCTCATCACTATCATCCTCATCCATTGCCTCAGGGTTCTCACTTCTTTTTCTTTCATGTTCAATATTATCCTGTAAAAGTGCAAAGGAAAGAGAACATGACAAATTGAAATAATAAGATACAAGTTGAGGAAAATTGAATCAAAAAATGTAAAATTCTAACAAACCAGTTCAAAAAAAACCATTAAGAAATTCATAACCAAATCTAGGTTGCAAAAGCTGCCACAATTGAAACTCACCTTCTCAATATTTTCTCTAATAGCATACTTGCAAGCCCGCTGACAAATCTTTGTAATATCTCATCAATAAATATAATGGATGGGGCATTCTTATCAGCCTCCTCAAAAGCCTTCCGTAGATTGCTTTCACTTTCTCCAGCCAACTTTGACATGATCTCAGGTCTATTGATACAGAAAAAGAAGGCACCGGTTTCATTTGCCACTGCCCTAGCAATTAAAGTTTTCCAAGAACCACAAGGCCCAAAGAGAAGAATTCCCTTTAGGGGCTTCACACCAATATATTTGAAGAGTTGTGGGCGTCTAAGAGGAAGCTCTACCAATTCATGGATCACCAGTCAGAGCCTATCTCTCAAATAGTTCAAACAAAATGAAAAAACCCACAATTTCACGTAGAGCAGAGTAGATGGATTGCTAGATCCCAAAGCAGTCTAGAAAACAGAAGGAGCAGGGACCACTGGTAACAAGCAGCAAAATAAGTGTGGACACCTAAAGATAAATATCTAGACTAATCACTGATCAAGATGTCATTGGTGATTATTCTAGATATTTATCTTCAAATTTTTTTTAAACACTGAAGGTTTCGTCGAAATTTTGACCCACCTGCGTCAAAAGTCTGGCCTAAAATTGACCATTTCGTGTCAAAATGTGGCATCACAGGTTTGGCATCCTGGTCGGTGTGACAAAGTTTTTGACCAATATTAATTTATATTGGTCAAAAGGTCGACCAATACACCAACACTTGCCAATGTCATTTTCGGCCTAGATTGCCATCATTTTTTACTAGTATTAGCATCGATCTTTTGACTAGTGTAACAATGGGTTGATATTTCAATGAAAATAATAGCAATGAACTAATTGGTCAACCATTCAACTAAGTTGGGTAGAAACTTCGACCAATAGTGTGTCAAAAAATGGTGCAAAATGTACTAGTGTCCAGAGGCCTAATTAATAGGCTAAAAACTAGGGCTTGATGGTAACTAAGCTTATGGGTGCAACCAGAAGCTAAGATTTTGGATTTGATTAGTGTTGATGGATACCTTGAATATTTTCAAGGACTTCTATGAGTTTGTTTGGAGAATTTGGGAGCATTGGACCAAAAATAGTGAAAATAGCCCTACTAGGAAATGAGCCAATTAGGCCTCCTAGTGAATTTGATAGCAAAAGACTTGGTAAAGTATCTAGAAGTGTGGGAAAGGGTTCCAAATGACTCTTTAAGTTCCAAGGACCTAATTAGGAGTCTATGTGATGTGTTGGAAGATCCTAAGCTAGGGTTTGGGATTTTAGAGGGGAGATCTAGTGAAGAAGCCTAGGGAATTGAAGGGCTAAGTGAACCTAGGAGTATTGATCCTTCTAAAAATCAACTATACCTTGGAGGAGAAGTTGGTAGAAAGGATCTTGGAGATCCACATTGAAGGAGAACACTACAAGGAGTAACCATTGGGTGATTAGGAGAGGTTAGAAACATTTGGGGAAAAGGAAAAACACTAGAGTCCTAAACCCTCTGCATCATTCCTCAACTTCTTTATCCTCACTCACATCATCAATATGATGATCTCTCCTCTTGGTCATTTTCATAACTTCTAGCCTAGCTGTAATTTGTCTTAAAACATGTCCATCACGGTTAGATCTACATCTCTCCATCCACAAACCATCAAACATAATTCCTCTACAATTGTGGGTTGGATCTTCACTTTGCCACCCCACAACAATAAATCTAGGGCTTCGCAATGATCGAAAATAGAGATAAACTTTCATAAGGAATGAAAACTCGCTCTGATACCACTTGACACAGTCAAGGATAGGAGGGACTCAATGAGATCATTCTAATACTTGCAGCAAGAGAAACACAATGGAATCAATAGAATAATTGAGATAAAATGCCATATTTTCCTTTGTATTAATAGAAAATCAATTACATATGGTCTACAACATGCAATCTTACATGTGAGGCATATAGGCATGATTATACGAAGAAAATCCTATCTTGTAACCTTCAAGAGGTTATCTTATTATTCAAAACTACTAAAACTACTTCCAAGGACCAATTACAATAGTTTATAAAGCCTCTGTAAGCATCAAGTCAGCCTGAGAAATATTGCATTCCCCAAGAACAAGAAAGTGTATTACAAATATAGGTCAAGACCCAAATCACAAGGATCTCCCTCAAATAGATGTATCATGATGCACGCTCCAAAATGTGAGTCGGCCACAAGTGGAGCAACATCGTGAAATGAGCCATGAAGCTTTGTCAATTAGGAAATTCCTTCACAAGATCAGAAAACTTCAACTGACCGTTAAAACATGAAGAACAGTGAAAACCCACCAAAAATCCACAAAATCTCAACCACAAAGTAACTGATCGAGGTGCGAACTTAGGCGAAGGTGAGACATGATGCCAGGAACACTCCAAGAAGTTCACAACAACAAATGACCCAAATTGAAGGAACATTGAAAGAAACACAGAGAATGTACAAACTAGAAAACAAGAAAAAAAAAATTGGTTAATGCAAGATTGCCAAGGAACCCAAAATGCTCTTGCATCATTTTAGAACATAAAATATGAATGCAAATATTTTAAGGATGCTCTTATTGAAATTATGATGCTATTAGCAAACATGAGAAGTTAAGGTGAATGCATATTTAGCAATAATCTAAGGGATGCTAGAGAAGATAGATTGATAGTAACACTATATAAAATGCATTTAAAGGGGAAAAAAAAACTACTATCCATTTATACTATTTAATCAATTCTAGGAAATTAAATAAAATTTTAGTGGTTTATCTAAAACTATGCCAATATTCTCATGTTTTTATATTCTCTTGCCACACATATACATGAGAGAGTTATAAATTAAAATAAACATGAGGGAGTTAAAAATTAAAACAATTATAAGGGAGTTTGCACATAATCTCAGTGCAATTACATTTGAATTTTTCAATTCTAACTCAAATTCTATACTTAAGTGTCTTTAAAGAATTTAAAGATTTGATCAAAACTTAATATAATTTAAAATTCTTGAGATGGATTAAGAAAATATTACTTGTTGTTAATAGAATAAATGTATTTTTATCTAAAATATAGCTTATGCACAACCTAAATAGACCAAATAACTATTAATTATCATAAATCTTTGTTATCTTTAACTTTTATATGCAACATGTAATTTAGCACAAAAAATTATTTAGTATTACAAAACAACAAATCATTATTGAATATAACTTCTTTTTTTTCAACGAAACAAATTTTTACAAAGAGTAAACTATCAAAAGATAGTTGAATAAAATTACACTTCACTATATAAACCAAACACATTAGACACAAAGCCTAAGAACTCTATACATAATGTAGACCATTTAAAGATAAATATAATACATAAATGAAAGACGACAATGAAGTATAACTTATATCTAAATATCAATGATGTCACTTTAAACTTTTAGAATGGTGTCACATCATTCTAAAAGAAACATCTTAACATGCACATAAAGGGAATTGTCTATCCAACCACCTAAACAGCACTTGACAAGTCCATTTTTTTTTAATTTATTAAATTAATTAAAAATTAGGACACAATATGATTGCATACACAGTACCCCCAACATCCCACTATTCCCACATTTATAGTTGGTATTCAAGGATTCATTAAGCTTAAAATCTACCAAATAAGCTTACATCTACCCAGAAAGCCTACCAAATAAATTAAACCTACTCAGAGCATGCCCCCGCCCCACCTCTGTTACATACAAGAGGCTACGGTACATAGTAAAAAAATCTCTAATTTACATTTTCCCTCTATCTAATTATAGCAATTTTAATTATTCCTTCTTTCATATGTTTTAACAATTGGCATTCTAGATTTAAATTGTATGTATGTTTTTCAAAATGTAATTTTAAAATATATTAGGTATAAGAATTTATGAAGAAAAATGATCAAGTCAATTTATTTGATTAATTTAATATATACAAATTTAGTTACTAAAAATAAGACTGCAAAAGAGCGAAGTTCTTCCTAAAATGTCTCGATTATATTTGTTTATGTCTGCTCTACTTTTTTTGTTGATTAGCTGTGATTATCTGCGACTGCATTTTTGGCTTGCCGGCGGCATGAGGTTTCTGTCACGGTGGCGAACTCCGGTGATGTGTTTGAGGGTGGTGGGAGACAGATGGGCGTCTCCGTGCGTGCCCTCGATCTATGAGAGCCACCTTAGTCTGCTCCTCTTAATGACATTACCATGGCCGAGGTAATTGCCAACCCCAAGTCTACCGAGCTTGTACCAGGTAAGGTGCCACTAACGATCTCTAAATCTACTCCCATAAATGATAATGGTACTTCTAATCCTCCCACCAGCGATCGGCCTAAATCATTTTTTGAGGCTGTGACTCGAACAACCACCATTAACGTGAAGGCAAGGTTTGAATGTGCTTCTTCTGGCACCAATGAAACCCCCGTATGTGGTAAGGACTCTTCGGCTTCCCTTTCCCCCTTTTCCATTGTTCCTAATCCTAAAATGTTAGAGGAGATTGTTAAGGAGAAAGATAGATTAAGAAGCACTGCTATTTTTTCTCAGCTTTAGAAATTGATAAATGTCCACCAAGGAAATTTATGGATGATTGGTTTCACAATTACTAGAATTTGAAATTAGGGCTTCACATATCATTCTGTAGACAAATCCAGAAGAGATTGTATGTGATTTTCTTTGTTAATATTGATGCTCAAAAAGAGGTTCTTAAAAAACAATATTGGAATGTGGGAACTACTTCCTTTAGGGCACTCGCATGGTCACCAAAAGTCATCCATGATGAGTTCCTTGCCCTGTCGGCACCTAGGTGGATCCTTGTTAAAAATATTCTGCCATTTCTATGGCATTTTTTACCACAACTGCTTGAACCTATTGGCAATGTTATCAGAATGGATGATACAGTGAGACTTCTCCCT
Source organism: Chamaecyparis obtusa (assembly GCA_027943335.1). NCBI lineage: Eukaryota > Viridiplantae > Streptophyta > Pinopsida > Cupressales > Cupressaceae > Chamaecyparis > Chamaecyparis obtusa. The sequence goes on along the minus strand of BSBK01001326.1, from coordinate 1,351,248 downwards.
CATATGAATGCCAGAGTCTTGGTATCGCTCCTTCCTGGTAAGGATATACCTACAGATATCTCTGTTATTATTTTAGGAGAAACGTATACTTGTCCTATTGAAGTTCTGGGGGGTTTAAACGCATGTTTCCTATGTCAAAAGGAGGGACATCTCCGTAAAGATTGTCCTATCGTTAAGAAGAAAATTGAAAAAAAATCCTAACCCTGCTCAAGCTTCAAACAATACTGCTTCAAATCCTCCCGCTGCTAGTTTCCCTTCGCCTAAAAGTACCACTAGCGAACCTCCTCCTATTTTGGTTTCATCCCCGCCTCCACCCATCACGAGTTCCCAACTGTATTCTAATCCCACCAAGGCCATTGACCTAAACGCGGATGATGGTTATGTTGTTATCCGTAACAAAAAGAAAAGGAAGGGTAATAATTGCTCTCAGCCTAAAACTATGGCTCCTGCTCCCATTAACAGTGCTGACCACCATAATTTTTCCTCGGCTGATCTTATTACAGCTAATAATAAGCCTCAAAATGATAGTCTTACTTCTAACTCTCATGGTAGGGTAAGTGATCGAAGCTTTCCTCTGAAAGTCTTCCAAGAGATCGGGGAGGATTATGCTCTGGAAGTCATTCCAGCTATTCCCATTTCTGATAAATCCCCAAGCATCCCTTCCATGGAATTAGACTCCCAGTCAAAATTTGAAGATGATCACAACATTGATCCTTCAGCCACTAAGCGTAGAGGTAGGCCCCCTGGCTCAAAGAACAAGCCCTCTGGGTTAAAAACAAGTGAGACCTCTACTAAGTTTTCCCCCTTGGCTGAACAAGCTGGAAATGCGTGCTCCACCCCTAATAATATGTCTCAATGAACTGCCTATCCTAGAATGTGAGGGGTTTAGAGTCCCCTGATAGGAAATTTGTCATCAAGCGGTTGCTTAACTCTGTGCATTCTATCAATTTCTTTATGATGCAAGAAATCAAAGCTATAGGATTCATTCTTGAGTCCAATTTAAACTTTATATGGAAGGATGCGATTAATTTTTTTACTAATCACACTAGAGGTCAAGGAGGAACTGCCCTTCTCATTAATAATAAATGGGAAAACTACATAACTAACAATGGGTGTTCTCCTTGCAAAAAAGTTGTTTGGGCTATTATTGATTATGACAATAAGGTCTTTGGTGTTTGTGCTATCTATGCCCCAAATGACCCTAAGGAAAGAATTGAGCTTTGGAACTGGTTAATTAACCTCCCTGATATACCTTGGTTCTTCGGTGGAGATTTCAACATGGTTGAAGCCCAGGAGGATAAACTTGGGGGTAACCCCTTTCACTAGAAGGATAATGAAAAATTCATGTGGAATAGACTGTTAAACTGTAAAAACCTCTTTAATCCTATTGCTGGTAGTAAGGATATCAACCCTAGTATATGGCACACCTGGTGCAATTTTCAACAAGGTAACGCTAGAATTTATTCTAGACTTGACCGTTTCTATGGTGACAAGCATTTCTTCTCTTTTCCGCCTGACAGCTATGGGAATATTGTTCATGTTATTGCTACTACTTTGTCTGATCATCACCCCATTTACACTAAAGTTAACCTCAGTAGAGGTCCTATTAAGCCTAAGTTTGGAGGTAGTAAATTCATCTTGAATTCTAGTCTCCTCTTGGATGAGGATGTCCTTGTGGCCATCTAGATTATTAGGGGCATCAATAAGAGCAATCTTTAGCACCTATCCCACCGTGATAGATGGAAAACTAATCTCTCTTCTTGGAGGATTTTTATTGAAACCATTGGCCAAAAGAAGGCTAAGGATTATAGATTTGTTGAAAAGCATTTATCCTCTAACCTTCAAATTGCTGAGAATAACATCCAAAAAGATTCTTCTAACATTGATCTCCTATCTCGAGTTATGGCTGCTAAGGATGCTCTTAGGAAGCACCAGCAGGTTAAGATTCATGGCGCTAAAATTAGAGCACGGGCTCACTGGCTCCAACATGGAGATAGGGGCTCAAAATTCTTCTTCAATCTCCTTAAGCATAAGTACAACAAAGACTCCATTGATAAGCTCTCAATTGAGAACCAAGACATCTCTGACCCTGAGACTATTATCCAGACTTTTGCTGATTATTATAAGAAGCTTTTTACTTCTGAGGACTCCACTAAAGCCGAGGCTTTTAGGGACAACTGTAGAGCTTTGATTCCCAATAAGTTGGACTTAATGGATATTGCTAATCTTTCTAAAGACATTACTATTGATGAGATTGAGAAAGCTATCAAGGCCCTTGGCCCGGATGATTTTCCTGTTGAATTTTATAAAGCTAATATTAGTTGGATATGTAAGGATCTTCAGGAGATATACTCTGAGGCTTTGTCTAATGGTACCTTAGGTCATGATATCAATAGTGGTATTATTAAGCTCCTCCCTAAGGATGGTGACAAGGCTCTCATCAAGAACTGGAGACCGATTACGCTTCTTAATGTTTCCTATAAGATTTTGGCTAAAATTATGGCTCTCAGATTGGCTAATATTCTTCCTAAGTTTGTCAATACTACCCAAATTGGGTTCATCAAAGGAAGATATATTCTTGAAAACTTTATCACTAGTTGGGAAGCCATGGAGTGGTCTAAATTTTCCCATCAAAACTCTACCATGCTTCTTCTTGATTTTGAAAAGGCCTATGATAGGGTGGAGTGGAAATTTATTATCATGATGCTGGAAGCTTTCGATTTTCCTCCCTTTTTTTGCAACATGGTTAAGGTTCTTTTGAATGATGCTTCAGCTCAGGTTGAAGTTAATGGTGCCCTCTTTGCCCCCTTTTCTCTTGGTAGATCTATTAGACAAGGGTGCCCTTTGGCCCCCTCCCTGTTTGTGATTGCCTCGGAAGCTCTTTACTATATCCTCAGGGATAAGTCTTTGTCTTATGAAGTTAGAGGTATTTACCTCCCCAATAATGATGAGCTCATAAACTATTAATTTGCGGATGATACCACCCTTTTCTTTGAGCTTTCAGAAAGTAATTTTAAAGCCATGCAAGATAAGCTTAATTTTTTTTGTTCCATCTCTGGTGCCTTGATTTCTGATGCAAAATCCATCTGCTTGGGCTGGGATGAGCAACCTCCTTGTTGGTTCTTTCAATTCAATTTTTAATGGGGGGGCCCCAAAAGAATCACTAGATACCTCGGTATTCCTTTTTCGGTGGAGCCTACCCTCAAAGACATGTGGTCCTGGGTTAAAGAGAGGATTGATAAAAAGCTGAATAAATGGCATAACAGGACCTTGTCTCTGGCTGGTAGGATTCAGGTGTGCCAAAAAAATTTGTCTTCTTATACCATTTATTATTCTTCTGCCTGGCTGTTTAATAACTATCAGGTGGCAGAAATTCAAAAAGCCATCAGGCAGTTCCTCTGGTCTGATGGTAAAGGCAACAAGAGGATTCACTCTGTCAAGTGGGCTTGGTGCCATACTGACAAGGTTCTTGGGGGGCTTGGGTTAAAGGATCTTAAAACTCAGGGTATTTCCCTGTCCACTAAATGGATCTTTCAATCCATGGAGGGTGATAGTCCTTGGAAGGTGCTGGTTAGACATAATATTGAGAGGGGTGTTCCTAAGAAAGCTAGATCTTGGAATAACCTCCCCTTCTGTGACCTTATTATTGGCAATTTTCTTGTCTTAGTTCATAGTTCTGCGGTGTTCAAGTCTATTTGGAAGGCTTGGGATCATGTTAGAAACTTCATCACTAACAAGGACTTCCACAATAATAGTCAGCTCCATGGTGAAAGATCCATTTGGTGGAATCTTCACCTTAATGGTAAACCTTTAGCCCTCTCCCAAGGATGCCCTGCCAGACTTTGGGCCAAGAAGGGTTTGAGGCAATTCATTGATCTCTTTGAGCAGAATCATCTTATCCCTTGGGACGAGCTTAAAACTAAATTTGACATCCTAGACTCTCAAAAGAAAACCTACAACATGATTGCTCAAGCTTCTAGTAATCTTCCTACTTTGTGCAATGTTGACTCTCATAGGCATTAAAAATGTAAGTGGCCTGATGGAGTTATTACGGCTAAGCTTAAGGCTAAGAATATTTACAAAATTATTGATCATAACACTGATATTATTGACCATGTTAATGTTGTTTGGTATTCTTCTTTTGATACTAATGTTTGGAAAAAATACTTTGGCATTTTGTGGAAAAAATTTGTTGAGCCTAAGATTAGATGTTTTAAATGGTTAGTTTTGTTGGATAAACTTCCTATTAAAAAAGAGTTTTCTAACTCTGATATATGCAGTCTGTGTAGACTTCCTGAAACTGGCAGACATATTCTTTTTGAATGTATTTTTGCTAAAGAGATATGGAACATCTTTGGCATTATTTATCCTCTTAATGTGAATATTCTCAGTATTGTTACTGGTCATATTACTGGTCTTCCTAAAGATACCAATCCATTCTGGAATATGTTGTCTTCTAACATTCTCTAGCAGATCTAGAAGTGCAGAAACGAGGAGAGGTACCAAGGTAAGCCGAGGGTTCTTACTGAGTTTTTTCAAAAACTCACATATGTTAAAAAAATTTTGCAGGTCCATGCGACTATGAGGATAGAAAGGGATAAGCTGCGAAGGCTCCTCCATGACGGGCATGCTACTTTTTTCTTCTATGAGCTGAACCATAGTTACCAGTGGTGGAAAACTTTGGATGATTTAAAGGCCTTTGAACAAGCCTGCATAAGGCTGAACAAAGAATTCAGAAAGAACAGGAATGCCAGAAAGGAAGAACTCTTCATGCTATCTCAGATTCAAGAGCATAAGAATATTGTCTGGATGGAGGGTCCTTTAGGTTGGACTACCTGGATGGATGTCATTTACGATGTTCTCAGCTAGTTGTTGTTTCTCTCCTTCTTTTTTGTTCTGATGTATAGTTGAATCCTCCTCTCCGTGGTGAGGCTTGGCCTCCTTATTGTTACTCGTTGTGACTCTTCCATTTTGTATTGTATTTTGATTACCTTATTTCTAATAGAAAAAAAGGTTCTTCCTAAAATGTTGGTAGGATTGTTTAAACTTTGGAAAAGAATTTGAATGTTTGAAAGAATAATAATTTCATAAACCAAATGTAACTACACTTAGTTTACTTCTGTCATTTACTTTGAGTTAGATAATAATTTGTTTTTGTTAGTAATTTTTCATTATATTAAAAATAGCATACATGAAATTAATGTAAAATAAAATAATTTTAAATTGATATATATTTAATATCTATTAATGATCATGTGAAAAAATTAAATTGAAAAAATATAAAAGATTGAATTTATTATTTAAATGCTTTAAAGATATATTTAATATATTGTATTTATAACTTGCCAAAAAAAATATATTACATTTTTTAATTTATTAATGTAAAATCTTATAAAATTGTAAAAACTAATTGATAATTTCATGGGAAAAAAGGGTCTGTTGTAGCACTAAAATTAGGGCTTCTCATCTTGTATTATTTCATTTTGGCAAACACAGTTATCTGGATTTGTATTTTAACTAGGGAGCTTTGTGCTATGAATTTTTTTTTCTTACTAAGCCAGGCTTTTCTCCTTCATTTATTCTGATTGTGGAGTTGTAAGAGTTATAATGATTCTACCACACATGATAGAAATAGCAATCCAATTTTTGTATTTTTGTAACTTGTTTATTCGTGGATAAGTTCCAATACACAATTTTGTCTTGAAGAAAAGAAATTGGGATGTTTTCTAAAGAGCTCTAAAAATTGAACGGAGATTCACTATAGAGCTTGAAGAGCATGTACAGCCTCACAGATATTATGTATGTTAAAGGAAATTTGAAGCAGCAAAGGTAATTATAAAAAAGAACAAGAAAATTGGGGATAAAATGTAATATATTGAATTTTTTTAACAGTGTGATAGCAGCCTAGGAGGTTTATATCATGTTCTCATGCTGTTTCTTAAATCAATTTTTAAAAATTGAGAGAAGAGGGGGGCTAGAAATAAGCAGCAATTGCTTATTGATAAAAGCGACTTCACCAAAAGAAAATTCATCTCTTTTTTAATTGCCTACAATTTAGTTTTCAAATTTATTTGCAAGAAAAATGAATAAAAATTTTCAATTCCAATTGTGGGTTCTCCTAAGTTTCATTCTTTAACTTCACATAATTATGCATCATAAAAAATACATGCATGGAGTAAATAAATGACAAAAGGAATAACTCATTAGATTGATGAAACTATAGCTTCACCATTTGATCCTAAATATAATCCTAATACTCAAGTTGAATGGCTCACTAAAAATGCAATGGCTCTTGCAACATTGAGAAAGTCTATTTATGATGATCTCATCTCCGATGTGCTGATAAGTGTAAAATAATTAAAAATGCCTGAGATACACTTGTTAATTTATATGGCAAGATTGATGAGCTCAAGGAGCCCTGCAAGATGGAAAATGATCTCATAAGATTGGATCCTAAGAAATTTGACACTATCTAGGACTATGCAACCAAATAAAATGAGATTAGAGCACAGTTAAAGGATTATGGCATTAGTAAGAAGGATGCACTACTGGTTTTTAATTTATTGGAAAAACTTATATCACAATATGCATCATTTGTTTCTAGCTTCCAAACCCAGTGGTTGACTAGTAGTCCGTACACTACACCATATTTTGATGTGGTCATCGAAATGTTGATACTTGAACAAGATAAATTGGTTACCATGTGGATTCTTAGGTCATCTAAGTCACGTGGTTTGGTGGCTACTCAAGGAAGTCAAGGGAAGAAAGAACCAACAATCATCCAAGCCAAAGCCATAAAAGGATAGAACACAACTGATAATTTTTATGTGTTGAACATGTCAAAAGATGTTGAAAGAGGTAGATATATGAAATTGATTATTCCAAATGTGTGTTCCAACAATGAAATTTGATGGTGTTGATGGCACTTGTGTCTAAATTTCATTCATTCATAAGATCAATATAACACCAATAATAAATATGTTTACATTCTATTATTAAATAATTATTTAAAAGTATACACCTTATGAGTTACATATAATGAACAAATTGGATCACATTTAAATTGTAAATATGTACATTTAAAAGTATCAACACATACACATAATGAACAAGTTGGATCACATTTCAATTGTAAATAATTGAGTTTTGAGGTACAAAGATATGAACACAATGAACAAATTGGATCAAATATCAACTTTCATATATATATCAAAATGAACAATAATACGTACATATACAAAAATAGCATAAATGCCAAGTCAATAATAGAGTTACAAAAATATGGCATGTGTTGGGTCAATATATACAATACAAATGTCGAATATATACATAAATTGGTCTTTCGATGACCACAACTAGAATGATATGTCTCTATCAATATCTATGACTGTGGTGGATCATCAAAATTGAGCCTCTTTGAAGCAGTACATGGTTCTGTAGGTGGCTACACAAGAATACTTCAAATGTTGAATCAAATATCTTTCCTAGAAATAACATCAAAATAACTAAATATTGGACTATAATTTATTGTGGAGCAGTGTCATGATTGTTTTATTGTTTCTCATGTGCAAAATTTTCAAGGTTTACTTGTGTTGGTTATGCAAGAAGAGTTCATTGTTGTCTCTTTCATTGTTGGGGATTGTTTTCAGAATCTGACAAAAAACTTAAATTAGTTAAACAAACCCTACTTTAATTCAAATTGAAAAAAATAAGAAAAAATTTTTTTACCTATTTGACAACATGGCGTGGTTGGAAATTGGTCTAACCATTGGGAAAATGCAATTGACAAGGGAACATGCTTAGGTTTTGGTGGTTTTTGAACCCTTGGCCGTTGTCAAGCCATTTTTGGCCTAAAATGAGCTTTAGCAATAGGTTTTAATTAAACTTATAGTTCTTCATAACCTATGGGAGTTATGAAGAACTTTGTTTAGTTCTTCATAACCCACATAGGTTATGAAGAACTATAAGTTTTTTTAATTAATTTTTAGGCTCGATTTTACCAAGCCTAAATATTTTGAAATTCAAATGATCCGCACTAGTTTTGTAAAATTTTGAGTAATTTTAAATTCATGTGGCCACTTTTCTAACCACCAACTCAATGCATTTACCCATAGTCCTTCACACTAAGATCTTTTTTCTTCAGATTGTACAATTTCCTAAACAAACTTACTTGGTAATTAGTTGGTAAGAACTTGGCCTTCAATTTATTCACCATCTTATCACATGACTTTATTTTCTCCATGCCTCTTCTTTGCCTATCAATCTGCAAATGATCCTACTAAAATACAAATGCATGACCTCTTAATTTCATACAAGCATACTTGACCTTCTTATCTTCACGTGTCCCGTCAAATTCAAAGTATTTTCCATGTTTATGATCCAATTAAGAAAATCATTCGAATATAACTTTCCATCATAATCAAGTAGATTAAAATGGGATTTTGTATTCACTTTGATTATGGCTCTTACGAATTTTTCATCTCCATGATCAAGTTCTAGTGCTTCTTCTTCCTCAACTTCTTCATCCTCACTCACATCATCAATATGGTGACCTCTCCTCTTGGACATTTCCATAACTTCTAGCCTAGATGCAATTTGTCTTAACATGTCCATCATGGATGGATCTGCATCTCTCCTTCCACGATCCATTGTGCACAAGTACTCTACAATTGTGGGTTGAATCTTCACTCTACCATCCCACAAAAATCAATCTAGGGCTTCACAATGATCATAGATGGAGATCAACTTCCACAAGGAACATAAACTTGTTGGAGATTTGCCAGCAAGCCAGTACTGACTGTATGTTTGTCATTGATGACAACATATGAAAAGTAGCATGCATGGAAGACTTATGCAGTAATATTTTGGTATATGTAGCATGGACATGATATCAACATGATATCATGGGTGTAGAGGTTAACTATTAGTATACATAGTTATACAGCAGCTTGTGTCAATAGTGTTCCTGACAGAGTAACAGGAAGTGTTCTATGTATGGTTGTCTGTACAGTTATCATGGAGCCTTGCGCGCTTGGATATATGTTGAAGACATATTAGTGATGTTACATTCATGGACGCAAAGTCTAATGATCAATAGAAGTGAAGTTATGCAATCACTATTCACCAGTAGCAATTTTCTATGTTTATTCAGAAGAGCTGACAGAGATTATGTTGATTATGGAGTTGCACCTATCATTTCAGTATGCACCCTTGGATTTGAGCTTAGAGAAGAGATATTGATGTTTGATTAAAAGCGCATGAAGTAATTTAGCTTAAGGAGAAAGATCCAGTTGTTTTGGTAGAGCCGATAGTGTAGCATGTGTCTACAATTATCTTACTGGACAGGTCCTAGAATGTCTTGCATGCTTAGTAGAGCCGACTAAATTTTTATTGGAGTTTGATACGGTTTCTCTAATATGATTTCAAGATGGTTCTAACAAGCCAGCTTGATTATATCATTTAGAGGAAAGATATTTATAGGCAATCATTTCTGATTGCTTGTGTGTGGTTCATGATTGTTAGTAAGAGCATAGCAGAGTGTGCGAAGTGTTGAACCATCAGAAGAAGGTCTATGTGACCAAGTAAAGTATTTGTGCTATACATTGGAACTGATCTAGATAGAAGGTCAAAGTGTAGTTCACAAGATCTAGATATAGTGTATATCTATTAAACAGAAGGTTGTAGCCTTCACCCCTTTGAGCAGTGTGCTCTTGAACACTATGTCCTCTCCCCTAACTATAATGTAAAGCAACTCCTAACAGGGTTAAGGATCTTCTAACAAGGATCATAATGCACTAGAGCAGAATATTAGTGGGTGTCAATTCTCACTAGGGTTTTTACCTATTTGGGTTTCCCCGTAACCAAAATATCAATGTTATGTTCAAGTGTTATTTCATTTTGTTTATGCTTTACATGTTTAAGTATACTTAATTGGATAAACAATTGAAACTTGTAGATAACTGATTCACCCCCCCCCCCCTCTCAATTATCTATTGGGACTATTCCTAACAATTGGTATCAGAGCCAAGTGCCTTGGAGAGAAAGTTTAACAGCTTGAGGTTGATCAGATGACATTCTTTAGAAAAGAAAGTCCTAAGTTTGATGGAGAGAATTATCTTGATTGGAAGAACAAGATGGTGACTCATTTGCAGTGCATTACTTTTGAAGTTTTTGATGTAACTATCAAAGCATTCAAGATTCCTAATTTAGAAGACCTTGCAAAGGATGATGCTACTGATAAGAAAAAGGAATTATTTCATCAGAATGCAATAGCCAAAGAAGCCCTTATCAGTGCCCTTTCTGATAGTGAATTTTTAGAAATAAAGAAGGTAGATACAACCCACAAAATATGGAAGTACCTAGAAGACATATTTGAAGGAGACAAACAAGCAAAGGATGCATGTAGAAAGACATGGAAGAAAAGATACAATGCATTAGAGATGTTGCCTGAAGAAAATATCAGAGCTTACAATCAAAGGATCAATGAAGAAGTTGCTAGAATCAAGAACAATGATGGAGAGATCTCAAAGGAAGACATTATGGACAAATTGATGACTACTCTCACTCCAGAATATGAAAACAATATCAACATCCTTGATGAGACCATGCAGCTTACATCAAATTTCAAGAGAGAGACTTTGATCAGTAAAATCTCAGCTTTTGAGCTTTCAAGAATGAAGACAGAACCTAAAAGTGAGACAGCCTTCAAAGCAACAATTTGTGGTAAGAAATCTGCAAACACTTCTGGTAATTTTGATGATGATGATGATGAAGAGAAAACACTAGATGATTTCATTGCTATGATTGCCAAAAGAGAAAAGAAAGGAAAAGGAAAATATGAAGGTCAATTGTCATTTAAATGGTTTTCATGTAATAAGATTGGTCACTTTGCATCGAAATGTCCCTTAAGAGCTAGAAAGTTCAAAAATGACTAGAAGCTTAAATTCTCTAAGGAATGTTACTATGCTGGAGATGGAGTTTCAGATGATGACTTAGCTAAAGAATAAATTGGATTTATTTCCATCATAGAGAAAATGAACAATAAAATAGATCATGAAGACAAGAAGGAGAATCAAGAGCTAGCATTGATTTCACAAGCTGATATAAGGACAGTTTGGATTATAGGTAGTGGTTGTTCACATCACATGATAGGTGATAAAGGAAAGTTTGTTCATCTAGACAAATACAATGGTGGCATGGTTAGATTTGGAGATAACACTCCTAAACCCATAGTTGGTAGGGGAGCCATCACCTTGGATGGAAAGAATAGTACTGATGATGTTCTCTATGTAGATGGTTTGAAACATAACCTTCTTAGTGTTGGATAGTTACTTGGAAAAGGTTATCAGTTGGGGTTCAAAGATGACAAATGCATCATTAACAATAAGGATGGTGTTATGATTGCATCAGGCTCAAAGACTAAAAGTAACGTTTTCTAACTCAATTAAGAAGTAAGTTGTTTTGTTGCTAAATTTGATGACAGTTGGTTGTGGCATAAAAGACTATGTCATATCAACTTTGATAACATAGTAAAGATAAGCAATGTAAAGGTAGTAAGAGATCTACCTAGCATAGAAAAACTAGTTGATACTATATGCAGGGAATGTGTGATGGGAAAGCATGTGAGAAACTCATTCAAGAGCAAGCATAATTCAGTAGAGAACAAGTTGGATTTGATTCATACAGACCTATGTGGTCCAACTCAAACAAGATCATACTATGGTGAAAGGTATTTCATTTTGTTTGTTGATGATTATACTAGGATGATGTGGGTTGCGTTCTTAAAAGATAAGTCAGAAGTATTCAAGAAGTTTAAAATATTCAAAGCTAAGCTTGAAAATGAATTTGGACTAAAGATAAAATGTTTCAGATCAGATAGAGGAGGAGAATTCACCTCTAACAGATTCTATGAGTACTGTGAAGAACATGGCATAAAGAGATAGTTGAGTGCACCTATAACCCCTCAGCAGAATGGAATTGCAGAAAGAAGGAATAGGATCATTCTTGATACATCGCGCACAATCATGATTGAAAGAAAAGTTGCACACACCTATTGGAGAGATGTAGTCAATACAACAGTCTACACCATTAATAAAATTCAATTGAGGCCTAGCACTGACAAAACACCATATGAGCTATGGTTTGGTAATGTTCCCACAGTAAAATACTTCAGAATTTTTGGAAGCAAGTGCTACATCAAGAGGGATGAAGCACTAGGTAAGTTTGATGCAACAAGTGATGAAGGTATTTTCTTTGGTTACTCTACTAAAAGTAAAGCTTATAGATGTTTCAATTTAAGATTGAAAAAGATCATTGAAAGTTCTCATGTTAAGATTGATGAAAAGTTTATGGTTCAAGAAAGATATCATGATTACTCCCCCATGATTGAAGAAGAACCCAGACCCTCCACTAGTGAGACAGTTCTTGAAGAAATTTTTGACAATATTGATGTGTTATTCAATGACCCTGAGACAAGTGAAGAAGAAACTCCTAAGGCTGATGAGTCAGCATCACCTAAGGTTCCAAAGTTTACATCTAGAAACCATTCCAAGAAAGACATCATTGGTTATTAGAGCGGCAAAGTCTTAACAAGATCACAAGCAAAGAACACAACTAGCAATGAAGTGGTATGTTTACTATCTTAGATTGAACCTTTAAGTGTTGAAGATGCTTGTAATGATTCAGATTGGCATGATGCTATGAAAGAAGAACTTGATCAGATTATTAAGAATGACACTTGGGAATTGGTCCCAAGACCTAGTGATAAGAATGTGATTAGAACAAAGTGGATATTCAGGAACAAGATGAATGAAGATGGTACAGTAGTAAGAAATAAAGCAAGGTTAGTATGTAAGGGATATGTGCAAAGAGAAGGCATTGATTATGCAGACACATTTGTACCTATGAGCAGATTAGAAGCTATTAAGTTGGTTCTAGCTTATGCTACAGTCAAAAACTTCAAAGTTTATCAAATGGATGTCAAGTCAACATTTATGAATGGATATTTGAAAGAAGTATATATTGAGTAGCCAAAAGGATTCACCTTATCAAACAGACCTAATATGGTATGTAGATTGAAGAAGACCCTCTATGGACTTAACCAAGCCCCTAGAGCATGGTATGAGAGACTAGATGGATATCTAAAAAATATTGGATTCAAGAAAGGAGCAGCAGACTGTAATCTATTCATAAGAGAGACATTTGAAGGTTTACTACTTGTAGCTATATTTGTTGATGATATTATCTTTGGAGGTAATGACAAACTTAGTGCTTAATTTGCTAAGGAGATGCAAAATGAATTTGAGATGAGTATGATTGGACCTATCAAATACTTTTTGGGATTAAATGTACAATAGACAGAGAAAGGTATTTTCATTAATCAGTCCAAGTATGTGAAAGAAATATTAAAAAAATTCAAGATGGATGATTGCAAACTGGTAGGAACACCTATGATAATAGGATGCAAACTTACAAAAGAAGATGACTCACCAGCAGTAGATATAACATTGTACAAGTCTATGATTGACAAATTCATTTATCTTACTCAGACTAGACCTGATATTTCCAATGCAGTTGGCATAGTTGGAAGATTTGTAGAAGAGCCTAAACAAAGTCACCTCATGGTAGTAAAAAGGATATTCAAATATTTGCAAGGCACTATAGACTATGGTCTATGGTATCCTAATTCAGAAAATATTGAGCTTCATGTGTACACTGATGCAGATTGGGCAGGATGTGTTGATGATAGAAAGAGTACATCAGGTGGAGCAGTGTTTCTTGGTGATAGACTTGTCACTTGGACAAGAAAGAAACAAAATTATATTTCTCAATCAACAGCAAAAGCGAAGTATGTTGCAGCAGCCTTAAATTGTTCTACAATTGTTTGGATCAAGCAAGTGATAAAGGATTTTGGAATTCAGATTTATTATCCTATTGTTATTCACTATGATAACACTAGCACTATAAATATGTCGAAGAACCTTGTGATGCATGCAAATACAAAGAACATTGAGATCAAGTATCACTTCCTAAGAGAGAAAGTGGTAGAGAAAGAAGTCAAGCTAGACTATGTGAGTACTAAAGATCAATTGGTAGACATATTCACAAAGCCCTTGCCAAAGGATACTTTTGAGTATCTCAGGGAGAAGTTGGGAGTAATTCCCTTCCCTGATTCTACTTAGAAGAAAGAAGGAAAAGAATCAGTCCTCAGGGACTAATGGATGGTTGACTACTCTACTTCTGGAGTAGTGTGCTTAAACAAATTGGTGCCCTTTGCCATTGATGTCAAAGGGGGAGTAATATATAGTTATGAAAAATAGAAGTAAAAAGGGGAGTAATATACCAAGGGGGAGTAGTATTCAGTTATGACAGCAGTCCAGTTGAGTCCAGTTGAGGAAATGGAGAATGTTGAAGAATATTGTAGCAGATGGAGGATTCATCCTTGGGGGAGTTTTGAAGAGGAAATGGATAATGTTATAAAAGAATTATTTATTTGGATTGGTGGAGTTTTTCATTCCATATGTTGCCATCAATGCCAAAGGGGGAGATTGTTGGAGATTTGTCAGCAAGCAAGTACTGACTGTATGTTTGTCATTGATGACAACATATGGAAAGTAGCATGCATGGAAGACTTATGCAGTAAGCTTTCAGTATATGTAACATGGACATGATATTAGCATGATATCATGGGTGCAAAGGTTAACTGTTAGTACAGATAGTTATACAGCAGCTTGTGTTAGTAGTGTTCCTGACAAAGTAACAAGTGATATTCTATGTATGGTTGTCTATACATTTATCATGGAGCCTTGCGCGCTTGGATATATGTTGAAGACATATTAGTGATGTTACATTCATGGATGCAGAGTCTGATGATCAGTAAAAATAAAGTTATGTAGTCGCTATTCACCAGTAGCATTTTTTTGTGTTTATTCAGAAGAGTCGACAGAGATTATATTGGTTCTGGAGTTGCGCCTATCATTTCAGTATGTGCCCTTGGATTTGAGCTTAGAGAAGAGTTATTGATGTTTGGTTAAGAGTGCATGAATTAATTCAACTTGAGGAGAAAGATCTAGTTGTTTTAGTAGAGCCGACAGTGTGTAGCATGTGTCTACAATTATCTTATTAGACAAGTCCCAGAATGTGTTGCATGCTTAGTAGAGCTGACTGAATTGTTATTAGAGTTTGTTATGGTTTCTCTAATATGATTTCAAGATGGTTCTAACAAGCTAACTTGATTATATCATTTAGAGGAAAGATATTTATAGGCAGTCATTTGTGATTGCTTGTGTGTGGTTCATGATTGTTAGTAAGAGTAGAGTAGAGTGTGTGAAGTGTTGAACCATAAAACGAAGGTCTATGTGACCAAGTAAAGTATTTGTGCTCTACATTGGAACTGATCCAGATAATAGGTCAAAGCATAGTTCACCAAGATCTAGATATAGTGTATATTGTATATCTATTAAACAGAAGGTTGTAGCCTTCACCCCTTTGAGCAGTGTGCTCTCAGATAGTGCATCCTCTCCCCTAATAGCGACTATTGTAAAAGACTCCTAACAAGGTCTGACCCTTGACCAGGTCTACTATACTAAATATATTGTAAAAAAACTCCTAACAGGGTTAAGGATCTTCTAACAAGGATCATAATACACTAGTGCAGAATATTAGTGGGTGTCAATTCCCACTGAGATTTTTACCTATTTGGGTTTCCCCATAACTAGAATATCGGCATTGTGTTCAAGTTTTCTTTCATTGTATTTGTGCTTTATGTTTAAGTATACTTAATTGGTTAAAGAATTGAAACTTGTATATAACTGATTCAACCCCGCCCCACCCCCCTCCCCCTCTCAGTTATCTCTTGAGACTATTCCTAACAAAACTTTCTTTGATATCACTTGAGACAATCAAGGATAGGAGGGACCTCAATGAGATCATTTCAATCCTTGCAACAAGAGTGACACAATGGAAACAAAAAGGAACAATTGAGATAAATTGCTAGATTAGTGATGAAGGGTGCTCCCCTTAATACCACAAACACATAATAGAAACAGAGAAACAACAACAGTATGTAAGAACAGAAAATGGGCTTCTTATTATCTCCACAAATGTGGAATTACAAACTTTCAGAATTACAATATGCAAAGCCACATGGGCATTCCCTTACAATATTTTGAGGGACAAAGCCTCGAATTATTACCCAGATCTACCCAAAACTACTCCAAACTCCTAAAACAACACTACGGGCCTTCTTTATATAGGCAATTTCCACCACCCGAGAAGGTTCCAGAAATTTAGCCCATAGGGCCGACCAAACTTAGAATTATTTTATTTTTCAATTTATTACATCAAAGTCAGCTCAATATAACTTTTGAAACCCGAACAAAAATTCTAAAGGAAAATCATTTTCTGTCATTTCAGGTGACTCAACTTTCGAAGACCATAAGTCATCGCCAGTTGATCCGATTGACTATTATGACCCCATTCTGGAAAGGCCATGAAGCGCTCTATGGGCTTAACTAGTGCAAGCGCATATCCCCCAAATTCTCAACCTCATCTGAGGCCTCTAAATCCTTCAAAACTAAGTTCAAAGTTTTTGTACCCTGCTACCAATACCAAAAATCATCAATATCTCCAAAGCTAGACTCGATCTATCAATGAAACTTTACTGGCAGGTTGATATGACTGAGATGAACCTCCACATATGAAATAAGGACATTCCAAGATCATATGACCAACTTAATAAAAATAGAAAGTTTCCATAAATAGTAGCTCTACACAAGATAGCCCTTATTGAATACAAAAATAGAAATATTTTTGTGTGATGCAAGATTGCTCTTACACCCAGGATGCTCCTGCATCAGACACACAAGGTAATTTGAGAAATGACCCTATCACGACTCAAGTGTGCAGAGGAAAACAAAAATGGTTAACCTCCTCATTTGTCAGCCATGATGAATCCTTAACAGGTCATCCCTTCCATTTGACCAGATATTCTTCATATGTCCTATTCCTAGTGCTTCAGCCAAAATGACTATCCAGTATATCTTCAATCTCTTTGGTATCTGAACTAGTTATTGAAATACTCCACTATACTGTTGTGATCTCATCTTCAACACCTCCTTCATGATACTCTATCAAATCTAAAATGTTAAACATTGGTGAAATATTTAGTTCAGTAGGTAATTCTACCTCATACACATTTCTTGAATCATGCTTCTTCAGTATCTTACATGGTCTAAACTTCTCCATTTTTAGCTTGTTATATGTACCAACTAGAAACCGCTCCTTTCGCAAATGAACCATGACTTCATCTCCAACCTGAAATTTTTTACGCCTCCTTTTTTTATCTACCTTAGCATTATACTGTGCATTCATTTTGGTAATATGTTTTCTCACCTCCTCGTGGATGTTCTACAAGTGTTCTGCAAAATCCTCAGCTTCAACACTACTTATTTCTCCTTTATCTATCTTCCTCAACTCAGATGCATTTCTGGGACTACTTCCATATACAATCTGTGGATGATGTGATGAACTAAACTTCAAATCTATCTTCAACTCTTCACTTTCTACTAGTGTCATTTTGTGTGCTGCCTTATTTGGAAAACTGGCTCCTGGAATAAAGTCTATCTGATAATTGATCTTCCTTACTGGTGGTAATCCATAAGGTACATTATCAGATACAATATCCTGAAACTCATTCAATAATTCTGCAACTTCTACAAGTACATCTTCTACTTCCTCTTTCCCAGCCTTTGGAATTAAGGTAAAACACATGATCATGCCTCATACCATCTAATAAATTCCCTCTATCAACAAAAGTTATTATTTCATTACCACATACCTTTTCTTCAGTCTCCTTCAATGGCTTTAGCTTATGTCGCAGTCCATCCTTTGTCAAGGAATAGGTATTCACACGACCATCATGTACAGCACATCTGTCAAACTGCCACAATCTACCCAACAACATATGACATGCATCCATAGATATAATATCACAAAGTACCTCATCATGGTACCTGCCAATATTGAACTTTACTAGGCACTGTTCACTGACCATGACCTTGTGGTCATCCTGCACCCAGGCAACCCGATATGGATGTGGATGTTTCTGCCTCTTGAACTTCAACTTTGTCACCATCTCTTCTGACACAAAATTATCAGTACTCTCACTATCAATAATCACATCACAACAATTACCCTCACACTTGCACCTAGTGCGAAACAAGATCCTCCTTTGCTCAAGTTCATTCTCACCACTCAACAAGACTCTTCTGTTAATCAGCGTTTCTCATCTTTTAGCATCTTCAGCATGTGATGATCTGGCATCGTCATCTACATGTGCAACTCTGGCTCGGCCTTCCTTTCTCCTATCTGTTCTTCCTTGGCACTAAGGACATTCAAATGCCCTATGACCTTCTTCTCCATAGTGAAAACATATTCCACAGAAGCCTCCTCTTCCTGAACTTTTTCCTCTTCCTCTTCCTCTCTGATCTCTATTGTTCTGATCTTGGAAAGGATTGAAATTATCTCCTCTCTGGTTCGAACTGTCATTGGCCTCACCCTACTTTTTGGGATCTTCATTTCGATCTTCATATGACCATCCACCAGATCTTCCATCATGACCTCTTCCGCTTTGTCTGCTCTCAAACTTCTTGTTCAGCTTTTCCTCCACTTTTAGGGCAAACTGGTATGCCTCTTCAATACTATTCATTCAAACCAGATTCAACTCCTCCTAAATGCTCAACCTCAACCCATTAAGGTAACAGGAAACTTTCTCCTTATCGGCTTCCACATGGCCTGTTCTGATGAGGATTCGATAAAACTTCTCTATATACTCCTGAACAGATCTTCCTGCTTGCTTCAAACTTTACATTTTCCTTAGTAGGTAAGCTCATAATCAATAGGGATGAACTATCACTTCAATTTATCCACCATCTGATCCCATCTTGTGATTTTATCCTTTCCACTTTGATTTTGCTCCAATTGAATCTCTTGCCACTAGATCTTCGCATGAGCCTTCAGTTTGGCCTTCGAAAACTTGACCCGATCAGGATCCTCGATATCTTCATACTTAAAATATTCTTCACATTCATTGATCCAGTCGATCAATTCCTCTGGGTTAAGATTTCCTGAAAATGCAGGAACCTCAATCTTAGGTCTTTTCCCAATCTTGGAAATGGCTCGAAAAAGTCTTTCTTCCTCCTTGTTCATAATTTTGACTTCTCCTTCTTGATCTTCTTCTTCAGCTTCATCCTCACTTTCGTCTGGCATTAGGATCCATTCCTCTGTGAATCTCTTCTTGCAATGCTCGCACTTGTCTCTAGAGTGTTCTAACCTTAGGTGTTACAACACCACCTCTTTTTCCATGTTCCCTTCATGGAGGTATTTTTGCGATGCATGCTGAAACCCTAACCACGATCTTGGTGCAAACTTCCTCATAGTCGGTGATCTATTTTCACAGAAAACTTAAACCATGGTCCTGGTGCAAACTGCCTCATAGTCAGTGATCTGTTTACACACTTAGGAACTCCCACTCTGATACCACTTGATGAAGGTTGCTCCCCTTAATACCACAAACACATAACCGAAATAGAGAAACAACAATAGTATGCAAGAATAAAAATGGGCTTCTTATTATCTCCACAAATTTGAAATTACAAACTTTCAGAATTACAATATGCAAAGCCACATGGGCATTCCCTTACAATATTATGAGGGAAAAAGCCTCGAAATATTACCTAGATCTACCCAGAACTACTCCGAACTCCTAAGACAATACTACGGGCCTTCTTTATATAGGCAATTTCCATCGCCCGAGAAGGTTCCAGAAATTTAGCCCATAGGGCCAACCAAACTTAGAATTATTTTATTTTTCAATTTATTACATCAAAGTCAGCTCAAAATAACTTTTGAAACCTGAATAGAAATTTTGAAGGAAAATCATTTTCTGCCATTTCAGGTGACTCAACTTTCAAAGACCATAAGTCATCGCTAGTTGAACCGATTGACTATTATGACCCCATTTCGAAAAGGTCACAAAGCACTCTCTAGGCCTGATTGGTGCAAGTGCATGTCACCCAAATTCTTGACCTCATTTGGGGCCTCTAAAGCCTTCAAAACCGAGTTCAAATTTTCTTTACCCTACTGCCAATCCTGAAAATCCTGAATACCCAGGATGCTCCTACATTAGACACCCGGGGTAATTTGAGAAGTGACCCTGTCATGACTTAGGTGTGCGGAGGAAAACCAAGATGGTTAACCTCCTCCTTTGTCAACCACGATGAATCCTTAACAGGTCATCCCTTCCATTTGACCAGATATTCTTCATATGTCCTATTCCTAGTACTTCTGCCAACAAGACTATCCAGTATATCTTCAATCTCTTTGGTATCTGAACTAGTTGCTAAAATACTCCACTATGCTGTTGTGATCTCATCTTCAACACCTCCTTCATGATACTCTGTCAGATCTGAAATGTTAAACACTAATGAAATATTCAGTTCAGTAGGTAATTCTACCTCATACACATTTCCTCAATCATGCTTCTTCAGTATCTTACATGGTCCAAACTTCTTTATTTTCAACTTGTTATATGTACCAACTAGAAACCACTCATTCCACAAATGAACCATGACTTCATCTCCAACCTAAAATTCCTTACACCTCCTTTTTTGATCTGCCTTAGCCTTATACTATTCATTCATTTTGGTAATATGCTTCCTCACCTCATCATGGATGTTCTTCAAATGTTCTGCAAAATCCTCAGCTTCAACACTACTTATTTCTCCTTTATCTATCTTCCTCAACTCAAATGCATTTCTGGGACTACTTCCATATACAATCTGTGGATGATGTGATGAACTAAACTTCAAATCTATCGTCAACTCTTTACTTGCTGCTAGTGTCATTCTGTGTGCTACCTTATTTGGCAAATTGGCTCCTGAAATCAAGTCCATCTGATGACTAATCTTCCTTATTGGTGGCAATCCATTAGGTACAGTATCAGATACAATATCCTGAAACTCATTCAATAATTTTGCAACTTCTACAAGTACATCTTCTACTTCATCTTTCCCAGCCTTTAGAATTAAGGTAAAACACATATGCTCATGCCTCATACCATCTAAGAAATTCCCTCTATCAACAAAAGTTATTCTTTCATTACCACATACCTTTTCTTCAGTCTCCTTCAATGGCTTTAGCCTATGTCGCACTCTATCCTTTGTCAAGAAATAGGTATTCGTACAACCATCATGTACAACATATTTGTCAAACTGCCACAGTCTACACAACAACATATGACATGCATCCATAGATATAATATCACACAGTACCTCATCATGGTACCTGCCAATCTTGAACTTTACTAGGCATTGTTCACTGACCATGACCTTGTGGTCATCCTACACCCAGGCAACCTGATATGGATGTGGATGTTTTTGCCTCTTGAGATTCAACTTTTTCACCATCTTTTTTGACACCAAATTATCAGTACTACCACTATCAATAATCACATCACAACACTTACCATCACACTTGGACCTGGTGTGAAACACGCTCCTCCTTTGCTCAGGTTCATTCTCACCAGTCAACAAGACTCTTTTGTTAATCAGCATTTCTCCTCTTTTAGCATCTTCAGAATGTGATGATCTAACATCTTCATTTACATGTGCAACTCTAGCCTGGCCTTCATTTCTCCTATATGTTCTTCCTCAACGCTGAGGACATTCAAATGCCGTATGACCTTCTTTTCCACAGTGAAAACATGTTCCACAGAAGCCTCCCCTTCCTGAACCTTGTCCTCTTCCTCTTCCTCTCTGATCTTTATTGTTTTGATCTTGGAAACGATTGAAATTATCTCCTCTCTGATTTTGACTGTCATTGGCCTCACCTTGTTTTTTTGGATCTTCATTTCGATCTTCATATGACCGTCCACCAGATCTTCCATCATTACCTATTTCGCTTTGTCTGCTCTCAAACTTCTTGTTCAGCTTTTCCTCCACTTTTAGGGCAAATAGGTATGCCTCTTCAATACTATTCATTCGAACTAGATTCAACTCCTCTTGAATTCTTGGCCTCGACCCATTAAGGTAACGGGAAACTTTCTCCTTATCAACTTTTGCATGGCCTGTTCTGATGAGGATTCGATAGAACTCTTCTGTATACTCCTGAACAGATCTTCTTGCTTGCTTCAAACTTTTCATTTTCCTCAGTAGGTCAAGCTCATAATCAATAGGGATGAACTGTCGCTTTAATTTATCCACCATCTGATCCCATCTTGTGATTTTATCCTTACCTCTTCGATTTCACTCTAATTTAATCTCTTGCCACCAGATCTTCGCATGACCTTTCAGTCTGGCCTTCGCAAACTTGACCTAATCAGGATCCTCGATATCTTCATACTCAAAATATTCTTCACATTCATTGATCAAGTCGATCAATTCCTTTAGGTTGAGATTTCCTGAGAATGTAGGAACCTCAATCTTAGGTCTTTTCCCAATCTTGAAAATGGCTCGAAAAAGTCTTTCTTCCTCCTGGTTCATAATTTTAACTTCTCCTTCTTGATCTCCTTCTTCGGCTTCATCCTAACTTTCATCTCTGACATTAAGATTCATTTCTCTGTGAATCTCTTCTTGCAATGCTCGCACTTGTCTCTGGAGTGCTCTAACCTCAAGTGTTACAACAATAGCTCTTTCTCCACATTCCCTTCATGGAGGCATTTTGGTGATGCGCGCTGAAACCCTAACCACAGTCTTGGTTCAAACTGCCTCACAGTCGATGATCTGTTTACACAGAAACCCTAAGCCATAGTCTTGGTGCAAACTGCCTCACAGTCGATGATTTGTTTACACACTCAGGAACTCCCACTCTAATACCACTTGATGAAGGGTGCTCCCCTTAATACCACAAACACATAACAAAAATAAAGAAACAACAACAGTATGCAAGAATAGAAAATGGGCTTCTTATTATCTCCACAAATGTGGAATTACAAAGTTTCAGAATTACAATATACAAAGCCACATGGGCATTCCCTTACAATATTATGAGGGACAAAGCCTCGAATTATTACCCAGATCTACCCAAAACTGCTCTAAACTCCTAAGACAACACTACGGGCCTTCTTTATATAGGCAATTTCCACCGCCTGAGAAGGTTCCAAAAATTTAGCCCATAAGGCCGACCAAACTTAGAATTATTTTATTTTTCAATTTATTACATCAAATTCGGCTCAAAATAACTTTTGAAACCCGAATAGAAATTTTGAAGGAAAATCATTTTCTACTATTTCAGCTGACTCAACTTCCGAAGACCGTAAGTCATCGCCAGTTGACCCGATTGACTATTATGACCCCATTTCGAAAAGGCCACGAAGTGCTCTACAGGCATGACTGGTACAAGCACATGTCACTAAAATTCTCGACCTCATTCGGGGCCTCTAAAGCCTTCAAAACTGAGTTCAAAGTTTATGTACCCTGGTGCCAATCCTAAAAATCATCAATATCTCCAAAGCTAGACTTGATCTATCAATGAAACTTTACTGGCGGGCTGATATGACTGAGATGAACCTCCACATGTGAAATCAAGACATTCTTAGATCAAATGACCAACTTACTAAAAATAGCAAGTTTCCATAAATAGTAGCTCTACACGAGATAGCCCTTATTGAATACAAAAATAGAAATATTTTTGGGTGATGCAAGATTGCTCTTACACCTAGGATGCTCCTGCATCAGACACCTGGGGTAATTTGAGAAGTGACCCTGTCATGACTCAAGTGTGCGGAGGAAAACCAAGATGGTTAACCTCCTCTTTTGTCAGCCGTGATGAATCCTTAACAGGTCGTCCCTTCCATTTGACCAGATATTCTTCATATGTCCTTTTCTTGGTGTTTCTGCCAACAGGACTATCTAGTATATCTTCAATCTCTTTGGTATCTGAACTAGTTGCTGGAATAATCCACTGTGCTCCTATGATCTCATCTTCAACACCTCAATCATGATACTCTGTCAAATCTGAAATGTTAAACACTAATGAAATATTCAATTCAGTAGGTAATTCTACCTCATACACATTTCTTGAATCATGCTTCTTCAGTATCTTACATGGTCCAAACTTCTTCATTTTCAGCTTGTTATATGTACCAACTGGAAACCACTCCTTCTGCAAATGAACATGACCTCATCTCCAACTTGAAATTCCTTACACCTCCTTTTCTAATCTGACTTAGCCTTATACTATGCATTCATTTTGGTAATATGCTTCCTAACCTCATCATGGATGTTTTTCAAGTGTTCTGGAAAATCCTCAGCTTCAACACTACGTATTTCTCCTTTATCTATCTTCCTCAACTCAGATGCATTTCTGGGACTACTTCCATATACAATCTGTGGATGATGTGATGAACTAAACTTCAAATCTGTCTTCAACTCTTCACTTTCTGCTAGTGTCATTCTATGTGCTGCCTTATTTAGAAAACTGGCTCCTGGAGTCAAGTCCATCTAATGACTTATCTTCCTTACTGGTGGTAATTCATCAGATACAATATCCTAAAACTCATTCAATAATTCTTCAACTTCAACAGGTACATCTTCTACTTCCTCTTTCTCAGCCTTTGGAATTAAGGTAAAACACATATGCTCATGCCTCATACCATCTAAGAAATTCCCTCTATCAACAAAAGTTATTCTTTCATTACCACATACCTTTTCTTCAGTCTCCTTCAATGGCTTTAGCTTATGTCACACTCCATCCTTTGTCAAGGAATAGGTATTCGTACGACCATCACGTACATCACATCTGTCAAACTGCCATGGTCTACCCAACAACATATGACATGCATCCATATATATAATATCACATAGTACCTCATCATGGTACCCACCAATCTTGAACTTTACTAGGCACTATTCACTGACCATGACCTTGTGGTCATCCTGCACCCGGGCAACCCAATATGAATGTGGATGTTTCTGCCTCTTGAGCTTCAACTTTGTCACCATCTCTTCTGACACCAAATTATCAGTACTGCCACTATCAATAATCACATCACAACACTTACCCTCACACTTGCACCTGGTGCGAAACAGGCTCCTCCTTTGCTCAGGTTCATTCTCACCACTCAACAGGACTCTTCTGTTAATCAGTGTTTCTCCTCTTTTAGCATCTTTAGAATGTGATGATCTGGCATGTTCATCTACATGTGCAACTTTGGCTTGGCCTTCGTTTCTCCTATCTATTCTTCCTTGGCATTGAGGACATTCAAATGCCCTATGACCTTCTTCTCCATAGTGAAAACATGTTCCACGGAAGCCTCCTCTTCCTAAACCTTGTCCTCTTCCTCTTCCTCTTCCTCTTTGATCTCTATTATTCTAATCTTGGAAATGATTGAAATTATCTCCTCTCTAATTCTAACTGTCACTGGCCTCACCCTACTTTTTCAAATCTTCATTTCGATCTTTATATGACCGTCCACTAGATCTTCCATCACGACCTCTTTCTCTTTGTCTTCTCTCAAACTTCTTGTTCAGCTTTTCCTCCACTTTTAGGGCAAACTGGTATGCCTCTTCTGTTGGAAACAATTGTCTGAAGGAAATTGCTATTCAAATTATGTATTATCTTTGATGTCACACTATGTCATAATCTGCAACATTCAGTACCTACCGAGCTCAGTCGGTCTGCCAGGCAGTAATATTAGTGCTTACCGAGTCCACTCGGTTATCAAAGAAAAATTAGCATTTACCGAGTTCAGTCGGTCATCAAAGAAAATTTAGTGTTTACCGAGTTCAGTCAGTTGTCGAAGAAAAGATAGCATCTACAGAGTTCAGTCGGTTATCAAAGAAAAGTTAGCATCTACCGAGTTCAGTCGGTTATTGAAGAAGAAAGATTATCAGTGTTTACCGAGTTCCCTCGGTCTCCGAAAGATTGTAAAAAGTTATGGTCACTGAGCACTGTCGGCCCTTGAAGGATTTTTGCAAATAAAGTTTGCTTAATTCAGCCGACTGTTATACTAAGTAATGTCGATTTGACAAATCTAAAATCATATAAATAAAAGGTCAAATGTGAAAAATAAAATACGAATATAGCAGAAGATATATAGAAGAAAGACAGGAAAGGTGTGTGCGAATTTGTGAAGGATGATCAGATATCCTTAAGGAGCAGCAGAGATATATTCGATCAGGAAGGATCACACTTATGCAGAACAGAGATCTGTAATCAGCAAGGTAGTTGCATTATTATACAGGTCATTTTCATTGTTACCTTTTTATCATTGTAACAATGAATTCTAAATCTCTTAACCGAGTTGGTTTAACAGCCATATTGTAAATCCTCTAACAAGGTGACAATTCCATTGAATTGTTTTCAAGATCTCTTACCAGGCCACTCCTAGCAGGGTGATTAAATCCTCTAACAAGGTCACACCTAACAGTGTGTTTTGTAACCTTTTACCGGGTTGGCTTCTAACCGAGCGTCACTTCAAAAAAGTGAAAATCAGTATCTAGATACATTGGTGGTTTTTCCCATATTGGGTTTCCACGTTAAATCTTGTGTCTCTTGTGTTCTTAATGGTTATCTTAATCATATACAAGTGCTGATAAATATCTAAAGATAATTTTGCTAATACTTTCTGGATCTACAAAGTTACTACAATCTATTTTACCGAGTGTTAAACAGATAATATTCATTAAGATATCCTAAGGGATCTGGAAAGAAATAATTGTGAAGTGTTTTGTGGTTGACTGATTCACCCCCCCTCTCAGTCACTTCATCCATCTTCCATCATCTTCAATATTGTTCATTCGAACCAGATTCAACTCCTCCTGAATGCTCAGCCTCAACCCATTAAGATAACAGGTAACTTTCTCCTTATCAGCTTCTGCATGGCCTATTCTAATGAGGATTCGATAGAACTCCTCTGTATACTCCTGAACAGATCTTCTTGCTTGCTTCAAACTTTGCATTTTTCTCAGTAGGTCAAGCTCATAATCAACAGGGATGAACTGTCGCTTCAATTTATCCACCATCTGATCCCATCTTGTGATTTTATACTTTCCTCTTCGATTTCGCTCTAATTGAATCTCTTGCCACCAGATCTTCGCATGAGCCTTCAGTCTGGCCTTCGCAAACTTGACCTGATCAGAATCCTCGATATCTTCATACTCAAAATATTCTTCACATTCATTGATCCAATCGATCAATTCCTCTGGGTTGAGATTTCCTGAAAATGCAGGAACCTCAATCTTAGGTCTTTTGCCAATCTTGGAAATGGCCCAAAAAAGTCTTTCTTCCTCCTGCTTCATAATTTTGACTTCTCCTTCTTGATCTTCTTCTTTAGCTTTATCCTCACTTTCATCTCTGACATTAAGATTCATTCCTCTGCGAATCTCTTCTTGCAATGCTCACACTTGTCTCTAGAGTGCTCTAACCTCAGGTGTTACAACACCAACTCTTCCGCCACGTTCCCTTCATGGAGGCATTTTCACGATGCACACTGAAACCCTAACCACGGTCCTGGTGCAAACTGCCTCACAGTTGGCGATCTGTTTACACACTCAAGAACTCTAGCTCTGATACCACTTGATGAAAGGTGCTCCCCTTAATACCACAAACACATAACAGAAACAAAGAAACAACAACAGTATGCAAGAACAGAAAATGGGCTTCTTATTATCTCCACAAATGTGGAATTATAAACTTTATGAATTACAATATGCAAAGCCACATGGGCATTCCCTTACAATATTATGAGGGAAAAAGCCTCAAATTATTACCCAGATCTACCTAGAACTACTCCAAACTCCTAAGACAACACTATGAGCCTTCTTTATATAGGCAATTTCCACCGCTCGAGAAGGTTCCAGAAATTTAGCCCATAGGGCCGTCCAAACTTAGAATTATTTTATTTTTTAATTTATTACATCAAAGTCA
The DNA here is from genome assembly GCA_027943335.1 of Chamaecyparis obtusa. Classification (NCBI taxonomy): domain Eukaryota; kingdom Viridiplantae; phylum Streptophyta; class Pinopsida; order Cupressales; family Cupressaceae; genus Chamaecyparis; species Chamaecyparis obtusa. The sequence goes on along the minus strand of BSBK01001326.1, from coordinate 1,323,324 downwards.
GCTGAAAATAACTTTTGAAACCTGAATAGAAATTTTGAAGGAAAATCATTTTCTGCTATTTCAGCTGACTCAACTTCTGAAGACCGTAAGTCATTGCCAGTTGACCCGATTGACTATTATGACCCCATTTCGAAAAGGCCACGAAGCGCTCTACAAGCCTGACTGGCGCAAGCGCTTGTCACCCAAATTCTTGACCTCATTCGGGGCCTCTAAAGCCTTCAAAACTGAGTTCAAAGTTTCTGTACCCTGCTGCTAATACCGAAAATCATCAATATCTCCAAAGCTAGACTTGATCTATCAATGAAACTTTACTTGTAGGCTGATATGACTAAGATGAACCTCCACATGTGAAATCAGGACAGTCTGAGATCATATGACCAACTTACTAAAAATAGAAAGTTTCCATAAATAGTAGCTCTACACAAGATAGCCCTTATTGAATACAAAAATAGAAATATTTTTGGGTGATGCAAGATTGCTCTTACACCCAGGATGATCCTGCATCAATTAGTCTTCATATTAATAGAAAATCAATTACATATGGTCTGCAACATGCAGTCTTACATGTGAGGCATATGGGCCTGATTATATAGAGAAAATCATATCTTCTAACCTTCAAAAGGTTATCTTATTTTTCAAAACTTCTAAAAGTACTTCCAAGGATCAATTACAATAGTTTATAAAGCCTTTGCAAGCATCAAGTCAGTCTGAGAAAGATCACATTTCCCAAGAACAAGAAAATGTATTACAAATATAGGTCAAGACCCAAATCACAAGGATCTCCCTCAAATAGATGTATCATGATGCGCAATTCAAAACGTGAGTCGGCCACAAGTTTAGCAACATCATCAAATGATCCATGAAGCTTTTTCAATTAGGAAATTCTTTCGCAAGATTAGAAAACTTCAACTGACTATTAGAAGATGAAGACCAGTGAAAACCTACCAAAAACCCACAAAATCTCAACCGCAAAGTAACAGATCAAGGTGTGAACCTAGGTGATCTGAATTATTTTGTCAATTCAAAGGACAATACCGAAAGAAGAAACATTGGTATTGTAAATACACAATAAACAATTTTAAAATTTTTCTTCATTCATAATTCTAAGAATCTAGTACAATTTTTGGACAATCTCGTAAACGAGATGGATGCTCGTTAATCGATCTGCTTGGACAAACTCGTAGATGAGTTTTATTTCGAGTTCATAGAAGTTGGGCTATCCCGTGAATGAGATGTGTGCTCTCGAACTCTATAAGAGTTGGGCTATCTCGTGAATGAGATGTGTACCCATAAACTCGTTGGGCAATCCCGTGGATGAGATGTATGCCCATGAACTCCATAAGATCTGATAGCAATCTCAGCAAACAAGATGTGTCTCCATTTCTTTCTACTCTTGAATTTGGCTTCAGCCTCTTTATAAATCTTCATTTGAAGTTGAAAGGTCATTACATTTGCATTCCCATTAGAAGTTGAACAGACAACCTAAACTTGAAAGTTCATTATAATTAAATATTGATAAAAATCTCATTTAATGAGATGTCGAATCATTTCTGATCACTAGGTGAAGTTGAGACATGATGCCAGGAACATTCCATTGATGTGAAGTTCACAACAACAATTGATCCAAATTGAAAGAACATTGAAAGAAACATGATGACTGTACAAACTGGAAAACATGAAAAAAAAATTGGTTGACGCAAGATTGTCAAGGAACCCAAGATGCTCTTGCATCATTTTAGCATATAAAATATGAATCCAAATATTTTGAGGATGCTCTTATTGAAATTATTATGATATTATCAAACATGAGAAGTTTAGGCAAATATACATTTAGCAATAATCTAAGGGATGCCATATTAATAGGTCATTTGACAGTATGCATTTAAAGGTAAAAGAAAACAAAAAAAACAAACCATTTATACTATTTAATCAATTCAGCAAAATTAAATTAAATTTTAGTGGTTTATCTAAAACTATGCCAATATTCCCATGTTTTTATATTCTCTTGCCACACATATACATGAGGGAGTTAAAAATTAAAATAAACATGAGGGAGTTAAAAATTAGAACAATTATAAAGGAGTTTACACACAATCTCACTCCAATTATGTTTGAATTCTTCAATCTAATTCAAATTCTAGACTCAGTGTTTTTAAAGAATTTAAAGATTTGATCAAAACTTAATATAATTTAAAATCTTTGTGATTGATTAATAAAATATTACTTGTTGTTAATAGAATAACATATTTTTATCTAAAATATAGCTTATGCACAACCTAAATAGACCAAATAACTATTAATAACCATAAATATTTGTTATCTCTAACTTTTATATGCAAAAGAACAAATTTTTACAAAGAAAAAACTATCAAAACATAATTGAATAAAATTACACTTCACTTTACAAACAATAAGCTCCCTACAAAATGAGCAACCTACAAAATGAGCAACCTCTATGCACAATAATTTTTTTTATAACTTATATCTAATTATCAATTATGTCACTTTAAACTTTTAAAATGATGTCACATGCTTACATCATTCTAAAAGAAACATCTTGACATGCACATAAAAGCAATTGTGTATGCAACCACCTAAACAGCACTTGACAAGACCATTTTTTAATTTATTAAATTAATTAAAAATGAGGACAGAGTATAATTGCATACACATTGCCCCCAACATCCCACGATTCCCACACCTATAGTTGGTATACGAGGATTCATTAGTCTCGTCACATCTTGTAAGCTTAAAATCTAAGGCTCAATCGCACCCAGAAAGCCTAACAAATAAATTAAACTTACTCAGAGCAGGCCCCACCTGCGTTACATACAAGAGGCTACTGTAAATAGAAAAAAACATAGCGAGCCTTTATACCCTGTACCAATATCAATTACCAGGCGATTGATTTAGGGTTTGAAAAAACTTCACATCATCGCATAGAAATTTAAATGGGAAGTGAAGAGATTTCCACAATATAATATTTTACTACAAAGAGTTTTCAATTATCTTCATAATTATAAAGAATAAGATTGTTTCCATCTTCCATAACATTATATTTGTTATGTCTAATATAATACGCTACACCTTTAAGATATATGAATGAACTACTTATACTACATACATTAAGATAGCAATAAAAAAATTATTTAAATTTTAATTTACAATAAAAAAAAATTAAGAATGATAAACTTCACAATCAAAATAATCTAATATATCAAGTATGAAATTTTAAACATTATTAATATACATAAATAATATTTTAAAAAAGACATAAAAATTTAAAAAATCATAATATACAATTTTAAACCTTATTATTTCTTCTTATTTTTAACAAATTTAAAATTAAATTATATTTTTTTTAAATTAGAGAAAGCCATTACAAGAATTAGAGTAGCTGAAAGGAAAATATACACAATTAACCAATAAAGACAACTTGAGAGCCACCAAACTACATGGAGATTAAATTATAGAACTAAATATTAATTAATATAAGTGTTGATTATTCAATGCATATCTCATTTTAAGAAGACTTTTATTTATTGACTTGAAAACATCACCCAATTAAAATTATAAGAAGACTTTTATTTATTGACTTGTTGATTAGCTAAAGAGAAAATAATATGCTAAACTTGTTTCCCCATAAACTTTATCATTAAATCAAATACCGTTCACACCTAAAACCTTGAATTACGAGGTGATGTCCCCATTCCAATTTTATATAAAAAGAGCGCAATTTTTGCGTGGCTGGTTCCGCACGGAATTGTGATGTAAATTGATTCCAACAGGCGGGACCAGTTCAAATCAAACAAAAACCGCACTAAATGTTTCGTTTTCCATTAACTTTCTTAATAAATTTATTTTAGCTGGTATGTGGAGTGAGACGAGGAACTGATGGTCTCTGACAATTTTTACAATAGCAACTGATGGACTTTCGCATTTGTGAGTCAATCTGACTAACCGCAGTTCACGAAAAGAGATTTCTGCGAAGCACTCTAACCGTAGTTAGCGCAGCGAATGAATCGCCATAAGACCAAGCCAAACTGATACAAAATAGATCAGTACTAGAGATAATCATATAAATATATATTGACTATAAGCAAATAATGTATAGATTCCTGCAATGGCATTCTACCCGAGGATTATCTGCACCAGTAATCCTCGGCATAAGCATGAGCTTACCCTTTGTGAGGGTCTTTACCCTTACAACTGCAACGGATGCAAACAAAATGGAGCCAACATAGGGTATTGTTGCAGCTCCTGCCAAATTTTCACACTGCACGAAGTATGTGGGGCTTATCCAGAAGTTTTTGTTCATCCATTTTATCCCACATATGAGTTCAAATTCAGGAAAAAGACCCGTCTGAATCATGAGTGTGATGCCTGTGGAGAGGATTTAGGAGGATTTGTGTATGAAGCGGCAACGGGTAATTTATTGAGGCCTTTGAGACTTCATCCCCTCTGCGTTGCGCTTCCCACTAGTCTGAACTATGGCGTTCATGAGGAGCATACTGTCAAGCTTATTATGGGGACTGGGGGAAGTTTTAGTTGTAGCAGATGTAACAAGATCAAATCTGGGTGGAGTTACAGGTGTGATAATATAAGTTGCAGGTTTCGAGTGGATTTGGGGTGTGTGAAGGATGATATTGATGTTCTTGGTGCTTGGTATTCCAAACATGAAGCTTGGCAGAGGCCCAAGATAATTTCATCGGAAATGTAGAGAAAAAGGGTCTGTTGTAGCACTGAAGTTAGGGCTTCTCTTATTTGCTACTTCTGATGTACACAGCATGGATGCCTATCATTTCATTTTGGCAACACAGTTATCTGGATTTGCATTTTAACTAGGGAGCTTTGTGCTGTGAAAAAAAATTCTTACTAAGCCAGGGTTTTCTCCTTCATTTATTCCGATTGAGGAGTTGTAATAGTTATGATGATTGTAGCATACATGGTAGAAATAGTAATCCAGTTTTGTTGTAACTTGTTTATTCGTGGATAAGTTCCAATACACAATTTTGTCTTGGTATTATGTTCATTAATCTCTCAATAGAAATTGGGGCGTTTGCTAAGGAGCACAAAAAATTGAACGCCGATTCATTACAGAGCTTGAAGAGCATGTACAGCCTCACAGACAATATGACTTTTAAGGAAATTTGAGGCAGTAAAGAAACAAAAATCTGGGTATAAAACGTTGTGATGGAATTTTTTATTATTCTGTAATAGCGTGGCTGTAGGTTTATTGGCAATAGTTGAATGCTGCTTTGTTAGAGGTTAAGAGTTCACGATCTATGTTATGGAGGTTTTTCTTTGTTTCAGTTTAGATTTTATCAAAAGAGAGATATTTACAGTGATTTGTAGGGCTGATTTTGATGTGTATGTTTTAGTTGTTGATTAATTTATGTAGAATTTCTTTTATAATTTTTTTTTAGTTTTTCAATTTATTTTAAATTTTATTGTAGCTATTTAATTTATTTAGAAATTTTTTAATTTTTTTTACTAATTGTCACTACTTTTCAATTTTGTAGAAATTATTTATGAATGATGATCTCATGAATATTGATTTTTTTTTAAGTAGTCATCTTAAATATGTATTTATAATATTAATAATAATATTTGCAATAAAAATAAAAAATAAAATATGAGAGATAAATGTTAAAAAAATAAAATTCTATCTTTTTTGTTTGTTTTTTATTGAATTCCATAATTAAAGATATTAAAAAATAGCCACAAAATTAATTTGAACAAAGACGAGGTAGAATAAGGCCAAGAAAAGGAGAGCAAAACTAGAGACCTCCCCCCACCAAAACGAAGGGTTGCATGCCAAATAAGACCATGAGAGCAGGCACCCCAACACAACCAATACCTCAAAAAACCTACAATCTAGAAAGATTAGGCATACAAAGTTCCAACTGACCAAAGGGGAAAAAATAAGATCCCCCAACCAGGACCAACCGTCCAACATTAGGATTTCCCTTTGGATCCCTTCTTATGAGATCGAAGGGTCATATCAAAAGGAGGAGAATACCTCTTAAAATGTTTACCTTTGACCATAATCCATCTTTCTTCAACCTTAGCAGCCTCAACCTACCAAACCATCAAATCCAATGCAAAAAAACCAACCCCCGAGGAAAGGTCAGCACAAAGTGAAGAGCCAACAGAACCAGCAAATCTAGGGCTAGACACATCATTGTGAGTAGGAACAGATAAAGAGATAGCTCCAGCAAACACACTAGCAAGGACCTTATCACAACTCGCAATAGAGATAGATCCAGTAGAATGATCATGTATCAAATTAGAACTAGCAACTAGCTCTGACTAAGACACAATAGGAACACCCTTTGAAACAATAGCGGAAGGGACAACAATGTTGACAACATCCACAGAAGATGAATTTGAAACGATCCTAGAAACCATAGGAGCAGAACTAGTAGAAGCCACAACTAACACCATAGCACTAGTGGAATGATCCTACCCAACCATCTGAGAAGAAGACTTAAAAACTATGTAATGACGTAAAGAGACACCTCTCCACTATGAAGAGGGCTTCTTCAATTTAACTTTTTCTAAATCACATTTAGCAGCAACATGTCTAGTCTTGAAGCATCTTCTACATCTGAAGGAAATTCTTTCATAGTCCAAAGGTTGAATCAAGGAACCCTTTGGAGTCGTGAGTTTAATCTCCACTGGAAGACCCTTCGAAGCATCAATATCAACCAAAATGCGGGCCTAGTTGGAATGAAGAATATCAAAAGACTCTGCATCCACCATAAGAAAATCACCCAGAGCCTCACCCACTTCCTCTAGAAGCAAGTCCACCTAAAGATGAAGTGGGAGGTAGGGGAGTCTAACCCAAACTGGCATTTTGGAGAAGGATTCAGACGAAGGGTTGAAGTCCTCATGCCAAGGTTTCATCATCAAGGGGAAGTGATTCTCCCAAGTAAAATAAATGCTTACAAAGATAATCTCTCTATTTGCCACATTTTCAAACTTGGAAATAAAGAAACCCTTAGCCATAGGGAAAATCTGGACTGAATCTGAAATAATGGGCTCCCATCCCTTCTTTTGTTATTTTTAATTCCTAAACAATAATTGCTTCAAATAATTTTTTTCTCATTATATTTACATGGGAATACTTTTAAGTGCTAAAATTTAAGTAGACAACACACTTAAACAATCAGATGGAGACATACTATGGAGGAATTGGTCTCATTTCTCTTAGTGTTATGTCTTTGTTCCTTTTGGAAGCTCTATTTTGTATGAGATCCTTTTTTGTTTATCTTTAATCTTTTGATGTAAATAGGGTTTATGATTCGCTTCAAAACTTGTTTGTTGTGTAAAAAAATTAATGTTTTTCTTTTAGAGGCACATGAGACGACTTGAATATATGCAAAGTTATTCCTTTGTCTTAACACATTATCATAGGGGCGAGAAGCTAGAGTTATTGTTGGTAATGAATATGGGACTAGTGGAAATTGAAATACTGAATTATTTATTTATAATATGTAGGTGAATTCAAGATAATGCAATTTGAAAATGGCACACACTTATTTCTTTTTACAATATCTTTTGTCCTAACACAAGTTCTTTTAAACCAAATTGCATGCAATTCCGCAGAGCCATACAATCCTACTTGTACACTTTGGCACTCACCAAGTATGTTTTCACATGCAAGCCTTGGTGCACTCTTGCTTAGCCATTGAAAACTCTAATTCAATACTATTACACTATAAATTAAATGATTGAGATATTATAAAATTTAACAAATATCAAAGTAATAGTTTATAATGTTGGATTGTTAAGACTATTTCTAAACCAAAAAATTAAAATAAAAAATTGTAACTAATTTATAAGAATCATTTTTTGACATCTATACATAAGAATTCATTCCATTAATTTAAATTTCTAATAACTTTTAAGAAAGCATACCTAAACTAAAATACTAAATAGATAGTAAACATAAAAATAGCATAAAAGCAACACATTTGAAAAAAAAACTACCCTTTCATTAGTCTACTATTTTCAAAAATAATAAAATGTAATTAAAAACTACTTTTTTATTATTCTATTATTTTCAAAAGTAATAAAATTTAATTAGATTGCACTCTTTTATGTTCTCCTATTTTAACTTTAGTTGGTGTTCTCCTTTATGTTCTCCTATTTTAACTTCAGTTGGTGTTAAACATTTGTACATATTCCCACAAAGTCCATTAAATGAATCCTTTAATCGAACACACCATTTCATTTTTTCCTATTCTGAAATCTTTCTTACATAGATCTTTATAATTTGTGAGTAAAACGGCAGCTGCTATGCAGCCACGAAAATCTTGAACTATACGAAGGGGGAACACACAGTTTTTTTTTCAAAAATTTGTAAAAAATTATATAACCAAAATGATTTTCGTCACTGGATAGCCACTACCCAATTTAAATATAATATAGTGTCCGAAATATTACAGACGTCATGTGACCATCATGTACCACATTAAATTCCTACCACAATCCACGGAAAGTTAAACAAGCCTATTCAAAGTTACAGCCTTTTATTGCCCGGCAAATGCAGCCGGTGAAGTCTGCGTGGCTTACCCGTTGAAGAATCTTCGGAGTTGTTTTACTAGTTGTGAAGATTTTAAAGTTTTGGTAAAAAGGCCATAAGTTCAAGTTTTAATGCAAAGGATAGATTATGTAAGTTTCATATTAAGATCAGATAATAGAGAGCCAAAGATTAAAAAAATCTGAGCCTCGATAATGAAAAGAGAAACTTAATCCACTAATAAACACCTTACAACAAAACCCAATATTAGATTACTATTTTCTATCAATATAATACAATTATTCTGGCCCTTACAGCTCCATTGGCAGAGTGTGAGAATATCCTGGCTTGCAGAGAAGATTATCACAGCACAAATGTCTCAACTTAATATTCGTACAAATTGAGATAACTAAACTCTAGTAGACATGTCACAGCAAAGGTTAATTTCTCTTAATTTGGACGCACTTAAGCTTCCTACAAAATGTATTCTTATAAAAAAAATAAAATTTAAAAATACAACAGATTTTTGTTAAATTTCCACCAACTATTCTTCATAATCTGCATATTTTGTGGTCGAAAACCACAAAAAAATTACAAAAATCTCGCACTATTTTAAGAAATCTGAAAAAAAAAAAGTTTCCAATTTTTTTATCTTTGGTATGTGGTGTAGGAAGCTTAACAGCTACCAATTCCCAATCCTTCTGTGCATCAACTGTATTACAAAATTGAAAAAGACTTATGGGTATGTATTCAATGTACAGTAGCAGTTGAGAATAAATTTCTTGGGGGATGGGGTTTAGTTTAATGAGAACTTTTTGTGGTAGAGATAACGTCACTAGAGTCGGTCTCTTTCTACATATGGTATCACACCAGTATCATCAAATACATTAAAACATTTACCAAAATATTGCAATTTATAGAAGGTTGGCACTCTAAAAAAAATACACCCTTACTTCTGCAAATCCCAAAAGAAATTATCTTTTGAAGCTGCTACGGTTCATGCTTGCAATACCATGATCAGAAAGACCATGATTATCGACCTTCACACACACCAAATCCACTCGAAGCCTGCAAGCCATTTCATCACATCTGTAACTCCACCCAGATTTGTTCTCATTACACCTGCTGCAACTGAATGTTCCGCCAGTCTCCATGATAAGCCGCAGAGGATGCTCTTTGTGGCCGCCATAGTTAAGAGTAGTAGGGAGCGCAATACAGAGAGGATGAAACCTCAAAGGCTTCAACAAATTTCCCGTGGCCGCTTCATACACAAACCCTCTTAGATCTTCCCCACAAGCATCACACTTGTGACTCAGACGGGTCCTTTTACGGAATCTAAACTCGTAGTTGGGATAAAAGGGATGAACATAAGAATCAGGATAGGCTCCACAGACTTCATGTAATGTGAAGTTTGGACAGGAGGTGCAGCAATACCCAATATTGGCTCCATATTCTTTGCATCCATTGCATTTGTATGGAGAAAGGCCTTCATAGAGAGTAAGGGGATGCTTATGGCGAGGAGTAGAGTTGCTGATAATCGTTGGGAGGTATGCCATATTTTGCACTAGCATGTACAGAATAATTTACTAAACTGAATGCATATTTATGTCATTCTCTTACGTCATATTGAAATTGGGGAATTGGTCTCAACCTGTGGTTCGAACCCCTGTTTGATGGTGCGCCGAAATTTCTGTCTGAAAGAAAGAGAATTTTTGTAATTCGCTGTTCTTTTGACTAATAAATGCAAGACGCTTCTTATTCCAGTTTTCATGGAACAAGATAGACTTTTCAGTCCAGGGGACCCAAGAATTTTGTTCTATTCGCGTAGGAAGCATTGATCATGCTAAGCGAAGAACACGAAATCAGTTATCCTGTCAGTTGAGTTTATTTTATTTTATTTGAAGATATTTAAGTCGCAAGAACGTGGGAAACCCTCCGCGTCAATTTTGTCCTTTCCTTTCACCTTCGTGGAAATTTCATCTGTGGATTTTTAAGCTATTTTATTTTGGATATTAAAGATTACTTCAATTTTAATTTTGAATATATATATATATATAGAGAGAGTAATTACACATAGTTTAGCTTTTCAATTTTTAAAATTAGATTTTTATTGTTTATACGAACTGGTAAGTTCTGAAACCATATACCAGACAAGAAAGGTATTTTAGAATGGCTTTCCTTGCATTCGTCTTTACACGCAAGTATGTACGCGTAATTTCAATACACAGACGCAGACCTCTGTTAGTAAATCTGTTTCAAAATCCATCCCGGGTTACCTTACCCTCGGAGTACCGAGAACTGGAATTAGTCGAAAACCATGGTAACCATGTGGGTATTTTCCTTGAGCACAATCTCTTCCAGTTTGACTACACTGATTCGCCAGTCGGAAATCTGTTTGTTTGTTTGATACATCCAAAGCTTTCCCGTCCTCGATCAACATTTAGTCTAAAAACGGGATATGGGCTAAACAAATTGTTATTGAGAATCTAAATATTGTGAGTCAGAAGTAAAATTCATGGGGGCATTTTAGTAATGAATGTGACAGAAAAACCTTTGATGTCATCAAGGTTTGCGACGGTTCAGTTTCTGATCTGGATGTTTGCTCTTTCAAGAAGATACAAAATCATTCACTCTTTCCTGAAACAATCCCGACCCCCAAAGGGTATTCTTAGAGGGAGAAACTATATCAGTATAAATGGAGGTGATCAATCTCACTCCTTTTAGTATTTGAGTTTGCAATGGGGCACTTTTTTCCAAATTTTCTGAAACTACTTTTCCATTTAGTCTCCAAGTATTTTGAGCTCTCATTTGCTATACAGGGGTACTCCTTCACAGGGTGGAATTTTTCTCAATGTAATTCGCTGGCTTTTAAATTTATGCTCCCCTCTTTAGTAAATTGCACTACAAAGCTCCTTTTCGAATCTCCTCACGAGCCCAAAAAAAAAAAAAAAATTATTTCTTTGTTTGGCACCTGTCAAGTCTGCTCAAACTCTTTGGCCCTCACCCTTTCTGTCCCAACTCGTGGCTCATATGCCTTTTCCTAATAGCATTACTTTTTCCAATTTTGTTTTAGATTCGCTAGCTTTTGTGCATTAGTCTACAAAAACAGGGCTGATCAAAGGCCACTCTTAGACTCCTCGATATGTTGCCCTGCTCTCTCATGATGTTCTCAGCCATCATTCAGACTGCTCCCTCAGCCCTCATTCAGACTGCTCTCTTAGCAAATATATAAAATATTTTTTCCCAATAAATTTAACCATTAAACCAAATACCTTGGTCTGCAATCTATCATTTTCTTTCTTCTTTCTTCTCTTGCATTATGATGATAGATCACAAAGTGCGATTCCAAACATTGATGATAAAAATTGCTTGCACAATTGAATCCATAATTTCAAGCACGTAATACCTTGTATACACTAGCAATTGCACCCGAACAAGGTGCAATGGTGCAATGGTTACGCGGATAGGAAGGTATGCTTGAATAATATATTTGGGAGCCAAGGAAAAATCTGGGAGAGCACATGCGTTGGTAGTGCCAAGGATGAAACGTACAAGAGGAAAATGTCATGTCCATATTGCCAACTGGAGTGCATGAGGTTTTATTTATCAAGATGCGTGTCGGGTTATTGACACTGGCTCATTTTTTTTGTTGTTTTTTATGGAAGGTAAACCGAGCACAACTGGTATTTGCAAAAGAAAGAATTTTAAAATTTAATGTAATTCATATAGGTAGCAGCAATAGATGAGATGTCACTAATTTTATAAGAGTAAAGAAGAAGACATTTCTAGTAGTATTGCACAATGAATGAGCATTGGAAATGTTGCAAAGATATATGAGAGAGTTGCATACCTTGGTTTTTCAGAGAGAGAGAGAGAGTTGTTCTAGGTGAGCTTGCTCTTTATGTCGTATAATTGTATATGGATTGTTTTGCATTTTGGAGTATATATCCTAGTTGAATGTTGGTTAAATGCAGAGGTATTTTAATGACTTGACTTTGGATATAGTTGTGAATGTCAAGCCCTACCTTTCCACCCTACCAATATTGATGGTTTTTTTTTGCAATGTTAGGCCTTGGGATTTGTGTACGATAATAACCCATGCCATTGTGAGCGTTATCTGCCTTAGACTCCCCAAAGATACAAGAATTATTGGTATACTTTTGGGATCTTCTTCATTCCATGCAAGGCCATTGTAATTATCAAACCTTGCCACGAATTACAAAAGTATCATAACAAGTAATACCAAGCCAAAATATTCTTGACGAGTGACTTGTATAAGGACTTTCAAAAAAGCTACATTTCTTGATATGATTGTAATAATTAAACCACACAAAGGAGGACTAAGTAGGACTAACATTTATCATTATTTTTTTACATTCGACACAACAAAACACATCTATTTTTCTATACTTAATAAATACTCTTTGACAACATTAAAGAGAAAGTCTCGTTAATCTAGCTAGAATTTTTGCACCATATCTCTCTCAAGATAGCCTGGTATTTGTCTTTAAGATGTTGGCCAATGTCTACTTGATAGTATTCTGCATATCTTAATTCATGTAAGAATTCATGGTACATTTATAAAACCCCACATGTTGCATGGTATTTGTGAACAAGATATCCCACCATTTCAACTTTGTAATTTTCCACATCATGTGCATCTTTAATCAATTAGCTTGATCCTTGAATAGTCTCCTAATAATTCGACAAAATGTTGTTCATAAAGACCTTGACATTATTTTGGTAATTACCCAGCCAATCCAAAGAGGTTGAGATGTTCATTGATACATCATCATCTTTTGTTTCTAATTTTCCTATACTATTATCTAAAGAGCTACTTGAAATAGTAATAACATCTTCATATGCCCATAACCTAGAAGTTTAGTAAAACAAAGAGCAATCTAAATACCATGCCAATACTAAGCACACTGTTATTATCTATAATTTCATATAATAAGTAGAGAAACATAAAATGTAATATAATCAATAATATAAAATAACCCAAAACTAAACATTTAATGTTAGAGTTGCTATATAATTAATATTTCAACAAAATTGTTCAAGATCTATTATATTTAATATAAATACTAAATTATAGTTTATAAAAATCATTCATTCAAAATTTGGAAGTTAATATGTATTATATAATTCTAATATATGTTTTAATAAATTATGTTTTTCAAATTGAGGTATTTAAAAAAGACTAAATAAACTTACATTTAAAAAAAATATATATATTAAAAAAAGTTAGATGTCTATTATAGTTATTATATAACACACACAAAATTATAGTTTTCAACAATCATTCATTTTGGATTTGGAATGTAATGTATCTAATAAATTTCTAACATGTTTTTTTATTAAAATTATAAGAGTTTATATATCTTAAATAAAAAAAATTTAAAGAAAATATTTATAAATCATTGTTTATGTATTATGAGAAAATGTAAGATGACCTTAAGCTAATTATTTGAGATCAATTAATATATAATATATTTACTCCATCACAATTATTTAAGATTAATTATATTTAACATATGCACTAAATTATAATTTCTTTAAATAATTCATTTAAAATGTAAAAGTAATGTGTTATATATGATAGTGTTTATTATTAGTTTTAAACTTAGATTTATTATATTTAACCTATATACTAAATTGTAATTTTTTGAAATAGTCCAATAAAAATGTAAAAGGTAATGTGTCGTATATAATAATGTAAGAAATAGTTATTATATAAAATTTATTTCATAAATTCTTAAAGAATGCTAACCAAAAAAAAGTTATTCTACTTTAAATAAAAATTATAAAGAAGGAAAATCTTATGTTGTTTTAAAAAAAATTATATCATATTATTTATTTTAAAATTCTATTCATTTCATATCTATAAATAACATTTTTTAATTTTAAATATACATATATTTTTATTCTTAATATTGTCTCTCTATATGCTCCAAGAGAGATATTTTGCTAAAGTCCTAAATAAAGTATGGGCTAATTAACATTTTTCCAAATAAAATATATATAAAAGTTGTCCACTCATTTTTGTATTCTGCAGCCATCTTTGCAAAGAAATAAAATCACTAAGATAAAAATATGCTACAGATTTATATAAATAATTATGTTAGTTTATCAAGACATTTAACAACCTCTATATGAATCAGAATGAATATAAACAGAATCTAAAAAAATGATATATGTATAAGTACGAGTAAAATAAAATATTTAACAAATAATATTTCACTTTACTTGATATTTAATTATAAATATATAATAAAATGTTGCTAGCATAAATACTGAAGGATCACCAAAACCGCTCTCGAAACCGTTTTCAGACGTCAGACAGCGTGAGAAATTCCTGGGATGACCGTACGCGAGCGAGCTTCCCCGCAGGTGAAGTCTATCGGCCTAATTAAACCTCGAGTTCGAAAGTGATGTGATGTTCCCATTCCAATTTTATATAAATGTTTCTTTTATCTACGACATTTCTGAGAAAAATATAAGAGCGCATTAGCTGGTCTTGCACGGAATTGTGACCTAAATTGATTCCGACAGGCGGGACCAGTTCAAATAAATAAAATATAAGCGGCACTACCTGTTTCGTTTTCCAGGAACTTTCCTAATAAATTTCTTTTTACTGGTGGGTGGGGTGAAAGCTGAAACGAGGGATTGATGGACTTTCGCATCTGTGAGTCAATCTGACTAACCGCAGTTCACGAAAAGAAGTTTCTGCTCAGCACTCTAACCGTGGTTAGCGCAGAGAATGAATGGCCGCAACACCGGCTGAGGCCAAGCCAAACTGATACAAACTAGAGAGAATCATATAAATATATATTGACTATAAGCAAATAATGTATAGATTCCTACAATGGCATTCTACCCGAGGATTATCTGCAACAGTAATCCTCGGCATAAACATGAGCTTACCCTTTGTGAGGGTCTTTACCCTTACAACTGCAACGGATGCAAACAAAATGGAGCCAATATTGGGTATTGTTGCAGTTCCTGCCAAAACTTCACACTGCACGAAGTATGTGGGGCTTATCCCGACGTTTTTGTTCATCCATTTTATCCCACATATGAGTTCAAATTCAGGAAAAAGACCCGTCTGAATCATGAGTGCGATGCCTGCGGAGAGGATTTAGAAGGTTTTGTGTATGAAGCGGCAACGGGTAATTTATTGAGGCCTTTGAGACTTCATCCCCTCTGCGTTGCGCTTCCCACTAGTCTGAACTATGGCGTTCATGAGGAGCATACTGTCAAGCTTATTATGGGGACTGGGGGAACTTTTAGTTGTAGCAGGTGTAACAAGAACAAATCAGGATGGAGTTACAGGTGTGATAATATAGGTTGCAGATTTCGAGTGGATTTGGGGTGTGTGAAGGATGATATTGATGTTCTTGGTGCTTGCTATTCCAAACATGAAGCTTGGCAGAGGCCCAAGATAATTTCATCGGAAATGTAGAGAAAAAGGGTCTGTTGTAGCACTGAAGTTAGGGTTTGTCATCTGGGGTACTACTGCTGTACATAGCATGGATGCGTATCATTTCATTTCGGCAACACAGTTATCTGGATTTGTATTTTGTTTACTAGGGAGCTTTGTGCTCTGGAAAGAATTTTCTTACTAAGACAGGCTTTTCTCCTTCATTCCGATTGTGGAGTTGTAATAGGTATAATGATTGTACCATACATGATAGAAATAGCAATCCAGTTTTTGTTTTCTTGTAACTTGTTTATTCGTGGATAAGTTTCAGTCCACAATTTTGTCTTGGTATTATGTTCATAAATCTCTGTATTGAAGTTTGGGCGTTTGCTAAAGGTGCTCAAAAACATGAACGGCAACTCATTACAGAGCTTGTACAGCCTCACAGACAATACGTCTGTTAAGGAAATTTGAGGCAGTAAAGGTAATTAAACGGAAAAAAATCTGGGTATAAAACGTTGTATTGAATTTTTTATTATTCTGTAAAAGTGTGGCTGGAGGTTTATTGGCGATAGTTGAATGCTTCTTTGTCAAAGCTTTATTTCAGTTTAGATTTTTTTTTAAAAAGAGAGATTTATATTGATTTGTAGGGCAGGTTTTGATGAGCATGCTAATCTTCTTCATACCGTTCCAATTTTATCCGATGTTTTCCAAGAGACGGCATGTTTAGTTTTGGTTAGCAGTCGTTGATCAATTTATCTAGAATTTTATTTTTCAAATTTTTTTTTGTAGTTGTTCAATTTATTTATAAATTATTTTTTTATTTAATTAATTAATTTATTTGATGGTTACAAATTGTTTATTCTTTAGTTTGTTGTAGTTGTTCAATTTATTTAGAAATTGTTTATTTTTTTATTTTGACTAATTGTCACTATTTTTTTATCTTATTTTAAATTATTTGTCAACTCATGATTTCATGAATATTGACTTTTACTTTTTATTTTAAGAGGTCATCTTAAATATGCATTAATATTATTAATAATAATATGTACAATTAAAATAAAAAATGAAAAATAGAGATTATAATAAATAAAAAATTTGTGGAGGCACATGACACTTTTGGAAATATGTTTATTTCTAATCTTTCTTTTGTTATTTAAATAATAATTGTTCCATTAAAACAAGAAAAGATTTCAAATTATTCTTTTCTCATAATAAAAGATGTGTATGTGAATATTCTAATTACTGAAATTTAAGTAGACAACACACTTTAACAATTACATAGAAACATGGAACTAATGTGAAATTAAAAACTTGTTAAAAATTAATTAACCTTACAAAATACTTAGAGGTAATATTTTCAATTGTAAGAATCTTAATGTATAATAATTACATAGAGTTATTAGTTATAATAGTGTAAGGGAAAATATATATTCTAAAAATTATTTAAATTAAATAAATAATCAATATTGAAGTCATGTGGGAGAGTTTAGAATGAGAATATTAAATAGTAAATTTAAATCATAATATTTAATTCAATTTTGGAGATGAAAAAATGATTATGTTTGAAAAATTGAGAATTAATTCCTCACAACGTTGAAATTTTAGGATTTTTTTCAAATAAATTTCCTATATTATACATGTTGATTTTTTTTTTCTTCTATACTTATGATACATAGATTATTAGATTTTAAATTTGTCATTATGAAGAGTTCAATTATAGGCACATGAAAAGGGTTGAATATATGCAAGGTTATTCCTTTGTCTTAACACATAAAGTTAACTAGAGGCTAGAGTTTCTATCTATAATGAGTGTAGAACTAGTAGACATTAAAATAATAAAATATTTATACTATGTAAGTTGAATTCAAGATTGCAAGTTGAAAATAGTATAAACTTATTTCCTTGGACAATATCTTTTGTTCTCAAACAAGTTTTTTTAAAACCAAGTTGCATACAATTATGTGTAGCCTTACAATCCTACATGTACACTTTGGCACTCACCTTGTGTTTTTCACATGCAAGCCTTTTAGTGCAAGTTTGGCACAAGTGTGATGCTCCTTTGTATAGTCAGAAAATTCTAATATAATGTTGTGACACAACAAATTAAATAATTCATGATATTAAAAAACTTAATAAATATCAAAGTAAAAATTCATAATCTTAGATTGCTAAGACTATTTCTAACCAGAATAATTATTTAAAAAACACCACTTCATATAAGAACTATAATGTTCAAATTTAAAAAATGTAAATTTTTTGAGATGAATGTATAAGAATTCATTTCTTCCATTTAAATTTTGAATAACTTTTTTAGAAATCCAAATTAAACTAAGACATTAGATAGATTGCAAACAAAGCAATACATTTGACAAAAAAAAGATACCATATTTTTAAAAAAAAATTCTAAAAATAATAAAATTTAATTAGATTGCATTCCTTTATATTCTCTTAATTTAACTTTTGTAGATGTTCTTTACAAACTCATTTACCAGATGTTTATTTGTACTGTACTCCCACAAATTTTCTTAAATTTATTCCTATTTGTTTCATATTCTGATATCTTTATACATCTTTATAAATTGAGACTAAAAATTATTAATTCTCTCAACAATATTATTATAGAAAACAAAAAAAAATCTCACCCTGTAGAGTTTCATTTCTTGAGGCCTCTTACACCTAAGACCGCCAATTGATGGTAAGTGGAGGCTGAGCAAATATCAATGCCAGAAATGAGAAAACTATGTGCTGATAAATAAGAAAACTATTTACTTTGTTGAAGATAAATAAGAAAACTATTTTTTTGGTTAGAAGATAAATAAGAAATCTATTTTTTTTAAAGATAAATAAGAAAACTATTGATAATTAGTAGAAAGGAAATATTGTGTACGACACATTGCAAACGTCATGTAACGTGCCACCTATTTATGTACCACATTGAATTCCTGTCACAATCCACGGAAAGGAAAACAAGCGTATTCAAAGTTACAAGGTTATTGCCAGACAGATGCCGGTGAACTCTGCCTGGCTAATCCAGTTATCCCGGTTCAAGAATCTTTGGAGTTGTTTTAGTTGTGAAGAACTTCAACGTTTGGGAAAGAAGAGATCGTAACTTCAAATTTTAAGGTAAGGGATAGAGTGTCTAAGTTTCACATTTGAATTCACGTTCAAGATCCAATGGATAATAGAGAGGCAAAGATTAAAGCTTTCAGAAGCTCAATGCACTAATAAACACATTACAACAAAACTCAAAATTAGATTACTGTTTTCTATCAATACAGTACAATGATTCTGGCCATTACAACTCCATTGGGGAGTGAATGAGAGAAGCCTGGCCTACAGCCAATATTATCACAGCACAAAGTTCTCCACTTAAAAATTCTTACAAATCCCGATAACTAAACTCCAGAAAACACGTCACAGCAATGGTTAATTCCTAATCCTCCTGTGCCATCAACTGTGTTACAAAAGCGAAAAAGAGTAATGGGTATTTATAAAATGTACAGTAGCAGTTGAGAAATAAAACTCTTTTATGGGCGAGGTTTGGTTCGATGAGTATAAGGTCCAGTTTCTCTCCAATCTATATAAAAATTCCAACATATTGCAATTTATAGAAAAATAGACCCTTACTTCTGCAAATCCCAAAAGAAATTATCTTTTGAAGCTGCTATGGTTCATGCTTGCAATACCATGATCAGAAAGACCATTCATATCGACCTTCACACACCCCAAATCCACTCGAAGCCTGCACGCCATTTCATCACACCTGTAACTCCACCCAGATTTATTCTCATTACACCTACTGCAACTGAATGTTCCCCCAGTCTCCATGATAAGCCTCAGAGGATGTTCTTTGTGGCCGCCATAGTTAAGAGTAGTAGGGAGCGCAATACAGAGAGGATGAAACCTCAAAGGCTTCAACAAATTTCCCGTGGCCGCTTCATACACAAACCCTCTTAGATCTTCCCCACAGGCATCACACTCATGCCTAAAACAGGTACTTTTGCGGAATCTGAATTCATAGTTGGGATAAAAGGGATGAACATAAGAATCGGGATAAGCTCCACAGACTTCATGTAATGTGAAGTTTGGGCAGGAGGTGCAGCAATACCCAATATTGGCCCCATATTCTTTGCATCCATTGCATTTGTATGGAGAAAGACCTTCGCAGAGAGTAAGGGGATGCTTATGGCGAGGAGTACAGTTGCAGATAATCCTTGGGTAGTATGCCATTGCAAAAGCCTGTACAGACAGACTTATTAAACTTAATACATATTTATATCATTTGCTCTAACAATGGGCTTGGTTTCAACCTGTGGTTCGAACCCCTGTTCGATGCTGCGCCGAAATTTCTTTCTGAAAAAGGAGAGTTTTCGTAAATTGTGTTGTATTGACTGACATATGCAGACGCATATTATTCCAGTTGCCATGGAATAATCTGGACTTTTCGCTACACGCCAACAATAAAGTTTATTTTATTCGCTTAGGATGCTTCTTTGCGGAAAACACGGTAAAATTGATTGCGCCTATTAAATTAACTTTATTTGAACGTGTCCCACCAAATTTGAATATAATAAAGTCACAAGTCCGTGGTACAAACTGCCCGCCAAGTTTGTCCGTTCTTTCCATCTTCTTGGAAAGTTCATGGACATTGGAAGTCATTAACATTTATTCACGTGCGTACATTTATTAACAATAATGTGGCAGGATATTCTAGCTAAGGTTTTCTTTTATTGTTTTTCATTTAGTAATTATTAGTTTCTGCCATGGGTAGGAATACTTATGCATTCATGTTTTTTTTTTAATCTTATTAATTCTACCAATCAGCATGTTGAATTTAATATTTTTTAGAAAAAGTATGTAGTCTATATTTATCTTTTATTTTCAATATTTCTATATATATCATTTTGCAAACATGTGATTGGTTCAGAAAGTGAATAGTCACTACTCAAAATCAAAATAATAGATTTATTTTTTTCAAAAAACCTCCTACCCATTTATTGCACCCAAAAAATCTATCCCATACTCATTTATTTAAAACACCATACCATTTATTGCACCCAGAAAATCTATCCCATACTCATTTATTTAAAACATCATACCCATTTATTTTTGAATACTATTCTATCTATTAAACATAAAAAAATAAAATAAAATCAAGAAAAAAATACACATGAGAATCAATATTTTAATTCACTAGATAAAATGTCAAATATATTAATTTTTTGGATGGCAAGTCCACTATTGCATATGTCATAGATTTTGACATATGCCACACCCACCTTTAATAGAGTGGACTACTATATTTGATTGAGATCTCAATCTTAAAATAAAAAGATATATTTATGTTTGTATATTTTATCTTATTGTCTATTTGTTTATTTATATTTCATAAATGCATATAAAATATTTTGATAGATATTGATTAATACATTGATATTAATATTCTTTTATTTCTTTTTAATATTTAAAAAATTTATATGTATACTTCATAAATAGATATCAGATTTGTTTCTTATTTTAATAATTTTCAATATTTACTTCTCATGATCGCTTAACATCCTATTTAAACAATTATTTGTATAGAATTTCAAAAGTTCTTTTGATATATTTTGCTACACGCTTCATAGATATCTAATCTAATTGAATACAATATATTATTATTAATGTTAAATTGTACTATTTGCTAGTATGTAACTTATCTTTTGTCCAAAACAAAAACATTAACTTCTACAATTTCTCACTCATAAGTTTGTAACAAATTACACTAAACTTTGGCAACAACTTTAATGCTAAATATATATTATACCTAATCTATCTTGGAGAATTTGTTGTACATGCTTCATGGACATTTAATGTTATTTAATGTCATATTGTCACATTTGTTATATAATTAACCTACACACAACAACATAACTTTTTTCTTCTAATTTATAAATTTGTGTATCCTTAGCTTGAAGTTTATCATTTCTACTAATTAGCTTTCAACAAATTAAATTTAACTTGGGCAGAAACTTTGATGCTTTGCGTCCTTGTTATATCATGTTCTCTTGTTGTTGTTTAAATGAATTTTCTAATTTAAGCACTAGAGTGTTTCCATGCAAAATATTCTCATACAAAATAAAATTTGGGGAAAAAAAGAAATTTAGAATATTTTTCTATTTTTGTGGAGTAACTATTTTTTAGCAATAAGTTGTTGAACAAATAAAGGGCTAAAAATAAACAAAAACTTGTTATTGAAATAAGCAACATATCTTCACCATTTTCCTTCTATCTGGTTTTTATTTGCCTATAATTTTATTTTAGGATTTATTTGCAAGAATGACTAAAAATATGATTTAAAAATAATATTTAAGAAATTGCTTAAAATTAAGCAACAAACATTACCATCCATAGGGACTTGCTCTTAGTGTCTCTAAATAATAAAAAATAGGATCTAAACAAATTAAGATATATATTAAATAAATGTAAAGCTTCAAGTTTAGTTTAATATTTAACTCATAGTATACCATTCTATGATTTGGGCTTCAATATCTTTTTTTATAAAGTGGATGGTCTCATGAAGTAAAAAACAAATGATACATTATTAGTTTGAATTCAATCCCTACTTTTAGTGTTGCAGATTTTAGCCATAGAAAAGGTGGGGGGTTAGAAGTTGCCCCACCAACTTAAACTTTTTTCTGACTTTCTATTTTTTTATTTATTTAGTCACCTGTATTGAATATGC
This sequence comes from Chamaecyparis obtusa, assembly GCA_027943335.1. Taxonomy (NCBI): domain Eukaryota; kingdom Viridiplantae; phylum Streptophyta; class Pinopsida; order Cupressales; family Cupressaceae; genus Chamaecyparis; species Chamaecyparis obtusa. Next base: position 1,300,647 of record BSBK01001326.1, on the reverse strand, counting down.
TAAATATAAAAAAATTGATGAGACTGCCAAGTTCCATGAATTGTGGAGCTTAAACTTTTAAGTATGAACTCCATTACAAAATTCATGAGACCTCTCACTTTAAAATAGTCCTAAAAGCTCTCAGCAACACCCACTGAAATTTTTTAAGAAGTCCTCTTCCATAAGACTATACCCTTAGAAAAAGTATAATGCAATCATATTTTTTTAATATTTCTTTAATTGACAAGTAAACATATGCATTATGTTTGTGCTTTTTTTGAATGTTATGATATATAATTATAGTATTTAATATATTTTATTTGCTATGTTATTTTAATTTGAATCATTGTTAATATATAATTATTCTTTTATTATAAATTAAGATTTAGTCTCATCTTACACCTGTGATCTTTTTTTTTCTTTTTTAAAAATAAAATTCTTATTATTTATACGAACTTTATAGAATATTTTTCTTTTTTAAGAGGTAAATATTTATGGCTTGGAGCTATGAACCGTTGAGGTTACATGAACATTATCCACATTTAAACATTCTAGCGCCCCAGAGAGGTTTGAACCTTGATGGAAAAAACATCACCACCACAACATGCCAATGCCAACATAAGACATTATTGTTATTCATGAGGTTGAACTCGAAAGTTCTTGAGTTGTATGTCTAAGATTTATATTTGACAACATCTTTCTACTTTATTTTAAATAATTTGTAACATTTTGTTTTCTCCAAGTAAGAAGAATGCTTACACCTTGGCCCATGGATGTTTCATTGGTATATTGTCAAGGTTTTACCTTGTGAATTTGTGCCTTGTGTGTTAGTTTGTTCTTTTACTTCACTTTCTTTATTAATCATTTATAACTAATTTTTGCTTCAATTTTAACTATTGGTAGTTTATGCTTCCACTTACTGTCACAACCGCAATCCCCATAACCAAAATTAGCGGAAAATTAAATTACTTTTTGTGCCACGTGCTTGAAAGTGTTAATCAAGTAATGACGACTATTTTTTTAGCGGGAATTACTCATTTTGAAAGTGAAATTTATTGTAATTGTTTTGATCTGGACTTGATTCTGTTATCGGATAAACAAATGGGCCATTTTTCAATGGGCACGTATGAAATCTGTTTCAGTGGGCCGGAAATGTAGGCATGGAGAGGGAGTTGCTGTTAAGAAGCGAAGGGAGAGATGGTTAAAAACAATGATGTGTGGCAGAAGAGGAGGCAGCGAAGGCATTGTTTGTTTGTTTTTGGGTGCTGCATAAATTCTGAGAGCAGATTGGACCACAGACTGAATGATAGCAGTAGACGGCTGGGAATACGTCCACTTCCGGTCTTGAACACTTGACGCCACCTCCAGACTTCGGTTCCAGGTTCTCAAACAAATATTTATTTTGGGTTGTAATTGTTTTTTTTATTCAAGTTGCAAGTTGGATATGAATTGTAAGGAGACGTTTGTTTTATTTTTTTTTGCATTTCTCAGAATAATTATGGGGAATGTTTCTGCCATGAAGAAATCTTTCATTCCTTTCACGTCTCGCTTTAATTAGTCAAGGCACATTATCCTGGAAATTTATCACGAAGCAATTGTTTAGCCTGTAGGCAATCAAATTGTGTAATCTGCTTTTCTGGTGGACACTTAGCTACCTTGTTTTTCCTCGTCCAGCACTCATGCATCATCGCCAAAACACCTGTTAAATGCATTGATAACTCCCAGCCCGAGCCATCTTCCACGAAGGGTTTAACTCAATCTCGAATTGAAGATTTTTCTATTGATGAAAATTTTATGTCTTTTTGCTGCAAATTAATATTGATAAACCAAATAAATTATGTTGTCTGTGTATGTTTGATATTCTCATCTCTGTAATTTTTTGCAGATTTATATTACTCTGTTTTGCTGGCCCTTAGTATAAAATTAGTCTGTAGCTTATACACAGCTGTAACTATGAGGTGCTTAAGTGATATAAGAATAAAAGGATATGTGGCTTATGGTGAATTTTTACTTGCATATCAAGTCTCAGGGATTTTCTCTCTATTCCTGCGACCTTTTAAACAAAATGGCCTTAGTATTAGTACAAAATCTGGCTTGTGTAATAAACCATAAGACAGTTTGGCCGAGTGGTCTAAGGCGTCAGATTTAGGCTCTGGTCCGAAAGGGCGGACTATTGCTATTGGAATATCACCTCTGAGATGATTCACCAGCACCTCTGCCATTGCTTTTGTGAAAACGTAAGCATTTGGCCAACCGAATTCTCTTGCCCTTTTGCTCTGCGAGCTCTTCCATTTGACGTGTCTCTATCTTGTCTTGTGTGGGATTTTGACGTCAGAACATATTCCACCTCATACTCATTTCCTTTCATTTCAATAGTTAAGTCCTCATACAGGGTGTTCTACTCAGTCTTGGATCTCCCTGTGATGTTCAGTCCTTATTTGCGTTCATGTACAAATATTGGCATTGTTGTTTAAATTGTTTAGCCACCCTCGTACTTCCATGTTTTAAAAATGGTTCGTCCAACTGGTGTACAATCTGAGCTCTCTTGACTCCCAAACACCATTGAATGTGAATTCCTTTCATCAGGTTATTTCAGCCTCTGTTACACTGATTAGTTCTTTTGTATGCTATATTTTATGTTGTGATCTCCTATGGGCTAAGTTTGTTTCAGAAATGTGGTAGAGCACAATTATTCTTCCCCGAGTAAAATTTAATACAATTACGTTGTTTGTATGTTGTTGAGTTGATCTGGGAATAGTTGAACTCAGATTTTATGTTCTAAGTTCAGAGCAAAACAGAGTAGTTTTAGTGATCAAATTACGTCTTTCTTCTTCCTTCTACAGTAAGTACTACTGTTGTTCGAAAATAATGTGTTATAAATCCTTTTGTGTGAATATATAATCTCTGGATTTTTATTTTCTTTTGAATGCTGAATATACGTCATGGAAGTTATCGGAGATTTGTGAAATCATTGAACTTCGGTGTAAAGTGTTTACTTTTACTTCAGTAACTTTTCTGATTTTATGAGTAAGAATTATATTCCAGCATTATTGTGCTATATGTTTACATTCATAATTTTGTTGGAATAAGATATCCTAGGAAAGGGTGCCGAATATGGACTTACAGAGAAGGGTAAAATGTAGTTATTTTACCTGCCAGTTGAATTCTGGTATTTATATGCTTAGGCCTAAGCTTGAAAACACATAAATGAACTTGTGTTGGTTAATGTACTATCTCTTTGCCATATCTGTGTTTGATTTACTTTATGTGTGAAAAAGTAGGCAATCACAGCTTGCACCAAATTCTTTTCCGATCCACTTGTGTCGCTTGATAAGTCACTTGTGTAGGGTCGGTGAGCTTGTCATTTCAGGATGAGCCCCGGGGGAGCTAACCACTCCGTGGTTGGGCGGTTAAAACGCCTGAGCCACATTTCCGTCTCATACTATGCAGATGAACGACTGGTTGTTCGATGGCATAGGGGACTTGACATGCAGATGGACTATCTGACAGTCCGATGGCGTGTATTGGATATCTTATGCATTTCGACCTTTGGGTCCTATATTCATTTTATGTAATCTATTTTAGCACTCAGTTAATGATCGACAGTATGGTCAACATAACTCTTGTATTAGTTTTTCTTGTTATGTAATTCGACAGTTGGTCGAACTTTTATTTATCTCGACAAGATAGGTCGATGTTATATGTATCGTGTTGTTTTTCTCTGAATATGGTAAATTATGTAAATGAAATTGTATATTGAAGTCTGTGTTTATTTTAGACTTGTTAATCTTTTCGACTATGCGAAATTCTCGTGGTTTTTGCTTTAATACCTCTGGTCAGTTTTTTGGTCTTTACATGTGGTATCAGAGCCGTGTTTAAATACTCAGACCTTGGTCCTCTATCGCTAAGCTGTGTACTTATGCTTGGTGCAGGAAGTAAGTTGACACCATGCAAACACGGAACAGTAACAGAGGGGAATCCAGTCGTGAAAGACAGGATCCTAGAATGGATGAGATTCTTAATCTCTTGACTGAGCAGAGAAATCTCTTGCAGCAACAGAACACCCGTATGGATCAATTAGAACAAGATGCAAGAGTTAGGCAAGAAGAAGAGGGAAGAAGGAAGAGGGAAGAAGACCAGAGAATTGAAGCTAGACAGAAACAGGATGAGGATCAGCAGAATCATAATGCAGATCAGGGGCATAACTGGGAAAGGATAGCAGGGGAGTTGAGCAAGGACCTTAAGAAGGTCACACCACCTACATTTGATGGTAAGACCATCGGTGATGCTGCAGAGGCATGGATAGTTTCCATGGAGAAATACTTCCGTGTCCGTAATCTTTCACCTGAATCCCGAGCTATGTGGGGTGCTTTCCAGTTAGTTGGTGAGGCAGGCACCTGGTGGGATAATGAGATGGCTGAAAAGAGAATACAGCCTGGTGAGATCTCGTGGGATGAGTTCCTGGTTTTGTTTCGTAAGAGGTGGTTACCTCAACTCTTTTATGACAGGAAGGTGGCAGAGTTTCAGAACTTGATTCAGGGAGTTTTGAGTGTCACAGAGTATCATGAGAGATTTTACCACCTGGTAAAATATGTACCTCAGTATCAGCAGGATGAGCGGTTTAGAACCCGCAAGTTCATTCTCGGACTACGTCCGGAGATAGGGTCAGAGGTAGATATGCATGAGCCTGAGACTATGGATTCTATTTTCAGGTTAGCCTTGAGGCAAGAGCAAAAGCTTAAGCAGGTACCTACCATCCGAGTTAATCAGAAGAATAATGCACCACAGGGATTCAAGAGGAAATTTCAAGACAATAGGCCAAAGGACACTGGTCGGAAATAGGTACAGAACATGAGAGGTAAAGGCAAAGGTAACACTGGAAGGAACAACAACAATGGGAATCAAAACAGGGGTAACAACAGGAATGGAAACAAGAAAGGTAAATCTGATGGTAGATAGGGACCTAGAGATGGTTGCTATACTTGTGGAGGTGATCATTATGCTAGTGTATGTCCTCAGAGATCAGCTCATAGAGATGGGAAAGGACTTCAAACTCAACATCAGATACATGCTGCAGTAAACAATAGGCAAGCTGATTTCCAGGGAACACCTATCCAGATGGCCGGTAAGCTTTTTGGTCATGATGTTATTATTTTAATAGATACTGGAGCCACTGAATGTTTCATTGATCCTAGAGTTGCTTCTAGTTTACCAGTTAGAGCAGGATATATGAGTGAATCATGGATGGTAGAATATGGGAACAAGGCAGAGCATAAGGTTGAGCAATGTTTATTTTGTAGCGAGATTGAACTTCCAAATTTTCAAACGGAAGTCAACTTGTATCTTGCACCTTTAGGTTCTTATGACATTATCTTGGGCATCAACTGGTTGACAGAGCATAAGGCCATAGTGAACTGTAGGGATAAAATAGTGGAATGTCTTGATGATGCTGGTAACACCATAACACTCCATGGTGTGAAAAGGCCTCTGGAACTTCGACAGGTTTCTGCCATGCAATTGAAAAAGGCAAAAAGAAAGGGGTGTATGTTATATATGGCTTATGTCAAGGATCTGGACACAACCCCTAGCCTCGAAGACTTCCCCATTTTGCAGGAATTTCAGGATGTATTTCCTGAAGACTTACCTGAATTACCTCCGAAGAGAGAGTTTGATTTCTCTATAGATATTATGCCTGGAGCAGAACCTCAATCCAAGGCACCATATCGTATGACTACTACTGAAATGAATGAGCTGAAGATACAGTTGCAAGAACTCTTGGATAAAAGGTTTATACGCCCTAGTGTTTCGCCATGGGGAGCTCCAATGATCTTCGTGAAGAAGAAGGATGGTACCTTGCGACTATGCATAGATTATAGAATTTTGAATAAGGTCACCATTAAAAACAGATATCCTCTCCCTTGGATAGATGAACTGTTTGATCAAATGAGGGGAGCAACTGTGTTCTCCAAAATTGATCTGAGATCTGGATACCATCAACTCCGGATCAAAGAGGAGGATATATCTAAAACAGCTTTCAGGACAAGATATGGGCATTATGAGTTTGTTGTCTTACCTTTTGGTTTGACAAATGCACCTGCAGCATTTATGAATCTTATGAACAGTGTGTTCAGGGATTTTCTTGACAAGTTTGTTGAGATTTTTATTGATGATATTCTGATTTATTCTAAGACCATGGAGGAGCATGAGGAACATTTGCGAATAGTTTTGCAGCGCCTCAGAGACAGGAAGTTATATGCTAAACTATCAAAGTGCTCTTTCTATAAGAAGGAGATTCATTATTTGGGACACATCATTTCTTCAGATGGAATTGCAGTAGATCCGACAAAGATCAAGGCTATTCTTGAATGGCCAACTCCTCAGAGTGTGAGTGAGGTGAGAAGTTTTATGGGGCTTGCAGGCTATTACAGGAAATTTGTGGAGGGATTCTCCAAGATTGCAGCACCTATGACATCTCTTCAGAGAAAGGGAAAAAGATATGAGTGGACGGATGAATGTGAGAGAGCCTTTCAGCTATTGAAACAAAAGCTCACATCTACTCCTATCTTGGTTATACCAGATCCTAATGGACACTTCACAGTTATCACTGATGCTTCAGGAGAAGGTCTTGGTGGTGTTCTTATGCAGGATGGTAAGGTAGTGGCTTACGAGTCACGAAAATTGAAACAGTATGAGGTTAATTATGCACCTCATGATTTGGAACTAGCGGCAATTGTTCATGCTCTAGTGATGTGGAGACATTACCTTTTAGGTAAACCTTTTGAGCTTAAGACAGATCACATGGGACTTAGATACATTTTCACTCAACCTAATCTCAATGCCAGACAGAGACGATGGTTGGAGTTTCTAAGTGAGTACGATTTTGATATCGAGTATATCAAAGGTAAGGAGAATAGAGTGGCAGATGCTCTTAGCAGGAGAAGACATATTTCTGCTATATCTACTTCTAGAACACGGTTAAGAGAGCATGTGTTAGAGAATCTTCCAGGGGATGACCATTATGAGATGGTTAAGACAGCCCTACTTGCCGATCCATCAGATCACCGTTTTGACGGATATACCTTTGAGGGAGATGGTATCATGAGATACCAAGGCAGGATGTACATTCCCGACCGAGCAGGGTTGAGGAAAGTGGTTATGGAGGAAATGCATAGTACTCCTTTTTCAGGACATCCTGGGGTAAACAAGATGATTGCCGATGTGAGGCCGTTGTATTTTTGGCCAGGGCTTAAGCGAGATGTGACAGCTTTTGTAGCCCAGTGTTTGGAATGTCAGCGAGTTAAGGCTAAACATATCCATCCAGCAGGACTTTTGTATCCGCATGACATACCAGAGTATAAATGGCAAGTCATCAGTATGGATTTTATCCAAGGTTTACCCATGACACGACGCAGGCATGATGTAATCTTGGTTGTAGTTGATAAACTAACCAAGGTAGCTCATTTTATTCCAGGGAGCTTGAGAGATGGATCATTGGCTTTGGCCAAAAAGTTTGTCCAGGAAATTTTCAGATTGCACGGGGTACCTGAGACTATCATATCTGACAGGGATACTAGAATGACATCAAGGTTTTGGACAACCTTGAATGCATCTTTGGGAACTAGATTGAATTTCAGTACCGCTTATCATCCTCAGACAGATGGACAGACTGAGAGAGTAAATCAAGTGATTGAAGATTTGCTCCGAATGTACTGTATGGATCAGCAGTATAAATGGGAAGAGTATCTTCCATTGGTGGAGTTTGCCTACAACAACTCTTACCATGCATCTTTGGGTATGGCACCTTTTGAGGCACTTTATGGACGAAAGTGTCGTACTCCTATCAGTTGGGATAGAGTAGAGGACAGGATAGTTGTTGGTCTTGATATGTTGAGAGAAATGGAAGAACAGATGGCTCTAATTCGTGCTCGGCTGAAAGAGGCAGCTGATAGACAGAAGAGTTATGCTGATAAGAACCGCACCTTTAGGCAGTTTCAGGAAGGGGATAAGGTGTTTTTGCGTGTGAGACCACATAAAAGCTCAATCTCTTTTGGCAAGGCTTCAAAGCTTGCACCGAGATATGTGGGTCCTTTCGATATTTTGGAAGTCATTAACCCCGTTGCATACAGATTTTCTCTACCGCCTGCTCTTGCCAAAATCCATGATGTTTTCCATGTTTCTTTGTTAAAACCATATCACCCAGATGCATCTCACATCCTTGATTGGCGTGCTTTACAGGTTCAGGATTCGGGGGTGGTGTTGGTGCAGCCTACCCGCCTCGTTGATCAATGTACCATCAAGGTGCGTGATAGGGAAATTCTTCAGTATAAGGTCCAATGGGACCAATTCTCTTTGGATAGTGCTACCTGGGAGGATGCGGAAGACATGCTTAGGTCTTATCCGCAGTTGTTTGCTTAGTTTTATTGTTTGTTATGAGCTTTAAGCTTTGAACTATTGTTATGATGATCATATGATATTGGGTACATGGTGTAACCCGGTTTGATACTCTTAGTCATAGAACTATTGTGTGCTTTGATGTTCGTATTCATAGTGTGATTTAATGTTGTAGATAAGAACTATCTAAGTGATTGTTTTGCTTATAGTTTTTAAACTTATGGTTTACTTGGTCAAAAGTTTGATGGCCCGAGCAGTACTAAATGAATGTTTTGGACATACTTTTAACATAATATCTTGTGGAATTGCGATGAAATGTTAAATGAAATGAAAGTATGTAATAGTTGTGGAAATTTAAATTTCATATTGTATTATTGTTTAAGAGGAAATGAAATGAAATGATGTAATATAGTGCAATTTCAATTTGATTATGGGTTTAATGGAACTAACCTACTGATGATTTTTTTTTGAGTTTGAACATGCATGACAGGAGGTGAAGGTGGAAATGTGGTTAAGGTAAAGTGTATTTATCTTGACGACAGGGGTGAGATCGGAATAATGGGTGCAAGCACACACCACTTAGATTTGCTTAAAAGCTTATAAGTTATAGACGTGATTTCATAAGTGAATGTATAGTTAGTATAATTTTCTTTCCTTTTCTGTCTTGCGTGAGTGAATATTTTGAAATGGGGTTAAATGCTCATATTATCATTAAGCATCAGAGACGATGCATTCTCTAAGAGGGGAAGGATGTCACAACCGCAATCCCCATAACCAAAATTAGCGGAAAATTAAATTACTTTTTGTGCCACGTGCTTGAAAGTGTTAATCAAGTAATGACGACTATTTTTTTAGCGGGAATTACTCATTTTGAAAGTGAAATTTATTGTAATTGTTTTGATCTGGACTTGATTCTGTTATCGGATAAACAAATGGGCCATTTTTCAATGGGCACGTATGAAATCTGTTTCAGTGGGCCGGAAATGTAGGCATGGAGAGGGAGTTGCTGTTAAGAAGCGAAGGGAGAGATGGTTAAAAACAATGATGTGTGGCAGAAGAGGAGGCAGCGAAGGCATTGTTTGTTTGTTTTTGGGTGCTGCATAAATTCTGAGAGCAGATTGGACCACAGACTGAATGATAGCAGTAGACGGCTGGGAATACGTCCACTTCCGGTCTTGAACACTTGACGCCACCTCCAGACTTCGGTTCCAGGTTCTCAAACAAATATTTATTTTGGGTTGTAATTGTTTTTTTTATTCAAGTTGCAAGTTGGATATGAATTGTAAGGAGACGTTTATTTTATTTTTTTTTGCATTTCTCAGAATAATTATGGGGAATGTTTCTGCCATGAAGAAATCTTTCATTCCTTTCACGTCTCGCTTTAATTAGTCAAGGCACATTATCCTGGAAATTTATCACGAAGCAATTGTTTAGCCTGTAGGCAATCAAATTGTGTAATCTGCTTTTCTGGTGGACACTTAGCTACCCTGTTTTTCCTCGTCCAGCACTCATGCATCATCGCCAAAACACCTGTTAAATGCATTGATAACTCCCAGCCCGAGCCATCTCCCACGAAGGGTTTAACTCAATCTCGAATTGAAGATTTTGCTATTGATGAAAATTTTATGTCTTTTTGCTGCAAATTAATATTGATAAACCAAATAAATTATGTTGTCTGTGTATGTTTGATATTCTCATCTCTGTAATTTTCTGCAGATTTATATTACTCTGTTTTGCTGGCCCTTAGGATAAAATTAGTCTGTAGCTTATACACAGCTGTAACTATGAGGTGCTTAAGTGATATAAGAATAAAAGGATATGTGGCTTATGGCGAATTTTTACTTGCATATCAAGTCTCAGGGATTTTCTCTCTATTCCTGCGACCTTTTAAACAAAATGGCCTTAGTATTAGTACAAAATCTGGCTTGTGTAATAAACCATAAGACAGTTTGGCCGAGTGGTCTAAGGCGTCAGATTTAGGCTCTGGTCCGAAAGGGCGGACTATTGCTATTGGAATATCACCTCTGAGATGATTCACCAGCACCTCTGCCATTGCTTTTGTGAAAACGTAAGCATTTGGCCAACCGAATTCTCTTGCCCTTTTGCTCTGCGAGCTCTTCCATTTGACGTGTCTCTATCTTGTCTTGTGTGGGATTTTGACGTCAGAACATATTCCACCTCATACTCATTTCCTTTCATTTCAATAGTTAAGTCCTCATACAGGGTGTTCTACTCAGTCTTGGATCTCCCTGTGATGTTCAATCCTTATTTGCGTTCATGTACAAATATTGGCATTGTTGTTTAAATTGTTTAGCCACCCTCGTACTTCCATGTTTTAAAAATGGTTCGTCCAACTGGTGTACAATCTGAGCTCTCTTGACTCCCAAACACCATTGAATGTGAATTCCTTTCATCAGGTTATTTCAGCCTCTGTTACACTGATTAGTTCTTTTGTATGCTATATTTTATGTTGTGATCTCCTATGGGCTAAGTTTGTTTCAGAAATGTGGTAGAGCACAATTATTCTTCCCCGAGTAAAATTTAATACAATTACGTTGTTTGTATGTTGTTGAGTTGATCTGGGAATAGTTGAACTCAGATTTTATGTTCTAAGTTCAGAGCAAAACAGAGTAGTTTTAGTGATCAAATTACGTCTTTCTTCTTCCTTCTACAGTAAGTACTACTGTTGTTCGAAAATAATGTGTTATAAATCCTTTTGTGTGAATATATAATCTCTGGATTTTTATTTTCTTTTAAATGCTGAATATATGTCATGGAAGTTATCGGAGATTTGTGAAATCATTGAACTTCGGTGTAAAGTGTTTACTTTTACTTCAGTAACTTTTCTGATTTTATGAGTAAGAATTATATTCCAGCATTATTGTGCTATATGTTTACATTCATAATTTTGTTGGAATAAGATATCCTAGGAAAGGGTGCCGAATATGGACTTACAGAGAAGGGTAAAATGTAGTTATTTTACCTGCCAGTTGAATTCTGGTATTTATATGCTTAGGCCTAAGCTTGAAAACACATAAATGAACTTGTGTTGGTTAATGTACTATCTCTCTCCCATATCTGTGTTTGATTTACTTTATGTGCGAAAAAGTAGGCAATCACAGCTTGCACTAGATTCTTTTCCGATCCACTTGTGTCGCTTGATAAGTCACTTGTGTAGGGTCGGTGAGCTTGTCATTTCAGGATGAGCCCCGGGGGAGCTAACCACTCTGTGGTTGGGCGGTTAAAACGCCTGAGCCACATTTCCGTCTCATACTATGTAGATGAACGACTGGTTGTTCGATGTCATAGGGGACTTGACATGCAGATGGACTATCTGACAGTCCGATGGCGTGTATTGGATATCTTATGCATTTCGACCTTTGGGTCCTGTATTCATTTTATGTAATCTATTTTAGCACTCAGTTAATGATCGACAGTATGGTCGACATAACTCTTGTATTAGTTTATCTTGTTATGTAATTCGACAGTTGGTCGAACTTTTATTTATCTCGACAAGATAGGTCGATGTTATATGTATCGTGTTGTTTTTCTCTGAATATGGTAAATTATGTAAATGAAATTGTATATTGAAGTTTGTGTTTATTTTAGACTTGTTAATCTTTTCGACTATGCGAAATTCTCGTGGTTTTTGCTTTAATACCTCTGGTCAGTTTTTCGGTCTTTACACTTACGCAACAAGGAAGAATATCACTTGAAATCTATTGGAAGGAAAAGGTCATCTAATATGACCCTTGAACAAGGTTGAATTTGTCTTGGAGCATCTAAAACTATTTCAATAAAGTCATTTGTGTATAGGCTATGATTATCACATTCCTTGGGATGCAATCTCTTTGTTTAAATAATTTAAAGTTCTTTGTCTATATTTCTACATTTGTAGTTATTTTTCTAAAATAGATATGAGAGAAAATGCCAACTAGATATAGAATATTTGTCCAAACAAGGTATCTATATGCAATGCCCTTCAAAAGGATTGGCCACACACCACTGTATATATCTGAGGACATACTAGAAAGGTAGCATGTGGACATCAAGGTCCATAATAACATCGATGCAGGAGCATCTTGGATTCATGGAAATCTTGCATCAACCAAAAAAAATATTTTTTCAATTTGGTTAAATGTTTTGTCAATTCTTGTGTTTGTTGTGGCATTCCTTCAAGTTGGCTTATTTACTATTGCAGACCTCATGGCAAGTTCAAGACATCATGTTTTACCTTTTTTTGGGTTTGCACCTTGATTAGTTACTTCGTAGTGGAGATATTGGATTGTTTCTCGGATGTGTTCTTCATGTTTAATGACTAAATTGGAGGTTTGCAATCATGTGAAGCATTTTTCATGATTTGTGAGCTTCATAGCGCATCATTCGATGTTCTTGAGCCTCTTAAAGGGATATGAAGGATAGAGACACATGGAGGAGCTACTGTGTGCTCATGTTGTAAGTTAGGTTTCCTTTTACTTTCTCACAGGGTTTTCTCAACTTTAATGCCATAATGTTTTGATGGAGGTCAGTAGCTTAATGGCTTCATATTTTTTAATGGAGAAGGAACATGAGAGAAAAAAAATGAAAAAGAAAAAATATTACTTTAAAGGATGAGAAATAAAACTAAAATGAAAGGGTGTCAAAAGAGTTACCAGAATCCTCATTCATATATTGTCATACTTATGACCGAGGTCCATTCCTAGAGACTTTTTCCTAGAAATTTTCCCGTGTAGTATGGGGACCTCTTCCTAGACATTTACCACCACAAAAATGGGAAAATTCCTCCAAGATTTTTCAACAATGAGGCATGGGTACCCCATCTCTCCAATGAAACAAAAAGAGGAGGCAGTAAATGTAGATAATTTAATTTTCTTTTAAGTATCCAATTTTTTTCTCCAAATTAATTTTTCTGGCAGAAATCTAGAATATATCTCATCCATGAGATAACATCTCTTTGAGTCATCTTGTCAAAGAGTTCACGTGATTTTCATCTCTTTGAGTCATCTTGTCAAAGAGTTCACATGATTTTCTTATACATATGTTACATTTTATGTATATATGCTATTAGGATGTATGAGAGTGGTTTCAACTTCATAGGAGTTAAGATTAAAAAAAAAATTGGATTTTAAGGGTTTTTTAGGAAATTTCAGACTTATCCAAATTTCATGAATCAACACATTATCTTAAACATGATTCCCAGTGGACTATTGATTGTAACCTTAAGCCCTTGACTTGTGCATGACCATTTGAGGTTGCTCATTGTATTGCCTATGCTATGGTTAGTTTGGTAATTAATATGTATGTTTGACCATGTTAGGAGAGAGAGAGAGAGAGCATTAATCATTGTAGGACACACTTTAGGGTTCTAAATGGTTCTAATGTGTCATAAGGGGTCATAATGGATCCTAAGTGGTCCTAGGACCCATTACGACCCCTTAAGACACATTAGGACCCATTAGGACCTCTAAGGACCCCATAGAACACATTAATCATTGTAGACCACACTAATGGGTTCTAATGTTTCCTAATGTTTCCCAAGGGGTTTTAATGGGTTCTAAGTGGTCTAAGGAACCCTTAGGACCCATTATGAAACATTAGGACCCCTTAGAACACATTAATCATTATAGGGGACACTTTAGGGTTATAATGTGTCCTAATAGGTCCTAATGTGTTCTAAGGGGTTTTAATGGGTCCTAAGTGGTCCTATGAATCCTTAGGACCTATTAAAACCCCATAGGACCCATTACAACCCATTAGGACACATTAGGACTCATTAGAACCCCTTGGAACACATTAATCATAGTAGGGCACACTTTAAGGTTCTAATGTATCCTAAGGGGTTTTAATGGGTCCTAAGTGGTCCTAGGAATCCTTAGGACCCATTACAACCTCCTAGGATCCATTACAACCCATTAGGACCCCTTAGAACACATTAATTATGGTAAGACACACTTTAGGGTTCTAATATGTCCTAAGGGGTTTTAATGGGTCCTAAGTGGTCTTAGGAACCCTTAGGACCCATTGAAATCTCCTAGGACCCATTACAACCCATTAGGTTACATTAGGACCCATTAGGACCCCTTAAAAAATATTAATTATTGTAGGACACACTTTAGGGTTCTAATGTGTGCTAAGGGGTTGTAATGTGTCCTAAGTGGTCCTATGACTGATTATGACCCATTAGGACCCATTGGGATTGCTTTGAATATATTAACTATCATAGGACTCACTAATGTGTCCTAAGGGGTCCTAATGTGTCGTAAGGTATCCTAATGGGTCCTAATAGGGTTTAAGTGGTCCAAGGACCCATTAGGACCCATTAGGACACATTAGGACCCATTAGGACACATTATAACCCATTAGCACCCCTTAGAACACATTAACCATTGTAGCACTTGTTGGAGATTTGCTAACAGGCCAGTACTGACTGTATCTTTGTGATTGATGACAACATATGGAAAGTAGCATGCGTGGAAGTATTATGCAGTAAGCTTTTAGTATGTGTAGCATGGACATGATATCAACATGATATCATGGGCGCAGAGGTTAACTGTTAGTACAGACAGTTATATAGCAGTTGGTGTCAGTAGTGTTCCTAACAGAGTAACAGACAGTGTTCTGTGTATGGTTGTCCGTACAGTTATCATGGAGCCTTGCACACTTGGATATATGTTGAAGACATGTTAGTGATGTTTCAGTCATGGACGCATAGTATGTTGATGAGTAGAAGTGAAGTTATGCAGTCGCTATTCGCCAGCAACAGTTTCCTGTGTTTGTCCAAAAGAGCTGACAAAGATTTTATTGGTTCTTGAGTTGCACCTATCTTTAGGGTATGTGCCCTTGGAGTTAAGCTTGGAGAAGTGTTATTGATGCTCGGTTAAGATTGCATGAGTTAATTTAGCTTACAGAGAAAGATCCAGTTATTTTAGTAGAGCCAACAGTGTGTAGCGTGAGTCTATAATTATCTTATTGGACAGGTCCCATAATGTGTTGCGTGCATAGTAGAGCCAACAAAATGTTTATTGGAGTTTTTTATGGTTCCTCTAATATGATTTCAAGGTGGTTCTAACAAGCCAACTTGATTATATCATTTGGAGGAAAGATATTTATAGGCAGACATTTGTGATTGCTTGAGTGTGGTTCATGGTTGATTAAGCACAGCACAACAGAGTATGTGAAGTGTTGAGCTATCAGAAAAAGGTCTATGTGACCAAGTAAAGTACTTGTGCTATTCATTGGAACTGATCCAGACAACAGGTGAAACCGCAGTTCACCAAGATCCAGATATAGTGTGTATTTGTTATTCAGAAGGTTGTAGCCTTCACCCATTTGAGCAGTGAGCTCTTGGACTATGCATCCTCTCCCCTAATAGGGACAATTTTAAAAGACTCCTAACAGGGTCCGACCCTTGACTAGGTCTACTGTACTTAATATATTGTAAAGCTACTCCTAACAGGGTAAAGGATCTTCTAACAAGGATCATTATACATTAGTATAGAATATTAGTGGGTATCAAGTCCCATCGGAGTTTTTACCTATTTGGGTTTCCCCGTAACCAAAATATTGGTGTTGTGTTCATGTGTTATTTCATTGTGTTTATGCTTTATGTTTAAGTATACTTAATTGGATAAATAATTGAATCTTGTAGATAATTGATTCACCCCCCGCCCCCCTCTTAGTTATCTCTTGGAACTATTCATAACAATTGGTATCAGAGCCAAGTTCCTTGGAGAGAAAGTTTAATAGCTTGAGGTTGATCAGATGGCATACTTCAAGAAAGAGAGTCCTAAGTTTGATGGAGAGAATTATCTTGATTGGAAGAATAAGATGGTGACTCATTTGCAGTGTATTGCTTTTGAAGTTTTTAATGTAACTATAAAAGCAGCCAAGATTCCTACTTTAGAAGACCTTGCAAAAGATGATTCTACTAACACACAAAAGGAATTGTTTCATCAGAATGCTATTGCTAAAGAAGCCCTTATCAATGCCCTATCTGATGGTGAATTTTCAGAAGTAAAAAAGGTAGATACAACCCATAAAATATGGAAGCACCTAGAAGACATATTTGAAGGAGACAAACAAGTAAAGGATGCACATAGAAAGACATGGAAGAAAAGGTACAATGCATTAGAGATGCTGCCTGAAGAAAATATCAAAGCTTACAATCAAAGGATTAATGAAGCAATTGCTGGAATCATAAACAATGGTGCAAAGATTTCAGAGGAAGACATTATGGACAAATTAATGACCACCCTCACTCCAGAATATGAAAGCAAGATCAACATCCTTGATGAGACCATGCAGCTTACATCAAATTTCAAGAGAGAGACCTTGATCAGCAAAATCTCAGCTTTTGAGATTTCAAGATTGAAGACAAAACCAAAGAGTGAGACAGCTTTCAAAGCAACAGTTCATGGTAAGAAATTTGCAAACACTTCTGGTAATTTTGATGATGATGATGAAGAAAAAACATTAGATGATTTTATTGCTATGATTGCCAAAAGAGAAAATAAAGGAAAAATAAAATATGAAGGTCAATTACCATTTAAGTGTTTTTCATGTAATAAGATCGGTCACTTTGCATCTAAATGTCCCACTAGAGATAGAAAGTTCAAGAAGGATTACAAGCCTAAGTATTGTAAGGAATGCTACTATGCTGGAGATGGAGTTTCAAATGAAGAATCTGGTGAAGAAAAAATTAGATTCATTTTTGTTATAGACAAAATGAATAACAAGACATTTCATGAAGATAAGAAAGAAAATCATGAGCTAGCATTGATTTCACAAGCTGACATAAGGATAGACTGGATTATAGACAGTGGATGTTCACATCACATGACAGGTGATAAAGGCAAGTTTGTTCATTTGGACAAATACAATGGAGGTATGGTTAGATTTGGAGACAACACTCCTAAACCAATAGGTGGTAGAGGAGCCATCACCTTGGATGGAAAGAATAGTACTGATGATGTTCTTTATGTTGATGATTTGAAACATAAACTTCTCAGTGTTGGTCAGTTACTTGGAAAAGGCTATTAGTTGGAGTTCAAAGATGACAAATGCATCATTAACAACAAAGATGGTGTTATGATTGCATCAGGCTCAAAGACAAGAGGTAATGTTTTTCAACTCAATTCATAAGCAAGTTGTTTTGTTGCTAAAGTTGATGACAGTTGGTTGTGGCATAAAAGACTATGTCATATCAACTTTGATAACATAGTAAAGATAAGCAATGTTAAGGCAGTAAGAGATATACCTAGCATAGCAAAGCCAGTTGATACGATATGCAAGGAATGTGTGATGGGGAAGCATGTGAGAAATTCTTTTAGGAGCAAGTAGAATTCAGTAGACAACAAGTTGGATCTGATTCATACATACCTATGTGGTCCAACTCAAACAAGATCATACTATGGTGAAAGGTATTTCATTTTGTTTGTTGATGATTATACTAGGATGATGTGGGTTGCGTTCTTGAAAGACAAGTCAGAATCTTTTGAGAAGTTCAAAATATTCAAAGCTAAGGTTGAAAATGAATCTGGACTAAAGATAAAATGTTTGAGATCGAATAGAGGAGGAGAATTCACCTCTGACAGATTCTATGATTATTGTGAAGAACATGGCATAAAGAGACAGTTAAGTGCACCTAGAACCCCTCAACAGAATGGAATTGTAGAAAGAAGGAATAGGATCATTCTTGATACAGTGGGCACCATTATGATAGAAGGAAAAGTTGTACAGACCTATTGGAGAGATGCGGTCAATACAACAGTCTATACCATCAATAGAATTCAATTAAGGCTAGGCACTGACAAAACACCATATGAGCTATGGTTTGGTAATGTTCCCATAGTAAAATACTTTAGAATCTTTAGAAGCAAGTGCTACATCAAGCGAGATGAAGCAGTAGGCAAGTTTGATGCAAGAAGTGATGAAGGTATTTTTCTTGGTTACTCTACTAAAAGTAAAGTTTATATATGTTTCAATTTAAGATTGAAAAAGATCATAGAAAGTGCTCATGTAAAAATTGATGAAAAGTTTATGATTCAAGAAAGATATCATGATTACTCACCCATGATTGAAGAAGAACCTAGACCCTCCACAAGTGAGACAGTCATTGAGGAAATGTTTGACAGTATTGATGTGTTATTCAATGACCCTGAGACAAGTGAAGAAAATACTCCTAAGGATGATGAGTCAAAATCACCTAAAGTTCCAAAGTTTACATCAAGAAATCATTCCAAGGTAGACATCATTGGAGATCAAAGTGACAAAGTCTTAACAAGATCACAAGCAAAGAACTCAGCTAGAAATGAAACAGTATGTTTACTATCTCAAATTGAACCTTTAAGTGTTGAAGATGCTTGTAATGATTCAGATTGGCATGATGCTATGAAAGAAGAACTTGGTCAGATTATTAAGAATGACACTTGGGAACTGGTCCCAAGACCTAGTGACAAGAATGTGATTGGAACAAAGTGGATATTAAAAAATAAGATGAATGAAGATGGTACAGTAGTAAGAAAAAAAGAAAGATTAGTATGTAAGGGATATGTGCAAAGAGAAGGCATTGATTATTCAGACACATTTGCACCTGTGAGAAGATTAGAAGATATTAAGTTGTTTTTAGCCTATGCTATAGTCAAAAACTTCAAAGTTTATCAGATGGATGTCAAGTTAGCATTCCTGAATGGAGACTTGAAAGAAGAAGTATACATTGAGCAGTCAGAAAGATTCACCTTATCAGGCATACCTAATATGGTATGCAGATTGAAGAAGGCCCTCTATGGACTTAAGCAAGCCCCTAAAGCATGGTATGAGAGATTAGATGGATACTTAACAAAGATTGGATTCAAGAAAGGAGCAACAGATTGTAATCTATTCATTAGAGAGACATCTAAATATTTTCTACTTGTAGCTATATTTTTTGATGACATTAGCTTTGGAGGTAATGACAAGCTCAATGTTGAATTTGCAAAAGAAATGCAGAATGAGTTTGAGATGAGTATGATTGGTCCTATCAAATACTTTTTGGGACTAAATGTGCAGTAGATAGAAAAAGGGATTTTTATTAATCAGTCCAAGTATGTGAAAGAAATATTGAAGAAATTCAAGATGGATGATTGCAAACCAGTAGGAACCCCTATGATCACTGGATGCAAGCTTACAAAAGAAGGTGACTCACCAACAGTAGATATAACATTGTACAAGTCTATGATCGGTAAACTCATATATCTTACTCAGACTAGACTTGATATTTCCAATGTAGTTGGCATAGTTGGAATATTTGCAGTAGAACCTAAACAAAGTCACCTCATGGCAGTAAAAATAATATTTAGATACTTTTAGGGCACTATAGATTATGGTCTATGGTATCCTAACTCAAAAAATGTTGAGCTTCATGTGTACACTAATGCAGATTGGGCAGGATGTGTTGATGACAGAAAGAGTACATCAGGTGGAGCAGTGTTTCTTGGTGATAGACTTGTCACTTGGACAAGCAAGAAACAAAATTGTATTTCTTAGTCAACAGAAGAAGCGGAGTATGTTGCAACAGCCTTGAATTGCTCTACAATTGTTTGGATCAAGCAAATGATAAAGGATTTTGGAATTCAGATTGATTATCCTATTGTTATTCACTATGATAACACTAGCACTATCAATATGTCAAAGAACCCTATGATGCATGCAAAGACAAAGCACATTGAGATAAAGTATCACTTCCTAAGAGAGAAAGTGGTAGAGAAAGAAGTCAAGTTGGACTATGTGAGTACTAAAGATCAGTTGGTAGATATATTCACAAAGCCCTTGCCTAAGGATACTTTTCAGTATCTCAGGGAGAAGTTGGGAGTAATTCCCTTCCCTGATTCTGCTTAGAAGAAAGAAGGAAATGCATCAGTCCTTTGGGATTGATGGAAGGTTGACTACTCTACCTCAGGAGTAGTACTAGTGCTTAAAATGAATGGCATCCTTTACCATTGATTTCAAAGGGGGATTAATATACAGAGTCATGAAAAACATAAGTAAAAAGAGGAGTAATATACTAAGGGGGAGCAACATTCAATTACGACAGCAGTACAATTGAGGAAATGGAGAATATTAGAAAATATTGTAGTAGTTGGAGGATTCATCTTTGGGGGAGTTTTAAAGAGGAAATGGAGAATGTTATAAAAGAAATGTTTATTTGGGTTGGTGGTGGTTTTTCATTCCACATGTTACCATCAATGCCAAAGGGGGAGATTGTTGGAGATTTGCCAGCAGGCCAGTACTGACTGTATGTTTGTCATTGATGACAACATATGAAAAGTAGCATGTGTGGAAGTCTTATGCAGTAAGATTCTAGTATATGTAGCATGGACATGATATCAACATGATTTCATGGGTGTAGAGGTTAACTGTTAGTACATACAGTTATATAGCAGCTGGTGTCAACAGTGTTCTTGACAGAGTAACAGACAATTTTCTGTGTATGGTTGTCCGTACAATTATCATGGAGCCTTGCGTGCTTGGATATATGTTGAAGACATGTTAGTGATGTTTTAGTCATGGACGCATAGTTTGTTGATGAGTAGAAGTAAAGTTATGCAGTCTCTATTCGCCAGCAGTAGTTTCATGTGTTTGTCCAAAAGAGCCGACAAAGATTTTATTGGTTCTTGATTTGCGCCTATCTTTAGGGTATGCTTCCTTGGAGTTAATCTTGGACAAGTGTTATTGATGTTTGGTTAAGAGCGCATGAGTTAATTCAGCTTACAGAGAAAGATCTAGTTGTTTTTGTAGAACCAACAGTGTGTAGCATGTGTCTACAATTATCTTATTGGACAGGTCCCAGAATGTGTTGCATGCATAGTAGAGCTGACAGAATGTTTATTGGATTTTTTTATGGTTTCTCTAATATGATTTCAAGGTGGTTCTAATAGGCCGACTTGATTATATCATTTGGAGGAAAGATATGTATAGGCAGACATTTGTGATTGCTTGAGTGTGGTTCATGGTTGATTAAGCACAACAGAGCACAGTGTGCGAAGTGTTGAGCCATCAGAAGAAGGTCTATGTGACCAAGTAAAGTACTTGTGCTATTCATTGGAACTAATCTAGACAACAGGTCAAAGTGCAGTTCACCAAGATTCAAATATACTGTGTATCTGTTATTCAGAAGGTTGTAGCCTTCACCCATTTGAGCAGTGAGCTCTTGGATAGTGCGTCCTCTCCCCTAATAGGGACAATTGTAAAATAATCCTAACAGGATCCGACCCTTGACCAGGTCTACTGTACTTAATATATTGTAAAGTTGCTCCTAACAGGGTAAATGATCTTCTAACAAGGATCATTATACACTAGTACAGAATATTAGTGGGTATCAAGTCCCATCGGAGTTTTTACCTATCTGGGTTTCCCCATAACAAAAATATTGGTGTTGTGTTCATGTGTTCTTTCATTATGTTTATGCTTTATGTTTAAGTATACTTAATTGGATAAAGAATTGAATCTTGTAGATAACTGATTCACCCCCCCCTCTCAGTTATCTCTTGGGACTATTCATAACAACACTCACTAATGGGTTTTAAGTGGTCCTAATGTAACTTAAGGGGTCATAACAAGTCCTAAGTGGTCCTATTACCCCTTAGGACCCATTACAACCCCTTAGGATGTATTGGGACCCACTAGGACACATTATAACCCATTAATACCCCTTAGAACACATTAAGGGGCGTATGACACACTAATGGGTTCTAATATGCCCTAATGGATCCCAATGTGTCCTAAGAGGTTTTAAGGGGTCCTAAGTGGTTGTAGGAACCCTTAGGACCCTTAAAATGTATTAATCATTGTAGGAAACACTTTAGGGTTCTAATGTGTCCTACAGGTCCTAATGTCTCCTAAGGGGTTGTAATGGGTCTTAAGTGGTCCTACAACCCCTTATGACTCATTACGACCCCTTAGGATGTATTAGGACCCATTAGGAAATATTAGAACCCATTAATACCCCTTAGAACACATTAAGGGGCATAAGGCATACTAATGTGTCCTAAGGGGTTGTAACGCATCATAAGGGGTCATAATGGGTCCTAATTGGTCCTAGGAACCATTACGACCCCTTTGGATCCATTAAAACTTATTAGGATACATTAGGACTCATTAGGAGAACTTAGAAAACATTAATAGTCATAGGACACACTTTAGGGTTCTAATGTGTCTTAACAAGTCCTAATGTGTCATAAGGGATTGTAATGGGTCCTAAGTGGTCCCATTAAAACCTGTTAGGACACATTAGGACCCGTTAGGACACATTAGAACCCTAAATTATGTCCTACAACTATTAATGTGTTCTAATTTGTCCTAATGGGTCCTAATGTGTCTGAATGGGTCCAAAGGGTTTGTAATGGGTCATAAGGGTTCCTAGGACCACTTATGACCCATTAAAACCCCTTATGAATCATTAGGACACATTAGAACCCATTAGTGTGTCCTATGATGATTAATATGTTCTAAGGGGTCCTATGAGGTCCTAATGTGTCCTAAGGGGTCCTAGGACCACTTAGGACCCATTATAACCCCTTATGATACATTAGAACCACTTAGAATCCTAAAGTGTATCCTATGATGATTAATGTGCTCTCTCTCTCTCACACACACACATACATGTCCCCCATAACCTCTCTCTCTCTCTCTCTCCTAACATGGTTAAAGATACATGTTAATTACCAAACTAGCCATAGCATAAACAATAAAATGAGAAATGATCCTCAAGCAATCATGCACAAGTCAAGGGCTTAAGATTAAAATCAATAGTCCACTAAGAATCATACTGAAGATAATGTTTCCTGAAATTTGGTTGTATGAAATTCCCTAAAACCCCTCAAAATCTAGAATCTTTATCTTTAACTCCTATGAAGCTAAAACCAATCTCAAACATCTAGAAAGTATACTAATAAAATGTAACTTAAGTATAGGAATTTCTTATACTTAAATGTTACATTTTATGTATGGTCCCAATGCTGAAATTAGCCTGGTAGGGCCTATTGGACTTTTATTACCTCATCTGGTGCATGCCAAGTAGGGTGTGTGCCCTATTTAAAAGTTTTTTGGCATATTTAAATTTTCATATAAAGTGTATGCCAAATAGGGCATACACCCTATTTGGTGTGTGCAGTTTTAATTGCATTGGGATCCACCGAGCCTAAGGATTAGATTTTCCTTGGGCATCCAAACCAAAGGCTTGGAGTATTCAAATAGGTGTGAGATGTGTTTTCTAGAAAACATACAAAAAAATCACATTTTTTTCCTGCGTGCTCTCTGTTAGGTTTTTATGTGGCTTAACAACGGAAAAATCTCATGACACGATGTTTTAGATCTCTTTGTTAGCTATCTAACCATATAATTTATTTTGAATTATGATTATGTTAAGTTTTTCTTCTCTAATTTCTTTTGTAAGTATGTCTGATTTTTTTGTCAAAAACTAACGTGTAGTATTTTGGACATAGATTTTGGCTCATTAGTTGAATTTTGAAACAAGTTACTTTTTTAGAAACTAGACTCCATTCTACACACTTAAAAAAAATCATGATTTTCTATTAGTTTTCAATGATTTCTAGGGGGAGCACACACAAATTTCACGTTTTTAGGATGTGTGGACTTTGGAAATTTGTTAAAAAAAATTAGCAAAAAAATCTAGGATAAACTACATGGTGTTGGCTAACTTCTCACTAGAGAAATTAAAATAATTTGAAACAAAAAGTTAACATTTTAGGGGGAGCACACCAAACGCTATGTTATATTTTTTCACAAAAAAATAGGACCACTTTTTGTGATCCCCCCTTTTGAGGACCTTAATTTCCACCAATTTCAAAATAAATTAGTAATTTAAAAACTAGATATAGAGTAATACAACTCTTGTTCTTGTCACATCTTGAAATTTTGAGTCTAACTATCTTTAAATTCTCGTCAAAGATCAAAGTTTGTTGATTTCAGGAAAAAAGTGGCAACTTATACCCCCTTTTTGGTCCCCCATCTTTGTGCACTTACCCATTGTCATTAATATTCTTATAATTGAGATCTTAAGTAGTAATAGATGTTATATAGAGACTAGTCACCATCTTCAAGTAGAGCTTTATCACATAGAAGTATTTGTTTATAAGTATTCTTTTATATATAATTGTTAAATATAAAGGAAAATGATATCTCATATTACCTCTTTGATTTTTAGTCTTTATTATATTGTTTAGTGTATATTTTACTTTTAGCGTATATAGTTATTAGTGGTATCTTCAATACTAGCTTGTAAATTAGATTGCAAATCAAATTACTAGTTGTGTTGTGCTTGCATTTTGTTTGGTTTATTTTTGCTAAATATTGAAAGTTTAGAAAGTATTCATATTGTATGATTTTCATGTTGGATTCGAATATTCATGTACATGTGATGTTTTTTCAATTTACATGTGTTTGATATGAATACTTTGGTTCATGTTTGTTGAATCTTCAGAGTATTTTCAATAAAATTTTAGAATTTTAGTGAATTGATTCGTGTGTGGTATCAAAAATTTTTGTTAGTAAACATACTCCCTTCACTTCTATCTAAATGTCTAGACAAGACAAACAATATCTCTTAGGATGGAATATCTTGAGTAATATCATATTTTGTAGCTTTATATTTTTTTAAGTCTCATGTCCATCTTTTTTTTTTATTGAGGGCATTTTGTTTGCAGTCTAGGTAAGGAGGCCTCAATCATAAACATTTTTACAAAGATTGATATAGGAGTTTTTGACCATTCGAAATTGAAATCCAAAACAAAAGTCATACAATATTACTCCACATGGGATTAAAAGATGCAACATGAATAATGGAAGTGTCTAAAAATGATAGATGGTTATTACAACTAGGCCCAAACAAATGGTCATTATCCTCAAAGGAAGACTAAAACTAAATTTTGATGCCACTTCTAGAGGAAACCCTGGGTCATTGAGAGATGGATAAATAGTGAGAGATGAGAATGACTAGTTAGTATGTGTTAGGTTTGTCAAACCCCCCTTTTGCATGAACAATGACATGGACTTTAGTGCTTCAATCGATTAATTGAAGCTATGTAGGAGAGAAAATTTAAACCAGGATGATATCAAATTTAATTTGGCCATTGTAATCAATACACAAATGACACCAAGGGCTCCAAGTTGGAAGCCATCAATGTGGATATATAAGATATATCAATACCTTGAAAGAATAAAATATTATATCATAGACCAATAATGGAACATTATGTAGGTCTAGAGAGAGAAGAATAGTTAGCAACTTACCTTTCAAATCATGCCATAGACCATTATCTCATGTTCTCCCAAGGAATGGACTTGACTTCAAAAGTACATAGCCTCTAATTTGGTAGGGAAATAATGAATGAATAATAATAAAAAATAGTTGGTCGTTCAAGCAGACAAGTTACCATGGTTTCACAATTCCAAAGTGCAGAATTGTATACATATTTTGTGGACTAGGGAAGTAAAGATATGTGTCCATTTCAACTTTTGTGTTTGAAATGGCTGCCTTGAAATTTTCTAGCATCAATGTCATGACATAGTCGATAATGATATATGGTACAAACATGAAGATCATGACTTCTTCATGAGGAGAGATCATTATAACCAAGAACAATTGTGAATAGGCTATATGCTTCAAAGGCTATATACTACCTAGCTATTAGGATAAATATTTCAAAGGCTACACTAACTGCAAGAGAATATACTTCAAAGGCTATGTAAACTATAACAGAATATACTTCAAAGGCTATATTATTTCTTTAGATTAATTGAAGAAACAATGACAAGCAAATCCAATCTAATGAAGGAGTTCATATCGACCATTGAATACCCCTACAGCTGAAAGGAAGAGACCATCTCATAATACATCTAAGAATGGAACACGTGTATTTTTAAAGGTAAGGAGGCCTCAATCAAAAATATTTTTACAAAGATTGATATGGGAGTTTTTGAGTATTGTAAATTGAAATCCAAAACAAAAAATTTCTAAGATGGCATGAATAGTTACTGTGTTGGTGCCTTAATTTCAGAGCATAGGTCAAAGCAGCATCTATGAAAAACTTTCAGCTTGTTGCAGTTGTCGAAACTTTACAAACTATTAGACAATTTGTTCTAGGACAAAGTCATTCTTCATTTGGGAAGATTGGAAAAGACATATTTACCATGGACTATCATTACCTACTCATCTTTCTATCCTATTGCTATATGCCTAAGAAGCTTTGACATAAAACTAGCTTGTGAATGATATAATATGTTTTCCCTCATTCAAGGAATTAATTGATTCAAACAAGAAGTATTCCCTAAGGTATTAACCAGTAACAGTTTAAAACATATGTTTTTTTAAATCGAGAAATTTACTAGTCAGTTTATCTTTGTGAAATTCTACTATCCCTTAAAAGTTTCTCCATTTAGGAGGATAGGCAATTGATGGGTTTGATTTTGTAGGATTCTATTGAGCTACATATGTCCATGTTGTATGTGCATCACACTTCTAATGGAGTTTTCCTTCGAATTGATCAAAGATCCTTTCCATGTAATGGAGTGGTTCACATCACAAATACTTTGCTGAGAAAACGATATTTTTTCTAGATTGTTCAAAGATCCTTTTGTAAAAAATATTGTATGATAGGCTGGGATTTGGAGGTTAGTCATTGACAAATTCGTAATGGAAATTTGTACAGAATTCAAAGCTATTTAACATACATCAATGTCAATAACATTAAGGTTTTATGTAATTATCAACCTTCTTTTTAATAAAAACAAATGAAATTTAGCTTTTATCTCTTGAAAGCTATTGGTTTATGGGCTTATAATTTATGTTTTGCAAGTTTATATGATCAATTTTGGTATTCACTATCTGATTTTGGTACTCAGCTTGTGTCCCTGTATTGATTTTGTATTTTATATTTGAAATGATTTTGTCACATCGAAACAAGCAGGTAGATTACACATTTTTTGTGCATTTATTTTGATAATTCTACAGTATTTTGATATTGGCTTACTTATCTTTATTAGAAAGAAAGAAGCAGGTCGCTTGCAATTGCTCTCACAATACATCCAGGTATGTGAAGTTACTTTTACATCCACTTTTGAAGTACTACACTTTAAATTATTCTCTTTCTTCAATTCGTGAAAATTATTCACTTATGAATTACATAAATTTACCTCCTATAGGTTCAGAGTAAATAGTGAAGATTTATACTTACAAATACTATATTTTTTATGTCTTTCCATGCATTTGAATGCTACACTTTTTGAAGACCTAGAAAAAAAATGGACCCTATTGGATGCTACTATGTGCAAGACTGCAAGTTCTATAATTATACATGTTTGTAGACCTACACTTGTATATAATTACTTTTATTAGTGAAGCACGCTCAAGCTAGAGTAGTACTAGGATGGGTGACCTCCCGAGAAGTCTCGATGCTTCACCTCTGTGAGCATCACCTAGATCTAGATAATGAGTGCTAAGTGTTCCATTCATTCTCATGAGAGATGAGCTCATGTGAACCACTACTCATTAAACATGGGTCAATTAGTTTGACTCCAAAAAAACTACACAATTGAATCCTGATAGCAATATCACAATTTTCCATGCTGTGGAAAATATCTCCTACTTATCAATTGACGAGCTTAAGGGGCTTTCTAATGAAGGGTTCATAAGGCACACCACTTGGTGAAGGTTTAGCAAATGAGGTTACAAAGTGGATTTAACCATGGAGGAAACTCTGTAGTTAAGCACGCTTGAGCTAGAGTAGTACGGGGATGGGTGACCTCCTAGAAAGTCCTGATGCTTCACCTCTATGAGCATCACCTAGATCCAATGAGTACTAAGTGTTCCATTCATTCTCATGGGAGACATGAAACACAAGTCAATGAGTTTGACTAAAAAAAACTACACAATTGAATCTTGATAGCAATATCACAATTTGACTTGTTGTGGAAAATATCTCCTACTTATCAATTGATGCACTTAAGGGGCTTTCTAATAAATGGTTAATAAGGCACAACACTTGGTGAAGGTTTTTCAAATGGGGTTACAAGCAAAGTGGGTTTAACCACGGAGGAAACTTCATAGTTAAGCGTGCTTAAGTTGGAGTAGTACTGAGATGGGTGACCTCTCGAGAAGTCCTGGTGCTTCACCTCTGTGAGCATCACCTAGATCCAATGAGTGCTAAGTGTTCCATTCATTCTCATGAGAGATGAGTTTGTGTGAACCACTACTTGTGAAACACGGATCAATAAATTTAACTCAAAAAAACTACACAATTGAACCCTGATAGCAATATCACTACTTTTATTATATAAAGCTTCAGTTATGCTTTCAAATCAAACACCTATAAACCCGTCCCTTGCACCTCCTTTAGATACAAGTGCTAGTTTAATGTAATCTTAATTTATAAATATCTTAATTTTAAGAAGAAAACAATAAAGAAACACCTTTATTTACAATTTATAATTATAATAAAAATAAAGATAAAATTGGACTTATCCTAAAAGTCAATATATTAATTTATTAAGACCCTAATTGAGAAAACAATAAAGAAAAACCTTTAGTTACAATATCCTAATAGCTTCTAAATGGCAACCCGTGACTAAAAATTACACACATGAATGTTACGGCTGTTTCCATGAACTTTCCACGAAGATGAAAAGAGAGACAAAATTGGCGTGGTCCTCCCACGGATTTGTGACTTCAATATATTCAATTTTTGTGGGACCAGTTTAAGTAAAATAAACTCAAGACGGAAAGACAAAAACATTTAGTTTCCGTGTTCTTCGCGTACCTAGCATGAACGAAGCTTCCTGAGCGAATAAGACAAAATCAATTGGTGGCCTGGAGTGAAAATTCTATCCGAATTCCCTGCAAACTGGAATAAGATGCGTCTAGCGTTTGATGGTCAACAGAACAGCAAATTACTAAAAAGTCTCTTTTCTCAGAAAGAAATTTCGGCGCAGCATGAAACAGGGGTTCGAACCAGAGGTTGAGACCAAGCCCACTGTTTCTACGTGAAGTAAGAGAATGATATAAATATCTATTGAGTTCAATAAATTAGTCTGTACAGGCTAGTGCAAAATGGCAGCCTATCCAAAGATAATCACCAACTGTGTTTATTAGTGCATTAAGTTTTTCTTTTCATCATCGAGGCTCGAATTTTTTTTTTACCTTTGGTTCTCTATTACCTGATGATGGATCCGATCTTAGTATGAAACGAACATAATCTATCCCTTATCTTGAACTTATGGATAAGCCAATCATGATAACATAGAATAAGATAAGATAAGTTATTTTTTAATGTCTACTAGGCTAAACATAGTCTATGGGACAGCCCTACAAATTAAGCCAACTTCAGTAACTTGGTTCTTTTCTTGTGCAAGTTGATGACAAGCACTCCCAACTTCTCAATGCATTCCTCGCTGAATAAATTATGCCAAGTGTTATTAGATAAAATAATAACAATTTTGTTCCTACTGTTCTTATATGCATCACATTCTAAAATAAAGTGTTGTTCGGTTTCCACAGTCCCAGAATTGCAAAATGTGCAAACTCTCTCTTCCCAAGTCTATTTTGGCCTCTTCCAACACCTGGTTTCACAATGGAGTTAATGAGAATTGGTTTTCAATTGGGCAATAAGAGTTTTATCTCTCCAAGAGACATTAGCTTTTATGTATGCTTTTTGAAGTTGATCACATGTGGGATTGAACTCATTGATGTAATATGTTTTCTTCCTTCCAAACCTATTTCCCCAATTTCTCTTGTAAAATCTCTCCATAACAAAGACATTTATTTATTTGTTATTTGTGAGGCACATATTGAAATGGATATTCCATTTACTCATCCACTTCATGTTTTGTTGCATACATTTTTCTTTTATGTTTACACAATATATCATTAAAGACAACTTTAGGCCATCTACCCTCTTCCATATTCGGTCCATAGCAAGTGCCTCAATAAGGGCAGCCCCCATTTCATCAAGAATTATATCATATGGGGCATCGCTTTTGATTTTAAACTTGCTTGTGACCAAACGCTTTTGGATTCTTTCGATTTGCTTCCACTGTGAGATTAAAGTGTTGTTGGCTCACAATTAATTCACTCTCATAAAGAACAACCGACAGAACTAAAAAACCAAGCAGAGTTTGAGTAGTTTTCCAATCTCAAACCTCTGCCTCTCGACATCTATTTTGGAGAGCATAAAGTGCCTTCCATCCACCTAACATTATTTTCTTTCTACATCCATCCCACTTTAGATTTTTGTTGAAGTCAATGTCAAGATATTTATACTCCACAACTTTCTCAAGAATGTTTCCTTCAAAATAAACTTTTAATAAACCATAGAGACTTCACCGACATCACCTCTAATATGTCGAACACTATCTATCTATCTATCTATCTATCTATCTATCTATCTATATATCTTCTCTACTAATTATCAATAGTTTTCTTTTTACCTATCTGCACATAGTTTTCACATTTCTAGCATTAAGATTTGCCCAATCTCCACTTATCATCAATTGTTCGTATGAGTTGTAAGAGGCCTCATAAAATAAAACTCTTTAGGGTAAGAAACTCAATATGTTATATCAAGAGAATTAATAATTTTACTCTCAATCTATAAAAATGTGCAAGGAAGCTATCAAAATACGAAAGAAAAAGTGTATTTGACTAAAGAATACATTTAAGGATGTTTGTGGGAATGTGGTACAAATAAACATATCTCGTATATAGGGTGTACAGAATATTAAAAGAAAAAAAATTTAAAAATAAGGAGAATATAAAGGAATGCAATCAATTAAATTTTGCTACTTTTAGAAATGGAAATTATTTTTAAATGGAATTTTGTCAAATGTATTGTTTTATTTACATTCATTTTAATATCTTAGTTTATTTGTGTCTTCTAAAAATCTATTCAAAATTTAAAAAGAAAGAAATGAATTCTTAAACATAGATATTAAAAAGGTTACATTTTTCAAATTTTCAAATTTTGATATGATGGCTTTTATAAGCGTGTCGTAATTTTTTTTTATATATTTTTAGTTACAAATAGTCTTAACAATTCAATAGTATAAATTGTCATTTTGATATTTGTTGAATTTTCTAATATCATGAATTATTTAATTTGTAGAGTGAGAAAATGGTATTAGAGTTTTCAATGGTCATGCAAGGGTGCATAAGAACTTGTTCCAAGCTTGCACTAAAAGGCTTTCATGTGAAAACATAAGGGGAGTGCCAAAGTGTACACATATGATTGTAAGGCTACAAATAATTGCATACAACTTGGTTTAAAAAAACTTGTGTTAGAACAAAAGGTATTGTGCAAGGAAATAAGTTTGTAATAGTTTAACTTGCATTGACTTGAATTTACCTACATATTATAAATAGTTCATTAGTTCAATGTCCACTAGTCCCACATTCATTATGGACAATAATCCTAGTCTCTTGTTCATCTCCTATGTTAAAACAAATGAATAACCATGCATATATTCAACCCTTTTCATGTGCCTCTAATTGAACTCTCCATAACGATGAATTCTTAGGCTTTAATTTGTATTTTGACTTTTAGAGTAAATTTAATATATAATCTTATTTTAAAAAATTAGAAATTATAAAATTCTAAATATGTATATGCTATGTTTATCATCTTGTGCGAATGCTATTGATATATAATTATAATATCTAATATATTTTATTTGGATCATTGTTATTTATGAAATTGAATTCCAAAGTTCTTGAGTTGTATGTCTAGGACTTATGTTTGAGAACATCTTTCTAGTTCATTTTAATCATTTTGTAACATTTTATTTTCTTAACCAATAAGAACATTGATACCTTGTCCCATGGATGTTTCATTGACATATTGTCAAGGTTTTACCATGTAAATTTGTGGCTTACATGTGTTATCTTCTCTCACTAAATGTGTGTGCGTGTAAAAATGTAATCCCTATCTCATAATGAAATTAGTTTGAAATGTGTTACAAAAGCTTTATGTAATTCTTCATGAAATATACAGTCCAACTCAAAAGATAAATAAGTGCTTCTTGTGATGATATTGTTGATATATGTATGTGTTGTTAAAAGTCGATGCAATTTGTTAAAAAATCACATAGTTGAATCCCAAAATAACTCTTATTGTATTTGATCTTATTCTTTCCTTTCATGTACAATGCTCTTTATGTACTATTATTTTTTCTATTGTAACCTTTTAGCTTTTGATCAATACAAAAATAGAAATCGAATATGTCTCTTCTCATTTCAAAGAATCATGTATTGCATTCAAAATAAAGCACATATATATCAAATATAATTTCTTGACAGACAAGGTGAGTGAAAAGGAAGTTAGATTGGAATATGTGCCTACTAAAGAGAAGATTGCAAATATCTTCACAAAGCCCTTTCCAAAGGATACTTTTGAGTATCTCCAAGGTAAGCTCGGGATGATAGCCCCTCTTGATCAGAGCTAGAGATGCATGGATTTGTATCAGTCAAGTGCTTTCATAGAGATTATCATCAATCCAAATTGATGTTTTGGTGGCTACTACTCATGGGCAGTAGTCAGTCTTGTGAGGTATGTTGTTCAAATTTTGGGAGATATGTTTAGTTGCATTTGGCCTCTATGACTTAGTGCACATATGTGCCCTTTTCATTGATGTCAAAGGGGGAGAGATAGCTATGTGAAAAATAGTATGGATCTTAGAAAGAGAGATTGTTCTTTATTATAAATATTGTTGGTAGTATTGTTGATTTGGTTTCTTTGTGCATTGATTTGGTTTTACACATCATATATTTCCATCAATACCAAAGGGGGAGATTGTTGGAGATTTATGAGATATATTTCATATATGTGTTGACATTGATGTAGAGTGGGTTTAACCATGGAGGAAACTCCGTAGTTAAGCGCGCTCGAGCTGGAGTAGTACTGGGATGGGTGACCTCCCGGGAAGTCCCGATGCTTCACCTCTGTGAGCATCACCTAGATCCAATGAGTGCTAAGTGTTCTATTAATTCTCATGAGAGATGGGTTCGTGTGAACCACTACTCATGAATCATGGGTCAATGAGTTTGACTCAAAACTACATAGTTGAATCCTGATAGCAATATCACAATTTGACTTGTTGTGGAAAAATATCTCCTACTTATCAATTGATGAGCTTAAGGGGCTTTCTAATGAATGGTAAATAAGGCACAACACTTGGTGAAGGTTTTGCAAATGAGGATGCAAGTAGAGTGGGTTTAACCATGGAGGAAACTCTATAGTTAAGCGCGCTCAAGCTGGAGTAGTACTAGGATGGATGACCTCCCGGGAAGTCTTGGTGCTTCACCTTTGTGAGCATCACTTAGATCCAATGAGTGCCAAGTGTTCCATTCATTCTCATGAGAGATGGGTTCATGCAAACCACTACTCATGAATCATGGGTCAATGAGTTTGACTCAAAACTACATAGTTGAATCCCAATAGCAATATCACAATTTGACTTGCTGTGGAAAAATATCTCCTACTTATCAATGTTAATTATTTTAGCATGAGGCCCAACATGGGTGTAGGTGGAGGAGCTCCTCAGACTAGGCCATTTGCCTAGCGCAAAAAGGACACTACCTTCGTCCCCCCCACTGATGTTGTACCCTCTCCTACAGTGCAACATCCTGATATCATTACAGAGGCTGCCTCACAGACTATCAGGGGCATTCATTTGCTGAGTGATCAGTTGATCACACAGACCAGGTTAGTGTTGCCTCCTGGTGTGGATGATGCTAGCGCATCGACATCTTGCTAGAGTTCACATGTATGCGAGCCCCATATTTGCATTATATGTAAGAATATGTGCCTCAGACTGCTTACTGATGGTGATACGTATCAGTATGTTATTGATGAGGAGGATATAGGAGATGCATTTGCAGAGGCTGCAACACCTCATGGAGCATCTACATCTCATGAGAGTGCTCAAGAGGTGTACGCAGAGCCATGGACTCCTGTTGATACGGTAAGAGTAAACATTATAAATAAATTTGTCACATGACTTATTTAATTTAAAAATAATGTATTTATTTAGATTAGTTTTAATGATTGCATGCACTTATGTATATATATTTTTTCCATTTATGTTCAGTCAATGATAGAGGAGGAGTTGAGACAGATGGATGACTCCACACTTTCGACCATTTCATTTGGCCTTTATGCCTATATGGTATATTATAAATTATGTACCCATTAGTTTTTTTATATCATTTGGTGTACATGCTTAAATCTCTATCAATTAGAGAAATAAAATTCATACATTTACTAATATATTGTCATCTTATTGTACTCTTGCAGGCTATAGGTGATGTCAGTGGGGGGGCACAAGGGGGTTCCTTCATTAGGTGTCGACAAAGGAAAGGTAATTAATTGTTTAAGATTAATTATGCATGCATATGTATGCCACTTGTGTGTAGTAATAAATATTTTACTTGCACTTTATTGTATAGGGTGTGGCTCTTGATGATGTCCCAACATCGGTTCGGGAGCCTAGGCTGACAGGCACCTCAATTCAGAGTGATAGCCTGATTGTACATAGACTTTTACATATTGTTATTTTTATTTTGTAACAAGGTTTGTTACGATGAAGTACATTTATATATAATTGACAATCTTTTTACTCTCATAGGTTACTCCCAGTGTGAGGGAGGGCCCACGAGAATCCTTTGTATCTTTGTTGACCCAGCCCATTATTCCAGAGGAGGGATCAGAGGATGTAAGTTTCAATTTTAGTTCAATCAAGTTGTAATTTTATTATGCTATCATCCTATTTTGTAGATTTATTACTCTATGTTGCACCACTCTACTAATCTCATTATTGCAAATATATATTTATAGGTCAGAGTTGGTTATGGTGGCATTGTCCCTTCGCTACCAAAGACTTATGTTAGGACACCTGATCATGGTAGGCGACCGGGAGGCTAGGTACAGATGTTTGTATTCAGTTATAATTTTAATTAAATTAGTGTTTGAATTATATATATATATATATATATATATATATATATATATATATATATATATATATATATATATATATATATATATATATATATATATATATATATATATATATATATATATATATATATATATATATATATATATATATATATATATATATATATATATATATATATATATATATATATATATATATATATATATATATATATATATATATATATATATATATATATATATATATATATATATACAAATCATATAAATTAAGCAATCTAACTTGGGTTTGAACTTATTGTTGATGAAGGATCAATCAGAGCCAAACACTTCTTCAAAGAGGCGACATTTTGATGATCCCCCTACGACATAGGATGTAGTTTTA
Organism: Chamaecyparis obtusa; assembly: GCA_027943335.1. NCBI lineage: Eukaryota > Viridiplantae > Streptophyta > Pinopsida > Cupressales > Cupressaceae > Chamaecyparis > Chamaecyparis obtusa. The sequence goes on along the minus strand of BSBK01001326.1, from coordinate 1,264,893 downwards.
GTTCTGTGGTCATTTAGAGATGCCACTTGGCACATTTTGAGATGGCATATATGCCACATTGTACACCTTGAAGCATTGATTTTGTAGACATTTTGAAATGGCATGTGCCATATTTGTATATGGAGATACTTTTGATACATTTGATACTTTCTATATATGAAACATGTTCATTTTTATGTTATATTTGCGTCATCTTTTGTATACATATTTATTATTCATGTTTATGGAATTGAATGGTGAAGTTATATCTTGACTATGATTATCATTATGATTTAAATTATATCTTGTTGAAGTTACATTACAAAGGCAAGTGCTGATATTATACTCTATATACCCACTCTACTACATCACAGATCCCATGGCCCTTAACCCAACTTGTAATCCAACTTGAGCCACTTAGTACTACATTGTTTCAATACTATGTACATAACTCATCATATTGGGGTTTACTAAATCCACAGAGAAATGTAGCACTTGTGTTGTTAGGTCACTTGGGTCGAGCATGGTCGCGAGTGTTTCCAGTGACTCTGTGGGCGGAACGGGGTTGTCACTGGCGTTTACCCGGCCAACCGGAGCCGATGGAGTAGACGGTTTGATGTTAGGACGGAAGGTTTAAAAGATACATTGCTGAGCTACTTTCAACTGACCCTCACTGCAAGTTTTGGCATCGACTGAGATCGCCTTGCCAAATGAAAATGAAGTCGAATTGCCCAAAACCAAGAGAGGTTATTGTAGACATTAGAATCAAAATCTCGTAGCCTATAATATTTTGTTGATACCTCTCATGAGGTCCAAGATACGAGCCTCTGAATATCGCTGCCCAATCATGCTTAGTGCACCTTGGGGTCACTTGGGTTGAGCGTGGTCGCGAGCGTTCCAGTGACTCCGTGGGCAGAACAGGGTTGTCACTGGTGTTTACCTAGCCAACCAGAGCCGATGGAGTAGACAGTTCGATGCCAGGATGGATGGTTTGAAAGATACACTACTAAGCTACTTTCAATTGACCCTCATTGCAAGTTTTGGCATCGACTGAGATCACCTTGCCAAATGCAAATGAAGTCGAATCGCCCAAAACTGAGAGAGGTTATTGTAGACCTCAAAAACGTGATCCTGTAGCCCCTGAAATTTTGTCGATACCTCTCATGAGGTCTGAGATACGAGCCTCAAAATATTACTTCCCAATCATGTTTAGTGCACCTTAGGGTCGCTTGGGTCGAGCGTGGTCGCGAGCGTTCCAGTGACTCCATGGGTAGAATAAGGTTGTCACTAGCATTTACCCAGTCAACCAAAGCTGATGGAGTAGGTGGTTCGATGCTAGGAAGGACAGTTTGAAAGATACACTACTGAGCTACTTTCAACTGACCCTCACTGCAAGTTTTGGCATCAACTGAGATCGCCTTGCCAAATGCAAAAGAAGTTGAATCGCCCAAAACTGAGAGAGGTTATTGTAGACCTCAGAAACATGATCTTGTAGCCCTTGATGGTTTGTCGATACCTCTCATGAGGTCTAAGATATGAGCCTCAAAACATCGCTACCCAATCGTGCTTAGTGCACCTTGGGGTCACTTTGGTCGAGCGTGGTCACGAGCATTCCAGTGACTCCGTGGGTAGAATGGGGTTGTCACTGGTGTTTACCTGGCCACCTGGAGCTGATGGAGCAGACAGTTTGATGCCAGGATGGATGATTTGAAAGATACACTACTGAGCTACTTTCAACTGACCCTCACTACAATTTTTGGCATCAATTGAGATAGCCTTGCCAAATGCAAACGAAATGGAATCGCCCAAAATTGAGAGGGATTATTGTAGACCTTAGAAACATGATCCCGTAGCCCCTGATGGTTTGTCGATACCTCTCACGAGGTCTAAGATACGAGACTCAGAAGATCGTTGCCTAATTGTGCTTAGTGCACCTTGGGTTCACTTGGGTCGAGCGTGGTCGTGAGCATTCCAGTGACTTCGTGGGTGGAACAAGGTTGTCATTGGCATTTAATTGGCCAACCAGAGCTGATACAGTAGATGGTTTGATGTTAGGACGGATGGCTTGAAAGACACGCTGTTGAGTACTTTCAACTGACCTTCACTGCAAGTTTTGGCATTGACTGAGATCGCCTTGCCAAATGCAAATGAAGTCGAATCACCCAAAACTAAGAGAGGTTATTGTAGACCTTGGAAACATGATCTCGTAGATCCTGATGATTTGTCAACACCTCTCATGAGGTCTAAGATACAAGCCTCGGAAGATCGCTGCCCAATCATGCTTAGTGCACCTTGGAGTCACTTGGGTTGAGCGTGGTCGCGAGCGTTCCAGTGACTCCATGGGTGGAATGGGGTTGTCACTAGTGTTTACTTGGCCAATCAGAGCTGATGGAGCAAACGATTCAATGCCAGGATGGATGGTTTGAAAAATACATAGCTGAGCTACTTTCAATTGACCCTCACTGCAAGTTTTGGCATCAACTGAGATCACCTTGCCAAATGCAAACAAAGTCAAATCAATGAAAACCAAGAGAGGTTATTATAGACCTCAGAAACAAAATCTTGTATCCCCTAACGGTTTGTCAATACCTCTCATGAGGTCCGAGATACAAGCCTCAAAAGATCACTGCCTAATTGTGCTTAGTGCACCTTGGGGTCACTTGGGTCGAGCATGGTGGCGAGTGTTCCAGTGACTCTGTGGGTGGAACAGGGTTGTCACTAGCATTTACCTAGCCAATCGGAGTCAATGGAGTAGACAGTTCGATGCTAGGATGGACAGTTTGAAAGATAGACTGCTGAGCTACTTTCAACTGACCCTCATTGCAATTTTTGGAATTGACTGAGATCACCTTGCCAAATGCAAACGAAGTTGAATCACCCAAAATTGAGAGAGGTTATTGTATACCTCAAAAACATAATCCCATAGCCCTTGATGTTTTGTTGATACCTCTCACGAGGTCCAAGATATGAGCCTTAGAAGATCGCTACCCAATCATGCTTAGTGCATCTTGGGGTCACTTGGGTCGAGCATGGTCGCGAGCGTTCCAGTGACTTCGTGGGTGGAATGGGGTTGTCATTGGCATTTACCTAGCTAACTGGAGCTGATGGTGCAGATGGTTTGATGCTAGGACGGATGGTTTGAAAGATATGCTTTTGAGCTACTTTCAACTGACCCTCACTGCAAGTTTTGGCATCGACTGAGATTGCCTTGCCAAATGCAAATGAAGTCGAATTGACCAAAACCTAGAGAGGTTATTGTAGACCTTGGAAACATGATCTCGTAGCCTTTGATAGTTTGTTGATACCTCTCACGAGGTCTGAGATATGAGCCTCAGAAGATCACTGCCCAATCATGCTTAGTGCACCTTGGGGTCACTTGGGTCGAGCGTGGTCGCGAGCATTCCAGTGACTCCGTGGGTAGAACAGGGTTGTCACTAGTGTTTACTCGGCCAACTTGAGCTGATGGAGTAGATGGTTTGATGCTAGGATGGATGGTTTGAAAGATACGCTACTGAGCTACTTTCAACTGACCCTCACTACAAGTTTTGTCATCGACTAAGATCGCCTTGCCAAATGCAAATGAAGTTGAATCGACCAAAACTGAGAGAGGTTATTATAGAACTTGGAAACATGATCTTGTAGCCCCTGACAGTTTGTCAATACCTCTCACAAGGTCTAAGATATGAGCCTCAAAAGATTTCTGCCCTATCGTGCTTAGTGCACCTTGGGGTCACTTGGGTCGAGCGTGGTTGTGAGCATTTCAGTGACTCTGTGGGCAGAACGGGGTTGTCACTGGCATTTACCCAGCCAACCAGAGTCGATGGAGCAAACGGTTTGATGCTAGGATGGATGGTTTGAAAGATACATTGCTGAGCTACTTTCAACTGACCCTCACTGCAAGTTTTGGCATCAACTGAGATCGCCTTGCCAAATGCAAACAAAGTCGAATCACCCAAAATTGAGAGAGGTTATTGTAGACCTTAGAATCATAATCTCGTAGCCCTTGACGGTTTGTCAATACCTCTCACGAGGTCCGAGATACAAGCCTCAGAAGATCACTGCCTAATCATTCTTAGTGCACCTTGGGGTCACTTGGGTCAAGCGTGGTTGCAAGCGTTCCAGTGACTCCGTGGGTGGAATGGGGTTGTCACTGGCATTTACAATGTCTTGAAAGTGAACCACCAACTTATAGTCCACACCATTTTTAGTAACGAAAAAATTAACCCTTTTACTCTCCCGTGCAAACTCAAAAACCACGTCACTTGCAGACCATAAAACACACAATGCATTATGGTACACTGGGAAGCCTGCAAGCAGTTGTGTTTTACAGATTGAGTAAGTAGTTCTTGGGAATATGTCCTTGTTTGTAGTGGAAATAATTAGGTTTTCATTCTGAAACAAGAGAAGACCCAAATGCGAAAGCATGCACAGTTCTTTTCTTGACCCAGTTTCATTGCAATGACTGTTAGTGGTATGTTTGAAATTTGAACTATGCAACTAATCATGATTAAGCTAGTCAGAACTCTACTAAAATTCAATTATTTTTAATATTTTGCCACCCCTCCCAAAACCCAATAACAAAGACTGAATATTAGGACATTTGTTTTTCTTTACTCTGAAATACCTTGTTCATGGATCTTATTATGTTTGAGGTTTAACTTCTATAGATTGTTTGAAATGATAAAAAGTAATATCCTTAAAGCATTAGAAGCAACAATCAAACATGTAAGAATTAAAACCATGCAAATGACATGTAAGATCCCTTGTTGGCACTATTGGCCACCCATATATATTTTGATCATAAGTCCTTATCAAGACTTCTAGGACATTTAACTTTTAAATCAAATTGATTGTTACAAATTGCCATTATAGGCTTCAAAAGATCTCAATTAACCATTAAGGATCATGTATGTTCACAGCCATGTTCCCGCAACAAAAACTAAACTAGTAGGATATGTGAACCCATCACCATCTGTCATCGGTTGTACAAGCTTTTGTTTACCTCGTACACAATGTGCTAACCAATAATATGACCTCTCATCATTCCCCTGCGCTGCAACCAATGCAAAAACATCTCTTGGCTGCAGAAGATCTGAAAGATGGTCATACTCAACTGAAGTGTCCATGTCATCATTTCTTATAGAGAGTCTCAAAGATAAAGGAGTTAGATATTATGGAACCCATGTATCCACCCACTCACTTGACTCACAATGATCCCAATCATACTGAAAACACATGGGGAAAAGACAAGCCAACTCTCATGTCCAAATGGTCCATGTACTACTATTGGAGCTTTGGAATGAATGCATTTTTGAAGATTCTTTCACTCTTTGACAATCCAATCTATCTCCTATAGTTCCCTCCTCAACCAACCAAAAGAATCTACGCATTGTAGAATCAAGAGTCCCCCCCTGTGACATTGCTAAAGTACACCAATCAACAATAGAATGAGCATCAAGAAGTACAACACCTAAAATCCTCAATTGCTCCTTAACTAGAGCTCTCTTCACACACGCACCTGCTTCATCATGCTCCCCTTTCCCATGCCCTGACTCAAAAAAAATCCAAATATAAGGTACACCTCTCTCCACATGCACTATACACAACCAATAAAACATTCTAGCATTCTTAAATTGACCGGTGCAATTATCCAACCAAATGAGATGCCTATCCATAGCAATACCATTTTCCTGCAAGAAGTCAAAATAGTTCTGGAAACAATGTTGAACAAACTCATGAGACTGAGACCTATTGTTGCTCATATAAAAATGGTACTCTCTGATTATCTTTTGCTCATCTTTTGTGCTATCAGGGTAATGTCTATATGTGATGTGTACAAAAATAGCAACCTGAATGGAATTGTAATATTGAGCTTGAGTTTCATTTTGGGGCTGCAATGTATAGTTCTCCGCAAAGTCTACAATGGATATAATAGTTCCAATGGGGAAAGTGTCCTTACATGTCTTGAATTGTTGATCCAACCATTGAGACCTGTGACTATGACTTGCATACTTGTAAAAAATATTTGTCTTGAAATCTAAGATAAAATCAGCAACATTGTATTCTTTTTCAACTAACTCACATCTAGAGCCTTCACCTCCACTCTTCAATGTATATTTCACTATTTCATATACCTTTTTTTAGACGAGTGTCTTTCCAAAATTGTGGTCTAAACCCTCATGAAAACATGTCCTAAACTTGGACAAGCCACCACATTCTGAGCACTTGGCATTTAAGCAATCTTTTTTATAAAATAAACAACCATCATCTCTTTGACATAAAAATTGATCTAGCAAGTCTCTTGATGATTTGGGAAGACCACTTGCAACACAATCCTCTAGCATTTCATTAGTATGCAAAGTAGAATGAATGGACCGTAATAATTCATTATGCATTGAAAACTCAACATGATATTTGCAACAACATTGATTCCGAATCTTAAGGGGTACACAATAAAATGGCTTCACGGATTCAAAAGACCTTTGTGATATTTTCAATGTTGGATGTGTCTCACAAATTTTTTTATACAACATTGTTTGACTTACCTCCATATAATGTTTAGGATGTGGAGTGTGGTCTCGATTGCCAACTCTCAACATCAAGACATCCTTCACATTTGGTGACACTCTTGAGTTAGCATCCCAAAATTGTTGAATTTCATCCTTGACAACATCTGTTAGCTTCTCATCGAAATGTGGAAGTTTCCCACCATAAGCCCATGTATCAATTTGAATCAGATCATCAAGTCTTTCTCTTCTTGCAAGTGCTCTACCCAAAGTTTTACGGTCTATATTGAAGTCAACACAGGTTTGTCTCATCAAATGAGCCTTTCTCAATTGATGACTTACTAAGGAGGTTGTAATAACCCTCCGAGAAACTCTCTTGTCTTTTTCTCTGCTAGTCTTCCCAATGCTATTGAGAGAATTGAAAAGATTCTTCACAACAATGGCATTTCTCCATTTTCTTGTTCACATGAATCTTCAATTTCACAAGCGCAGGTCTCATCTTTTGCATCTTTAACAATTGCAAATTTTTTTTACATTGCTCAACCAATGTCTTGTTTCCAAAAAATTGATCATAAAGTCTTGAAGCCCACAACCTAACGGTTCTATGTGACCTCTTTCCTTCCCAATTATTCATAATGTTCTCCTCAATTTCAATTAACCATTTAGGTGTTCTTGAAAGCCCCCAATTTGAAGATTGATTATCTTTATTGCAAGGGACTTCATTTCGCATATAATTTGGAGATGTGTAATGTTCATGTGGTTCTTGTGCAACATTTTCATTCCCCAAGTCTACATTTTCAATCTCCATCTATACATTTTCATCTTCATTCCATTCATTGTCATTCCCCAAATCTATGTTTTCATTCCCCAAGTCTACATTTTCATTCTCCATCTCTACATTTTCATCTTCACTCCATACATTGTTATTCACAAAATTAATTTCCATATTATTTTCAAATTCAACATCCTCTTCACTTGCAACTAAATTTACGAGGTCACCTTGATTAATGTTTAACATACCTTATCTCCTTCTTCAGAGGTTTTCCCTATGTTTTTCCCTATATGCTTGAATTTCTTCATCCGTCACCTTCCTCTTGCGTTTAGCCTTTCAATGACTGCTACTTCCCATGGTGAGACCACAAGTTGACAAAAATGGGCTTCAAATCACTTTTTTTTTTCCTGTAACCCGTGAAAAAAGTCTGAAATCCCATGCTTCTCCGGTCTGTGGGGACAGGGAATATTTTGGTCAAAATTAAACTAGGCAATAATCGGGTACCCGATATTTCTAGGTACATGAAAAAAAGGTAGGAGTAAATGAAAAAATTGAACTTTTATAAATAAAAAGAGGTATATAATATATATAATGTTTATTATATATATACTAATGTATATAATATATATATATATATATATGTGTGTGTGTGTGTGTGTGTGTGTGTGTGTTTAATGTATTCAAAAAAATACTGCACAGTTGATTTCATGACAGAGAGTTTCAGCCCAAGTCCTCTTGAAAGTATCCAGCATAGGATTTTCCTATAGACTCCTTGTAATTTCGACGGTCTGACTATACTGAATAATTAGATGTCATCATCTGTTCTAGAAACTAATAGTGGCATAAAAATTGATGTAAGAACATTTAAGGTACATTGTCCCCATGACCCCTTTTGACACATTTTAATGCTCGACTATGTCCGAAGGGGTCGTAGGACCCCTTCAGACACACTTGAGCATTCCAATGTGTCCATAGGGGTCATGGGGACTTCCTAGGGGTCCTAACGTGTGATAAGTTGTACTAGGACCCCTAGGAAGTCCTCATGACCAATTTTGACACATTTGAATGCTCAAGTGTGTCCGAAGGGGTCGTAGGACCCCTTAGGACACACTTGAGCATTCCAATGTGTCCAAAGGGGTCATGGGGACTTCCTAGGGGTCCTAACACGTGACAAGATGTACTAGGACCCATGGAAGTCCCCATGACCCCTTTTGACACATTTGAATGCTCAAGTGTGTCCAAAGGGGTTGTAGGACTCCTTAGGACACACTTGAGTATTCCAATGTGTCCATAGGGGTCATGGGGACTTCCTAGGTGTCCTAACACATAAGAAGGCATACTAGGACCCCTAGGAAGTCCCCATGACCCCTTTTGACACATTTGAATGCTCAAGTGTGTCCAAAGGGGTTGTAGGACCCATTAGGACACACTTGAGGGTTCCAATGTGTCGAAAGGGGTCATGGGGACTTTCTAGGGGTCCTAACATGTGATAAGGCATACTAGGACCCCTAGGAAATCCTCATGACCCCTTTTGACACATTTCAATTCTCAAGTGTGTTTGAAGGGGTCGTAGGACCGCTTAGGACACACTTGAGGGTTCCAATGTGTCAAAAGGGGTCATGGGGACTTTTTAGGGGTCCTAACACGTGATAAGGCGTACTAGGACCCCTAGGAAGTCCCCATGACCCCTTTTGCCACATTTGAATGATCAAATGTGTCCGAAGGGGTCGTAGGACCCCTTAGGACACACTTGAGGGTTCCAATGTGTCAAAAGAGGTCATGGGGACTTTCTAGGGGTCCTAACATATGATAAGGCATACTAGGACCCCTAGGAAGTCCCCATTACCCCTTTTGACACATTTGAATGCTCAAGTGTGTCTAAAGGGGTCGTAGGACCCCTTAGGACACACTTGAGGGTTCTAATGTCTCGAAAGGGGTCATGGGGAATTCATTGGGGTCCTAACGCATGATAAGTCATACTAGGACCGCTAGGAAGCCCCCATGACCCCTTTTGACACATTTAAATGCTCAACTGTGTACGAAGGGGTTGTAAGACCCCTTGGGACACACTTGAGCATTCCAATGTGTCCATAGGGGTCATGGTGACTTCCTAGGGGTTCTAACGCATGATAAGGCATACTAGGACCCATAGGAATTCTTTATGACCCCTTTTGACACATTTGAATGCTCAAGTGTGTCCGAAGGGGTCATAGGACCCCTTGGGAAACACTTGAGCATTCCAATGTGTCCATAGGGGTCATGGGGACTTCCTATGGGTCCTAATGCATGATAAGGCATACTAGGACCCCTGCGAAGTCCCCATGACCCTTTTTGACACATTTGAATGCTCAAGTGTGTCCGAAGGGGTTGTAGGACCCCTTAGGATACACTTGAGCATTCCAATGTGTTGAAAGGGGTAATGGAGACTTCCTATGGGTCATACCGCATGATAAGGCATACTAGGATCCCTAGGAAGTCCCCATCACCCCTTTTGACACATTTGAATGCTCAAGTGTGTCTGAAGGGGTTGTAGGACCCCATAGGACACACTTGAGGGTTGCAATGTGTCGAAAGGGGTCATGGAAACTTTTTAGGGGTCCTAACACTTGATAAGGCATACTAGGACCCCTAGGAAGTCCCCATGACCCATTTTGACACATTTGAATGCTCAAGTGTGTTCGAAGGGGTCGTAGTATCCCTTAGGACATAGTTGAGGGTTCCGTTGTGTCGAAAGGAGTCATGGAGACTTTCTAGGGGTCCTAACACATGATAAGGCATACTAGGACCCCTAGGAAGTCCTCATGAACCCTTTTAAAACATTTGAATGCTCAAGTGTGTCCGACGGTATTGTAGAACCCCTTAGGACACACTTGAGCATTCCAATGTGTTTAAAGGGGTCATGTGGACTTCCTAGGGGTCTTAACCTGTGATAAGGCATACTAGGACCTCTAGGAAGTCCCCATGACCCCTTTTAACACAATTAAATGCTCAAGTGTGTCCAAAGGGGTCGTAGGACCACTGAGGACAAACTTGAAGGTTCCAATGTGTCGAAAGGGGTCATGGGAACTTTCTACGGGTCCTAACACATGATAAGGCATACTAGGACCCCTAGGAAGTCCTCATGAACCTTGTTGACACATTTGAATGCTCAAGTGTGTCCGAAGGTGTCATAGGACCCCTTAGGACACACTTGAGCATTCCAATGTGTCGGAAGGGATCATGGGGACTTCCTAGGGGTCCTAACGTATGATAAGGCATGCTAGCACCACTAGGAAGTCCCCGTGACCACTTTTTAAAAATTTGAATGCTCAAGTGTGTCCAAAGGGGTCATAGGACTCCTTGGGACACACTTGAGCATTCCAATGTGTCCATAGGGGTCATGGGGATTTCCTAGGGGTCCTAACACATGATAAGGCATACTAGGACCCCTAGGAAGTCCCCATGACCCCTTTTGACACATTTGAATGCTCAAGTGTGTCCGAAGGGGTCGTAGGACCCCTTAGGAGACACTTGAGCATTTCAATGTGTCCAAAGGGGTCATGGGGACTTCCTAGGGGTCGTAACACATGATAAGGCATACTATGACCCCTAGGAAGTCCCCATGATCGCTTTTGACACATTTGAATGCTTAAGTGTGTCCGAAGGGGTTGTAGGACACCTTAGGACCCCTTAGGACATACTTGAAGGTTTCAATGTGTCAAAAGGGGTCATGGGCACTTCCTAGGGGTCCTAACGCATGATAAGGCATACTAGGACCCCTAGGAAGTCCCCATGACCCCTTTTGACACATTTGAATGCTCAAGTGTGTCCGAAGGGGATGTAAGACCCATTAGGACACACTTAAGGGTTCCAATGTGTTGACAGGGGTCATGGGGACTTTCTAGGGGTCCTAACGCGTGATAAGGCATACTAATACCCCTAGGAAATCCTCATGACCCCTTTTGACACATTTGAATGCCCAAGTGTGTTGGAAGGGGTCTTAGGACCGCTTAGGACATACTTGAGGGTTCCAATGTGGCGAAATGGGTCATGGGGACTTTCTAGGGGTTCTAACATGTGAAAAGGTGTACTAAGACCCCTAGGAAGTCCCCATGACCCCTTTTGACACATTTGAATACTCAAGTGTGTCCGAAGGGGTCGTAGGACCCCTTAGGACAGACTTGAGGGTTCCAATGTGTCGAAAGGGGTCATGAGGACTTTCTAGGGGTCCTAACACGTGATAAGGTGTACTAGGACCCCTAGGAAGTCCCCATGACCCCTTTTGACACATTTGAATGCTCAAGTGTGTCTGAAGGGGTTGTAGGACCTCTTAGGACACACTTGAGGGTTCCAATATTTCAAAAGGGGTCATGGGGACTTCCTAGGGATTCTAACGCATGATAAGACATACTAGGACTGCTACGAAGTCCCCATGACCCCTTTTGACACATTTCAATGCTTAAGTGTGTCTGAAGGGGTCGTAGGACCCCTTGGGACACACTTGAGCATTCCAATGTGTCCACATGGGTCATGGGGACTTCCTAGGGGTCCTAACGTGTGATAAAGTGTACTAGGACCCCTAGGAAGGCCCCATGACCCCTTTTGACACATTTGAATGCTCAAGTGTGTCTAAAGGGGTTGTAGGACACACTTGAGGGTTCCAATGTGTTGAATGGGGTCATGAGGACTTCCTAGGGGTCCTAACTTATGATAAAGTGTACTAGGACCCCTAGGAAGTCTGCATGACCACCTTTGACACATTTGAATGCACAAATGTGTCCGAAGGGGTTGTGGGACCCCTTGTGACACACTTGAGCATTCCAATGTGTCCAAAGGGGTAATGGGGACTTCCTAGGGGTCCTAACATGTGGTAAGGCATACTAGGACCCTTAGGAAGTCCCAATGACCCCTTTTGACACATTTGAATGCTCAAGTGTGTTCAGAGGGGTCGTAGGGCCCCTTAGGACACACTTGAGAGTTCCAATGTGTCGAAAGGGGTCATGAGAACTTTCTAGGAGTCCTAACACCTGATAAGGCATCCTAGGACCCCTAGGAAGTCCCCATGACCCCTTTTGACACATTTGAATGCTCAAATGTGTCTGAAGGGGTCGTAGTATCTCTTAGGACATAGTTGAGGGTTCCAATTTGTCGAAAGGGGTCATGGGGACGTTCTAGGGGTCCTAACACATGATAAGGCATACTAGGACCCCTAGGAAGTCCTCATGAACCCTTTTGACACATTTGAATGCTCAAGTGTGTCTGAAGGGGTCGTAGGACCCTTTCAGACACACTTGAGCATTCCAATGTGTCCAAAGGGGTCATGGGGACTTCCTAGGGGTCCTAACCCATGATAAGGTGTACTAGGACACCTAAGAAGTCACCATGACCCCTTTTGACACTATTAAATGCTCAAGTGTGTTCGAAGGGGTTGTAGGACCACTTAGGACACACTTGAGGGTTCCAATGTGTCGAAAGGGGTCATGGGAACTTTCTATGGGTCCTAACACATGATAAGGCATACTAGGACCCCTAGGAAGTCCTCATGAACCCTTTTGACACATTTAAATGCTCAAGTGTGTCCGAAGGGGTTGTAGGACCCCTTAGGACACACTTGAGCATTCCAATGTGTCCAAAGGCATCATGGGGACTTCCTAAGGGTCCTAACACATGACAAGGCATACTAGGACCCCTAGGAAGTCCCCATGACTCCTTTTGACAAATTTGAATGCTCAAGTGTGTCCAGAGGGGTCGTAGGACCCCTTGGGACACACTTGAGCATTCCAATGTGTCCATAGGGGTCATTGGGATTTCCTAGGGGTCCTAACACATGAAAAGGCATAATAGGACCCTTGGAAGGCCCCATGACCCCTTTTGACACATTTGAATGCTCAAGTGTGTCCGAAGGGGTAGTAGGACCCCTTAGGAGAGACTTGAGCATTCCAATGTGTTGAAATGGGTCATGGGGACTTCCTAGGGGTCCTAACGCATGATAATGTGTACTATGACCCCTAGGAAGTCCCCATGACCCCTTTTGACACATTTGAATGCTCAAGTGTGTCTGAAGCGGTCGTAGGACCCTTTAGGACCCCTTACGACATACTTGAGTGTTTCAATGTGTCAAAAGGGGTCATGGAGACTTCCTAGGGGTCCTAACATGTGATAAGGCATACTAGGACCCCTAGGAAGTCCCCATGACCCCTTGGGACACACTTGAGGGTTCCAATGTGTCGAAAGGGGTCATGGGGACTTTCTAAGAGTCCTAATGCATGATAAGGTGTACTAATACCCATAGGAAATCCTCATGACCCCTTTTGACACATTTGGATGCTCAAGTGTGTTCGAAGGGGTTGTAGGACCGCTTAGGACATGCTTGAGGGTTCCAATGTTTTGAAATGGGTCATGGGGACTTTATAGGGGTTCTAACGCATGATAAGGCGTACTAGGACCCCTTAGGATAGACTTGAGGGTTGCAATGTTTCGAAAGATGTCATGGGGACTTTCTAGGGGTCCTAACATGTGATAAGGCCTACTAGGACCCCTAGGATGTTCCCATGACCCCTTTTGACATATTTGAATGCTCAAGTGTGTCTGAAGGTGTCATAGGACCCCTTAGGACACACTTGAGGGTTCCAATGTTTTGAAAGGGGTCATGGGGACTTCATAGGGGTCATAACGCATGATAAGGCGTACTAGGACCGCTAGGAAGTCCCCATGACCCCTTTTGACACATTTCAATGCTCAAGTGTTTTTGAAGGGGTCGTGGGACCCCTTAGGACACACTTGAGCATTCCAATGTGTCCATAGGGGTCATGGGGACTTCCTAGGGGTCCTAACGCATGATAAGGCGTACTAGGACCCCTAGGAATTCCCCATGACCCATTTTGACACATTTGAATGCTCAAGTGTGTCTGAAGGGGTCGTAGGACACAGTTGAGGGTTCCAATGTGTTGAAAGGGGTCATGAGGATTTCCTATGGGTCCTAACATGTGATAAAGCATACTAGGACCCATAGGAAGTCCCCATGACCCCTTTTGACACATTTTAATGCTCAAGTGTGTCCAAAGGGGTTGTAGGACCCCTTGTGACACACTTGAGCATCTCAATGTGTCGAAAGGGGTCATGGGGACTTTCTAGGGGACCTAACACATGATAAGGCATACTAGGACCCCTAGAAACTTTTCATGACCCATTTTGACACATTTGAACACTCAAGTGTATCCGAAGGGGTCGTAGGATCCCTTAGGACACACTTCAGGATTCCTATGTGTCCAAAAGGGTCATGGGGACTTCATAGAGGTTCTAACATGTGATAAGGTGTACTAGGACCCCTAGGAAGTCCCCATGACCCCTTTTGACATATTTGAATGCTCAAGTGTGTCTGAAGGGGTTGTAGTACCCTTTAGGACACACTTGAAGGTGCCAATGTGTCGAAAGGGGTGATGGGGACTTCCTAGGGCTCCTAACATGTGATAAGGCATACTAGGACCCCTAGGAAGTCCCCATGACCCCTTTTGACACATTTCAATTCTCAAGTGTGTCCGGAGGGTTTGTAAGATCCCTTAGGACACACTTGAGCATTCCAATGTGTCCAAAGGGGTCATGGGGACTTCCTAGAGGTCATAACGCATGATAAGGCATACTAGGACCCCTAGGAAGTCACCATGACCCCTTTTGACACATTTGAATGCTCAAGTGTGTCCAAAGGGCTTGTAGGACTCCTTAGGACACACTTGCGGGTTCCATTATGTCAAAAGGGGTCATGAGGACTTCGTAGGGGTCCTAACGTGTGACAAGGCATACTAGGAGCCCTAGGAAGTCCCCATGACCCCTTTTGACACATTTGAACTCTCAAGTGTGTCTGAAGGGGTCATAGGACCCCTTAGGACACACTTGAGCATTCTAATGTGTCCATAGGGGTCATGGGGACTTCCTAGGAGTTCTAATGCGTGATAAGGCGTACTAGGACCCCTAGGAAGTCCCGATGACCCCTTTTGACACATTTGAGCCCTCAAGTGTGTTCGAAGGGGTTGTAGAGCCCGTTAGGATACACTTGAGTGTTCAGTTATGTCTAAAGGGTTCATGGTGACTTCCTAGGGGTCCTAACACGTTATAAGGCATACTAGAACCCCTAGGAAGTCCTCATGACCTCTTTTGACACATTTGAATGCTCAAGTTTGTTCGAAGGGGTCATAGGACCCCTTAGGATAGACTTGAGGTTATAATGTGTGGAAAGGGGTCATGGGGACTTCCTAAGGGTTTTAACGCATGATAAGGCATACTAGGACCCCTAGGAAGTCCTCATGACCCCTTTTGACACATTTGAATGCTCAAGTGTGTCTGAAGGGGTCATAGGACCCATTAGGACACACTTGAGGGTTCCAATGTGTTGAAAGGGGTTATGGGGACTTCTTAGGGGTCCTAACGCGTGATAAGGCATACTAGGACCCGTAGGAAGTCCCCATCACCCCCTTTGACACATTTGAATGCTCAAGTGTGTCTGAAGGGGTCGTAGGACCCCTTAGGACACACTTGAGAATTCCAAGTGTGAAATATTCTTCAAAGCCTCCATTTCTACGTAGCTAGGGTTTATGGTGCCTGTAAAAGGCACAACTATGCCCCTGTAGGGACTCATGCTCATGCTCAGAATCATATTATTTTCATGCATTCCCTGACATTTAATACAAATATTTAGCCGACCTACTTTAAAGACCTAAAAGAAATGAAAAATATAATTTAGGTAAAAAATACATACCGCATTTTTGTATGTAGTACCATCAGCTTCAACAAACTAGCCGGCTTCCTCTGCTAAGGCACAGAGAACTTCATTAATCTCTGCTCTGGGAGGAAGATTAAGTTCCATATTTTCGCAAGCCCTGAAATATTTTCATCATTATCACTCTCCACCTCTGCTCTCTCAATTTAGTCCTTTCCCTCTCCGTTGCACTCAGCTTAGCCATCCTTACCTACTCTTTAACATAGATTCTCCAAAATTTGTATACAAAGGCATCCTACATGAAAAAATGAAAAGTTTCCCAGAGAAAATCTAGATTTCTTATACAAAAGCATCATACAGGAAAAATGACAAAAAAATATTAGCTAAAAGGTAAAATTTATCATTAATGCCGGCAGTACCAAGTTCATACCTGCTGTCAAATCCTGGCCTATGATGTGGAAAATGAGAAAAGAAAGTAAAATGAAAGGAAAGTATGGATCAAATAGCGAAGGTGCATCAAATCAGATCAATATCATAATAAATGTAGAAAATACTGTTATAGACAAAAATATTTGCATATTAATGGGAAAGAGTGGGAAGAGCTTCTTGGACCCATGATAGAAGTTACAGATAAGGAGGAAGAGCTAGGAAGGGGAAAGCGGCAAAGGAAAGAAGTAAGATATGCGTCTGAGCCTATGTCAGATGATGATGATGAGTACTCACCATCTACTAGTAGCTCAAGTAGTGACAGAAGCTCTTCAGTGCACATGTACACTGACACAAAAAAATCAGATAGAGAAGTAACAAGTGTTGTGGAATTATCCACAGAGCAATGTGAAATGAAGCCTCAAATTGGTTCATTAGCAGGCAAATAATTTGGTCATGCACTTCATTCTAGCACCACAAATATTTCTATTAGAAATGCCTATTCATCAATGGCCTTGCATTTACAAGACTTGGGAAACTAGGTTACTCATGTTGGGCATTATCCCTCAAATGTAAGTTCATTGCCACCTTTGGCAAGGCAGTCTCACTCCTCATTTTACAACAAAGGGTAGCTATTTGTGGTCCAAGGTTTTAATTCAGTTGACAAGTGGAGAGCTTCTTAAGGTACTAATCTCTTTCATAGAGAAGTTCCTGATTCATCTCAAGGTTCTTGTTTAGGTGACCAACTCCTTGGAGGTCCACAAATAGACCCATTGATTTCCCAAATTGGTAAAATGGTAGATGAAATTTTTTTAAGAGTATCCCAATTGAAGAGAAATGGAAATTCCACTGAGCATAAAGTTATTGCAGATCTAATGGGTGTATCTCCTCCACTGAAAAATATAACTGATTCCAAAGACTTGAGTTTAAATGGAGACTGTCTGTTCCCAAACATGCCCCAGTCGAGCAGATGAACCAGATGTTGCTTGAGTAAAGAAGATAGTGGTTTATTAAAGCATTTGCATTATCCCACTTGCTATTAATTACTACTTTTTGAGCGGCTTACTAGCTACTTCTATGCGGGATTTCTGTAATATATAATGTCCTCATGCAAGTACATGCCAGTTTTTGTAAACATTTTCTGTTGTAAAGTGTTAGTGAGCAATATCAAAGAAAAGGTTCTTGCATGCATTATTTAGACACATATCAATTAGGAAACCATTTTTCTCCCATTACATGGCAGAAATGCCTAGATTCACTTTGTCGGTATCAATAGGCAACAAGATGAGGGAAAAAATATTTGTGAAGAGGAAGTACAAATGTTACTGTCCAAAACCATTTGGAGAGTAATATTCTTCTCCTGATTGTAATAAGAAACTCAAAATGCAGAAGACAACAAATAGTTGGGGCATTTATTTCCTATGACCTATGTCAATTTTAGATCAATTCCTATTGATGATGTTCTCAATGTTTAAAAATAAACTGATGTGTTATTTTAAAATGGTGTTGACTGAAATTTATGAACATATGTCAAATATCCATTTTTTGCAAAATTTGAAATAGAACCAGTGGTAATATAATCAAATTTGTGAATTTCACATCCAATCATTGGATGTTAATCAAAAGTACAACATAGTAATATTTTTGAACTGATAAACAATCTTAGTCTTACTTCAAAACTACTCTCGTGTATGTGGGTTCTTGGAGGTATCTACTGAACAATGTGTGGATCTGTAATGTCCCTATCCAGGACCTTACTCACTTTGCTTAAAAATCCTAATTAGAATTTGGATTTCTAATGCCTGCTGTGATATTATTTAAGTTTGCCTTGCTCCTTACTAATTAATATTGTAATGAATTGGTTATCCTTCCCCTTCTCTCTCTCTCTCTCTCCTACTCTCTCCCCTTTCCCTTCTCTCTCTCCTACTCTTTCTCCTTCCCCTCCTCTCTCTCTTTCCTACTCTCTCCTCTTCTCCTTCTCTCTATCTCTCCTACTCTCTCCCCATCCCCTTCTATCTCTCTCTCTCCTACTCTCTCTCTCCTTCCCCTTCTCTCTCTATCCTACTCTCTCCCCTTCCCCTTCTCTCTCTCTCTCTCTCTCTCTCTCTCTCTCTCTCTCTCTCTCTCTCTCTCTCTCTCTCTCTCTCTCTCTCTCTCCCTCCTACTCTCTCCTTCCCCTTCTCTCTCTATCCTACTCTCTCCCATTCCCTCTCTCTCTCTCTCTCTCTCTCTCTCTCTCTCTCTCCTTCTCACTCTCTCTCTTCCTCTCTCAGCCCCCGCCACCTTCTCACTCTTTCTCTTCCTCAATGGCCGCCCATGAAGTTTTTAAATGGCTGATTGATTTCCTTTGCTTCTTTCAATGGCCATCCATGATTTTTCTGCAATCTTCCAACCTTTCGTACATAGTTGTAAAATACATATTAATATATTATACATATAAAATAATATATAATATATGATATATAATGTAACATTTAATATTAATATATATTAAATAATATTTATTTTAAAATGTATATTATATAATATTTAATATATAATTGATATTATATAATATTTAATATATATAATATATAATCTAATATATAGTTTTTGATTTTGATATAATCTAATATATATAATCATATGAAGGATGGAGAAAGGGGAGGGAAAGGTGAAAAATCAAAAATTTTCCGGCCTTTTCGGGTACCCAATTAGGCTCGGTATTGTTTTGTGCACCAAACCTACATGGTCAACTATTGAAATGTCTCAAAAATATGTTTTTTCCCTATTTCTCTGAGTTCCAGACTTCGACCATGTAGCTGACGCCTTTTTTTTCACCCAAATTTGATGAAACCAAAAGGGTATCTTAAGGAGATTATCAGCTTTCTATCGATATAATTGCTATCAAATTTTAAATTCGGTAAGTAATTATTAGTTATTTTCTAATTGAGTTACCTCTAAAGTGCTGATTTATATGTTGATTGAAAAATGACTATAACTTTTAGACGGTATAACATTTTTGAAATCCGAAAAATGCGTCACATTCTATGCTTCGCCTACTATAAGAATTTTTTTTTTTTTGAATTTTGTAAAGTTTTGAATGAGTAAAGTTGGTTAGACACGGGAGTTTTTTTATTCTGAAAATGTTTTAGAAAAAAATTAATTATTTTTTTGGAATAAAATTACAAAAAAATATGTGTCACATCCAGGCATGAGTCTACTACTTGTATATAAAATATTATCATTTAATTATAATTAAGGTGGTTAGACATACACCTACTTCTTTTTTTTTTCCAAATTTTTTTGTACTACTGCATTGAAATTTATACTTTTCACCAATCATACTAACTTTTTTTCAAAAAGGGCCTAGTAGTTTAGAAATTACATCTATTTTCTACAGATTCTATTCTTACAACTTTTTGATATTCAGTTGATAGCTAGTTGAAATTTTCATGTCAAGTTGTCTAACCCTGATTTGTTGATTTTTCATTGCCACTTAAGGGCATACTTTGGCCCCTCATGATCTTGCACATACCCTTGTATTCAACCCAAAGCCAAAGGTGTCTTGGGTCTATTAGATCTTAGGACTCAAGGATTTTGTCTTGCTTCCAAATGGATAGTCAGGGTTGTTTCAGGTGAAGAAAATGTTAGGAATAAGGTGTCTCAACCTTGGATAATTCCTATTCTTATTATTTTTTTGTAAATGTATTTTTTGCAAATAATGAAATTAAGTGTGAGTGTACATGTCTAGTTGGCATGTTGATGTGTCACTCCACTTGATGTGTCAGCATCTTGTGCATAAGGAGATCATGATTGAAACGGTCATAACAGATTCCTATGACGCGTAAGAACTATTTAAGGAATGTGCTATGACAGGTGTAAGAGCATCTTATGACTTGGGCCTATTTGGGTGCCCAAGAAGAAGTGGTTGGTGTGTGTAAGAGAATATGCCAAAAATAGGTTGGTATGATAGATTCTCTTACACTTCTCTTGTGACCGTTATTTTTGGTGGATTCTATGATAAGCTGTTATAGTCTATTCTAGGGATGGACACCTATTCTTGGGATTGCATGTAACAGTTGTGTACATGTGGCTTTGTGTATGGGTCTTGGTGGTTGGACGCCAAATTCCTTTTTTGGGTATTTGTTGGGTCCTGAGGAGTTTATATTTATGATGCTGCTTCTATGGGAGAGACACAATAAGTTTTACTAGTCTCTCATCTCTTGAAAGAACTTGCATTGCAAGTGTGTTGTAGTCTTTGTGTTGAAGATAATACATTGTGCAGGTTTTGGAGGGGTGGGGTTGTTTTACCGAAAGGTTTTTCCCCACCAGCATATCTTTGTGTTTATGTGTTTCAATATTCTCTATTTATTTTCTGTATGCATGGTATATGGCTGCAATATCTTTGTTAAAGTAGTTAATGAATCTGAAATTGTAAGGATTTAAAAAGAATTTGCACAATATTTTCCTTTAGAGATTAGTGTAGGAAGCTATTTCCGCACCTGAGTTTCCTTACAAGTGGTATCAGAGCCTGATCAAATTTTGATCCTAGTTGTTGGGTAGGGTTTTTTGAGCTAATCTCAAGTTGAGTGGGAGTTTTGTGCAGAGCATTCTGAATCTTATTTGCAGATTGAGATGGCGAGTTCCTCATACAATAGAATGGAGGTGGAGAAATTTAATGGCACTAATTTTGAGTTGTGGAAACTCAAGATGGAAGACATGCTTGAAGACCGCGATCTATGGGAGGCTACTTCACTTGATGTGAAACCTACAATGATATCGCAAGTGGATTGGGAGTTCAAGGATCAGAAGGCTAAGGGTCTCATCAGACTCTGTCTAGAAGATGCCGTTCTTTTGAATGTTCTTGATGAGACTACTGCAAATTCTTTGTGGCAACGACTTGGGTTTGTGTATTAGGCCAAATCTCTGGTGAATAAGTTGTTCCTGAGAAAGAAGTTGTATTCTTTAAGAATGGAGGAAGGTGGATCTGTAACTGATCATCTCAATGCATTCAATTTATTGATTGCATAGTTGGCATCATCCGGTGCCAAGATCGAGGAGGAAGATCGTTGTATGACTTTGCTTTGTTCCTTGCCGGATTTGTGGGACCATCTTGTGATGGCTCTCAGAAGTACTATAGTTACATTCTGTATGGATGATGTGGTGTCTTTGCTACTATTTGAGGAGATGCGAAGAAAGACTTTGTATTCATCTAAGGAAGCCCTTGTTGTTCGCGAGAGATCCAACGATAGAGGAAAGTAGAATGACAAAAAGTCAAAGAAGGGTAGATCCAAATCCTGTGGGAGTTCTAAGACTCCTGGAAAGTCCAAGGTGAAATGTTGGAACTGTGATAAAACTGGGCACTTCTGGAGGGACTACAAAGAACCGAAGAAGAAGAAGAAAGGCTCAGATTCAGCTTTCAAAAAATCTCAAGAAGATGGAGATGCTTTTATTGCAGCTTTGGCAGCCCATGCATCTGATGATGTGTGGTTGGTAGACTCGGGTGCTTCTTTTCACATGACCTCTCATAGAAACTGGTTCTCAAAATATGAAGAGTTCGATGGTGGAAAGGTGTACTTGGGTGATGATCCTCACCTAAAGATAGTTGGACGTGGAAGCGTCACTATCAGATTTCCTGATGGATGAGTAAAGGGAATCAATAGAGTTTGCACATTTTGGGTTTGGCACGAAACCTATTATCTGTAAGTATGTTGAATGATGTAGGTGTGCAAGTTGTCTTTTCGAAAGATGGATGCAAGATGATGAGAGGTTCTATGGTGCTCGCTAGAGGTACTAGGAGAGGTACTTTGTTTTAGCTTGAAGCATGCATTACTCAGTGTAATAGTTCTTCTATTTCAATGAAGAGAGCGGCTTCACTTCATCCCCACCATCTGAATAAGCAGTAAAGAAGCCTGTGGCAATGGGTTCCGATGGCAGTGCAGTAAGTGTACCTAAGGGTGCAAACACTTTGGAAGGCAAGCTTCCTGCAGAAAAGATGATGTGGCATATGAGATTTGGCCACATTGGTGAGAAGGGTCTTAGAACCCTGAAGAATAAAAACCTTGTTGAGGGGTTAAATGATTGCAATCTCGAGTTTGAATTCTGCGAACACTGTGTCTATGGTAAACAAAATCGTGTTCAGTTTTACTCTAGTTCTCACAAATCTTCTGATGTTTTGGATCTTATTCATTCTAATGTATTTGGTCCTGTAAAAGTTCCTTCAATCTCCAAGTCTGGATTTTTTGTATCTTTCATAGATGATTACAGTAGAAGGACTTGGATTTATTTCCTTAAAAGTAAGACACAAGTCTTTAGTCGGTTCAAGGAATTTAAAGCCCTTGTAGAGAATCAGACTAGTAAGAAGATTAAGTGTGTGAGAACTGATAATGGTGGTGAGTTTTGCTCAGCAGAGTTTGAATAGTTATGTAAAGAATGAGGTATCGAGAGGCATAAGACAACTCCTTATACCCCACAACAAAATGGAGTTGTAGAGAGAATGAATAGGACACTGATGGAGAAGGCTAGGAGTATGCTTAGTGGAGCTAGTTTAGAACAAAGGTTTTGGGCTGAAGCTGTGGCCACTGCTTGCTATCTGGTTAATAGATCTCCTACATCAGCTCTTGTTGATGAAAAAGAAAAGGAAAAAGATGTTGTTCAGTTGCCTCCTACCCCTGAGAAGACTGAACAGAGGGACCATGTTGGGTCTAATGATGAGGAGAGCTCTAGCAGCTCTGATAGTTCAGAAGAAGAGGAAGAACAACCTCAACCTCAGCCCTTGAGGAGATCCATGAGAGAAAGAAAGCAACCAGAAAGGTTTGGTTATTCTATGTTAGATTCTAGTTGTGCTTTTTCTTTGATTACTAACATTGATGAGCCTAGATCTGTGAAAGAGGCTTTGGGCATGGAAGATGCAGGTTCCTGGATTGAGGCTATGGATGATGAGATGACTTCATTGGAGAAAAACAAAACTTGAGACCTTGTACCTTTGCCTAAAGGGAGAAAATATGTTGGCTGTAAATGGGTGTTCAAGAAGAAATTCTGTGCAGATGGCAGTGTTGAAAGGTACAAAGCTAGATTGGTTGCAAAGGGGTATTCACAGGTAGAGGGAATAGATTATGGTGAAATATTCTCTCCTATTGCAAAGTTGACATCCATTAGATTTTTGTTATCTCTTGCTGCATCATATGATTTAGAGATAGAACAGATGGATGTGAAGACAGCTTTCCTTCATGGTGATTTGGAGGAAGAGATTTATATGTCACAGCCTGAGCACTACATTGTTAAAGGTAAAGAATCCTTAGTTTGTAGATTAAAGAAATCTCTATATGGTTTGAAGCAATCTCCTAGGATGTGGTACCTTAAGTTTGATGCCTTTGTGTTGTCAATTAGAATTGTAAGATTGAAATCAGATCATTGTGTTTATTTCAGAGTTGAAAATGATTGCCTTCTTATTGTTGCATTATATGTTGATGATATGTTGCTGTTTGGGAAGGGTAAGGGTATGATTTCTGATTTTAAATCTCAATTATTAGCACAGTTTGAGATGAAAGATCTTGGGGCAGCTAGGTACATCTTGGGTATGGAAATCAGTAGAGATAGGTCTAACAAAAAACTTTGGTTGAGTCAGAGTAAGTATGTGAAGTATGTGTTGGACAGGTTTAGCATGGCAGATTGTAGACCACTTTGTGTTCTTGTTTCTATGGGAACAAAGTTATCTGTAGATGATTGTCCAAAATCTCCTAGTGAGGTGGAGGACATGAGTAGAGTACCTTATGCTAGTGCAGTTGGTAGTCTTATGTATGCTATGGTCTATACTAGACCAGACATTGCCCAAGCAGTGGGAGTCTTGAGTCAGTTTATGGCTAACCCTGGATAGGTACATTGGGATGTAGTTAAGCGAGTATTCAGATATTTGAGGGGTACATCAAATTACTCCATATGTTATCATGGTAACTCTTCTGGATCTCCGCATTCAGTTTGTATTCATGGGTTTGTGGATTCAGATTGGGCAGGTGATATTGATAGCAAGAGATCCACTAGTTCTTATGTGTTCACTATGTTTGGTGGTGCCATTAGTTGGATGACTAAGCGACAACCTATGGTTGCTTTGTCCACTACAGAAGCTGAGTACATGGCTTCTACACATGCTTGTAAGGAAGCCATTTGGCTTAGGAGATTGTGTTCTGATGTTGGTGTTGATGCAGAATAGATTACTATTTGGTGTGATAGTCAGAGCGCTATTTGCCTTGCAAAAAATCCAACTTTCCATGGCAGAACGAAGCACATTGATGTGTAGTTTCACTTTGTGAGAGATATGGTGGAAGATGGAAAGGTAAATTTGGAGAAGGTAGATACTGTGAAGAATGTTGCAGATGCATTAATGAAACCAGTGGGCACTGAGAAGTTCAGATGGTGTTTGGAGTCTATGGGCCTTTTGGCCTATAGCGGTTAAAGTTCCTGTTATGTTCCTGTTGCTCTTACAAGGTATTCGACAAGTGGGAGACTGTTAGGAATAAGGTGTCTCAACCTTGGATAATTCCTATTCTTATTTTTTTTTTGTAAATGTATTTTTAGCAAATAATGAAATTAAGTGTGAGTGTACATGTCTAGTTGGCATGTTGATGTGTCACTCCACTTGATGTGTCGGCATCTTGTGCATAAGAAGATCATGACTGAAATGGTCATGACGGATTCCTATGATGCGTAAGAACTATTTAAGGAATGTGCTATGACAGGTGTAAGAGCATCTTATGACTTGGGCCTATTTGGGTGCCCAAGAAGAAGTGGTTGGTGTGTGTAAGAGAATATGCCAAAAATAGGTTGGTATGACAAATTCTCTTACACTTCTCTTGTGACCATTATTTTTGGCAGATTCTATGACAAGCTATCATAGTCTATTCTAGGGATGGACGCCTATTCTTGGGATTGCATGTAACAGCTGTGTACATGTGGCTTTGTGCATGGGTCTTGGTGGTTGGATGCCAAACTCCTTTTTTGGGTATTTGTTGGGTTCTGAGGAGTTTATATATATGATGCTGCTTCTATGGGAGAGATACAATAAGTTTTACTAGTCTCTCATCTCCTGAAAGAACTTGCATTGCAAGTGTGTTGTAGTCTTTGTGTTGAAGATAATACATTGTGCAGGTTTTGGAGGGGTGGGGTTGTTTTACTGAAAGGTTTTTCCCCACCAGCATATCTTTGTGTTTATGTGTTTCAATCTTCTCTATCTATTTTCTGTATGCATGGTATATGGCTGCAATATCTTTGTTAAAGTAGTTAATGAATCTGAAATTGTAAGGATTTAAAAAGAATTTGCACAATATTTTCCTTTAGAGATTAGTGTAGGAAGCTATTTTCGCACCTGAGTTTCCTTACAGAAAATTGGAAATTTTTGGTTCGACACCGTATTAACCTTGATGCTATTGAAAAGAAATGTATGATGTTAGGTGGATTGATAAAATCCTCCTTTCTCCATACTTTCGACTAAGAGCTTCTTTTCCCCTCCAATCCATCTTGAAAGTTTTTAAATTAGAAAGAATGATCCTTACAACATGGGTTCAACTTTTCTATTTCCTCCATTTGGTGGAATATGTTAATACAACATAATGGTCAACTTCTTGCTATAGAATTTCCTAGACAAGCTCATTACTTATTTAAAAAAGGTGTTCAAAGTTTTGGTGATATATGGGATTTTAATTCTCTATACAATAGTTCTCTTGGGAAATGATTAAGCTCATTTTCTAGCTAAACATAAAGTTTAAAGAATTCCTAATTTTTGTGATATCCTTGGTTATAGTATATCTTTTTATGAAGATTTGCACTCCTTTACCATGTAATTTTTTTAGAGATTGGTTATGACTATCCAAATTCCCTTTTTATTGCTATCCCCTTAAGATAATTTATTGAATCCTTCTTCCTTGCATGGATTTAAATCTAAAATTGAATGAAAAATAGAGATGTATGCTTCATGAAAATATTTGGAGGAGGTTAAGTGAATAGATATGGAGATCTTGGGTTGATACTAATTAATGCTCAATTATTGTCTTGAATGATCCTACATTTCAAACTGTCTATTGGAGAGAGGTTGAAAAGTATCCAATCAAATGTTTATTTTGTCATAATAATGAGAGTCTAAAACATATATTTTAGGACCATTCTTTTGCTAAAATGAAATGGAATTCTATCTACAATTACTTCCCAGTTATTTTCAAATAGGGTTTGGGTAAGAAATCTATTGTTTTGGGCCTTAGCTTACAAAATAATGTATTTGCTAATTTTATAAGACACACCGTGTTATTTAACAAATGGAAATGCATATGTTTGGCTATTTTCAATAATCATTGATTCACCAAGAGACAAAAATGCTTAAGTTTTACTATGACATCTTGTTTGAAGTTATCTCACTATGTTTTCAAATGCAAGGAAAATTGAAGGTGCAGTCTACAACCAGGATGTTTCTCGATGAACGCAAACTTTAAATTCTCAGGCTACATAAAGAAAGCTTTGTCTGTTATGCCCAATTTCATAGTTATTTTGGATTTTGTTTGTAAGCTTTTGTTTATCATGTTCTTTGGTTCAATGACATGTTACAAAATGCCTATTTTCATATATTATGAATTTGTATGGTTGTTGTATTAAGTGTTGTTTTATTCCTCATGAGACAAGGTTGATGGACTATTTTTTTTTGTTTATAAGGGAAGTGTGTTCACTCTCTTCTTGTATAATTTTTAATTTTATGCATTATTTTGAAATTAAAAAAAGGAAACAATAAAAGTAACATGGTATAAAAAAAGAAAGTAGGAGAAGTAGTTCTTGGACCCCACATAGACTATATTTTGAATATATATTTTTAGTGTTTTGTGATCCTTGTGAGGAAATTGGAATGACTCCCCTATTCAACACATAATCCACTATACTATTGAAATATTTTATGATTATAAGAAAGTTAAGAATATAAAGAAGATGAAGGTTAAAGAGGAGAAGTTGCAAACTAAGTAGTTGATTATATGCTTGAAATAAAACTCTGATTTAAAGAGTTGTAGTTTTGCACAGTAGATGGTTAATAATTGAAAATAATTATTAACTATTATGAAATATGAAAAAAATGTAGGCTTGTTTTAGAAGAGTAGGCACTTTAACTATAATAGAAAAATATATTTAAATCTTATGGCATTCTAACTATTATCTTTAAAAACATGGCGAGGAATACCAAGTTATATGAAGGGAGAAAATAAGTAATGGCATGGAATATGTATTGTAGAATAGAATCTGGTAGGAGGTATGTAAAAAATAATTAAACTCATTGTTACAAGAAAATTAAGCTATGCCACAATGAACTATATTAGCAAAACAATTTTTTGACAAAACACTATACTCAAAAGTAGTATCATAAAGTTAATCCTAGAGCATAGTACATTTCCTATATTAGTTTTATCTATAAACATTGCTTGTGTTTGAATTGAAAAATATGTTGACATGCATGAAATGAGTCTCTGTAAAGGAATTTTTATACATGAAGATAACATCAAATAAATTTTTGTAAAGTTGGTTTTCAATAAGGAATAAGATGTAGAAAATCAACAAAATGTTTGAATTTTTTTTTTTGTTTCTAAATATGAAGATTATGACCATGGAGATAACCTAATACCTTTAGACATGCTTTACGTTAGATGGTCAAGTTCTCAATCTAATATAATTAGATTATAGATAAAAATTAGAACACTAATCAAAATGAGACATATACACCAAATAAATTGAAATTGTGGACACATAAACAAAGAGATAAATAACAAATATAATACTAAATATAAGAAACTATATAAATACATTAAGTATCTCTAAACTAGACAACATCAAAAATAGAATTTTTACTAATATACAAATAAACTATTATATTCAAATTAACTTTATAATTACTTTTTAATAAACTTATAATAAATTATCAATAATATCTATTCTTAAAACTCTCAAAGAGAATTTAAGAGTGTTAGCTTTGAACCAATAACAAATTTATAATAAACTATCAATAATTTCTATTCTTAATATTATTCTTAAACTCTCAAAGAGAATTGTAGAGTTGATAGGTTTTGAACCAATAACATTGAATATAAATGGCATGTGAAATTTCAAATAAGTCAAACGAAAAGCATATGCTTGGATAATTATTATTATCCGCCATTTTCTTTCAAGGTGAAGACTAATGTTTTTCGTACTATCAAACAAGAATTAAGGATATGCTATGGTAATTTGTTGAAATTTATTTTTTCAAAATTTATCTTTGTCTTGATTGGAAGATCATATATTTGTCTATAGTTTGTTTCTTTTTTTATTTCAAAATAAAAGATTATTTTTTTTGGCAAATCAGTTTTCAGAAATTGAATGGGTTTTTTTCATATATTCTAGTTAGATTTGTTTGCATTTTAAAATTCTATTGTAAAATTTAACTGTTTCAATTTTGTAAGTTTTTAATTTTATTTTAGTTGTTTATAAATTAAAATTCCAATCAAAGATTTAATTATTTGTATTTTTCTTCAAAAATCCTTTCTAATACATTTATTTGTTTGCATTAGACCACTTATCCTTCTGATTGAAGAGAAACAAATGTTCTAAGTCCAATTATAAGTTTTTTCTCCATATTACAAAACAATTTTAAAGTTTAAATAGATCAAACCATATAGAATGTGAGTTCAATTTTCCAATAGCAATTTGAAATTGAAAGTAAAATAGCAATTTGCCAATCGACTCGCAAAAAGATGTCAAGAAATTTGAAATTGAAGTTAAATGCTCTTTGCTGGAAAGAGAAAATTAGTCGATAACAAATTGCTTGAGTCCATGGTTCATAGCAAAGTATAGAATTAACTGGCATTCAAAATCTTGTTTATGAAAAATATATATTTGAAATGATTACAGTAATCATCATCACAGAGTTCCATATAACACTGCACAAAAGAATGCATTTTCATTTTTGGGCCTTTTGAGATAATGTTTCGACATGTGCCATGATCCTAAAAGATCCCCAGCTATTTAAGAGAAGAAGTTACATCTAGGCACGAATGGGTAGATCTTTGCGATACAGAATATTTCAGCTATATTAACTGTAAAAGCAATATTTCCGCGTGTTTATGTATAATATTATTTAAATGTTGATACAGAACAGTCACAATTTTGTGTGCTTAAATTTCAACTATCATTTTATTGATGTAAATTAGAATTAAGGTATAGTTATTCATGATTACAGTAGGGGAGAAGATTCGGTAGCTGAGCACTTTAACTTTACATTTTTAAAAGCTTATGTGGAAATTTCAAATTACTCGTAATTTTTTATGGTGGCTTACTTGGCAAGTCCCCTACTTATAATTAAGGTTTTAGGGCCACATCATCAACTATGATGCCACATCAGCATGCTTTTTGCCAAGATGCCCAAATGGCCCCAAAAAAATGAGACCAATGGTCTTACAAAAAGAATACCTATATTTGTGGAGCTGATGTAGCATCACATGATTAGTTGCTTTTTACAACTAAAAGTACACTTCATTCAATTATGAGTAGTCATTATAAGAAATAACAACTTTAAACTAGCAACTATTGATACAGTGCTGTTAAAAAATATTAGACAATAAACTAACGAGTGTAAGTATTAAATCAACAAACATAAGTATTAAATCAACAACTGATATCACAACTATTGAAATATATTCAGATATTAGATCCTTTCCCTATATTGCATTTGACAAATATTTTACTCGTAAATTTTATTGTGAACTATTGTAAGCACTATTTAGTAGCAGCTCGAGCTGCATTGCAGCCCTTCTATTATATAGAAACTGACTATAAATTCTGAAGCGACATAGAAAATACCTATAATGTGTGATTGGTCACTGGGAAACATGAGTACATATATATATGCATTCTACCTGTTTTGGAAATTGACAGTTCTAATGCTCAAGGCAAATGTAAGGGCGAACAGGAGGCCGAAGCCAATTAAAGCTGTACCAACATATCCCAAAAAATCATGCTCATAACCGAAGTGGGTTCTGAGGAAGTCCTTAACCTGTTGTTTTGTGCCGTCTGCCAACACCATTTCCTCTGAAACATCCCCAAACTGTGAGGCTACCAATGCATACATTGTCCACGCAAAGGGCGATGCCCAATAATACCATCTCCACCACACTGGAATTCTCTGCAACATTCCATCTCATGTGTTATAATTAAGCTCTAACAAATGATAATAATTCAATGTCATCATCTTAAATGTTTACTGCTTACTGGGCGTGGAATTAAGAAGCCACAGAAAACCGTCCAGATTGCGAGGAAACCGGTTGAGAAGATTGAAGCGAAGCTTGCATTAGGAGTGAGGGCCACTGTCGTCATTCCGTAGTAGGTGTAATAAATGAATGTAAACAATATGCAAAACAAAAACCACAAGAATTTTATGGCACTCCGTCTGAAATCAATCATTGTATAAACAATCACCCCATACATTACTGTCTGAACAAATATATATGGCACTTCAATAAACACCTGTCACAAGTACAATATTATCATCATTTACACAACATGAAAATGTTTTAAAAGAAGTTGAGAGGCATTTTACTGAAAACGTTTCAAAAGAAGTTGAGAGGCATTTTACAATGACAGCAAAAGATGGAGTCTGATGGTGTGAGTTAACATAAATTGTTGTATTTATGTTAAATTTGAAAGTCATCTATTTTTCAAATAATTATAGAACAAGATTCTAAGATATGTATAGTTTTGAAGAGAATCAAAATCTATATTTTTTAAATGTTTTATAATCATTTAGTTAAATATAAGTTGAAAAGTAAATGTTTATATTGATGATATAATATAATAGTTAAATTGTAGTATTGTAATTCTTGTTCTTTCAATTCATGTTCTTAGTAAATATTATTATTGAATATTCATGTTGAAAATGAGATTCATAATTCTATATTGATATCCCTCTTTCGATTACAGATATATTTAAAATATCTATAATTATAATACTGATAGAGAATTAAACATTAAACATCCGGTAATTGCTTGTTATTAGAACAAACCATAGAACTTAAATGGCTGTATACTTTCACTTACTTGAGCCAACGCATAAGCCAAAGGGGAATACATTCCTGAAGCCTTTTCCCTGTAGAAAACTGTTCTTTCCACGTCAACAACAGGCAGAACGGAAATTATATTGCTGTAACCCAGAAACAGAACTGCGGTAAACATGGATCCTATCGAATGGAGAATATCTTGCTCGTCTTCCCTGCATTTAGTTTATTTGACTTGTTATACAATTAACTAAACTTAGTTGCAATATGAATATTGTTAAATTATATATTATATCAACTGCTAAATATCTTACATCTTGCGTCCCATTCTCCAGAAAACTGTGCCAAAAAGTAGAGCGCATGCAAAGGTGAATAAGAGTCTAACAACGTTGTATTGGGGATTTCGCCAGTAAGACCAATGCTGCTTCCACAAACAGGCCAACGTTTGAACTACAAATGGCTGTGCAAATTCTGAATCGAAATATAAATCTTTGGATTCTGTGGCTGGTTTGCTTAGCTCTTCGATCATCATCTCGTTCTGCCTGCGTGTTTCTTCTCAACATTGAATTAAGCGTATTGGTATAGAAAGAAATTGAAATGAATTACAATAGTAGGTTTTATGACCATGCTAATAAGTTTTTTTTGAATGATTATGTATTAATTTTTTCAATATCGATGTTTCGGATTATAATTCACAATTTAAGAGAGTTCGTGGATGTTTGAATTCTCTCATTCTAATGATGAATCATAAAGTATGATCTGAAACATCGATGTTGAAAAAATTGATATACAATCGCTCCTAAAAACATATTAGCAAAATTATACATTACCCATAAAGGGATGATATCTTATAGAGTTGGGCGAAGTCAAGGCCAAGACGAGATTCAAGTCCATGGGAGGTAACATCGAGCATCCATGTTGCAGGGTTGAGGCTCTCTGTGATTTTGGGAACTCCCTCAATTGCCTCAAGATAATCAATTAGGATTTGCGAGTTGCGACCAAGAGGACCTGCATAGATTATCTCTCCTCGCTTCATCATTATCAACTGCACAAACACAAGGCAAATTTTGTTTCTTATTTTAGGCATTTCAAATAATATCGAAGGTGTTTGAGTTTGTTGAGCTGTTGTTCATGGATCATTTAAATTGCGAATTCAGAACCACCTTTTATTTGATGCTGGAGTGTTTTACTAATCTACTGGTCTTTCTATGGTCAGTCTATTATTTGTCTAGGTGTGGCATATTTCTGTAACCCTTAAACTAAATTACGTGATTGGGGCTCTTAGCTTGATTTGGCTCTATCAGCATGATTCTTTTACAATGCTATTGGTGTTAAATTCTTTTTTTCTCTATTCAAACTCCTCGATTTGATGCTGATGTTGCTGCTACAAGCTCTGATTTTAGCTAATAAAATTGTCACCATAAGTTTCTCCCAATGTTCATGAAACGTGATCTAAAATGAAAAACAAATATGGAAATACTATCGTTTATGTTATCTGTACAATTATTATCAGTATAACAATTAAATCATAATTATTACTTGTGAAATATAGCATTCCATGTCCTATAATTCTCACAACATATATCAATATTCTCCTACCAACATGTCAATATGAATTATTTTGTAATTTAACTCGATACATGATATTTAGCATAGTTGTAAGACAAATCGAACTTCAAATGAGTTTTTAAAACATTATAAGATTAAAATTAGACGCTTTATCTTCTTTGCTTTATTTGGTTACTATTGCAACTAGTATTCATGCTATATTACAATTCAACATCCTTAATGTCCTTAGCACATCCTTTAACTTTAGAAAAAATATTATTATCTAATTGAATCTCTTCAAACCCTAGAAAGCATTTCATCGATCCTAAAATTGTCATTTTTTTTACTTCATCTAGTTGATTTGAACGTGTCTATGAAAAAGCTTCATCAAACTTTAAATCCGTCTTTTCACATTATTGTATCAACATTGAATGGTTTATCTTATTTCCTTAATTTGATTCCTATTGCAATTATTGTTCATGCTATATTATAACTCAGCATTTAACCTCATTAACCCATCCTTCACTTAGTTAACCCATCCTTCACTTAGTTAGATTGACAAATTAAAAAGCTACTATCTAATTGAATCACTTAAATGCTAAGAAAGTATTTCATCACTTTTATTGAGTCCATTGTTAATAAAATATGAATAAATTCTATTATTCCATATTTTTGGTGCTTACTTGAAAGGTCATAAAGAACTTTCTTAAACTTCTATTCTTTTTCTTCATGTCTTTCAGCTTCACAACCTATTGGTTGTTGCACATATACTCTCCCACAAAAATCATTAAAAATAATGGTTTTACACCTATTTGATAAAATTTTCAATTGTTTTGTTCTTCTATTACTAAAATCACTCTAATTGCATCAAGTCTTGCTATAGATGCAAATATTTCATTGTTTGGTTCTTTTACTAAAAACATTCTAATTGTACAAAGTCTCGCTATAGATGCAAATATTTCATTATAATTAAGTCCATGTGGTGCAAAATATTTTTCTACTAATCTTGCTTTGTACTTTTCAACCTCATCTTGTGCATTAAACCTTGTTTTATAGACCCATTTGAGTCACATGCAATCTCTACCTTTAGCTTGAGTCACAAGGGTTCTTCATTCTCATGACACTTAGTATGAGGTATTTTGAACAACAATTCAAATTGTGATATTGCTATCAAAATTCAAGTATGTAGTTTTTGAGTCAAACTCATTGACCCATGTTTCATGAGTAGTAGTTCACAAGAACCCATCTCTCATGAGAATGTGTGGAACACTTAGCACTCATTGCACCTAGGTGATGGTCATAAGAGTTCTTCATTCCCATGGGCATCACCCCAATGCTTAATCCCTTTGAACATCACCTAGATGCAATAAGTGCTAAGTATTCCATTCATTCTCATAAGAGATAAGTTCTTTAGATCCACTACTCATGAAACATAGGACAATGCATTTGACTCTAAAACTACACAATTTAATCTTGATAAAAATAAGCACAATTTAAAAAACTAACTAGCCTTCTCAATCTTTTATTTTTAATTAAACTAAATTTAATCCTTTAAATAACTTTAAAAGACTAATTCTCAAACTTATAACAAATTAAAAGAGAAGTCAGGCACTTGCAGTTTGGCTATACCTCATCGAAGGCTTCAAATATTTCAATGCTTGGCTGATGAATGGTGCACACAACTGTTCGGCCTGTATCCACCGTGTTCCGAACAGCTCTCATAACCACAGCAGCAGCCCTTGCATCCAGTCCCGTTGTCGGCTTATCCATAAAAATTATGGAAGGATTTCCCACTAGTTCTACTCCAATTGTCAATCTCTTTCTCTGTTCTATAGACAAACCATTCACTCCAGGGTGACCCACAAGACCGTTCCTTACGTTGTCTAACTCTATCAGCTCCATTACTTCCTCAACAAACATCTGCCACAGTTTATGTAAATCAAAAAGGTTCAGCGAACTCAGAGTTACAAGAAACTGAAATTATTATTAATACCCACCAAGGAAAATATGAAATTGGAGATGAATTCCAGTACAATCTGATTACTATACCGTTCTGGTTTCAGAATCAACGTTCCGTGGAAGACGTAGCCAAGCAGAGTAAAGGAGAGATTCATAGATTGTAACGCAGGGAGAATGAATATCAGCTTGTTCACAGTAGCCAGAAATCCTTGCAAAGGTTTTCTGTCTTTTGGGAAAGCCAGAAATAGTGATGGATCCTTCAATGTACCCACTTGTTTTCCTACCGGCTAGAACATCCATTAATGTGGTCTTTCCAGCTCCACTCACTCCTACTAAAGCTGTAAGAACTCCGGGCCTGAAATATCCACTTACACTGCGCAATAGCTGCAGCCTTTCTTCGCCAACTCCATTTCTCTTCATTTCCTGCTTTGCACATTATAATTTCATCATTTACAATCATGTGAAACTGATCAAAGATAATGCCGTGGGTTACACCTGCCAGTGGCAGTTTGTCATGCACAACTATAAAATGGGTATTACTATGGGTTTTTAGTTGCACATACTGCAGGCATATCCACATGGTAGTTGACGTTGTGAAATGTCATGGACAAGGGTTTGAAAGGTAACACCATTCCCTTCTTTCCACCTTCCCATATGCTGGAGGTTGACAAGTTGCTACTTCCTCTTGAAATTTTCCCTGCAAAAGCCATATCTTTTTCTTACATTACATTCAGTTGAATGTAAGTCTAAGATCAAATAACCGTTCAATTGATCATTGTTATTTTTGGATTGAATTATGTGAGAGTTTCTTGATATATCAAATGATTGATCCACTGATCACTGCTGTTTTAGAAAAATTGAAAATAATCACAGAAATTGTATAATCTTTCTATTGTTTCAGAAAATTAGAAATCTTCTTGATCAAAGATCAGCTGATCAAAATGTTCATAGACTAAATAATTTAATACAATAGCTTCAATAATATCGGAATATGTAATTTCTCCCACTTTAGAATCATGAAATAAATAGAACAATCTAGAATTGAGATAAAAATGAGGATACAAATATTTAATATTAATGTTGGCCTAAGATCTAGAATTCTCTACGAAATTTCCATAATGGTCTATGCAATATCCAAAAATGTAATGTTTTGTACATGAAGCTAGTTCGAGCTGAGCATGTGTGGTGAATGCAGCAGCATTCGTAACTGATGTATTTTTTTATCAATAGATTAATGAAATATGGTGTGCAGCAGCACTTTGTGTATGAATTTGTGCATTTACTTCTACATCAATCTGTGTTTGTATCTCCATCCACTCCTTTAAATAAATAGAAGAAAAAAAAATCTTCAATACAATAAACACATTTTAGAAAATTTGGAAACTTGTCATACGATAACATACAAAATCTATATTTAGAAGACTTATGTTTAAGTCGAGCAAAGACTCAAGATTACATGCAAAAATAGGTGTAATGAAAAATTTTCAATATCAAAAACCCTCCTACAATCTAATCCAAAAATAACAGCAATCCATAGATGATTGTTCCATTTGTATGTTCTTAAAAAGACCAGTTTTCAATCTACCAGTATTTTGCATTTCAACTTGTTTCGATCGCCTTAATGAAAGACTCTGCATTTCCTCATCCTGTTCGTCTATCAGCTCATTTTCTGTTGGCGTTAATTTCTACCATGGTCAAAGAGCATTTATTTTAGAAGTTTCTTCAACCGGCAAAGGCAGTCGGACATTTAAAATAGAAGCTTCTGGTTGCTTCTACCAACCTGCCTTAACATGTGATTAAAACCTATAGACCATTGACTGTGTAGTACTCTAGATTGTTCTATAACCTCTTTAAATAGAGGGTGCTGTAATCAGTTTGATCAAGCAATAGATTGCTTCCTCTGCCCACTACAAAGTGGTTTCAGAGTAATTTATATTTGGGCAAATATTTTTGTGTTTGTGTTTTGTATTGAATCTGTGTTTTTATTTTTGGTTTGAGGAGTGGATCCAATCCATCCTCCCCTACATTTTCATCGACTATAGGTTGGGGTTTTCCAACAGCTGATGCATACACAGAAGAATATAATTATGTTGGTCACATTCAATTTATACAGGATGCTGAATAATGCATGAAGCTATATATTAAAACAAGGTAAAGTTAGTCCTCACGGTTGAGATACTGCAAAGCTAGAGTGAACAGCAAGTTTAGAACGATAGTGAAACCAATGAGTGCTCCAACACCTATCCAGTACCAGTTGCTATCCTTGAAAAGTCCTCGAGATTCTAGAAATCTCACACCAATATTCTCCCGAGGCTGAAAATAGGCGCCGTCAGCAGCCAGTGATTGCAACCAAGGATAATTAGATTTCTTTGATTAAAAAGTAAGATTTTAAAAAAAATTAATAATGCATGAAAAAGATTAGATGTATACCAACCGTTTGCCACCTGGTCGCTAAGAACTCGTTTACTGAAATAGCATTTTGAGCATAAGTGAGAGGGGATAACCAGTAACACCATATCCACCACCCTTTAATATCCTCTGCATATCAATAGTAGCTAAGAAACATTAGCACAAGCATTACCTGCTAGCATTTGTCCTTAAACAGACACTTTACTGTAGTGAAAGTAGGGACTACTAATGAACAAGAGATTTTTTATAAAAGTAAATTTTTTTTAATGAAAACAAGTTGTGTATGTTTAATTTACATTAACATTTCAAAATCTAAAAGCAAAATAATGATAGAAAACTTGTCTTACTTTGTCTAAAAATTAGGTCTAATATGGAGAAAAGTTTGTGGATTTGGTTGGGAAAATGTTATATGTGAGATTGATCTATGGTTTTGGTTTCTCCAATTCAATGAGAAAATTTAAAATCTTTTTACAAATTGATCTTATTTGTCGAATAAGTTTTTCAACTATAAATTTTCATCCGATTCTATCTCTTTTGTTCACGCTTCTGAAAAGTAGAATGATATTGCTGACTATTTAGCTAAATTAACTTCTGATATTGGCTGTAGCTTTTAATGTCATGAACTTCAGCCCATTCCTTACAATTTCTTCAGTTTTCTTATAGATTGTCTTATTTTGATTTTATAATTTCCTCCAAATTGTTACCAAGTGAGGTTGTAAATTTGTAATAGACCTATTTGAATTTTTATTCTATAGATTTTAATGACCACTATTATTGTTTAGGAAAACCCATAATTTTTAAAATTCTAAATTAATATATTACCTTTTGACACAATGAAACCACCTAGAACGAAGATCACCAAAAGTGCAAACACGCCGCAAGTGTTGCCGATAACTAGAGTCCTTGTAACTGAAGCTATGAAATGAAACAGCACTAGCCCGGTCTGATGGAGAACCACCAATAGTAAGAACTGTCGGAAAAACCTGCACAAAAACATAGGTTAGCAGAGTTCAAATGTAAATAGAAATGGAAATACATTGAACAGTGTACAAGAAAAGTTACCTGTTGGGATTGGGAGCATAGCCAATCTCATAATAGGTAAGAGCCACCCATGAAAAGGACTCTAGCAAGGAAACAGGAATTTGGGTAATCCAAATCGGGATGGAGAAGGCCCAGGAAGGGTAGAACATCAAATCTCTCTGCTTGTAGAACACTGGAAGCTTATCAAGTATGATTGCCATTTCTGAAACTCCATTGAACATATTAAGGATCAGAGCCAAAAACAGAGCTCCAATGTACATGGACCCGTCCGCCACATTTCTGTGATGCATATGAGTACGTATGAAAATTGACGTTGACAGAGATGCCACCATAGTTATCTGAAAAACCACTGTGTTTTTTTATCAGTAATAAAGCCCAGCTGTAATAATCTGAAAGCAAATTAAGAGCGAATAAGGATCAAGATATTAACCTGGAATAACTTGAATATGTGCACACCGGAATTCTTCTTCATTAGTAAGAATTGTCTATCAAAACATGCTTTAAAAAGATCTCTTTTGCTTAAACCATATTTTTCTTTAGTGAGAGCTGCGGGGTGACATTGTCTCTTATCGAATGGGATTGACAATTCTTGTGACAGTTTCTCTCCTTCATGAAAGCTTTTAAATGCTCGTGCAAACTCCTCTACTGACACATATCTGTATGCTTGACTCGTCTTCCACCAGTACTGTTGTTGGTCTTTAGGTGATGTTACCTGATTGCTCAACAAACATAATTATTTCTGTAAGAAACAGAGATATTATATAATAATAATATATTCTAAGTTTTGATCTGTTTAATTAGATCATTCAAAATTATACTAATAGATGGTTTTAGCATAAAAGTATGTGTGATTTCAGAAGAATTATATGAATAAGTCAAAGTTTAGAGTGAGTTATTTTAATCAAGAAGACTTGTAATTTAGACATATGCTTATTCAAATTTGCAAATTGTTGTAATCTGATTTACAAAGACAGATCCCAACATCTATGTATGTTGGCATGTTTCTATAAAAAAAATTAAAATGAAAAGCACAAGGATTTACTATTTATGAAAATCCATGAAAGAGCTTCTAAATGAGATAAATATTGCAATCCATGGTTTCTCAACTTACATGAAGAATAATTGAAAGTGGAGGTTTGGCTTAAACAATACACTTTAATTGTTGACTTAATTTTACAATTTATGAGAACAA
The DNA here is from genome assembly GCA_027943335.1 of Chamaecyparis obtusa. NCBI lineage: Eukaryota > Viridiplantae > Streptophyta > Pinopsida > Cupressales > Cupressaceae > Chamaecyparis > Chamaecyparis obtusa. Next base: position 1,225,340 of record BSBK01001326.1, on the reverse strand, counting down.
GAAAATAGTTTTTGAGTGGTTTAAACAATGCACTTTAAGTGTTGACTTAATTTTACAACTTATGAGAATGAAAAAATAGCGTTTGAGTTAAAATGTGGATGTGCATTTGTCTTAACTGATTACAACCCATGGTTTATCATTGACCATTGTATGAGGAATGATTGAGAGTGGAGGTTCAACTTAAACAACACATTCTAAGCTTTGACTTGATTAGATGACTCGTGTGAAATCACACAAATAAGTAGGTTCTATAGGGAAAAATAAATGATTTAAGAGCAAGAGGTTTTATAATATATGAGAATGAGCTAAAGAGTTTCTAAATTAAAAGGTGTGTGTGATTATCTGTTTCAACTAATCACAATCCATAATTTACCAATAACCATTGTATGAAGAATAATTTAAAGAGGAGGTTTGATGCAAACAATACATTCTAAGCTATAACTTTATTATACGACTCATCCGAAATTACATTAATAGAGAGTAATTTTAGTCGAACCATCTAAACAAGCAAAAGTTTTACAATTTATGAGAATAAGTGAAAAACTTTTAAGTTAAAAATTACTTATGTTTAAAATGACAATCTATAGTTCATAATTGACTATCATAAGAAAAATAAATAAAATAGGAGGTTTCACTTAAACAACACACTCTAGATTTTGATTTGATTAGATGACTCATCTAAAATCACATTAATAAATAGGCTTATCAAAAAATTTAGTGTAAATTAGATAAATTATTTAAACAGATCAAAACTTAGAATATACTGGTGACCCAAATCAAATTCAAATAATTAAGATGATTAATAAAACTTTCTACATAAATAATCTCACACAATTGTTAACACAAGTATTAGGCATCAACTACTTCACAATGCACATAATTTAATAATACCTCTTGCAAGAAACCAGTAACAATTGTTAACACAAATATTGGGCATCAACTACTTCACAATGCACATAATTTAATAATACCTCTTGCAAGAAACCTGCAACATCTTTCCTGTCAGGGCATTCAAAACCCATTGAGTGAAAAAATTCAAGAATGGATTGTGAAGGTCCATGGTAAACCAGATTGCCTTCTGATAAAAGGATCACATCGTCAAAAAGATTGAACACTTCTGGGGCTGGTTGCAGAAGAGAAATCACCATTGTTGATTTCATAATGTGAACATAGTGACATAAGCATTGAACAATCTGATATGTGGTGGAGCTGTCTAACCCAGTTGATATCTCGTCCATTAAAAAAGCTTTGGCAGATCCCACCATCATCTCCCCTGTTGTCACTCTTCTCTTCTGACCTCCTGAAATGCCTCTGCGCATATTATCTCCTACTATTGTATCCACACATATGTCTAACCCTAAAATCTGCTTCACAAGAAATCTTATTTTCAAACTGTTAAAACGAAAAAATTCACTAACAAAGAATTCAATGACAGCTTACCTTCAAGACATAGTCAGTCATTATGTTGGATTTCTGTCCTGCAATTGCTGTTGCCTGAAGATTTAATCAAAATCGTAGTTTGGTGTCAAGAATAACCTTAATGTAATGCACCGTTATGTTGGATGCAGTGTTACATATTTGATATACCTTCATAAATACATCAATATCAGGATCTGGCTTCATTCCAAGCTCCTTTTCTCGTCTCGAAAGCTCGCTTAAAATATCTACAGAAAATCATAATATACATTTTTAATATGTTCATAAAGCTTGAGAGTATTAACTGAAAATGAACAAGATAAACGATTTGGAACTTTGGATGCTTCAAACAATAAATATTGCACAAGGCAGTCTAAAGACACCAGCTTAATTGGAACTTTTATAGCCGTCAAAGGTTGTATATATTGCGTTGTTAAGATCACACTAATCTACATTTAACAATGACCTAGTGACACTGTCATGATATATAAAAGCCTAAGATATACCGTGTCTTGAACCGGTGCCTTGACATCGGGAGGCAAAGTCCAAGGTTTCTCGTACGCTCAACTCTCCCATATGCACATCTTGCTGACCTATGTAAGCACAAGTTCGTTGTGCCACAAACTCCTTCATCGAATGTCCATTATATGTTACTTGTCCTGCAACCTATAATTGAATCTTGAAAATCATGGAACTAATAAAAATATCAAAAAAATCTATAAGATTCCACAAACCCACCACCTCTAAGAACTTATTAAACAAAGAAATATATATATATAGTAAAGCTCTCCAATGCTAGGCTAGCTCACCCAAACTATACCCATTAAAGAAAATGCAAATATTGAGTAGAAGATCAAAAAAGTGTCGTTGTCTAAGAAAAAAAAAGGTATGGATTTATTGCAAGTTTTTATGTTCATTTCCTACTAGCATGATAATTCTTAAAAGGCACAGGGAAGAGGCACAATTTTTGGTATTCAAGATTGAGCAGAATCAAGATCTTTGTTCCTGAAAGTTCTTAGTTTTTTGCATTCCAGTTGGTTGCTTGATAACTTCCAGAAGAAGAGAAATTTGAACAAAATGTTGGAGGAAGTTACAAAGATTTTCCAATATATGTTTGTGAGGCTCTCAAGTCGATTTACACTTAGATGAAAGCATAATTGAAGATGGAAAAAACCCAAAATTGCATTAGCACGCAGTGCTCTTATTTAGAGTGTTTTTTTTTTTTTTGGCTTGTGGTTGTTTTGTGATTAATTGTTTTATAGACAACATAAATCTGCCTTCTACCAATTTTTTGATGAGCAACAAGATCGACATTATACAGATATCTTGAGTACAAGATGGGAATTCTAATGATCTTAGAGCTTTGAATCTATTGCATTGTTGTTAGTTTTGTTGCAAAAGCGTTAGTTTTTAAGATTTTTTATGCAATTCAAAGACAAATAGGAATGAAGCATCTTGCAAAGTAAAATTGCTTTGAAGATTAATTTGCAAAGGGGAATTTTTGTAAAAAAAAAAAGAGGAAGGTAATAATGATTGAAGGCATGTAAAGCTGTCAAAAGTGATCTAGATTTACTGTTGCAAAGGTGAGTTTGAATTATTTGTTTCCATGGGAAAAATAGGAAAAAGGTGAAAATAGAAAATGAAACTTTAATTTGTGAAATGGAAGCTTTAAAATAATTATTAGAGGTTAAAAAATATAATTAAGAAATGATAGAAGTTATGAAGTAGAGAACAAAGGAAAAATATAATTTTTTAAATGAAATTATTAATCTTGAGATTGAATTAGAAAAAGTCAAAGAAGAAAATGCAAAGCTATAAGAGAGTGAAATTATTTGACGAGATTAATAAAAAGAATGATGATTTGGAAAAGGGCTAGAGAAGTTAAAAGAGGAAAACAATTTTCAGAGAGGAAATCTTAAAATTGAAAGTAGAGATCAATAAACAATTATTAGCCTCAAATGAATATTTAAGGTCAAAATATTTGGTTTGTAATGTTGCATGTGGAACAAAAGATTTATGCTCTTCATCTGGTAATTGTGATTTTGCTGAAGCTCTTTGTGAGCGAAGTGAGGATCCTATACATTTGATTACGCAAATGTTACAATTTTTTTATTAAGTCAATAGGGAGAGGGCCCTGATCCCAATTATAGCATAGAGAACATTAAGAAGCAGCACATGAACCTCTACTTTAGGCCATTACAGTCAAAAGAAAGAAAAACCCCCTTTAACAAAATTAATCAAAAACAACAATACTATCAGCTTCAGATACCATCCTAGCATTACTACTAGCAACATTATCAATATTATGACCTATCATCCTAATGCATCTATAAGAATATATATATTTTAAAGTATAATCATAACCAACAGAGGTTCTACTCATGAACTGAAAATTGCTCAGATAACGGTAACTACTTATTAACAACAACCATGTTATGAAAACCAAAATAACGAGCAATTGTTTAAGACTATCATAATAACTAAACAAAGTAGCATTAAAAAAGTAGGACTAGAGAAAATTATCTTAATTATCATTAAATTTAGAGATATTTTCCTAGTCTTTAGACAGACTGTGAGGCTTTCTCTCCCATTGTTCAGTGTCTTCTTCTTGCGCTTCTCCCTCATTGTGATGCTCCTCCTTTTTCTTCACCATTTTCCTTATTCTAATTTTGTTTGTCACAACTCCAAATGTTACCTTTTTTATGAGGTCATAACCCTGCCGAGAGAAGATATAACAGTGCTGAAATGATCCTTGGTAATGACAAATTGGGTAGCAGGGTCCTCAAGAGCCATGATTCTCTTTCGCGGGCTTTCAATTTGATCCTAGAAATTAGGGGTTTCATTAATAATACCTAGAACAAGTGGAGGAGGGGTGTTCTCTAGAACGTCATCAGTAGCAGGAACAGGGGAATTATAGACCATAGTTACTATTTCCTCTAATTCATTTAAATTCATCATGATATCAACTGATTTATCTTCTTCTTCTACATAATCCCCATCCTCAGTATTATCTATGAATTCCTCCTCTTCTTCTGGTTCATATTCAAAATCTGTCTTAAGAACCACCTCTCCATAATTTGTTTACATTTCCTTTCTTTATTAAGAAAGTGGGATGACCTCCTTTCACTAGAGGTAACCTCATGTTTTACCTCCTCAACATTATCAATTCCCTCACCAACCTCTTCCTCCTTATCAACATCAATAAAACTCAACTTCTTTACTTTTTTACTCATTTTCTCACTTTTGAGGGACTCATTTTGTTAGTAGGGGTCTTCCTTTTTAGAGGGGTAGTGTCAAGTAGGGATGTTACAAGAGGGATTTCCTCTATAGTAGACTTAGAGTTTTTTCCCTTTTTCTTTCTGCTAGGGTTGGGCTTATCAGGAAGTGGGTTGCTTTCAATTAGTTCAATTTTAACAATGTTTTTCTTTGGCTTCACATTTTGGTTTTTCTCATTTTAGGGATATGTAAGGAGGCAGCTGGGGAATGGGGATTTATTAAAATTTTATTGATAAAGGGCATAGATGAGACCCTAATGAAGTGGGGGGATGCACCCTTAGCAATGTTGCTACTCAAAGATGAGAAGGAGAAAAATGACATATTTATCTTATGACTATTCCTGATATGGTTGAGGATAGGAAAGTGGTACCCATGGAAGATAGTATACCAACCTTCAAGGGTGAAGTACTTCATCACATAAATATTAAAAACAAACCAGAGCATAAGGGGGGGTTAAATAAAATCTATCATACCCATTGTCATTGGTGGCCACAACCAATTTTCCCCCTTCTTAAAAAATCTCTTCATATAAAGCTTGTAATCCATGGAACTTTTCTTCTCAATTTTACCGCCTTCACATTTTAACCTCGTGGCCTCTTCAATCAACTCTGAAGTCACATAGAACTTGATGCTTCCAATAATGGCATTTCCTTGGTGCCATAAGTTGTAAAACTTTATGGAAAAGCTGTTGTTGTATCCCCTCATCACTTGGAAGTATGAAATCATCTGAACTCTACTAAAAATGTCCCATAATTAATTGTTCTACAATAATTATCTACAACTCTTAGGTTTCGAACGCTTAAGAGGCTTACACATCACCTTCACTTCTGAGGGATTTAACTAGATATCTGAAGTGGACATGAGAGGCACACTCTTACCAAGTTTAGGATAAAACAAAAAACCCTTTTTCCACCTCTTACCAAATAGATTATGAAGCTTCTTGAACACAATAAAATTTTGCCTTTGGAAAAGATAAATTGGCTCGATATTATAATCCATCATCATTACATGACAACATTAGTTTCTATAAAAGATATTAATGTGATTTTTTAGACTATTGAAAAGACAACTCCCTCTATGGGTGTCTTTCAGATTATCATTAATGTAAATGATAATAACATGTGCTCATTAATGACATTATCATTATTTTAAACTTGCATGTCTTTTGGATAGTAAGGCCTACTTGGCTTCCAACTAGGCTCATGCTCCACGTGATTGTACTTTGAACAGATTGGTCAAAAAGCTTTTCAACCTTACCTATAACATTTTGTGTGATTTTAATAATTTCCTCTTTTAAAGAAAATTGATGAGGGCTTCAACTTGCTTGCCTTAGCACCACTCTTTATATTTATGTCTAAATAATCATTCATCTGTATGCAAATACAATTCTTAATAGGTCTCATATTATAGTCAGGCTTATAATTTAGTTGTTTAGAATTTATCATACTCTATTTGGAGATCCAGCCTAGAGAAAAAAATACAAAATGCTCATTAATTGTGAGAAAAAACCTCATCATAAACAAAGTTGACAATCTCATCTCATCTCTCATTATAAGCAAGAATTTCTTTAAGCCTCTTGGGGCACTGCTCAAATTTAATATAGCACATTCTTGATAATTAAGGCCTAAATTATCCATAAGGTCAACGGTGTTGTTTCCTTCCCTCAAAGTGTGGCTAATTTCATAATGTCTAAAGGATTCTCTTACAATCCTCCAAAATACTAAGAAGATACTAGGGACAACCAACACTTCATTTTAAGTAGTCCATTATTAGATTTGAATCTTCTTCAAGGATTATATTATCAAAATTCAGTTCTTTTAGGTGTTTTATACCCTACCAAGAAACAATATCAACCATGTTATTTGATCCAATACCCAAGTTTTTGTAGAAACCTTAAATAAGAGTACCCTTCCAATCCCTAATAGAACCACCTACAATAGAGTTCCTGGTGTTGCCTTTAGCACAACCGTCCACATTATATTTGATCTATCTTTCTTGTGGGGGGATCCATCTTGTTAGTCTCCTCTTCATTATGGTGGTCCAATTATTATTTAAGAGGTTTTATTTCATTCCCTAATTTTGGTTAACCCTCAACTCTTGGAGAGCAGGGATGATTTTTCCTTTCTCAAAGGTAGCAACATTGATGTTTTCCTAAAATTATTATTTGATAATTTGGAACAAGATAGTATTGCTTCTTGATTGATCCTTGAATATTTTTTTTATTTCATTTCTTCCATATGTTCCATATGACAAAAGAGGAATTTGGACCTAGAGGTTTTTGATAGTAGAGTGATTAAAAGGGCAAAAACTCCATTGGTTAATGAAAAATCTCATAGAATCTTGCATTACCCACCAAACATTGATCAAGGAAAATACTTGGTCCCACACCTTCCTAACATAGGGGAAAAGTAAAATAGATGGTTATACATTCAGAATCAAAGTAATAGAGAATACACATGTTCACCAGTGAGAAGCCTCTTCTATTTAGGTTATCAATTGTCAAGAATTTTCCATGGGTAGTGATCCACCAGAAAAAATTGATCTTAAAGATTAGATTAGATATCCAAATTTGATTCCATATCTGGTTGTTGTCTTCCTTGAATTCCAAAGCTCTATAAGCAGATCTAACTAAAAAGTGGCTTAAGGAATTATGTTTCTAGATCCATTTATCTTTGTTTAGTTGGGAAAAGAGGGAACAGTTAGGTAAGAGGGCGAAAGTGGATTTTAAACCCTCCCATACACTTTTGTTGACCTGTGGAGGAATGTCTTCACTTTATTTTACTTAATTTTTTAATTTCTTCCATAAGTGCTTACCATCTTACCATTGAATGTAGTTACTAACCAAATTTCCATATTTTTGAGATCACAAGCCATCCTCTAATCTGGTTGAAATTTTTATAGTCCTCTAGGGATTTATTTTGATACTAAATATCCTCTAAAAAATGCGTATTATTGCCATCCCCTATAATTTTCTCGCTACCCTTCCTTAGTACTTGTTTAGTCTTGACAATGTTGTTCCAAAGAGGGGATCCCAAGGTAGAGATAGAGTCATATAGAAAGGAGTCCACAAATCTATTTTAAATATATATTTGGCACTAAGAAGATTGGCCCAGTCCTTATTATTCTCTATAAGCGGCCACCCCACTTTAGCTATGAGCGCTCTATTGATGGGTCTTATTTTTCTGATACCAAGTCCACCAACTTTCTTTGAGCTACAGACTATATCCCATTTAACTACTGCTATTCTATTTTTTTTCCTTTTTACCAGTCAATAGGAATTTCTTTTGTAACTTCTCTATGCTATCAACCATCGAGCTAGGTATTTTAATAATATAGAGATAAAATACACTAGTATATTTTGGAGGTAGGCCTTAAGGAGTTGGATTTTCCCTGCCTAACTTAACAACTTGCCTTTCCAACCCACGTGAAAGATTATTTTGAAATCTTTCAATGAGGCTATTCCAATAAGTAGAAGAAAGGAAATTTAGTACTAAGGGGTAAATCTAAGTAAGAGTCAGGGAAGGAAGTAGCATTACATCCAATGACTTTCTTAATCTTGGTTTGGAGGGATTCACTAACATTAAAGAAATAGAGTTTTCTTTTGTGATAGTTTATTTGTTGTCTTGAAATCTTAGCATAGCTATCAAGAATTTCCTTCCATTTACTAGCTTCAGATAAGTAGGCTTCCCTAAATAAGAAAGTATCATCAACAAATTGTTGGTGGGAAAAAGGTTGGAGTTGGGAGGAGTTTTTTATTCCTTTCAAATTATTCAATTCTATGTTATTTTGAATGTTGTGACCCGATACTTCAACAACAATAATAAAAAAGTATGGGGACAAGGGGTCACCTTGTCTTAAGCACACTCCATAATTATTTTTAATAATTTTCTATTAAACCCATGGGTATGTGCAGGATCATGGTATGCCAAAAAGTGGTGATGTGAAAAAGAAGTCCTGATTGATAGACTCTTTGAAAAACAACTATAACTTTCAAACAATATAAATTTTTTGAAATCTGAAACATTCATCACATTCTATGCTTCACCTTATAAAATAATAATAAAGAATTCTTTCAAATTGATGAAGTTTAGACTACATTAAGGTAATTAGATACAAGAGTTTTTATATTCAGGAAAATTTATAACAGAAAAATCATAATTAATTATTTACTTAAAAAAAAATACAAAAAAATATACATCACATCCGGACATGAGTCTATTACTTTTATGTAGAATCTTATAAAAAAATATTATGATTTGATTTTGTTTAATGTGGTCAAACATACACCTACTTGTTATCTTTCTAGTCTGATTGATAGACTTATTGAAAAATAGGTATAACTTTCAAACTGTATAACATTTTTGAAATCCAAAACATGTGTCACATTATATGATTTTCCTACAACAAGAAAAATAAAAAAAGTTTTCAATTTGATAAAGTTTAGACTAAGTTAATGTGGTCAGACATGAGAGTTTTTGTATTCTGGAAAAGTTATAGAAGAAAAATCACAATTAATTATTTACTTAGAAATAAATTACAAAAAAAAATGTGTCACATCTGTACATGAGTCTACTACTTATATCTAGAATCTTGTAAAAATAAATTATCATTTGATTGTGTTTAAGGTGGTTAGACATATACCTACTTATTATTTTTTCCTGAGATTTTTGTACTACTACATTGAAATTTCAAATTTTCAACATATATAATAATTATTTTTCAAAAAAAGCCTAGTATCTTAGAAACTAAATTCAATTTTCTACAGATTCTCTTCTTACATATTTTTGATATAATATTTATAACTTGTTCAATTTTTTATGTCAACTTGCCTAAACCTGATTTTCTAAAGTTTCATTGCCACTTAAGGGCCTAGTTTGGCATACCATGATCCTGCACATACCCCCATACTTCTTGTGGACATCAAAGAAGAAATTCCATTTCACTCTATCTTAAGCCTTAGAAACATTTGTCCAATTTAAGAATCATACCTACTTTTTTGCTAGCCTCCAAAAAGTGAATGATTTCATGTGTGGTAATAACTGCATCCAGAATATTTTTGCCTTTAACAAATCTCGTCTGGTTTTGAGAGATGAGCTTGTCAAGGGTTTTTTTGAGTCTATTAACTATCACTTTAGAGAAAACCTTATAAAAGGTATTACAGAGGATGATGGGTCTATAGTCAGACATTACCTTAGCTTCAGCTACTTTAGGAACCAAAGCAATGGAGGTAGAGTTTAATTCCTTCAAGAATCTTCTCGTTCTGAAAAAATCTCAAGCAACATTGTAGATGTCAACACCAATTATATCCCAATAGAGTTTGAAAAAGATTGGGGGAAATCATCAAGTCCTGTAGCTTTAAATTCTCTAAAGGATAAAACAACCTCTTCCACTTCTTGAAAAGTGACTTTTTAACCATCTTTCTATTTAATTCCTCAGTCACTAGTTAGGGGATAATATCAAGCAAACCATCAGGATCAGAGAAAACAACATCCCCATTTCTATGAGGGTTACTAAAAGACCTAACAACCATATCAATGATTTCTACTTCCTCTTCTATGAAGTTACCATTGGGAAACTAATTTTTCCTAATCTTGTTTCTACTCTTGTGTTTAAGGGTGGATAGGTGAAAGAATTTAGTATTTTTGTCCCCCTCAGTTAGCCACTGAATTCTATATTTCTTCTTCTAGAACACCTCCTCCTATTTGTTTATTTTGATCCATCTTTCTCTTAGGGATCTCTCCTCTTTGCAAATATTTTCATCTTGTCCTCCTCTCTCCATTCTTCCTTGTATTTCTTGGAGTTCAGCAGTAACCTTTTATTTTCTTTTAAAGGAATTTCTATTCCATCTTTGATAAATTTGAGTTTTTTGCTGACTTGAACCATAGGTAAGCTCATACAATGTGTATTCCACCAATTTTCCATCAAACTTCTAAAATCAAGATGAGAAGTCCACATGATCTCAAATTTGAAAGGGTAGGATCCTTTTTTTGGCCTTTATTCTAAGCTAACTCAATGGCATTGAAATCATCAATATTAGACCAATTAGAGGATAGAAGAAGCCTCTCCAATCTAACTTGAATTAGATTTTTACCTTGTCTTTTGCTGGACCAAGTGAAGATTGATATGTGGAGCTCAATGTCAATCATCCTAGTAGTAGAAAGAAAGTTATCCAAGTCTAGCATGCTATCATTAAAGTCCTCTGTGCTGCCATATTTCTCTAAGGGATATAAGGGAGAGTTAAAGTCACCACACATCATCCATATAATAGCCTTTTTTCCCTAGATAGTAGTAGCTAGGGAGTCCCACAAGGATTTTATAGCAGTTCTAACATTAGAGGCACAAACACTAATCAAATTCAAAGAGATATCATCATATTGGAGCTCAAAGACTTGAAAGTGGTAATCAAGATACATTTGGAGGAATAATATAAGGTACCATAAAATTTATTAGGATTCCAAAGGATTGTCATCCCTCCTTGAGCACCTTCTGCATCACTATATTCTCATTTTTTATTAGGCCATATATGATTCACTATCTCTCCTCCTTCATTTTGGTTTCCTACAAAATTAGAATACCCACCTTATTTTCTAGAATAGAACACTTTAGCATGTGTCATTTGACGTGGTTATTTAAGCCTCTTAAGTTCCAAGACAAAATATTTATAATTAACTTAGTTAGTTTCCAAAACCCATCCTTGGGTTGCACACCTACTCCCTATAAGAGTGGCCCACTCATTTCTTTTTCTTTTTTAACATCAGAGAACCCATCAATTATTCTTTATTTTTTTATCACTACATCCTTTGCTAATTTCTTTTCTCTACTTTCCTTCTGTGTTGGTTTTCCTATTTTTGAATCACATCCAACATCTAGCTTTTTCTTCTTTTTACCTTTTTCTCCCACCACTCCCCACTCAAAATCATGTCCATATTCATCATTCCCCACCTTAGAAATAGGTGGAGGTTTAGAGGAAAATCCAAGAAAAGATTATAAGTTTTTCTTAAGGCTAGAAGATCCAAGCAGCTTGCTAATAGATCTCAGGGTTACCAAGGGGTCATTATTCTCTTTGTCATTTTGGGTATTGTCACTCACTCTAGATCCTCCCTCATTATTCAGTCCAAAAACCCCATTTAGATTAGAACAAATAGAGGAAACAACATTTTTATTCTCATCTACCTCATTTGAAATATTAAGGTCCACAACCATCCTATTTGTTGTTTCTCCTTGTGATAATTGTGACTCTATAGCCAGTGACGCCAACTTTCCATCCTTCTCCCATATCCTTTCATTTTTAATATCTTCATTAAATTTCTTGTTTCCCTTCTCCTTATTTTCTTTCTTGTCATAGACACAAAATGTACCGATTTCTATGGTATTTTACCCTAGACCCAATTCAGGCACAAGGTTTGGCTGGATCTTATAGGTAAAGGCCATCAGGTCATGTCAATTTCCTTATTCTTACTCAAAGGGAATCCTTCATATTACCAATAGGAGGGGGCAGAGACATCTCAATCCAAATCAAACCCTTCTTCTCTTCCAAAGCCTTTTGTTGTTGATTCCCACCCTTCTGGAACTTGCAAACATTATTGAGGTGTTCATATTTCTTACAAATATGGTAGAAAGTAGTAGCATTATCATACTCTAGATGTTATTCCCACAAACAATACTTAGATTGCAGGATAATAAATGAAGGTAACACCACATTAATTGTAACATTCACATAGATTCTCATAAAGAGAAGTTGAGATCTTTGTTGGGTGATTCTATCCACTACTAGGAGGGATCCAAAATACTCCACTATACCTCTAAACACCTCAAAAATCCAAAAGGGAGGTGGACCCATGTGGAAGCCAAAGCCCCCAAGTCATTTTGGACATTGAAACCTAGCTTCCATTTGCAAAGGAAATGATGTTTCTTTGGTTACTTCCATATGTCCATGGTCTAGTAGTAAGAAAATAAATCAAATCTTCCCCCAGGTCATTCTAGGCATTGAAACCTAGCTTCCATTTGCAAAGGGAAAGGATGTTTCTCTAGTTACTTCCATACGTCCATTGTCTAGTAGTAAGAACATAAATTAAACTGTCTTTGTTTAAAAAGATAAAAATAAATAATCTATCTCACTCTGCTAGGGTTCCATGCATACTGCTCTCTATTTACGCTTTTCTCCTAAGTTTCCCACCTCTCATACCACATTTATTGTGGGATTTTTCATTAGGGCTAGTTTATAATGGCTCCAGCCAACCTTGGATCAGTAGTTGATGCTGGTGCTTAAGTTGATGCTTCGAAAAGCCATGGCGCCTCCTCTGAAAAAATGTTCGTGCAAGTTTGTCCTAAAGGTCTTCCACGAGGTAACCCTAATATTGTGCTTAACATGAAAGAATTTGATGCTGCTTGTGATTAGTTAGAGAAACATACCTTGATAGGGTATTTTTTGGTTCGTAATCCTTCTAAAAGTATACTTGAAGAGTGGGTAAACAAGAGCTGGACTCCTCACAGAGTTTGCCTTGAAGGTGTTCAAAACCTTACTAAAGCTTTTTTTCTGTTTCATTTTGCTAACCCTTCCCAAGAAGATTCAGTCTTTAGCCATGACCCCTGGATAGTTAGGTCATCTTTTCTTGTGTTCTAGAGGTGGTCTCGATATTTCAGTGTCTCAGATGACAAGAAACTTAGGGTTCCTATCTAGCTTGAGTTTCCTGGTCTCCTATTGCCATGTTGGCCATTTATTGAGTCTATTGCCAAAAATCTTGGAAAAGGTATTGTCATGGAACATGATAAATTTTTTAATGTTCTCTCTTAGAAGCATATTTGTGTTGAGGTCAACATCTCCAGTGACCTCAAAGACTCTGTTGAGATACAGGTTAGTTCCCACACCTTTCCTCAAAAGGTGCTTTATTTTAACCTGCCAAACACTTGTTTTAGGTATCATTTGACGGAGCATAAGATCAAGGATTTCCCTTTGGCTACCCCTCGGGTCAAGTCATTGCTAAAGGAAATGCCTGCTAAAAATATAGAGGCTGGGAAAAATGAAGAATGGACCATAGTTGTGCGAAAAGGAAAGAACACTTCAGTTTCTAAGCAGGCACAAGCCGCCTCCACCTCTGATCCACTGCCACCTCCTCCAGCTGGAGAGAAACCACCTACCATTGAAGGACTGCCAGTTGTTATGCTCATGTCACATCTTGCTCCTTAGGGGAGATCTTCAACTGCGTGGTCTACCACCCTAGGGGTGGTGCTCACTTCGCAAGCTATTTCATTTTTTTCTTCCTAGACTGTGTGTTAGTCTCGCAACCCTGATGGTCGTGCAGAAGACCTAGATGAAAAGTAGTGGTATGTCTCCTCTAGAGATTTACTCACTAGCTTTGGTTCAACTCCAACCTTCTTTCAGAGTAGCTTCTCCTCTCTTGAGGAAGAGGAAAGAATGCAAGAGTTTTCATGAATTTATTATCATGGAATGTGTGAGGTCTGATTGACCTCTCCAGAAAGTAATGTGTTCAAGATACCTACCATAGATTTCATAGTTTGGATGTTTTGTGTTTGCAGGAAGTTAATTTTTTTGGTTTTTTGTTTACTTTTTCCTGTCGCGTCATTTGGCGGGATGACATTATTTTTTCTTCTCAGCATGAAGCTGGTTAGGGTGGTGTCATTACTATTATGTAACCTCACCTTCAATCTGTTGTTATTGCACATGGTTCTAACCCAATGTAGCGTGTCACTTGGATTTTTCTATCATTCAATAATCATTCCTTTGGTATAGTTAATATTTATGCTCCCAATGATGTTGTGGAAAGATCTCAACTTTGGTATTGGTTGGCTGATAATTTGCCTCCAACAACTTGGGTGATGTTTGGGGACTTTAATATGGTTGAGCTAGCCTCTGACAAAGAAGAGATTTTTCCTTTTTGATGTATAGCTGGAGATCGAGAATCATGGTACTATATGTGCAATAAATTGGGCCTTTTTGATCCCAATGCTAACCGTCGTCGGTAGATGGCACACTTGGTCTAATTTTAGAGTTGGTTCTGACCACATATTTAAGAGACTTGATTGTGCTATGATAACTGCTCAATATTTTTTCTCTTTTTCTAAAGATCAGGAGTTACCTGTCATTCCTTTGTTAGATGTGACCTTGTCCGATCATTACCCCATTTTTTTTTCCATTACGTGGCAATATTCTGCTCGATGGGTTGTTTCCACTCAATTTGTTCTTAACAAGTTCATTTTGACTCATACTTCCACCGTTGCTCACATTCTTCATGTCTAGAATTTAGAGCCTCGGCCCCACAACCACACTAGATGGATCCCTTGGTGGAATGGTGCCATAACCCGTACTTCTAGATTTCTCCACATTTACGGTCATCAGTTGGCTTGCTATAGGAAACATTCTTATGAAGCTAACACCAAAGCTATTCGCAATGCTTTTGATGCCCTTTCTTTGAATCCCTTTGATGCTAAGCTTCAACTTAAACCTTCTCAGCTTCGCCATGAGAAACAAATTGCAGACAACTATGCTACTCAGGGAGATCAAATCAAAGCTTTCCTCAACTGGTTGGATGTGGGTGATAAAGCTTCTAAAGAGTTTTTTCATGCTCTCAGAGACCGTCATACCAACTTTGGTATTCAAAAAATCAAACAAGGTTATGAAACCCTTTCAAAGATTCCTGATATTCTTCAAGGTTTTTTTTTAACACTATGAAAAAGTGTTTTCTTCATAGGGAAACTTAGTTGCTCGGGAAGAAGCTCTCAGGACGTGTATTGTTGTTATTCTAAACTACTTGGTGATTGAGCAAAATGCCTTCTGTGAGAAACTTCTCACCATCAGTGACCTAAAAGAGGCTATCTTTTCTATGGCTGATGACAAGTCCCCAGGGTGTGATGGCTTTCCTTGTGAATTCTACAAGCATTTGTGGGATGATATATGTTGTGACCTGCATAGAGTTTATCTTGAAGCCTACTATAATAAAATTTTGGGTGCTATTATTAATAAAGGGAATATTAAATTCATACCTAAATTTGGTGACCCCAAAGATATCTGCAACTAGAGACTCATCATCTTGTTGAACATTTCATACAAGATCATTGCTAAGGCTTTAGCTCTTAAAATTAGACATCTCCTTCCACTGATTGTCTAGCCAGAGCAAATTGGTTTTATTAAGTCTAGATATATCCTTGACAATATTATTGTTATCTGGAAAGGAATGGAATGGGCTCGTTAGTCCAAGCAGCACACTTTGTTTCTCAAAATTAATTTTGCCAAAGCTTATGATTGCATTGAATAGCCTTTCATTCTCGCCATGCTACAAGCTATTGGTTTTGGTCCCAACTTTTTGCAATATGTGAAAATGCTTTTTGGTGATGCCTCTTCTTGTATTACTATCAATGGCTCCTAGTTAGATAGTTTTGGACTTTTCAGGTCCATTCACCAAGGTTACCCACTGGCTCCTGCGTTATATGTGCTTTCTGTTGAAGGCTTTGGGTACCTTCTTGCCAATTCTGTCTCCTCTCATTTAGTTCAAGGAATTTCTCTTCCTGACTCCTCTTCCCAACTTGTTAATGGTCACTTTGTTGATGACTCATTTCTCATTCTCCTTGAGGATGAGGAAAATATATTTGATGCCTTGCAATGCTTGGACACTTTTTGTTAGGCCTCTGGGTCTTCTATTCAGTGGTATAAGACCCTTTGATATAGACAATCTTTTCTGCCCGCCCCTCCTTGGCTGGATAAGTTTGATTGGAAATGGGTTCAACATGGGGAAGTCTTCTGCTTCCTGGGCATTCCCTTTTCCTTTCAAGGCTCTTTTGTGGACTTATGGAATTATGTGATTGCTAGGATTGAAAAGAAGCTTCGGTATTGGATCTCTAAACCCCTCTGTCTTGCGGGGAAATTCCAAATTTGTTCTAAGGTTTTGGCAGCTACTCAAGTTTATTATTCTTCTTGCTAGGCTCCTTCTAAAGTCTTTTACCTCAAGCTGGAGTGCCTTCTTAGAGATTTTCTTTGGGCTTCAAGAGCCAACGGTCATGGGTTTCACAGAGTTGCTTGGGAGTATTTTTGTCTTCCCATAGATTCTGGTGAGCTTGGTCTTCTTTCCACTCGGAAGAAAGGGCTCGCTCTTTGTCCCAAATGGATTATTCATGCTCTCACAAGTGACAAGGCCTATAAAATCCTTGTCAGGCATTGTATTTCTTCAAGCTACCTTGTTCACAGGCCTACTTGGAAGGGAATTGGTCTCTAAACTCTCCTCATTATGAAGGAGCCTGTTTAGATTCAGGGCACCTTTGTTATCAAGAGAATATGGAAAGCCTTGGAAGATATCAAGCCTTGGCTTCGATGGGATGGTGATGGCTTTCACAATGGAATTTATTTGAATCAACATAACCTTTGGTGGTCTCCATTATTTTCTATTCAGGGTATTCCTTTGGCTAAGACTCAAGGGGCCAGTGCTCTACGTTTCTTCAAACATGGCATACAAACACTTGAGGACCTCTTCTCTAGGGTCACTATGAGCCTCTTCTCTTAGGATGATATGTAGGTTCAATACCGTTTGGCTCATCCAAATTGTCAGACTTTTGATCTATTGGTTTCCGCCATTCTAGATCATTTTCTTTATAAGCTTGGTGTTCAGTTTGTTTGACCTTGGTGGATGGATTGGAAATGGTATCCTACCACTCCTTTCAGCAACTACAAATAGAGAATGGGATACAGATGGTTGTCTCCTCATCTTCCCATGGTGGACACTCTTAACCAGAGATGGCATTTACACTCTTCTATGTACCATTAGAGCTCTCACTTCTAGACCATTTGGTCTTCTATTATAGAGCCCAAGATGGCTCTCTTTGCTTGGTGTTTTCTCTTCCAAGGGCTTCCTTTGGGGCCTCGGCTCAAACACTTGGGTGTTCATGACCCTCAATTTCCCTTTTGTGGAAACCCTGAGTCTTTTTTGCACATTTTTTGGTTTTGTAGGAGAGCTCAACAATATTGGCAGTGGAGTCATGATTTTTTTAAACTATTCTAGCTCGGGCCCTTCTCTTGGCATATGATTATCTTGGGAGATTCTCCGAGGCTTCCTTACAAGTTTGCCCAGATTTGGCATACTTTCAGGATGGAGATTTTGTTCACTTTATGGAAAGATAGGAATGATGTTCTCTTTACTCACAACTTTCTTGATATAAATATTTCTTTGTATAATAAAGCTTGTATATGTAACAATGTGATGATGCAGATTTAGGTGCAAGCTAACAAATGACTCTAGAGGTGGCTCACCTTCAAGAGCTACTCAATCATTAAGGAAATTCTCCTTATACAGTTTCTCAGGTTCCTCCTGATTCAGTTTCTACGGAGTGTACTCTACTCAGGGGTCACCACCGTGGGCATGGCTCTTCGGCTCACCGCTCCCACACTCCGCGATGGATCCCTGTCACCACTCTCTTAGAGGTGGCGATGATGGTTGGTGGCACCGCTCAGCTTCTCCACCTTGTTGCGCCTCTGGTTAGTCTCTGGCTCTGGTTTTGTCTACCCTTCCTGATGCTCCTGTTACTCGTCATGGCCCTACTTGGCCTCTAGCCACCTCCTCCAAGTTCCCCCGCCTGGCTCTAGCCATTTCTCCACCTCGAGCAGAGGAGAAAGATAAATATACTGAAGATACTAATGATGGCTGGTTATTTCCTAACCCTCTTGTCAATCCCAAGGATGCTTGGGGTTTTGATGATAGAGATCCTCCTCCATCTGCTAGCACTGCTCTTGCAGCTTGATGACTTTTTATTTTATTTTATGAATGATTTGTAGTTTTTGTTATTATTTCTGGCTTTATGCCATGTGGACTTTCATGGGGTGATTTTTATATCCCCCGACCCCTTTTTTATGAATATGTAACTTTTATATTCAATTAATAGAAAAGGCACTATTCATAAAAAAAAATCTATTTGGCATCACATTGATTTTAATACTACTTTTGAAAGTACCTATGGAAGAAACCCATTTTCTTAGTTGGTCCACAGAAGTTCTAAAGGAGAGGAACTTACCCACAAAGGAGAGCTCCATCTCAGTCATAGTTTCCTTCACTATTTTATGGGGGACATACACTGTAGTACCATTAACTTTACAGGTGACTGCTTTTAGATTCCTAGTTTCAGTCTACTTCATATTTGAAGGGCTGACACCCATCAACTTATCCACAAATGAAGATAGATTATCTTGTTGGAGAAAAGACTCTTTAGAGGCATCAAATTTGTCAAGAACATCTTGTAGATTCGTAGCTTCAACTTCAAGTATGATTTAGGTGGACTCCAAGGCTTGGGTAGAAAGGCCTTGGATTGCAATAGTTAAGGGAAATGAAAGGGAGACCCACATGTGGTCCCCCCCATCATCCCCATGAATGGCATTGGAAGTAGCAATGGGCACATATCAGAGTTGAAAGCCTAGTAGAGTGATCCTCATTGCTCCAGATGTAAATGTTGCAAGTTGTTTAATGATAATGCTGGTTTAAAAATGATAAAAAGAATGGGATATAAATCTCAAGATTTAGACAATCACAAATAGGGGAACAATAGAACCAATTGATCCAATAATAAGGACAAAACATGTAGAACTAGGGTATGTCACATCTCATAGAAATAGTATTCCAGATGTTGCAAGTTCTAGCAAGTTTATTCGAGAAATTCAATATTCTTATTGTAATAAAAAAATGCATACTAAAGACAAGTTTTTTGAGTTGCATTCATGTACCTTGTGTGGAATGAAAAACCATTCAGAAGATACATGTTGGACTAAAGTACTAGAGAGTGGACCTATTTTAGGATGTATTAAAATGGATTGTAGATGGAGTTTTGGATCAAGTTGGTACAAAATATCATGTATGATCAAAAGATTATTTAAGCACAAGTATTCCTATGTCAGAAATAAAGTGTCTTGCAAGATGAAAGTTGGAGGAAGCAGATTTTAGATTTTTAGAATTGCATGAAGAGGAGGCTATATATGGTCTTGGTTGGAGTGAGCACTAGCATAATGACTCATGATGGTCAATCACGGATTAATCATCATTGATTTTCAAAGGCCTCACATTTGGATAGTGTTGGAGTACCTATATTTTGAGACTTTCTTCAAAATGCACATTGTAGGGGAGTAAGGATAAATTAATGATGATTTTTCACAATGTTTATTATGGGGGAGAATGAAGGATAATAAACATTGCTTAATAGAGTTAGTTATTAGTTTATAAACTGGTTGGATTTTTCCCTTATATTTTGAAATCTATATATGCAAGATTGTATTGTGGAAATGTAATGCACAATGAATACAATGTAATATTTTTAGTTTGATAGTTTAACTACATTGTATATTATATTGTTTGTTTTTCAATTCTATTATTGTTTCTCTATTCCTACACGATGCCCAATCTATGACCTTCCAATTGTGGTTAATATAAGTTCATTTGACCAAACAAATTACAAATAACATTTTGTAAATAGAAATATGAACATAGTAGATGGGTGCAAAGTTTTGCAAAAGACAAAGAAATGCCAATCTTTAAGAAGATTCTTTAATTCTTCTATTATTTAGAATGGAAGCGGATATCATGGAATCTATTTCATAAGTTTTCGTCATCCAAGCTACTAATGCCAAACCCATAGTAATAAAAAAGAAGTGAAGGGACCTACACTATCTCATCTATAAGAAATACCTACATTTTTAATAAGTAAAAACCATATACCTCTATTAACAAATCTTTTGTAATTAAATAATAATTATATATAATTTTAATTAAAAAACTAATACAATAAAAAATTATATTTTACTTTCTATTTGTATGGAAAAAAATAAATAATAAAATTAGATTTTTTATAAACTTAAATTTCATTGTCTATTCCTTTCTATCAAGGAGTACAATATAAAAATATATGCACATTATATTTTGATAATAAAATAAAATAATATTAAGATTTATTAGTATTCTTTCTATAGAATGAACTTTATAAGACTATGTTTCTACTATCTATTTTAATTTAAAAATATAAGAAAGAATAAAATAATAAAAAATAACTGATTTAAAAATTAAAATTTAATAGAACTTCATAAATTTCCATTTCCACTCTATTCAACAATTGAATCTTATAAAACACAATATAAAATTACTTCAACTCTATATTTGAATAAAATTTATCCTCATACAATAAACGGCCACGTCCTAAAGATATTTTTGATAAAAAGATCTCATTCAATTCAATATTGAACAAAGCAAAAAAAAAAAAAAAAATACCCAACATTTTTTTTCATTTAAAAGTAAGATTTGATGTAACACTATCAAAACACAAAGTATAGCCTAATACACGACTCTAAGATTTGACTCCTTTTTAATTCATTGTCCATCCCGTGATTGTACTGATACACACTCCTAAATCAATGAGCATTGGCAACTATTTGGGAAGCTGCTCACCTGAAGAGTCGTGTCCAATTTTCCAGCTAGTCCCAACAATAAACTAGTTTTGCCTGATGCAGGCGGCCCAAGAAGGAGGGTCATTCTGAACATAAGCAGACCGAAATAGGAATGATATACCATCACCATAATCATCATAACAGTAACAATTATTATGAACAAAATTCCCCGTAATCAATTTCTTACCTCCCGGGTTTGATTATACCGCTGACATTTCTTAGAATCCTCAACGTTTTCTTCTTGCTTTTACAGAGCCCAAGTGATCCCGAAACATCCTATTTCAGTGACAAATATGCCCTTAGTATTTAGCAGACTGAAAATTATACGAGTCCTTTTTTTCATCAAGATTTCGAAAACAGAAATTCAATATTAAAATCTTGAGAGAGAATATTTGAATTGGAGAAGAGAAACACATGATCCTACCTCTAACATGTTAAGACTCCAATTAATTAGGGTTGGCAGTGCTCGTTTGCCCATGTAGACACTAGCAGAAACATTGAGCTCCTCAAAACGGATTTCGATTTCTGGTAAGATGATCCCAACTCTGCATACCATAAAGAAAACTTAGTAACTGAACAAACTATAGTGCAATAAATCGAAGCACGAAGTGTCTTATAGAAACATCTAACCGGTCGAGTCTTTCACGAATTTTTCTAAGAAAGACTTGGTTATCCTGATCTGCAACTTTAAGCAGCCTGTCAATCAGTTGTTGTCGAGTATGTTGGCGGAGATTGGTAACATCAATTTGTTCATGTTGGGAAGCGGATGAATCTTGGAGAATGGAAGTTCTCAAGCGGTCATAAGTGGGGAGCTTTTCTATGGCAGCCTAGATGAGATCTTCTTCTTCTTCTTCATTGTGTCTTCTGAATGAGGAGGACACTGAAAATGCACTTGTTAATGAATTGGAGCTCAAACTCCTCGCCATTTCTCTTCTCCTTGTAACACCACGCTGAGGAGAGGAAACTCCCTTTATTCACCGCCATTGTCGTGCAACGCTTTCTCTCCGAGATTAATCTGTGAGGTATTAGGTATTCACCTTCACCACATCCGGATGAATCTGTCAACTTCATGGCTTAGAAGCTGCCAAAACGCTGTTTTCAATCATTACTATCTTTTATTTTACTTGACAAAACAGTTTAAAAAAAAAGTGTCCCAATTTTGTAAATAGTTCCAAAGTGTAGTTGGCATTTTTCTACATGTTGGTGCCTTGAAAAGGGGAATATCAGTTGTCAATAGTATATTATGAAAGACCCATTTTAAAAGATTGTATGGTACATTTTATGAGGGAGAAGACTTTATACGTGAGAGATCATTTTTAATCTAGATTCTTGCCTATCTTGGACAACACATGTTAAAGATAGGTAATATGTGTCAAGGAAGTTTAGCATGCGGTTTTGTAAATCATAAGTGATTTCTAGATTGTGAGAAGCTTATAAAATGAGGGTTTGAGAAGGAGTTTGTATCATTGAGTTTTGTTTGCAAGAATGGATGCTAGAAGGATGCTACTGAAGTTCCTCCAAGCTTGAGTTGAGGTGTAACTCCTGTAAGAACTTGCATTGCAAAGGTGTTGTAAATTTTTGTTGATTTGATAATACATTATGCAAGTTTTAGAGTGTGGAGTTTTTCTTTCTTATGGGTTTTCCCCATAGAAACCATTTTGTTATGTGTTTATTATTACATTCTTTATGCTCTTATGTGTCTCTTAAAATCTCTATAATAGCTAAGTTGAAATTTGTATAATCATCCTCTCAATATTAGTGTAGGAAGTGTTTCTGTAAACCTTTGCTTTCTTACAAGTGGTATCAATGTCTGGACAGTTTTGGTTCTATTTTTTTGGTAGAGGGTTTTTTGAGCTAATCAATATTTGAGTATGAGCTTGTGCAAACTATTTCAATTTCTGTATTGCAGGATAGTAAAGATAGCAAGCATATCGGAGATGATGGTAGTAGAGAAGTTTTCTAGCACAAACTTTGAAATGTGGAAGATGAAGATGGAAGATTCGCTAAAGTGATCAGGATCTATGGGATGCGGTGGATGAAAATGTTCAGAGGCCTATAGATCCAAATTTAGTTGCATGGTATGATGTAATGGATAGAAAAGCTAATGGTCTCATAAGATTGTGTCTTGCAGATTCAATTCTAATAAATATCCATGAAGAATCTACTTCGAAGAAGCTTTGGAAAAAGTTGAGTGAGATATATAAGAAAAAATCACTTGTGAATAAGATTTTCTTGAGGAAGAAGTTGTATTCCTTGAGAATGGAAGAAGGTAGACTAAATTATGAGCATCTAGAAAGTTTTAATATGTTGGCGACTTAGTTGACCTCAGTAGGAGTGTCAATGGATAAAGAAGAAAGGTGCCAAATCTTGCTATTTTTGTTGCCAAACTCATGGGATAGCCTTGTTATGGCCATAGGGAGCACTTTAGTTTTCTTGAAGATGAAGAATGTTGTTGGTTCTCTACTTTATGAGGAGATGAGAAGGAAGGTCTCTCTGAATGTCAAAGAGTCTTTGAATGTTCAAGGGAGATCAAGAGAAAGAGGCAAGAACAAAAAGAAGCATGGTCGTTCTAAGTCCAAGAATAAGGGGAGATCAAAAACCCCTAGTAAGAACAAGGCAATATACTAAAACTATGCAAATATGGACATTTTTGAAAGGACTACAAATAAGATAAGAAAAAAAAGAAGCAAGATTATGGTTCTAAGTCCAAGAAGGTAGATGAAGATGTTTTTATTGCAGCATTGGCCACTCGTGCAAGAGATAATGCATGGTTGACAAAATCAAGTGCATCTTTCTACATGACTCCAAATAGAAACTAGTGTAGTAAGTATGAAAACTTTGATGGTGGCACGGTATATTTGGGTGATCTATTTTCTTGATATTGTTGGTTGTTGAAGTGTTCATGTGAATTTTTTTATGGTAGAATTAGACGATTTGATGGTGTCTTGCATATCCCAAGACTAGCAAGAATTTTTTTATATGTTAGCTCAAACTAATAGATGTGAGTGTGGATGTACATTTTTTTGAAGTAGGTGTGGAAATAGTGAGAGTTGCTATAGTGATAGATAAAGGAAATAGATTGGGTACATTGTACTAGCTTGATGCATGCACAGTTAAGTGCAATAACACTTCAAATAAGATTGTGAGAAAGAGTACTTTGTTGGAAAAAGAGAGGGTTTCTTTTTTAGTGGATGGTCACGATGTTTGGGTATCCAAGGGTTCTCTTTCTAGTGAATCAAAGTTTCCTACAGAGAAGATAATGTTATGGCACTAGATACTTGGCCAAATATGTGAGAAGGGTCTATGGACCTTGAAAATAAGAACCTTTTTGATAGGTTGAATAATTGCAATCTTGAATTTGATTTTGTGAGCATTGTATTTATGGAAAAACAAATCATATTTAGTTTTACTCAAGTTCTTATAAGTCTTAATGTGTATTGGATCTAATCCATTTGGATGTATTTGGTCCAGTTGGTGTTCCTCCTATTGGTACATCAATTTATTATATTTCTTTCATTGATGATTTCAGTACAAAAACATGGGTTTACTTTATTAAGAGTAAAGTTGAATTTTTTAGTTATTTCAAAGCATTCAAACCAATGGTTGAATTGCAGAGTTGAAATAAGATTAAATGTTTAAGAAAAGATAATGGCAGTGTGTTGGTTAATAGTTTGTCCTCCCTTTAGATTTATAATCTTTGACTCTTCTAAACACCCAAGGTGAGAGAACAAAAGGATGTTCACCAACAAATGGGTCAGTGTAAGTTTACTATCACTGCCCTTTGAATTAGCAGGTACAGTTCCCTGATTGTGTTTGATATTCAGTGAATTTGTTTTTATGCATCATCAGATACTCGGAATAATGAAAATTTTAACCAAACTACTTGTAGGCACAAGTAGTTCAGACGAGGATAAGAGGTGGATAACCTATAACCTTCAGTAGAATGCTGATCATAGATTATCACAGAGTTTATCTTCTAACCTAAATCTATCTACTCTAAGAATGCATAATCTATTGAGGAGAATAGAAGCAGAATCATACATGGACAACAAATGGAATTACTTAGGCTGCAATTACTAACATGAAATGGAGTCCAAGTAGGAATTAAAGTTCCATATACAATTGTACTTTCTATTCAAATGCATCTAAACTTATTGAATGAATAGGAGAAGAATCATACATGAAAAGTAAATAGAATCACTCATACTGCAATCACTACATGAAATGGAATCCAATAAAGAATTGCAGCTTCATATATAACCGTTCTTTCTATTCAAATGCAAATGAATACTAATGGCACAACAAACATGAAATAAAGCTAACAACTGGAATTACTTATGCTCCAATACCAAGTTTGCCAACCTTGACATTATCAGAAAAATGTACATTTATAATTCCCTATGAAAACCCCATCAGTCACAGGTAAATCAATAGTCATGTCATTATGACTCCTTCTCAGAAAGTAGAAGATGAAAACTTCAGAAGACAAAACAAATCATTTCTGCAAAGAACCTTTAATCTTCTGGTATTCTGTTGTTGGTGCCATATTTGAATTTGGTAACCATTGAAGAACCTCAAGGTTTGAACTTACACCATCGATCTATAGTTGGACGGTCACGATCATAACCTTTTCAATGATCATCTCAACTTCCCATTTCACATGATCGTATAGCACATTTTAGACTCTTGCGATCACATGACCGCTCTATCATTGGCGCACATGGATCCCAGCAAAGCACCATTTCCTTTATAACTAAATCAATAGCTGTCATTATACTGGGTTGGTTAACTTTTGATCATATTCTTTAGCGAAATAGCGAGCACCGTTAGATGTGATCGCACTTTAACCTCCTTACTCTACTTAAGACTCGGGTCCCACTGTAGAGTTTTTTTTTTATTGGGTGGTAGTTGCATGATCGCAAAGGGAAAGAATATTCCTTGTGATCATGCGCCAACTGTAGATCTTCTGCATCCGTCAGAACTCAACAATAATCGGGTCCACAAGACAGATGGCAGTCGGTCAAAATTTCGCAAGAAATAAATGTCATGCAACTTTTCCATGCGAACAAGCGACAGCCACATATTCTGACTGAACATTAACCAACAACCGTAGATCTTATTGCGCTTTAACATGCTCAAAAGCTCAAAACACTGGTTCCACCTGATAGTTTCCAAGTCAGAGATTCTCAACCAATTAAAAGCCACCAACCATGCACACTTGGTAGTGGACCCCCTACACTTTGTCACCTCTTAAAAAGGTAAAATCTATGGCTATCTTAAGATCTCATGCGTTTGACACATCCTTTGCGAAAACACACCCACCATCGATTCTTTATAGATGTCAGGACCCTCTGACAAGCCACAAAACTAGCTCCCGCTGACAACTGCCAACACAGTACTTCATTGACCAATCACATATTGCCACATGTGCTTGTGTGACATTTTGGACCCACTGCTTTTATTGACCTAAACACCTGGAGGATCAAATGGATGGCGCATGATCGGAAGGGCTCAAAAGATTCTTTGAGATCATGCGCCAACCATTGATTTGGAATCTTAGCCAACGTTATAAAAGCCTGAACGCACCTTGCTGCATGAAATACTTCAACGAATCAGGGATTGCCACGTCACAATATCTGGCAAGCGGACATACCACTTTTCCTTTGTCCACAGGTCACTCTGACAGCCCTGCCATATCATCAATTCATTTTGCCAATAACATGCCATCACCTCAGCTATAAAATGATACCAAAGGCGGGCCTGCCAGGACAAGTGGCACCTTGTCGCTATACCGCATGTTAGAGACTCTGACAATATGAAGGCTTGCGAATTAATGACAACCACACATTTTGCAAGGTTGGAACATAGGAAAAATTATTGTAGGGAACTTAGGAAATACTAATGGCCGTAGATTTTGACCGAACCTTAACCACACCAAACATTAACTATTTTGATCAACCGAGAAGAAATGGGTCTAACTGACTGGAGTTGCACACTATTACAGAGAATAAGATCTAAATATTTCAATGCTAGCTCTGTTATTACATCAGTCACATGAAGACTTTCCTCTGATTTCCTTGCAAATGCATGGAGATCATGATTCATAATCATCATTCCATTTGAGAAAGAACATCAATAGGAGCATATAATCCTTTCTAGGTTGGGATCTACCACCTACCTGATATAATGAGACTTTTAAGACAACCCAGCCGGCTAAAAACATGAAGGCAATGGAAGGGAAACTCATAAAAGATTTCCTATCCTAGAGGGGACCTAGACCTAGACCTCAACATGACCAGACCTAACTTGTGACACCAAAAATTTCCACTTGACCATAAGACTACAAGACAAAAAGTGGGGCAACAACTGGCTCCGACTGGGGATTTAAGCATTACAATGCTTAAAAGAACTCTAGAAATCTCTGGTTCCACATGACAGCTGACAACTTGATAACAAGAGAACTAAATCTAAAGAAAACAATAGCAAAAATTGATAAAACAACAACTAAACTATGAAAGGGAAAGAAACCTACCTACCTAACTACCACGCAGGGATTACCTGCTCTTCAATTATGCATTTGATACAACTTCAAGTCCTGCCTATTATAGGAGCATGGTAGAGACTCTCTAGAAGGATATGCTAATCTAAATGAGTTGTTTTGATTCACCTGCACAATTTGAAATGGACCTTTCCACAAGGACTGGAATTTTGAATGCATTCCCTTGGGCTCATGTCTCTTATCCCATAGCAGCACCAGATCACCTTCCATAAATTTTCTAGGCATTGCCCTTTTGTCAAACAACTTCTTGATTCAGTTCTGATGTTCTGTGATCTTATCTACCATATCCTCTCTTTCTTCCTACAACTTTGTCAAATATAAGATCCTCCTTTCCAAACCATCTTTGAAAACATCATCTTCAATTGCAGTTTTCAGCTTACAAGAAGCCAGTTCCAATGGTAATGGTAAGCTAGCCTCCACTCCATACACCAATTCAAAAGGTGAAATACCAATAGCTCTTTTTGGAGTGGTTCTATCTACCCACAGGGCATCATATATCCTTTTATGGCAATTTTTCTGATTATCAGCAACCAACTTCTTCAAAATATTAATCAAATTTTTATTACTAGACTCAGTCTACCCGTTACCTTGAGGAAAATAATCAAAAGAATGTCCTACTTGAATCCCATGATCATAACAAAAGGCAATAATTTCTGAGGATGAAAAGTAAGAGGCATTATCCAAAATCAATTTGGTAGGAACTCCAAACCTTACCAATATTTGTTCTTTGATGAACTCACATACTACCTTAGATGTAGTCTTCTTCATTGGTTTAGCTTCAACCCATTTGCTGAAGTAATTAGTGGCAGTCAAGATGTAGGAATTTCCTTGACTCAAATGAGGGTTGATAGGCCCTATGAAGTCCAAACCCCACTGCTGAAAAGGAGCTTCTATCACCATCGGTCTCAAGGGTAATGTAGCCAACTGAGGTTTACTTGTAAATAACTTGCATTTTTCACAGTTACCAACCCACTCGTATGCATCTTTGAACATACCAGGCCAATAATAACACTATCTCAGAATTTTGAAAGCAGTCACAGTGGATGAGAAGTGTCCTCCACATGCTTCATCATGAAAGGATTTCAATAACTTTTCTTGTTGTTCCTTATCAACACATCTCAAAAAAGTACCATCAATTGCTTTCTTATATAAAACATCATCATGAATAACATACCTCAAGGCTTTGGTTTTCAAATTCCTCTTTTGTTTAGCAGTCAATCCATCCAGACATTCACCATATGTCAGAAGATATGCAATATTAGAGAACCAAGGATCTTGCAGACTTACCATGACCACTCTGTGATCATCTTCTTCAACTTGTTGATCTTCTGCTATGGCTTTGCAAAGAGCATTCCCTCTTACAAGCTTTGTTGGTCTAATATCAATATCATACTCTTGAACTTTAGCAATCCAAGCCCCTCTATTATTACAACCAACATCTTGCTGCGTTAGTACACTTTTTACTGCAGTGTTAGGCACGTGAATAACTGAAAGTGAATGCAGAATATAAAATCTAAAATTTTTCAATGCTCTCACTATTGCATAAGCATGTTTTTCAACTTGGGAATACTTCAGCTCATGATTCTTCAAGGGCATACTCATGAAGGCAATTGGAGCTTGTATACCTTCTTTGTTTTCTTGCATTAATATTGCTGACATAGTGTGCGCTGATGCATAGCAAT
The DNA here is from genome assembly GCA_027943335.1 of Chamaecyparis obtusa. Classification (NCBI taxonomy): domain Eukaryota; kingdom Viridiplantae; phylum Streptophyta; class Pinopsida; order Cupressales; family Cupressaceae; genus Chamaecyparis; species Chamaecyparis obtusa. The sequence continues at coordinate 1,195,984 of BSBK01001326.1, read as the reverse complement.
ATATAATGAATTCCTTGATATAATCTGGATGAATCAGGATAGGAGCATTTGCAATGGCACCTTTTATGTTTTCAAAAGATTTCTTTCCAACATCAATCCACTTAAAAGATTTATTACCTTTCATCATGTCAACTATATTTTTCACAATCTCAGAAAAATCAAGTACAAATCTTCTTAGGAAATTCACTTGCCCAAAGAAAGATTTAACTCCTGTCTTACTCAATGGTAGACTCAATTGCTAAATAGCCCTAACTCTGTCAAGATCAATTTTTACTCCTTCTTGAGAAACAATGTGACCTAGAAGCTTACCTTCAGTGACACAAAATACTAATTTTTTGGGATTCAATGAGATGCCTTGATCTCTACATCTCTGCAAGACTTTTGCTAAATCTTCGAGATGATCTTTCCTCTTCTTAGAAAAGATAGTCAAATCATCAACATATATCACAATGATTTTATTTTTCAGATCTCCAAAAGATAAGTCCATAGCCCTTTGAAAGGTTGCACCTGCATTTATTAACCCAAAAGGCATCCTATTATATGCAAATGTGCCCCATGGTGTTGTGAAGGCTATTTTATATTGGTCTGCTTTATCTACCTGTATTTGATTATATCCTGAGAATCCATCTAACATGGACATCATCTCTGATCCTGCCACAATCTACAACAAATGATCCATGTTAGGTAGAGCAAAATTATCCTTGAGAGAGGCTTGATTCAGATTTCTAAATCCATGCAGATTCTTATCTCTCCATTCTTTTTCCTCACAGGAACAATGTTTTCCACCCAAGTGGGATGATGAATAGGATAAATAATCTTTGCTTGCAACATCTTATCACTTTCTTTGAAAATAGCTCCCTCAACCAAAGGATTGTAATTTCTCTATTTTTGTTTGACAGGCGTTGCTCCAGGTTTAAGAGGAATGGTATGCCTAAATTTTCCATCCATGAAGTTCTTTAAATCTTCATAACTCCAAGAAAAAATGTCTTGGAATTCAATTAGCAATTCTCTAACCTTTGTTCTTTCCTCAAGAGTGCAGCATTTTCCAATGTTTATCATTTTAGGACTATCCTCAGTTCCTATATTGATTCCATCAAATTCCCCACAAGTTTTTCCTTTTTTATCTCTTTCCTTCTTTATGTAAGCATCATGTTTATTAAAGATTTTTTCTAAGGATACAATATGAGAAGGAATTCTATTATCTTTCAATTGAATAATACCTAATTTTAACTCCTCTTCATCAGTTGATAACCGCTCCCTCTTTTGATTACTTTCAAGACACAAATCAGCAAAGGGGCCTATTCCTTCTATAAACTGCTGAATATGTTTATCATCCTCAAATACCTGCCAGGATTCTTCATTATCAGGCACCTTAGGTCTGAATATTACTTCCATTCTATAAATTTGATCTTTAAAATCAGGATGCGATAGGAGTAAAGATGTAAACGCTGCCAAAGAATCAGTTCTAGAATTTTGATCTCTTGGTACTGAACTTATTGAGAAAGCATTCAGACTTTCTATTTCATCCCACACTTTATTTCTGTAATTTTTCAATCTATTATTTTTAATAGCATACTGATTTCTTACTTGCTTCACCACCAATTCAGCATCCCCTTGGACTTTAAGTAATTTAACTCCCTTTTGTTTGGTTGCCTCTATGCCAAGAAGAAGAGCCTCATACTCTGCTTTATTATTAGTATTTTTAAAGTCCAATTTGTAAGCTAGACAAGTAATTTCTCCATTAGGGGCTATCAAGACTATTCTAGCACCCGAACCAGCTTTAGCGCAACTTCCATCAAATTCTAATGTCCATAATTGTTTAACATATGCATGATCTAATTCTTCATGAACATCAGAGCTGTCATACTATAGCATATAATTTCCAAACTGTGTTTCATGATAAAGGATCTGTGATCTAGGACCATCTGATTTCAGCACTATATACTTTTCCTTTCCTTCCAGTTCTAACTTCACCCCTTTATTTCCTACTAGAATAATTGCAGAAGACCAATCTAATTTAATCTCCCCTCCCATATCTTTGCAAAAAATTCTACTGAGGAGCATCCCATAACTCTCAGGAATATCAGCTACAAGGATTGTGAGTCTCAATCTTTTAGAAGGGTGAGCTGCTAAGATGACTTGAGCATCTTTGATTTGACCAATCAAAGGCACTTGTTTAGCATCCATAGAGTAACACCTACCAAAGAATTTAGTTAAAGGCAGTCCTAAAGCTTTAGCAACTGATGTAGACATTACATTATTTGAGGCTCCTGAATCTATGATGCAATTACTCAATTTGTTACCATTGATAAAAAGTGATACATAAAAAGGCTCTGGTTTCAGATTTGAACAGGTAGCACGAACAGTAGATTCTTCTTCTTGGAATAATCTAGGAATTGAAAAATCTTCATCAGCTGAATCTTCTCTATTAGTACTAGCCTAGTTTTTGTCACTAACATTGGTATTGACATGAATTCCTTCTTTATTTTTACAATGTTCTACCAATCTTTGAAGTTGATCAGGGTTTGATTTTAAATAATCCATAGGAGATATTTGAATTTTAGTTTCTTCACAAAAATGTACAATATCAAAGGAATTAGATAACCTATCTCTCTATTCCTTTTGTGAAGAACTAGTTGCTATACCATTATTCCTATCCGCCTTGTAAGAAGGTGCTTGATTCTTAGCAGGAATAGCGTTAGAGGCTTAATTTTTAATTTTCTGACCTCTAGTCATCACAGTTAATTGAGGTTCCTCCAAAGTAGCAAAGCAATCACCTCCTCTTTCTGAATCTGATTCATACTCACAATATAAACTTACGAAGTTGCCATGAGGAGCATGATAGTCTTCATTTTCTGGATATTCAAAGCCTTGCTCTTTTTCTTCTTCCATTTGTAAATATCTGATCATATCATCACCAGCATTACCATCGTGGTCTGATCTGATATGGAAAGCATTCAAATTATGTTTCTTTGGAGGAGCTTCAATAGCTAATCTTTGTTGAGCAGCAGGAATCTGCAAATTTTTATTTCCAGCTTGATATCTTGGTCCTTCTTGATAAGGTTGATAAAATGAATGGGCTGGCCTAGTGACCTATTTCTTCAATGCAATCAATTCATTTGATAACTTTTGTAACATAGCCTTTGTGCTATTTGAAGTGCTGGCTGTACTATTTGTGGAACCAACGTGAAACTCCTTTTTCCATCTCCTAGAGGCTATCATATCATCCTCCATTTCTACTGCAAGTGTTTGTGCAGTTTCTAAATTTTCCACGTTAGCTCTTCTTAATTGAAAACCGAGTTCTAGAGGCATAGAGCTAATGTAGAATGTTTTCTGGTTATCTCTAGTTGGCACACTGGCAGTTGGTATTCTTTAAATGAGTTTATTAAATTTTTCATTGAAATCTCTCATGGAGATAGATGGTTCCTTCTTTATTTGAGCCAGTTGTAATAACAAACTTTGTGCATCTTCAGCACTCTTATACTTTCCTTCAAATCTCTGTTTCATATCATTCCAACCGGTAATACAGTCTGTAGGTAAGTCTTGAAACCAATCTGCCGCATCACCGACAAGAGTATCTACAAATATTCTAACAACAACATCTTCATGCTGAGGATTTACCATGCTACATGCTTTATGAAAGGCACTTAGATGTTGTTCTACAGATACTAAACCATCACCATTGAATCTTGGGAAATTCTTCTTTGAAGCTTTTGGTAAATCATGGTTGGTTGTAAGATTCAAAGGCCTAATAGCATTTCCTCAAGGAACAACCATGTTTTCTAATCTTGTATTTTGTTTAATTTCCTAAATTGAAACTAAGAGGGGAAGTGCAATATCGTGCAACAAAAATGAATTGCAAGTGGTAGAGATAGGGATTCTACCAATAGGAGGAGAGGAAGATTTACTTCTTATTGATCTTAAAGGAACTACTGTAGGCAATTGAAATTCTGCAGACTTCTTAGTTTCAGTTTCCCTTGCTTTTTCTCTTCCTTTCCTGAAAATATCTTCAAGGATTGGGAAATTGACCCCTTTGAGTTCTTCGTATGCTGGATCAACCTTTCCCTTTTGTTTCACACTCATGGTAAATTTGGAATCTAGGATGCTTTAAATTCTGAGAAAAACTTATTAATATCTTCTTCTTTCTAAAGTCCTCCCCAGTAGAGTTGCCAAAAACTATTGGTTAATAGTTTGTCCTCCCTTTAGATTTATAATCTTTGACTCTTCTAAACACCCAAGGTGAGAGAACAAAAGGATGTTCACCAACAAATGGGTCAGTGTAAGTTTACTATCACTGCCCTCTGAATTAGCAGGTAAAACTTCCTGATTGTGTTTGATATTCAGTGAATTTGTTTTTATGCATCATCAGATACTCTGAATAATGAAAATTTTAACCAAACTACTTGTAGGCACAAGTAGTTCAGGCGAGGATAAGAGGTGGATAACCTATAACCTTTAGTAGAATGCTGATCATAGATTATCATAGAGTTTATCTTCTAACCTAAATCTATCTACTCTAAGAATGCATAATCTATTGAGGAGAATAGAAGCAGAATCATACATGGACAACAAATGGAATTACTTAGGCTACAATTACTAACATGAAATGGAGTCCAAGCAGGAATTACAGTTCCATATACAATTGTACTTTCTATTCAAATGCATCTAAACTTACTGAATGAATAGGAGAAGAATCATACATGAAAAGTAAATAGAATCACTCATACTGCAATCTTTACATGAAATGGAATCCAATAAGGAACTACAACTTCATATATAACTGTTCTTTCTATTCAAATGAAAATGAATACTAATGGCACAACAAACATGAAATAAAGCTAGCAACTGGAATTACTTTTGCTCCAATACCAAGTTTTCCGACCTTGATATTATAAAAAAAATGTACATTTATAGTTCCCTGTGAAAACCCCATCAGTCACAGGTAAATCAACAGTCATGTCATTATGACTCCTTCTCAGAAAGTAGAAGATGAAAACTTTAGAAGACAAAACAAATAATTTTTGCAAAGAACCTTTTATCTTTTGGTATTCTATCGTTGGCACCATATTTGAATTTGGTAACCATTAAAAAACCTCAAGGTATGAACTTGCACTATCGATCTGTAGTTGGATGGTCATGATCATAACCTTTTCAATGGTCATCTCAGCTTCCCATTTCGCATGATCGCATAGCACATTTTAGACTCTTGCGATCATGCGACCGCTCTATCATCGACACACGTGGATCCCAGCAAAGCACCATTTCCTTTATAACCGAATCAATGGCTGTCATTATACCAAGTTGGTTAAATTTTGATCATAGTCTTTAGTGAAATAGCGAGCATTGTTAGATGTGATTGCACTTTAACCTCCTTACTCTACTTAAGACTCAGGTCCCACCGTAGAGTTTTTTTTTAATCGGGCAGTAGTCGCATGATCGCAAAGCGAAATAATATTCCTTGCGATCATGCGCCAACCGTAGATCTTTTGGATCTATCAGAACTCAACAATAACTGGGTCCGCAGGATAGATGGCAGTCTGTCACAATTTTGCAAGAAATAAACATCGTGCAACTTTTCCATGTGAACAAGCGACAGCCACAGATTCTGACTAAACATTAACCAACAATCGTAGATCTTATTGCACTTTAACATGCCCGAAGGCTCAGAACACTAGTCCCACCTGATAGTTTCCAAGTCAGAGATTCTCAACCAATTAAAAGTCACCAACCGTGCACACTTAGCAGTGGACCCCCTACACTTTGTCACCTCGAAAAAAGGTAAAATCTATGGCTATCTTAAGATCTCATGCGTATGACACATCCTTTGCAAAAACACACCCACCATTGATTCTTGTAGATGTCAGGACCCTATGAAAAGCCACAAAACCAAATCCCACTGACAACTACCAACACATTACTTCATTAACCAATCATAGATTGCCACATGTGCTCGTGTGACATTTTGGACCCATCACTTTTACTGACTTGAACACCTAGAGGATCGAACGGATGGTGCATGATCGCAAGGGCTCAAAAGATTCTTTGAGATCATGTGCCAATCGTTGATTTGGAATCTTAGCCAATGTTATAAAAGCCTGAACCCACCTTGCTACATGAAATACTTCAACGAATCAGGGAATGCCACATCACAAAATCTGGCAAGCAGACATACCACTTTTCCTTTGTTCACAGGTCACTCTGACAGCCTTGCTATATCATCAATTCATTTGGCCAATAACATGCCATCACCTCAGCTATAAAATGATACCAAAGATGGGCCCACTGAGATAGGTGGCACCTTGTTGCTATACCGCATGTCAGAGACTCTGACAATATGAAGGCTTGCGAATTAACGACAACTGCACATTTTGCAAGGTTGGAACATAGGACAAATTATTGCAGGGAACTTAGGAAATACTAACGGCTGTAGATTCTGACCAAACCTTAACCGCACCCAACGTTAACTATTTTGATCAACTGAGAAGAAATGGGTCTTACCGACCGGAGTTGCACACTGTTACAAAGAATAAGATTTGAATATTTCAATGCTAGCTCTGTTATTACATCAGTCACATGAAGACTTTCCTCTAATTTCCTTGTAAATGCCTGGAGATCATGATTCATAATCATCATTCCATCTGAGAAAGAACATCAATAGGAGCATATAATCCTTTCCGGGTTGGGATCTACCACCTACTGATATAATGAGACTTTTAAGACAACCCACCCAGCTAAAAACATGAAGGCAATGGAAGGGAAACTCGACAAAGATTTCCTATCCTAGAGGGGACCTAGACCTAGACCTCAACATGACCAGACCTGACTTGTGACACCAAAAATTTCCACTTGACTACAAGACTACAGGACAAAAAGTGGGGCAACACAGTGAATATTGCTCCACTGATTTTGATACATTTTATAAAGATTGTGGTATTAAAAGACAAAAGACAACTATGTATTCTCCACAACAAATGAAGTTACATAAAGAATGAACAAGACCTTGATGGAGAATCCTAGGAGTAAGCCAAATGGTGTTGGATTGGAACAAATTTTCTAGGCTGAAGCTATAGCCATTTCTTGCTACTTGATAAATGAGTCTCCTATTTTAGATCTTATTGATAAGATGCCAATGGAAGTGTGGTCGGGCCACAAGCCTTCACTTAGACATCATAGATTTTTTATTTGTGAGGCATATGATCATGTGCCAAAGGAGAAGTAGACAAAATCAGATAAAAAACTTGTTAAATGTATATTCATTGGATATGGTTATGGTGCACAAAAGGATACAAGATTTGGGATCTTGTTGCACAAAAGATATTTTATTCAAGAAGTGTTATTTTTAGGGAAACTAAGAATTCTTATATTTTAGTATAGCCAAAATAAATAGAAGAAAATAAAGATGTGATTCAACTACCTACTACACCTGAGAAAGTTGAATCAAGGCCCTTAGAAAGACAAGAAGTTGAGTAGAGCTCTACAAGTTTTGAATCATTAGAGGACAAAGAGGAACTTGAATCTAAGGTTTTTCAAAGGTCTAATAGACAAAGAAAAATACTTGAAAGCTATGGATATTCTCTTGATGATTGGAGATGCATATTTTCTTTGAATGCTAATATTAATGAACCAATATTTGTAGAATACCTGATCTTAGTATAAATTATTCAAATTCCTAAAGAATAGACATGGATGAAGAGACGGTAGCTTTTAAAAGGAATGATACATGGGACCTTGTACCATTTCCTAAGGATGGAAGCTTCTTCATTGTAAATGGGTGTTAAAAAAGAAGACAAGTTCAGATGGAAGCATTGAAAAATATAAAGCATGATTAGTTGCAAAAGGTTACTCTAAGGTTGAGGGAGTATATTATGGTGATATTTTTTCTCATGTAGCCAAGATGACATCCATTTAGTTTTTTTTTTCTATTATAGTAGTTGATGATCTAGAGATCAAGAAAATGGATGTAAAAACAAATTTCCTTCATGGTGATTTGGAGGAGAAATTTATATGACACATCTAGAGCACTATGTGGTGAAAGGTAAACATCATTTGGTATGTAAGTTAAATAAATCCATGTATGATTTAAAACAGAGTCCTAGTGGTGCAAGAGAACCTTAATTAAATGAATGTAAGCCCAAGGGAATGATAGGTGTAAGTAGGGTAGGAATGATATATTAAAGCCCCAAGATTCATTTGGATGCAAAATGTATTGGTTTGATTCAATTGTAAGCCAACGTTGGCATTTAAAGTACACTTAGGACCTTATAGGGCCATTTAGGGCCATAAGTCTAAACATTGTAAAATGATCTATAATGGAGGTATTTGTGATGTAACATAATTTTTTGACCCTTTTAACCATATACAAGTCCAAAATGATACCTTGGAGGTATTAGGTTTGGTAGAAGGTCATATGGAAACAAGTTGCACAAAACTTGTCAAGCAACTTTTGGTGAAAAGTTGCTCAATTGTGACCAACAATCAGTTGGTTTAAAAATTAATTGGATATGGTTTAAACTGGTTAGAATAAGCCTTTTTAGGCTTCAATAGTCCTTTGATGTATGGTTGGAGTCATTTGAAGAAGGTTTAGAGAAATAAACAGTTGGAACATTCTAAAATTCTTGTGGTTTTTCTGTGTAAATGCACGTGTATGGATTGGTAAATTAGATCAGTTGTGTGTGTTCCCAATTCTTTCTTGAATTAAATTCATAATGCAAGTGGTTTGATGTCTGAAAGTTATCATTGTTGCATTTGGCAAGTAAATCTCTCTTGGCATGTCTGAAACCCTCACTTTCTAAGGGTTTTGTAGAAATAATATCTTTTGACCTATCATCCTCTAGTTAAAACTCATGAAACCCTAGATTTTGATAGGTCCCTATATGTACTCTATAATTGTATAGGTTTTGGAGTGGGGAAAAAAAGTGGTGAATTTTTGCAAGTATTCCTAAGCTTGGCATCTCTATGTGATAGGCAAAGAGATCAGAGTTGAATGATCATGTGAAAGGATCAGGGATGGGATTTGGATGAATGAGAAGTTTTGTTTGAAGGATTTCAAGGTGTGAAAAATACTACTAAAGGTTGGTTGTGATCAAAGATAACAAGAATTGGTAAGTAACCCCATGATCTAGGCCTAATTACCCCTATTAGCCCTCTGGTGTGGCATTGGTTTAGTACTTAGTGAATTGGTTGGACACCCAATCTTGGAGTATTGTTTATGCCTTCCAAAAGGGTATCTTGAAAGCTCCTCTTTTTTATAGGTCATTGCAGAAGAAAATGTTATCCTCTATTCACCTAATTATAAGACCTAATTGGAATTAGGCCTATTCAAAGGGTGTATGAGTACAATTTAATGAAGGGGTGAATTTGGGTTTATCTAACCTATTCAATCTATTTTTTGGCTATAAAACATCCTTCCAAGATTTTGTGTGATGAATTGGTCTTGTGGTCCATTCAAAACCATAAAAAAACAAGTTAAGCCCATAAAATAATACAAAGGTATGCAAGCCTTGAGTTGTTTATTTACAAGCTATCCTATTAGGAACATATAGGAGCCTTTGAGTTTGTCAAATTTATCAATTGAAGCATTGCATTGGATTAGGGATCTCTTGAAGTAAAGGTTTAGTAAGGTGGGAACATTAGGTCATCTCTCTTTAGACCTAGTTGAGTCTAGGGATTCAAATCATCCTTTTGCCTCCTCATCATATTGGTCACAAGAGGAAGAAGTAGAGATAGAGGCTAACACAATTCCTCCCAAGAATATGTTGCAAGATTGAGTGAAGAAATTGGTTGAAGAATTTTGTGAAGCCAAAATCTAAGATTTAAAGAGATCAAAGGGCAAGGACAAAGAGTATGAATGTGACATGGATGAAGAAGTGGATTGAGGATAAGAGGAAGCCCCTAGACAAGTAGTAGGGTTACCTACTAATCAGAAGGCATTTGTGGATGTCTTAAAGTCACTAAGTAGGGATGCCATAGATGGCTTACCTATATATAGGTGAGGCATGGAAATTGAAAAGGTGATAGACTAGGTTAAAGCCCTTAATAATTATTTTGAATATAAAGAGGTCCCTAAGAACATGAGATTCAAGTTGGAAAAGGAAAGGTTGAAGGGAGAATCCCTTACATGGTGGAACTACATACAAGGAGAGAGAGTTAACGAAGGAAGAAGTATGATAACTTCTTGGGAGAGGATGAAGGCTAGAGTCAAGGGAGACCTCAAGAAGAGAGACCTTGATGTGGGAGCATACACCTGGAGAAGTTCCACAAATTGTGTCTTAGATCCAAGAGACAAGAGGAGGATTTAGAAAAAGTGTCCATGCATATGAATGACCTAAGGATGAACATACAAGATGAGATTAGCATCTTGGCACTAGAGATAGTGAGTAAATGTTTCCAATGGGCCCTAAGAGTAGAAGAGAAGTTGAAGAGGAAAGGTGAATAAAACAAAAAAGGTAGAGGTGGAAAGAATTTCAAAGCAAGGGGTAGCTCTGGAGGAAGAGGACCAAGCCAAGGGTCTTAAGGAGACTCCAACACAAGAGATAAATTTGGGGATTCAAGTAGTAGAGGAGGCTAAAAAGGGAAGAGACCTAATGGAACATGAAGGTTTGGTGGTAGAGGATCCAATTTCTTAGGAATGAGATGCTACAACTAAAATCATATTGGGCATCTTGCATATAGGTGTCTAGAGAAGGCTTTGACATCTCAAGGTGGAAAAGAGATAAACACACTAGTCCAAGATGATGCAGATAGTGTGACCTCACCAAAGGTACAATTGGCTTTAGAGATAGGAGAAAATATGATGATCAAAAGGACTCTACTCAAGGAACTAGTCAAGAAAGATCCATCACAAAGGAGAGCCTTGTTTAGGATCAATTGAAAGATCCAAGGTAATATTTGAAACTTCATTATTGATTCTGGTTCTACGAATAAAATAGTGTCTTTGGAGGCAAAAAATAAGTTAAAGTTAGAAAGAATACCCCATTCATGTCCCTATAAGGTGTCTTAGTTGAACATAGGGTAGAATGTGTTAGTTAATGAACAAACATGGGTAGAGTTTAGTATAGGGGGGGTATAAGGACAAGATATTAATATGTGATGTACTTCCAATGGATTCTTGTCACCTACTTCTTGGTAGGCCCTAGTAGTTTAATAGGAAGGCCCATTTAGACAGTGAGAAGAATTCCTATTCTTTTCAAAAGGATCGAGTAACCTATAAGATATAGTACTTAGTGGAGGAATATAGTTCAAAATGCAAGGGGTCTAGTGTGATTATGGTGGAGGAGAAAGAGTTCCTATATGTGCTCAAGGAGGAGGATGGTATGGGTTTTTTCTTGGTCTTAAAACCTAAGGATATAGAGAAGAAGGGTGAAGAAGTAGTGGTTCCTAAGGAATTGCAATAACTATTGGAGAAGTATAAGGGTGTAGTTGCAAGAGATATTATATAATCCTTACCACATTTTAGAGACATTAGCCACCAAATAGAATTGATACCAAGATCTGTCCCCCCCAAAAAAGCCAGCTAGAATATGACCCCACAACAAAATGCAAAAATAGAAAAATAGGTCCAAAATCTACTTGACAAAGGATTGGTAAGAAAGATCCTTAGCCCTTGTGTTTTCCCCACTTTTTTATCCCCAAAGAAGGATGGAAAATGGAGGCTATGTATAGATTCTAGGGCCATCAATAGGATAACTATTAGATATAGGTTTCCTATTCCTAAAATAGAGGACATAATGGATTATTTGGTGGGAGTCACCTACTTCTCCAAAATTGACTTAAAAAGTGGATACCATTAGATTAGGATAATGAAGGGGGATGAGTGGAAGACTATATTTAAAACCAATGAGGGGTTATATGAGTGGCTTGTGATGCCTTTTGGTCTTTCCAATTTCCCTAACACATTTATGAGGCTAATGAATGAGGTTTTGTAGGAGTTTATATGGAATTTTGTGGTGGTATACCTTGATGACATATTGGTATTTAGTAAGAGAAAGGAAGAGCATTTAAGACACTTGGATGCTACTTTGAGAAGGCTACATGAACAAAAGTTATTGATAAACCTTGAGAAGTGTGACTTAATGAAGAAAGAGTTAGTCTACCTAGGCTTTGTCATTTCTAAGGGAGATTTGAAGATGGATCCTTCAAAAGTGAAGTCTATTCTAAATTGGCCTACCCTTAAGATGAAAATATAAGTAAGGATCTTCCATGGTCTAGCTACATTTTATAGAAAATTCATCAAGAATTTTAGTGATATTTGTGCCCCTATACTAGAGACCATTAAACATGGGGGAAAGGTAAAGTTTTTATGGATCAAAGAAGAAGATTAGAAATTTGAGTATCTCAAATAGAGGGTGGCTAAGTACCCTATTCTAGTGTTTCCTAACTTTAAAAATGTTTTCACAATAGAATGTGCTGCAAGTGGAATGGCTATAGGTGTAGTGTTGATCCAAGAGGGAAGACCAGTGACATTTTTTAATGATAAAATCAACGAGGTAGAGAGGAAATACTCTCCATATGATTTAGAGATTTATGCCATGGTTCAGGACCTTAGAAAGTGGAGGCAATATCTGCTTCCTAAGGATTTTATTGTGTATATTGATAATTATTCCCTTAGTTTTCTGAATGGGTAGGACAAGTTAAGCCACAAACATGTGAAGTGGGTGGAAAGTTTGCATGCCTATACCTTCATAATTAAACATAAGAAGGGACAATAAAATAAGGTTGTAGATGCCCTAAGTAGAAAGATATTGAATGTTCAAGAGCTATAGTTGTAAAGTATGGGTGTAGAGGCTTTCAAGGAGATGTATGCAGAAGATCAGGACTTCAAGGAGGCTCACAAGGTTTGTTTGAATTTTGAGAGTGCATTTCATAATGATTTCTCTTAATATACCTTGCAGGATGGGTCGCTATTTAAAGGATGTCATATTTGTATCCCTAACTATTCCATGAGGGACAATGTGATAAAGGAGAAGCATGGTGGTGGTTTGGGAGGCTATTTTGGGCTCAATAAGACATTGGATTTGGTTAGGAGGTTTTATTTTTGGCCTAGGATGTAGACTAACATCATAACGTTTGTAGAGAGTGACACTATTTGTCAAAGGTCCAAAGGGGTCTCAATAAATGAAGGTCTATACCAACCTTTCCTTATACCAAATAGGAATTGGGAGAGTCTGAGTATGGACTCCATAATGGGTTTTCCAAGGACAACGTCTCATTTTGATAGTGTGTTTTTTGTAGTTGATAGGTTCAATAAAATGACCCATTTTATTCCTTGTAAGACTATTAATGATGGCAGTTATATTATAAAATTTTTATTTAAAGAGGTGGTTCAGACTCATGGATTACCTTTGAACATTGTATCAAAAAGAGACAGTAGGTTTGTAGGACATTTTTGGAGGATTGTGTGGAAGATATTGGGACTAATTTGGCATTTAGTTCAGCCTATCATCCTCATATTGATGGCCAAACCAAGGTACTGAATAGTTTATTAGGAAACCTTATCATATGTATGACAAAGGAGCATGGAAAAAATTGGGATATGGTGATTCTTCAGGAAGAATATGCCTATAATGACTCTACAAATATAAGTACAAGAATGAGCCCATTTGAGATTGTGTATGGAAGTCACCCAAGAGGGGTATTTTAGTTGAGATATGTTCAGGGATTGGACAAGAGAAGTGGACATGCTAAAGACTTTGCAAATGAAATGAGGGAGATCCATCAAAATGTCAGGGATACTTTACAATAGAACATGCAAAATACTAAGGAAAGAATGGATCAAAAGTGAACTGATGGATAGTATCAAGTTGGTAATTTAGTCATAATGCCTATAAAATTAAACTTCCTTCTGATATTACGCTTTCCCCAATATTTAATGTTTTTGATCTAACATTGTACAGGAGTCCTACTGCAGGTGAAGATGAATATATATCTATTCAATAAAATTAAGAATGGCTAAAGAAAATGCCACCTAAGGAGATACCAAGGATGGAGTATATCTTGGATAGTAGAGAGGGAAAGAAGATAAGGCATGGGACCTATAATGAACATTTGGTCAAGTGGCAGGGACTCCTTGAATCAAAAACTCCATGGATGGTAGAAGAAGATTTCAAGAAACAAGGAGGTGATATAGAGCAATTGGTCTCTAAGAGGACTTGAGAGACAAATTTCACCCAGGGAGTATGGTGAAGGAGCACCTCAATAAATGAATGTAACCTCAAGGGCATGATAAGGGGAAGTAGGATAGGAATGATGTAATAAAGCCCCGTGATTCATTTGGGTACAAGATGTATTGGTTTGATTCAATTGTAAGCCAAATTTTGCATTCAAAGTACACTTAGGACCTTATAGGGCCATTTAGGGCCATAAGTCTAAAATTGTAAAATGACCTCAAAATTAGGTATTGGTGATGTACATAATTTTTGGACCCTTTTAATCATATAAAATTTCAAAATGATTCCTTGGAGGTCTTAGGTTGGGTAGGAGGTCATATGGCAACAAGGTCCACAAAAGTTGTCGAGCAACTTTTGGCAAAAAGTTTCTCATTTGTGCACCAATGGTCATTTGGTTTAAAAATCAATTGGACATGGTTGAAAATGGTGGGAATAATCCTTTTTAAGCTTCAATGGTCCTGTGATGTATGGTTGGAGTGATTTGAAGAAGTTTTGGAGAAATAAACTATTGGAACATTTTGAAATTCTCATGGTTTTTCTATGTAAATATTGTTGAATTATAGAGAGGGGGGATGAATCAGTAATCCATGATTCTCCATACTTTAAAATATTTTCTTTGAATAACTCAGTTAAACACAATTCACTATTTATCGACAATAGTAAATAAACTTTAACAATTAGTAAATCAATCACATAAACCATTCATCACATGTAACACCATTATTTAATGTGGAAACCTAGATTTGGGAAAAACCACTATGGGAATGTCACCTACTAAAGAAAAAAAATCTTCTAAAGTATGCCTAGTTAAGAGGCAATCTAGTTAAAGATTAAAAAACACACTGTTAGGTGTGACCTGGTCAAGATATTTACCTCAGATCTATTAGGATCTTCACCCTTTTAGGAGTATCTTGGTTAGTATGCATCATCACATCTCATCTTTTCATTCAATACAATTGGTCCTTTACGTTTAATAGGACATGGAACATCATTTCCAAATCTAAAAACTCCTCCATCATACTTTTCTAGGTTCTCAAACTTATCAATATCACCAGTCATATGAAATGAACAACCACTATCTATTATCCATGGGTCAACTTTACTTACATGATAAATAAGAGATTTTTCATCTTCACACTTTTCTTCTTTTTAATCATCCTTCACAACAACATAGAAAACTTTGTATCCTTCCTCTGTATCATTAGATTCATCATTAGTTACACCTTACTTAGCTAGGTAGAAATACTTATTACCTTTATCCTTGTTGTCTCTAAACCTTCGGTATTGGTTGTCCTTCTTATCACTTTTTTCATTCATGTCATTGTTAGGACATCTAGATGCAATATGGCCAATCTTATTGTAATTAAAACATTGCAGGGGTAATTTACCTTTGTACTTTTCTTTACCTCTTGGTAGTTGTTATCCAATAGTGCCTCTAACTCTTCTTGATCTTTCTCTTTGGTTAGGATACTTTCATATTCACTTCTACATGAACTAATATGAATCTCTTTTTCTTTTCTTGATGTTCCAATTCTTAGAGATGACTTGAATGTAGTTTCATTGGTCGGTAGACTATTATCATAATTTCTTAGCTCAATTGTAGTCAACTTAATGATCATGGCTTCAAGAGTAACAACATTATTTGGTATGGATCTCAGTTCCTGAATAGAAGATACTCTAATAGAATACTTAGATGAAAGAGTTATAATAATTTTACTTACCACTTCTTGATTAGTCAATGTTCCACCAGCACCTTTGATGGCACTAACAACTTCCTTGATTCTAAAACTATATTGAGCAATGTTCTCTTCATCTTTCATTCTCATTTCATCATATTTTCCTTTGAGGTTGTCAACCTTATATTTTTGTACATGTTGATCTCCTCCATAAATAAGTGTAAGCCTATCCCACATATCTTTTGAATTAGCACAATCCTTAACATCATTGAATTCAACATCGGTTAGGGAAGATGAAATTTCTATCATTACCGAGTTGTTTTCCTTCTTTTCTCTCAACTAATCAACTGTCATGGGTCAAAGAGGCGGTGAAGTATAATTATTATCCAAAAGATTTAGTGTAGATTCTCCAATCCCAGATAGATACAACCTCATCCTTCTTTGCCATGTTGAGAAACTTTCCTTGTTTAACTTAGGTACTTCTCTCCTATACATCTTTAGATCTTTTACATAAGTCTTTCAAATTTATCTCTTTAGAATACTTAACTCTCATACCAATTGTTGGATTACAAAGAGGAGGGATGAATCAGTAATCCTTGATTCTTTGTACCTTAAAGTCTTTTCTCTCACTAACTTGGTTAAACATAATTCACTATTTACTGACAATAATAAATAAAATTTAACAATCAGTAAATCAATTGCATAAACCATGCATCACATGTAACATCAGTATTTAATGTGGAAACTCATCTTTGGGAAAAAACATTTTGGGAATTGTCACCCACTAAATAAAAATACTCTTCTAAAGTTCGTCCAATTAAGATCCAATCTAGTTAAAGATTACAATACACATGGTAAGGTGTGACTTGGTCGAGGGATTTACCTTAGATCTATTATGATCTTTACCTTGTTAGGAGTGGGTTGGTTAGAGGGCTTCGAACACTCTTTATAATGTTACCTTTTGCAAGGATTTTACGATAAGACTGTTAAGTCCACTTAGTTAAAAGATTTATCTATTACAGATGCTAATAATAAATAGTAAATAATTTGACTTGTAGATTCACAACTTTCTTTACATAACCAGATCCTTTGTGCACTCTTCTAACTTCACTTCAATCCTTCACTTTCCATTGGCTTCAACACTTCATCATATCCTAGTTTATGACTTGGAATCTCTTTTTTCCTCCTTCATTGCATCAGTCGATGACTCTTCAACTCTTCAATTTACCAGTCATTTGTTCATACAAATCTATCCTTTATATAGATATATTTTTCCGCTTAATCTCCTCTATTATTGATTAGGATTAAATTGGGAAATATTGAAATCTAATTTTAAAAATTTTCCTATGTTTTAGTAAACTACATTTTTGAGGGATTTTCCAATGCATCAAATGGTTCACAATTTGGAGCTAGGACTAGAAAGTTATGCCTTCTCCAAGTGGACCTAATTTTAATAAATAGTTTTTTGATAATTTTGATAGTTCGAATAGTTTATTTGTAAGAAATATTATGATGGCTCTTCATTTCATTTCCAAGGGATTCTAATGACCCTTGGGATCCATCAAATTTGTATAAACTCCAATATTCAAATAGAATGGATCAATTTCTTTTGGTTTGCAATCTTGTTGTTCTCAATTTTTGTGTTGAATTATACAATACTACAGGTATCACACTAGGCATTGTAATCTAGTTTTCATAAATCAAATCAATTATATTTTCCTTTGATTGATCTCATCTATCGAATTCATTATACCTTGAATCTGGATCTCGGTAACACATTTTCTTTTCAACTAGGAACTTGAACTTTCTTGAAATTTTTTCCTTCTCTTTTAACGTTTAGATCTAAGTCATAGACCTTCACCTTGAATTTTCATAATCTTAGATCTCTCTAACTAACTTTCCTTTTCATCATGATCATCCGTATCATCATAGCTGATCATTAAATATCGGTCCAATCCTTGTATTTAATTCATGTTTCTTATTTGGTGGCTTATCTTAAATTTCGGTTAACTTCACTCGGTGCCTAGAATTTTTCATGTTTGGTGTCTTGAGTTCCTTTTCTTTTACTAAAATATACTTCCTTTTACCTTTTACCTTTACCGAGTGACTTTTCCTGCTTGGTAGCGAAAACTCTTTTTCTTAGCTACTTGACAAATCTTCATTATCATACTTTACTGACTTGATATAATCATATGTTAGGTAGAAAACAATTATATCAACATAACCTTAACATTGTCTGATCTGTATCAATTTCCCATTTAATTTCTTCATCTTCATAACATATCATTTCTTCTTCTTCTTAACTCATTCACAATTATATCATAAACCTAATGATATGGCAACACAATATAAACCAAAAAGAAATTACTTAACATCAATGACAAGATAATGAATGATCTAACCTTTCTACTATCTTGTATTCCTCTGATCTTGGTCAATCATCATCATCATCATCATCAGTTATAGTAACAATCTCCCTATTTTCCATTGATGGCAACACTAACAATCTTCAATGTTCAATTGATGATGGTAACAATTCACTATCATTCATCTACTCCCTATAAGATTTACTTTCTCTATTCATATTCTCCCTCTTTCACTATTCAGTCTTTTCATCAATAGATCTTTTTCTATTCCTCTAATCACTAGCAATTTTCTTCTTTTCTATCCCTCTTTTTCAGATCTTCTTTATTCTCCCTTTACTAGATCTTCATCAATTTCATCTCTCTCTATGAAACATTAGTGCATCAACAATATTCTCCTTCTATAATCATCATTGATATTCTCCCTTTGTATTATTCATCAATTTCATCTCCCTCTTTGACAATAATGCAAAAGACACATAAACTCCTAAAAAAATTTCTCAGGTAGTAAATTATACATCAAATGTATTGATCTCTCATTGTAGTCATAAACTTCTTTTCACAACTTCAGGCTTCACCTAAAGAGTGAACACCAACATCATCTCACAAGATAGATATTCTAATGAATACTTGAATTGATGTAGCATGCATCTTTCCTTAGTGAATATTGGATAGGGGAAAAACTCCTAACTTACCTCAGAGATGTTCAAAAGCATCCTTCAGTAGTGATTTGGTAAATATATTAGCTATCTACTCCTTAGAATTTACATACTCTAATATCACATGCTTATCTTGTACTGTCTCTCTCAAGTAATGATACTTGATAGATATATGTGTTTTCTTTGAATGCATCACATGATTCCTTGATATGTTTATAGCACTAGTATTATCACATAAAATAGTAATTGGATCAATGATCTCTTCTGGCATACCTTCAAGTAATTGTTTGATCCACACTATATTTTAAGAATTCATAGTTGCAACAACATACTCAACATCTACAGTAGATTGTGAAATAAAAATTTGTTTCTTGCTTAACCATGTCACTAATATTTCTCCTAAAAAGAAATCTATGCCACTTGTGCTCTTTTTGTCATCAATATTTCCAGCCCATTCAGCATCAGTAAACACCTTAAGATCAAAATTTTCTCCTTTTGTTTATAGAAGACCAAAACCTTTAGTCCCTTTTAAATATCTCAAAATTATTTTCACTGCAGACATGTGTGTCTCCTTTGGATTACTAGAAAACCTTACCACAATACCAACTAAATGTGCAATATCATCCCTACTATGTACAACATACTTTAGTTTACCAATCATGAATCAGTAAAGTGTCTCATTTACTTCCTTTGTCTCATCTTCCTTTGAAAATTTTCAACCAGTAGCCATCAATGTTCCAACCAATTTTGATTCTTCCATATTGAATGTCTTTAGGATCTCCTTGATATAATTTGATTGTGTTATGTAGATCACATCTTAAACTTGTTGAATTTGAAGTCCAATAAAGAATTTAATCTCTCCAATCATAGACATCTCAAATTCCTTTCTCATCTCCTCAAAAAATGATTTAGACATTATCTCATTTCCACCAAATATAATGTCATCCACAAAATCTCAG
The DNA here is from genome assembly GCA_027943335.1 of Chamaecyparis obtusa. Lineage (NCBI taxonomy): Eukaryota > Viridiplantae > Streptophyta > Pinopsida > Cupressales > Cupressaceae > Chamaecyparis > Chamaecyparis obtusa. The sequence goes on along the minus strand of BSBK01001326.1, from coordinate 1,176,162 downwards.
TAATCAAAATCTTATTAGTATTATCATATTTCAAATATAAATTGTTGTTATCACTTTAAAATCCAATCTTGATTAAATAAGAGTGTAATCTTTCATACCATACTCGGGGTGCTTGATTTAATCCATATAAAGTATTGTGCAGTTTGCATACCATATTCTTCTTAGAATCTTCAAAAAATCCATCATGTTGTTCAATGTAGACCTCTTCTTCAAGAATTCCATTCAGAAATGCAAACTTAACATCCATCTGATAAAATTTAAATTCTTTATAGGAAACATATGCAAGTGATATCCTTACACATTCTAATATAGAAACAGGGGAAATTGTCTCACCATAGTAAATACCTTCTTCCTATGCATACCCTTTGTAGACTAATCTGGCTTTGTTTCTGATCACATCTTTCTCATTGAGTTTATTTCTAAAAATCCACTTTGTTCAAATCACATTCTTATTCTTAGGTCTCAGTACCAGTGACCAATTATTTTTCTTTTCAATCTGATCTATTTCTTCTTTCATTGCATTATTCCAATCTTTATTTCCAAGTGCATCCTTAACTAATCTTGGCTCAAACTCAAAAACTCAACATGGATTATCCTTCAACTTACTTCTTGTCACGACTCTTGCATTTTTTTCTCCAATAATATTACTTAGTGAGTGATGTCTTCTCACATATTTTTCTAATACAGGCTTGATAAACTATTCATCAATGTCTTCATCTCTCGACAGAGGCTCATCTTGCTCCTTAGTTTCTTCTTGTTGCAGCTTGGTTGCATCAACCGAATTACCTTCATGTACATAAACAAATATTTGATAATCCTCAATTTCCTTTTTTCTATATTCTTCATTTCTCTCTACAAATTCATCAATCCTCACATTTTCACTTTCAACAATTTTGTTAGTAGACTTATTCAAATATTTATATGCTTTTCTCTTTGATGAATAACCTAGGAATATACCTTCATCACCTTTTGAGTCAAACTTTCCATTTCTAACATCTTTCAGTATGTATAACCTACTTCCAAAGATTTTAAATTAACTTACATTTTGTGTATGCCCATACAAGAGTTCTTAAGGGGTCTTCATTGTTCCTTTCTTCAATTGCACTCAATTAAGTGTATAAACAATAATACTTATGGATTCTCTCCAAAATGTTTGTGTAAACTTTTTCAATCAATAGTGTTCTAGCACAAACAACTATAGATATATTCCTTCTCTTAGCTATACCATTTTTTTGTGGAGTCCTTGGTGTAGATACTTGTCTTTTGATTTCATTTTTATTGCAGAAGATAGTAAATTCATCAGAGATAAATTCACCTCCCCTATATGATCTTAGACATTTTAGTTGTTTACCTCTTTCCTTTTCAACTCTAGCTTTATACCACTTGAACATTTGGAATGAGTCAAAATTCTCTCTTAGAAACATAAATGACATCATTCTTGAATAATCATCAACAAAAAAAATGAAATACTGATCTCCATAATAGATTTGAATTCTCATAGGACCACAAAGGTTAGTTTGAGATAATTGCAAAATACCATTAGATGAGTAAGACTTGCTTATGAAACTTGATTTTTTCATCTTGCCAATCTAACATTCCTTACACATCACTTTATCAGGTTCACAATGCCTCTAACTCTTCTTGTTCTTTCTCTTTGGTTAGGATACTTTTATATTCACTTCTACATGAACTAATGTGAATCTCTTTTTCTTTTCTTGATGTTCCAATGGCTAGAGATGACTTGAATGCAGTTTGAATGGTTGGTAGGCTATTATCATAATTAGTTAGCTCAATTACAGTCAACTTACTGATTAGGGCTTCAAGAGTAACAATATTATTCGGTATGGATCTTAGTTCCCGAATAGTAGATACTCTAATAGAATACTTAAATGAAATATTTCTCAGAATTTTATATACCACTTTTTCATTGGTCAATGTTCCACCAACACCTCTGATGGAACTAACAACTTCCTTGATTTTGAAACTATATTGAGAAATGTCCTCATTTCATCATATTTTCCTCTGAGACTATCAACCTTAGCTTTTTGTACATGTTGATCTCCTCTATAAATAAGTGTAAGCCTATCCCACATGTCTTTTGAATTAGTATAGTCCTTAATGTCATTGAATTCAACATTAGTAAGGGAAGAAGAAATTTCTATCATTACCAAGTTGTGGTCCTTCTTTTATCTCATCTTCAATCAACTATCATGGGTCCAAGAGGTGGTGAAGTATAATCATTATCTAAAAGATTCAGTGAATATTCTCCAATCCTAGATAGATACAACCTCATCCTACTTTTCCATGTTGAGAAAGTTTAATTGTTTAACTTAGGTCCTTCTCTCCTATACATCTTCGGATCTTTTACTCAATGTTTTCAAACTTATATCTTCAATGTACTTAGCACTAATACCAATTGTTGGATTATAGAGAGGAGGGTGAATCAATAATCCTTGATTCTCTATACCTTAAAATATTTTCTTTGATTAACTTGGTTAAATACAATTCACTATTTATCAAGAACAGTAAATAAACTTTAACAATTTGTAAATCAATCACATAAACCATTCATCACATGTAACACTAGTAATTAACATGGAAATCCATCTTTGGGAAAAACCATTGTGGGAATTTTCACCCACTAAAGAAAAGTATATTGGAGTTGATAAGTAAACAACCCATAGCTCCTAAGAACACTTGCATGCAAACATCTGTCATGGAAAAAAAGAGAAGAAAGAAGCTAGAGAGGCGTGAACGCATGGATCCATGAAAGAGGAGACATTCTTGATGTGCAAAAAAAAGTTGCAATTCAATAAAATGAATGTTTCTCAATAAGATTACAAGAGAGATCAATCCTTATAAAAGGAGATCAAAACCCTAAAAGGGTGAATAAACCTAAGTTACATGATAATAATTAATAAAGCAATTAGATATTATATGCCTAAATTTTAGATTAAGTAGAAAGAGATAATAAGTGACTTAGTAATTAAATCAATATGATTTAATTAATAAGTAAACACTTTATTACTCTAACAAAATACTCTTCTGAAGTACACCTGATTAAGAGCCAATTTGGTTAAAGATTATAATACACACCGTTAGGTGTGACCCGGTCAAGGGATTTACCTCAAATTAGTTAGGATCTTCACCATGTTAGGAGTGGCCTAGTTAGAGGGCTTCGAATAATCTTTAAAATATTACCGTTTGCAAGGATTTTATAATAATACTATTAAGTCCACTCGGTTAAGAGATTTCTCTGTTATAAATGTTAATAAGCAATAACTTAAATAATTTGACTTGTAGATTCAAAACTATCTTTGTGTAACCAGATCCTTTGTGCACTCTTCTAACTTCACTTCAATCCTTCACTTTCCACTGACTTCAACACATCATCAAATCCTTCTTTCAGACTCAGGATCTCTTTGGTCCTTCACTGCATCAGTCGATGACTCTTCAACTCTTCAAATTGTTAGCCATTTGTTCATATAAAACCATCCTTTATATAGATATGTTTTTCCACTTAATATCCTCTATTATTTTTTCCTTTGATTAATCTCAGCTATCCAATTCAACATACCTTGAATCTGGATCTCAATAACACATTTTATTTTCACGTAGGAACTTGAACTTTCTTGAAATTGTTTCCTTCTCTTTTAACATTTAGATCTAAGCCATAGATCTTCACCTTGAATTTTCCTAATTTTAGATCTCTCTAACTAAATTTCATTGTCATCATGATCATCCATCTCATCATAGCTAATCATTAAAGGTTGGTCCAATCCTTGTATTGAATTCTTGTTCCTTGTTCGGTGACTTATCTTAACTTTTGGTTAACTTCGTTCGGTGCCTAAAAATTTTCCTTCTCAATGTCCTTAGTTCCTTTTCTTTTACCAAAACATGTACTTCCTTTTACCTTTTACTTTTACCGAGTGACTTTTCCTTCTCGGCAGCCAAAACTCTTTTTCTTACCGACTTGAAAAATCTTCAATATCATACTTTACTGACTTGATATAATCATATGTTAGGTAGAAAAGAATTATATCAACATAACCTTAACATTGTATGATCTATATCATTTGCCCATTTAAGTTATTCATCTTCATAACATCTCACTTCTTCTTCTTCTTAACTCATTCACACTTATATCATAAACCTAATGATATGGCAATACAATATAAACCATAAATCAATTGCTTGACATAAATGACAAGATAATAAATAATCTAACCTTTCTACTATCTTCTATTCCTCTAATCTTGGTTGGTCTTCATCATTATCACCATTAGTTATAGTAACAAATGCATGTGTACAGATTGGTAGATTAAATTAGTTATCTTTTCCTAATTTTGTCTTGAATTAACTTCATAATTCAAGTGGTTTGAGGTTTACAAGTTATCTCTGTTGCATTTGGAAAGTAAATCTCTCTTAGCAGGTCTAAAACCCTCACTTTCCAAGGGTTTGGCAGAAATAATGTCTTTTGACCTAACATCCTCCAATCAAAACTCATGAAATCTTGGATTTTGATAGATCCATGTATGTACTCTAGAATTATGCAGGTTTTGGAGTGGGCCACTAAAGTGGTGAATTTTGGCAATCATTCCTTAATCCTGACATCTCTATGTGACAGGTAGAGATATGAGTGATTAGAGTTGGATGATCGTGTGAAAGGATTAGGGAAAGGGTTTAGATGAATGAGAAGTTTTGTTTGAAGGATTATAAGGTGTTTAGAATACCACTAAAGGTTGGTTGTGATTAGAAATAATAAGAAATGTTAAGTGACCCTATGATTTTAGCCTAATTAGCCCTATTAGCCCTCTGGTGTGGCATTAGTTTAGTAGTCAGAAAATTACTTGGGAACCCAATTTTTGAGAATTGTTTATTCCTTCCAAAAGGGTGTTTGGAAAGCTCTTTTTTTTTCTAGGTCATCACAGAAGAAAAATTTATCCTCTATTTACCTAATTAGGAGACCTAATTAGAATTAGGCCTATTCGAACATTATACGAGCACAATATGATGAGGGAGTGAATTCAGATCTATCTAACTTGTTTAATCTAATTTTTTTGGCTATAAAGATATCCTTCCAAAATTTTGTGTGATGAATTGGTTTTGTGGGTCATTTAAACCCCTAAAAACACAAGTTAAGCCCACAAAATGATATAAAGGTGTGCAAGCCTTGAGTTTTTTCTTTACAAGTTATCCTATTAGGGACATATAGGATCCTTTGAGTTTGTCAAATTTCTTAAGTGAAGCATTGCATTAGAGTAGAGATCTCTTGAAGTAAAGGTTTAGTAAGGTGGGAACCTTGGGTCATCTCTCTTTAGAGCTAGTTGAGTCTATGGATTCAAACCATACTTTTTCCTCCTCATCACCTAGGATTTGGTACTATAAATTTGATACATATGTGTTTAGTTTGGGATTTGTGTAGTCTAAATCTGATCACTATGTATATTTCATATCTAATGGTGATCATTTCCTAGTTATTGCTCAAATGTTGATGACATGTTTATTTGCATAGGAAAAGGTTTGATTGTAGAATTAAAATCTCAACTCTTATAAAATATTGAGACTAAATATATTGGTGTATCAAGTCACATTATCGGGATGGAGATTAGAAGACATAGAAAAAACAAAAATATTTGGCTAGGACAAAGTAAGTATGTTGGTATTATACTAAGAAGTTTCAAAATGTAGAATTCTAGACCATTGTGTATTCTTGTTACAATGGGAATGAAGCTTTCTATTTCATAATTTTCTACATCCCCTTTAGAGATGGAAGAAATGAGTCAAGTACCATATCAAAGTGTTGTTAGAATTTTTATGTATGTTATTGTTTGTACAAGACCATACATTACCCAAGAAGTGGGAGCTCTTTCTTGTTACATGTATAATCCAAGAAGAGAACATCAGGATGCAATAAAAAGATTTTTTAAATACTTTTGGGGTACTTGAGAGTTCTCTATATGTTTTCATGGAACATGAAACAAGCATCCCTTGGATATTTGAGGCTATGTGGATTCAGACTGGGCCAGAGATGTTGATAAAAGAAGATCCACCAATGCATATGTGTTTACATTATTTGGTGGCACAATCAGTTGGATGAGAAAGAAACAATTTTTGGTCACTTTTTCCACTATAGAGGCATAGTATATGGTAGCTACTCATTCTTGCAAGGAAGCCATTTCAGTCAAGAGATTTATAGTGACAATCAAAGTCCAATATGCCTACAGAAGAACCCTACATTTCATGCCAAGACCAATCACATTGATGTTCAATATCATTTTGTGAGAGATATAGTTGAGAATGGAAAGGTATTTAACTTGAAAAGGTAGTTCAACTTTGTTGATTTTTTTTAATTCAATAACTCTTCCCACGAGCACAGATAACTTCAAATGGTGTTTAGATTCTATGGGCCTCTCGACCCCTAATAGTTGAGTTCATGATAGTATGGTTCCCCTAATTCTTGTAAGGTATTTGGAAAGTGGGATATTATTGTGAGAACATGTGTATCAACCTTGTAAATAGTTCCAAAATGTAGTTGGCATTTTTCTATGTTACGGTGCCTTGAAAAAGGGAATATTAGTTGTCAAAATATGTCTTGTCCATAGTATATAATGGAAGGCCAATTTTTAGAGATTGTATGACATAGTTTATGATAGCAATAAGGGTCTAAAATAGGGGAGAAGACTTTGGATGTGAGAGACTATTTTTAACCTGGATTCTTGCCTAGCTTGGGCGACACATGTCATGGATAGGAAACACATGTCAAAGAAGTTTAGCACATGGTTTTGTAAACCACAAGTGGTTTGTAGGTTCTAATAGGCCTATAAAATGAGGGCTTGATGAGTATATTGTATCATTAATTCTTTTTTTCAAGATTGGATGCTATTGAAGTTCCTCCAAGCTTGATTTGAGGTTTAACTCCTTTAAGAACTTGCATTGCAATTTTTTTGTATTTTTTGTTGATTTGATAATACATTATGTAGGTTTTGGTGTGCACAAGGTTTTTCTCCTATGAGGGTTTTCCCCACAGAAATCATTATGTTATGTGTTTAATATTATATTCTTTATGCTCTTATGTGTTTCTTAAAATCTTTGTAATAGCTAAGTTGAAATTTTCATAGTCGTCATCTCAAGATTAGCATAGGAAGTATTTATGCACACATTTTCTTCCTTTCAAAAAAAAAATTTTTAACCTCAAACCCACCTATCTCCCTTCTCTTTTCTCTCTTATGATGAAGAGTGCTAAGTAAAACAATAAGATTTCATGCAAAAATGAGTGCAATAGTGTCACATTTAGAAATTTAAGTGTATGGTCACACAATTAAGTCATTGGGATTGTATGGGAAGGGGAAGGAAGGTTCGTTATCAAGAGGTAGGTTCTAGTCATTCAAGTTCCTCACACATGGAAATGATCTCTCAATTAGTGATGGCATCATCATTTTTTAATTTTTAAATAATTTATTCATAAATAAGAGAAATATAAAAAGTCTAGGTATGCATTCTTTTTATTGTCAAACCATCTAGAATGAACACATGACTAACAATGACTAATTGATCAACCATGATTTTGGTGATAGGAAGAAACTTAAAAAATATGAGGGTTGTTTTTGGAGTTATGGCTACAACCACAACAACATAAATGTGAAGGAGAAGCATTAGTACAAGACTAATTCTTCAACTTGGGTTGATTAACTCCTAAGAAGTTCTAGGTTCTATGAAGTTGCATATTCTATATGATCAAAGTCATTAGGAGGATGGTAAAAAAAAATTTATTTGAAGTTCTACACTTTAGACTTTGCAGAACCTATCAGGTAGTCCTATCAATACATTCGATTTGATATGAATAAAATTTTTTTTCAAAGTGTACAATAAAATATTAATTATGTAGACATTTACAAGATCATGTAAGTTCTTTTAATTTTTTTAATACTCTTAGTGATCAAGTATTAATAGGATAAAATTATAAAAATATGTTGCTCATTCATTGTATTACCATTCATTGTATGTAGGTAATATAGGAGGAATTTTCTTGATAGACTATTGCCTATTTTGGGAAAACAAATTTGTCAAATATTTCTACAAATGTTTCTTGGTAGTAATTACTTTGGTGTTTCAAAAAATAAACCTTATAGTGACTCCTATTTCTTTATATGGTAACATGAACTTGCTATTGTAGTCTTAAACAAAAATGTTCTACTTAATTATCAATTTCATAACATTGTAAATCTAACTCACTTCCTTGAAATATTTATTAGTCCCTTGTTGAATATGTACTAAGAAAAACAAAAAATCCTATAGAAAATGCACAAGTGAACATTTTCTACTCTCCTTGAAGGTGTATACTTCAAGAATAAGAAATAAAATAAAGATGAAAATGTAAATCACACCTTTATTCATATAATCACTCAAATGTCTGTATCAAAATAAATTAGACAAAAATATTGAATCCTCTACATTTATGTAAATAAAGTGGGTATATAACACATATGTCTCTTTTCCCCACAAAACTGAACTTTACAAATGAAAAATGCATTAACTTTATAGAATATATAAGAATAATATTCCCCTTTGAATGGCTAGCATTTTCCAATAATTTTTTTTATGAGATTAATCATAAAAAAAATTACCTCTCGATATAAATGTGTGAAATCCTAATAAAAGAATCACACCTATTACAAATATGTTGAAAGTTATAGCTAGAAAAAATTCATCTAATTCACATGCTAATTAGTTGTTTTACATAATTAGTTCACTAGCAAGTCCTATTCACATGTAGAATTTACTTAGGTCTTAGGAATATTTCTAGGACCTTAGCTATCAATGACATATTATCTTATCTCATCTACTTCTTATGTTCTAAATCATTTAATATTAGTTATATGCTAGTTGTCTCATGTCATAAGATTAATATACATGTGATCAAGATCTTATCTAATTATATATTTCAAATTTTCTATATAAGTAATATCTCTTGTACACTTTACATCATAAGATCAGATAATTAGATCATAGACTAGAGTTTTATACCATAGGGGTACGTAGTATCATTGATCTCCATTATTGATCATTGTACATTATTAACATCCTTTATTATAGAAAGTTTTTTTGTTTTTCTTTTTCTATACTCTTTTATGGAAGGACATCTTTTTATTTTTTAGGTGATCTCGTGGTATGTGAGATAATTTTGTCTCCTACACAGTATCAAAGTTTGAGTGACTCCTAGATGGTATCAAAACTCCAATTCTACAAACTACTCAAATATGAGGGTGATTTGGGCATGAGTATTTTTTTGGGTCTATTCAAAAAATACATCATCATTAACCCAAAAACTCATATATATCTACATCTCATCATAAAATTACTACATCTCATCATGGATCTTTATCACGTTGCTGCATTGGGTACACCCTTATCATATTTTCTACATAAAGAAATTATTTTCATATCATTTTTCAAACAAGAAAATTTAATATCCCTTTAATTGGTTTATTTTCTTGTTTCTTTAATATATTTAAAGCAACTCAAGTGGTTTTTACTTTCTTTGATTATGTGATAGACACTACACATTGCAAGTTTTGTTTTATTAATTTACAATTTTTTGATGGCATGCTTATACCAAAGATAATATACTGAAGATTTATTATATATCCTTAGATGAGTCTAAATACTTATTTTTGTGTTAAATAAAAATTTACATATACTACATGATATGCATGTGATGAATTACAACTGATTTGAATACATTGTATAACTTGAAGATCACTGAGTTGCTGATTAGATATGTAAGATGGTTAAATCAGTAATATGTTGTCATTGATGTCAACTAGTTTTGACAGTACTTATCTTGTAAGTTACTATACCCAAACACCTGTAGAAAGAAGAAGAAAAGAGATGAAGAACAAATATATCTACATGAGGAAGATGGATATGACAGATAAGGATAAGGAATACATGGGGTAACTTATGAATGAGTCTATGACCTTATGTTATTGACTTGATTATGTTGCATTCATCTATGATGAAGGATAAGAGCAAAATGAAAAAGGCAGTGTTGTCGGTTAAAGAACCATTTTAGTATACACCGACATAGTGTAGTGTATACCAATCATAGTATAAACTGAACTTGTGTTCACCAACACATTTCTTTGTTAACCGAGCATAAGAAAAGAACTAAATGACTAGTTTAGCTGATGGAAGTTGATGAGCTGTAAAGTACCTCAAAATTAGATATGAAGATAATATTTGTTACGAAGATCGACGGCTAACATAATTTGAAGAAGATCTAAGGGATTGAAACAAAATGTGTTACTGACACATCAGCCTAGGAAGGATTAAGTGGAAAAAAAAATAAAGGAGATTAAGCGGAAAAATTGATGGATGGAAATAAAACAGTTTACTCGTCTATTTAAGAGACTTGGATTTCATGATGAAATTATGCCAGAAGAAGGAGACTACAGAGATATCACATGAACAAGCTTCATGCATGCCTGATCAGACTGGTTAAGGAGAATTGAACTGTAGAGATTATCGAGCGTCAGAAAGCTATTACTCAGTGATAGTAAGTTACTGAATATTGATTGAAATAGAATTGATATATTGATTAGAGGATTTGAATGAGCTTAACATAGATATGATAATTTGCAATTGAAGTTGTGTTGTAATCAGATCAACTGTTGTTATATTTTAACCATTGTAAATAGATAAATCTCTTAACAAAGTGGACTAGAAAGTCTTGCAATGTCATTCATAGAGTGTACATTTGTTATCTTGTCAACCCCATAGTGAATGTTGGTTGGATGATAATGTTTGGTCTAAAATCCTCTAACAAGGTCACAACTCACAGTGTGTTTGTAACCTTTAATAGGGTTGGGTCTTCACCGACCTCACTTCAGAAGAGTGAACAATTTTTGGGTTTCCGATCCCAAGTGGTTTTTCCCTTCACAGGGTTTCCACGTTAAATCTCTTGTGTCATGTGTTGATTGTGATGATTGTTTGTTATCATACTTTACATGTTTCATACTAGATTTGATCGGTAATCATTGTATGTTATTAACTGGTAATCGGTAAAAGCACAAACAAAATACTATTTTAGTTTACCGATCTACAGAAGTTTTAGTAAATTGTTTTTGGATATACATTTTGTGATTGGGATTGTGGATAACTAATTCACCCCCTTCTCAGTTATTCTAACAACATGGTCATGTGAAATTTATACATGCATGAACATGAAAAAATTATAATTCTGAAATTAGCATTCCCATGCCATTGTGTTTAATGAGAATGTTTAAATGTAATTTAACATATTGGAACATGAGATACACTTATGATAACTTTGACTTGTGCATTGATACATATCTTCATTTCACCTTTGTTAACATTGATTTCATGCATTCATTACCCACCTCCAAATCACCACCTTATCCATGTAGACCATTTCCAAATCATTGGAGATTGATCCATTTCAATCCAAAAAGTGCAAAAATTATCTCCAAATCCCAAGGGTTTAAATTCAAATGTTATGCCTCCTATCTATCATGCTCTATTTAAAACATGATTCACATAGAATGTTTCTATTTGATTCTATTTAATGACATTCATTGTGCACTTAATTTCATAAGGTTTATTTTTAGAAAACATTTCGATTCTAAAAGGCAATAAAGGAACCAAAATTGTTATATCGTCATATAGGCAATTTACATGTTTTCTAATCTTATCTTTGATCTTTTCCATAGTATTATTTTGATCCACCAAGGGGTGTAACATATGAGAGTCCATTCACCTATCATGTCAAAAATGTCCTTAGCAATTTCACCAATTGCTATCTTAATAGGTTTAGATATCTAGGAGGCAAACATGAACATGTTTACAAATACACTCTTTATTAGATTAGTTCTATGTGACTCAAATTAATTTTGTATATTAGATTTAATTTATGTAGTAGATGGGTCTAAATAAATTTTAGATGAATCTAAATCAATTTTTATAATAATTTAAACTTTGAGACATTCATTAGATAGAAATAATTGACTTTTTAGTACTAATAAATTGATTAAAAAAATCATCAATAACTATCTCTTATTAATTTTAAATTTAAATATATCTACTCTATTTTTAAATTTATTTTCATTTGAACAACTTCTTCCAACTCTATTGTATATATTAATTATTTACTATAAAGACATTTTTGTTTTTGTTAGCTTAAATCGATGAGTACAGTCTTATAAACACATCTTGTAGTACCTCCATATTTTTGTTTTCAGTTTATCAGTGTCGTACTCTTTTAGGCCACATTGCATGTGTGCATTTATGGATATTGTTTTAGTGATTGTGGATTTATCTGGATTAAGTTTATGCTATGATGTTATGTGATTTCATACTTAGATGATTATGTTATTATGATGTGATGTTTCATGTTTCAGTTGGTTTATGATATACTTACCCCATACTAGCATGTGTATGGTGTTCATATGTATGCATCTGTATTATGTGTCTTTATGGTAGAGGGTGGAGGTGTAGTTACTCACTTTGTCGAGATCCATCTGACTGACCATACCCTATCATTGCTTGTTATATGTTGTATGTACATGCTTTGTTTTGTGATGATAGGTTTGCAGGTATAGGGCATTGTCTTCCCTGAATTGCCAAGAGTGAGCATGCCCATAAAATACTCATCTCAATGGTAAAGAGGGGAGATGACAGATGGACCCAAAACCCAATCCTTAGCCTATTTATTCTAATTGTTGGATAAAGTATCGATTGACTACCTTGCCCGAGTTTGGTCAGGTTGACCTAATTTGTGGATCCCGTCTTGTGAGTTTGTATGATGCATGAATGTTCCTGAAATATTGCTTTGATTTAATTATTTTGCTATGGTTATTTTAATTAATAATATAGTGGGAAAATAATGATTAAAGTATTTCCTATGTCTTTGAATAATTATTAATTAATTAAAAATCAAATATGAGAATATTTGAATTTAATTAATTAATTGTGCTAAATTATGATTTAATATGTTTTATTAAATTGTTAAAATTGGTGCATGATTTAATTGTGTGACAATTATTAAATAATTTAAATGTGGAATTCTTTATATTACATGTGCTTTATTGATTTATGTGAAAATGGATTTCATAAAATAACTTGTAAATAGAATTCTATGTTGAGTTGTGCATAAATAATATATTTTATAATTATTAACTGGAATTTTCCCTCAACTCAAAAAAAAGAGGAGTTTGATTGGGAGTTGTCTGGTGACTCATTAGGGTTTGCACGATAGGTGGGTTTGTTTTTCTATTTGGGGAAAATTTGCATTCATTTTGGAGAACCAGGTTTTGTTGGAATTTTCAATTTGGGGAGAGAGAGCAATTTTGGAATATTTTTGTGCTATCTTGTCTTCTTGAGAATTTGGTGTGTGAAATTTTTTGGGTGAAGTGTGTGTGCATCTGGATTTGGATTCTACATATGTTGTGATTCAGAGTTGCAGGATTTGAGCTTCTACATTTCAGATTTGGGAGATTCATCGACCTACAGGCAAATCTACATCAAATTTTATAGCATTGGAATTGAGGTAGGGTTTTGATGAATTTTCTAATATTTTTGTCTGTAGAAAATTATGTAAATTTGCTTTGTTTGTTTGATTCTGAGGGTTAGATTAGTAATTCTGGTTAAGCTTTCATTTTTAGGATTCTAAAAGCTATTAGAAAGCTTTTTCAGTATTTTATTATTACTTGGCACAATAGGGAAATGCTGGCAAAATTTTTGGGAAAAATTCCACCTAGAACTCATAGAAAACGAGAAAATCAATTCTAGTATAGTAAAACTATAGAGAAGATAAATTTATTAAATGGGTTGTGAGGAAAAAATGTATTTGGAGTGCAAAAATGAATTCTGGGCCAAAAAAATACCCCCCCTATGAAAATGACAGTAAGAAAATATTACACCAGTAATTTCTTTTTGGCATGCTTTGTTGTAAATTTTATTATTGTATTATTGTAAATTTTATTATTGTCTAGCCTTGCCACCTAGCCTGTCACGCATCCACGATGTGTTCCATGTATCGGTTTTGCGAAAGTATATCTATGATGAGTCTCATATTATTGATTGGGATGCCTTGCAAGTGGAGTCAGATGGCCAGCTGGCACTAGAGCCCATTCGCATTTTGGCTCGTCGGACATTGGTACTTCGAGGTAGAACGCTGGACCAGGTTAGGGTCCAATGGGATTGCTATGATGAGGTCACAGCCTCATGGGAGGATGCAGCTCAGATGAGGGCCCAGTATCCGCACCTCTTTGATGAACTCCAGGAGGATGTTCATACCTAGAGGGGGTGGATGTGAGGCCCACCTTCAGCCCACATAGTGATCCTGTGTTATGCATATCAGCCTATCATTTTTATTATGTTTCTTTCAGAGATACTTGGACTCTGTCGACTACTGTTATATTATGTTTGACTCGTTGGACTGTTCTTTTGATGATTCTGCATATGGGATCCATGATGTGTAGATTTGGTTTATGTTTTTATATGATGTTTTGTGAACCTGATGATCTTGATGATATTTAAATTACGTTATGGAATTTCATTTGAATTATGCAATCAAATCATGAATATTACATGCAATTGAAGTATGAGTTGAATTATGCAATTGAATGATTAATTTTCCTCTAGCATCCTTTTTAGACAACATTATCGAGGTTTTTCACCTGATTCATTGTAACCTCGTCGTTGAACTCAATAACCCGCATCTTGTGTGTAGAAACTTATCACCTTTTAAAAAAAATTTGTTGGTTGTGTTTTGACCCAACTTTTGGGCATCACAGCTTTGTTGTAAATTTTATTATTGTATTAAAATACAAATTTTATAAATAATAGTAAAGACAAAAAAAAATTAAATGCATACAAAAAAATTGTCTAATCTGGAAAATTCCAGACCTGTGTATTAGCTTTCCGTTTCTGGAATAACATGGAAAATGACATTCCATATAGAAAAGAATATTCCTTTTAGTCAAAATATATGTTTGAAAAAATTTTAGTTGATTTAAAAAAAACAATTTCTATAAAAAAAATGAGAGGCACGGGCCTCAATCCCGTACCTCTCTTGGCAACCGTGCTGGTTGCATTTTCGAGATAGGAATTCTTTTAATATAAAAAAAAATTAACTGTTTTAAATTTTTTATTAATGCTAAGTTTGGTGGGGGGGCGGGCTTGGCCCTACCTAACCCCACCCTGCCGTGCAGCATAGGTAGGCTGCTGACGGCAGTCGTAGGACTATCGATGACAGGCCCTAGGGACTACCGTGGTAGGCCCCACACTACCGTGAGCAGGTGGTGGGACCCGCGCTACCCTAGGGGGTATTTAATAATTTTCTTTTAGTTTTTTTTTTTTTTTTTTTAAACTTTGTTTATATACTATGTTAAAAATTAATTTGTTTTATTTAGTAATTTAATTATAATTAAGATTAATTTATGTTATTTTTAATACTTAGATTTATTTTATTGAATAGTTTTTTAATAATTAATATTATTCTTTGGTAATAATTATTTTAATTTTATGAAATTAGTGTATTGTTGATGAAGTTTGTTAAATATTTATTTTGTATTGTATGTGCAGAAATTTTATAGGATTTATAATATGAGTATATATATTATAAATCAAAGATTTTTATTTATTTATACATATTTTGTATGTAGGTATAAATTCAGAAATCGATATTTTCCTAAATAGTTATGTGAATTTTATCAACTCTCTCTAATGCTAGATTAAATTTATGAAGATTTAATTATTGTCCTTATAGCGAAATTGGGCATTTTTCCTTATGATGAAATTTATGATTATCCAGTAGGAATTTGATGATTTTAAGATATTGATGGAATGGTTAATTCAATCATTTTCTAGTGAACCTAGTATTTATGTTGTTTATGGAATATGAGGAATTTTGTATTCATTTATAGCTCAATTTTGTTATGGTGTGCATACTTTGTGTTTTCAATTCTACTTTGGGTTATCAGGGTTATAGATGACTTAGGGGAATAGAGGCTGGGAATAAGTCATGATTATCAGTACTTTTTCTATGTTTGGCGTGTGTGTGTACTTTATTTGATTATCATTCCTGATGACCATTGGGCTCATGTTGTATGTGTTTTCTATTATGGAACTTGTATTCATTTCTGATTCATTGAGTGAATTTGGATCTGGAATCGCCTATTGATATATTTGTTAGATCTAGGTGAGATCTATGAGCTTAGGGTAGTTTACCTAGATATGTGTTAGGGGGTGGCTTGCAATAAGTGCCAGGGCCCTCAAGTGGTTGCTGTGGATTGCTTATTGTAAGTTATTGTAAATAAGTGATAACCTAATTAAATTAAGGGAAATAAATGAACCTAATAAGATAGTTTCCTCTACCATGCTTGAGTGCTAGTATAGACTGAGATGAGGATGAGATGATGCTTGCCACCTATTGAGGTGTGTGTTCTGGCATAGTTAATGGCTTCGTCAGTATGAGAAGTCATTGATTCCGTGTATGGTCACTTGGGTGCCGGGATCCAGAGAGATTACCAGGATGAGACTCAAGGGATTAGACGTACATGATGACACCTTCCTACACATAGTCTAGTTATCCTACATGGTCGGTTGCCTCTGGATTAGTGAGTCTTACCTTTCACTACTTTTGTTGACCTTGAGTTAGTAAGCTATCAGGATTCCTTTCCTAGTGGTGTTTCCTGGTTTGACTTGATTATCCGATTGGGATCCTATGATATCTCCTCAGCACGGTGGGGTAGACCTTTGTGGTTCTACATGGATGGGTGGTAGTGATTCTTTACCATTCAACATTTGACATCCTGGTACCAATGCTTGATGGTGTCTTTACAGTTGGATTCCTTATGTCACTTCTTCATTGATGTTCCTATGTACTTATTCTTTATTGTAAATCTTGTATTAGAGTATCGCATGTGATACTTAATCTAGATATTGTAATTTAGTTGTAAGAATGATTAATGCATACCCTGTGACATGTATAGTGGATGCATGTTTATTAGGATTAATGATTGTTCATCAGATGTAAACATTACGATGTAATTGTTGTATTTAATTTATGGAATCATTTGTTGATGTTATTTAATGTGTTATGTTAGTAAGTAATACTACATCATGGGACCCATTAGATTTGTAACTTGTGTTTACGTTGTGTGTTATGTGAGGTAATGGTTATTGCTTTCATATAATTGTATATCTTGAATGTTAACTTTAGAAAAAAAAATTGTTCACCAAACTTAGTATCATGTTCTAGGTTAGTTTCTTTTAGGTTCCCTGGTAGGGCATTACACATTTGCAATAGTCCTTAATAATAGAGAATTATTACGTAGGTGAGTTGCTTAAAAATGTGAACCAAGTTCATGTTAAAATCTGATTTGACATTATTTGTCCTAGTCTCCAAATTAATACAAATAATGCAATGTTTTAAAGATGTGAAATGTACATCATTTTTGTAAAAGTAGAGCATTTAAATAAAATATATTTTCTTTTGACATTAAATAAAATACTTTAACAAAGTGGCCAACAATACTATCAACACAATTTCTTCAAATCTTCAAATTATTGAAATGAAAGGATAAATAGAGACAGAATATAGTAATAATTACTTTTAAAATAATTTTTTAACTAGTATTTTCCATCTGTCGTAAAGTTTAAACAATTTGTGGGTGTCCCTTTTTTATATGGGACGAGTCATCCATCAATTTTATTTCTTCTTGTACCTATTAACATGGGTGTTTAGAGTATTTTTGGATTCTTGATAGCATTGGTCCTTCACTTGGTTTTGGTTTTGGCTTTAGTTTTTGTGATGGTGATGGTGATGGCATGGTTATCGATGATGGTGATAACGATTGAATTATAGTGATAATTATTTATGAATTTTGTATTTTTACAATTTTTCTCTCTTACTTTTTAATAATTACTTTTGGTCAATTTTTTGAATATCAAAATATTAATATTTAATAATAAATATTAATATAAATATATGAAATGTAGATTAAAGTCATATTTTATTTTTATTTTGTATTGTTACAAATACAAATGTTAAAATAAAATAAATATTAATGTTCATAATATAATGAGTTAGAGAAGACAATAAGTAAATAAATGAAAAGAAAAAAATATATAATGAGGTGAAAAACAATTTGAAAAAGATTTTAGTCTTGTTGTAGGTAAAACAATGATATAGTTAAGTTGGAATTTCCTTTATTTATTCTATTACAATCACAAGTTAGGTTTATATTGAAGTATTATATTTTTACGAGTGTATTAAAAAAAGAAGTTTTGTATATAAATTAATTCTCAAGTAAAATAAAATAAATCCTTTTGATGTATTGGTTATTTATGTGTGTATATAAATAGTTTAAAATAATAACTATTTTATTTAACAAATAGGAAAATATATGTATTATGTCTTTTCATGATACATCATTTTTTTTTTGACAAAATAAGAAGTCCCTATTTTTTTGAGCCTATGTTCAGTTTAAGATATTACTCTTAGAATCAATGTATCATTTCTCATGTCTATAAGTGCCTCCTATTGGAAAAGGTCAATTTCAATTAAATTTTGAGTCAAGAGGTTCACATTCTCAAAAAATGATACAAGAATTTGGTTGATGGTCTTTTTCATGTCATCCTATCATCTATATTATTTTAGAAAATGAGAATGATTTTGGTTCAAAATTTAAAGGTGTGGTAATCTCATTGTGTTAGGATTTGGTAACACTAAGAGGGGGGTGAATTAGTGTTATAGTACTTTACTAAATTTTTAAACTTCTTCACTTTCTTCAAACAACATATAAAGATATAGCATAAGATAAATAACCATGCAACATAAACAAACATTGAAGAATTCATAACACCATATTTATTTTTGAGGAAACCCTGTTAAGGGAAAAACCCCGATGGGTATGGTACCCCCAAATATATGCACTATAAGTATAATAACCATGTTAAGATTTCTGGCCCTATTAGGAGATGAGTATTACAATAGGCAGGTCATGATTAAAGGATAGACCCTGTTAGGAGTCTTTAGAATGTGATCCCAATTAAGGAATTGACCCTGCTAAGATTCCAACCTTGTTAAAGGAAATTACCATGTTAGGGGTGTACAATACATCAACCTGATCAAGATATTTGAGAGTTAAGGCCACCCTCAGGTTCTCCAAACCTTACAACTTCAAGTCTGAGATAATTCTATTCTGAAACTACTTCCAACCTTCAATCACTGCTAAGAAAGTTCCACCTTGTGCCTTAGTGCACAACCACTATTCTTTAAACAATATCCAATGTAACCTTAAGCTCACATTCACCTATGCATCTCACATATGTAGTGCCACATTTATTTTCCAAGGAATTCAATCCTTAAGTACAAGTTACAATAACTATATCCAAGTCGACCTTCATAGGATAAATCCTATTTAAACAAAATACAAAATGGACCCATGTGAAGATGCACATGACATCTCTTACAATTTTATAACATATCAGTTACATCAATTAATCATTTAGATCAGTTGATTAAGCTCACATATCATATTAATTGAAATGTGTTCCAAGTCGGCCTTCAAATAGGTCTTCGCCAATGCACATTCCATAGTTGACATCACATGTACGATGATGACACCATATGATTGTAATAATATCTCAAGATAGTGTCCAACATTAACCCTTTTTTGCACATAACTCAAACAACCATGAGTGTTATTCACAAAGTTTTGCAATCAACTATGTGAAAACATAGTTTCTGTCTTTTGAAAAACAATTGCCAGTAAAATTGTCATAACTTTATCCAATCAACTAAAAAGAGTGTGTGATCATGGATGGTGACCCAAGACATCATTATGAGTCCCTCTCTAAGCATACACATGCTAATTTTTTTTAATGTGTTCATACAATTCTCTGCAGGCTTCTGAACAACCAATCAATAGCATATATTTCCATCAATGATAAACTTTTTCGTGGATGCAACACAAAACCAATGTAGCATGCCTCTATCATTACTATGATACTCTCCCATAGGAATACCATTATAATTCATGCTAAAAATTTCCCCCTTTTGCATTTATGGCAACATAGATTAAAAACATCTAGGTTCCATAAATACCAAAACATGCCTATATTGTATTTGCATCAGTTATCTTTTCAAATCCTCTTCATTAATCATCAAATCTTCCAAAGAATGATCCTTTCATACTATTTTTCATGTTTCATTCTCTCCCCCATTGACATCAATGTCAAAGGTGTTATTGTGTCTCCAAGGCTTCTCAATAACTCAGCTCAAATACATATACTCCCCCATAGGAGAAGCATCAAGCATATAGTATAGAGAATGAAATACTGCTTTGACATTTATGGACTAATGCAATTCCTGCATCAATTAATCAAGGGTATGTTGGTTTATGACCCATAGCATACCTCTTAGATACTCAAATGTATCCTTAGGAAGAGGTTTTTTAAAAAAATTTGCTATTTTTTTCCTTTGTACTCACATATTCTAACTTTACTTCCTTCTTTGCTACTTTATCTCTCAAGAAATGATACTTTTTTGCTATATGTTTTTTTTTTGAATGCATAACAGGGTTCTTTGACATATTTACCATGCTAGTATTATAAAAATGGATAGTAACTAAATCTTTTAGACATACTCCAATTCCATTCAATATTTTTTTCATCCATATGATCTATGTACAATTGATTGCTATTGCAACATATTCTAATTCTGCAGTAGAGTGAGCAATGAAGTCCTGCTTCTTACTAAGCCAAGAAACTAGTATTTTACCAAGGAAGAATGCTCCTCCACTAGTATTTTTTTTGTCATCTACATTCCCTTCCCAATCGTCAATAGTGAAAGCATGAAATGTAAAGTCTTGTGATTTATCATACCATAAACCAAACTCAATTGTTCCCTTTAGATATCATAATATCCTTTTTATTGTCATAAGGTCAGATTCTTTAGGATCTTCTTAAAATCTTGCAACAATTCCAACAACATTGGAAATATCAGGTCTAGTATGTGTCAGATACTGAAGACCTCCAATCATTGATCTATACCTTGTCTAAGATACATTCTTTTCTTCATCTTCCAAAGACAACTTTGATCTAGTTACCATAGGAGTTCCGATAGGTTTACTGTCATCCATGCCAAACTTTTTCATCAATTATTTGAGATATTTGGTCTGAGATATGAATATCCCTTCTTTACTTTGACTGATCTATAATCGAAGGAAGAATTTCATCTCCCCAATCATAGAAATTTCAAATTCATTTTTCATCTCCTCTACAAATTTTTTTCTCATTTCATCATTTCCTCCAAGGATAATATCATAAACAAAGACTTCAACAATTAAGACACCTTCTTCAATTATTCTTAGGTATAAATTATTGTCAGCATTTCCCTTCTTGAATCCCAACAGAATCATATACTTATCCAATCTTTCATACCAAGCATTTGATGCTTGTTTCAATCTATACAGAGCTTTCTTCAATCTGCAAACTAGATCTTCATTCCCTGATAAAGGAAATCCATTAGGTTGCTCAATGTATACTTCATCTTCCAAGTCTCCATTAAGAAAATTTGATTTCACATCCATCTGATATACTTTGAAATTCTTATGAGCAACATAAGCTAGGAATAATTTGACTGCCTCAATTCTAGCAAGAGGTGTGAAGGTTTCTTTAAAATCAATTCCTTCTTGCTGTGAATATCATTTACATACCAATATTGCTTTGTTTCTAACAACAATGACTTCTTCATTCATCTTATTTTTGTATACCCACTTGGTGTCAATCATATTTTTGTCTTTGGGCCTTGGAACCAATTCCCAAGTGTTGTTTTTATGAATCTTCTCTAGTTATTCCTTCATGGATTTGATCCATGATTCATTTCTGCATGCCTCTTTTGTGGATTGTGGTTCTACTTGAGAGATCAAGCAGATGGCATTTGTAGATTGTGACCTTTCTTCTCCATTTTGCAATCTTGTTCTAGTTCCTTCATTGTTTTCACCAATGATTTGATCCTTAGGATGATTTATTAGAACATATTTGGGTGTGGTTTTCTCCCTTAACTCCACACTTATTCCATTGTCAATTTCTAAAACATCACGTGATGCTTCATTCTCACTTTCTATTGTCTGCATATTGTTCTGATTTGTTCTCATGTTTTCAAAAGAAATCTCATAGGGGTTAGGGCCACAATATTTTTCTCTAACTTGAAACTTTTCATCTACTCTCACATTAGCACTTTCAATCAGATTCCTAGTTCTTAGATTGTAACATCTATAGGCTTTACTTCTAGTAGAGTATCCA
Organism: Chamaecyparis obtusa; assembly: GCA_027943335.1. Taxonomy (NCBI): domain Eukaryota; kingdom Viridiplantae; phylum Streptophyta; class Pinopsida; order Cupressales; family Cupressaceae; genus Chamaecyparis; species Chamaecyparis obtusa. The sequence goes on along the minus strand of BSBK01001326.1, from coordinate 1,153,827 downwards.
AGGAACAATCCTTCATCACTTCTAGCATCAAATTTTCCTACACATTCATCTATCTTAATGTAGAATTTACTTCAAAATTTTTTGAAATAACTAACAGTAGGTGTCTTATTGTACCATAGTTTAAATGGTGTCTTGCATGTACTTTTTTTGATTTTTACTCTATTCATTGTATATACAATTTTATGAACTTCTTCTCTCCAATGCATATGTGGGACCTTTCCTTCTATCAACATTATTCTTGCAGCATCAAGAACTATTCTATTTCTTCTTTCATCAACTCCATTTTTTTGTGTTATCCTAGGTACTAAAGTCTTCCTCACAATACCATGTTCTTCACAAAAGGTATTGAATTCATGTAAAGTGAATTATCCACCTCTATCTGATCTTAAACATTTTATCTTCAAACGTGTCTCATTATCATCACCCACTTTTGCAAGAGTATTTGTATACTTATACATTTTTAGAGGTATATTACAAAAGCTAGTCGTCATTACTCTAGAAAAACATCATATTATTTATTGTACATTTTCACACTTCATTAACATCCTTAGTTGGCCTTAGATCCAAGAACACATCTAAAAGAACTTTCCAATCGCTCACAAAGTCGGCCTTAGTGACCATGAACAAGTTATACGTTGTTTACTGTCTTCACATCCAATCAACTGAACCTATCTCTTTGATACTGCAATGTTAACATGTGTGACCTTACACATGTATTTATTCATGTACTTCAAGCATGTACCTATGATCACATGTCATTGGGAATCTTCTTTGAGGTTCACTAATCTTTTCTATCAGACTAGGTCACAAGAACAGTCTATGGACTTAGGCATTTTTCCTTCATCAACTAGCTCACACAGCCATGTGAGGGTTTTACGAACACAACTGTAAACTCTTCAATCTCTAACAATCTCTCCAAGCTTTTCAATGACATTTGATCTCAGTGTAAATGGTAGGTAATTTGACTACATTGTTAGCCTTTAGACAATTTGGCACAAGTCCCAAAAACTACCCATAAAGTTGCAAGAAACCAGTTCTAGCTCAAAAAATTACATCTTCTTACATACATCTCCAAACCATATGCGATCTTTTCCAAGATCCCATAACATAGTAACTAATATATTTTCAAGCTTGTACAGCTTAACTCATCAATATAGGGGCTCTATATCTGACTGGTGTTAATTTTGTCATGCTCCCCCTAAGGCATACATTTCCCATCAAGAAGATGGTGAGTAAATGCACCCTAGTAATGATTCCACAAAAATCTTAGGACTCTTGTGAGTTCTTTCAATCTTCTCTTCATCTTTCTTAACTTTAAATTCAATAGGTTCATTTTGATTGACCCATTTCTCCTTGAATTCTTCTTTTAGTTCTGCTAGCTCTTTTTCTTCTTCATTCAGTTCCTTTCTTTTGCAAATGGTCTGAAGGAATTCTTTACTAGTCTCTTAAATATTCAATACTTCACAAAATTTCCATCATTGTTACATTTGAATCATGTCACCTTTTTCTTAGGTTTCAATTGGCTGTAATCAATCTACAACTTGCAATACTTGGAAATATAACCAAAGTTATTGCATTTGTAGCATACAATCTTTCTAGGTATGGTAATAGTTTACTTAACCTCTTCCACTATCTTTTTGACTTCATCCTTACTAGCATTATAACTATTGTCTTTCATAGCATCATTTTCTTTACTTGTTTCATTATCCTCGGGTTGTCTATGTTCTGCATTTTTACTATATTCACCTTTTTCCATATTTGCCTCACTCAATATTTTATCTTTTTGCTTCTTGATAAAATCATTCAGGTGATAATATGTAGGTCTGATAGACCTCATATCTATTTTTCTACATTCTCTTATCTTATGTCCATACAAATAATAATTAAAACAAAAACTAGTAAACTTGGGCTTAGGAATAACTTTTTCAATTGATTTCTTTGATTGATCTTCATGGCTGCAATCCTTGTCATTATCCTTGCAAAGAGGTATCTCAAGTTCTACTATTACAACCTTAGAATCTAACTTCTTAGCTGAATTAAGATTCACCACAACTCTATCTTTCCTTTGATCAGTATTGTCATTGAATCCTACTCATGTCATGTCTCCAAAAGGTTTATGCATGCCAATTTTCTCATCCAATTTATTTCTACTCTCATGAAGTTTTTATATGAGACCTTTGGTTTGATCAAGCTCACTATGATGGTGATGCAGTGTTTTTCTACCTTGTCATACTTTTTTTTAGTGTACTTAGTTCATTCTCCAAAGTTTGAAATCTATCCCTTGTGTTTGATAGTTCATTTTGCAACTTTTCTTTTTCTTCTCTTTTATTATCAAGTTCTTTCATCAGGTTTAATTTTGTGACTCCCAATTCATTTTTCAAGGAATCCTTTTCATGTATTAGTTGCTCAATCAGATCTTAATCTGATAGCTCCTTAGTCTGTGCTTCCATGAGATCATCTCTTAATTTTATTTCATGCTCAATCTGTTGCTTCAAATTCTTAATGAAGTCATCTGCCTTCCTTAGTTTTTACTTTAGATTCACTCTATCTGCATTAGCGATGTCCACATCTTCCAAAGCCATTTCCTAATTCTTCTTCAAGTTTTCCAAATCTATCTTGATCTCCCTAAAGATGTTAATCTTTTCTTTCAGGGGCCCGATGCTCTGATACCAATTTTTAGGATTTGGTAACACTTAGAGGGGGGCTGAATTAGTGTAACAATACTTTACTGAATTCTTAAACTTCTTCATGTTCTTCAAACAACATATAAAGATATAGCATAAGATAAATAACCATACAACATAAACAAACATTAAAGAATTCATAATACCATTTTTTTTTTTTTGAGGAAACCCTGTTAAGTGAAAAACCCCAGTGGTGATGGCACCCACAAATATCTGCACTACAAGTATAATAACCCTATTAGGATCTGAGTATTACAATAGGAAGGTCCTGATTAAAGGATAGACCCTATTAGGAGTCTTTAGAATGTGATCCCAATTAAGGAATTGACCCTGTTAATATTCCAACCTTGTTAAATGCAATTACCATGTTAGGGGTGTACAATACATCAAAATGATCAAGATATTTGAGAGTTAAGGCCACCCTCAAGTTCTCCAAACCTTGCAACTTCAAGTCTAAGATAATTCTATTCTGAAACTACTTCCAACCTTCAATCACTACCAAGAAAGTTCCACCTTGTGCCTTAGTGCACAACCCCTATTCTTCAAACAATATCCAATGCAACCTTAAGATCGCATTCACCTATGCATCTTGCATGTGTATTGCCACACTTATTTTCCAAGAAATTCAATCCTTAAGTACAAGTTAAAACAATTATATCCAAGTCCACCTTCATAGGATAAATCCTATTTAAACAAAATACAAAATGGACCCATGTGAAGATGCACATGACATATATTACAATAATACAACATAGTAGTTACATAAATTAATCATTTATATCCATTGATTAAGCTCACATATCATATTACTTAAAACATGTTCCAAGTCAGCCTTCAAATAGGTCTTCATCAATGTACATGTCATAGCTGACATCACCTATATAATCATGACATCATATGATCACAATAATATCTTAAGCCAGTGTCCAACACAAACCTATGTTAGCACATCATAACTCAAAAAACCATGAGTTCTATTCACAAAGTTCTACAATCAACTCTGTGGAAACACAGTTTCTATCTTTTGAAGAATAGTTTCTAGTAAACTTGTCATAACTTTATCCAATCAACTCATAAAAGTGTGCGATCATATATGGTGTCCCAAGAAATCATTAGGAGTCCCTCTCTAAGTGTGCACATTCTAATTCATTGTACTATGTCTGTATAATTCTCTATAGGCTTCTGAACAACTAATCAATAGCATAGTCGATTAAAAAAAAACCAATCAATAGCATATGTTTCCATCAATGAAAAACTATGTCATGAATGCAACACACAACCAATTTAGCATGCCTATATCATTACTATGATAACCCCCCATAGGAATACCATTAGCAATCATGCTAACATATTGTTTGTTGGTAAGGTTCAATTTGATGCTCTAAAGGATTTGGTTAGTCATTTTCAAAATCAAAACTTCTACTCAAATGTGTCATTCTTTTAAAATATAGTTACATGTTTTTAGGGTTCTTCTAAATGCAAATTCCATAAAATTTTAAGTGAAATTATTATGGAAAACATAGCTCTAAGTGAACTTCACTCAAATGTATACTTCAATTTAAGTTTTTCATTTTACTTAGATGTCATGACCCTATAAATACCATTGGAATAATATTATAAAAATACTATTTAAAAACAAACATGGCATATTTCATTTATCTCTACAAATAAAAGATTATAAATTTTGAAAAAAAATTAATTTTATAAGTTCATTAAACTTTTGAAAGTTATAAATATTAAAAGGTTCTAATGAATTTTAAAAAGGGAAGGTTTGACAAATGAATGATAATATAAGGCACTTTTTTCATTTTTCTATGCTTCACCCATTTTCATGTGGACATTATAGGGGGATCAAATATTTTTAATACTTAAATAAGCAACAAAAACTAGGGTGTTGACCCCTTACAGTACAACAACCAAAGGGAATATAGACACAACACACTAATAATAGATAAACATCAAAACCCACTTAAAACATAGCTAATAAAAGAAAAACATAGGTCATAGATTAGTAACCTATACTCATGAAAGTTAGCACCATCATACTGAGTACTACCAATCAAAAGAGAATGAATAGAAAATTTATCTAAAAATATACTAGTAGAGCCGAAGTTGTAGCAAAAACAACAAGAGGTAAAAGAGCTACTTAAGGTGAGACCAAAAATATATAGGAAAATCTCAATGGGGGAAGGGGTCTGAAACCCATTAAGCCTTCTATGAGAATTTAATATCACAGCTTGATTAGTATGACACATTGGATCAATTGTCATTGATAAATTTAAATAAATCCTTGTAGTTGCATTAATCATGTTCATCTTCACTCAGAATCTTATGTCACTCTTTTGAAATGTAGTTACATATTTTTAGGGTTCTTCTAAATGCAAATTCCATAAAATTTTAAGTGAAATTATTATGGAAAAAATAGCTCTAAGTGAACTTCACTCGAATGTATACTTTAGTTTAAGTTTTTTATTTTACTTAGATGTCACGATCCTATAAAGAACAATTGGAATAATATTAAAAAAAATACTATTTAAAAACAAACATGACATATTTCATTTATCTCTACAAATCAAAGATTATAAATTTTCAAATTGTATTCAATTTTATAAGCTCAATAAACTTTTAAAAGTTATAAATATTGAAAGGTTCTAATGAAATTTAAAAAGGGAAGGTTTGACAAATGAATGATAATATAAGGCATTTTTTCTTTTTTATATGCTTCACCCATCTTCATGTGGGCATTATAGGGGGATCAAATGTTTTTTATATTTATAAACAACAAAAACTAGGGTGTTGACCCCTTAAAATACAACAAGTGAAGGCCAAATAGACACATCACAGTAATAGAAGATAAACATCAAAATCCACCTAAAAAAGAGCTAATAAAAGAAAAAAATAGGTCATAGATTAGCAGCCTATACACATAAAATTTGTGTGATCAAAAGGTGAGACACTCCTATAAACCATTGTTCTTGAGAGAATCAATGAAGAGGAGATCCCAAGAGGTAGCTTATAGCTTCCTATCTATGATGTGCAAGAATGTAAGCATTATGGATAGTGGCTCTCAAATGAACCTCAATAAGAAACCATTGCAAGGTGCACCATAGAATGGAAGATTCAAGGTGAAGATGCAAGCATGAAAGATCTAAATGAGATGCAAGATCTAAGCTAGAATGAAAATGCAAGAACAAGAAAGAAAAGTTAATCTATCAAGATTACAATAACTCATAGTTAAGCTATGGGATTTAAGCTAGATGCAATAAGGAAATGCAAAGATAATAATTCAAGTAAGCTAAAATACTCTTAAGAATGCAAGACTGAGATTGATATTATATGATCATGACTACTATCCAAGAATGAAGAGAGAGTCTCCTTTATAGAATTTAGAAATGAATGGATGGTCAAGATTAAGAGGCAAAGTCAAAGGGTGGAGAATAATCCCCATTTTGACTTTAGGGAACAAGATTATAAAGAGGTAGAATCAAGTGGATGAGAATGATTGGGAAGAAATGAGTGGTTGAGATTAAGAGGCAAAAGAGATTCCACTTTTGTATTTTTCTTCTTTTTTTTCAAATTTAGAAATTTTTTTTTCATGTGCATACATAAGACAAAGTGGGTTTTATTTAATTAAAAGGGGACATGTTCTTTTAATCAAATAAGACTTAGGATAAAGTGGTAAAACTTTAGGATATCATCAAATAAATGATTAAAGTGATGATTTGATCAAGAGATAAGATATAAAATCAATACGCAAGATTGATTAAGCATAAGATAAGGTCTAGTATTTTAATGTTTAATGTTAGAGTGGAGATCAAGGTTTATTAGACCATTTTTGGGTGATTACATTTGCCCCTCTTTGACTAATATGTGAGATTTGGGAACACATTGAGTTAAAGAATAGATATTAAGACAATTGATAGAGATCTGACTCCGAACTTGATCGAATAGAGTGCGGAGAGATAACTAATCCCGAACTTGATCGAACAAGAACCATAAAAGGTTGATAAGATAGATTTGACTCTGAACTTGATCGAATGAAGCATAGAAAAGTAGTTAATCCCAAACTTGATCGAATGAGAACTGGCAAAGATAGATAAGGTTGCAGTTTAAGAGATAGATTGATAGATTATTCCTACCCCCTCAGGAGTGAAATCAAAATAAGGTAGAGGAGATACATAAATGAGATAGATAGGTTTAATCAAATTAAGATAAGATAAGGATCTAGATGATTGATTAAGAACATAAGACCATGTTTGACCACCAAGTGGTGAGAATTTTTCCCCAGTTTGAAAGAGATATAATAATAGCATTAGGTCAAGATCAGAGAAAAAGGGATGAGATGACAATGGAAGAGAGAGAAATGGTGATTGCCTCAAAAGATTGAAGAAAATAGCCTCAAAGTATCAGTCAGTTGCGCATAGGAGGAGATAATTTTAAAAAGATATTTTGACTATCAAGATTAAGTTAGATTTCAATTTGGATCTCAAAAATAGATCCAAGATGCCAAAATTAGGTAAGGGTGCAATTTTTGTAGAAATTTGAGACTTTGAAAAATTCGGTCAAAATGCTATATAAGGGGCCCAAAGGGTCATTTTCAAATCATTTGTTCCTTCTTCTAGTGATTCCAGAGGGATTTTAGAGCTTCTGATAGAATATAGGTGAGTTCCCATTGAGCAGCACAAATTTGAGCTAAGCCAGTTGCACAACCGGCCTCAGGGGTATCCTCAAGCAGTAAGTCATAGAAAAACTTTCCTCATTTGGTGCATTTATTGCCTTTTTAGCACATTTTTAATATTTGTTTGAATAATTTTGTATGAAATTTTGGAATGTTGTATGACTTTATTGAGAAAGTTTGTATGATATTTCACACAAATTTGAAGTGTTGTATGGCCTTTTTATGAAGTATCACTTTAGTGGGACCCATTAGTCATGCAAAATGGTGTGAAATATTGCATCCTCTTGAAATGTCACACCACTATAATAAGAAGTGTTCTATGAAATTTTTTGGAACTGTGAAATGTCATTTTAATTTTTACGTGTTTCTGACTGCTTGGTAACTAGACTAAAAGTACTTAGGTCTTATGTTAATGCTTTTCTGATGCTTTAAGTTTTTTTCTAATATATTTTTGATGTGATTTTACTTATGTTGATGATGCAACATCTCTTTCCAGATTTGGCCATTAGGGCTCCACATCCAGTGGGTCTTCGACTTGTTCCCTAACTATTTTTCAATGAGAGAGGTATATTACAGTCCATGGGACTCAGAGAGCTATTAAAAATTCCCTATATTCAAGAAAACCATGGGTTGTTAACCTTGCTTGCTGAGCGGTTCCATTCTAAGCATAATACCTTCTATCTTCATATTGGAGAGGCCACGGTGACACTAGAGGATGTCTATCATATTCTACGCATCCCTTTCCATGGAGAGGTGGTGAGTATCCTTGATGATTGTGAATTATTGATTAAGTCATATGTCTTGCTTCACTATCATTGATCTTGGTACTAATACTAAAATTGTGTCTTCTAGATATATTTTGATTAGTCTCCTTCTGATGGGATCATGGCAATGCAGGTCATGTTTGTGGATTTCACCATTTTGGAATGTGGGATTCTGTGGGAGTACATGATGGACACTTATAGTACTAATTATCCTATGGCCTACATCTTCTTCTCTTTGATAGGTCACTTTCTTGGGATGGATAGGAGTCAAAGAGGTTTCCAATGTGGCTGGCATAGATTGGTTATGGATTTACTATCTAGACCTTGATGAATGGCATGGGGACCCTCTCTCATAGGAGATATGTATCATGAGCTCCATGATATTGTCTATAGGGAGGGGAAGATCTAGTTAGCATGGGCCATCATTGCACAAGTTTGGGCATGGGAGCATATCGATGTGATCTGCCCCAGAGTTGAACTCAAACAAAGAGGGTGACCTTATGTTTATAGATATTTTGGGTTTATTCAACAAAACCATGTATGAGATATTCCATATTGGTGGTAGTATTTAGATAATCTACATTCTTTCACATGGTGGCCATAGATAGAGTATGAGTAGCGGATCGAGGCTAGAGAGGAGTTGGCATACATTTTAATAGTTGGCCACTGTTAGGAAGGCATACATGTATTGTAGAGAGATTAATTTTTAGTAGAGTATGGCTTCAGTTTTGGAGGGCATAGGGTGTCAATATAGAGACCACTAACTATGCTAGGTATTGAGATGAAGAGGACCTCAGATGAGGCCCTATGCTAGGTTATGATATATGTGTATAGGAGACCCAACAACTTTAGCGTATAATTCCTGATCTACTTTTGAGGGTTACAAATGTGGGTATGACTCCTGAGTATAGGAGGTGGTGTTGAGATCATCCCTTTCCTATATTCTTAGCACTGACATTTCTTGAGGTTTTGAGGCAGTGAGGATGGAGGTGATGATGGTGGCAATGGAGGTAGAGGGAGGAGAGTGGGAGGAGGCTGCAGTACCAATGGTTCAAGGAGAAGTTCTCCTTCTAGCAGCCAACCTACTAGATCTAGGTCAAGAGGGATGGTGGAGTCTATGGAAATTAATGAGCCTGAGGAACACCTAGTTAGGAGATTGTAGAAGAGTAGGGAAGAGGAGAGACATGCAGCATAGCCAGAGAAGAGGGCACCTATCAATGATGGGCTGGAATAGTGGATAAAAACTTTAGAGGTAGAGTTATAACAAAAATGGATCACCATTGTTGTGCGATATTAGAAACTACAAAATGATAGAGTCCAGTGGGTGATACAGGTACAAGATCTGAGGTAGGAGAGAGATCAAACTCAACAAGAGTCACAATGACATGGGGCCATGGTGGCCTATTACTATGCTCCTTACATTGCACCGGTACCTATAGGATAGAGGGTTCCTAGTGAAGGGGCACCCCCTCCACTCCTCACAACATAAACATTTCTATCATCTTCAAAGCATTCACCCAAGGGCATTCATGCCTAAGGGACTTTTTAGAATTTTCAAATTTTCTCTAGCAAGCCAACTTGTAAGACCTAGTCACCCTCGGTGTGCTTATAAACCATGGGTTTTTTACTATGGCCCAAAGGAACTTTTAGGTGTTTTGTTTATTTTAATGTTTTAAGTAATTTTTTGGATCATTAGGATCCATGGCTTAGGCCTATAGGATCTTTAGGAGCAAGAATGCAATATTTTGCAAACGTTGCAAAATGCAAGAAATGTTGCTCGGCAACTTCTTTGAAAAGTTTCTACCGACTTGTAAAACCACCTCCCAATGGTCACAACCTTTGAAAAATGGTTGGATCCATTGGGAAAAGGTCTTAAAATATCCCTTAGAGGTGGGTGGAAGATGAGTAATGGAAGTAGATGATGAAACGTATGTAATTTTGCATTCAATCAATAAAAATCCTTATTTTCCTCTACATTCTGGACTATAAAAAAATACGCATATAGATTGGTACGGATGTGAAAAGAATGAAATTTTTAAATTTGACATCTAGCATGTGTTAGGACTCCAATTATTTTGATCTGAATTAGTTTGGACGTTGGCGTCAAGAGTTACAAGATTTTGTGTTCCGAAATTTTAGGAAACCCTCCTGAACCAAGGTTTCAAACAATAATGCCCTAACTTACTTTTCCTTCATGGGATTCCCATACAAAGTGGTGAAATGCAAGTAGGTTCAATGTATTCTAGATCCTTTTGAGCATAGGAGAAAGGGGACTTCCTTGAAAAGCATGCTTGCAAGCCCTAGGCCAAGCATCTCTATGTGCTTGGTGCAGAAGATGGAAGAGTGAAGTGATAGTAGCACTTCAGGGGTGGATAAAAGAAATCTGATAGTAGATTGTTGTCTCTTTGGGATTCCTAGTGTTAGTGAAATTAGTGATTTTCCTTGGGTCATCGACTGGTGAACATTCCCTCAAATAACTGATTTAATTATCCCTATTAGGACTAGTGGGTTAGGAGTTATTTGACACTGTCTGAGTTGTTTGAGATCTTTCAATTTGGAGGCTTGACTCAACTCGATAAAGGGTATTCAAATCTACAATTTATCTTTTATTATCTTTGTAAGAATATGGAACCAAGTCCATAGAACCCTATTTGAAAGGCTACAAGCTGGAAGGCTTAAAACGAGCACTGGATGCCCCAAAACTTGTAAGTTGTGGAAATAATTCCCATAAGAGATATATATAGAAAGTTCAAGGAACCTTTCCATCCCCTTTCCCAATACAAAGGTTCCCATTCCACATTTGAATTAGGTAGGACTGATGAAATACAATTGATTGAATACCTGAATGACTTGAAGATCACTGATTAGAGATCACTGAGTACTGAAATGATATGTAAGATAATTAAATCAGTCATTATGTTTTCATTGATGTCAACTAGTTTTGACAGTACTTATCATGTTAGTTACAAACATATAAACATCTATAAAGAGGAGAGAAGAGATGAAGAACTGAGATATCTACATGGAGAAAGATGGATATGATAGATGAGGATAAGGAATACTTTGGATAACTTATTGATGAGTCTATGGCTTTATATTGTTGACTTGATTATGTTGCATTAATCTATTATGAAGGAGGAAGAAACATGTACAAGGCAATGTGGTCGGTAAATGAAGCACTTTATTATACACCGAGCCAATGTAGTGTATACTGAGTGATAGTATTAACTGAGCTTGTGTTCGCCGATGCATTTCTTTGTTAACCAAGTATGGATGAAAGTATTAAATGCTTAAGTTTAGCCAACAGAAATTGATGAGCTGGAAAGTGTTATGATTTTGAGATTGAGGATAAAGTTTTTTATGAGATCCACGACTAACAAAATTTGGAGAAGATATAAAGGATGGAATTGAAACCTATTATTGACACATCTGCCAAGGAAGATTTAAGAGGAAAAATTAATGATGGATAATAAGTGGCAAAATCTGATAGTTGATATGAAATGGTTTATCTATCTATAAAAGAGATATGAGTTTATTTATTGAGAAATGCCAGAAGAAAGAAGACTGCAGAGATTTTGTGTGAATACAGTTTCATGCATGCCTGATCAGACTGGTTGAAGGAGAACCAAACTGTAGAACAGTATCGAGCATTAGAGAGCTATTACCGAGTAAAGTAAGTTGAGGAAGTAAATTGATATATTGATCAGAGGATTTTTATGGGCTTAGAATTGAACATCTACAAATTGAGTTGTATTGTAATCAGATCAACTATTATTTCAATTTAACCATTGATACAGAAAAATCTCTTAACCGAGTGGACTTAACTATCTTATGTTATGCCCCTATGTCATTCAATGAATGTACATTGTTATCCTATTGACCCCATAGTGAATTCTAGTTGAACAATAACTGTTAGTGTTAAATACTCTAACAAGGTCACACCTAACAGTGTATTTGTAACCTTTAATAGGGTTGGATCTTCACCGAGCTCACTTCAAAAGAGTGAAAATTATTTTGGGTTACCGGTCCCAGGTGGTTTTTCCCTTAACAATGTTTCCATGTTAAATCATTATGTTATGTGTTTATGTGATGATTGTTTTATTGTCATAATTTACATACTACATATTTGATTTGGTTGTTAATTATAGTGAGTTAGTTAACTAGAAATTGGTAAAGGCATAGATAGTTTAGTAGTTTATGTTACCGAGTTGCAAAATTTTTTGAAATTATTTTGAAAGTTACCTCTTTGTATTTGGGAATTTAGGATAATTGATCTAATTGATTCACCCCCCCTCTTAGTTATTATAACAATTGGTATCAGAGCAGTGTTTCTTGGAACAAAGTTTTAAGGACTTCAGCAGAAAGATCACAAGATGTATAAGAGGGAGGTATCAAAGTTGAACAAGGACAACTTTACTATAAGGAAAAGTCAAATGAAACTTCACATATCCAGAATTGGAGATTCTGCCTTACATCTAATTGAAAATGGCTACTTACAACCAATGACTGGACCTTTGACTCTTGATCAACTGAAAGACCAACATGAACACAACTATACTATGATAGAGATTATTGTTGCTCTATCTGATGTTGAATTTGAGGATGTTAAGAATTTCACTACTACAAAGGAAATGTGGGATAAGCTTGCTCTAGTCTATGATGGAGATGAAAATGTCAAGAGAGCCAGAGCTGAAAGCCTAAGAGACAGGTTTGATGATATGAAAATAAAAGAAGGAGAAAACATAGTACAATATACAAACTGAATAAATGAGGTAGTCTGTAGTACCTCACCCCTAGTTTGATTACATAAATGTTATGATTACTTTAGGATGATGGATTATATGTTAGGAAATTATTAATGCTTATGGTTTTATTGACCCCATACTGGCATGTGTATGGTTGATGTGCTTGTGTTATATTTTTGTTTGACATGCCTGATGTGGTTGAGGGACAAAGTCATAGTTACTTGCTTGCGAGATCCACACGATCGACCGATCCCCACCATTGTCTATTATATAGTTGTAGATGTATGTACATGTAGGTTTTGTATGTAGGTTTGCAGGTACTAGTCATCGACTTCCCTGAATTGTCAGGATGAGCGTGCCCTATCGCAATATCTCAAATGGTAAGAGAGGGGAGATAGCACGGATCCAAAACCCTAACCCAAACCCATTTATCCTAGTTGTTGGATAAGTATCTGTTGACTACCCTATCCAAATTTGTTAGGTTGGCAAAGTTTGTGGATCCCTTTTTGGTGTTGCTTGGTTTTGGTTTTGTCTGATTTTATCTCGTTTGGCTTCAGTTGATTTGTGGTTATGTGGGTTATTTTTATGTGATTATTCATTTATTGATTATAGTTGATTTATGTTTATATAGATTATTTTATGTGATTATCAATGTTAGGTGCATAGTTGAATTTTATGATTAAATATGCTCCTATGATTAATTGAGGAAATTAAATTAAAGTTGATTATTTGAGTATTTGGAAATTAATATTGATTATGTCCTAAGTTTATTTTGATGAAATTTAATTAAAATCAAATAATTGATTATTTGGATTTAATTGATTATTTTATTAATAATTGAGTTTTATTATGTTTGTGAGTATTATTAAATAAATTAAATATTTAATTACATATTTTAGGATGCATTAAGTATTTTATTTATTTAATATGTGTTTTAAATTATTAACATGTGCATAATTGAAAAATGAGTTGTCAAAAAGTGAACAACTAGTTTTCAAAAGTCAAGTTGTGTTGTGCATTTAAAAGATATTTTAATTAATTAATTAATATTTACTTTCAATTTTGGAGTTAGAGCCTGATCAAGAGTGGTCTTATGAGTCATTTCTGTTTTAGAGTTGAACTGTTAGTTAGCTTTTGAGTTGTCTTTAGGGATTGCTTGAATTTGGGAATGGGATTCCTATTAGGGAAATTATTGCATTCATTTTGGGGGAGACAGGTTTTGGAGAGGATTTTTGGGGGAGAGCTTGTGTGCTTGGTATTTTGGAGATTTGTGGATTGTTATGGCTGCTTGTTGATTTGGGCTTCTTTGTGCATCTAGGTTGGCGACTTGGTTGCTACATGGTTTTCAGATCTACAGGTTGGATTGAATCCTGGAGGGGTTTCTATTATTAGAACTACAAGGTTTTCCATTTTCAGCTTCTGGCATTGGATCTGAGGTAGGCATGGAATTTTGCCCGTTAGCTCTATTTTCACAGTTATTTGTCTTTATCTCCTTGTGTGAAATTCTATGTATTTTATATTTGGTTAATCTGTGATTATCTTAGATTTGGGTATTTAGAAACCCTAGTATAGTTGATTCTTATATTTTATTATTATTTATCATCGTACCATTACTCTGGCAAAATTTCATTAAATGATTGTTTGTAGATTTCCTACAAAATGAAATATTAAATTTGGGCAATAGTATAACTATAGGGTTTGAAGAAGTAAATTTATCTTTGAGGAGAAAATCAAATTGTGTTAAAAAAAAACCCAATCTGGGTATAAATATTCATCCTAGAAATTAAATTTCCTCTCTTTGTTCTTTTGTTTGCTTTGGAAAATTAAAATTGCACCAATAAGTTTATTAGGACAAAATTATATGTGTTTTGGTATAATTCAGGAATATATTCCTTCTTGAAAATGACATGCTTTTGGTTTCAAAGAAAATACCCTTTGGTTTAAACATACACAGTACTCACTGTTACTTTTTAATTTCGGAAATCTTTTATTTAAATAATATATGCATTGGCATTATAAAAGAAAATAAAAATGCTTTAATTAAAATAAATATATGTAAAAATATATATTTATCATGTTATGTTGGCTTTTGTTTTTATAAAACAAATCTTTTTAAAAAAATATATATTATTAAAAAAATTTACAAGTTTTGAAGGGGGAGGTGGGGGCCACCATACCCCCTACCTTTCCCCTCTGTCGTGCGCAGGCATGGTACTACCTGCGATGGCAGGGTACTCTGCCATGCGCAGGGGTACCTATGCATGGGGGCCACCGCGGGTGGACTTTTTCATTTATGAAGTTTGTTATTATTTTGTTTTATGTATAAATTTTGTTTTGTTTTATATAAATTAATTTAGTTAAAGTTAGTTTATTTTATATTTTTATTTGGATTATAATTAATGTTAGGGTATAGTTTATATATTTTATAATTTATAATTTATTTAATTATAATTTATATACATTAGAATTTATGTGTTTTATAATCTATATAGTTTATAATTTATTTAATTTTCCAATTTATTTAAATTTGTTATCTATGTAGTTTATAATTCATTTAAATTAATTCTATCTTGAAAGTGATTTATATTTAAGTTGATAGAATTAGTTTGATTTCTAAGTTTAGATTATAGATTTTATTTGAATAGTACATTTTCAAACTAGAAAAAACAAGAATATTCTGGTATTATTCCTATTGAAATTCTGATTTGACAATTACTTTAACACAATTATGTCTTTGATTAAATTAATGTTTTTGAAATAGATGTGGAACTACTGAAATTGGGCATCATGGAGCGGGTGGGCGGAATAGGGAGTGGGAAAGGAGGAATTCAAATTTCAAGCGTGCTGAGCAAAGGAAATGGCAGATCTTGTGCTAGTCCTTCAAAATGTGGCGGTCAACAGGAGGAAATAGATGCAAGCAAGACCCAAGGCAAGATTCCTGATGTCAAACATGGGATAGGGGACCTGGGAGGGGGACCCATGAAGGGGCCATGTGATCAGAACAGGACAATATCTAATTTTCTGCCAAAAGTTGGATAGGCCTTTTTGGCATGAAACCAACAGGTAAGTCCTCTCTCCCACTTGTAGAAATCTTATCCAACACCAAGGAGGGAACTTTTTCTTTATCCATTCTGGATCAAATAATAGATGTTAATATTTCTCAAATGGCTAACTCTCTTGTGGGGAGATTCTTGGGATCTCACCCTAATATCGAGGTGGTTAGGGCATTTGTTTAAAAGAAATGGATTTTGAAAGGTCAAGTGGAGCTGGTTGCTCTTCCCAAAGGTTGTCTATCTTTTTCCTTCTCATGTGAGGAGGATTTAAGGTTTATTCTATGTGAAGTACCTTGGATGATAGGGAAGCATTCTATGATTCTGCATAAGTGGTCTCCTAATATGGATATGCAAAAGGATCTTAATGTGTAGGTGCTGGTCTGGGTAACTCTTTCGGGCTTGCCTCTTGAGTTTTGGATGGAAGACATATTTAAGGGCATTGTTGATGTCTTTGGGGAACTTTTGTCTTTGGATCCTGTCACGGTCTCTAGAAGATGCCTTACGTATGCCAGAATCTATGTTGGGGTGCAGCAAGGAGTGGATATGCCGGAATCTATCACTCTTCAATCTAAGCTTGGCTCTTGGGTCCATAAGATAGAGTATGAATCTACACCCTTTGCTTGTTTTCATTGCAAGAAAATAGGCCACTAGGAGAAATAGTGTTCAAAGATGATACCCCAAAAGAAAAAAATGAAAAAGATATGGGTAAAGAAGGTTGTGGAGGGAATGAACTCGGTGGGGAGTAGTATTAATGAGAAGAAAGAAGGAAAGGTGAATGGGGAGGGTATGTCTATTGAAGGTTGTGACACATCTCATTCAGATTCTGAACATAAATTAGAAGGTAGCACTGAAGTTTTAATGGAATCCTTAACTAAAAGCTCTGATGATTCCGTTGCTGGACATATCCAGAGTAGACCCCTAGAGAAAAAAGAGGGTAATAATAACTTTGATGTTGGCCTATTCGAGCAAGAGATGTCAAGAGGTTATGGATTC
This sequence comes from Chamaecyparis obtusa, assembly GCA_027943335.1. Lineage (NCBI taxonomy): Eukaryota > Viridiplantae > Streptophyta > Pinopsida > Cupressales > Cupressaceae > Chamaecyparis > Chamaecyparis obtusa. The sequence continues at coordinate 1,136,910 of BSBK01001326.1, read as the reverse complement.
TTACCCCCCTCTCAAAGTTTGGTATTATGGCAGGATGCCCAAGTTTGTTCGATTCTGGGCTGTTCAGAGGATAGGTCTCAAAAGTCCTTTGGCACTCCAGGGGGATCTAATAAGGCTGCACCTTGCCCTTCTAAATCTGCTAAGTGGGGTGATGAGGCAGATTTAGCGGAGGCCCTTTTGGGATTAGAAGAGCTGAATGAAGAGGGATGGTCCAAAGTGGAAAAGAAAAAGACAGTTAAAAATGTTAAGAAATTCAATAACAAAGAAGGAGGACAGATGAAGAATGTATCCTCAACCCTCAGAAGCACTAGAAGCAATAAGTTTGGAGATGTGGGGGCTCCCCTTGTTTCCCCAGGAAGACCCATAAATCAAAAAAGGTGAGCACTTGAGACCAGTAAGTGTTTAGCGTATGGTAGTCAAAAAACCATCCTAGAGTCTGGCCCATTCCTTAAACAATGAAGTTTATATCTTGGAATGTAAGAGGATTAAATAATCCTCATAAGCAAGCTATGGTCAAAAACATGATCAAAGATAACAAGCCTGATATTGTTCTTCTACAGGAGACTAAGATGTCTAAGGACAAAGCGGACAAAATCCAATTTTTTTGTAATGGCCTGTCCCATGGTAGTGATGTGGATGGTGCCTTGAGGGGGATTGTGACTAGCTGGAATTGTAATGTTATCAAAGGGGAAGTATTATCCGGTGGCAACAATGTGACTAATATTAGATTCTGGCATATCAAGGATGGTACTTCTTGGGTTTTGACTAATATTTATGCTTTGAACACCAGGTGGGGTAGGAAATCCTTTTGGAGAGAAGTTTTTGGTTTTAGGAGAGATTTTGTTAATGATAGCTGGATCATTATGGGGGACTTCAATACTCCTTTGAAGGAAAATGAAAAATTTGGAGGTGGTCAACCCAATCTGGACAACAGAATTGATCTTATGGAATTTATTGATAGTCAAGAGTTGCATGAAATAGATTTGTAGCATATTAACTATACTTGGACCAACAGGAGAGAGGGAAATGAGCTTATCCAAGTCAAGCTTGATAGAGCTCTTGTTAGCAGCACTTGGTTAAACCATTATTCTTGTGCCTTATCTTCTTATATTAGAGCTAGATCGGATCACTTTATGATAACTATTAGAGCTTAATTCAATGGCCTGAGAAGAAATTATCCATTCTAATTTGAGAAAATGTGGACTATCTACCCTAACCTTGAAAGGTTGTGTTAGCACCTTGAAAAAATTTCATGGCTCTAGCCCTTTTCTTTTGGTCTCTGCAATTGTTTTTATGCCTCTGGCTTAAACCTTTAGTTCAAATTTTTGAAAAACTAGCCGTTGGTGTAGAAAAGCCTTGGCCTTGTTCTAATCTCATGTTTCTTTTTTAGGCCACTTAAAATCCCTTTAACACATGTGTTAAAATTGTTAACCTCTTTGTCACATGATTGCGTGAACCTTTTTCATGTCATGCGATCATGCGACTAAGGTTTTATGTCGGAACCCTTTGTTTTATTTCCCTAAGTCTCGGGGAAATATTTTCCTAAGTCACGCTTTTTAATATTTCCTATATTTTGACTTAATATTTCCTAGGCTTGGTCTTCTAACAACATCTCAATCCGACGGTTGGTGTAAGTTCTCATAGATTGTGTCAGAAGCTTGAGATCTTATGCCAGTCGTTGATCTTTCCTAATGACATGGCATTTCAAAGAAGTGGGACCTTCTGACAGGTGTGCATGATTAGCAGCCTTTCATTGGTCCACCTATTTATGATTTGGTAGTTATCAAAGGGTCCTGACATTGTTAGAAAATCAACGATGGGCGCATGATCTTATGGGATGTGTCAGAGGTATGTGACAGGACAAGATCTACAGTTGGCATAAGTTCTCATGGAGTGTGTTAGAGCCATGAGATCTTACACCTGCCATCCATTTTCAAAGGATTAGATGAGTGGGTCCTATGTCAGTGTGATGGAGCAGTGATAGCAAATGAGGTAGTGAAAAGTGGCATAAAGTAGGCCCAGGTGGGGATCTAATGGTTTGGCAGTCCTGATAAATTTATTTAGCGGCCCGATAAGATTTCAATGGTCTCTGCTCATTCATGCAATGATTTGGCGATGTTCTAAAAGGTTTGGTGATTCAGTGAAGGAGGGTCATGTCATCGCTAAGTATTTTAGTGGTGACTTAAAATGTTATGCGAACTGGTGAAAACCTTTTGTCGCTAGTTCACCAAATGTAACCAGGGTAAGTTTATTTTCCTTCAGTCGCCAGTTCGTGGGGTTAAGCGGTGGTTAAGTTTTTCATTTTGTGAACAACAAAAAGGCTTGTCACATAGTCGCTAGGAGTTAACCAGGGATATCTATTGAGTGAAGACAAAAGGCCCTCAAAATTAAAGGATTTGACAGTCACGATATAAAGTTGACCTAAATTCAAATATGGACCACTGATGTGCTGCTGGAGCTATGAAACTAGTCATTTAGATTCAAATTCAAATTTTTGAGGGTTTCCAGCGACAAGAAGGACTGATATTTATTGCTCACATGGTCGGATCTGGTAGAATTGGTTTTTCCAACTAATTGTAGTGTGGTCTAGGGTGTTAAGTGACCATTTGCAAGGTGTTTGTACTGTGTTCTTTGTGTTCAAGGCATGTTGTAGGTGGCCGAACAGGTTGAAAATTTAGCATTTTCATGGTTCTCAGTACCTTCTCAATGAAATTGTCATGATTTAGGATCAATTCAGGATCTATTTTCTCCTGGTTGCCTGGGTTTCTTCCCCTGTATTTAAGTTTTTGACTATTTCTAGTTGATCTGGTGGGTAAAACCCAAACCTAGTCATCCATAGCTTGTTGCATCCTCTTTGACAATTCCAAGATGACTAGGGAGTATATATTGTAGCATTTTTTATTTTGTAAGGGTTGTTGTTGATGGTATTATACTGAACAAGAAGAGCTTAGATTTTGTGTCTTGTTCCTAGCATCTATTTTCTTGGTAATGTATTGATCTTGAAAATTTTAATGAGAATACATTTGGATTCCAATCTCATGTTTGTGTATGTCTTCTTTTTTTGTTCTTGAGCTCATATATGTTAATTTCACAAAGTGGATTATCATATTGTAAACAAAGAGTATTTTGAAATTATCTTTGAGTTCCTAAAAAAGTTAGGATTAAAGTCTTTTAGGTAGTTTCAGTGAGTTCATGGCTAGATAAGGATTTGATGTCCTGATATGTGAGTGAGAGGGGTAATAGGCAAAGCACTTACTCTGAGTTCATGTGTATTTGAGTTAAGGTTTTAGGTTGACATATGTTACTAGGTGACTCTTTTCCCTGGGATAAGGCACTAATATTTTCTTTGGAAGTAGTCCATCATCATCAATCACACACACATTCAAATGATAAAATCTTTAATCAATTAGTAAGGGGTATAGTTGTATATTAGTTAGTGATTCCTTTCAAGAAGTGAATCAAGGGTACACCCGCCTGAGCATTAAGGCTCAAAGTGTAGGAGGATCTCCTTGATCCTTGTTAATTGGCCCTCTTCCTTGTAGACTTTGGAGTGGTGATAGAGTCAAAGTTATATTAAAGTTATCCATCAAAGTATAAATCTACAAGTTAAAGATCAAAGGGAACTCCCAACAATATGGTGACTCTACTGGGGAGAGCCTAGAGATAAAGGTTTTCAAAGTGCACTCTTGTTTTCCTGTTGAACTTAGTAAAGATTTCCCACTTTGGTGGCTGGCAACTCAAAGAGGTTAGAACTAGTGTCATAAGTTGATCATGGAAAAAAGAAGAAATACTAGGTCCTTTGTCAGGAAAAATCTGGAGGTCAGTCTGGAACAATTACCTAGACAGGAGAAAAAGAGTTGGATCAAAAGAAATGGTGAGTCTACTAGTGCTCCCATGAGAGAACAAAGAAATGCCAGAGGTATAGAACCACATGTTTCCTCAAGTGAGGAATGTTCACAAGATAGAGTTTCTAGATCAGATGGTGGTCGCTCTGAAGAAAATTTTTATGATACCCTAGAGGCTGTATTTCAAGACAAGGGTTCATTACCTCTAGGTCAGGATGAACAAGCTAGAGAGGTGGGTCTTGAGATTGATTTAGATCTTGATGAAGATAATTTCAGAAGGGAGCCCATGAGACCAAGGCAAGTCCATTTCCCATATCAAAATCTCACTGATATGGATGTGTCATCAGGCTCTGATGACATTATGATAGACCCAGATGATTTGAACTCACTAAGGTTACAGTTGGAAGAGCAAGATGCCATACATAAGAGGTTACAAAAGGAGAGAGAAGCTGAGAAGGTGAATGCTCTAATAGAAAGATAGTCTCTCCTTAGAAAGATTAATGAAATGAAGGAGAGAAACAAGATGCTTGCTTCTTCTCCTAAGACTTTGCAACATGATTTCTTTGGTGATCTTGATGCTTTGAGGAGTGAGAAGGAGCGCTTACTACAAGATCATGAATTTGATAAGGAGGGCCCTGTAGTTAGACAGGTTCAAATTTATGCTTCCCTCCCTAAAGATAAAGATGGGCATGAGATCACTAGACCTACTATTGCTACTAGTGAGAAAGGAAAGCAAAAGATGATGGGACATCAAACAAGAATATCATTGACAATAATAGGGGTCCCACCACCTAATTCAAATAAGGACACAGAGATAGAAAGAAGAAGAAAAGAAGATGAGGACCTTGCAAGAGAATTAGAGAGGGCTAAAATTGAAGCCTCTATTGCAAAAAATAGAAGAAAGATCCAGTTCTTGAAGGATTCATCTGCTAATGCTCTTGGTCCATCTGCTACTAAACTAGGTATGCCATCTATGACTACTAGTATTCCACTTAGTAATGCTACTACTAGTTCAATTCCTTCTTCATCTGCTAGGATAGGTGCTGATCGTAGGCAACAGTCAAATGCACAAGTAAATGGAAATGTAAATGAAAATGTTGATCCTAGGGTTAACACTAGTTCAAGTTTTCAAAGAAGACCTATGCAATTAGAAGGCTATAGGCAAATTAGTTTTGATGGAATTCCTGGCTACCCAAATGCTTTTCCAAATGATATAAGAGATAAGGTACCTAAGTTTGCTGGTAACAATGCTATTAGTTGTGAGAAACATCTTAGGTTATTTGTTGATATGCTTAATGATTATGAGGTTGAGCATGAGGATGTAGTCATGAAATTATTTATTCAATCTTTGGTGGAGGATGCTAGAGATTGGTTTAAGAGAATTCCTGATAAGTGTATTGATACTTGGGATTCTTTTGAGAGATGTTTTAAAGAGCAGTATGGTGATAGGCCTAATGCTAGTTTCATGTTGAATGAATTCAATACCATAAGGAAAAATCAGAATGAGTTTGCAGCTGACTTCAATATGAGATTTTAGAAGGGTATGCATAAGTTGTTCCAAGTTATGCGGTTAGATGACAATGTCTGTCTGACCACATACTTCAATGCATTTGATGGAAAGATGGGTTACTTCTTGAGGGACAAAGAACCAAGAACTCTTAGAGATGCTTTTAGTATTGTTGTCAATATTGAGAACAATATGAAAATATCAGGGAAGTTGGGTGGGAAAAGAGATGACCCTAAGTTGTTTGGGGACAAGAAATACAAAAAAGAAAATGATAGGAATGTTGGAACTAGGAGGCAAGAAGAAGATAAATTGGATAAGGTGCTCAATGCATTGAAGGATTTGAAGGCACCTACAAATAGGAACATCAGTGTTCCTACCAATGAAAGGCCTCAGTTCAGAAACAATTTTAATAAGCAGAATAGATTGCAGAACTACCCCTACAACACCCAATGGAAGGATGGCAAGCTTATTGTCCCTTCTATAAGAGGAAACAATGATAGAGGTGTCCCTAACCCTCTACAAAAAGCTTCAATAAATGTCATGGAGGACATACCTTGGTGTGTTGCATGCCAGTCCCCTCATTCTGCAAAGCATTGTGTGGTTGCACATTCTATGGCTGCAAATCAAGATTGTGGCAGTGAAGAGATAGATCAAGAGGAAGATCAAGATGATGTTGGATGCAACATGGCTACTTCATATCTAGGATATGAAGATGATTCTGATTTTGATGAAGTAGATATAAATGTGAAGAGACATAATCAGGCCCTTTTTCATCAAGAGGTATTTTTTGATAATGAAGACATAGATAAGAAAACATGTAACATGAACTCTTCTTTTGAGCCAGTAAATTTAAGGAGACCTTCTAGAGAAGAGATGGATAGGATTACTATAGAAATGATTACCCAAGTGAAAACTAGGGGCATGGTGGCAAGGGATACAAATGGAAAAGCTATAGGAATGTTTATAAAGAGTACCAACTCTAGAGAGCTTAATGAGAACAAATCAAAGGTTGATCACATGGTCAAATTAAAGAATGTAAAAGGTAAGAATTGTGAGCCTAAGGGAGTTGGAGTTGAAATATTTTCTAGTGAGATTGAGAAGCCAGTTAACACAATGGCTAAGATTGAAAAAATGAGGGTGGCCAATACACCTAATGTATCAGATAAGCAAAAAGATATTAAGACAGTGCAGATTGAGATTCCTCACTCTGCTCCTATTGATATGTTATCTGTATTGTCCCAAATTACAATTAAGGTTCCATTGTCAAAATTGTTGAGGATCCTTGAACACAAAGACAGAGCTATTGCATGGGTAGATAATATTTATAATAATGAAGTTTCATGCAATGGGTCTCAGGATAAAGCTTTGAAAGGTGTTGCTACTTAGGGAATTGTATCTCAAATTCCTCCTATATATTTGGAAAGTTCTATCAATGCTAGCCTTGAAAACATTGATCCATTCTTTTTAAGTATCCTTGTAAATGGAATAAAACTAAGAAATTGTATGATTGATAGTGGTGCCTCTAATATTGTCATGCCTTTCAAAATAATGGAAAAATTGAGCCTTAAAGTTGATACAATTCAAGGAAGATGTTGCACAATGGATCAAAGGGAGGTACCCATTATTGGGACTATCAATGCAATGCCATATAGGCTGGTAGCATATCTAGAGAAAGAGTTAACAATGAGTTTTTTGGTGGTGGACATCCCTCCTCATTATGGGATATGGCTATCTAGAAGGTGGAGTGCTACCATGGGTGGAAGTTTACAGTGTTATCTATCCTATGCCACTTTCAAGATTGATGATCAGTTTGTCAAGATTGAGCGAGAGCTAAGAGTATGCCACATGATTGAGAGGAATATTGACAATGAGACTACATGTTTTGTGGATACTGATATTAATGCTTTTAGGGTAGAGATCCTTGAACTTGAGAAGGAACCTATTTTGTCACCTATCTCTATTGAGGTAAGTGTTAATTTTGTGAGGGGTGATTTGTGGGTAATGTACTTTGATGGTGCAAATTGTAAGGATGGAGCAGGAGTAGGTATTTTACTTATTTCTCCTAATGGAAACACCTACAAATTTTCTTTCACATTGAATTTCTTTTGAACCAACAATATAGCAAAATATGAGGCATTGTTGTTAGGACTGAGGTTGGCACAAAAATCTGGTATTAAGTGCTTAAGTGTTGTTGGTGATTCTGAGTTGGTGGTGTCCCAAGTCAAGTCAGTATATGCTTCCAAGAACAAAAGGTTAAAACAATATAGGAATGCAGTTTGGGATTTGATTGAACATTTTGATGCCTTCAATATTGAGTGGAAGGATAGTAGTAACAATAAGATGGCTAACTTGTTAGCCAATATAGCAATCAATCCTAGTGATATTACATTTACTATTATCTCTAAAGTTGAAATTTAGGCTAGGCCTAGTGTACTAGACAATATTGAAAATTGGAAAGTTTTTGATGATGATAATGATATCTTGAAGTTTATGAGTTGTGAAGATTAGTATCATGGTCAGGAATTTGATTGTTCAGCCTTGGTTGAGTCAATAGAAGGAAAAGAGGTTGTTTTTGGAAATGAAGTTATTCAACTTAGAACTAACAAGGTGCCCAAGGGGCTTGTTGTTTTGGAGACTATCTTTGATAACCAAGATAGAGTTCAAAAGAATATCAAAAGAGAAGATCATGCTGATCTAGAGGAGATAAATCTTGGAACACATGAGGCACCTAAGAAGGTATACATTGGTAGGGACATGTCTCACAATGTGAGAAAATCTTTGATTGAGTTATTGAGAAAATTTAGATATGTTTTTGTATGGTCATATGATGACCTAAAGGTTTATAGAGAAGACTTATTTCAGCATATTATTCCTTTGAGAGAAGATGCTAAGCCTTTCTGGCAAAAATAAAGGCCTATTAATCCTACTTTGGCACCCAAGATGCAAGAAGAGTTAATGAAGTTGAGAGATGCTAGCATTATCAAGCCTATAAGGCACTCTTCTTGGGTTTCAAATCTTGTCCCTATTAGAAAAAAGAATGGTGACATCAGATTTTGTGTGGACTTCAGGAATTTGAACATCAACTCATTAAAGGATAACTATTATCTACCTAATATGGAAGCTATGTTGTAGAGAGTGACCGGGTTAGAATTGATGTCTATGATGGATGGTTTCTTTGGCTATAATCAAGTAATTGTCAAAGAATTAGAGCAATTCAAGACAACTTTCACTACACCTTGGGGGACATACGTTTATGTGAGAATGCCTTTTGGTCTCACAAATGTTGGTGCTACTTTTCAGAGGGCAATGGATGTTGCCTTTTCAGATTTTATAAATGATTTCCTTGTTGTTTATTAGGATGACTTAACTACCTATTCCAAGAAGGAAGAAGACCATTGTGCTCATTTAGAGAAAATATTTGTGAGGGCCTTGGAATATGGCATTTCATTAAATCCAAGGAAATGTTCTTTTGGTGTCACTGAAGGTAAGTTGCTTGGCCACTTAGTTGTGAAGCAAGGAGTGAGAATTGATCCTGAGAGGGTAGTAGCTATTGATAAAATTCAAAAATCAAAGAATGTTAAAGGAATTCAGTCCTTCTTTGGTCAGGTCAATTTCTTAAGGAGGTTTGTGACAAATTTTGTAGAGGTTACTAGACCTATTTCTAAGATGTTCAAGAAGGGATCTGCAATCAATTGGGAGGGTGAGCCTAATGAGGCTTTCAAAAATATCAAGCAGACTATGAAAGATGCACCAGTGCTTAAGGCACCTGATTATAATGTCCCAATGCACATCTTTTCCTTTGCATATTTTCATACTATTGTTGCAGTTTTGTTATAGAGAAATAAGGATGGTTATGAGCAGCCTATTGAATTCTTCAGTAAATCTTTGCAGGCTACTGAATTGAAGTATGACATAAATGAGAAACAAGCATATGCACTTGTGAAGGTAGTCAAGGCTTTTAGATGTTACTTGATGGGGGCAATTGTGATTGCTTTTGTGCCAAGTGCAGTTGTGAAAGATATTTTGTCACATCAAGAGGTGTCTGGGAGAAGATGCAGATGGATCAATAGGATCCAAGAATTCAACATTGATATCCAAATTACTAAATTGGTTAGAGGACAAGGATTGGCAAAACTGATGGCTCAATCCAATCTTGATGCAAATCAGGTAAATCATTCTGAAATTGATTATACATGTGACATGGATGATTGTATCTGGTATCAAGATATCATCTATTATCTAAGAAATATGAAGTGTCCAAATGACATGGATGACAATAAGAAGAGGACATTAAAATTGTAGGCCATCAAGTATGTAATTGTGAAATGTAAATTATATAGAAAGAATTTAGATTGCATACTTTTGAAATGTGTAGATGAGGATCAAGCTAACAGGTTGTTAAAAGAAATGCATGAGGGAGTTTGTGGTGGACATTATATGGGTAAAACAACTACTCATAAAATCTTGAGAGTAGGTTTCTGGTGGCCCACAATCTTCAAGGATGTAGAATAGTTGGTAAGGAGGTGTGATGCTTGTCAAAGGTTCTCTGGTAAGCTTAAATTTTTAGGTAATATGCCATTAAGACCGGTAGAAGCACAAGATCCTTTCCAACAATGGGGAATTGATTTCATAGGGGAGATACCAAACAGGTCAAGTGGAGGACACTCATGGATCTTAGTTGCCACTAATTACTTTACAAAGTGGGTAGAGGCTATACCTATAAGAAATGCAACTAGTAAGGTGGTAATTGATTTTTTGTTGAATAATATTTTACAAGGTTTGGTTGCCTTGAGAGAATAGTAAGTGACAATGCAATGTGCTTCAGGTCTGTTGAATACAAGGATTTCTAAAAAGGTTTAGGAATTCAGATTTCTAATTCTTCACCTTATCATCCATAGGGAAATGGACAGACAAAATCTACTAATAAGAGTTTGATTAAAATTCTAAAGAGGATTCTTGAAAAGAATAAGAGGGCATGGAATTCAAAACTACCATTAGTTGTATGGGCTGATAGGGTAACTGTGAAGAGGGTAATTGGTTGTGCACCATTTGACCTAGTATATGGAATACATGCAAGGATGCCTCAGAATAATTTATTGGAAATATACAAGTTTGTTCAGTTATATGATGATGACATAGATGATGAGATGCAGTTAAGAATTGAGGACCTCATTAGGCTAGATGAAATCAGGAGAGGGTCAACTACAAGGAATGCCAAATTGTAGTTACAGGTTAAGAATTTGTATGACAAGAAGACTGTTGATAGAAGGTTTGAGCTTGGTGCTTTTGGTGTTAATTTGGAATGCCAGATTGGAGGATAAAGGAAAACATGGTAAATTTGATCCACTCTGGTTAGGGCCATATCTAATTCATGAGAAATAGGGCCAAGATTCATACATTGTTAAGGAATTAAATGGTGATATTCAAGAATTGCCAATTCATAGACAATTCTTGAAGAAATACTTTAATTGAAGGTATTTTATTTCCATGAACAATAGTTAGGTCTATACTTTCTATAAATATTGTAAAGTTGCTTGCCCCTATCCTGTTTTGTCCTAGTCTGTAAGGTTTTGGTCCTGTTGCTCTCTGTTGTCAATTTTTTCCAGTGGGATGGTCTGCTTTAACCAGTGATTCTAAGTCCTTGCTATGCTTGTAGGAGGCATACATCCCCAGACTGAGCCACTGTTAGCACCTTGAAAAAATTTCATGGCTCTAGCCCTTTTCTTCTAGTCTCTGCATTTGTTTTTATGCCTCTAGCTTAAACCCTTAGTTCACATTTTTGAAAAACTAGCCGTTGGTGTAGAAAAGCCCTGGCCTTGTTCTAATTTCATGTTTGTTTTTTAGGCCACTTAAAATCCCTTTAACACATGTGTTAAAATTGTTAACCTCTTTGTCACATGATCGCGTGAACCTTTTTCATGTCATGCGATCATGCAACTAAGGTTTTATGTCAGACCCCTTTGTTTTATTTCTCTAAGTCTCAGGGAAATATTTTCCTAAGTCATGCCTTTTAATATTTCCTATGTTTTGACTTAATATTTCCTGGGCCCAGTCTTTTGACAACATCTCAATTTGATGCGGTTGGCATAATTTCTCATAGACTATGTCAGAAGCTTGAGATCTTATGCCAGTCATTGATCTTTCTTCATGACGCGACATTTCAAAGAAGTGGGACCTTCTGATAGGTGTGCACAATTGGCAGTCTTTCATTGGTCCACCTATTTATGATTTGGTAGTTATCAGAGGGTCCTGACATTGTCAGAAAATCAATGACGGGTGCATGATCTTATGGGATGTGTCAGAGGTTTAAGATCATGTGATGACTGTCGATTCTACCTTTTTTAGAGGGGATATAGTGCAGTGGGTCCATTTGCCAGGTATGCTGATTTGTTGTTCTCTAATTGGTCCATGTTGTGTGAGCTGGATGTGTTGTCAGGTAGGCCCAATATCTCAATCAGAAGATTCAAGATCAATGGTGGGCACATGATCTCATGGAATCTTCCAGGCCTTTGAGATCATGTACCATCTGTTCAATCTTCTAGGTGGTATAACATTCTCAGTGGGGCTATTTGCTAGGTGGTGTAGAGTTGTTCAAATCTTACTGGTCGATGTGGATGATGTGGCAAGGTGGGGTCGTTGTTAGAGAGGTATGTGATGAGGAAAAGATCTAAAATTGGTGTAAGTTCTCATGGAGTGTGTCAAAGCCCTGAGATCTTATGCCCACCATCCATTCTCAAAGGCTTAGGCAAGTGGGTCCTATGTCAGTGTGATCGAGTAGCAATAGCGAATGAGGTAGTGACAAGTGGCATAAAGTAGGCCTAGGCCGTGGTCTAATGGTTTGGCAATCCTGATAAAATTTTTTAGTGGCCTCATAAGATTTCAATGGTCTCCGCTCATTCACGCAATGATTTGGTGGTGTTCTAAAAGGTCTGGTGATTCAGCAAAGGAGGGTCACATGATCACTAAGTATTTTAGCGGTGACTTAAAATGTTCTACAAACTGGTGAAAACCTTTTGTCACCAGTTCACCAAATGTAACCAGGGTAAGTTTATTTTCCTTTAGTCGCCAGTTCACAGGGTTAAGCGATGGTTAAGTTTTTCATTTTGCGAACAAGAAAAAGCCTTGTCACATAGTCACTACGAGTTAACCAGGGATATCTGTTGAGTTAAGATAAAAGGCCCGCGAAATTAAAGGATCTGACGGTCATGATATAAAGTTGACCTAAATTCAAATATGGATCACTGATGTGCTGCTAGCGCTATGAAACTAGTCATTTAGATTCAAATTCAAATTTTTGAGGGTTTCCAGTGATAAGAAGGACTGAAATTTATTGATCACGCAGCTGGATCTGGTAGAATTGGTTTTGCCGATTGATTGCAGTGTGGTCCAGGGTGTTAAGTGACTGTTTGCAGGGTGTTTGTACTATGTTCTTTTTTCTCGAGGTGTGTTGTAGGTGGCTGAACAGGTTCATAATTTGGCATTTTTGTGGATCTTAGTACCTTCTCAATGAAATTGTCATGATTGAGGATCAATCGGGGATCTATTTTCTCCTGGTTGTCTGGGTTTCTTCCCCTGTATTTAAGTTTTTGACTGTTTCTAGTTGATCTGGTGGGTGACAACCTAACCCTAGTCATCTGTAGCTTGTTGCATCCTCTTTGAGGATTCCAAGATGACTAGGGAGTATATATTGTAGCATTTTTTATTTTGTAAGGGTTTTTGTTGATGGTATTATACTGAACAAGAAGAGCTTGGATTTTGTGTCTTGTTCCTAGCATCTGTTTTCTTGGTAATGTATTGATCCTGTAAATTTTAATGAGAATACATTTGGATTCCAATCTCATGTTTGTGTATGTCTTCTTATTTTTTTCTTGAGCTCATATATGTTAATTTCACAAATTGGGTTATCATATGGTAAACAAAGAGTATTTTGAAATTATCTTTGAGTTCCTAAAAAAGTTAGGATTAAAGTCTTTCAGGTAGTTTCAGTGAGTTCATGGCTAGATAAGGATTTGATGTCCTGATATGTGAGTGAGAGGGGTAATAGGCAAAGCACTTACTTTGAGTTCATGTGTATTTGAGTTAAGGTTTTAGGTTGACATATGTTATTAGGTGACTCTTTTCCCTGGGATAAGGCATTGATATTTTCTTTGGAAGTAGTCCATCATCATCAATCACACACATTCAAATGATAAAATCTTTAATCAATTAGTAAGGGGTATAGTTGTATATTAGTTAGTGATTCCTTTCAAGAAGTGAATCAAGGGTACACCCACTTGAGCATTAAGGCTCAAAGTGTAGGAGGATCTCCTTGATCCTTGTTAATTGGCCCTCTTCCTTGTAGACTTTGGAGTGGTGATAGAGTCAAAGTTATATTAAAGTTATCCATCAAAGTATAAATCTACAAGTTGAAGATCAAAGGTAACTCCTAATAGGTTGATTGAGGTTTGGTGGAGTATTAGGATTGAAGGAATGAAAATGTTTAGATTTGTTAAGAAAATGAAAAATGTGAAGGACAACATCAAAAAATGGAATAAGGAAACTTTTGGAAATATTTTTACCAATAAAAAGAAAATTGTTGAAGAACTGAAAGAGATCCAGGACAACATTTAGAAAGATGGATATAGCTGGCATACCAAAAAGGAGGAAGATACCAAACTAATGGAATATCATGATATTATCTCAAAAGAAGGATGCTTCTAGAGGCAAAGGTCGAGAAAGTTGTTCCTAAAGGAAGGGGACAAGAATTCTAAATATTTCTTCATGACCACAGTGAAACATAGAATGAGTAATAAAATGTCTAGACTACTAGTCAATGGAACCATTAGTGAGAAGGAGGAGGATTTTCGAAGTGAGGCCAACAATTTCTTTGGAGAGCTTCTAAAGAAAGCTGAGAACTTGGATTTGGAGTGCCAAGATGAGTTGTTGGAAGGTATACCCGTTATCTTGAATGATGCTCACAATAGAGTTATTACTACTATACCTTTTATAGATGAGATTCAAAAGGATGTGTTCTCCTTTGATGGAAATAAAGCCCCTGGTCTCGATGGTTATCCTCATTTCTTCTTTTAAAAGTACTAGAGGATTTTGAAAGATGATGTTTATAATGCTATCAAGGAATTTTTTGGGGCTAGAAGGATTCTCAAGGAATTGAATGGTACCTTTATTGCTTTGATTCCTAAGAGAACTGGAGCTGATAGTTTGGATCAATTCAGACCCATTAGATTATGTAATTCAGTGTATAAGATAATTTCTAAAATCCTTACTTCTAGAATTCTCAGTTTTCTTCCTTCTATTATTTCTGGACAACAGAATGGTTTTGTCCCTAGGAGGTAGATTCTGGACTCAATCATCATGGTTCATGAAAATGTACACTCTTTGACTATGTCAAAGAAGGAAGGATTTTTGCTGGAACTTGATCTATCCAAAGCTTATGATAGGGTTGACTGGGATTTTTTGTTGGCTACTCTAGAGGCATTTGGTTTTAATAAAAGTAGAGACCTTATTCACTGTTTGGTTTCCTCTACCACATTCTCTGTTCTCATGAATGGTTCTCCTACCCATTTTTTCAAGTCTTCTATAGGTCTTTGATAGGGGGATCCCCTTTCTCCTATTCTTTTTGTTATTTTGGTAGAATGTTTGGGTAGACACATTGGTAGTCTAGTTAACAATGGTGAATTCAGGGGTTTGCAACCTTCCTCCAAGGACTTGATGTGCTCGCATCAATAGTTTGTGGATGATTCCATAATAATGGGTGAAGCCTCTATCAAAAATGGAAAAACCATTAAAAAAGCCCTTGACAACTATGTTGGTGCTATGGGTCAGAGTATTAACTGGAATAAGAGTTCTATTTTTTTCATCAATGTGCCTAAAAAAAGACAAGAGAGGTTAAAAAGAATTCTTGGTTGTGAAGTGGAGTGTCTCCCAGGGTCCTATCTTGGCTTACCTCTATGTCTCATTCCTTCAGATTCTTTTTGGTGGGATATGATTGACAAATTTCACATAAGTCTTGCTAGCTGGAAGGGTGCTCTTCTTAGCTAGGCTGGCAAGGTTGTTGTCCTCAAAGCTATCCTTCAAAGTATTCCTCTCTATGCTTTGAGACTTTTTAAAATACCTAAGAATTTTTTTGAAAGTATAGAGAAAATACAAAGGAACTTCCTATGGTCTGGAGTTGAAAAAAAGAAAAGGATGGCTCTTATTGCATGGGAGAAGGTTTGTAAACCAACTAGGAAAGGGGGTCTTGGTCTCCGCACTATAAGAAGTATAAATGAGTATCTCAAGGCTAAAATCCTTTGGAGAATGTTCAAGAACTTGAGAGAATGGAGCACCATATAGCACAATAAATATAATAGGGACAGCTCTGACTTCATGAATTTCTTAAACTCTGAATCATCCCAAGGAGGTTTGTGTATTTGGGGCAATGCGCTTAGAAGGAAGGAAATGATAAAGAAGGGGGTGAAATGGAAGGTTGGTAATGGTAAGAAAATTCTTTTTTGGGATGACATATGGCTTCTTGATAAACTCCTAAAGGAGGTTCCTACCTGGAATGAAATGTCTATACTTTGTAAATAGATCTTGGGTACTCAAGTGGAGAACTACTGGAGGGAGGGTAAATGGATTGACCTGTCTAGGTTTGATCCTTCCCTCAGGGGCTTGAATAACCTTCTAAATGTTGTTGTTCTTATTGATGATGAGGATACTATTATTTGGAGATATAGTACTAATGGCTTGTTTTCGGTTTCATCCCTATACATTCAGAACTTTGAAGATAGTCCTAAACCGTGTTGGGCCAAAGCCTGGTTCAAGGGATTAACTCCTAAAATTAATGTTTTTTTTTGGATCTTATTGTAGGATAAAGTTCTTACAATTGACAATCTCAGGAAAAGAGGCCTTGTTTTAACTAATATATGTTGTCTCTGCAAAAAAGATGAGGAGAATATTAACCATATGATAATTCATTGTCCTTTTACTAGTCAAATATGGGAAAAATTCTTTGATCTGATGAATATGGAGTGGGTGTTTCCTCATAGCATTCAAGAGTTGTTTTTGTGTTGGAAACCACCATCTAACAACAAGTTTTTAACCTCCTTTTGGATTCTCTTCCTACCTTTTTTGTGCTAGAGGGTTTTGAAAGAAAGGAATGAAAGAATTTTTAGGGATAAGGAGTCCAATTGGGATAGTATTTTTCACAAGACTAAGAGTGCCCTAGTGGAAAACTTGGGGTTGATTAAGAACTATCAAGACCCAAAGAATGAGTGGGAGGAAAAAATTTATAAGAGGTGGAATCTTGAAGGAAGGAAGGTTCTAAACATCCAAAGAAATCTACGAGAAGAGATTGGGTGGGATTGTCCTCCTAATGGATGGGTCAAAATCAACTTTGATGGTGCCTTGAAAGGCAACCCCAAAATTTCTGGCTATGGAATGGTTATCATAGATGAGTTTGGGAACTACAAAGGGGCTATGGAAATTCCTATAGGTTTCAACACTAATCAGGTGGTGGAAGCTAATGCTGCTCTCTATGGGCTTTTCCTAGCCAAAAAGAAGAACTATACTAAAATATGGATTGAAGGGGATTCCCTAAGTATTGTAAATTATTTGAAGAATTCCATGACCCCTTCATGGACCATATAAAATTTCATAATCAAGGCTAAAAACATTATTGAGACCTTTGAAAAATGCATGGTAACCCACATTTTCAGGGAGGCGAATTTGGTGGCTGATTGGGCTACAAATGTGGCTTGTAAAAGCTAGGTGGAAATTGAATGGAGTGATGGTTCGGACATCCCTTGTGATGGATCATCATTAATTAACAAGGAGAGGATGAGGAGTAAGCAACATGTTTTGAATGAAGAAATCATTAATGAGTACTGAGTACAACAATCTGTGCTTCCATCATGAAGGACAATGGCCTAATTCTGAGATCATTATTGGGGTCCTTTGGCATGATTTGTGGGTTGTACATAACACTGATAGGGTTTATTATAGTTTGAAGGCTAAGTTGTAGAGAGTGGGGATTCATCTAGACAAGAACTTTCTACTTTCTTACATAGCCATGGGAGGTAGGAAAAGGAGATGCGAGCCGATAGACTGTAGTGACTGGAAACAGAACAAGGAAATTTGGAAAATTGTCAAAGATGGGGGGCTGGTGAATTTTTTGGAGAGATTGCATGGAGGGAAATTCATGGTGACTAGAAATTTCATCAAAACTTGGAATAAGGGGAGTGTTCTAGTTGGCATGCAAAGTATGGAGGTGACTGAGGAAGTGATTGTTGAAGCGAAGAGCTTGCTGACTAAGGGCATCAATTTCTATAGGGACAGAAAGATTCTGGACAAAGCATTGGAGGCTTTTTCGCCCATGAAGAAGGAGAGAAATCATATGGTTAAGGTGGACAATTTTTACTTTAACCCTAAGTTCATTTCTAGGCCCTGGCGCCTTGTTTTATTTGTTATTATAGGCTACATTACTCTAGATGGTTGGTATACTAAAATCTACAACCACCATCTTACTCTTTTGAACCACTTTAGGCAAGGGGTTAAGATTAATTTCCCTTTTTAGTTTTTGAGTTCTTTGAATGCATCCCTCCTCCACTGGCAAAGGGATCTAGAGGGTGATCATGCTTTCCATAAAGGACTAATGATCCTCATATTTGAGGTGTTGAAGTCAAAGAAAGTGGAAAGAACCTGGCTTAACAGGAAAGCCCTAGAGGAATATGACACTGATGGGAAAGACTCTGAGGAGCCTTCTATGGAGGAGATGAAAGATGAAGAGGAGGATTCTAAGGATTACCAGGAGGTCATCCCTAAGGAATATAAAAAGAAAAGGAAGATGGAGCATTCTACTACGGACTTGGAAGTTGAGGAAGATGAGAGTAGGGAGGTGAGTTCCAAGAAGCAGGGGAAAAAGAGACTGGAACCTATTGGCAATCGTACTAGAAATAAAACTAGGAAGAAGAAGGTTTTGAAAAGGGTTTTCATATCCTTTGATGAGGTTTCTTCTTCCCAAGAAAAGAGGGATCAAGAAAACCATGTGGATAACAAACCTGTTGTGGAGGAGAGTGGGGGTACTGGTAAAGATGTTTGGGTTGAGGAAAAACTCCTTCAAGAGATTGCATAGGAGGTGACTAATATAGAGAAAGATGGGTGTGAGAAGGACAAGGCCAACTTGGAGAAGGAGAAGGTGGAGAATCCTATGGAGAACTTGGAGGAAGAGAACAAGGGTCCTGAGATTAATGAGAGGAACAAGGGTTTTGAGAATTTGGGATGCTTGGCCTTCTTATCTACCCTTAGCATTATGAAAAATGATATCACTATGATGAAGACCAACATCCACCAGCTGCAAAAAGAGATGGGGGTTCTTAAAAGGATGAACCTAGGGGAGAAGACCATGGGCCAGAAAATTGATGAGCTCATTGACATTGTTGCTAGAGCTGAGAATGTTGCTTCCTTCAATGACAGACTCACTGCCTTGGAGGAGAAGATTCAAAGTAGTAATGTTATAACCAGGAAAGTTGAGACTATGGAGAGGAGAATTTAAAAGCTAGAGAAGACTGTGGGAAATATTATAGAATAGATTTTTTCTATCCTCAAGGCTTCTAATGAGAATGTGAAGATCCTGGTTGACAAGTTTGATAGTGGGAAAGGGAACCAAGAGATCATAGAGACTAAAGAGGATCAGGGGCCCAATAGGCACATGAGATCTAGGTTCAATAAGATGGAGGATGACAACAAGAATGACATGGAAGATCTGAAGTTGTCTACTACAAACATGCAGATTCCTACTGACCAAGCTGCAGAACTGATGAAATGTGTTTAGACAGCATCTTGTTGTCTTGCTTTCCTTTTTGTTGTCCTTTATCTTTTGGTTGTTCTTTATGTTTAAGGACATGGTTGTGTTGTTTTCTTTAGTGCTGTTGTACTTTCCCTCTTGGAGCTTAAATGTTTTATCTTTTATCCTTATGTAAAAGGTTTCAGGTCCTTTCAAAACCTATTTCTACATAATCAAAACTACTAAAATTGGGGTTTTTATTCTATTAGGTCCATAGGGAATCTTTAGGGAATATTCTTTGTTTATAACGTTGTCATAATGTTTATGTTCCTTTTCCCTTAGTAAGTTAATTATTTATATGCATAGATTTAGTTATGATCATTCTGGATTGTGTGCAAGTATGGTTAGTTTTCAGTTACTATGATGTGCATGTTGTATTCTTTGTGCCTGATATATCTTCTTATGCAATTTATGGGTTATTGGGCACTAGAAGACTTTAGGAAAAGAAATAGGCCAGGGTATGTATCAGTTGTTCATGTTCTCTATATTATGTGTTAATGTTTGTTTTTTATTCTGTTTATACCCTAATTGACCATATAGGCTCATGATGTTTTATATTCTACTTTTGGTTCCTTTGTAATGATTTCTAGTTCTTGTATGTGAAACTAGATTTGGGATTACCTGGTTGTGCACCTGTTTGATCTAGGAGAGATCTCTGAGCCTAGGGTGGTTTACCTAGATATGTAGTAGGAGGTGGTTTGCAATAAGTGCTAGGGCCCACAAGTGGCTGCTAGGATCACTTATTGTTAAGTATCTTAATCAAGTAATAACTAAATATAACATTAAGAGATTTTAAAATGAACCTAATAAGATATAGTTTCCTCACCTTGGCTTAGTGCTAGTATAGACTAAGGTGGGAATGGAGAACATGAATAGCCCCCTTTTAAGGGATGAGTTGGCATAGTCAATGGCTTCATTAGTATGAGAGGTCATTGACACCGTGTAAGGTCACTTGGGTGCTGGGATCCAGCAAGATTACCAGGACAAAACTCAAGGGTTAGACCTACATGATGACACCTTCCTATGCATAGTCTAGTTATCCTACATGTGTCGGTTGCCTCTGGATTAGTGAGTCTTTCATGGAATTATGCTTTTTCATCTTGAGTTAGAGAGCTTTAAGGATCCTTTCCTTAGCTTGATCTATTTGATGTTTTTTATTCAAGTGGGATCTATTGTTATCTCCTTAGCACGGTGGGAGTGGACCATTTAGGTTCACAAGGTCAGGTGGTAGTGATTCTTTTACAATTTGAGATTCTGATAGTCGTGCACCAGTGCTGGATGATCCCTATAGTAGTTGATCCTTCTTGATCTTCCTTGTTGGAGTTGTGTTCCTATCTTCTTCTTCTTCTTCTTCTTATGATCATGTATCAATTCTTCAGAGACATCATGTGTACTTCTTTTCGGTTATTGTATTACATACCCTGTGACATGTGCAATGGATGTAGGTTTATGGATACCTTATGGTACTAGTTGTATTTATGTTATCTTTGATGTGATGTTTCTTTTACCTTTAATTGTTTACATGAGATTTGTAATTGTACCTAATCTAATTATATTAATTAATGCTAAGTAATATTCATCAAGATTACCTTTTCTTAGTACAAGAGGCCATTGACACCCTGTAAGGTCACTTGGGTGTTGGGATCCAGCAAGATTACCAGAACAAAATTCAATGGTTAGACCTACATGATGACACCTTCCTATGCATAGTCTAGTTATCCTACATGTGTAGGTTGCCTCTGGATTAGTGAGTCTTTCATGGCATTATTACTTTTTCATCTTGAGTTAGAGAGCTTTAAGGATCCTTTCCTTAGCTTGATCTATTTGATGTTTGTTATTCGAGTGGGATTTGTTGTTATCTCCTCAGCACGGTGGGAGTGGACCATTTAGGTTCACAAGGTTGGGTGGTAGTGATTCTTTTACAATTTGAGATTTCAACGTTCATATACCAGTGCTGGATGATCCCTGTAGCAATTGATCCTTCTTGATCTTCTTTGTTGGAGTTGTGTTCATATCTTCTTCTTCTTCTTCTTCTTGTGATCATCTATCAATTCTTTAGAGACATCACGTGTACTTATTTTTAGTTATTGTATTACATACCCTGCGACATGTGCAGTGGATGTAGGTTTATGGATACCTTATGGTACTAGTTGTATTTATGTTATCTTTGATGTGATGTTTCTTTTACCTTTCATTATTTATATGAGATTTGTAATTGTACCTAATCTAATTATATTAATTAATGCTAAGTAATATTCATCAAGGAACCCTTGAGAGTTGTAACTTGTGTTGGTTATTGTATTATTGTGATTAAATGGTAATTGCTTCCACATTGATGTTTATCTTGTATGTTAACTTTTAAAAAAAAAATTATTCTGCAAACTTAGATGCATGTTTAGGTTAAGTTCTCCTCAGTTCCCTAGCGGGGCATTACACTTGGTATCAGAGCATTGGGTTCTACACTATGAACTTTGGGAATTTGTAAGCCCATTAAATGTCTAAAATATTAAACTTAAAACCAAACATAGACATATAACTCTTTTGTGTTTTGATAACCATTAAACTACATCTAAACTTTTACACTTTGCTTTCTATTTAATGTCCTTGAGATATCGCTATGTCTGGCAATTGTCATAGGTGATTTAACTGCTTAGTGTGCATGGTTACCTTGTCTAATGTATCTAGGGTGAAATACTTTTGGATGTCATGAAGTGATTACTCCCTTCAGTGTGGCTACTACTAGTCACCTTGTGATGTGGATGTGTTATGATTGATGATTCATTTTTGGTTGATTGATGAATTGTTCGTGATGTGTATGGTCTAGCATTGAAATTTTGAACTTTCTTATGATTGTATTAGTCACCTAACTCTCTTTTCATTATCTATTTTGTGATGTTAGTCACACTTATTTTATTGTTAAAAATTGGGCACTCTTATGATTTAATGTTGGACTTACGATTCCCCCACTTGGGTTTTACCTATTTGAGTTTTGTGGTAGCTACTCCAAATGTTGGGTATTGTTGGCCCTATTCTGTGATATGTGTTGTTTCTATCATGTTCATCATGAACCCATGATAGTATGTATAAGAGAGGACATCACAGAGATGGTACCATATGTATTGTGTGATATTAAAATAGTTGTGTATCCTATATGTTTGCATAGGTGTTGCATTAAGTAGATAGATTTTCATGAATTTCTCAACTTAGTATTTGATATAGATATGAATGTGTTCTTTATGCAATTGTTTGGTAGATATTTTTCATATTGATGTATGAATAAAGATTTTGATCTATTTGTATTGTTAATGAATGATTGATCAATGTGATATTTTCAGCTGTTCCTAAACAAGATATTATATTATTCTTAATGATTGTATATTATGCTCTTATGTTATGACTTTTTTTAACATGTTATGTTTTATTTCTTTACTAAATGCTTCATGCTTGCAGGATACATATCCTTATCTGTTTGTAGGATTCCTTCATCACTGAATTAGCTCTCTTCTTCACTTCATGCATATATTCACATCTCAACCTTCATAGTACATATTGCAACAAGGAAAACATTCCTTCTTATATACCAAACTCAAATAATTACAAATGAGTCGGTCCTCAATTACAAAATAATAAATTCTACACGCTACACACAAATATTCACATAAAACTAATGGCTTCCAGATACTGTAACTTTCTCCAAACATGTCTTCGAAGTTTTTGCTATGAACCACATCATCATTAATGAGTCTCCAACATCCCTTTAACTATGTAAAATCAGATTCCATCCCAGCTAAGAGATATCCTCCGATTTCCGAAAACCACTTCACAGAAACACTATCTAAACACTGCTTTCACCAAAATGCTCATAACTCTCATGAATTAATGAATTTATTTTTGTGCTATTAACCATAGGTTAATAACACACCAAAGAACATACCATCAACTAGAAAAAATCCAATCTATAATACAACATGTGCGCAAAACAAAACTGTACCTACTTTCCTACTAATATCCAGAATATCACTGTGTTGACATCAATGACAATCCAAGTCATGAATATAACAACAACTGCTACAAAATGACTACCAATATACTTTGCATTCATTCCTAACAATGTCCCCCATTGGCATTGATGGCAACATAGATGAAAAACATCCAATGTTCCAAAAATCCAATACTGCAACATCACTAGAAAATATCAAATTAAATCTTGCTTCATTTTCCTATTCAGCTCTCTCATACAATCCACAATGTTTTTCATGTATATCTCTTCCCCATTGACATCAATGATAGAAATTCCATCACTAAGTCAACAACAACTTAATGTCAAAAGACACTTTTCTAAAAAATACAATAACAAGAGTCCTCATGACTCAGCTCATAAACTCCCCCATAGAGGAAGTTCCAACATCCAATCCAGAAGAAAGATAGGGCTCATATACCATTGGATGGATGTAATCATCTGCATCAATTCTCAAAACTAGGTTGGGGCATAACCCCAAGCATACCTCTCAGATACACAAATGTATCCTTAGGTAAAGGTTTTGTAAATATATCTGCTATCTGTTCCTTTGTGCTTATGTACTCCAATCTTACTTCTTTTTCTGCAACTTTCTCTCTTACAACATGATACTTGATCTCAATATGTTTAGTCTTAGAATGCAAAACAAGATTTTTTGACATACTCACTATACTGGTGTTATCACAATGTATAACAACAGGCTCATCAAACTTTATTCCAATATCCTTCAACATTTGCTTCATCCAAATAATCTGATTACAATTATTTGCTGCTACAACATATTCTACTTCTATTGTACTTTATCAAGTACAATTCTACTTCTTACTTAACCAAGAGACCAATTTTATTCCATAAAAAAAGGCTCCACCACTGGTGCTTTTCTTGTCATCAATGCTGCCTCCCCAATCTGCATCAGTATAGGCACATAAAGTAAAATCATTAGAATTAGCATACCATAATCCATAATCCATTGTTCCTTTCAGATATCTCAGTATCCTCTTTACTGCTGCATAATGTGATTCTCTAGGTTTTGCTTGAAATCTTGCTACAATCCCAACTAAATGTGCTATATCAGGTCTTGTATGTGTCAAGTACTACAATCCTCCAATCATAGATCTATATTTTTTCTGCTCAACTGTTGGTGTCTCATCTTTTCTAGATAACTTATGTCCAGTTACCATAGGTGTTCCAACGGGTTTAGAATCTTTCATTCCAAATCTTTTCAATAAGTCATTCAAATACTTAGTCTAACTTACAAATATACCTTCCTTGCTTTGTGTTATCTGTAATCCCAAAAAATATTTCATTTCTCCCATCATGCTCATCTCAAATTTAGTCTTCATTTCATCTGCAAATTTGTCACTAGCTTCATCTTCTCCTCCAAAGATAATATCATCAACAAATATAACTATAACCAATAGACCATTCTCAATTTCTTTTGTGTATAAGTTACTATCTACTATTCCTTTTATAAATCTCAAGTTCAATAAATACTTATCCAATCTTGCATACCAGGTTCTAGGTGCTTTTTTTAATCCATATAAAGCTTTCTTTAACTTACATAGCATATCTCCTTCTTGTGTCAAAGGAAAACCTTTAGGCTGCTCAATGTAGACTTCTTCTTCCAATTCACCATTCAAAAATGTTGACTTCACATCCATCTGATACACTTTGAATTTCTTGTAAGCTACATATGATAGAAACATTCTCACTGCTTCAAGTCTGGCTAGAGGTGCAAAAGTTTCTTCATAGTCATATCCTTCTTGTTGTGAATATCCTTTACATACCAATCTTTCTTTGTTTCTTAACACTTCTCCTTGTTCATTCATCTTATTTCTAAATACCCACTTTGTTCCAATCACATTCTTGTCTTCAGGTCTAGGGACCAATTCCCATGTCTTGTTTTTTTTAATCTGCTCCAGTTCTTCTTTCATAGCATTAATCCAATGTTCATCTTCACAAGCTTCATTAGTAGTCTTAGGTTCAATTTGAAAAATCAAACATAAATGTACCTTATTTTGAGTCAAAAGTCCTCTGTCTAAACTTCCAATAACTTTCTCAATAGGGTGATGTCTTGAAATATACTTGTTAGGTGTCATAGTTACTGATCTAGTTCCAGTTGTAGATTCTTCTCTTCTTTCTTCTCTATTTTCTTCTTTGTTTTCTTCAGTATGACTTTCATTCAGCAAATCACTGTTAGTTTCAAAAAATAATTCTGCATTTTCAATGTTAGGCTGAGGTTGTGCTTCTCCATTAGATTCATAATCAAGCATTCTTTCCTGAATTTTAATCTTCTCATCAACTTTTACATTTGCACTTTCAACAATAGTCTTAGTTCTTTTGTTATAACATCTATATGCTTTTCTTTTTAAAGAATATCCAAGAAATATTCCTTCATCACTTCTAGGATCAAATTTTCCTATATCATCATCTCTCTTTATATAACATTTACTTCCAAAAATTCTAAAATACTTAACTAAGGGTGCATGTCCAAACCATAATTCATAAGGTATCTTGTTTGTATCTGCTCTGATTTGTACTATGTTCATAGTGTAGACTATTGTGTTCACTACTTCTGTCCAAAAAGTCTTCACCAAATCATTTTCAAACAACATAGCTCTTGCTACTTCAGTTATTGACCTGTTCCTTCTTTCTGCAATACCATTTTGTTCTGGTGTTCTAGGGTCTGAAAGTTGTCTCTTAATACCATTCATTTCACAAAAGGTGTTAAACTCTCTAGATGTAAATTCACCACCTCTATCAGATCTTAGACACTTAATCTTTATTCTAGATTCATTCTCAATTTTGCTTTTCATGATGTTAAATTTATCTAATGCTTCAGATTTTTCTTTCAAAAATGCAATTCACATCATCCTTGTAAAATCATCAACAAGAATCATAAAATACCTTTCTCCATAGAATCCTCTAGTCCTAGTAGGACCACTCAAGTCTGTATGAACAATCTCCAGCTTCTCTGTCGATGTGAACTTCTTGTTGGGAAATGAACTCCTTTTCTACATTTCCATCATACATTCTTTGCAAATCATGTTAGTAGGTTTCATAATTCTAGGTAAATCTCTTACCACAAGTGTAGTGCTCACCTTGACAATATTATCAAAGTTTATATGACAAAACCTTTTATGCCATAACCAACTGTCGTCAATATTAGTTATCAAATATGTCATCTCATTAGGATTCAATTGAAATACATTACCTTTGGTTCTGGATCCTTTTCCAATCAAATTTCCATCTTTATCTTTTATCACACAAGTTTTCTTAGTAAACCAAACTTGATAACCCTTATCAGCCAATTGTCCAACACTTAGTAGATTATGTCTCAATCCATCAACAAAGTAAACATCATCAGTGTTAGTCTTTCCATCAAGAGTAATAGATCCTATACCCTTAATCAAACAAGGTGCATTATTACCAACCCTAACAATTCCTCCATCATAATTATCTAACTTAACAAACTTTCTTTTATCTCTAGTCATATGATGTGAACAACCACTATCTATAATCCAATCAGATTTCTTCTAAACTTGAGAAACTAATGCTTTTTCTTCCCTTTTATCAGATTTAGAACTTTCTTCTTTAATTGCTACAAATCCTATTTCCTCAAAGTTATCATTATCACTGCCACTTAAATGTCTTTCAATTCCTGCTTCAAGATCTTCATCATTTTCATAATAACATTCTTTAGATCTCCTAGGTTTAAAGTTGCTTCTATACTTCTTAACTCTTTTAGGACATTTAGATGCAAAATGACCATATTCTTGACAAGTCCAACATTTAAAGATTTTCTTACCATCTAGTTCTCTTTTTACAAGTAATACAATACCTTCTTCAATCTTCTTATCTTCCTCAAATTTAGATCTGCTACTGCTGGCATAATCTCCATTCACACTAGTACTTCTTGTAGGTCTAATGTTAAGAGCACTAAATGTTGTTTCCATTCAAGGTAGCTCTCTTGATAATCTCAAGTTCATCTCTGTTGTTTCTAATCTTCCAAGAAGAGTCTCTCTTGAAAAGTTTGATGTACAAGGTATCACTTGTTCAATCATCTGTGTTGTCTGCTTGAATACTGGTGTCAAAGTTCTCATAATTTTCCATATCACTTCAGTCTCTGTCTTATCACCTCCACAAGACTTTATTCCTATTACAATCTCAGACATCCTACCAATATAGCTTCTAATAGATTCATCTTCCATCATTCTAATATCTTCAAATGCACAAATCCAATTATGTAATCTAGCCTTCTTTGCATGTTCATCACCTTTAAAAGTAGAATGTCAAGCTTTCCAAATTGCATGAGATGTTTTCAAACATCTTACCTGACTATATTCATTCTTCGGTAGTGCTAAAAAAAGTGCTTCTCTTGCAAATATGTTACACATGAATAGATCTAGTTCATCTTTAGTTCTTGCCTCTAGATTGTCTTCCTCAATGATAGTCTTCTCACTCTTTGTAATCAACCAATAACTTGGTCCTAAACACAATAGATGAGTCTTCATATTTTCTTTCTAGCTATCAAAATTTACTCCATCAAACTTAGGGCTTTCTTTTCTTAAATTCACCATGGATCTCCTTAAGTTGTTAAACTTTTCTATCAAGGACCTGCTGCTCTGATACCAATTGTTAGAAAGTAAAGATCCCCAAGATAACTGAGAGGGGGGGGTGAATCAGTTATCTAATAATTTAACCATTCAACTACTTTAAACAATATAATTAATGTACTAATCAACCATAGAAAGATAACCATACACAATTGCACAATAACACAAGATATGTTGACTAGGGAACCTCTTGAAAAGAGTAAACCCCGGTGGGAATGATGCCCACAAAATGATGCACTAATATGAAAGTTCCTTGTTAGAGGATGGACCCTGTTAGGAGTCTTATGAATACATTCAGTACATATAAATCCCTGTTAGGAGATTTTGAATCCCTGTTAAAAGATTCTAACCCGATTAAGAGTTTATGGAAGACAGAAGGACCCACTGCCCAAACAGCTTCAAGGAAAGATCTATGAACCCACTATCCAAAAGATCTTAGAATTATTAAATAGAAGAATATGAAATATATTATCTCCTTCTCACTGTGCCAAAACCACACTCTCTGCTACACAAGATCACAATTGCAGATCTCTGTACTCACAAGTCTTCCTTCATCACTGAATTAGCTCTCTTCTTCACTTCATGCATATATTCACATCTCAACCTCCACAGTACATATTGCAACAAGGAAAAAATTCCTTCTTATATACCAAACTCAAATAATTACAAATGAGTCGGTCCTTAATTACAAAATAATAAATTCTACATGCTACACACAAAATTTCACATAAAACTGTCGGCTTCCAGATACTGTAACTTTCTCCAAACATGTCTTCAAATTTTGTGCTATGAACCACATCATCATTAATGAGTCTCCAACATCCCTTTAACTGCACAAAATCAGATTCCATCCCAGCTAAGAGATATCCTCCGATTTCTGAAAACCACTTCACAGAAACACTGTCTAAACACTGCTTTCACCAAAATGCTCATAACTCTCATGAATGAATGAATTTATTTTTGCCTAGTTAACCATAGGTTAATAAAACACCAAAGAACACACCATCAATTACACAAAATCCAATCTACAATACAACATGTGTGAAAAACAAAATTGTACCTGCTTTCCTACTGATATCTAGAATATCACTGTGTTTACATCAATGACAATCCAAGTCATGAATGCAACAACAACTGCTATAGAATTACTACCAAAATACTTTGCATTCATTCCTAAAAATGTCCCCCATTGGAAATGATGGGAACATAGATGAAAAACATCCAATGTTCCAAAAATCCAATACTGCAACATCAGTGCAAAATATCAAATTAAATCTTGCTTCATTTTCCTATTCAGCTCTCTCATACAATCCACAACATTTTTCATGTATATCTCTCCCCCATTGACATCAATGATAGAAATTTCATCACTAAGTCAACAACAACTTAATGTCAAAAGACACTTTTCTAAAAAATACAATAACAAGAGTCCTCATGACTCAGCTCATAAACTCCCCCATAGAGGAAGTTGCAACATCCAATCCAGAAGAAAGATAGGGCTCATATACCATTGGACAGATGCAATCATTTGCATCAAATTTCAAAAATAGGTTGGGGCATAACCCCAAGCATACCTCTCAGATACACAAATGTATCCTTAGGTAAAGGTTTTGTAAATATATCTGCTATATGTTCCTTTGTGCTTATGTACTCCAATCTTACTTCTTTTTCTGTAACTTTCTCTCTTACAACATGATACTTGATCTCAATATGTTTAGTCTTAGAATGAAAAATAGGATTTTTTGAAATACTCACTATACTGGTGTTATCACAATGTATAACAACAGGCTCATCAAACTTTGTTCCAATATCCTTCAACATCTACTTCATCCAAATAATCTGATTACAATTATTTGCTGCTGCAACATATTCTGCTTCTATTGTACTTTATGAAGTATAATTATGCTTCTTACTTAACCAAGAGACCAATTTTCTTCCAAGAAAAAAGGGTCCACCACTCATGCTTTTCTTTTCATTAATTCTTCCTCCCCAATCTGTATCAGTATAGGCACATAAAGTAAAATCATTAGAATTCTCATACCATAATCCATAATCCATTGTTCCTTTTAGATATCTCAGTATCCTCTTTACTACTGCATAATGTGATTCTCTAGGTTCTACTT
Organism: Chamaecyparis obtusa; assembly: GCA_027943335.1. Classification (NCBI taxonomy): domain Eukaryota; kingdom Viridiplantae; phylum Streptophyta; class Pinopsida; order Cupressales; family Cupressaceae; genus Chamaecyparis; species Chamaecyparis obtusa. The sequence goes on along the minus strand of BSBK01001326.1, from coordinate 1,106,979 downwards.
GAAATCTTGCTACAATCCCAACTGAATGTGCTATATCAAGTCTTGTATGTGTCAAATACTGCAATCCTCCAATCATAGATCTATATTTTTTCTACTCAATTGCTGGTGTCTCATCTTTGCTAGATAACTTATGTCCAATTACCATAGGTGTTCCAATAGGTTTATAATCTTTCATTCCAAATCTTTTCAATAAGTCATTCAAATACTTAGTCTGACTTACAAATATACCTTCCTTGCTTTGTGTTATCTGTAATCCCAAAAAATATTTCATTTCTCCAATCATGCTCATCTCAAATTCAGTCTTCATTTCATCTGCAAATTTTTCACTAGCTTCATCTTCTCCTCCAAAGAAAATATCATCAACAAATATAACTATAACCAATAGACCATTCTCAATTTCTTTTGTGTATAAGTTACTATCTATCATTCCTTTTATAAATCCCAATTTCAATAAATACTTATCCAATCTTGCATACCAGATTCTAGGTGCTTGTTTTAATCCATATAAAGCTTTCTTTAACTTACATAGCATATCTCCTTCTTGTGTCAAAGGAAAACCTTTAGGCTGCTCAATGTAGACTTCTTCTTCTAATTCACCATTCAAAAATGCTGACTTCACATCTATCTGATACACTTTGAATTTCTTGTAAGCTGCATATGCTAGAAACATTCTCACTGCTTCAAGTTTGGCCATAGGTGCAAAAGTTTCTTCATAGTCAATTCCTTCTTGTTGTGAATATCCTTTACATACCAATCTTGCTTTGTTTCTTAACACTTCTCCTTGTTCATTCATCTTGTTTCTGAATACCCACTTTGTTCCAATCACATTCTTGTCTTCAGGTGTAGGGACCAATTCTCATGTCTTATTTTTTTTAATCTACTTCAGTTCTTCTTTCATAGCATTAATCCAATGTTCATCTTCACAAGCTTCATTAGTAGTCTTAGGTTCAATTTGAGAAATCAAACATAAATGTACCTTATTTTGAGTCAAAAGTCCTCTGTCTAAACTTCCAATAACTTTCTCAACAAGGTGATGTTTCAAAATATACCTGTTAGGCGTCATAGTTACTGATCTAGTTCCAGTTGTAGATTCTTCTCTACTTTCTTCTTTGTTTTCTTCTCTATTTTCCTCTTTGTTTTCTTCAGTATTACTTTCATTCAGCAAATCACTGTTAGTTTTAAAAAATAATTTTGCATTTTCAATGTTAGGTTGAGGTTGTGCTTCTCCATCAGATTCATAATCAAGCATTCTTTCCTAAATTTTAAACTTCTCATCAACTTTTACATTTGCACTTTCAACAATAGTCTTAGTTCTTTTGTTATAACATCTATATGCTTTTGTTTTTAAAGAATATCCAAGAAATATTCCTTCATCACTTCTAGGATCAAATTTTCCTATATCATCATCTCTCTTTATATAACATTTACTTCCAAAAATTCTAAAATACTTAACTGAGGGTGCATGTCCAAACCATAATTCATAAGGTGTCTTGTTTATATCTGCTCTGATTTGTACTCTGTTCATAGTGTATACTGCTATGTTCACTGCTTCTCTCCAAAAAGTCTTAGCCAAATCATTTTCAAACAACATAGCTCTTGTTGCTTCAGTTATTGACTTGTTCCTTCTTTCTGCAATACCATTTTTTTCTGGTGTTCTAGGGGCTGAAAGCTGTCTCTTAATACCATTCATTTCACAAAAGGTGTTAAACTCTCTAGATGTAAATTCACCACCTCTATCAGATCTTAGACACTTAATCTTCATTCTAGATTCATTCTCAATTTTTTTTTTCATGATGTTAAATTTATCTAATGCTTCAAATTTTTCTTTCAAAAATGCAATCCACATCATCCTTGTAAAATCATCAACAAGATTCATAAAATACCTTTCTCCATAGAATCCTCTAGTCCTAGTAGGATCACTGAAGTTTGTATGAACAATCTCCAGCTTCTCTGTTGATGTGAACTTCTTGTTGGGAAATGAACTCCTTTTCTACTTTTCCATCATACATTCTTTGCAAATCATGTTAGTAGGTTTCATAATTCTAGGTAAATCTCTTACCACAAGTGTAGTGCTCACCTTGACAATATTATCAAAGTTTATATGACAAAACCTTTTATGCCATAACCAACTATCCTCAATATTAGTTATCAAACATGTCATCTCAGTAGGATTCAACTGAAATACATTACCTTTGGTTTTGGATCCTTTTCCAATCAGATTTCCATCTTTATCTTTTATCACACATGTTTTCTTAGTAAACCAAACTTGATAACCCTTATCAGCCAATTGTCCAACACTTAGTAGATTATGTCTCAATCCATCAACAAAGTAAACATCATCAGTGTTAGTCTTTCCATCAAGAGTAATAGATCCTATACCCTTAATCAAACAAGGTGCATTATTACCAACCCTAACAATTCCTCCATCATAATTATCTAACTTAACAAACTTTCTTTTATCTCTAGTCATATGATGTGAACAACCACTGTCTATAATCCAATCAAATTTCTTTTCAACTTGAGAAAATAATGCTTTTTCTTCCCTTTTATCAGATTCAAAACTTTCTTCTTTAATTGCTACAAATCTTATTTCCTCAAAGTTATCATTATCACTGTCACTTAAATGTCTTTCAATTCCTGCTTCAAGATCTTCATCATTTGCATAATAACATTCTTTAGATCTCCTAGGTTTAAAGTTGCTTCTATACTTCTTAACTCTTTTAGGACATTTAGATGCAAAATGAACATATTCTTGACAAGTCCAACATTTAAATATTTTCTTACCATTTGGTTCCCTTTCTACAAGTAATGCAATACCTTTTTCAATCTTCTTATCTTCCTCAGATTTAGATCTACTACTGCTGGCATAATCTCCATTCACACTAGTACTTCTTGTAGGTCTAATGTTAAGAGCACTGAATGCTATTTCCATTCTAGGTAGCTCTCCTGATAATCTCAAGTTCATCTCTGCTATTTCTAATCTTCCAAGAAGAGTCTCTCTTGAAAAGTTCTATGTACAAGGTATCACTTGTTCAATCATTTGTGTTGTCTGCTTGAATACTAGTGTCAAAGTTCTCAGAATTTTCCATATCACTTAATTCTCTATCTTATCACCTCCACAAGACTTTATTCCTGTTACAATCTCAGACATCCTACCAATATAGCTTCTAATAGATTCATCTTCCATCATTCTGATATCTTCAAATGCACAAATCCAATTATGTAATCTAGCCTTCTTTGCATGTTCATCACCTTCAATAGTACAATGTAAAGATTTCCAAATTGCTTGAGATATTTTCAAACATCTTACCTAACTATATTCATTCTCTGGTAGTGATGACAAAAGTTCTTCTCTTGCAAGTATGTTACACATGAATAGATATAGTTCATCTTTAGTTCTTGCCTCTAGATTGTCTTCCTCAATGATAGTCTTCTCACTCTTTGTAATCAACCAATAACTTGGTCCTAAACACAATAGATGAGTCTTCATCTTTTCTTTCCAGCTATCAAAATTTACTCCATCAAAATTAGGGCTTTCTTTTCTAAAATTCACCATGGATCTCCTTAAGTTGTTAAACTTTTCTTTCAAGGACCTGCTGCTCTAATACCAATTGTTAGAAAGTAAAGATCCTTGAGATAACTGAGAGAGGGGGGTGATTCAGTTATCTGATAATTTAACCATTCAACTACTTTAAACAATATAATTAATCTACTAATCAACCATAGAAAGATAACCATACACAATTGCACAATAACACAAGATATGTTGACTAGGGAACCTCTTGAAAAGAGTAAACCCCGGTGGGAATGATGCCCACAAAATGATGCACTAATATGAAAGTTCCTTGTTAGAGGATGGACCCTGTTAGGAGTCTTATGAAATACATTCAGTACATATAAATCCCTGTTAGGAGATTTTGAATCCCTATTAAAAGATTCTAACCCGGTTAAGAGTTTATGGAAGACAGAAGGACCCACTGCCCAAACAGCTTCAAGGTGAGATCTATAAACCCACTATCCAAAAGATCTTATAATTATTAAATAGAATAATATGAAATATATTACCTCCTTCTCACTATGCCAAAACTGCACTCTCTGCTACACAAGATCACAATTCCAGATCTCTGTACTCACAAGTCTTCCTTCATCACTGAATTAGCTCTCTTCTTCACTTCATGCATATATTCACATCTCAACCTTCACAATACATATTGCAACAAGGAAAAAATTCCTTCTTATATACCAAACTCAAATAATTACAAATGAGTCTGTCCTCAATTACAAAATAATAAATTCTACACGCTACATACACACAAAATTTCACATAAAACTGTCGGCTTCCAGATACTGTAACTTTCTCCAAACATGTCTTTGAAGTTTTCACTATGAACCATGTCATCATTAATGAGTCTCCAACATCCCTTTAACTGTGCAAAATCAGATTCCATCCGAACTAAGAGATATCCTCTGATTTCTGAAAACCGCTTCACAAAAACACTGTCTAAACACTGCTTTCACCAAAATGCTCATAACTCTCATGAATGAATGAATTTCTTTTTGCATTGTTAGCCATAGGTTAATAATACAAAAAAGAAAATACCATCAACTGTGCAAAAGCTAATCTACAATACAACATGTGTGCAAAACAGAACTGTACCTACTTTCCTACTGATATCCAGAATATCATTGTGTTGACATCAATGACAATTCAAGTCATGAATGCAACAACAACTGCTACAGAATGAATGCCAAAATACTTTGCATTCATTCCTAACAGGATTCCTAGTAGGGAAATTATTGCATTCATTTTGGGGGAGATAGGTTTTGGAGAGGATTTTTGTGGGAGAGCTTGTGTGCTTGGTATTTTGGAGATTTGTGGATTGTTATGGCTTCTTGTTGATTTGGCTTCTTTGTGCATCTAGATTGGGGACCTGGTTGCTACATGGTTTTCAGATCTGCAGGTTGGGTTGAACCCTGGAGGGGTTTCTATTTTCAGTACTACAAGGTTTTCCATTTTTAGCTTCTGGCATTGGATCTGAGGTAGGCCTCGAATTTTTCCTCTTAGCTCTGTTTTCATAGTTATTTGTCTTTATCTCCTTGTGTGAAATTCTATGTATTTTATATTTGGTTAATCTGTAATTATCTTAGATCTAGGTATTTAGAAACCCTAGTATAGTTGATTCTTATATTTTGTTATTATTTAGCATCGTACCTTTACTTTGGCAAAATTTCATTAAATGATTGTTTGTAGATTTCCTACAAAATGAAATATTAAATCTGGGCAATAGTATAACTATAGGGTTTGAAGAAGTAAATTTATCTTTGAGGATAAAATCAAATTGTGTTAAAAATAAACCCAATCTGGATATAAATTTTCATCTTGGAAATTAAATTTCCTATCTTTGTTGTTTTGTTTGCTTTGGAAAATTAAAATTGCACCAGTAAGTTTATTAGGACAAAATTATATGTGTTTTGGTATAATTCAGGAATATATTCCTTCTTGAAAATGACATGCCTTTGGTTTCAAAGAAAATACTCTCTGGTTTAAACATACACAGTACTCACTATTACTTTTTAATTATGGAAATCTTTTATTTAAATAATATATACATTGGCATTATAAAAGAAAATAAAAATGCTTTAATTAAAATAAATATATGTAAAAATATATATTTATCATGTTATGTTGGCTTTTGTTTTTATAAAACAAATCTTTTAAAAAATATATATTATTAAAAAAAATTACAAGTTTTGAAGGGGGAAGCAGGGGCCACCTTACCCCCTACCTTTCCCCTCTTCCGCACGCAGGCACGGTACTGCCTGTGATGGCAGAGTACTTGCGCAGGCAGGGTACTCTACCATGTGCAGGGGTACCTGTGCATGCGGGCCACCGCGGGTGGACTTTTACATTTATGAAGTTTGTTATTATTTTTTTTTATGTATAATTTTTGTTTTATTTTTTTTAATGAATTTAAAATTTATTTATTGAAGGTTAATTATTATGTTATTTAAATTAGATAAATTTTGTTTTGTTTTATATAAATTAATTTAGTTAAAGTTAGTTTATTTTATATTTTTACTTGGATTATAATTAATGTTTGGGTATAATTTATATATTTTATAATTTATAATTTATTTAATTATAATTTATATACATTAGAATTTATGTGTTTTATAATCTATATAGTTTATAATTTATTTAATTTTCCAATTAATTTAAATTTGTTATGTATGTAGTTTATAATTCATTTAAATTAATTCTATCTTGAAAGTGATTTATATTTAAGTTGATAGAATTAGTTTGATTTCTAAGTTGAGATTATAGATTTTATTTGAATAGTACATTTTCAAACTAGAAATAACAAGAATATTCTGGTATTATTCCTATTGAAATTCTGATTTGACAATTACTTTAATACAATTATGCCTTTGATTAAATTAATGTTTTTGAAATAGATGTGTAACTACTAAAACTGAGATTTTATTCTATTAGGTCCATAAGGAATCTTTAGGGAATATTCTTTGTTTATAACGTTGTCATAGTGTTTATGTTCCTTTTCCCTTAGTAAGTTATTTATTTATATGCATAGATTCAGTTATGATCATTCTGGATTGTGTGCAAGTATGGTTAGTTTTTAGTTCCTATGATGTGAATGTTGTATTCTTTGTGCTTGATATGTCTTCTTATGCAATTTATGGGTTAATGGGCACTAGAAGACTTAAGGAAAAGACATAGGCTGGGGTATGTATCAGTTGTTCATGTTATCTATACTATGTGTTGATGTTTGTTTTTTATTCCGTTTATTCCTTGATTGACCATATAGGCTCATGATGTTTTATAATCTACTTTTGGTTCCTTTGTAATCATTTCTAGTTCTTGTATGTGAAACTGGATTTGGGATTACCTGGTTGTGCACCTGTTTGATCTAGAAGAGATTTGTGAGCCTAGGGTAGTTTACCTAGATATATAGTAGGAGGTGGCTTGTAATAAGCTCCGGGGCCCAAAAATGGCTGCTAGGATCACTTATTGTTAAGTATCTTAATCAAGTGATAACTAAATATAAAATTGAGAGATTTTAAAATTAACCTAATAAGATATGGTTTCCTCGCCCTGGCTTAGTGCTAGTACAAACTAAGGTGGGAATGGAGAAGATGACTAGCCCCTTTTTAAGGGATGAGTTGGCATAGTCGATGGCTTCATCAGTATGAGAGGTCATTGACACCGTGCAATGTCACTTGGGTGCTGGGATCCAGGAAGATTACTAGAATAAAACTCAAGGGTTAGACCTACATGATGACACCTTCCTATGCATAGTCTAGTTATCCTACATGTGTCGGTTGCCTCTAGATTAGTTAGTCTTTCATGGCATTATTAATTTTTCATCTTAAGTTAGAGAGCTTTCAGGATCCTTTCCTTAGCTCGATCTGTTTGATGTTTTTTATCCGAGTGGGATCTGTTGTTATCTCCTCAGCACGACGGGAGTGGACCATTTAGGTTCACAAGGTCAGGTGGTAGTGATTCTTTTACAATTTGAGATTCCGACATTTGTGCACTAGTGCTGGATGATCCCTATAGCAGTTGATCCTTCTTGATCTTCCTTGTTGGATTTTTGTTCCTAGCTTCTTCTTCTTTTTCTTCTTCTTCTTGTGATCATGTATCAATTCTTCAGAGACATCAGGTGTACTTATTTTTGGTTATTGTATTACATACCCTGCGACATGTGCAGTGGATGTAGGTTTATGGATACCTTATGGTACCAGTTGTATTTATGTTATCTTTGATGTGATGTTGATTTTACCTTTCATTGTTTATATGAGATTTGTAATTGTACCTAATCTAATTATATTAATTAATGCTAAGTAATATTCGTGAAGGAACCCTTGAGAGTTGTAACTTGTGTTGGCTATTGTATTATTGTGAGTAAATGGTAATGTCTTTTGCATTGATGTTTATCTTGTATGTTAACTTTAAAAAAAAATTATTCTGCAAACTTAGATGCATCTTTAGGTTAAGTTCTCATGGGTTCCCCTGAGAGGCATTACACTTGGTATCAGAGCACCGGGTTCTACACTAGGAACTCTGGGAAGTTGTGTGCCCATTAGATGTCTAAACTATTAAACTTGAAACCAAACATAGACATATAACTCTTTTGTGTTTTGATAACCATTAAACTACATCTAAACTTTTACGCTTTTCTTTCTATTCAATGTCCTTGAGATATTGCTATGTCTAGAAATTGTGATAGGTGATTTAACTACTTAGTGTGCATGGTTACCTTCTCTAATGTATCTAGGGTGAAATACTTTTGGATGTCATGAAGTGATTACTCCGTTCAGTGTGGCTACTGTGTGTTATAAATGTGTCACACTTCTATGGATCATTACATGCAAGGAAACTCAAGAATGAGCCCTCACAAATCGATCCATAGCTCCCTAGGCATGGAGTGCAAGGGCTTTTAAGAATGCTCTCAGCTAGAGCTATTTAGCCTATAACCTTGCTAGTAAACCATGCAATGGGAGATTCAAAGAAGACAAGGGCAAGAATGCCAATATCCTCAAGAATCAAATTAAATGCAATGCAATGCTAACTAGAAATGAGAATGCAAGCTAAATTATGAAAGGAAATATGAAAGTGTTACAACCCAAGCTAATTAATCTATGTGAGCTAATCTAGAACATAGAAATGAAGCTAATCTAAGAAAGCATAAATATGAAGCTAAGCTAAGAATGCAAGAATGAGATGTAGATGCTAAGAATGAGATGTAGAATGCAAGAATGAGATGTAGATGCTAAGAATGCTCCAAATCTTCAAAAGCTCCAAAGTGACCTAGAAAACCTACAGCATAATATTAGCATAAAAAGTTGAGGATCTAGAATGAAGAAGAGAGATCTCCTTTTAAAGGAAATGAGGAGGAATGGACCATGGAGATTAAGAGGCAAAAGATTTAATCAACAACGGAGCTTAAAAGAAGAGAAATCCATGTGCACAAATATCCTCCAATGAGAAAATAGGAGTTGACTTTTGTGTCCATATGAGACAAAAAGTTCTTTTTCCCTTTTTATAAAATAAGAATAATGTTTTATTTGTGCAACTTAGGATAAGAGGAAAAGTGGGGGCTTTTATTTATTTAAAAGGGGAGGAAATATTCCTTTTAAATAAATAAAGACTTAGGATAAGATGGTTAGCCCATAGAAAATAATCGAATAAATGATAGAACTAGGATTTGATCAAGAATAAGCAATTGATGATTTAGCAAAAGGGGCTAATAGTCTAAGTGACCATTTTTAGGTGTATACATTTGCCCCTCTTTGACTAATGTGTGATCGATTTGGGAACACATGTAGTCAAAGAATGAAGTTGAAATGTGAGATCGATTTGGGATCACAAAGCAACTTAGATCAACCAAAAAAGAAAGAGATAGCCAAGAAGGCAAGCAATAGCATTCTGACTCCAAAGAATGAAGTGCAAAAAAATAGCAAATCCTGCATGATCAACCTGGTAGCTACAATACTAAACACTTAGGAAAGAGATAGCCAATAAGATATGATGTGTCTGCCCCCTCGAGATCAAAAGTGAAATCCAAGTAGAGGGAAAGCAAAAGCAAGAGCAGCATGATCAAATCACTAGAAATCATAATCGAAGAAAGAGAATAGAATAACCATCAAGCAGTGAAGATATACCCCACACATGGGACACGGGGCATGAACGTATCGGTCCCTCAACCCGTAAACACCACGAAGAGGGGATTGGAACTTGGGATTGAAAGTGAATGAAAGACTAGAAGTTTGAAAGAGATGGAAATGAAGAGGTGAAGAATGCCCCAGCAAAGATCGAAGGATCAAGCCTCAAAAGGTTAGCCAACTACATGGAAGAAGGAAAAAGATGATTTGGATGATCAAGGTGAACGTGGATTTCAGTTTCGATCCTAAAATGAATAGAAAATGATGGGATATGAAAGACAAGAAGTGAAAGACATGTTTAGGAAGAAGCGAAAGGTGAGCGCAGTTGATTAACAAGTCCATGAAAGATGAAAGGAGAGCTCTCTCCATATGCAAGATGCAAAACTAACTAACATGAACTTAAGAATGCAAGCTACATGAAAAGTGGTTTACTTGCAAGGTTACAATGCCAATAGACATCTAATATTCATCATCAAGCGTTATTGGTAGCATTGCAAGATCATACAATACACACTAGCATAACTATGTAGATCTGAATATGATCTATATCAGATAGAAATGTGGAAATCCCACCTAAGCATCAAAGACATAAGATGACTAGTGCAGTGAGATTACCTAAGTTTGATATAGCAAGATTATGCTCACATCGAGACACAAGAAAGTCAAGATGACTATAAGCATGCACTTGCAAAACAGTCAAGGATAATACCTTGTAGGTCCATAGTGGCAAGTAAGACTAGCATAAATTCTCATGACAGTGAGGACCAACAAAATATACCCACAAGAAGATAAAGAAATAAAACATGTTCTCATTCCCTCAGTCTTCTAGCTATGCATCATCAAAAACAATCATAGGGGGAGAACACTTAGCAAAGAAAGCATCATAGATAGCACACAAAGAAATAAAGCTAAGCAAGTCTCAGTGAGTCAAATGTTTAAGTGTGTGTGTGTAGGTCATAGAGTCAAACTTTGAGTATCGCATCTACCAGTGAGAAATATTGCATCATCTAGACTACGGGTAGGACATCTGATAAGTGTTGAGAAACACTCGACGCTAGGGTAGTGTTGAAAAACAAAGTTGGGGTGGTGTTGAAAAACACCATTTGTGAGGTGCCTAAGAAACCCAGATGCACAAAGAGACCCAAGATAAGATTAAAACAACGTATGCCCCCTAGACTAAGACAAGAATCAATTCCAGGCTAGGAGAGGCAAAGCGAGAAGTGGAGCGAAGGAGCGCCATGCAAGACTGATAGACATAGGTGCAGAGGGTCTCAAGTAGCGCTTGTTTCCAAGTTTTCACCACTTGATAGATGTATTGCAATTTTTTCAGGACTTTTTATAATTTTTTTTGTATTTTTGCTACCAAGGTGCCTGTTTCCAGGTTTTCACCAAGGCACTTTTTCAATTTTATTTTTTTTGATGTTTTGAATTTTTTGATTTTTTTTGGTGAGACATCAAAGCGCCTATTGCTAGGTTTTCACTAGGATGCTCATTTTTTCAGTACTTTTTATGATTTTTAGGATTTTTTCAGCATCATATATGAATTTTTTTGGTATTTTTTCAGGATCATAAAATATGTACAAAAGATGCCCTAGATAGAAATGGGCATCAAGAATCGGCTTCCTCTGATGTAGAGAACTGATAGGCCCCAGGCCCAAATGCTGCAACTATGATGATAGGAGGTCTCAACCAGTTTGACCAATAATTATTCCTAAGCAATGTCTGAGCTAGCAGAGGATCGTTAGAATGTGATCCACATATGCCATCATGGATTTCAACTAGCACTTTTTCTGACTCCTCTATTTCTAGACACTTAAGGAGAGTTCCATCTAGACCCTTCCTATACAAGTCACCAGAGACAAAGGAAAAGTGTAAAATATGGCGGAAGGAATGGCGTGGTGGATTTGCAAGAGGAATATGAGGTGGAAGATATGAAAAGATGGTAGGATTGTAAGATTTGTGAGTAGGATAGTGTAGTTCGTCCACCAGGAACTTGAAGAAAAATTTATGCTTTTTCATTTGTAAGATGGATGTTGAAGTAACCAAGGCATTACCAACTTTGTTCTTAGCTCTAGGAATGGGCTGAAGTATAATAGATATGAGATCATGCTTGAGGTAGTGCATCATTTTTTTGTAGAGAATCAACTTGTCATCTTTTATTGGAGAATCATTATTTTTGAGCAGATTTTTATTTTTACTTTTCTTAGGTGCGGATACCACCACAATGTGGTTTTCACCATCCGACCATTGCTCTTTTCTTTTGACTTGATGACCGTGATGTGTGATTGCTGATTCAATCTTTTTTGTTGCTAGTTCTTTGGTGGAAGAAGTAACAGGTGTTGATGTCAGATGAAATGAAGTGACTGGTTCAATAGTATTTATGTGAAGGATGTCATCTCTAGTGACATGAGAGGTTGACCTTATAGGGTAAGCTCCAAAAGTAGCTAGATCTAGACTTGTCATAGAAGGACCAACATGATCCACTAAAGCAATATGTGGAACAAACTCATCAGACCCGACACGAGACTCATCAACTATGTCAGGTGGGTTACGAGAGGTATGAACCACATCAACATCCATATCTATCATGGGAGGATCTTCTGGAAGAGGCTTAAGATGCTGAGAAGTAGAGATACTCATGTCATTATGTGAGAGATCACCTCTTTGTAGCAGTCGTGCAATGTTGCGACGTTGTCTATCATAGTTCAATGATTCTTTAGGCACATAGGTTCTAGACATAGAGGCCTCAGCTATATCATCAGTAGATATACATTCTAATCCCCAAAGAAGTGAAGTAGAAGGAAGATAATCTCCCATGTGAGCCATAGTGTGTAGTGGTGACTCATCTATATCTGTGTCTAAATTATTGAGTATGGGAGTATTTCTAGAATCCTCTCTATAGATCCACTCTTGAATAGCTTGTTCTTCTCTATCTGCTTCTAAAGGAATGGATGAAGGAACAAAAGCATCAAAGATCACCATAGCAGAAGTGGAAGGCTTCATGTTATCAGAGGGTTTCCCATATGACCTAGGAGAAATAGGTATAGAACCAAAGGAATCCAGCATATATTCACCCATACCAAGGCTCATCATCTTAAGTGATTTCTCAGCAGCAACTATAGACATACTAGGATCAATAGAAGGTTCATTGTGAGGAACAAATTTTTTAGTAGTAGCAAGAGCATTGATAGCAATAGTATGGTCTCCAGGAATCACAACTTCAGTGCCATTGTATGGAAATTTGACGCACTGATGATAAGTGGAAGGAACAGCTTGCATGTCATGGATCCAAGGATGACCCAAAAGAATGTTATATGCGAGTGGGATGTCCAATACTTGGAAGCTAATATCTTTCATGATAGGGCCCACTCAGACAGGCAATGTGACAAGACCTTTGGAAGATCTTTCCACTTCATCATAAGCTTTTATAGTAATCTTCTTCTTGGAATCCACAGCCAATTTTGACAAACCCAATTGTTGTATGACATTGAAAGAAACAATATTTAACCCTGCACCATTGTCTATCAGGACTCGGCGGACTCAAGTATTGTAGACTAGAACTTCAATGTGTAAAGCTAGATTATGTGGGTGAGCAATAGATATGTCATCTTCTATAGAAAAGGAGAGAGATAGCGGAGATGAAATGTGGTTGACCATAGCCTGAAATTGCTCTGGATCAATGTCATTGGGAACACGTGTTGTACGTAGAGCCTCATCAAGAATCTCTCTATGTGAAGAGGATAACCAAAGAAACTCAAGGATAGATATCTGTGCTAGTGTCTTTTGCAAATGTTGGACAAGATCATAGCTAGGGGTGGCTGAAGGAGCCACTTGTTTGGAAGGAAAAGCTTTCTTGGGATCTTGCGTAGTTTTAAGGACAATCTTGGCTTGCCCCCTAGTAACAACATTTAGTGTCTCACTTCGGGAAGATGAACTACCACGTGTTTGCAAGACTAACTTTGGCTTACCATGATTGGTGTTATTATCAGCTTGAGACCTCATCATTAAAACACTCTCAATGGGCTCTACCATGTTAATCACAAGCATATTAGAAGGATACATGTAATTGATCTTTGCATCATGATTCTTCTTATGTGTTTGAGAGGTGTCCCCCTTATCATGCTTAGGTAGAGGATCTTTGAAAGCTGTGTGATCAAAATTTTTAGTTAAGCCATCAGTGGAGATTGTGTCATTCTCAATAAGATCTAGAATATCATCCTTAAGCCTAAAACAATTATCTGTTGGATGTCCCTTGTTTCTGTGATAATGGCAGTAATGATACTCTCTCCACCAATCAAGCTTATTTATTAGATCCCAGTTACCAGGTTTATCAGGAAGTGTAAGATATCCATTGTTAACCAAAGTCTTGAGGATCACATCATAAGGTTCTACCAACTTGGTATAGAATCACTTTCGAAATGAATTCTTAGGCTTATCTGCATATTGAGGTTTAAGAGCACTGTGAGTGTTGGCAGCTTCTTGTTGTTTTGCTGCATAGATAGCATTAGAGAGATTGAAAGTAGGCTCTTTAAATTTAGGAGCGTCAACAACTCCATCATTAACAACATACTTGTTCTTATTCCAGGGTTTGTTCTTGTCTTTGCCATTGCCTTTAGCATCTTTATTAATAACAATATCCCCTTTTCTTATGGCCACATCCTCAATGTGATATGTACTCTCAACCATGTCGTTGAAAGAGGAGAACAGTTACTTCCTTAGATCATAAAATAGCTCAGGCACAAGTGTGTTGATGAAAATGTCAATCTTTTCTCTTTCAAGTAGCGGATGAGGATATCTAGAATACAATGACCTCCAACGTTGTAAGTAAGTTGCAAATGGCTCACCTTGATGTTGTCTTAAATTACCGAGATCTATCATGGTGAAAGGTTGTTAGATGTTGTAAGAATAATGTTGTGTGAAGTGCATAGCCAACTCATCAAAAGTCTTCAAAGGAGGTGTCAACTTTGCAAACCATTCTAAAGCTTGTCCTCTTAAGCTTCGAGGGAATAATCATAGCAGAAATGTGTCTTCATGAAGAAAGTCCATGCTAAGAGCATAAAAGTGATGCACATGGTCATGGGGGTCACCATTTCCATCATAATTGTCATATTTGGGAACCTCAATATCCCTAGGAAATGGGGCCATGTATAGACTTTTATCAAAAGGAAGAGCACAAATTGATTCTACAAAAGAGACCTTTGGAGGCTCTCTTTCTAATGCCATTTGGGTAAGGCGTTGATTTGTTCGACATAATTCTTCTTGAAGGACTTCCAATTCAGTTGGTACTCTTTGTTGGATAATTTGTCTAACATCATAGCCAGGAGGAAGCTTGTATCCTCTAGAAGTCATATATTGAAAATATTGATCGCCATTACGCTCTAAAAGCTTATGCATCATTCGTTGGAAATCCACATCTTGTTCACATCTCATAAGATCCTCACTAGAAATCTCATCATTAGCCTCTGCCTCATGTTGAGAGGGAGGAGGTCTAGGTGGTGAAGAAGGCATAGAAAAAGTTGGCCTTGGAGGAGATCTTGGTGGCGTGTTGTTGTCATTGTTGCCATTGTTAAAAAGAGGTCTATGCTCATGATTACTAGTCTCAGGTTGCTCATGAAATGTCCCTCTATAAGCCATGTGCCTAGTAGCATCCATCCTTTGTTGATTGTGTTCTTTTTCTAAGCGTGCTTGATTATCCTTATGCTCAAAGTGTTCTTGCAAGAGTTGAAACTTTTCTTGTTCAGTCAAAGTGAGTGAGACACTGTCTGTGTTTTTGGGGGTCTTGAATGCGGAAAAGAGGAAACCTCCTTTATACCACGGTGTAGCCTTAGAATTCTCAGATTGGTCAGAACTAGAACTGTTGTTGCTAATGGGTGCTTTTGAACATCTAGTTGGAGAAGGTAACTGTGTATAATTGAATGGAGGATGACTCTCCTGCTCAAATTGAGACCGAGTTGTAACCGGCATAAAAAGAGATGTTGGTTGACTAATAGAATGAGACAAAGTTTCTTAGATTTGAGATAAGCGAAGCTAATAAAGATCACTTGTCAAAGTAGAACAATAGAGAGATGGCTCATCAAAAGTGCTCAAGCACTTACAGCAATCAATTGACTAAAGCTGAGCAACGAGCAAGAAGCTCAATAAGCAAGTAGCTAGAGAGGTAACCGTGATGCGACAAGTGATCAAGAGTAGCATTCGTTAAACTCAAATCCAATAGTTTTAGCTCATTTGTTTCAGTCTAGAACAAATCTAAGCATGTAGGTAACAAACTAGTTTCAGGTAAGAACAGAAAAAGACACTTTATGACAGGTTAAAGTGCAAGTTTAGCCACTCTGAATCGCAGTAATGACAGGATAGCAAAAAGATTCTGGGTGATACTTTCCAGGAAGATAGGGTGATACTTCTCAGTTTGGGTGATACTTCGCCTTAAGCCAGGTGATAGACTGCAGTATGGTTAGGTGATAGACTCCAGGCTTGTGGGGCGATAGTCCAGAAGGCACGAACTATCACGCGATATACCTCAGCAAAGCACTTGATAAAATAGCAGGGTGCGAACTGTCGTGCAATATTTCTCAGTAAGGCGTGTGATACTGTTGCAGATTCGTATGACTTTTTAACCAATGAACATGAAAAACTCAATTTTGAAAGCAAGTTGGTCAATGTTGTAGGTTGTAAGTTTGATTTCACAGTTCAAAAATACAGTAATAGTAGATAATAGACAAGTTTGCAAACAGTAGGTGATCAAACATGTCATAGAACACTTGAATCAAGGGCAAAAGAAACCTTGTCAAGACAAGCACTTGTGATATCAAAATAAAAAACCTTATGAATGCTACCGTTTGTTTGAATGTTAAGAACGTTTACACTGGCATAGCACAATCAAAGACAACTCAAGCAATTACTACCTAGAAAGACAAGGCTCATTACTTAGCAACATGGCCCACAATTTGATGCTCCCTTGCCTCACACCAAGTGGTTTCTCACAAGAGATATTGGTGTTGTCATGGAAGTGTCAAAAACACAACCAAAGGAACACATATGGTGAGTGTCTTGGGGTGATCCAGGTAAGTCCACTCGGATCAATCCTTGCACCAAGAAGCTAAGCGGCTAAAAGAAGGTGGCCTCTATCTAATGGTTCATAGTAAGGGCTTCCATTCATAACACCTCTCTTGCTCCTCATAAAGGACTAGGACCTCAAGGCCTCAAGAGTACCTTAAGCATTCTTGCTCAATGCTTTCCTCATGGTCACAATCCCATGAGCTACTAACATCAAGCGAAGACAAGTGTTATATCTACCAAGGTTTTGTGTCCTTGATAGCCTTGAGATTATAGTGAGTTGGAATCACTTGCCACCAAGGAAAATGATGACAAGGTTGTCCCCACTTGGGTCGTTCCTCTTGATTGCTCAAGAGCAGGCCCACTAAAGGATTCTAAATCTAAACAAAAAGTGGATCAATCTTTGAGGTTCAAGGTTTTTGGTTCACCACAAGGGTGAAGAGCATACTCCCCTATCTCAAAAATTTCACCCAAACACACCAAGCAAAGATTTAGTTACCCCCTTGCTTTCAAAATCTCAAGATGGGTCAAGATTTTTGTTTCACCACAAGGGTGAAGAGCATACTCTCCTACCACCTCAAAATTCCTACAACAAGGTATTAAGTGCCTAATAAAGGAAACAACTAGTATATGCCGCACTTAATAAAGAAAGCAATTAAACAAGCACTTGATTTGGTTTTTATGCTTAGGGAAACCCTGCAAAAACCATTAGTAGCCCTCTTTGACATGCGATTTTAGCAAATTTCAAGCAAGAAGCACCTACAACCACAACTTGTTAGACCAACAAGAGTTAGGAGAATCAAAATCCAAAATCTAACAATGATTAGTACATGAAAAAAAAATCAGATAATCTACAAAAATAACTGATCAAATGATAAAATTTGAAAATGAAACCATCATGGTTGGATTAGGCTTAGAAAGACCTTTCCAACGATATATCACACTTAAACTTTTGATACCATTTGCAAAATTTCAAAAAAAATGGGCAAGATAGATAAAATAGCCCAAAAATAGCTCTTTGTCAGGTTCAGGCGATATACCTCAGACTTCACCAGTATTGCACGACATAGTTTCCTCTAGCCGGGTGATATACCTTAGTCTGGGTGATATACTACACAATAGGCAAGCGATACTTTGCACGACACCAGGCGATATACCTCAATACTGCCATGCGATTCTTCTCTGTCGCGAAGTGTCACACGCGTATAGTAAGGTATATCATGTGATATACCTGAGAAGTATCACGCGATACTCTGAGACAGAGAACCAGAACCTACAAAATTTCTAAAAAATAATCTGAAAAATGATGAAAATGCAAGAAACTAAAGGGCAAAGCCTATCTACTCTGCCCCACGGTGGGCGCTAAAAATGTGTGTTATAAATGTTTTACACTTCTATGGATCATTACATGCAAGGAAACTCAAGAATGAGCCCTCACAAATCGATCCATAGCTCCCTAGGCATGGAGTGCAAGGGCTTTTAAGAATGCTCTCAGCTAGAGCTATTTAGCCTATAACCTTGCTAGTAAACCATGCAATGGGAGATTCAAAGAAGACAAGGGCAAGAATGCCAATATCCTCAAGAATCAAATTAAATGCAATGCAATGCTAACTAAAAATGAGAATGCAAGCTAAATTATGAAAGGAAATATGCAAGTGTTACAACCCAAGCTAATTAATCTATGTGAGCTAATCTAGAACATAGAAATGAAGCTAATCTAAGAAAGCATAAATATGAAGCTAAGCTAAGAATGCAAGAATGAGATGTAGAATGCAAGAATGAGATGTAGATGCTAAGAATGCTTCAAATCTTCAAAATCTCCAAAGTGACCTAGAAAACCTGCAGCATAATATTAGCATAAAAAGTTGAGGATCTAGAATGAAGAAGAGAGATCTCCTTTTAAAGGAAATGAGGAGGAATGGACCATGGAGATTAAGAGGCAAAAGATTTAATCAATGGTGGAGCTTAAAAGAGGAGCAATCCATGTGCACAAATATCCTCCAATGAGAAAATAAGAGTTGACTTTTGTGTTCATATGAGACAAAAAGTGCTTTTTCCCTTTTTATAAAATAAGAATAATGCTTTATTTGTGCAACTTAGGATAAGAGGAAAAGTGGGGGCTTTTATTTATTTAAAAGGAGAGGAAATATTCCTTTTAAATAAATAAAGACTTAGGATAAGATGGTTAGCCCATAGAAAATAATCAAACAAATGATAGAACTAGGATTTGATCAAGAATAAGCAATTGATGATTTAGCAAAAGGGGCTACTAGTCTAGGTGACCATTTTTAGGTGTATACAGCTACTACTAGTCACCTTGTGATGTGGATGTGTTATGATTGATAATTCATTTTTGGTTTATTGATTAATTGTTCATGATGTGTATGGGCTAGCATTGAAATTTTGAACTTTCTTATGATTGGATTAGTCACCTAACTCTCTTTTCATTATCTATTTTGTGATGTTAATCACACTTATTTTATTGTTGAAAATTGGGTGCTCTTATGATTTAATGTTGGACTTACGATTCCCCCACTTGGGTTTTACCTGTTTGAGTTTTTTGGTGGCTACTCTGAATGTTTGGTATTGTTGGCCCTCTTCTGTGATAAGTGTTGTTTCTATCATTTTCATCATTAAACCCTGATAGTATGTATAAGGGAGGACATCGCAGAGATGGTACCATATGTATTGTGTGATATTAAAATCATTGTGTATCCTATATGTTTGCATAGGTGTTGATTAACTAGATATATTTTCATGAATTTCTCAACTTACTATTTGATATAGATATGAATGTGTTCTTTATGCAATTTTTTGCTAGATATTTTCCATATTGATGTATGAATAAAGATTTTGATCTATTTGTATTGTTAATGAATGATTGATCAGTGTGATATTTTCAGTTGTTCCTAAACAAGATATTATATTGTTCTTAATGATTGTATATTATGTTCTTATGTTATGACTTGTTTTCAAATGTTATATTTTTATTTTTTTTTAGTAAATGCTTCATGCTTGCAGGATACATATCCTTATCTATTTTTAGGCTTCTAGGAGTAAGCCTAATCCTAGGGGGGATGGATGTAGTACCTCGCCCCTAGTTCAATTATATAAATGTTATGATTACTTTTGGATGATTAATTATATGTTAGAAAATTATTAATGCTTATGGTTTTACTGACCCTATACTAGCATGTGTACGGTTGATGTGCCTGTGTTATATTTCTGTTTGACATGCCTAATGTGGTTGAGGGATAGAGTCGTAGTTACTTGCTTACAAAATCCACATGATCGACTGATCCCCACCATTGTCTGTTATATAGTTGTAGATGAATGTACATGCGGGTTTTATATGCAGGTACCGAGCATCGACTTTCCTGAATTGTTAGGATGAACGTGCGCTATCACAATATCTCAAATGGTAAGAGAGGGGAGATAACACAGATCCAAAACCCTAACCCAAACTCATTTATCCTAGTTGTTGGATAAGTATCTGTTGACCACCCTATCCGAATTTGTCAAGTTGGCAAAGTTCATGGATCCCTTTCTGGTGTTGCTTGATTTTGGTTTTGTCTGATTTTATCTTCTTTGGCTTTAGTTGATTTGTGGTTATGTGGGTGATTTCTATATGATTATTCATTTATTGATTAGAGTTGATTTATGTTTATATAGATTATTTTATGTGATTATCAATGTTAGGTGCATAGTTGAATTTTATGATTAAATATGCTCCTATGATTAATTGAGGAAATTAAATTAAAGTTGATTATTTGAGTATTTGGAAATTAATATTGATTGTGTCCTAATTTTATTTTGATGAAATTTAATTAAAATCAAATAATTGATTATTTGGATTTAATTGATTATTTTATTAATAGTTGAGTTTTATTATGTTTGTGAGTATTATTAAATAAATTAAATATTTAATTGCATATTTTAGGATGCATTAAGTATTTTATTTATTTAATGTGTTTTAAATTATTAACATGTGCATAATTGAAAAGTGAGTTGTTGTCAAAAAGTGAACAACTAGTTTTCAAAAGTCAAGTTGTGTTGTGCATTTAAAAGATATTTTAATTAATTAATTAATATTTACTTTCAATTTTGGAGTTAGAGTCTGATTAGGAGTGGTCTTATGAGTCATTTTTGTTTTGGAGTTGAACTGTTAGTTAGCTTTTGAGTTATCTTTAGGGATTGCTTGAATTTGGGAATGGGATTCCTATTAGAGAAATTATTGCATTCATTTTGGGGGAGATAGGTTTTGGAGACGATTTTTGGGGGAGAGCTTGTGTGCTTGGTATTTTGGACATTTGTGGATTGTTATGGCTGCTTGTTGATTTGGGCTTCTTTGTGCATCTGGATTGGGGGCCTGGTTGCTACATGGTTTTCAGATTTGCAGGTTGGGTTGAATCCTAGAGGGGTTTCTCTTTTCAGAACTACAAGGTTTTCTATTTTCAGCTTCTGGCATTGGATCTGAGGTAGGCATGAAATTTTGCCTATTAGCTCTGTTTTCACAGTTATTTGTCTTTATCTCCTTGTGTGAAATTCTATGTATTTTATATTTGGTTAATCTATGATTATCTTAGATCTGGGTATTTTGAAACCCTAGTATAGTTGATTTTTATATTTTATTATTATTTAGTATCGTACCGTTACTCTAGCAAAATTTCATTAAATGATTTTTTGTAGATTTCCTACAAAATGAAATATTAAATCTTGGCAATAGTATCACTATAGGGTTTGAAGAAGTAAATTTATCTTTGAGGAGAAAATCAAATTGTGTTAAAAAAAAACCCAATCTGGATATAAATATTCATCCTGGAAATTAAATTTCCTCTCTTTCTTGTTTTGTTTGCTTTGGAAAATTAAAATTGCACCAGTAAGTTTATTAGGACAAAATTATATGTGTTTTGGTATAATTCAGGAATATATTCCATCTTGAAAATGACATGCCTTTGGTTTCAAAGAAAATACCCTCTGGTTTAAACATACACAGTACTCACTGTTACTTTTTAATTTCGGAAATCTTTTATTTAAATAATATATGCATTGGCATTATAAAAGAAAATAAAAATGCTTTAATTAAAATAAATATATGTAAAAATATATATTTATCATGTTATGTTGGCTTTTGTTTTTATAAAACAAATCTTTTTAAAAATATATATTATTAAAAAATTGACAAGTTTTGAAGGGGGAAGCAGGGGCCACCATACCCCCTACCTCTCCCCTCTGCCACGTGCAGGCAGGGTACTGTTTGTGATGGCAGAGTACCTACGTAGGCAGGGTACTCGCCCATGTGCAGGGGTGCCTGCGCATGGGGGCCACCGCAGGTGGACTTTTTCAATTATGAAGTTTGTTATTATTTTGTTTTATGTATAAATTTTGTTTTGTTTTATATAAATTAATTTAGTTAAATTTAGTTTATTTTATATTTTTATTTGGATTATAATTAATGTTAGGGTATAATTTATATATTTTATATTTTATAATTTATTTAATTATAATTTATATACATTAGAATTATTGTGTTTTATAATCTATATAGTTTATAATTTATTTAATTTTCTAATTTATTTAAATTTGTTATCTATGTAGTTTATAATTCATTTAAATTAATTCTATCTTGAAAGTGATTTATATTTAAGTTGATAGAATTAGTTTGATTTCTAAGTTCAGATTATAGATTTTATTTGAATAGTACATTTTCAAACTAGAAAAAACAAGAATATTCTAGTATTATTCCTATTGAAATTCTGATTTGACAATTACTTTAATACAATTATGTCTTTCATTAAATTAATGTTTTTGAAATAGATGTGTAACTACTGAAATTGGGCTTTTTATTCTATTAGGTCCATAGGGAATCTTTCGAGAATATTTTTTGTTTATAACGTTGTCATAATGTTTATGTTCCTTTTCCGTTAGTAAGTTAATTATTTATATGCATAGATTCAGTTATGATCATTCTGGATTGTGTGCAAGTATGGTTAGTTTTCAGTTTCTATGATGTGAATGTTGTATTCTTTGTGCCTGATATGTCTTCTTATGAAATTTATGGGTTTCTGGGCACTAGAAGACTTAAGGAAAAGACACAGGCTGGGGTATGTATCAGTTGTTCATGTTTTCTGTATTATGTGTTGATGTTTGTTTTTTATTCCATTTATTCCTTGATTGACCATATATGCTCATGATGTTTTATATTCTACCTTTGGTTCCTTTGTAATCATTTCTAGTTCTTGTATTTGAAACTAGATTTGGGATTACCTGGTTGTGCACCTATTTGATCTAGGAGAGATTTGTGAGGCTAGGGTAGTTTACCTAAATATGTAGTAGGAGGTGGCTTGCAATAAGCTCTAGGGCCCACAAGTGGCTGCTAGGATCACTTATTGTTAAGTATCTTAATCAAGTGATAACTAAATATAACATTGAGAGATTTTAAAATGAACCTAATAAGATATGGTTTCCTCGCCCTAGCTTAGTGCTAGTACAGACTAAGGTGGGTATGGAGAAGATGACTAGCCCCCTTTTAAGGGATTAGTTGGCATATTCAATGGCTTCGTCAATATGAGAGGTCATTGAAATCGTGTAAGGTCACTTGGGTGCCGAGATCTAGCAAGATTTTCAGGACAAAACTCAAGGGTTAGACATACATGATGACACCTTCCTATACATAGTCTAGTTATCCTACATGTGTCAGTTGCCTCTGGATTAGTGAGTCTTTCATGGCATTATTTCTTTTTCATTTTGAGTTAGAGAGCTTTGAGGATCCTTTTCTTAGCTTGATATGTTTGATGTTTGTTATCCAAGTGGGATCTATTGTTATCTCTTTAGCATAGTTGGAGTGGACCATTCAAGTTCACAAGGTCGGGTTGTAGTGATTATTTTACCATTTGAGATTCTGAC
The DNA here is from genome assembly GCA_027943335.1 of Chamaecyparis obtusa. Taxonomy (NCBI): domain Eukaryota; kingdom Viridiplantae; phylum Streptophyta; class Pinopsida; order Cupressales; family Cupressaceae; genus Chamaecyparis; species Chamaecyparis obtusa. The sequence continues at coordinate 1,083,339 of BSBK01001326.1, read as the reverse complement.
ATTCCTACACCAGTGTTGGATGATCCCTATAGCAGTTGATCCTTCTTGATCTTCCTTGTTGGAGTTGTGTTCCTACCTTCTTCTTCTTCTTCTTCTTCTTGTGATTATGTATCAATTCTTCAGAGACATCATGTGTACTTTTTTTCGGTTATTGTATTACATACCCTGTGACATGTGCAGTGGATGTAGGTTTATGGATACCTTATGGTACAAGTTGTATTTATGTTATCTTTGATGTGATGTTGCTTTTACCTTTCATTGTTTATATGAGATTTGTAATTGTACCTAATCTAATTATATTAATTAATGCTATGTAATATTCATCAAGGAACCCTTGAGAGTTGTAACTTATGTTGGTTATTGTATTATTGTGAGTAAATGGTAATTTCTTCCGCATTGATGTTTATCTTGTATGTTAACTTTAAAATAAAAAAAAATTCTGCAAACTTAGATGCATGTTTAGGTTAAGTTCTCCTGGGTTCCCTGGCGGGGCATTACACTTGGTATCAGAGCACTAGGTTCTACACTGGGAACTCTGGGAAGTTGTGTGCCCATTAGATGTCTAAACTATTAAACTTGAAACTAAACATAGACATATAACTCTTTTGTGTTTTGATAACCATTAAACTACATCTAAACTTTTATGCTTTTCTTTCTATTTAATGTCCTTGAGATATCGCTATGTCTGGCAATTGTCATAAGTGATTTAACTGCTTAGTGTGCATGGTTACCTTGTCTAATGTATCTAGGGTGAAATAATTTTGGATGTCATGAAGTTGTTAGTCCCTTCAGTGTGGCCACTACTAGTCACCTTGTGATGTGGATGTGTTATGATTGATGATTCATTTTTGGTTGATTGATGAATTGTTCTTGATGTGTATGGGCTAGCATTAAAATTTTGACCTTTCTTATGATTGGATTAGTCACCTAAATCTCTTTTCATTATCTATTTTGTGATGTTAATCACACTTATTTTATTATTGAAAATTGGGCACTCTTATGATTTAATGTTGGACTTATGATTCCCCCACTTGGGTTTTACCTGTTTGAGTTTTGTGGTGGCTACTCCAAATGTTTGGTATTGTTGGCCCTGTTCCATGATAAGTGTTGTTTCTATCATGTTCATCATGAACCCTTGATAGTATGTATAAGGGAGGACATCGTAGAGATGGTACCATATGTATTGTGTGATATTAAAATCATTGTGTATCCTATATGTTTGCATAGGTGTTGCATTAACTAGATAGATTTTCTTGAATTTCTCAACTTACTATTTGATATAGATATGAATGTGTTCTTTATGCAATTGTTTGCTCGGTATTTTCCATATTGATGTATGAATAAAGATTTTGATCTGTTTGTATTGTTAATGAATGATTGATCAATGTTATATTTTCAGCTGTTCCTGAACAAGATATTATATTGTTCTTAATGATTGTATATTATGTTCTTATGTTATGACTTATTTTCAAATGTTATGTTTTCTTTCTTTTAGTAAATTCTTTGTGCTTGGAGGATACATATATCCTTATCTATTTGTAGGCTTCCAAGAGTAAGCTTAATCCTAGGAGGGATGGATGTAGTACCTCACCCCTAGTTTGATTATATAAATGTTATGATTACTTTAGGATGATGGATTCTATGTTAGGAAATTATTAATGCTTATGGTTTTACTGACCCCATACTGACATGTGTGTGATTGATGTGATTGTGTTATAATTCTATTTGAAATGCCTGATGTGGTTGAGGGATGGATTCATAGTTATTTGCTTGCGAGATCCACACAATCGACCAATCCCCACCTTTGTTTGTTATATAGTTGTAGACGTATGTACATGCGGGTTTTGTATGCAGGTACTTGGCATCGACTTTCTTGAATTGTCAGGATGAGTGTGCCCTATCACAATATCTCAAATGGTAAGAGAGGGGAGATAACAAGGATCCAAAACCCTAACCCAAACTAATTTATCCTAGTTGTTGGATAAGTATCTGTAGACTACCCTATTCGAATTTGTCAAGTTGGCAAAGTTCATGGATCCCTTTTTGGTGTTGCTTGATTTTGGTTTTGTCTGATTTTATCTTGTTTGGCTTCAGTTGATTTGTGGTTATGTGGGTGATTTTTATGTGATTATTCATTTATTGATTATAGTTGATTTATGTTTATATAGATTATTTTATGTGATTATCAATGTTAGGTGGATAGTTGAATTTTATGATTAAATATGCTCTTATGATTAATTGAGGAAATTAAATTAAAGTTAATTATTTGAGTATTTCAAAATTAATATTGATTATGCCCTAAGTTTATTTTGATGAAATTTAATTAAAATCAAATAATTGATTATTTGGATTTAATTGATTATTTTATTAATAATTGAGTTTTATTATGTTTGTAAGTATTATTAAATAAATTAAATATTTAATTGCATATTTTAGTATGCATTAAGTAGTTTATTTATTTAATATGTGTTTTAAATTATTAACATGTGGATAAATTAAAAGTGAGTTGTTGTCAAAAAGTGAACAACTAGTTTTCAAAAGTCAAGTTGTGTTGTGCATTTAAAAGATATTTTAATTAATTAATTAATATTTACTTTCAATTTTGGAGTTAGAGTCTGATCAGGAGTGGTCTTATGAGTTATTTCTATTTTGGAGTTGAACTGTTAGTTAGCTTTTGAGTTATCTTTAGGGATTGCTTGAATTTGGGAATGGGATTCCTATTAGGGAAATTATTGCATTCATTTTGAGGTAGATAGGATTTGGAGAGGATTTTTGGGGAGAGCTTGTGTGCTTGATATTTTAGGGATTTGTCGATTGTTATGGCTACTTGTTGATTTGGCTTCTTTGTGCATCTGGATTGGGGACTTGGTTGCTACATGGTTTTTAGATCTGCAGGTTGGGTTGAATTCTGGAGGTGTTTCTCTTTTCAGAACTACAAGGTTTTCCATTTTTAGCTTCTGGCATTGGATCTGAGGTAGGCATGGAATTTTGCCTGTTAGCTCTATTTTCACAGTTATTTATCTTTATCTCCTTGTGTGAAATTCTATGTATTTTATATTTGGTTAATATGTGATTATCTTAGATCTGGGTATTTAGAAACCCTACTATAGTCGATTCTTATATTTATTATTATTTAGCATCGTACCATTACTGTGGCAAAATTTCGTTAAATGATCGTTTGGAGATTTCCTACAAAATGAAATATTAAATCTGGGCAATAGTATAACTATAGGGTTTGAAGAAGTAAATTTATCTTTGAGGAGAAAATCAAATTGTGTAAAAAAAAACCCAATCTAGGTATTAATATTCATCCTGGAAATTAAATTTCCTCACTTTGTTGTTTTGTTTGCTTTGGAAAAGTAAAATTGCATCAGTAAGTTTATTAGGACAAAATTATATGTGTTTTGGTATAATTCAGGAATATATTCCTTCTTGAAAATGACATGCCTTTGGTTTCAAAGAAAATATCCTCTGGTTTAAACATACATAGTACTCACTGTTACTTTTTAATTTTGAAAATCTTTTATTTAAATAATATATGCATTGGCATTATAAAAGAAAATAAAAATGCTTTAATTAAAATAAATATATGTAAAAATATATATTTATCATGTTATGTTGGCTTTTGTTTTTATAAAACAAATCTTTTAAAAAGAATATATATTATTAAAAAAAATTAAAAGTTTTGAAGGGGGAAGCGGGGGCCACCGTACCTCCTACCTTTCCCCTCTGCCGCATGTAGGCATGGTATTACCTACGATGGTAGAGTACTTACACAGGTAGGGTACTCTGCCATGCGCAGGGGTACCTGTGCATGGGGGCCACTGCAGGTGGACTTTTTCATTTATGAAGTTTGTTATTATTTTGTTTTATGTATAAATTTTGTTTTATTTTTTTTTAATGAATTTAAAATCTATTTATTGAAGGTTAATTATTATGTTATTTATATTAGAAATTTTTTGTTTTGTTTTATATAAATTAATTTAGTGAAAGTTAGTTTATTTTATATTTTTATTTGGATTATAATTAATGTTAGGGTATAATTTATATATTTTATATTTTATAATTTATTTAATTATAATTTATATACATTAGAATTATTGTGTTTTATAATATATATAGTTTATAATTTATTTAATTTTCCAATTTATTTAAATTTGTTATCTATGTAGTTTATAATTCATTTAAATTAATTTTATCTTGAAAGTGATTTATATTTAAGTTGATAGAATTAGTTTGATTTCTAAGTTCAGATTATAGATTTTATTTAAATAGTACATTTTCAAACTAGAAAAAATAAGAATATTCTGGTATTATTCCTATTGAAATTCTGATGTGACAATTACTTTAATACAATTATGTCTTTGATTAAATTAATGTTTTTGAAATAGATGTGTAACTACTGAAATTGGGCTTTTTATTCTATTAGGTCCATAGGGAATCTTTAGGGAATATTCTTTGTTTATAATGTTGTCATAATGTTTATGTTCCTTTTCACTTAGTAAGTTAATTATTTATATGCATAGATTCAGTTATGATCATTTTGGATTGTGTGCAAGTATGGTTAGTTTTCAGTTTCTATGATGTGAATGTTGTATTCTTTGTGCCTGATATGTCTTCTTATGCAATTTATGGGTTATCGGGTACTAGAAGATTTAAGGAAAAGAAAGAGGTTGGGGTATGTATCAGTTGTTCATGTTTTCTATATTATGTGTTGATGTTTGTTTTTTATTCCGTTTATACTCTGATTGACCATATAGGCTCATGATGTTTTATATTCTACTTTTGGTGCCTTTGTAATCATTTCTAGTTCTTGTATGTGAAACTGGATTTGGGATTACCTAGTTGTGCACCTGTTTGATCTAGGAGAGATCTATGAGCCTAGGGTAGTTTACTTAGATATGTAGTAGGAGGTGGCTTGCAATAAGTGTTGGGGCCCACAAGTGGCTGCCAGGATCACTTATTGTTAAGTATCTTAATCAAGGGATAACTAAATATAACATTGAGAGATTTTAAAATGAACCTAATAATATATGGTTTCCTTGCACTAGCTTAGTGCTAGTACAGACTAAGGTGGGAATGGAGAAGATGACTAGCCCCCTTTTAAGGGATGAGTTGGCATAGTCGATGGCTTTATCAATACGAGAGGTCATTGACACCATGTAAGGTTACTTGGGTGTCGGGATCCAACAAGATTACTAGGACAAAACTTAAGGGTTAGATGTACATGATGACACCTTCCTATGCATAGTCTAGTTATCCTACATGTGTCGGTTGCCTCTAGATTAGTGAGTCTTTCATGGTATTATTACTTTTTCACCTTGCGTGAGAGAGCTTTCAAGATCCTTTCCTTAGCTTGATCTATTTGATGTTTGTTATCTGAGTGGGATCTGTTGTTATCTCCTCAGCATGGTGGGAGTAGACCATTTAGGTTCACGAGGCCAGGTGGTAGTGATTCTTTTACCATTTGAGATTTCGATGTTCATGCACCAGTGCCGGATGATGCTTGTAGCAGTTGATCATTCTTGATCTTCCTGTTAGAAATAGGGAATATTGAGAGGGGGGGTGAATCAGTATTCTACAAACTTTATCTTTTTCCCAATTATGGATATAACAGATTATCTTTATACATGCATAACATAAGATTCTAAACAACATGCATATTAATAAAACTAAAGAACTCATAACACATCATTTGTTCTTAAGGAAACCCTGGCTAAGGGAAAACCCTGGTGGGGATGGTACCCACAAAGATCCACTAATCAAAATTATCCTGTTAAGGATGTTGACCCTATTAGGAGTATATTACAAACATATATTGTATCAATCCTGATTAAGGGACTATAGGCCTTGTTAGAAGCCTCAACCCTATTAGGAGTTGGTACTACAAAATGTGATTACCAGCTAAGCCCACTGCCCAAACAAGTAATGTTCAATATACACTGATTACAAAAATAGGTCAAGGTACATAACCTTATACTACTTGAATCAATATCTCTTCACTAATCTTTCACTATCATTGTTACACATGCTTCATATACTTTGCATCATACTTCTACAAATACTTGTTGCTTATTACAATTACAACTTCTTCTTCATTTTACAATTAAAATTACATATATAACAATAGATTTAACCAAGATTAAACATCTAAGATGTCTTCCCTTTATATTTTTAAGACATTATTTTAATAAACAAAATAATTCTTTAACTCTTTACCAATTTTGCCTTCATATACTGTCTTGTCAGCTTCACACTGTCTTCGGTAAAACTATCATAACTTAATCCGTACATGTCATACTAACTTGGGCTCTGAGATGGGTCATCAGTAGTCACCATAGAGTCTATGTTCAAGTACACAAGCATTGAATTCACTCCAGCCAACATCGCAAACAAAAACTATGTCTAGGCACACAAGTGAAAATATTGTCTCACACTTAGACAAATATGCAATGCACTCTATCATACTTGCTCTCTGACTTGTGTGATCTTCATGTGGATCATATGTTTCTATAATGACAACATCTATGCAATTAGCTCAGCCAAATTGCCAACAATATCCCCCTTTGTCATTGGTGGCAACATACGAGAAAATTAGCTAAGTGTGCAACTCCAAAATCTCAAAATTGACAAAATTGTGGCCATTATAATAGATATATACTCTCCTTATAACTCCTCAAAAATCTTATCTATAATGCAATACTCCCCCTAAAAGTATCAACTCTTATCATATACTATCAATTTTCTGCTAAATATCTCTCCCCCTTTGACAACAATGACAAAATAACAGTAGGGAGGGCTACAAAATTATATTAAAAAAAAAGCTATACCTCAATCTATTTATTGCAAAGCCAGTAGGCTTGCAACACAATTTGCAAAACCTCCTTTTCCCATGACTTCATAATAGAATCAACCACATTGAGTAGTGTGCTCAGTCCATAAGATGCTATTTGACAAGCTTGGAGGTTCTCAAAGTTGAATTTCTAAAAAGATGTCTTAGATGTAAGACAATCTTCTAACTGCTCTTCAATAACACTCAACTTCATAGAAACATGCTCTCTCAAAAGAGTATATCTCCTTAACTTCCTGTCTTTCTCATCTTGTAAAATTCTAATTTCATCAAAAAGTTTCCTAACTTTCTTCTCAACATTACTGACCTTCACATTAGGGTTATATAGAAGGTTTGTTTCATTCAGAATCTTAGCTTCCTTCAATTTTATCTTTTGATCTTCCTCAGCTGTCAAAGTTTCTAATTTTGTACACTGTATGTACAAATATTTTCCTATCTCCAAATGTTTCCTCAAATCTTTGATACAGATATCAAGAGTACTGATGTCATTATTGATGTAAGACTGATATTCAATAACATTCTAGCCTCATATTCTACATGTGCTTTCACTTTTGCAATATCAGCTAGGTTAGTGAACTCATCATCAAAAGTGCTCATCACTTTCTTTGCCTTGTCCATAGGGTCTGCTTCTGCAATTTGTGTGGTCACAATACTTTGTATCTTTTCAATTAGGTCCTTTAGACATCCTTCTAGACTTTTTACTTTCTTATTCTTCCCAATGATTTTGTTCAAAGATGTGATCAATTCCATTTGATCATCATCATCCACTTCTTTTCCCAAATCCTCAAGCAAAGATCCAGTTTGCTTCTTCTTTCTAGTCTCAAGAGTAAGACTAATTTCTTCTTTAGAGGGTACAGATGTTTTTACTTATGATACTTTGGGTTCTTCAATAGTAAATTGGGTCTTCTTTGCTTCTGCAGTTCTATCCGGTTCATCAAGAGCTAAATTGTCAACAATGTTTTCTAGATTCTTGAATACATTATCATCAGTATCCAAGGTGATCCTTGTACCTTCAACATTCATAGATTCTTCTTCAATTTTAATAGCTGGTGGAGAGGTAATATCCTCTTTTTCTACTTCTTCTACTTGCTCTGCTACAACTGATGTCTCTCCAACAATTTCTGCCATAACTTTAACTATTGCTTGTTTAGTCTCTGCATTCACTTGTTCATATTATCTTGCCATAATCTGAATGGTTCTCATTTTTGTCCTTAAATGGGTGCTAAGGGGCTTTAGAATTTGTTTAAGATGTTCATCATCTCTTACATCACATAGTTTCTTCACAAGATTCTCTCTGATAGATTTGTCTTCTTCTTGTGCTCTCATCTTCCTGTTAGCAAGTTTCTACAATAAGTCATCAGGTATCTTTCCCTGAATAGAGTCAAAACTCTTATTAGCTAGAATCAAATGCTTGACCACTGCATTCTCAAGATTCAATTTATCATAATATTCATAAAGGTTGTAGTACTTATTCATTTTAGTGAAATCTCCATCTTTTATAATTTCTTCATTCACTCTTTCAACTCTAGGTTTCCATGCTTTCTTCTTCACAGAAGTGTCATCATCTTTAATTTCTACAATTTTCCTAGGTACTGGTGGCACCAAAGTTTTATGCCTCGTACCAGGTCTAGTAGAAATTTCTTTCACTCTCTTTCTTAGTATGGAGGAAGTAGATCTAGTAGGTTTTCTTGCTACTTGTTCCTTCTCAGGTTCCTCTACTTTCACCTTGACTGGTGCTGCACTAGATGATAAGGGAGGCATAGATAAAATCTTTTTCTATCCAATATCTTGGATTGCTACTACTGTCTACTTTGCCACTAATAATTCTCTCTCTATCAATCTTGTATCCTTCAATATTTTCTTAATAGTGCTATCAACTCTTTTCTTAGACTGTTTCTCCTCAAGTATAGCCTTTGCGGAGTTGAAATCCTCTTCAAAAGTTCCAAATCTGTTACTGTGGGTGTCAACCTTGCATTTAAGTAGCTTGTTCACATATTCTTCTATCTTTGTTTTAGATATTTCATAGCCAAGAGGGTCTATGATCTCAATTCTAGGTTCAACTACTTCAATGTATGTAAAGTCAGTGTCAACCATAAAACATATTTCATTCTTGTATTTCTCCACAAGAGACTGTGGAATCCTTGATCTACTAGACACAATATTCTAAAACATCTTAATAACAAGTACTGTACTCTCATTAACACTATCAATAACATGCTTTATGTATACTACATTAATCCTTTCCATTGTATTTTGTCCATCATTCTAATCATTTCCTATGGTGTAAGGAAATCTCCTCAAAAGATGAAAAAACATGTAAGTGATCAAAGATGAAAATCTAAATTATGCATACTTTGTCTTCTTAATCTTCTCCAAGTTCTCAAATAGTTGAACTCTCAAAATTTCACACATATCAAATGGGACTTTGTCAACACACATCAAATAAGCTATGTGTACCATTCCAGCTGCCATGTCATCCTCTCTTGAATTTGCACAAAACTTGGTTGTTAGGATCTTGCATAGGTATCTAACATCAGGTTGTTGGATCTTACTAATTAAAATTCATTTTCCATTATAAGATGAATTAGTGTTATCAATGACTATCTTTCTCATGTTCTTCTCATTTAAAGGAATAACTCTAGATTTAGACAGTCTAGTGACTTCATGAATCAAATCAGTTGTAATGTCTATTACTCTATCTTCTAGCCAAAACTTCCCATTATGAATTCTGCTAAGGATTATATTAGTGCATTCTTCATTATCAAACTCATACTGCAATGCATACTTAACAATCTCATTGTCTTTCAAATGATCATATCCTTATTTCAATGACATGTCTCAGTTGTAAATATTCTCATACTCACTAGTAAAATCACTATCACTGATGGTTTCTAACTTGCATCCAAGATAACTTCTTACATTCTCTAAATGCAAAACTCTATCTAGTACGGATGATAAAGCTAACTTAGGGTCTTCTTCCAGAGGTTCAACTAGTTCCCTCTTCATTCTAGGTCTATTTTTATCTCTGATATTGTGAATTAAAGATACATCCATGATTACTTCAAATTCCTTTTACCAATTCATAGATCTGTTAAGTAAAATACCTCAATTCATGAATTTAGGGCTTGCGTAGATTCGGCACTCAAATCCTTCACCAAATCATTGCAAAAAGCTTCCAATCACTGCTCTCTGATCTCTTTAACACTTATGTTCACTTTGATGATCAAATAAAACCAATCATAATATTTTATTACTTCAATCTCACTTAGTTTTGACATCGCATTCAAGTCTTTTGCCGCTTCTTTCCAAAAAGTTGTTTCTGCTATCTTGCAAAACTTAAAACTTCTTGCGATCTCCCAAAACATAATATTTTTCTTTGTGCTCTTAACCATAGCATCATAATATCATAAACTACCTTCCATTAACTACACAAGACTTAATTCATCATAAATCTACTTCTACACTAATCTAAGTTCCTAATCTACTATAATTTTCATAAATTAAGTGCTTTGAGATAGGTCAGGTAAGGATTCATTCTTACCACTTGATACTTCACCTTTCTGATTTCCTTCAATGTTGAATATGTCTCCTTGATCTATGCTTTTAACAAACTTCACTTCATCTGTATTGCTACAACAACCTTTCTATCTATTACCTACATCTTCATTTGTTCTTTCATGATTTCTAGGGTTAGGGTTAGGATGAAAAACTCCATTGTTCATTTTGCAAAACCTTGCTATATGTCCAATCTTGTTGCATACCTGACAAACAATTCCATTGCTTCCATATCTTGATCTAGGTGGATTAATCTATGATCTGCAATTTCTAGCAATGTGTCCAACCTTGTTGCATCTATAACATATTACTCCATTTCTTTTGTTCATATCTTCAGTAAGTTTCTTATCTGCATTGTTAGTATTCCTAAACATTCTAATATTATTATTATTCTCAACAAATTTAAGTTTTCTACATTCAATAGCTCTATGTCCAAATCCATGACAATTATAACAATAACCATTAAGAGGTTTAAATTGCTTACTTGTGCAATCTCTCTTCATATGACCAATAGTATTACAAGCAAAATATCTACCTTTGAATTCTCTTTGCATACCTTTGGATGATTCATCTTGCTTCAGTGATTCTTCTTCTTTAGGTGTATCTTCAGATTTGTTGATCTCATCAGACTTCTTCTCATCTAAGCTTTCAGATACTTTTAGATCTGGTTCCTTGCTTTCATCATTTTCTTTAAGAGTGTTGAATCCAAGACCAGTCTTATCATAGAATGGTTTTTGAAAAGATTCTTGTGTATCAATCTTCTCACTAGTTGAATATAGCCTTTCAAGTTGTTGCTTGGATTGAGTCAGTTCACCTTTCACAATCTTGTTGTATTTCTCAAGTTCAGCATACTTCAAATTGACTTTCTCAAGTTCAGATGTTACATTTCCAAGTTTAGATTCCAGTCCTTCATTTTCAATTTTTAGACTTTCATTCTCAGATTTTAGATTTGCTTCATTCTTTCCATTTCCATCTTTCAAACTAAGCTATAGATTTTCTATGTTCAATTCATGCTTAAGGATCTCATTTTCTTTTTCCAAATTGTCATCACAATCTTCAATAAGAACTTTGAATTTCTTTTCAGATCTCAGATCTTCTAATTCATTTTTCAATTTCTCAATGAGGTTCTTTGCATCATCATATTTTCCTTTTAGAGTGTCTCTTTCATCAGTAAGCATATCAATCTATTCAAGAGCTTCTTCAAGATTCTTCTGTAGTTGATCCATATCCATAGAGATCTTACTCAAGCTGCTAGGCTTTCCTTGAATGATTTTTTTTCGAGTAACTAAGCTCTGATACCAATTGTTAGAAATAGGTAATACAAAGATAGGGGGGGGTGAATTAGTATTCTACAAACTTTATCTTTTTCCCAATTATGGATATAACAGATTATCTTTATACATGCATAACATAAGAATCTAAACAACATGCATAGCAATAAAACTAAAGAACTCATAACATGTGATTTGTTCTCAAAGAAACCCTGGCCAAGGGAAAACCCCAGTGGGGATGGTACCCACAAATATCCACTAATCAAAAGTATCCTATTAAGGATGTTGACCCTGTTAGGGGTCTATTACAAACATATAGTGTATCAATCCTAATTAAGGGACTACAGGCCTTGTTAGAAGCCTCAACCCTATTAGGAGTTGGTAGTACAAAATGTGATTACCAGCTGAGCCCACTACCCAAACAAGTAATGTTCAATATACATTGATTAAACAAATAAGTCAAGGTACATAACCTTATACTGCTTGCATCAATATCTCTTTTCTGATCTTTCACTATCGCTATTACATATGCTTCATATACTTCACATCATACTTCTACAAATACTTGTTGCTTATTACAATTACAACTTCTTCATTTTACAATTATAATTACATATATACCAATAGCTTTAACCAAGAGTAAACATCTAAGATGTTTTCCCTTTATATTTTTAAGACATTATTTTGATAAACAAAATAATTCCTTAACTCTTTACCAATTTTTCCTTCATATACTGTCTTGTCGGCTTCACACTGTCTTTGGTAAAACTATCATAACTTATTCCATACATGCCGTACTGAATTGCACTCTAAGATGGGTCATCATTAGTCACCATAGAGTCTATGTTCAAGTGCACAAGCATTGAACTCACTCCAATGAATGTCGCAAACAAAAACTATGTCTGGGTACACTGGTGAAAATACTATCTCACACTTAGACAAATATGCAATGCGCTCTGTCATACTTGCTCTCTAACTTGTGTGATCTTCATGTGGATCATATGTTGCCATAATGACAACATCTATGCAATCAACTCAGCCAAATTGCCAACACTTCCTTGTTGGAGTTGTGTTCCTATCTTCTTCTTCTTCTTCTTCTTGTGATCATGTATTAGTTCTTTAGAGACATCATGTGTACTTCTTTTTGGTTATTGTATTACATACCCTGCAACATGTGTAGTGGATGTAGGTTTATGAATACCTTATGGTACTAGTTGTATTTATGTGATCTTTGATGTGATGTTGGTTTTACCTTTCATTTTTTATATGAGATTTATAATTGTACCTAATCTAATTATATTAATTAATGCTAAGTAATATTCATCAAGGAACCCTTGAGAGTTGTAACTTGTGTTGGTTATTGTATTATTGTGAGTAAATGTTAATTACTTCTACATTGATATTTATCTTGTATGTTAACTTTTAAAAAATAAATTATTCTGCAAACTTAGATGCATGTTTAGGTTAAGTTCTCTTGGGTTCTCTGGTGGGGCATTACATAGTCAACGCTATCAAAGGAGCTGATGGTCTCATTGATGAAGATACAGTGGTAAGTAAAATTATAAGAACCTTGTTGCCTGCTTATTGATGAAGGGTGCTCCCCTTAATACCACAAACACATAACAGAAATAGAGAAACAACAACAATAATATGCAAGAACAGAAAATTGGCTTCTTATTATGTCCACAAATGTGGAATTACAAACTTTCAGAATTACAATATGCAAAACCACATGGGCATTCCTTACAACATTCTGTAGGACAAAGCCTCAAATCAATACCCAAAACTATTATGAACTGCCTAAGACAATAATACAACCTTCCTTATATAGGCAATTTTCCACCGCCTGGGAAGGTTCCAGAATTTTAGCCAATAAGGCCGACCAAACTTAGAATTATTTTATTTTACATTTTATTACATCATAGTCGGCTCAAGATAACCTTTGAAACCCGAACAAAAATTTTGAAAAAAATTATTTTCTGCCATTTCAGGTGGCCCAACTTCCGAAGACCATAAGTCATCACCAGTTGACCCAATCGGCTATTATAACCCCATTTCAGAAATGCCACGAAGCACTCTACAGGCTTGACTTGCGCAAGTGCCCGTCACCCAAATTTTCCACCTCATCCGGGGCCTCTAAAGCCTTAAAAACTGAGTTCAAAGTTTCTGTACCCTGCTGCCAATACCGAAAATCTTCAATATCTTCCACTATACACTTGATCTGGCAATGAAACTTTACTAGCAGACTTATATGACCAAAATGAACCTCCAAGAAAGAAATCAGATCATTCTGAGCACATACAAAAATTACCAAAAATAGTAACTTTCCATAAATAGCAGCTCTGCGCAAAATAACCCTTATTGAATATAAAAATAGAAATATTTTTTTGGGTGATGCAAGATTGCTCTTACACCCAGGATGCTCCTGCATCAGACACCCGGGGTAATTTGAGAAGTGACCCTGTCACGACTCAGGTGTGCAGAGGGAAACCAAGACGGTTAACCTCCTCCTTTGTTAGCCATGATGAATCTTCAACAGGTCATCCTTTCCATTTGACCAAATACTCTTCATATGTCTTATTCCTTGTGCTTCTACCAACACGACTATCCAGTATGTCTTCAATCTCCTTGATATCTGAAATAGTTGCTGGAATACTCCACTGTGCTGCTGTGATCTCATCTTCAACACCTCCTTCATGATACTCTTTCAGATCTGAAATGTTAAACACTGGTGAAATATTTAGCTCAGTAGGCAATTCTACCTCATATGCATTTCCTGAATCATGTTTCTTCAGTATCCTACATGGTCCAAACTTCTTCATTTTCAGCTTGTTATATGTACCAACTGGAAACCTTTCCTTCTGCAAATGAACCATGACTTCATCACCAACCTGAAATTCCTTATACCTCCTTTTCTCATCTGCCTTAGCCTTATACTGTGCGTTCATCTTGGTAATATGCTTCCTCACCTCCTCATGGATGTTCTTCAAATGTTCTACAAAATCCTCAGCTTCAGCACTACTTATTTCTCCTTTATCTATCTTCCTTAATTTAGATGCATTTCTTGGACTACATCCATATACAATCTGGAATGGTGATTTACCAGTGCTTCTATTGACAGAATTATTGTATGCAAATTCTGCCTGTGGTAAAATCAAATCCCATCCTATTGGCTTATCTCCAACCAAACATCTCAGCAAATTTCTCAAACTTCTATTCACCACCTCTGTCTGTCCATCAGTCTGTGAATGGTACGATGAACTGAACTTCAAATCTGTCTTCAACTTCTTCCACAATGTACGCCAGAAATATCTAACAAACTTAGTGTCCCAATTTGAAACTATGGTCTTTGGCAAACCATGAAGTCTCACTACTTCTCTGAAAAACAATTCTGCTACATGAATAGCATCATTAGTCTTCTTGCAGGGAATAAAATGTGCCATCTTTGAAAATCTGTCAACCACCACAAAAATTGAATCATGTCCCCGCTGTGTCCTTGGTAAACCAAGAACAAAGTCCATACTGATATCCTCCCAAGGCTTCTCTGGTATAGGTAATGGCTGATACAACCCTGTATTCTACTTCACTCCTTTCGCCATCTGACATACTCTACAACTCTGTACAAACTTCTTCACATCTTGCTGCAACTGTGGCCAATAATAATTCTCACTAACCAAACCAAGGGTTTTATCATGACCAAAATGTCCAGCCAATCCTCCGCTATGCTTCTCCTTGATGAGATTCTCCCTCATAGAACTTCATGGAATGCACAAATGACTCCTTCTGAATAGCATATCATCCTGGATGATGAAATCCAACCATTTCGTCCTGTCTAGCGTAACAGGTTCTGTACAAGCTTTCCAAGCTTCACCAAAATCAGGATCCTCTGGATATAAATTCTTGAGTTCCTTGAACCCAACCACCTCAATCTGCATCTCTGTCAGCAATAGTTACCTTCTGCTAAGAGCATCTGCAACCCTGTTAGACTTTCCACTCCTGTGTTTCAAAACAAATGTATAACTCTGCAAAAAATCAACCCATTTCAAATGCCTTTGATTCAATTTTTCTTGACTATTCAAATATTGCAAAGCTTGATGATCGGTATACAAAACAAACTCCTTAGGAAGTAGATAATGTCTCCACTTCTTTAATGCCTGAACTATAGCATAAAATTTCTGATCATAAACAGAATATTTCCTCTTGGCATCATTTAACTTCTCACTGAAATAAGCAATAGGTTTACCTTCTTGGCTCATAACAGCTCCTATTGCAGTACCACTAGCATCACAATCTACTTGAAACACCTTATTAAAATCTGAAAGTGCTAAAACAGGTTGTTCTGTAACTTTTTGTTTCAACAATTGAAAACTCTTTTCTGCCCCATTAGTCCACTTAAACTCTTTTCTATCCCCTCTCATTGTTTCAGTCAAGGGTCCACAAATACTGCTAAAATTTTTGATAAACTTTCTATAAAAGCTAGCCAAACCATGAAAAGATCTTGCCTCGGTAGCACTCCTTGGAGTAGGCCATTCAAGGATAGCCTGTACCTTCTCTGGGTCCATTTTTAGACCTTCTGCTGAAACTACAAATCCCAAATACACTAACTCTTTCTTCACAAAACTGCACTTCTTCAAATTAATCAACAATTTCTCATCTCTCAACTTCTCAAACACCATACGAATATGCATCATATGTTCCTCCAATGTCTTGCTAAAAATCAAAATATCATCTAGGTAAACAATGACAAACTTACCCAGAAATTCTTTCAGAACCTCGTTCATGAGCCGCATGAAAGTGCTCGGTGCATTGGTTAGCCCAAAAGGCATGACTAACCACTCATATAGTCCTTCCTTTGTCTTGAAGGCAGTCTTCCATTCGTCTCCTTCTCTGATCCGAATCTGGTGATATCCACTCTTCAGATCTATCTTTGAGAAATACACAGCTCCACTCAAACAATCCATAATATCATCCATTCGTGGCAATGGAAACCTATACTTGATTGTGATCTTGTTTATTGCTCTGGAATCTATACACATCCTCCACTCTCCATTTTTCTTTGGTGCTAATACCGCTGGTATAGCACAGGGACTCAGACTCTCTCGAATCAACCCTTTCTATAATAACTCGTGTACTTGTCTGTTCAACTCTCCACTTTCTGCTGGTGTCATTCTGTGTGCTGCCTTGTTTGGAAAATTAGCTCCTGGAATCAAATCTATCTGATGACTGATCTTCCTTACCGGTGGTAATCCATCAGGTACATTATCAGATACAATATCCTGAAACTCATTCAACAAATCTGCAACCTCTACAGGTACATCCTCTGCTTCTTCTTTACCAACTTTTGAAATTAAAGAAAAACACACATGCTCGTGTCTCATACCATCTAGGAATTTTCTTCCATCAACAAATGTTATTCTTGCATTACCACATACCTTTTCTTCGGTCTCCTTCAATGGCTTTAGCTTATGTCGCACTCCATCCTTTGTCAGGGAATAGGTATTCACATGACCATTGTGTACAACACATATGTCAAACTGCCATGGTCTACCCAACAACATATGACATGCATCCATAGATATGATATCACACAATACCTCATCTTGGTATCCGTCAATCTTGAACTTCACCAGGCATTGTTCATTGACCATGACCTTGTGGTCATCCAGTACCTAGGCAATCTGATATGGATGTGGGTGTTTCTGTCTCTTGAGCTTCAACTTTGTCACCATCTCTTCTGACACCAAATTGTCAGTGCTTCCACTATCAATAATCACATCACAATATTTACCTTCACACTTGCACCTGGTGTGAAACAAGCTCCTCCTTTGTTCAGGTTCATTCTCACCACTCAACAGGACTCTTCTGTTAATCAGCGTTTCTCCTCTTTTAGCATCTTCAGAATTTGATGATCTGGCATCTTCATCTACATGTGCAACTCTGGCCTGGCCTTCATTTCTCCTATTTGTTCTGCCTTGGCACTGAGGACATTCAAATGCCCTATGACCTTCTTCTCCACAGTGAAAACATGTTCCACGGAAGCCACCTCTTCCAGATCCTTGTCCTCTTCCTCTTCCTCTCTGATCTCTATTATTCTGATCCTAGAAGTGATTGGAATTATTTTCTCGCTGATTCTGACTACTACTGGCCTCATCCTTCTTTTTCAAATCTTCATTTCAGCCACCATATGACCGTCCACCAGATCGTCCACCGTGACCTCTTCCATGTTGTCTGCTCTCAAACTTCTTGTTCAGCTTTTCCTCTACTTTTAGGGCAAACTGGTATGCCTCTTCAATACTGTTCATTTGAACCAAATTCAGCTCCTCCTGAATACTTGGCCTTAACCCATTAAGGTATCAGGCAACTTTCTCCTTATCAGCTTCTGCATGGCCTGTTCTGATGAGAAGTCGATAGAACTCCTCTGTATACTCCTGAATAGATCTTCCTACTTGCTTCAAACTGTGCATTTTCTTCAGTAGGTCAAGCTCATAATCAACAGGAATGAACTGTCACTTTAATTTATCCACCATCCGATCCCATCTCGTGATTTTCTCCTTTCCCCTTCTATTCTGCTCCAACTGAATCTCTTGCCAGCATATCTTCGCATGACCTTTTAGTCTGGCCTTCGCAAATTTGACCCTATCAGGATCCTCAACATCTTCATACTCAAAATATTCCTCACATTCATTGATCCAGTCGATCAATTCCTCTGGGTTAAGATTTCCAAAAAATGTGGGAACCTCAATCTTAGGTCTTTTCCCAATCTTGGAAATCGCCCGAAAAAGTCTTTCTTCCTCCTGGTTCACAATTTCAGCTTCTCCTTCCTGATATTCTTCTTTGGCTTCATCCTCACTTTCGTCTCTGACATTAAGATTCATTCCTCTACGAATCTCTTCTTGCAATGCTCGCACTTGTCTCTGCAGCTCTCTAACCTCAGGTGTCACAGCACCAGGTCTTCCGCCACGTTCTCTTCGTGGAGGTATTTTCGCGATGCGCACTGAAACCCTAACCACGGTCCTGGTGCAAACTACCTCACAGTTGGCGATCTGTTTACACACTCAAGAACCCCTGCTCTGATACCACTTGATGAAGGGTGCTCCCCTTAATACCACAAACACATAATAGAAATAGAGAAACAACAACAATAATATGCAAGAACAGAAAATTGGCTTCTTATTATCTCCACAAATGTGGAATTACAAACTTTCAGAATTACAATATGCAAAACCACATGGGCATTCCTTACAACATTCTGTAGGACAAAGCCTCAAATCAATACCCAGAACTATTCTGAACTACCTAAGACAATAATACAACCTTCCTTATATAGGAAATTTTCCACCGCCTGGGAAGGTTCCAGAATTTTAGCCAATAAGGCTGACCAAACTTAGAATTATTTTATTTTACATTTTATTACATCATAGTCAGCTCAAGATAACCTTTGAAACCCGAACAAAAATTTTGAACAAAATTATTTTTTGCCATTTCAGGTGGCCCAACTTCCGAAGACCATAAGTCATCACTAGTTGACCCGATCGGCTATTATAACCCCATTTCAGAAATGCCACAAAGCGCTCTACAGGCTTGACCAGCGCAAGCACTTGTCACCCAAATTTTCCACCTCATCCGGGGCCTCTAAAGCCTTCAAAACTAAGTTCACAGTTTCTGTACCCTGCTGCCAATACCGAAAATCTTCAATATCTTCCAATATACACTTGATCTGGCAATGAAACTTTACTGGCAGACTTATATGACCAAAATGAACCTCCAAGAAAGAAATCAGATCATTCTGAGCACATACGAAAATTACCAAAAATAGTAACTTTCCATAAATAGCAGCTCTGCGCAAAATAACCCTTATTGAATATAAAAATAGAAATATTTTTTTGGGTGATGCAAGATTGCTCTTACACCCAGGATGCTCCTGCATCACTTATGCAATTAGAATATATGCTATACATGAAATGAGGTCTGCACCTGGAAATAATCTTACTCTTGATAGTTTGATTAGTAAGCTAACAACTTTTGAGTTGAACAATTTTGATAATAGTGTTGTACCATCTGTTGAGTCTTCTTTCATGTCTTCTCTGAAGATCGGTAAGTCTAGTAGTAGACATATTATAAGGAATGACAGTGATAGTAATACTGATGATGAGCTTGATGAACTTGAAGTTCTTATGGACGAGAGATTACCTAAAGGTAAAGGTAGATATAAGGGTAAATTACCTTTAGCATGTTTTAACTATTAAGAACTTGGCCATATTGCTGCTAGATGCCTGAACAAGAAACAAAAAGATAGAAACAAAGATCAATCTTGTGAAGGAATATATGGAAGAAGAAACAATAGAAGTTACCACCACTACAACATAGACAACTGAGATCACAATGATAAGGGAAAAAAGGTATGTTACATTGCTGAAGAGAATGATACTGATACTAACACAGATGATGATGTAGAAGTAGTATTTGTTGCGATGAAGGATGACTTTGAGGAAGAAGAAATGTACGTAGAAACAACAATCATTTATAAAGTTAGTAAAAATGATACATTGACCATTGATAGTGGCTGTACACATCACATGACTAGTGATGAAGAAATGTTTGATCATCTTGAGCATTATAATGGAGGATCAGTAAAAATGGGTAATGATACACCATGTATGGTTAGAGGAAAAGGATCTTTATTGATAAATGATAAAATCAAATTTGATGATTCTTATTGAGTAAAAGGACTAAATTACAATTTGCTAAGTATGGCATAGCTCAACAACTCAGGTCACCAAGTAGCTTTTGAGAGAAAGAAGGTAAAGACATTTGATGAAAGTGGAAAGCTTGTTGGAACAAGAGCACAATCTAAAGGTAACTTATTTTATCTTGACAATGCTAAGACTTCTTGTTTATTGATGAAAAATGAGGATGCATGGTTATGGCATAAAAGGTTATGTCATGTAAATTTTGAGAACATGATTAAGATCAGTAGAAACAAAAAATTTAGAGGACTACCTAGCCTAACAAAGCCTAATCATGTTATGTGTCATGAATGTCAAAAGGGGAAAATGAAAAAATCTAGTTTTAAGAATAAAGAATATTCAACAAAAATGATCTTGGAGTTAGTTCACACCAACCTGTGTGGTCCCATGAGAACTCAGAGCTACTATGGAGATAGATACTTTATTCTGTTTGTTGATGATTACACTAGATTGATGATTGTCATGTTTTTAAAGGAGAAATCTGAGGCATTTAAAATGTTTAAATGGTACAAAGCAAAAGTAGAAAAAGAAACTGGGAAAGAACTAAAATTATTGAGGTCTAATAGAGGTGGTGAGTTTATTTTTTATGAATTCACTAACTATTGTAATGAGCATGATATAAAAAGATAGGTTTATGCACATAGAACACCGCAGAAAAATGAGATTGCTGAAAGGAGAAATAGATCAATTGTTGATTGTGTGAGGACATTGATGATAGAAAAGAATACTACAAAAGTATATTGGAGAGAGGTAGTTAGCACAACTGTATACGTTCTAAACTAAGTACAATTGAAGAAAGACACAAAAAAAAACTCTACGACTTATGGTTTGGTTACACACCAAGTGTAAGTTACTTCATAATTTTTGGTAGTAAATGTTTTATTCTGAAAGATGATAGGAATGGGAAATTTGACTCTAAAGGGGATGAGGGAATATTTATTGGATATTCTACTAAAGTAAAGCTTACAAGTGTCTAAATAAGGTCTCTAATAAGATGATTGAAAGTGATAATGTCAGAGTTGATGAGTTTGCTGATAAAAATGATGAAGAAAGCACTAAGGAGCCAGAAGACTATGGTAGATTCACTTATGTTGAACATCTAGAGTACCTACTAAAACCATAGGCTGAGTTGACCGAGCATCAGGAAAATGACATCGAGGGATAGCAAAGAGAAACTGAGGAACAACAAAGTGAAACTGAGCAATGAGAAGAATCTACTGAGAAAGGAAATGAACCTAAATAGAATGAAGAACAAAGAAGAGATCAAGTGTTGGCAAGATTTGTCAAAAAGCATCATCCTGAGAACCAAATCATTGGAGACAAGCAAGTTGGCATGCTGACAAGAAGTAAGTTAAGACAAAATACATGCTTAGTGTGTGAGTTTGAATTGAATAATGTTAAGGTTTCTCTTGAGAATGATGAATGGATAAATTCTATGAATGAAGAGATAGAAAAAATTGAGAAAAACAAGACATGGACTTTCATACCTAAACCGAAAGATAAAAATGTTATCAGTACTCAATGGCTTTTCAGAAATAAGCTGAATGAGAATGGAGAGGTTACAAGAAACAAAGCTAGACTTGCTTGCAAGGGATATGCACAAGAAGAAGGTATTGATTATGGTGAAACTTTTGCACCTGTTGCTATACTGGAAGGAGTCTGCATGTTACTTGCATATGCTACACATAAGAAGTTTAAAGTCTATCAAATGGATGTTAAGTCTTCTTTTCTTAATGGAATACTAGAAGAGGAGGTCTACATAGAACAACCATAAGGGTTTGTTGATCCAAATTAGAAAGACATGGTATGTAGACTACACAAAGCTTTATATGGTTTAAAGCAAGCACCAAGAGCCTGGTATGAAAGGTTGCATACTTATCTTTTAAGTATTAGTTTTGTAAGAACTAGTGAAAACAACAATTTATACATGAAAGGAGGATCTGATGATACTATCTTGATTGCTGAAATATTTGTGGATGATATAATCTTTGGAGGACAAGATCATATTTGTAAATCATTTGCTGATGAGATGAGAAAAGAATTTGAAATGTCTATTTTTGGAGAGATTAAATTATTTCTAGGCTTGCAGGTTATTCAGAAAAATGATGGAATTTTCATCACATAATCAAAGTACATAAAGGAAGTATTGAGAACATTTGGCATGGAAGATGATAAAATAGTTGGAACACTGATGGTCATAGGCTTCTAATTAACAAAAGATGATGAATCTACAGAGGTAAACTAGACATTGTACTGATCTATGATTGGTAAGCTGATGTATGTAGTACATAGTAGGACAGATATTACACATGTAGTGGGGATTGTTGCTAGATTTTTTGTTAATCCAAAGGATTCACATATGGTTGTAGTAAAAATAATCTTGAGATACCTAAAGAAAATAGAGGAATATGGCTTATGGTATCCTAAGGAAGGAAAATTTTAACTAAGAGTCTATACCGATGCAAATTGGGCTAGAAATATAGATGATAGAAAGAGCACAACCGAAGGAGCACTTTTCTTTGGTGAAAGACTTGTTACTTGGACAAGTAAGAAACAACCTTCTATTTCTCAATCTACTATTGAAGCAGACTATGTTGCTGCTACTAAAAAATGTTCAAACATTTCTTATATCAAACAAGTGTTGGAAGGGATAAATGAGTTAATCACTGAGCCGATGATTATATATTGTGACAACACTAGTGCAATAAATATTTCTAAGAATCCTATAATGCATTTGAAGACAAATCATATTTATATTAAGTATCACTACTTAGAGAAAAAGTACAGGATAAGAAAGTCAAACTGGAATATGTTAAATCAAAGGAGAAACTTGCTGATATTTTTACCAAGCCTCTATCAAGTGAAACTTTTGAATACTTGAGGAATAGACTTGGGGTCCATCCCTTGTCTACCAATCACTAATGTGATCTGGAGGTTGCATCAGCCTATTCTTATTAGAAGATCATTCATGTTGATGCAACATAGCTCACACTTTGGATTATGTCTAAGGTTGTGAAAGATTTGAGGAATTGGAATAGAGAATTGACATATCAGTATACAAAGATACATTGTCTGCATCAAACAAAAAGAGTTACTTAGCTATTGTAGAGATGTATGTTTTATGTTTTTCTTTGGAATTGTTGTCAAAGGGAGATATAAACATTGGAGAGATAAACATAGATATCAATGGAATATCTATCTAAGGGAGAGATAATCTGAGAAAGTCAGGGGGAGTTTTGAAGAATTGTTACTAAAGAAAAAAAGGAATCTGAGAGCTAAAAATATCAAATCTGTAGAGGAAAGTCTGCACTTGTAATGTTGTTATGTAACGTAGTGATTAAACATATTAAATATCAAGATAGGGAGAGCTTACTGAGCTACAACATTTACTTACATAGTTTTAGAATACATGTTTGCTATGTGCATGGAATATTTCATATTGCTTGTGTTGCCATCAATGCCAAAGGGAGAGATTGATGAACTACAACTGATTGAATACCTAAATGACTTGAAGATCAGTGATTAGAGATCACCAAGTACTGAAATGATATGTAAGATAATTAAATCAGTCATTATGTTTTCATTAATGTCAACTAGTTTTGACAGTACTTATCATGTTAGTTACAAACATATAAACATCTATAAAGAGGAGAGAAGAGATGGAGAACTGAGATATCTACATGGAGAAAGATGGATATGACAGATGAGGATAAGGAATACTTTGGGTAACTTATTGATGAGTCTATGAATTTATATTGTTGACTTGATTATGTTGCATTAATCTATTATGAAGGAGGAAGCAAAATGTACAAGGCAATGTGGTCGGTAAATGAAGCACTTTAGTATACACTGAGCCAGTGTAGTGTATAACAAGCGACAATATTAAGCGAGCTTGTATTTTTTGATGCATTTCTTTGTTAACTAAGTATGGATGAAAGTATTAAATGCTTAAGTTTAGCTGACAGAAATTGATGAGCTAGAAAGTGTTATGATTTTGAGATTGAGGATAAAGTTTGTTATGAGATCCACAGCTGAAAAAATTCAGAGAAGATCTAAAGGATAGAATTGAAACTTGTTATTGACACATCTATCAAGGAAGGTTTAAGAGGTAAAATCAATGAAGGAGAATAAGTGGAAAAATTTGATGGTTGATATGAAAATGATTGATCTGTCTATAAAAAAGATATGAGTTTATTTATTGAGAGATGTCGGAAGAAAGAAGACTGTAGATATTTCATGTGAATGTTAGGAATAATAGTCCACAATACAACTAAGAGGGGGGTGAATCAGTTCTATAATAGAATATTAAAATTTAAACTTTAAGCTCATCAATATCAGAAACAATGAAAACAATGAATGCCAACTCAATAACATAATATTTTGGTCTTGGGGAAACCCTATTAAAGGTAAAAAACCCGGTGGGAATTAGCAACCACAAATGATGTACTAAGAGTATAGTAATCCTTGTTAGAAGATATAACCCTGTTAGGAGCTTATTGAAACATTATAGTACATAGTCCTTGTTAGAGGAAATACCCTGTTAGGAGTCAAAGAAAAAAGAGGGCTCACTGCCCAAAGAAGGTTAAATCCACCTTTAGAACTCACTAGTTTGCAATAGGTGTATATGAAGAAATACACAATCTTTTGAACTATTTGCTAGCAACTGTCTTTACTTGATCAGTTCCAATGAAGTCCACCAGTAAACCTCTTCTCTACATACAACAGACACAAGCTCACAACTTTCACAACCTCTCTATATCACATATATTCCCTCCATATCTTTTCCAAATAAAATACTCTACATATATACCTTATTACATTTTACCATGATCAGGTTAGCCCATGAGGCTTTCCTAATATACAAATGATTACATAAACTCTTGCTAAGATACACACAGTATCTAAAAAAAGTATAAAATGATTACAATATAATAATTAAGGACCAACATCCTTAATTCATGTTTTCCAAACAAAACACACACTTCCTTTCCTGAGTCGGCTTCTAAATAAACCATTTCGAGGACATACACCATAGATGACTTCACCAATCACTCTGTACCTTGCATTGACCAATGAAAATCCTTAAGTACCCTATCTTTCATACTTCAAGCTCATATACCTTGAATCCAAGTCTTTTGGAAGATATACCAAAAACGTAGAGACTAACTATGTCAATTCTCACTGTCACAGTCCAGTGACCAGTCTTCATTAAACCATTTGTATCTCTCACAATAAAAAAAATATGAAGATGAAATCTTAGATATAAGATCACAACATTCATCTCAACTCATGTCTAACTTTGCAGCATCTGAAACATCCATACAGTGTTCGTACACTGTGATAACCTTCCTAGTCTTCTCTCAGAAACGTATGTTGACATCCATGAAAAAATACAAATGACAATAGTGTGAATGCCCATTTAGTAACATAGTGATTAAATATATTAAATGTCTCAATCACCACCCATGCATTAGCAATATCCAACAATCTCCCCCTTTAGCATTGATGTCAACATATGGGAAAATCTTATCCCAAAGTTATATCAATCCAAAGTCCTTTAACTAAACAATCTCCCCAAATAGTAGAGATTTTCTCATAGCAACACTCCCCCTTTGATAGCAATGGAAAAGGGTGCCATGAGCCTTCAACTACCTTCACATATAAACTTTCTTGCATGATTACTCCCCTTGAGGAGTAGATCCCTACATCCAGTCTAGAAAATGATAAGGCTCTGAATACTTCTAGACTGATGCATTTTTGCATCAATTAGTTCTGACTAGGAGGGGCCTCAACCCCCAACATACCTTTGAGATATTCAAAGGTATCTTTTGGTAGTAGCTTTGAGAATATGTTTGCAATTTTCTCTTTTGTACTGATATATTCTAATTTGATTTCCTTTTGTGCCACCTTGTCTCTCAAGAAGTGATACTTAATAGAGATATGTCTAGTTTTGGAATGCATCACCAGATTCTTTGACATGTTTACTGTACTAGTGTTATCACAATGGATAACCACAGGTTCTTCAAAAATTACTCCAATGTTTGTCAGCATTTATTTCATCCAAATAATCTGAGTGCAGTTTATAGCAGCAGCAACATACTCTGATTCAGCAGTAGACTGTGCTATACAATCTTGTTTCTTGCTTAGCCAAGAAACCAACTTTTTCCCAAGGAGAAATGCACTGCCACTAGTACTTTTTCTATCATCAATATTTCCTTCCCAATCAACATCAGTATAAGCATGAAGTTCCAAGATATCATTTATGTCATACCATAAACCATAGTCTATGGTTCCTCTGAGATACCTTAGTATCCTTTTCATAATAGCTAGATGTGTCTCTTTGGGTTCTACCTGATATCTAGCCACAATTCCAATAGCATTAGCAATATTTGGTGTGAGTCAAATATTGTAGCCCTCCAACCATTGATCTATATAAAGTTTGAAAAAACACATTTTGATTCATCATCAATTGTTAGCTTGTTTCCAGTCGCCATAGGTGGTCCTACTGGTTTACAATCTTCCATTCCAAATTTCTTAAGCAATTCTTTGAGATACTTGGTCTGAGAAATGAAAATGCCATTCTCATTCTGAGTTATTTGCAGTCCAAGAAATAATTTCATTTCACCTATCATAGATATCTCAAATTCACTTTCCATTTCTTTAGAAAACTTCTTACATAGATCATCATTACCTCCAAAGATAATGTCATCCATAAATACTTCTACTATCAGGATTCCATCTTCAGTAGTTCTTAAATACAAATTACTATCCGCATTAACTTTTTTGAGCCCAAGTCCAAGTAGATACTTGTCTAACCTTGCATACCAAGCCCTAGGATCTTTTTTTAACCCATACAGGGCTTTCTTCAATTTGCACACCATGTCTTTTCCTTCACATAGAGGAAATCCATCTGGTTGTTCTATGTATACTTCTTCAAGATCTCCTTTCAGAAATGCAAATTTAACATCCATCTGATACACTTTGAAGTTTTTGTGTGCAACATAAGATAGGAATAATCTTACTGCCTCTATTCTAGCAACAAGAGCAAATGTTTCTTCAAAGTCTATGCCTTCCTGCTATGAGTACCCCTTACACACTAGTCTTTCTTTGTTTCTTACAACCATTCCCTTCATCCATTTTGTTTCTAAAGACCCATTTTGTTCCTATAACATTTTTATTTTTAGGTCTAGGAACCAATTTCCAAGTATTATTCTTCTTTATTTGATCCAATTCTTCTTTCATGGCTTTTATCCAATATTCATCTTTAAAGGCTTCATCAATATTTTTTGGCTCCACTTGAGAAATCAAACAAATTTCTTCTCTAGCTTTTGATCTAGTTAGCACTCCCTGACTAGTATTACCAATAATTTGATTTTCAAGATGGTTATTTTTTACATACCTTGGAGTTTTAGGAGTCCTAGTAGTCTTGCTTGTATCAGTATCACAAGCCTCTTTTTCACTTTCTTCCTCAACAAGTTCTTCTTCTATAGCAGTAGTGGTTTCTTTCATCTCTGATATCTGACTATTGTCATACATTCTTTCTTGTATCTAAACCTTCCCATCTATTCTTACATTGTTTCTTTCAACCATCTTCCTCAATCTTAGATTGAAACATTTGTATACTTTTCTTTTAACAGAGTAACCAAGGAAGATTCTTTCATCACTTCTAGCATCAAATTTCCCTATCTCGTCATCCCTTTTGATATAACATTTGCTACCAAAAATTTTGAAATATTTTACAGTAGGAGTATGATCAAACCATAGTTCATAGAGAGTCTTACTTGTACCTTCTCTAATTTGTATTATGTTTAAGGTGTACACTATTGTTCCAACAGCCTCTCTCCAATGTACATGAGATACATTTCCTTTAATCAGCATTGTCCTAGTAGCATCAAGTATAGTCATGTTTCTTTTCTTTGCTATCCATTCTGTTGTGGAGTCCTAGGAGTAGATGTTTATCTTTTTATCACATGCTCTTCATAGTATGAATTGAATAAATCTGATGTAAACTCTCCACCTCAGTCTGATCTTAAACACTTTATTTTTAGTCTTGATTCATTCTCTACTTTTTCTTTCAATGACTTGAATTTATCAAATGCTTCTGATTTTTCTCTTAAATAAGTAACCCACATCATTCTATAAAAGTCATCAAAAAAGAGTATAAAATACCTTTCACCATTGTATGACTTTTTTCTTATAGGCCCACATAGATCTATATGTACCAGATCCAACTTCCCTTTTGATCTAAATGATTTTCTTTTATGAGTGCTTTTAGTTTGCTTTCCCATAACACATTCTCTGCATACAGTGTTAGAAGGTTTCATAATCTATGGTAGATCTCTTACCACATTAGCCATACTTGCCTTCGCAATGCTATCAAAGTTAACATGACAAAATCTTCTATGCCATAACCAACTATCATCTACCTTCACAAAAAAACAAGAGGCTCCAGATGTGTTTATTTCAAATACATTACCTCTATATTGTGAACCAGTAGCAATCAATTTTCCTTCCTTGCTTCTGATAAATCATTTACCATTAACAAAACTTAATTGAAAGTCTTTATCCATTAACTGTCTGACACTCAACAAATTGTGTTTCAGTCCTTCAACAAGTAGTACATTTTATGTATTATTCTTTCCATCCAAAGTAATGGATCCTACTCCTATGATGGATTTTGGGAGATTTTCCCCAAACCTTACAACACCTCCATCATACTTTACTAATTTAACAAACTTTTTCTTATCACTAGTCATGTGATGAGAACATCCACTATTAGTTATCCATTCAATTTTCTTGTCAACATGAGATACTAAGGCTTTTCTTAAAAAATAGGTTCATCTTTAATAGAAACAAATCCAATCTCTTCATTGTCGAAATCATCATCATCAGAGATTCCTTCACTAGCATAATAACATTCTTTGTTTCTTCTAATCTTTGCATAATCAAGTTTGTACTTAGGAACTCTTGTAGGACATCTAGATGAAAAATGACCTATCTTATTGCATGAAAAACATTTCAAGGGTAACTTTCCTACAAATTTTCCCTTACCTCTTTTTTCTCTTCTAGCAATCAGTGCAAGAAGTTCTTCCATATTTATTTCTTCTTCCATTATCTTCTCCCATTCCTCGACATACTCACCAAGCTCTTCTTTTAGGTCTTCTTTACTTGTGCTTAGAAGTGTAGATACTTTCTTATGTGTAGATGCCCTAAATACAAATTCAACTTTAGGTCTAGCTTCAAAGGTAGTTAACTTTGCAATCAACATCTCTCTACTAAAGTTTGGAGTTAGGGGTATAGTTTCTTGAATAGACATTGCCTTGAATTTGTAAGTAGGAGTTAGGGATCTAAGAATCTTTGCAATAACTTTATCTTCATCATAAGTGCCTCCACAATTTATGATTCCAACTACAGCTTTTGTAACCCTTTGAACATAGGCCCTAATGCTTTCATCTTCATTCATTTGCAGCTTCTCCATCTTTGTCTTCTAGTTTTGCAACTTTTCTTCTTTGGTATACTTGTCTCCTTCATAAAGTGCCTCTAGTCTATTCAAAATTTCATGTGTCGAATCTAGATCTTTAATTTTGGTAAACTCACCCTCAGATAGTGTGCTAATAAATGCTTCTCTTGTGACCATGTTGCATGAAAATAACTTCTTTTCATCATCAGTGGCTAACTCCAAGTCATTCTCAGGCTTCAGAGATTCCTTTTTCTTTACAATCATCTAGTAGTCTATGCCCAAACATAGAAAATGTGTTTGCATCTTATTTTTCCAATTGTCAAAGTTTTTAGGATCAAACTTAGGACTATCCTTCTTATAAGATCCCATTTTGAAGATCGCCTCAAGATGTTAAGCTTTCTCTCTGAGGACCAAAAGCTCTGATACCAATTGTTAGGAATAACAGTCCACAATACAACTAAGAGGGGGGGTGAATCAGTTGTATAACAGAATATTAAAATTTAAACTTTAAGCTCATCAATATTATAAACAATGAACACAATGAATGCCAACTCAATAACACAATATTTTGGTCTTGGAAAAACCCTGTTAAAGGTAAAAACCTTGGTGGGAATTAGCACCCACAAATGATGTACTGAGAGTATAGTAATCCTTGTTAGAAGATATAGCCTTGTTAGCAGCTTATTGAAACATTACAATGCATAGTCCTTGTTAGAGGATGAACCTTGTTAGGAGTCAAAGGACAAAAAGGTCTCATTTTCCAAAGAAAGTTAAATCCACCTTCAGAACTCACTAGTTTGCAACAGGTGTATATGAAGAAATACACAATCTTTTGAACTATTTTCTAGCAACTGTCTTTTCTTTATTAGTTCCAATGAAGTCCACCAGTAAACCTCTTCTCTACATGTAGTAGAGACAAGCTCACAGCTTTCACAACCTCTCTATATCATATATATTCCATCCATATCTTTTTCGAAGAAAATACTCTACATATATACCTTATTACATTTTACCAAGATCAGGTCGGCCCATGAGGCTTTCCTAATATACAAATGATTATATAAACTCTTGCTAAGATAAACACGGTATCTAAAACAAGTATACAATGATTACAATACAACAATTAAGGACTGACATCCTTAATTCATGTTTGCCAAACAAAACACACGCTTCCTTTCCTGAGTCGACTTCTAAATAAACCATTTCTAGAACATACGCCATATATGATGTCACCAATCACTCTATACCTTGTGCTAAACCATGAACATCCTTAAGTACCCTATCTTTCATCCTTCAAGCTCACATACCTTGAATCCAAGTCTTCTGGAAGATATACCAAAACCCCAGAGACTAACTCTATCAATTCTTACTATCACAGTCCAGTGACCAGTCTTCATTAAACCATCTGTATCTCTCACAATATGAAAAATATGAAGATGTAATCTTAGATATAAGATCACAACATTCATCTCAACTCATGTCTAACTTTTTAGCATCTGAAACATTCGTATAGTGTTTGTACACTGTGATAACCTGCCTAGTCTTCTCTCAAAAACATATGTTGACATCAGTGAAAAAACACAAATGACAACAATATGAATTCCCATTTAGTAACATAGTGATTAAAAATATTAAATGTCTCAATCACCAGCCATGCATTAGCAATATATAACAATGAATATAGTTTTATGCATGCCTGATTAGACTGGTTGAAGGAGAATCGAACTACAAAATAGTACCAAGCGTCAGAGAGCTATTACCAAGTAAAGTAAGTTGAGGAAGTGAATTGATATATTGATCAGAGGATTTTTATGGGATTAGAATAGATCTTAACATCTAAAAATTGATTTTTATTGTAATTAGATCAACTACTATTTTAGTTTAACCATTGATACAGAAAAATATCTTAACCGAGTGGACTTAACCATCTTATGTTATGCCCTTATGTCATTCAATGAATGTACATTGTTATCCTATCGACCCCATAGTGAATGTTGGTTGAATGATAACTGTTAGTTTTAAATTCTCTAACAAGGTCACACCTAACAGTGTATTTGTAACCTTTAATAGGGTTGGCTCTTCACCGAGCTCACTTCAGAAGAGTGAAAATTATTTTGGGTTACCGGTCCTAGGTGGTTTTTCCCTTAACGGGGTTTCCATGTTAAATCATTATGTTATGTGTTTCTGTGATGATTTTTTTATTTTCATACTTTACATACTACATATTTGATTTGGTCAATAATTACAGTGAGTTAGTTAACTGGTAATCAGTAAAGGCACAGACAGTTTAGTAGTTTATGTTACCGAGTTGCAGAATTTGTTGAAATTGTTTTGAAATTTACATCTTTGTATTTGGGACTGTAGGATAACTAATCTAATTGATTCACCCCCCCCCCCCCCCCCCCTCAATTATTCTAACATGGACACTTCATAGTAGGATTACCGAGCATCATTAATCTACTTGGTGAAGTTATCGAGTCACACAGTTATCAAAGGAACTGAGAACTAACCGAGCCCAGTCAGTCAAGGACTCAACCGAGCATCAATCAAGACGGGGAGTAAAGTTAGTTAAAGACACCAAATCCTCTAGTGAGGATAGTGGCTTTTTTATTGTCATAGGATCTTCTAAAGGTGTAGAACACTCTCCTAAGCCCACTTTAGGTTCAGAGAAATATTGAAGGTCTCACCATTTATCAAGATTCCTAAATAGGGGAGAGCTCTGCGTTAAGTGATATTAGAGAATCTAAGATCCTTATGGTAAAAATATATTAGCACTATGGAAGGAGAAGATGAACAAGGATTTTCATCAAGGATGACCAATGTAGAGATAGTAAGATACCTAAGAGAGAAAAGGACAC
The DNA here is from genome assembly GCA_027943335.1 of Chamaecyparis obtusa. NCBI lineage: Eukaryota > Viridiplantae > Streptophyta > Pinopsida > Cupressales > Cupressaceae > Chamaecyparis > Chamaecyparis obtusa. The sequence continues at coordinate 1,050,598 of BSBK01001326.1, read as the reverse complement.
AGCATGATGACCAAAGAGACACCGAGATGCAACAAATGAGGCAAGAAATTGATAGGCTTGGGGAAGAGCTTCAGAAGAGAAGTAGTGGGAACTCTGATGATGTTGAAGAAGGGAGTGATGAAGAACCCCTTGAGAAGGAGGAAGAATAATTTCCTATAGACCAGAGGCTACTTATGAAGACTAAAATCTATGGAGAGGATAACCATGGATGCCAAGCTTGAGTTGCCTACATACAATGGGAAGATGGACCCAGATGCTATAATGGATTGGGTGGATGCCCTAAATAGTTTCTTTGATTATGAAGACATCCTTGATAATCAAAGGGTGAAGATTTCTAAGTCAAAGCTCAAAGGCTCTACACTCACATGGTGGAATTTCACTCAAGATGATAGGGTGAAGAGTGGAAAGAATCCAGTCACCACTTGGAACAAGATGGTGTCTCTACTTAGGGAAACTTATGTCCCTAAGAATTATGAAGTTAAACTTCATAAAAGGAGAATGAGTCTAATATAGAAAGAGATGGACATCTCTAGCTATACCAAAGAATTTCAGAGATTGGTGATGAAATCCAAGCTTGCTGAACCAGAATGTGTAAAGCTTGCTTGGTATATGTAGGGCCTAATTATATCAATTCAAGATGAACTTAGTTTGACAAGCCATACCACCATGAACCAATGCTATCAATTGGCATTGAAAGTTGAAGAAAATTTTAGGAGGAATGAATAGAGTGGTAGAGGAAAAGCCAAGAATGAAAGAGGTAGAGGAAACTTTGGAGGAAGAGGACAAAAAAATAAACCACAAGGATAATCTAATAAGGAGAACACCTAAGGAGAAATAAATTCAAGAGGTGGATACTAAGGTATAAGAGGAAATGATAGGGGTAGAAATGGAGGAAGAAACAATGGACAAATCAGATGTTATAACTACAATCAGATAGGGTACTACACCAATAGGTGTCCGAAAAGAGACAAGCAGAACAACCAAGGTGAAAGAAGAGACAACCTAGTGCAAGAAGATGATGTTGATAGTGTGAGAGACTGTACTGGAGAAGATAGAGTAAGCCTCATGATGAATATGACTCTGATCCAAGAACCCATTTCGGTGGAGCCTCCTCAAAGAAAAAGTCTTTTTAGAACCAACTGCAAGAGCCATGAAAAGGTATGCAAGTTAGTAATTGATTCTGGTTCTACTGAAAATCTTGTATCTAGAGAAATGGTAGATAAATTAAAATTAGAAAAGATACCCCACCCAAACCCATCCCATGTAGCTTGGTTGACAAAAGGATAGTAGACCCTCATAAATGAACAAGCTTGGGTAGATTTATCTATTAAAGACTATAAGGATAGAGTCCTTTGTGATGTTATAGATATGGATGTATGTTACCTTTTTTAGGACATCCATGGTAGTATGATCTGTAGGCTAAACATGATGGAGTCACAAACAAATACCAAATTATTCAAAATGGTCACAAGTACAACCTACTCCCTCTTCTTGATCCTCAACAAGAAAAACCAAAAGAATAGTTAGTCATACTTGTAGGAGAACAAGAGATGATCAACACTATTCAATATTCTAAGGTAGGATATGCCCTAGTCCTTAAACCAAATGACAATTCAGTGCACAATGAAGTACCAAAGGAAGTAGATAGTCTACTACAGAAGTATAATGCAATAGTTGCAGGAGAAACACCAGATGAACTCCCACCATTGAGGGACATTTTTCACCAAATAGATTTCATCCCAGGTGCTTCCCTACCAAATAAGGCTACTTATAAACTCACTCCTGATTAGAATGCAGAAGTCACTAGAAAAATTAGTGAATTTCTAATAAAAGGACTCATACAAAATATTCTTATCCCTTGTGAAGTCCCAAGTGATTTAGACCCTAAAAAGGATGGAAAATGGAGACTATGCACTAACTCTAGGGAAATAAAAAAATAACAATCAGATATAGATTCCCATTACCCAAGATTGAGGATCTCTTAGACCAACTCAGAGGAGCATGTTATTTCTCAAAAATTAACCTTAAATCTAGTTACCATCAAATAAGAATAAGGCCAGGAGATGAGTGGAAGACTGCATTTAAAATAACAGAAGGATTATATGAATAGTTTGTAATGCTATTTGGCCTTAGCAATGGTCCTAGACCCTTCATGAGATTAATGAATGAAGTTATTCAAGATTTCATAGGAAATTTTGTGGTGGTCTATTTAGATGACATCCTCATATTTAGTGGAACTATAGAAAAGCACATGAGACATTTGGAACAAGTTCTCTAAAAACTACATGAGAAGAAATTGTTTATCAACTTAGAAAAGTGTACATTCAGGCAACAAGAGTTGATATTCTTGGGTTTTGTTATCTCAAAGGGCACATTGAAAATGGATCTTGAAAAGGTAGAGGCTATCAATAAATTGGCCCATACTAAAGACTATAGGAGAATTTAGGGAGCTTTCATGGATTGGCTACCTTTTATAGGAAGTTTATCAAAAAATTTAGTCACATTTGTGTACCTTTACTTGATACCATCAAGGGTGGTAGAAAAAAAAAATTTCAGTGGACAAAAAAAGTAGATGAAGCTTTCAAGTACTTGAAGGAGAGAGTATCACAATATCCCATTTTGGCACTACCTACCTTCGACAAATTTTTTTACAGTAGAAACTGATGCTAGCAATCTGGACATTGGCGCAGTCCTTAGTCAGGATGGAAGACCAGTGGCTTTCTTCTCTAAAAAATTGAATGAAGTAAAGAAGAAATAAAACACATATGACTTGTAACTTTATGCTATGGTTCAAGCCCTCAAAAAATGGAGTCACTACTTTCTTCCAAAGGAATTTATTGTCTTTACAGATAATCATGCTTTAAGTTTCCTGAACAGTCAGGATAAACTAATCTATAGGCACATGAAATGGGTTGAACAACTCCAAGAATTCACATTTTCCATAAAGCACAAGAAAGGAAACTCAAAAAAATTTCTAGATGATCTCAACAGAAGAGTGATTTTGGTTGAAGAAGTGCAAGTACAAAGCATAGGAATTGATGCCCTCAAGCACCTATACAAAGATGATTCAGACTGTGGTGATATTTATAAGGTTTTCTCTACTCTATTAGATGCATATAATACTATTTATTTAGAATATTTATTGTAGAATGGCCTTTTGTTCAAAGGAGGTCAACTCTGTATTCCTAAATGCTCCATGAGAGAAAATCTGATTAGAGAAAAACATTGCGGAACACTAGGAGGTCATTTTGGCATAGATAAGACACTTGAACTTGTAATGAGAAACTATCACTAGCCTCATTTACCCACTGATGTCAAAAAATTTGTTGATTCATGTACTATTTTTCAAAGGGATAAAGTAGTTAGGACCAACCAGGGTCTCTATCAACCACTGTCTATTCCAGCAAAGCCATGGGATAGTGTGAGTATGGATTTTGTCTTAGGACTTTCAAGAACTAAACAAGGATTTGCTAGTATCTTTGTTATTGTTGATAGATTTAGCAAAATGGCACACTTTTTTCCTTGTAAAGTTTCTAATGATGCTTCACATATTTCTAACTTTTTTTTTAAAGAAGTGGTTAGAATTCATGGATTGCCAACACCCATTATCTCAGACAGAGATGTGAAATTCCAAGAGCACTTTTGGAGAACCCTTTGGAAAAAGTTGGGGACAAACCTATCATTTATTAGGAAACCTTCTAAGTTGTCTAATAAAACAATATGGGCAGACTTGGGATGTTATCCTTCCTCAAGCAGAATTTTCTTTCAATGATTTAGTAAACTGGTCAATAAGGAAGACACCATTCCAAGTGAATTATGGACTCCATCCAAGAGGATTTATAGAATTGAGAGATTTACCAACTAAATTTAAAGTCAATGCACATGGAGAAGAATTTTCTACATGGATCAAACAAATCCATGATCAAGTCTGAGATACATTGAGTCAGAATACTGCAAAGTACAAAGAACTAGTAGATAAGAAGAGAAAACATGTGGTGTAACACAAGTCTTGCTCAAAATGGTCCTAGTCTCTTCTAGGATTACACAAGGATAACTTCCTAGCCTATAGGGAACTATCCTAGAACCCTCACAAGGATTGGTAAACTCAATTCTCTCCTATTCAACTTGTAACTCCAAGGTTTAAATCAATCTCCTTTCAACATGTCATTCCTTTTCTTTCTTCAAGCTCCACCATCCTCAAACTTGGAAATTTAGTTTGCATTCACCCTCAAATGGAGAGGAGGGTTGTTTCATGTAGAATATGGTTCAAAACCATGTTTAATCCCATTTCCTTCAAGGTAAACCCTATCGCTAACTAGCTTTTCTTGTTGACTGTCCCAAAAAGGGCTACAAGGCTATTAGGCCTAATTGGTCTCTTTTATTCAATAACTCCAAACTTTGCCAAACAAAGTGACAAACCAATTATAGATTTGAGTACCCTTTTGGAAGGGCTTGCAGATTTTGTAGGTCTCCTTTTCCCACTCTATCCGTATAGGGGTTTCCTATAAATGGGTCTATAATCAAGGGTTTACTAACTCACTGTCTGAACCAGTGAGGGTTTGATGATTCCTCATGTTTCAATCCTCCTCCAAAGCTTCTATACATTTGAGATTCTTGATAACTCATTTTTCCTCCCCTCCACAACATTTGATTAAAGCCATGAATACTTTTAATCACTCCTATTGGCTCTGCAGCACACTGTGACCCCTAGCCATGCACTCCTAGCTTTCCTAGGGCATCACCTTAAAAATGATTCATGAACTTTTTAGGGCCCCTCCTTTCATTATCCTATATTACAAGGAGTCTAGTCACAGATCCCAAGGAGCTATATAGATTGTACAATGGGAGAGTGATCTAGCACTCCATTTTGTAAAACCCTGTCTGGACCAACCCGAGATAGGATAGAGAATAAAAGAAATACAAAATAATGCTAAAAATTGATAAAATGATTAACTATATATCCTAGGAATCAAAAAACATTTTAATCTAACACATGCAACAATAATAGTTGATCTTTCAATCCATTTTAGAGCTCTTTCACACACAAATCCATTCACTATTAAAGAGATTACCTAGCCACCCTCGTGCCAAGGCTTGGTTTCCGTATCAGAAAATTCCCAATTCTTACTTTTAGGTTTTTAGAACATTAAATAACCCATCCTAAGTGTTTAGACCCTTGGGTTAGGCTCTTAGCCTTCTAGGTCCATTTTCAAGGTAAATAAGAAATGTTGTCATGACAACATTTAAAGTTGTCATGACAACTTTCAAAGTTGTCATATAATTTTTGGTGGATTATCAAACCACCCTATCACACACCTTATGTGACTTACCCCTAACTAGACCATGGTTCTTAAGACCATTATCATCCTCTAAAATCATACAAGAATCCATTTTATAGCTTTTACAAAATTATCCCATGCTTGGAAACTTTAGTTAAGTTAGCCAACTTTGAGTCATCATGACTCAAGAAGACTCACCTAGGACTTAGGGAAACCAAGCTAACAAATAACCAAAACACTTGAAAGACTAAAAGGTCTCCTCACTACACTAGTGGCTTGGTAAAGGCCACTACAAGCCAAAAATAAACTAGGTACCAAGTAGCCTTACCTAGGTGCCCTGCACCAACATGTTACTTTCAAAGAAGGAGATCAAGTATGGGCATACCTGAATAAGGAAAGGCTACGTAGGGGACACACCAAACTGAAGATGATAAAGATTGGTCCCTATCAAATACTTCATAAATTTGGGGATAATGATTATGAAATTTCTTTACCCCCTACTATTTCTATTTCTCCTAAATTTAACATTTGTGATCTCACTCCTTTTAAGGGTGATGCAGGATCTAATGACACTTTGCAGGATATAGAAGACACATAAGAAGAATGGATAAAGGACTTTCCACCAAGCCAACCTTTATAGTTGGAAAAAATTCTTGACTCTAGAGTGGTCAAGAAAAATAGGAAGAAGACCTGCAAAGATTACTTGGTCAAAAGGAAGGGGTTACCTGACATTGATTCTACAGGGATGAGTGAAGAGTGTATCAACAAGCATGGAACCTCGGCTCAAAAACTTCTCTCAAGTGGGACTTGAGTTTTTAAAAAAAGGGAGTATGGTGTAGGAGAACCCCCTCCACTCCTCACAACATCCAAATTTATATGGTCTTCAAAGGATTCACCCAAGGGCATTCATGCCTAAGGGAATTTTTAGAATTTTCAAATTTTGTCTAGCAAGCCAACTTGTAAGACCTAGTCACCCTCTGTGTGGTTATAAACCATGGGTTTTTTACTATGACCCAAAGGCACTTTTAGGTGTTTTGGTTATTTTAATGTTTTAATTAATGTTTTGGATCATTAGGATCCATGGCTTAGGCCTATTGGATATGTAGGAGCAAGAATGCAATATTTTGCAAAAGTTGCAAAATGCAAGAAATGTTGCTCGACAACTTCTTTGAAAAGTTTCTACCGACTTGTAAAACCACCTCCCAATAGTCACAACCTTTGAAAAATGATTTCATCAATTGGAGAAAGGTCTTCAAATATCCCTTACAGGTGGGTGGAAGATGAGTGGTGGAAGTAGATGATGAAACTTATGTAATTTTGCATTCAATCAATAAAAATCCCTATTTTTCTTTACGTTATGGACTGTAAAACAATACACGTATGGATTGGTATGGACATGCAAAGAAGGAAATTTTTTAATCCAACATATAAAATTTGTTAGGACTCCAATTCTATTGATCTAAATTAGTTTGGATGTTGGAGCTGAGAATTAGAAGATTTTGTGTTCCGTATTTTCATAAAACCCTCCTGAACCAGGGTTTCAAACAATAATGCCCTAACTTACTTTTCCTTCATGGGATTCCCATAAAAAGTGGGGAAATTCAAGTAGGTTCAATGTATTCTAGATCCTTAGGAGTGCAAGAGAAAGGGGATTTCCTTAAAAAGAATGTTTGCAAGCCCTAGGCCAAGCATCTCTATGTGCTTGGTGCAGAAGATGGAAGAGTGAGGTGACAACAACACTTCAGGGGTGGATAAAAGAAACCTGATAGTAGATTGTTGTCTCTTTGGGATTCCTAGTGTTAGTGAAATTATTGGTTTCCCTTGGGTCATCAACTAGTGAACATTCCCTTAAATAACTAATTTAATTATCCCTATTAGGACTAGTGGGTCAAGAGTTGTTTGACACTGTCTAATTTGTTTAAGATCTTGTGATTTGGAGGCTTGAATCAACTTGATAAAGGGTATTTAGATCTATAATTTATCTTGTAGTCTCTTTGTAAGAATCTAGAACTAATTCCATAGAACCTTGTTCGAAAGGCTACAAGTCGGAAGGCTTAAACCGAGCACTAGACGCCGCAAAACTTGTAAGTTGTGGAAATCATTCTCGTAAGAGATATATATAGAAAGAAAGGAACCTTTCCATCCCCTTTCCCAACACAATGGTTCCCATTCCACATTTGAACTAGTCAGGACACTTCATAGTAGGATTACTGAGCACCAGTAATCTACTCAGTGAAGTTACCAACTCACTCGATTATGAAAGGAACCGAGCACTAGCCGAGCCCAGTCGGTCAAGGACTCAACCGAGCATTAGTCAAGCCAGGGAGTAAAGTTAGTTAAAGAAATTGAATCCTCCAATGAGGATAGTTGCTTTGTGATTATTATAGGATCTTCTAAAGGTGTAGAGCACTCTCCTAATCCCACTTTGGGTTTAGAGAAACACCAAAGGTCTCACCATTTACCAAGCTGCCTAAATAGGGGAGAGCTCTGCATTAATTCCTAATTATTCTCAAATTGTGGATAGATCAGAGGGTGTGGTAGAGTCACCAAAAAAATCCATGGCTCCTCCTCTAGCTCTACCTATGCAAGAGGGAGGAAGCCAGTCATAGATTGTATTAGGGCTTCTTTTTGTGATTTTTGACTCAAGATTTTGATTTGATCTATTGTACTCAGACATGATCCATTATATATATATATATATATATATATATATATATATATATATATATATATATATATATATATATATATATATATATATATATATATATAAGATACCATATTTTTTCATTATGTTATATTCTTGTCTCATTTCCTTTACTCTTATGTATGTATCTTTACTTTATTCACTTTTATCATATGATATATAATTATGTACTTGTGTCTTTTGTTGTTATTACTTGAAATGTGATGCTTTCATAATTTTATATTCCTTATGCTTTAATATATATGTTATGCACTTTATGATTTTAAATGTGATCCTTTGAGTAGAATAGATATGATGATGTGATTAACCCTAGCTTGTGATGACAAGAAAGGCCGAGAGTGAAAGATCAAGGAGATGAAAAAGACATGGTCGAGATAGAAGAAAGGAGATATGTGATCGAGTGCAGCTGATTGATTTGTCCAATAATGATGGAGGAGACTCTCTCCAAACTTGAATGTAACTAAGAATGCACCTAAGAAATGCATGCTACCATAAAATGCAAAGTGTAATTTTCTAGGGTAAATAGGTCCTTGTTTTTATCATTGAGCCTTATTAAGGGACATCACAAGATCATACATCTGTTACTAGTGCGAACACAACTATGAAGATATGAATATGATATATATCAGATAGAATATAGGAAAAAAATGTGAGCATTGATACATAAGTGTTGAGATGCCCTAAACATGGCTTCTAGGTTAATGTTGCAAGGACATACCAATATCGAAGCATAAGTGCCAATATAACCATGAGTATGGTCTTGCATGAGAAAACATAATGTAATAGTCAAGGATATAGCTCTAAGTCTACCAAGTGTCTAAGGGAACAAAGAAAGAGACACATAGGATCCTCAAAGTGATACCCACATGAATAAATCAAAGAAAATATGCCCCATGTTCCCAGTCCTCTAGAGGAAACATTATGGAGAGACTAAGGAGGGAAGACTTAGTGAAAATCATGAATCAATCAGAAATCAAAGAGAAATAAGTCATAAAATGTCTCAGTCATTTTAGTTTAAGCGTGGTGTGAAAGAAAAACATAATCACTGACTCGCTAGGACTTATGCTTATAAGTAAGAGATATCACACAATCCTAGACTTCCTATGAAGTATCGAATCAGGATAACATATATGATAAGTGTTAAGAAACATCTGATGTCAAAGGAAGGTAGTGTTGAGAAACACTATTGATGGTATGTCACTAGAAGACACCATCGCACATCAAAGGAGTATAGTTCATTCCCCCTAGCCCTAGACAAAGATCAACTCCAAAATAAGGAGATAAGATGATGGGAGTCAAAAGGGTTCAGAGCACAAAGGGATAAGTTGATAGATAAAGGCACATAGGTTTCAAGTAGAGCATGTTTCCAGGTTTTCACCACTTGGAGGGACTATTTTTGCTACCATGACACCTATTTCTAGGTTTTCACCACTTGGAGGGACTATTTTTTCTACCATGATGCCTATTTCCAAGTTTTCACCAAGGCGACTTTTTTTTGTATTTTTAATAGTTTGATTTTTTTTTCATTTGATACGTCAAAGCACCTATTTGCTAGTTTTTAAGTAAGATGATTAGTTTTTTAGGACTTTTTACAATTTTTAGGACTATTTTTAATCTATATTCTTGCCTATCTTAGACAACACATGTTAAGGATGGGCAACATGTGTCAAGGAAGTTTAGCATGTGGTTTTGTAAACCACAAGTGGTTTCCAAATTGTGAGAAGCCTATAAACTGAGGGCTTGAGGAGAAGGTTGTATCATTGAGTTTTTTTTTGCAAGAGTGGATGCTAGAAAGATACTACTAAATTTCCGCCAAGATTTAGTTGAGGTGTAACTCCTATAAGGACTTGCAATGCAGGAGTGTTGTAATTTCTTGTTGATTTGATAATATATTATGTAGGTTTTAGAGTGTGGTATTTTTCTCTTTTAAGGGTTTTCCCCATAGAAACCACTATGTTATGTGTTTATTGTTACATTGTTTATTCTCCTATGTTTTTCTTAAAATCTTTGTAATAGCTAAGTTGAAATTTGTATAATCATCTTCTCAATATTATCATAGGAAGTGTTTTTGCAAACCTTTACTTTCTTACAAGTGATATCAAAGTCTGGACAATTTTGATTCTATTTGTTGGGTAGAGGTTTTTTTGAGCTAATCAAAGTTTGAGTATGAGCTTGTGCAGAGTATTTTATTTTTTGTATTGCAAGATAGTAAAGATAGCAAGCATATCAGGGAGGATTGTAGTAGAGAAGTTTTCTAGCATAAAATTTGAAATGTGGAAGTTGAATATGGAAGATTCATTAATTGATCAGGATCTATGGGATGTGGTGGATGAAAATTTTTAGAGGCCTAAGGATCCAAATTTAGTTTCACAGTATGATGTAATGGATATAAAATCTAATGGTCTCATAATATTGTGTCTTGCACATTCAATTTTGATAAATATCCATGAAGAATCTACTTCAAAGAAGATTTGGAGAATGACACAGTCATGGTCGGAGAATCCCCATAGGAGATGTCCAAACATGCAGAAAAAAAAGTCACACAACGGAAAAAATTAACTCACAAAAATATTTAATATAAATTCATTTTTATACATCAATAACTAATATTTCATAAACATGTTGAGTTGTAAGGCCTTCTAGGTTATGACCAAATACATCAGCAATACAATATAGATCACATGAGATCCAACAATCACCTAGCTATCCAAGATTTGCAACATAATAGAAACTAGTAGAAACATAAAGGAATATCTAAACTTGTGCTCCCAAGCCACCAATAAATCTTCTCATCTCCTAAGCACACAAACTACTAGCTCTACTTTTAAAATTATCATAAATACTATCTAATATATTATCCCTCGGGATCTTCTATCTTTTCTCTGCATCCTAATCCCCCCTAAGCACTACACAAACCTTCCTTATATACTACTCATCCACAAGTTGGCTTTACAACAATAATTAATTACAAAACATCAGTCAACTCTCACATAGCCTTTACATAATATATTTCTTCATGTCATCTTTCAAATGGTCATCAGATCCATATAGAAGAATGCAACACACCAGATCTAGGTCCCCACACATCCAATGATCAATCCATAACTTGAGGAGTGCAACCCAAATTAAATTCACCAGTTGGCCAAGCCAATTCATCCAAACAAACAAGTCATTCTACAAGAGCATTGAGTGCCAGTACCGGTTAGTAACATAGCACTAAGACCCAACCAGTAATCGAGAAACCAACACACTGAGTTAGTCAGTAACCAAGTATAGAACTCTTCCACTGATAAAAAAATACACTGAGTCACTAAGTCCATCAGTGAAGCCAAGAAGAATCCCAACTAAGAACCACCACCAAAGTGACCATCATCCACCGAGATCCATTGATCAATCCAAACAACTTCCAAGTAAGAACTAACACAAAGGGACTAAAAATCTCAAATCTCTAACCGAGATACATTAGAAATCCAAAACCAAGCAAAAACATATTTTTGGTTGATATAGGATTTCCAAGTACCCTTGTATGCTCCTATATCAGACACCTAGGTGTGAGAAAGATGTTCTCAGTAGCTCAACAAACATGTTTCAGGATTCAACACATAAATCCAGAACTGGTTCATGATATACATGTCCTCTGAGTTCACAACACATTTTCCTTAGTTCCACTTATACTTTCTTTCCCTTTTCAACTCCTTCCTTGGTATGCTATAGGTTTGTCTTCCATTCTAATCATTAATCCTTTTAGAATCCTTCAATTCACTTTTCCTACCAAAACTCAAGTTCCTCCTACCAAGTTTTGTATCTTGCAAAGGCATGAGGGAAAACTTCCTGCCACACCTCTCAATAGTAAATACATTCGTTAAAAAATCATGTACAACCTTACAATCATACTACCAAGGTCTACCAAGTAATATGTGAAAAGAACTCATGTCCACAATATCACATAACACTTGGTCAACATACTATCCAATCTGAAAATCAACAAAACACTACTCCTTTACCTCTAAAGCATATTCATCTTTCACCCAACTAATCTTATAAGGATAAGGTTGTCTCACCCTTTTCAAACTAAGTTTCTGAACCATATCCTTAGAAACAAGGTTATTCATACTTCCATTGTCTATAGTCACATTATAAATTTTACCTCCTGACTTGCACCAAGTTCTAAACAAATTCCTCCTTTGACAAGGTTCCACCTTAGTACTAAGAAATGTTCTTCAAACTAGAAAATTTTCTGACTCCACCTTAGGTTCAATTTGTATGTTCTCATTCACCACAACATTCCTACTATTACCAAGCTTCATTTTTGTATGGGAACATTAAAATGATTGATGTTCTTCTTCAACACAACTATAATAAGTACCCTTGAATTCACCTCTACCTGCTCTTCTCCTTGGTTCAACAGGTTTTGGTCCATCTTTAGCTTTCAGTTTGTCTTTCACCAACTATTCTTGTTTTTCCTTCCCTCAGGAATTACCATCAATTCATTTCTTTAGCTTCTTGTTTACCTTCAGGGCATATTGATAATCATATTCTACTGAACCAATCTTCAAAATACCAATCTCATTGAAGATATTGAATTTCAAACCATTAACATACCTTGCCACATTTTCTTTAGAAATTTCTCTATGCCCAAACTAAATTTTTAACTTATAAAACTCCTCGGTATAATCTTCCACAATCATTTCCTTCTATTTTAGATTCTACAATTTCTTTAAAAACTCAATTTCATAGTCGGCAGGGATGAACTTAGCTTTCAATTTTTCCACCATCAACCTCCACTGATTGATTTGTATTTCACCTTCTTCCTCTCTATCTCTCTATAATTATTTCCACCATAATGCAACATATCCTTTTCATTGTGTCTATGCAAACCTCACTCTAAGGGTATCTTCAATGTCTTCTAGCTCAAAGTAATATTCCAACTCACTAATCCAATCAATCGGGTCCTCAGGTTTCAATGTACCTAAGAAAATACAAATCCTTATTTAGTAAGATGTACTCAACCGAGCTCTAGGCCTTTGTAATAAAATAGTTCTATCTCCAGAAAATTTATCCATCCATTCATCTCTATCATTACCACTAGATCCAACAGCTTTAAATTATTCAACAGCTTCCTCATAACCATCATCAGTTCCAAGATTCCTTGGCATACCAGCAATAGCCCTCATAATCTTGCTGACCATTTCATTTTTCATTAACATCATCTTAGATCTGACATCTTATTTCAATTTATCTTTTATCTTCATTTCCATAGCATCATAGAGATCTTTAGTCACCCTAGGGTCCAATCTTCTCGAAGGAATCTCCAAAGATTTTTGAAAACCCTCTGCAATAAACCCTAAACTGACCGCCTTGTAACTGTACACACAGAAGTAGTGCACTTCTCTAAGTCATTACATAAAAGAAAATCCATGAAATGGAAACCTTCAATAGTGACCTAGAGCTCTCTATGCATGGAGTTGCAAGATTATTTTAAGTTTGCTCTCAGCTAGAGCTATTAAGCTAATGACCTTGCTAGTCAACCACACAATGAGAGATTCAAATGAAGACAAGGGAAAGAATGCCAATATCCCCAAGAATCCAAATGAAATGCAATGCAATGCAAGCTAATCTATGAAAATGAAGGATGCAAGCTAGTCTATAGAAATGAAAGAAGAATGCAACTAATCTATGAAAGGAAAGAACAAGTGTTACAAATCCTTCCTATTTAGACTATGTGAGATTAATCTATAGCATGAAGGAAATCTAAACTATGAAAGCCATGATAATGAAAATACTATGCAAGAGTGAAAGCTATGAAAGCATGTAAATATGAGATCCAAGAATGCTCCAAATCTTCAAAAGCTTCAAAGTGACCTAGGAAACCTGCAGCATAACATTAGCATAAAAATGAATGACCTAGAATGAGGAAGAGAGCTCTTCTTTTATAGGAAATGAGAAGGAATGGACCATGGAGATTAAGAGGCAAAAGTATTAATCAAGGGTGGAGCTTGAAATATAAGCAATCCATGTGCACAAAATATCCTCCAATGAGAAAATAAGAGTTGACTTTTGTTTCCATATGAGACAAAAAGTGCTTTTTCCCTTTTTGTAAAATAGGAATAATGCTTTATTTGTGCAACTTAGGATAAGAGGAAAAGTGGGGGCTTTTTATTTAATAAAAGGGGAGAAAATTCCTTTTAAATAAATAAAAAATTAGGATAAAATGGTTAGCCCAAGGAAAATAATCGAAAATGATAGAATAGGATTTGATCAAGAAAATTGATATAATTGAAAATATTGATTTTTGAAAATATTGATTCAGGGATTTGATAATTGCAAGAATGGGGCCCAAAGTCTAGGCGACCATTTTAGGGTGCATACATTTTCCCCTCTTTGACTAATGTGTGATCATTTTGGGAACACATGCAGTCAAAGAAGTTGAAATGTGAGTTCATTTTGGGATCAAAAAACAACTTAGACGTGTGTTCATTTTGGGAACACGCTAGGACAAAGATAAGCAAAAAATTGAAAGACAAGACCAACACCATCATTGCTAGGTGCAAATCAAGCCTTAGAAAAAACTATCACTGCCACTGCTAGGTAATAATCAAGTCTAAAAAATAGGAGATAAAAATTGAAAGACAAAATCACCATCATCGCTGCTAGGTGATAATCAAGTCTAAAAATAAGAATCTCAAGCTGAGCTAAATGATAAAGTTGAATCAAAGATTAAAGCTGATAGGTACTGCCCCCTTGAAATCAAAATCAAAATCAGGTAGAGGAGAACAAGAAATTGATAAAATTGATCAAAGCACTAGAAATCATAGTCGAAGAATAGGACAATAGGATAACCATCAAGTAGTGAAGACATGCCCCAAGTTGACTAGGTTTGACTGGGAAAGATATAGAATACAAATTAAGTCATACCTTAGAGAAATGAAGTGAGTGATAATGAATGATAGACTAGGAGTTTGAAAGAGATGGGGGTGAAGAAATGAAGATGCCCCAACAAAGATCGAAGGATCGGGCCTTAAATGGTCAGCCAACTATGTAGATGAGGGTGAAATTTTGAAATGCAATTTTAACTATCAAGATGAACTTGAATTTTGATTTTGAGTTTGAAAATGGATCCAAGATGTCGAAATTAGCTAGAGGTGCAATTTTTGCGCAATTATGAGGTATTTTGAAATTTGGTCAAAAAGTCAAAATGCTATATAAGGGGCAAATGTGTCATTTTCAAAATCATTTGTCATTTAGCCATTGGAGAATTTCAAGAGCTTAGAGAGAGAAAATGGCCTAGCAAGTAGTGATTCCCATCCACAGGCATCAGTTTGAGTGTGGTCGGTTGCACAACTGACCTCCACACTATGCTACCCTGGTGAGTTTTCAAAAAAAATTTCCTTTTTTGAGTCATTAATGAGTATTTAAGATATTTAGCACATTTTTTTCAAGAATTTTCAAATTTAAAAATCTTAATTTTCAAGAACTGGGTGATATATCGCATGATACTTTAGAAGTATCAGTCCCTTTAAAGAGAAACATCGCGCGATACTTTGTGGGTCGCAAGTGTATTGCACGCGTGTGGACACCAGTATTGCACAATAACTAGAAAACTATCACGCGATACCTAGTGAACTATCACACAATCAAAGGTATATCACACCACTATTAGAAGAAGTGTCGCATGACACTTGTCCCAAAAGCAGTATCACCCAAGTTTAAAAAATTGATATTTTTAAGTATTTTTGAGCAAAAAGGACATGGGTCTAGACAAGTTTACATTGTATATGTCTTGTATTGATTTTTTAGACATTCATCATGATATGTACTGACATCTGGCTTGGTTTAATAGTTTGTAGGAGCACTTTTCGGTGTTACTCATCAAAGCACTGAAGGTGGTGGGATTGAGATGCATCTAAGATCTAGATGATCCGGGTGAGGTTGATATCCAAGAAATGGGATTCTGATACTTATTATGGTTCCCATATATCTAGGCTGATCACGGTCTACTGATAGCCTTGGCCGAGCGATGGCACAGTGAGCATAACACCTTTCACTTGCCCACTAGAGAGGCATCCATCTCATTAGAAGATGTCTACAGGATTCTTGAAGTACCATGCCATGGCAAGCCTATAAGTATAATCATGCTTAAAGATATAATCATTTAAGTGTAATGTTTCCATATGATGAAAACTAACATGACTGTTTGCTGGCACATGTATATTATGATCAGGATGCCACCGAGGGTCGACATGCTATCCAAGGAATGTTTCAAGATGTCACTATCATTGATAGACAAGTCAGTTGGGAGTGACTGATGGATGATTTTGGTAGAGACTTCCCAGTGTCGTGCATTGTTTCTTCCCTCATCTCACAGGCCTTGATGACTGATCATAGTCAGAAGGGATTCCCTCTCAGATGGGGCAGAGTATTGGTTGACTTGGTAGGCAGACCTCAGTGCATGGCATGGGGACTTGCCATACTTGCAGAGATGTATCATGAGTTACACAAGATCATCTATAGGGATGGTCAGACATGGGCTTCTGGTGCCATCTTGGCACAGGTGTGGGCTTGGGAGCACATCATTGTGGTGCACCCCAGGGTTTAGCTAAGAGAGTGAAGATATCCATACATATATAGGTACAGAGGATTTATATCATATTCCCATACTGGGGATGTGATGTACTACTGATAGATCTTGGATGAGATGACCTCCTTCATATGGAGGCCATATAGAGAGGTTGAGTCTTGGGGTGATGTAGAGGATGAGCTAAGCTACATGCTATGCAGCTGGCCATTAATAGGATGACATGCATAGATAGTCAAGAGATTCTACATTGCTTAGGTATGGTGACAGTTTGGGCAGCAGCAGTGGGTCTCGACAAAGACCACCACTTATGCGAGGTCTAGGGATGAGGAGGGACATGGGTGGCTACCCATGTTAGACTATGAACTGGCCATTGAGGAGATAGATGGCATTAGCCCTTAGAGTACCTTCCTAATATGGCTGAGGCAGGATTTGATGCAACATACAGGGCTGAGCGGCGGAGGGCACCATTCCCTTGTTTCACAGTACCTAATGCCTTGATAGTAGTTCAGGGTGGGGATGGGGATGATGGGGGAGATGGAGGAGACAAAGGGAGAGGGGGAGGGAGAGGGATGGAGAGAGGTGAGGGCTCTAGATCAAGTGGCCAAAAATGGTCATAGGGACAGAGATTGGTGACTCCTGAGGATGAGGTGAGACTAGCTCACTGACAGGCAGAGGTACAATAGGATTAGCCTGCGGGAGGGGAGGACCTAAGAGCCAGGATACAAGCTCTAGAGGTAGAGATGCAAAAATTGAGGATCACTATAGTTGTGAGAGATCAGCAGCTAGCTTATTTAAGGGTAGAGAGAGATCATTAGATTATAGATCTTAGGGTAGAGATAGCACGTCGGGAGAGGGAAGCATAGGTAGATGTAGCAGAGATCCAAAGAGAGATAGCATGAGGTACCTATTATCATGGACTCTACCTATAGGCTATGCTAGAGGATTAGAGAGCACCATCTTACTCTTAGAGGGTAGGTAGTTCAGACATGGTACCAGATGTGGCACCACCTCCCCCACCACTAGGTCCACGTGATGGGGAGAGCGAGTCCTAGGGTTAGGGCTTAGGTTTAGATGTTTTGGACATATCATGAGACTTTTTGATCTAGATTTTGGGATCTCATATTGTATATTGTATGATGACATTGTTATATATATGAGATTACTGGATGTTTGATATATCTTATGTTTACATCTCACTTGTGATGGATGTATCAGTTTATGTATTGTTTTGTTATTTTGCTCAAAATGTATGTTATAAATGCTCATGTATATTCTCTCTCATAGATGTATGGTTGATTCTCATGTGTATGATATAGAATCATGTTTCTGAAAATGACATTTTTGAGATATAGATATGATGATATAATTAACCCCTTGTGATGACAGGAACAGGTCATGATGAAAGATAAGGAGTGAAAGACATGATCGAGAAAAGGGAAGATGAGCGCAGTTGACCGACAGGTCCACGTAAGATGAAAAGAAGAGCTCTCTCCATATGCAAGATGCAAAACTAATCTAACATGACTCTAAAAATGCAAGCTACTATGAAAAGTGGTTGACTTGCAAGGTCACAATGCTTATAGACATCTAATTATCATCATCAAGCTTTCATTGGTAGCGTCGTAAGATCATACAATAAAAAATAGTATGACTATGGGTATATGAATATGATCTATATCAGATGAAATGTGGAAATCCCACCTAGGCACCAAAGACATCTAGGTCAAGATGACTAGTGCACTGAGATTACCTAAGTTTACTATAGCGAGATTATGCTTCCATCAGGACATAAGAAGTTCAAGATGGCTATAAGCATGCACTCGCAAAATAGTCAAGGATAATACCTTGTCAATCCCTAGTGTCAAGTAAGACCAACATAAATGCTCATGATAGTTAGGATCAATGAAATATACCCACAAGAAAATAAATAAATAAACCATGTTCTCATACCCTAAGTCTTCTGGCCATGCATCATCGAAAACTTCTTAGGGAGAGACCACTCATCAAAGAAATTCTCATAGACAACACACAAAGAAAAATAAAGTCAACATATCCAAATTGAGTTGATTGCTTAAGTGCGTGTGTGTTGGTCATAGAGTCAAACTTTGAGTATTAAATTTGTTAATGAGTGATATCACATCATACTTAGACTAGTGGGTAAGACATCTAATAAGTGTTGAGAAACACTCGACACTAGGGTAGTGTTGAAAAACATAGTTTGGGGTGGTGTTGAAAAACACCTATTGTGAAATGCCCCAAGAGACAAACACACCTAAAGGACCTATGCTAACAGTTATGCCCCCTAGACAAAAACAAAGACCAATTCCAAACCAAGGTAAAAAGGTCAAGTCATGATGGATAATGGCTAAGTGTCGAGGATGCATGCTAAGTGACAAGGGTGCAAAGGCCTCAAGTAGCGCATGTTTCCAAGTTTTCACCACTTGGAGATTTTTTTTTTTTTTTTCAATTTTTTTGTATTTTTGCTACCAAGGCGCCTATTTCCAGGTTTTCACCAAGGCACTTTTCTATTTTTTTTGAATTTTTTGAATTTTTTGATTTTTTTGTTGAGACATCGAAGTGCCTATTGCTGAGTTTTCACTAGGATGCTCATTTTTTTAGGACATTATATGCCTTTTAGGATTTTTTTCAGCATCATATATGAATTTTTTTGAAATTTTTTCAGGATCAATAAATATGTACAAAGGATGCCCCTAGGTAGAATAGGTATCAGGGATAGAACTTCTTGAGGTGCAAAACATTAATAGGATCAGGGAGTTGTTCCCCCTATTCATCAGATGGCAAGTAAGCACTTATCCCAAAAGTAGCAATAATAATGTATGGTCCAAGCCAATTAGGTTCAAATTTTCCCTTTTGTTCTCGATGTTGTTGGTTCTTAGGATTCTCATGTAGGACAAGATCTCCTACTTGAAATTCTCTAGGGTGAACCTTCTTGTTGAATACATTGGACATACACTTTTGGTAGACTCTCATGTGATCAAAAGATGTTCTACATTTCTCATCAAGAAGTTCCAATTCTTGCAATCTCATGGCATGATAATCTTCATCTATAATCAAACCTTTGAAAGAGACTCTAAGTGAAGGAATCTCAACTTCTAAAGGTAATACTACGTCAGCACCATAAGTGAGGGAAAAAGGAGTAGCCCTTGTGGGAGTACAAATACTCATTCTGTAGGCCCATAAGGCTAGATTGATCTATAAGTGCCAGTCTCGACCATTCTTGTGAACTGTTCTATGGAGAATCTTAAGAATCATTTTATTAGAGGCCTCTACTTGTCCATTTCCTTGTGGGAAGTAAATGGAGGACCAATGTTGTTTTATCTTGAATTTCTTGTAGAGGTGTGTAAGGTCCTTGTTTTTGAACTGACCTCCATTGTCAGTGATTATCTCAGAAGGTATCCCAAATTGACAAATGATGTGATTCAATATGCACAAAGAGATTATCTTTCCTGAAGCAACAAATAGTGGAATGGCTTCTACCCATTTGGTAAAGTAGTTAGTAGCAGTAATAATGAATTTATGTCCACCTGATCAGTTGGGATGAATCTTCCCAACAAGGTCAAAGGCCCAGCGCTGAAATGGCCAATGAGAAATAGAAGGAATAAGCTCCCTACCTAGAGCATGAATTAGGTTTCCATGTTTCTGACACTTTTCACATGATTTGGAAAAAGCTATAGCATCTATCTGCATTTTGGGCCAATAGTACCCTGCCCTAAGCAACCTTTGGGCCATGGCAAGACCATTAGAATGTCCTCCACAAATGCCCTCATGGATGTCAACTAACGCTTGGCTGGACGCATCCTTTTCCAAGCACCTAAGAAGTGTCCCATCTAAACCCATCCTATACAGATCACAAGAGATAAGGGTATGGTGAGAGGCATTATGGACAAGGTTTCTTCTTTTAGAGTGATTAAAGGATTTGGTAATAAAGCCATGACAAAGATATGAATAGATAGCACCATAACGGGAAGACTCATGAGTGCCATAGCATCTGCAACCTTGTTTTCTGCTCTAGGGATCTGTTGAAATGTCACAAATGTGAAATAGCGTCATAATGAATCAACCATCCTTTTGTAAGGTATCACCTTATCATCCTTAGTTTGGTATTCTCCATTCACTTGGTTGATAATTAATTGTGAATCCCCAAAGACATGTAACTCTGTTATATTCCACTCAATAGCCATCTTAAGTCCATTGGTTAGAGCCTCATATTCTACAATATTATTTGTGCATGGGAACAAAAGTTTGTAAGACTTAGGTATGTTTCACCCATGAGGAGAAATAAATAATACTCTAGCTCCTGATCCATTTTGCATATTTGAACCATCAAAGAACATTTTCCAAGTACCTGTGGTCATGTACATTATGTGCTCATCTAGGAATTCTACTTGAATATGCATGCTATCCTTGACTGGGAAATCAGCAAGTTGATCTACAATAGCTTGCCCCTTTATAGCCTTACGCTCAATGTACTCTATATCAAATTCTGACAAAACCATCATCCACTTAGCGAGTCTACCCATGAGAGCAGCCTTACCAAGAAAATACTTAAGAGGATCAATTTTTGCAACAAGATGTATAGTATGGGCAAGCATGTAGTGTCACAACTTTTGGGAAGAAAACACTACCACAAGACAAGACTTTTCAATACTATTATAATTGATCTCATAAGATACTAGAGTACGGCTAATGTAGTAGATGGCTCTTTCCTTCCTAGTATCATCAAGTTGAGCCAACAATGCCCCCAAGGAAGATTTTGTTACTAAGATGTACAAAATTAATGGTTTTCCTGGGATAGGAGGCATTAAAATTGGAGGATTAGCCAAGTATTTCTTTATTTGATCTAGGCTCTTTTGGCAATCCTCATTCTAGGCACATGTGGTTCCTTTATGCAATGTCTTGTTGAATGGTTGTGCTCTATCTACAAACTGTGAAATAAACCTCCATATGGATTGGAGTCATCCTTGAAGACTTCTCATCTGACTAATGTTCTTAGGAGGAGACATATTTAATATAGCTTGAACCTTTTTGGAATCCACCTCTATTCCTTTGGCTGAAATTATAAATCCTAGAAGTTTACTTGAGGTAACCCCAAAGGCACACTTTTTCAGATTCAATCTTAATTGAAACTGCTCCATTCAATCTAGAATTACTTCCAAATCTTCTAGGTGTGTATCCCTTTGCTTAGACTTGGCCAAGGTATCATCCACATAATCCTCCATGTTTTTATGCATCATATCATGAAATATTATGGTCATAGCTCTTTGGTATGTGGCTCCTACATTTTTTAATCCAAATGGCATGATGTTCCAACAATAGGTTCCCCATGCACATGTGAAGGTTGTCTTTTCTTGATCCTCAAGAGCTATTTTTATTTGGTTATAACTAGAAAAAAAATCAATTAAAGAGTATATCTCATAGACCGTAGTCATATCCACTATCATGTCTATGTTAGAGAGTGTAAAGTCATCCTTTGGGCAAGCTTTGTTAAGATCTTTGAAGTCTATGCATACACGAATGGACCCATCATGCTTTGAAACTGGAACAATATTTGAGATCCACTTGGCATAGTCGATAGCTCTAATAAATCCTACTCCTAAGAGCTTTTCTAATTCAGCCTTAACAAGGAGAGCTGTGTGAGGATGCATTTTCCTCAAATTCTATTTTACTGGTTTAATTCCTGGAGCTATAGATAAGTGATGCATAATAAGATTAGTGTCAAGCCCTGGCATGTTTGAATATGTCCAAGAAAAATTGATTTTATTCTTTTGTAAGAACTTTGTGTATGCCTCTTTTTCTTGCACTGACAGAGACTGAGCTAGATGAATCACTTGTGGAGCCTCTTCTGTATTCAAATTTACTGGTTGTGTAGGCTCAATAAGAACTGATGACCTGTCTTGGAAATAACTTGGCAGGTTATTAAATACTCCATCCTTAGGTGCCTCAAAGAGGTTTTCACCTTTGGATACATCCTTTATTTTTACTTTTTTTGGTTTTGAGGCCACCACATAGTGATTTTCACCATCAGAACCATTTCTCTTTTTTTTTTTTCTTTTTTTTTGCAACTGAGGTACTTAATATCTAGCTCTGTCATACTTGTTGTAGGTTCACTAGTGGAAGAGACTACAGGTACAAGAGCATTCAGGTAGTAAGCTATTTCATAGTCATCATGAAAAGTGAGGAGCTGAGGCTCTTAACAAAGTTGTGACCAATCAATCAAATGATGGTTTACAAGAGGTAGGTTAATGACTAGTTCAACATTATTGATACAAAAGGTATTATCTCCAGTGATTGCATAGGTAGGATCTGTCAAGTCTCCCTATAAGATACCCAAATTAGGACTTGTCTTACCAAATGAAGCATCATCCACTAAGGTAATTCAAGGAGTCCAATCCTCTAGTTCTACACTAGGTTCATTGGTCACATCAGGTTGAGTACTATAGGTGTGGACAACATCCATGTCCAAATCAATTGTTTCATCTGAGAGAGAGTCACACTCAAACTCATGTGAATCTATTTCTGAATCTCTGCTAGGATGTTTACACCAAGAAGGCTTAGGATGCCTTGATGTAGAAGGTTCAAGATTGTGAAGGGTATCCCCTTCTCTAGCATTTGTGTTTGTGCTTACAATTGTTAAGTCATCTGAATCCCCCCAAAGGAGATTTGTAGAAGGAACCCAATCATTAATCATGTCTTGTTGGTTTTGGAGATTAGGTGTATAATCTGAGTCACTATCACTATCTATCGCAGCTAGGATAGGAGCACTTTTGTTCTTTCCATTATCAAACCCCAAGCCAACTGTTGACTTAGTCCTATGACCAAAAAGAGCATGGTTGAGTGGTTTAGCCTTGGCATCTAACTTGTGACTGAGAGGTCCATGACCTGGGTAGCCCATGTTTGTGACCAATGTGTATCCTCTCCCATAATTCTTAGGAGATGGAGAAAAATTTTCATTATGTAGGTACTTTTCTTCTCTATATATCCAATCTTTAACAACCACCTCTTCTTTCTCATCCTGAATAGGTACTGAAGACTCTACAAAAGTATTGAATAGAGTCATGGCTGAAGATGAGGGATGCATCTCTTGTGATGGTTTACCATAGGACCTTAGTGAAATTGGAAATTTTGTAAAGGAGTCAATTTGATATCCTCCGATACCAAGGTCTATGGACTTGAATTTATCCTTACATTGCTCAAGAGCTGCCCTAAAATTGTCTACTTCTCTATTTAAGGGAATATGGGCCCCTATTGAAATGGCATTAACAGATAAGGTACTATCACCTAGTATGCAGACTTCTATGCCATTGTATGGAAACTTGACACATTGGTGATAGGTAGATGATATTGCTTGCATGTTATGAATCCATGGTCTACCTAGTAGGATGTTGTATGCTAGAGGACCAACATCAATGATTTGAAACAAAATGTCCTTTTCAACAGGACCAATTCTGACTGGAAGAACAACTAACCCCTTAGAACTTCTCTTAGCCTCATCATAGGCTTTGATAGTAATTTTCTTCCTAGTATCAATAGCATGCTCTGAGTAACCTAGGTTTTTCAAAAGACTTAAAGAACAAATATTGAGCCCAGCACCCCCATCTATCAACACATGCCTAACATGAGTTTTATGGATCATGACCTCAATGTGAAGGGAAAGATTTGGTGGATGGTTCAAGGCTTTATCATCTTCTTCAAAAAATCTAAGGTAATGTGGGCTAGCAAGGTGGTTGACCATGTTCTAGAATTGGTTGACATGTATATTATTAGGGACATTTACTGCACACAAAGCATCCTCAAGGACATGCTTGTGTCTAGGAGACAACTCTAAGAGCTCAAAAATGGAAATCTATGCTGGTGCTCGCTATAATTGATCAACAAGGTTGTAACTTATATCAGGACCAATTGCAGATTTGGGAGGAACACTTTTGGACATTGGTTGCTTAGATTTTCTATAATTAGGACCTCTAATGATAATAGGACCTTGGGATTGACTCCTTGATGAAGGGTGCTCCCCTTAATACCACAAACACATAACAGAAATAGAGAAACAACAACAATATGCAAGAACAAAAAATTGGCTTCTTATTATCTCCACAAATGTGGAATTACAAACTTTCAGAATATAATATGCAAAGCCACATGGGCATTCCCTTACAATATTTTGTAGGACAAAGCCTCGAACTATTACCCAGATCTACTACCCAGAACTATTCTGAACTACCTAAGACAACAATATAGCCTTCCTTATATAGGCAATTTTCCATCGCCTGGGAAGGTTCCAGAATTTTAGCCAATAAGGCCGACCAAACTTAGAATTATTTTATTTTACATTTTATTACATCATAGTCGGCTCAAGATAACCTTTGAAACCCGAACAAAAATTTTGAAGAAAATTATTTTTCGCCATTTCAGGTGGCCCAACTTCCGAAGACCATAAGTCATCACCAGTTGACCCGATCGGCTATTATAACCCCATTTCGAAAATGCCACGAAGTACTCTACAGGCTTGACCCACGCAAGCACCCATCACCCAAATTTTTGACCTCATCCGGGGCCTCTAAAGCCTTCAAAACTGAGTTCAAAGTGTCTATACCCTGCTGCCAATACCAAAAATCTTCAATATCTTCCAATATACACTTGATCTGGCAATGAAACTTTACTGGCAGACTTATATGACCAAAATGAACCTCCAAGAAAGAAATCAGATCATTCTGAGCACATACAAAAATTACCAAAAATAGTAACTTTCCATAAATAGCAGCTCTGCACAAAATAGCCCTTATTGAATACAAAAACAGAAATATTTTTGGGTGATGCAAGATTGCTCTTACACCCAGGATGCTCCTGCATCACTCCTAGTAATAACATTGAGAGGTTGAGATGACCTTTGAGATTGAGGACCTCTAAGCACAACAATGGGTCCTTCATCAAATATCGGAGGTGAGCTTACATCATAATCATAGGGATCATTCCCTCTCATCATGTTGACATCATTGTCCACAACCTCAAGCATATTAATGACATTTTCTATAGTTGTATAGGTATAATTGATTGCAGCCTTGCCATTCTTGTTTTTAGAAGTCTCCCCCTTCTCATACTTAGGCAAGGGCTCCTTAAAGGCCTTGTGGTCTACGTTTGTGGTCAACCCATCAACTTGTAATTTCCCATTCTCAATAAGGTCTTGAATAAGATGTTTGAGTTTAAAACAACCTTCAATGTCATGTCCAATCCCATTGTGGTATACATAGTAAGTTTTCTCATTCCACCAATAAGGTTTAGGATCCGATATATGAAACTTTGTAGGATCCTAAGGTTGTGCCAAATTATGAGCAATCAAGGTCTTAAAAATGTCTGCATAAGAGTCTCCAAGCTTAGTGAATTGCCTCTTTCCTGACTTAGGTTTATCTTGATACTTGGGCTTGTGCTCTTGTTGGTCTAAGGATGTCTGCAGCTTCATAGCTTGAACTGTGTTAGATAAATTAAGAACTCCTTGTTCCTTAGGTTGTGGAGATTCAACAACTCCATCATTGACTACATGCTTATTTTTGTTCCAATATGAGTTCTTTTTATCCTTATTGTTGTTGTTATTGTTTTGGCCATTTTTGTTATTACTTTGTTTGGCCAAAATACCTTGTTCTTTTAGAACATCCTCGATGCGACATGCAGTTTCTACCATAGTGTCAAAAGAATTAAAGACCATTTTTCTAACTTCATATCTTAATTCTGGCACTAGATTGCTCACAATTATATCAATCCTTTCTTCCTCAGGGATGGTCCTAGAATATTTGGAACATAAGCATCTCCATCTTTGTAAAAATGTCACAAAGGGTTCCCCTTGATTCTATTTTAATTTACACAAATCAAGCATGGTGACTGACCTTGATAAATTATATGCAAAATGTTGCACAAATCTTTGAACAAGTTCTTTAAAAGTTTTGACAGGAGGGGTAATGTTGGTAAACCACTCCATTGCTTGACCTTTTAGACTCCTTGGGAATAACCTCATGAGATAGGAATCTTCATAGTGGAATTCAAAACTCATAATATAGAACTGATGCACATGGTCGTGTAGGTCACCACTACCATCCTATTTGTCATATGTGGGGATTTCAACCTTTCTAGGAAAATCTACCATAACCACACTTTTATCAATGGGATTAGGACATATAGAATCCAAGTTGAAGGAACTCTTAGGAGCCATCATTTTTTCCATAGTCTTTTGCATCTGCTTAATCACCTCATCAGTTGAAGGGTTTTGCTTCTTAATCTTTTGGTCCACATCAAAGTTGTATGGGAATTTTGCATCCTTATTGATTAGACTTTCCAAGAACTGATCCTTATTTTTCTCCACATACTTCTCCACATATTTTTGGAAGGATGGTTCTTGTTGCATTTTCATGAAATCAATAGTGTCAAAGTTGGCATTACTTCCTCCATGTTGAGAGCCATGATGAACTCATTGGGAGGGTTGTCTTGAATGTCTAGGAGATGACTATCTCCTACGATGGTTATACCGAGAAGTCCTTCTTCCTCTAGGACTAAGTGATCTTGATGGGGTCCTTGACCTTCTTCTAGCTCTTGGACTTGGTGAGGGAGTAGATGGTGGAGAGTTGTTTCCACTGTTGGTACCCCTATTGTTGAATTGATTATGGAGTTGTTGTGCTAGGAGCCTATCTTGTTCTTCTTGTGTGGCTCTTCTCCTTATGTCTAGTAAAGCTTGTTCCTCATCCTCCAATTGTTTGAACCTTTCTTTCTTAGTAGCTTTTTCATACAAGAAATCTTTCTTTTCTATCTCAATGCTCTTTAACCTCTCACTCGCATATCATGAGGTGTCTCTAAGTGGAGAAGGTTGTCTTGAATGTCTAGATACATTAGCTGCATTGATATGAGCATCACTAGATTCATTGTTTTGGTCTTCATGTTGTGACCATGCATCTAAGTGAGCTTGCCTATGATGTCTCTCAGTTCATTGATGAGCATCTAGATACCTTGTGTTGATAGGAGGTGATCCAGGTGGACTATCAAAAGAAGACCTAGCAGACATCATGTCACCCCTATGTCGTTGGAACATGTCATTAAGAGTTTGATTCATTGCTTCTCTTTGTTGTCTAGTGAAGGTGTAATTCATGTCCATATTTGATGAAAAAGGTGCTAAAGAGGAACTCAATTCATTGGGATTAATCTTTGGGTCAAAACAAACCTCAGACTCACTCTTAGGGGATCGATTGAAAATGGGTTCTTTTCCCTTTTTCTATTGATGAGTCTTAACTAAGGATAACTAATTAAAGACAACCGAGGGTCATTTTCCTTGATTCACTTGGTACCTTGTTGTAACTAACATGAAATAAAATGAGTCTTGATGATAAGGTGACCTCTCAAAGTGTCAACACCAAACTAAGATAATTAAAGTTCTCTAATGTCCAAAAAGAGATGGTAAGATAGGAACTACAAAAGGCATTATCAACACTGTCAAAGAGGTGCTTAAATCAAAGGATCAATATCCTTACATGTTTGAACCAGGAGGATGGACTTAGCCAAATTGTATAATTAAAATTGAATTTGAATGGAAATGATTTGGACAAAAAGAGTCCTAGAATTCTCCAAGAATGTTACTAACAACTCTAGAGATATACTTTCTCAACAGGAATAATCTTCTAACTTGACAATTCTTCCCAAAGTGACTTTGTAAATCAAATGACACTACCCCTAGAGAGCTAAAAATAGAAATTCAAAGTAAAGACAAGCTTCTAGCAGCAAGATAAGTTACCTTCCTAAAGACCTAGCCAACTAAAAGAAACTACAAAATGACTGAAACCAGGTATACAATAGAAAATTCTCAGGTGACACTTTCTAGGCTAACCAGATGATATTTCTCACTAAGGTGATATTTTGCCTTTCACCAGGTGATAGACCTCACAATAACCAGGTGATAGACTCCAGGCAGGTCGGGCAATAATCCAGAAGAAATGAACTATCATGTGATATTTCTTCTCAAATTAGTCAATACTGTTGCTAGTTTGCATGACACTTGACCAGAATTGTGTGAAATTTGCATTTTCAGGTCTGTTTGATCAAAATTTTCAGTCTGAGGGTTGATGTTTTCGATCTCAATCACAATATTAGTAGAAATTTGATAGGTTTGCAAATAGTAAGGGATCAAACATGTCTCAAAACACTTGAAATAAGGGCAAAAGAAACCTTGCCAAGACAAACACTTGTGATATCAAAATAGAAAAACATCCTATGAATACTACCAATTGTTTGAATGTTCAAGAATGCTAACACTAGTATTACACAATCGAAGACACTTCAAGCAATATCTATCCTAGAAAGTCAAAGCTCAATACTTAACAACTTGGCCCACACTTGATGCTCCCTTGCCTCACACAAAGTGGTTTCCCACAATAGATATTGGCTTTGTCATGGAAGTGCCAAAGACACAACCAAAGGAACACACATGGTGAGTAATCTTGGGGTGATTCGGATTATTCCACTTGGATCAATCCTTGCACCAAGAAGCTAAGCAGAAAAATAGGGTGGGCTCTAACTATGGTTCTTAATAAGGGCTTCCATTCATAGTACCCCTCTTGCTCCCCAAAGGGACTCCTTACCTTGCGGCAAGTAACAGACCTCATGGCCTAAAGAATACCTTAAGAATTCTTGCTCAAAATTTTCCTCATGGTCACAATCCCACAAGTACTCACATCAAGAAAAGACAAGCACTATGTCTACCAAGGTTTTGTGTCCTTGATAGCCTTGAGTTTATAGTGGGTCAGAATAGCCGGCAATAATCTTTTCCCCACTTGGGTTGTTCCTCTTGATTGCTCAAGAGTAGGCCTGCTAAAGGATTCTAACAATCTAAACAAAAATGGATCAACTTATGAGATTCAAAGATTTTGTTTCACCACAAGGGTGAAGAACATACTCCCCTTATCTCAAAGCTTTACACACCAAGAAAAGGTTCAATTACCCTCTTGCTTCCAAAATATCAAGATGGGTCAAGATTTTTTGGTTCACCACAATGGTGAAGAGCATACTTCTCCTACCACCTCAAAATCTCTTCCACAAGATATTAAGTGCCTATGAAATGAAACAACTAGTATATGCCACACTCAATAAAGAAAGAAATTAAACAAGCACTTGATTTGATCTTTATGCTTAGGGCAGCCTTGCAAAAACCATTAGTAGCCTTTTTTTTTTGCATGCAATATGGCAAAAGCTAATGCACCTAACTAGTTAGGCCAACAAGGTTAGAACAATCCAAAATCCAATTAGCTCTAAAAATTAAGCAATCCACTATCAAAAGTATTTAAAGCACTAAAGGTGGAACACTTAACTCTTTAAATAAATGTGAAGTGAGTCCAAAAAATGGAACATTTAACTCTTTACACAAACTCAAAGCAAGTCAACACCTTAGAAAATTGATGAGATCAAGAAAGCATAAAAGGGAGAACTTTGTGGAACACTTAACGCTTTGTTCAAGTAGACCCCTCCCTTATATATGAATGTTGATATTGCATCCAAAGGGTGGAAATGAGGGGTGATTAGAAATAAGCGAGTCCAACAACCCAATGTAGCTAACAAGATCATTCAAAAGTATTCTTCAAGTGAGTGTGAAGTGAGTCCACAAGGTGGAACATTTAACTCCTCACACAAACTCAAGGTGAGTCCACACCTTAGAAAACTAATGAGATCAAGAAAGCATAAAAAGGGGGAAACTTTGTGGAACACTTAATGCTCTTTTCAAGTAGACCCCTCCCCTATATATGAATGCTGGTATTGCATCCAAAGGGTGGAAATGAGGGGTGATTAGAAATAAGAGAGTCCAACAACCCAATTTAGGTAACAAGATCAATCAAAAGTACTCTAAAGTTGCTTATCAATACTACTCACAAATGAAAAAGGGTTGAATCAATGGAATATTTAACTTTCCAAGAAAACATAGAGTGAGTCCACAAAGTGGTGCATTTAACTCCCTATGTAAACAAGGAATGAATCCATGCCTCCAATCACTCAATGAGATATTTGATATTGGAAACCAAGAAGCATTCACTTACACAAACTTGTAAAAACAAATCTATGTTCTTTCATTCACCATTAAGAGCATAAAAGAGATGTGCCTATGAAAGAAAGTAAACATTCAAGAAAAACACATGAGAGGTTCTTTTTAGATCCAAAATCCAAATGACAGTGCAAGAAACTAAGTACAACTATGCAAATTAATTCTGTCTAAGTGCAGGAAATAGAAACAGCAAGCTAACTAAATCAAGATTCAGCCAAAAAACCTTAGAAAGGCTCACTGTTGGGTATAGAAATAGACTACAGACACCAAAATTATTGTGTGACACTTCTCAATGTACTGGAGTGATAATATTAGTCTGAGCGATACTCTGCTCTATACCCAGGTGATACTTCATGCGAGACCAGGTGACAATTCCTAAAACAAGCGAGCGATACTTCTGATAGGTGAAATATCGCTCATGTATATAGAGAACTATCGCGTGATATTCCTAGAATTATCACATGATACTCTGAGACACAAAACCTAGAGAGCATGAATAATGTCCAAAAATCACTGAAAATATGACAGAAATGCAAAATTTAAAGGACAAAGCTAATCTTAACCTTGTGGTCATGGGTTTGAGCCCCACGGTGGGTGCCAAAAATGTACACACAAAAGTAGTGCACTTCTCTAAGTCATTACATCAAAGAAAATCCATGAAAGGGAAACCTTCAATAGCGACCTAGAGCTCTCTATACATGGAGTTGCAAGATTATTTTAAGTTTTCTCTCAACTAGAGCTATTAAGCTAATGACCTTGCTAGTCAACCACACAATGAGAGATTCAAATGAAGACAAGGGAAAGAATGTCAATATCCCCAAGAATCCAAATGAAATGCAATGCAATGCAAGCTAATCTATGAAAATGAAGGATCCAAACTAGTCTATAAAAATGAAAGAACAATGCAACTAATCTATGAAATGAAAGAACAAGTGTTACAAATCCTTCCTATTTAGACTATGTGAGATTAATCTATAGCATGAAGGAAATCTAAACTATGAATGCCATGATAATGAAACTACTATGCAAGAGTGAAAGCTATGAAAGCATGTAAATATGAGATCCAAGAATGCTCCAAATCTTCAAAAGCTTCAAAGTGACCTAGAAAACCTGTAGCATAACATTAGCATAAAAATGAATGACCTAGAATGAGGAAGAGAGCTCTTCTTTTATAGGAAATTAGAAGGAATGGACCATGGAGATTAAGAGGCAAAAGTATTAATCAAGGGTGGAGCTTGAAAGATAAGCAATCCATGTGCACAAATATCCTCCAATGAGAAAATAAGAGTTGACTTTTGTGTCCATATGAGACAAAAAGTGTTTTTTCCCTTTTTGTAAAATAGGAATAATGCTTTATTTGTGCAACTTAGGATAAGAGGAAAAGTGGGGGATTTTTATTTAATAAATGGGGAGGAAATTCTTTTTAAATAAATAAAAACTTAGGATAAAATGGTTAGCCCAAGGCAAATAATCAAAAATGATAGAATAGGATTTGATCAAGAGAATTGATATAATTGAAAATATTGATTTTTGAAAATATTGATTCAGGGATTTGATAATTGCAAGAATGGGGCCCAAAGTCTAGGTGACCATTTTAGGGTGCATACAGTAACAACCTCTAAATTGTCTGCAAGTTAGATCACAAATTACTACCTTGCACGAACAATCAGATGGTATTTTACAAGTCCAAGGACATGGATTTGCAACACATATCTCTAAAGGAAACTCAACTTTTGCACGGATCAACCCAACCAAGCTTTTGCTCAACAAGGTCAACTTCTTCCCAACAAGATCAAACCTTGACTTGATATGACATGATGTAGTCATGGTCAAAGAATCCCCATAGGAGATGTCCAAATGTGAAACAAACAAATTCACACAATGGAAAACATTAACTCACAACAATCTTTGATATAAATTCACTTTTATTCATCAATAATCAAGCTTTCAAGAAACATGCCAAGTTGTAAGGCCTTCTTGGTTATGACCAATTTCATCAACATTACAATATAGATCATACAAGATCCACCAATCACCTAGCTAGCCCAGATCTGCAACATAACATAAACCATTATAAACATGAAGGAAGATCTAAACTTGTGCTCACAAGCAACCGAGAAATCTCCTTGTCTCCTAAGAACACAAACTACTAGCTCTTCTTTTACAATTATCAAAAATGCTATATGATTTTCTATCCCTCAGGATCTTCTATCTTTTCTTTGCACCCTAATTTCCCCCTAAAAACTACCCAAACCTTCCTTATATACTATTCAATCACAAGTCGGCTTTACAACAATAATTAATTACATAACATTAGTCATCTCTCACATAGCCTTTACAAAATATATCTCTTCATGTTGGCCTTTAAATAGTCATCATATCTACATAGAAGAATGCAACATGCTAGATTTAGGTCCCCATATGTCCAACTATAAATCCATAACTCAAGGAGCGTGACCCAAATTAAACTCACCATTCATTCATACAAACAAACAAGTTAGTCAAAAATAGCACCAAGTGCCAGTACTAGTCGGTAACATAACATCGAGACCCAGTCAATAACTGAGAAGTCAACACACCAAGTTAGTCAGTAACATATCAGTGAGTTCCAGTTAGTAATCAAGAAAAAAAATCTTCCACTGAGAAACAAATACACCAATTCATCAATTCCGTTAGTGAGGCCAAGCAGACTCCCACCTAAGAACCACCATTGAAGTGAAAACCATCCACTGAGCTCCATTGGTGAAGCCAAACAACTTCAAATTGATAAATAACACAAAGAGCCTGAGAATCTCAGGTCTCCAAATGAGATACAATAGAAATCCAAAACTAAGCACAAACATATTTTTGGTTGATACAGGATATCCAACTACCCCAGGATGCTCCTGCATTAGAAAAAGCTAAGTGATATATATAAAGAAAAATCACTTGTGAATAAGATTTTCTTGAGGAAGAAGTTGTATTCCTTGAGAATAGAACAAATTGGACTAAATTAGGAGCATCTGGAAAGCTTAACATGTTGGAGACTTAGTTGACCTCAGTAGGAGTATCAATGGATGAAGAAGAAAGGTACCAAATCTTGCTATTTTTGTTGCTAAACTCATGGGACAGGATTTTTATGTCCATAGGGAGAAATTTAGTTATCTTGAAGATAGAGGATTTTTTTGGTTCTCTACTTTCTGAGGAGATGAGAAGGAAGGTCTCTCTGGATGTCAAAGAGGCTTTGAGTGTTTGAGTGAGATCAAGAGAAAGAGGCAAGAATGAAAAAGAAGCATGGTCATTCTAAGACCAAGAATAAGGGGAGACCAAAATCCCCTAGTAAGACCAAGGCAATATACTAAAACTATGCAAATCTAGACAATGTATGAAAAGTTTGATGGTGGTTAGGTTTATATGGGTGATCTATTTTCTTGATATTGGATGCAGGAGCATCTTGGGTCCTTGGAAATCTTGTGTCACCAAAAATTTTTTGAGTTTGTCTGTGTTTCTCAGTTCCTTCTATGACCAAGTTGGCTCAGTAGTTGGTCAGTTATCTCTTGGGCAGTCGGTTGTTTCACTAGCGCTCGATGATGCTTGTCTATTGCTCGGTCATCCTTGCTTACTGAGTAGTTTATTTTGAGTTTCTATTGAGGCTGACATGTGCATTGATTATGGGTCATAGATTTAATGCTGGTATCCATCATTGGGAAGTGTGTGGTCCCAGATCTGACTGTTCCTTCCATTGATTGTGGATCTGAAGGTCGACTCAGTTCGGTAGCCTCTTGTATAAGTATAGTTGTTTTGTTAGAGTTTAGGGAGTCAATTTTAGATAGAAGATAGTAGAATCAAGATTGTTTACAGATCCTTGCATGTTTGGGGACTTCTGTAATTCATTGTAATATCTAGCCGAAACTGGGAAGGCCTTATAGCCTGACATGTATGAATCAATTTTAATGAAGATAATATATGAATGATCTTGCTTTCTCTCTCTCATTGTGTTTTTGTTTCTTCTGTGTGTTGTTGAGAAAGGTGGATCAGGTGGGGTGTGACATCCTTTTTCCCATCCTATTCCCATCCTCTATGTCAGGTGGTATTAGAGTGAGATGAGATCTGGATCTAGGTCTGTGGATCTAGGTTTGTAGGTTCCTTCTTATGAAGCCCTAGTTGAATTGTTGTGGGGTGGTGTATTGCAATCTAACCTACAATTGCAGAGGGTTTTCAAGATGGTTTGTGGGAAGTGAGAAGTAGATCCAAGATTGGTGGACATGTTGAGACAACTTGCTGCTAGATTAGAAGCTGTTGAAACTACCTAGAGAAGAGGCAGACATCTTGAAGATGTTAGTGATGATGAAATTTAAGTGGAACAAGGTGAAGCAGAACTTGCACCTATAATGGATTAGGCTGAGGAAACATTCTTGAAGGCTTTGACAAGTTTGAAGTTGACACCACATTTCAATCCTCCTGAGTATAGTGGGAAATTTGATTCTGATGAATTGATAGACTAAATCACTGAAATGGAAAAGTATTTTGAGTATGAAAATGTATTTGAGGAAAAGAAGGTGAAAATTGTAGGCACAAAGTTGAAAGGTCATGCATCCTTGTGGTGGGAGCATCTGCAATTGGATCAGAAAAAGAAAGGCAAAGACAAAATCAAGGTATGGAATAAGATTGTAAATAAATTGAAAGGAAAGTTCTTACCTTGTGATTATCAAATTAACCTAGTTAGGTGAATGCAAAGTCTAAGGCAGAAAGATCGCTCAATAAAAAAGTATAGTGAGGAATTCTATAGATTAGATATCAAATCTAGACATGATGAAGATGGTGTGGAAAGAATTTCTAGATACTTGAATGGTTTGAGAGTTTCCATCCAAGAGGAAATCAGTTTGGTTGAATTGGAGAACATTGGAGAGGCTTATCAATTTTCATTGAAAACCGAGGAGAAATTGACCAAAAGACATGAACAAAAACAAAAAGGTCGAGGTGGTAGATTCCCTAGAGGAAGAGGTAGATCTTACAGTGAAAGTGGTTGATCTGAACTAGAAAAGACAACTATGGATAAAGGCAAGACCGATCGGAAAGGTGAAAGTTCATCTAGAGGTAGAGGTAGTAACTAATGAGGTAGTTATAGAAGAGGTAATTTTTGAGGAACTTGTTACAATTGTGGAGAAGAAGGACATAGATCTTTTGAATGTACACATGCTAGTAAGAAGGCTAGTAGTAGTAGAAATGCTTTGGTGCAAGAAGAGTCACCAAATGAACCTGAGAAGGAAAATAACTTGATGGTAAGAAGAGCACTATGGAATGAAAGTAAAAAGGAAGATCTAGAAGGAAAAGTTTTTTCAAGACCAGATGTAGAGTTTTTGACAAAGTTTGGAAGGTAATCATTGACAATGGTAGCTCAGATAATTTGGCATCTAAAGAGATGGTCACAAAATTACGGTTGGAAAGGTTGGAACATCTGAAGCCCAATCAAATTTCATGGATCAAAGATGAGCATGCACTCCCAGTAAGTGAACAATGTTATGTGAATTTGAAAATTGGAAAATACTATGGTAAGGTGTTATGTGATATCATGACTATGGATTGTTGTCATATTTTGTTGGGTAGACCTTGGCAATATGATAGACATGCTATATATGATGGGTGATTGCATAAGTATACTATTGTGGTTGATGGAAGAAAAGAAATTTTGTTACCTTTGATGGAAGAACCTATTAGTAATATTTGCACCTCTATGAAAGTTTGTTTGATGGAAGGAAGAAAATTTGTTAAGGATTTGAAGAAAAATGATGTATATTTTTTTGTGATTCCTAACAAACCAAGTAAGAAAATAGAGGATAATGTCCCTGAGGAGATTGATGAATTACTCACCAAGTACAGTAATATCATTTCTGATAATGTACCTGATGGATTTCCACTGAAGAGAAGTATTGATCATTGTATGGATCTAATCCCTGGAGCTAGTTTACCGAATAAGGCACCTCATCGGTTGACACCTACCGAGAATTAGGAATTGAACCAACATATTCAAGAGTTTCTAGATAAAGGTTTGATTAGAGAAATTTTGAGTCCTTGTATAGTACCTATGGTATTGGCATCTAAGAAGAATGGAGAATGGTGAATGTGCACTGATTCCAAATCAATCAATAAGATAATAGTGAAGTATAGGTTTCCTATACCGAGAATGGATGATATAATGGACAGTTTGATTGGAGAAAAGTATTTTACAAAGATTGATTTGAAAAGTGGGTATCATCAGATCAAAATTAGAGAAGGTGATGAGTGGAAGACTTCTTTCAAAAAAATAGAAGGTTTGTATGAGTGGTTGGTTATGCCTTTTGGTTTAACTAATGCACCGAGTACTTTTATGAGGCTAATGAATGAAGTTTTGAAGAAATTCTTGGTTGATGGTTTGAAGATGGATCCTAAAAAGGTTGAAGCTATTCTGAATTGGCCTACACCTATGAATGCTAGTCAGGTAAGATCATTTCATGGTTTGGAAAGTTTTTACCAAAAGTTCATAAGGAATTTCAGTTCAATTTGTAATGCTATGACTAAGACTATGAGAGGAGATAAAAGAGAGTTGAACTGGACACATGGAGCTGATAAAAGTTTTGAGACTCTAAAGCAGAAGGTTGTTGAATTGCCTATTTTGGCATTGCTTGATTTTAATAAGGTATTTCAAGTGGAATGTGATGCAAGTGGAAGTGCAATTGGAGCTGTGTTGAGTCAAGAAGGTAAACCTATTGCTTTCTTTAGTGAAAAGTTGAATGATTCTAGAAGGAAATATTCTTTGTATGATCAATAATTCTATGATATTGTTCAAGCACTGAAGAAATGGAGACATTATTTGATATTGAGTGAATTTGTGTTGTATACTGATCATAAGGCTTTACAATACTTGGGTAGTCAGAATAAGTTGAATCAAAGACATGTGAAATGGGTTGAGTATTTGTAGAGTTATACACTTGTGATCAAACATAAAAGTGGAGTCACTAACTGAGTTGTTGATGCATTGAGTAGAAGAAGATCTTTGATGACTGAGATGAAAATTGAAGTTCTTGGTTTTGATGAGATGAGAGATTTGTATGAAATTGATCCTAATTTTCTAAGCCATGGAGAAATTGCAGAGCACCTATTCAAGATAAACCAAGTACAAAATGGGAAGAATATTTCATTCAAGAAGGTATGTTGTTTAAAAGTATTTAGTTATGTATATCGAGAGGACAAATGCAAACTAATTTGATAAAGGAGAAACATAGTGATGGTTTGGCTGGACATTTTGGTATTGATAAAACTTTGAATTTTCTTAAGGAGAAATAATTTTGGCTATAGTTATGTAAGGATGTTCAAAAATTTGTGAAAAGTTGTGGAATTTGTCAAGTTGCAAAAGGAGTAAGTCAGAATGCTAGATTGTATACACCGATTTTTGTACTCGAGGAACCTTGGACTGACATCAATATGGATTTTTTTCTTGGCTTACCAAAGATAGTAAGAGGTAATGATTATATATTTGTTGTGGTAGATATATTTTCAAAGATGGCACATTTTATACCTTGTAGAAAGACATCAAATGTAGTACATGTAGCAAATCTTTTCTTTAAGGAAATTTTCATATTGCATGGATTACCGAGGATTATTATCTCTGATCGAGATAGTAAATTTGTTGGATACTTTTGGAAGACCCTTCGGAGAAAGTTTGGCACTGAGTTGAAATATAGTTCTACATTTCACCCACAAATCGATGGATAGATAGAAGTTGTAAACATAAGTTTGTGAAATCTTTTGAGATGTTTAGTTGGAGACACAACTAGTAATTAGGATTATGTGTTGGCACAAGAAGAGTTTTCATACAATACTTTAGTGAATAGGAGTACTAGGAAAACACCATTTGAGATTGTGAATGGCATACAGCTGAGAGGTATATTTGATTTAAGAGATATTGTTGATGAAAGTAAGAGAAGTGCTGAAGGAGTGAAGTTTGCTGAGTACATGAAGACATTGCATGAAGATGTGAAAATCAAGCTAGAAGAGAGCAATTAGAAATACAAAGATAGAGCTGATATAAGATCAAGCAAACATAAGACTTTTGATGTTGGTAATGAAGTGATGGTTCATTTGAAGAGAGGTTGATTTCTTGTTGGAACATATGGGAAGTTGAAGATGAAGAAGTTTGGACCTTGCAAGATTTTGAAGAAATTTGACAGTGAAAATGCATATGAGATTGATTTACCTGATGACATGGACATATCACCAATTTTCAACATTTCTAATTTGTATGAGTATCATGAACCTGATGAAGACATGAGAATATCGATGGAGTATCCTAAGAAATAGAATGAAGAAGTTGAATAGATTTTGGAGAAAAGATTTAGCAAAAGAATAAGAGGTAAACAATATATGGAATATTTGGTAAAGTGGAACAATAGACCGATTGAAGACAGCTCATGGATTTCATGGTCTGAGTTGGATGCAGGTTGGATCATACCTACTGAATGATTCAGAGAATTATTTCTAAATAACTCCAAGTGTTTGGTGCAGGAGCATCTCAGGTCCTTGGCAATCTTGTGTCACCAAAAAGATTTTGAGTTTGTTTGTGTATCTCAATTCCTTCTTTGACCAAGTTGGCTCGATAGTTGGTTGGTTTCCTTTGGTTACCAATTATGGTTAGTTATCTCTTAGGTGGTCAGTTGTTTCACTGGCACTTGATGATGCTTGTCTATTGCTTGGTCATCCTTGCTTACCGAGTAGTTTATTTTGAGTTTCTATTGAGGCCGACATGTGCATTGATTATGGGTCATAGTTTTAATGCTGGTATCCATCATTGGGAAGTGTATGGTCCCAAATTTGACCGTTCCTTCCATTGATTGTGGATCTGAAGGCTGACTCAATTTGGTAGCCTCTTGTATAAGTATAGTTGTCTGGTTAGACTTTAGGGAGTCAGTTTTAGATAGAAGATAGTAGAATCAAGATTGTTTTGTAGATCCTCGCATGTTTGGGGAATTTTGTAATTCATTGTAATATCTGGCCAAAATTG
The DNA here is from genome assembly GCA_027943335.1 of Chamaecyparis obtusa. Taxonomy (NCBI): domain Eukaryota; kingdom Viridiplantae; phylum Streptophyta; class Pinopsida; order Cupressales; family Cupressaceae; genus Chamaecyparis; species Chamaecyparis obtusa. The sequence continues at coordinate 1,010,938 of BSBK01001326.1, read as the reverse complement.
GGAAGGCCTTATAGCCCAACATGTATGAATCAATTTGAATGAAGATAATATATGAATGATCCTACTTTCTCTCTCACTGTGTTGTTGTTGCTTCTGCATGTTGTTGAGCAAGGTGGATTGGGTAGGGTGTGCCATCCTTTGGCCCCTCCTATGCCCATCCTCTACATCAATATTGTTGTTCATGGAAGTGTTCATGTGAAATTTTATGATGGTAGAATTACACAATTTGATGGTGTCTTGCATATTTCAGGACTAGCAAAAAAATATTATTTGTTAGCAAACTAATAGATGCAATTGTGCATGTACATTTTTTGAAGCAAGTGTGAAAATAGTGAGAGGTGCTATAGTGATAGAAAAAGGAATTAGATTGGGTACATTGTACTAGCCTGATGCATGCACAGTTGAGTGCAATAACACTTCAAATAAGATTATGAGAAAGAGTACTTTATTGGAAAAGGAGAGGATTTCTTTTTCAATGGATGGTCATGGTGTTTGGGTATCTGAGGGTGCTATGTCTAGTGAATCAAAGGTTCCTACAGAGAATATGATGTTATGGCACTAGAGACTTGACCAAATATATGAGAAAGTTCTTTGTACCTTGAAAAATAAGAACCTTGTCGATAGGTTGAATAATTGCAATCTTGAACTTAATTTCTTGATAATTGTATTTATGGAAGAAAAAAAATTAGATTTAGTTTTATTCAAGTTCTTATAAGTCTTAATGTGTATTGGATCTAATTCATTAGGATATATTTGGTCCATTTGGTGTTCCTTCTATTGGTACATTAGTTTATTATGTTTCTTTCATTGATGATTTCAGTAGAAGAACATGGGTTTATTTTATTATGGGTAAAGTTGAGGTTTTTGGTTATTTCAGAGAATTCAAAGAAATGGTTGAATTGTAGAGTAGAAATAAGATAAAATGTTTAAGGACAAATAATGGTGGTGAATATTTCTCCACTAATTTTGATACATTTTATAAAGATTGTAGAATTAAGAGACAAAAGACAACTACATATTCTCCACAACAAATAGAGTTGCATAAAGAATGAAAAAGACCTTGATGGAGAAGCCTAGGAATATGCTAAGTGGTGCTAGACTAGAAAAAAAGTTCTAGGCTGAAGCTATAGCCATTTCTAGCTACTTGATAAATGGGTCTCCTATTTTAGCTCTTGTTGATAAGATGCCAATGCAAGTGTGGTCGGTCCACAAGCCTTCACTTAGACATCAGAGATATTTTATTTGTGAGACATATGCTCATGTGCCAAAGGAGAAGTGAAAAAAAATGGATAAAAAAGTTGTTAAATGTATATTAATTGGATACAATTATGGTGTGAAAGGATACACGATTGTGGATCTTGTTGCACAAAAGGTATTTTATTCAAGAAGTGTTATGTTTAGAGAAACTTGTTGGTACTCTCAAATTTGGCCCAATTTTGAGAGTACCAATTCAAAATTTTCTCTAAGGCAAGGTGAGTACCCTTGAAAACTTTTTGAAGATGCCTACTTGAAGTGCAAGTAAAATGTGACCTGATGATTTTCATGACATACCAATTGGGGAACATGTTAAAAACCTATCATGGGGTAGATGTAATGGGTCACAACTTCCAGTTATCAGTTTTGATGAGTTTTGGAGATAGATGTTTAAAGGTGTTCACTTAAATCTACATTCTACATATTGCCTGATTGTAGCAAATGGCTTACTTTGCATGATTGCATCTTTGACTTGATAGTGTTTCATGATATACAAATGGGTATGAGGTGTTTTAGGCATGAGAGAGAAGCTTCAATTTCACTTGCAGATTCATATGAGTTCATATGACAGGTTTGCTAGAGCAATTTTGTTTGCAATTTATGTTGCTTCTAAGAATGTGAAAGTGCAGAATCATGAATGCCCTACTTTGAAGTCTTGCAAGTTGCACCCGATTGAGTGGTATGGATAATTGAATAATCCTCTATATTCTAATCATGGAAATGTGCTATCATGAATATTTTTAGGCCATGATGAATCTATTTGGGTAATTTGTCAATCTAATTCCATTTGCAGTCTCTAACATTTTAATGATCAGTTGCACAGTTTAGTCGGAGGCCCTATTCGTGATATTATATCTTGAATAGTGTGATTGGTAATATAAATAAAATGGTACCCCTACATTATAGACCAAATTTACCTTAATTTGGTAAGGTCTCAGACCTTGAGGGTTTTTGTATGCACACTTTCCCAAACTCTTTTCATTTGCAGAAATTGTTATTTCTGATGTCTTCTTGTTATGGATTTCCAAGTGGCTACCTTTGAGGGGCTCCTAAATGTGTCTGGTTGATCTTCATGAGCCACCTTCTTGGATTCATTCTCTCCATATAACATACTTCCAATACCCAGAAGCTCGGGTCTTCAGGAGGTTGCTTGACTTGTTTTCAAAGTCATAACCAGATGCATTTCATTTTTGTTGACAGGGTAAATTGCAGAATTATTCTAAAGAGGCAACTTGGATGTTTTAAATCTTTTGACCTATTTATTTTCATCAGATATTAGTTTGCAATATGGAAGAATGTTAACCATATAATGTATGTGCCCAGTGCCATGTCTCAGTTACTTGATTTTGTCAGTTTTTAAGGCTAGTTCCTAAGGTCAATTAATGTTACTTGGCAACCTTCCTGAGATGTGAAAAATGAGTGGTGTGGTTGAGTTTTCCGATGCCCTATGGATTGTTCTTATCAAGTGACTATATTTGATTAAGACAAGACATTTTTTGACATGTTGTGCATACACATCTTATTTGGGATGTTCTGCATGCGCACACTGCAATGAAGGTTGTATGCAAGAAATGTAAGGCTGGCAGCCAAACAAAATTAATGAAAGGAAATAGGATTCAAATGTGGAAGTATATGCCAATATGACTCAAAGATTTTTTCATTCATAGCATTGCGAGGCTTGAAAAAAAGAGAGAAAGGTGCATTAATTTTTGTATAAGTATCCATCGGGTACATGAATTGCTTGACAAAATGTCGCAACATGACACCATCTCAAACAATGAAATGTTTGTTGTAGTCAATGCACAAATACATAATGCACTAAATGAGAGATTTTAAAATGATTGTGCGTGCAGTGCATTTGGAAGGGTGCATGAATTAACATGGGCCTTATGGCTTAGAGAGCGTGTTGTAAGTCTTTATGGCTTGCACATGAATTAACATGGCTAGTGTATGCAAATGCATGTTGGTGCATAAAACAAAGTGGTCATCTACCTCATGCTAAGAAGAAGGATGACACATTTTGGCATCCAAACAAAATGGGAGGTGCTCACACAAGGAAAGAGTTGTCAACAGGGTGAAGTAACAACAAAATAATGGTATGCGTATTGATTTTAAAATTGAATCTAGCATTAGCTGCCAATAAACAAAGCTATGCATGAAGAGGATTAGTTGCTAGCACAAAAAAAGAAAGCCTGCATAAGCCACACAAGGGTGAGTTTCCAAATGAAAGCCCACACAATTGTCTAAGGAGACTGCCTGGGAGATAAGGAGGTTCACACATTGGCCATGTGAATAGCCAATCAAAGAAATAGTGGCTCGAGTGTGATAAAAAAAGGAGACTCACGCATTTGTGAGAAAAAGCTCATGTGAATAGTTTTTGAGCTTAGAAAGCCAGCGCAAGAATGAAATGTTTTGGAGGCATGCTCACGCAATGCAAAGAAGAGGATATACCTATGCACCAAGGGATATGGAGATTGGGGGCACGTGCAGGAGGACTAGTTCATTTTATTTTCTTAGAGCCTTGTGCAATGGCAACTCATGCATGAAGAGAGAGAGGGCAGGGTGTCCACACAATAAATAGAGGGCTCACATATATATGAAAAGTGAGTGTGTCTACGTAAATCAATAAGGGGCTGCCAAGAAGTTATGAATATAGCCTGGAAGCTGGAGTCTTGCACAAAAATTCTAGTGGTTGCCTGCATTAAGAGAGGCCCCACACATTAAGTAAAAGGCATGTCAAACAAAAAAATAAAGGAGGAGCCTGTGCATTGTAGGGAGATTCTCGCAAATGGCTATTTGGCCAACAACATTGTTTGTTTTTGTCTCTCTGGTGTTGTCAGTGGAAGGATATGAGGAGGCTCACACAAAGAAAATTGGAGGCCTCATGTGCATGTAAACTTAGGAAGCCTATGCAAAATTCAAAAGATGGCCTCACGCATTTGAATAGGAAGCAACAAATTCACGTAGAGAATAAGTGAATGGTGGAGTTGGGTGGTAACTTTGTGAGATTGGGTATTTCGGATATATCCCACATTCTTCCTGGCACGTGTGTATTAGTTATTTATAAGGAATGATGCTTAGGAGTGTTGTAAAGTAAAGAGAGAAAGAGGCATGTGGAAGCCTCTGCCTGTGTGGGCCCACCTTGGAGCATGTATCAGCTGGGCACTTAGAGACATTTTGAAAGATCATTTAAAACACTCAAAAACATTATCCCACATTCATCTAGAATGGGGAAGTTCAGGGGTTTATAAACAACTCTACACACATTGAAGCTAGATCAAAGAGCAAGAGGCTCTACTCACGCGAGCTCTCAGAGGTGCCTTGGGATGCATGTTGGCGGGCCCTAAATGAAGATATTTTCCAAAAGAGTGACAGTGATAGCAAGGACAAGGGGGACACATGGCATTTGGTCATGCAGTGACGAGATGAAACCGCTAAGTAGGGAAAAATCTGGAGACCTGGAGAACACAGTTAGTCAGGCAGTCATCAGACACTGGTGGTTAAGGACCAAATGTTGCATGATTCAGAGACTGTTGTAGTCACCCAGTCTCCATATCTTGCTAGTTAAATGCTTAAAGTCCGAAGATCTAGCAGGCGGTTAGTCGTGTAGTCGCGAGATGCTAACAATTAGAGGCCAAGAATCTAGAGATCATGAGATTTTCAAAGTCACCAAGTCACCAAAAGAGCATTCTGAGACATGGAGACTCCATGATTGCATCCTAGTCACCAGAGGATCTAAAGATTTGAAGAAGGGTTGCCGCTAGGTCGCCTAACCATTCAGAGATTCAGAGACAAAGCTTAGTCACCCAAATGCTAGATTTAATTCAAGGTTAGCAAATCATTCAGAGATTAAGAGACTTGTGTATTCACTTGTTCTCTGAATAAACCCATGGTTAGAGAAATTTTTTAGAGACTCAAAGATCAAAGGAAATCTCCTAGTCTCCAAATTAAAGGTTAAGGTTGAGGTTTGTCTAAGCATCCAATCTCATCGTGACACTTGGCAAATTTTGGTGAAGTTTGAGCATAGAAGCCAGACTTAAAACACAAAATCAATTTAAAATATGATAAAGTTTAGACTTAGGAGATAGATTTGAAATATTTAAATGATAGAGTGTGCTTAGAAGATTAAAGCCTATAGATTCATTTTTTAACGAAATATGGGCATATAATATGTTTCCAGAAATGCCAGAAGACAAGGAATGCATTGGTGGTGGTTAGAATCAGATTTGATTGAGTTGGTGAGAGCAGTAATGCCTTCTTTAATCTGACATCAGATTTTGAGGGAGATATTTTATTTCAGACATGATTAATTTGTAGATCTGGCATAGGGGAGTGAGTCATATCTTTTGCAGAATCTGATTACTTGCAAATTGGTTTTCCTTTTGTTGAGCTTTCCTTGGTTTCATTTGAAGTCAGATTTATTTATTCTTCCAAGGCCTTCACTATTGTTTTGATTTTCTCAAGGGAGGAAGTTGATTTCTCAGGGATATCTTGCAGAGGGAATGAACAAATTATATATCAGTTGAGTCATCAAAAGTGTTTTGTCTCTCCACCGATTGAAGGGCCTCAATTTGTTTTTTGTCTTCTCTATTTTAGGTTTAGGGAAAACATCTGAAGCTTGTTACATCCTTACCCGTTAAGGATTCAAAGATTTTTTGGGCTATAAATTAGCAGTTGTATCTTTTTAAAAGATGATGAATGTTGAATATTTTTCTCTGCAGAGCATATTTCCAAACTATGTGTCTAAGTTCCTGAACTTCAAGTTTTGTATGTATTGAGATAGGCTCATTTTCAATAAGATACATTGCAATTTATGTCTTATATTGTTATTGTCTCTTGGCTTTATGTTCTACTCTTGTATCTTTTAATTTGTAAGGCATTTAAAAACATACTGGTTGTAAGGAAACTAGTCTAATTGATTGTGAATTTCTTCCAAGGAAAGGATTAAATTCACATAAGTAATTTCAGAGAGTAAACATATTTGTTAGGATTTGATGACAACAACATAAGATTGAAAGGATAGTTTGTAAGGCATTCTATTTAGATTGCATGTAGTTTGTAAGGCATTCTACTGTATTTCCTTGAAATCTTCCTGTGGATTAACATTCAGACACTTTTTCCCAATGGATTAGGCATTGGTTTTATTTATGTGATGTAGTTATCTTTCAGTCATCAAGAACAAAATATCATTACCAGTACATTTTACTTTTTTAAGTTTCTATATGTTTTGGGGGAACTGTATCTAGGTGGTATAGTTCATATTGCTGATTCCTTAAAGAGAGAATCCAAAGGTTAACCTTCCTTGAGTTAAACTCATAAAAAGAAGAAGGATGAATGTCCTTATACCACTGTTGTATGCTACTACATTTGTAGTTTCTTTTGTTATGTTCTGTATCAGGATATTCTTAGCTATTTACAAAGTAATCTTTTCTTGAGGTGTTTTAAAGCATAAATAGCATAACAGTGAATAAATTGATCCACTATTTGAGTTTACTTGCATTATAGTAATTTACATAGGCAATAGCTACCTAAGTCCTATGGAGCTCAAAGTAGAAGGAGGATCTTATCCAATCCTCATCAATTAGACTCTTTCTTGTCAAAATTGAGAGTTCACAAATCTAAGAATTAAGCATATCTATTTACCAAGTTTGATCCTGCAAGAAAAAGGTCTAAAAAATTGGTGACTCTACTGGGGATTTGAAGTAATTTGCAGTAAATAATTCAGGTTTATCAAGTTGAGGTAGACTCCTGGCTTTTTTTTTCTAAATCCAGTCGTCTACCATATCCATTTGAGGATAGAGTTATAAATCTTTGTAAATCTAAAAGTCCTTCAAATCATATTTACCAGCTTGGTTATTGTTGTTGTTAAAAGAGATTCTGAATATCTTCTTGGTAAAGAAATGTGTCAAATCCTGTTGACTTGCTAAAAGTCTACTATCTTTTTTGAAACCCAGCTTGTCCTTGTTTTATTAAATTTTTATACATTCTCACAGCAGTGAGTGGCGAATCTGAAAGATCTCTACACCAGTGTGTACTTAGATGAAAGAAAATTTATGATTAGTTGGGAACACTTGCAACAAGGATCTAGTAGATGCTCGAAAGATTCAGTGGTGAATGAAAAAATTAGAAAGAAATTTAGAAGGATAGTAACAAAAGAATTTTCCCAAGTATTCCTCAAGTTTTATGAAATAAATTGTTTCCTTGCTAAGTGAAGAAGTCACTAAAAGAAGGAATATAGATCTGAAGTGTTTGGTCATACTTCTGGTTTTACATTTTTCAATCATCAAATTCAGAAGTATGGTATGATCTTATGTGAAATAATTACATGGTTGGATCGAAATATTTGTGAATGAGAAGATGTGTTGTTGATAAATAGTGCAATGGAGATTCTAGATCCAATAGATCAGGATATGTTGTCTATATCTAAAATTTGTCCAGTGGATCTTGAAAAAATTCAAAAGGATATTGCATTGTTTAATCAGAAAATACAAGACCAAACTATATTGTTTTTGAAAAGACATGTAGGAGAAATAAGTGAAGAATCCATACATGTATTTTATGAAAAGTTTTCCAATGCATATAATAAGTTTTTGGAAGGGATTGAACTCTAAGAGTCTGCATATTTTCATTTGTTCTTAGAGATTTGTATGCCTAAGTCAGTAAAATGGTTTGCAAATTGTAAAGAGGAAGGTGTTGAACTTGTTAAAAAATGGATAAATGAGTTTGAAGAATGTAAATCTGAAAGTATTAATGATGTTGACTCTAGTTATGATGAAAATGCTGACTACGATGCTAATAGTGAAGTAGATGAATATCAAGATGCCAAAGATGAAAATCTAGTTGTGGATGTTTCCATTGGATTCGAAGATTTTTTTTATTATTAGCATGGTAGGACAAACCTCTGTTCTTAGTTTAGGGAAGAGTCTTGTGATCAGAAAGAAAGTAATTATTATGTGCATGAGAGTAGCTATGATGATTCTTTTTCCGAAAATGATGTGAGCCAAGAGACTTCAATCCTTGTTCCCAATTAACAAGATATTTGCAATAGTAAAGGAGAGGTTAAAGCCAATGAAAATGAAGTCCAAAGTTCATTAAGCAGTGAAGAAATATCAAAACTACTAGCTGCTAATTTTTAGAGGTGTGCATCAAATGTAAACCCTACTTTGCAATGCCCAAATGATATATGCTTTGATAATGAAGACATGCAACTGGATGCTAAGTATGAAACCTATGCTGGTTTTCTTTTTCCTACTTTCGAGGCAAACAATGTGCAAGATGGAAATGCATATGACTGGAAAAAATCTGATTATGTTGCATATGATGAATATGATGACTCATATGTTGTTGTGGATTCAGATTTTGATGAGTTTGATGTGGATGATTCTTGTGTATATCAGAATACTGATTACTCCTTTAATGAGAGTGAGAGATTTACATGTGTGTTTTCAAATTTGCCAATGGCAAATAAATTAATATTTGATGATCCATTTTCAGATTTAGAGGATGTTTGTAAAGGCTCTGGTCAGCAAGCTATATTAGGTCTTATGCAATCATTTTTTTGTGTGAAAGAGTGCCATCCTAGTTTGCAAATCAGTGTTGAGAATGAAGCTTATGTTTTGGTGCAAACTAGTGTTCATGAGGAGTTTGATTTCATCCATGAAAAGGAGCTGGAATGTTTTCTTTTTTAGCTTGTCAGAGATGGTCAAGGGTGTGATTCTTTTATGTCACAAAATAATCATAATTTTCAATATTGTGTTGATTCCCAAGTATTCATGGATAATGATTATGCTGGTGGTTTTTACTATGATATGCTGATAAGAATTTGCAGCATGATTAATCAACCATATGACAGTGGTAATTTCAGCTTACCTCTAATCCATGGAAATGAGAATCAAGTTTTTGATAGGGGTAAGTGGTGATTTCAATTTGATGGTTGTTGGCCATTTGAAAATAATGTGTATATTGTAAAGGCACTTTTCTTTCAGTTGTGTGTTAGGTGTTTTGTGTTTTCAATAAGGAACTGGTTTTCGAAAGGTTGAAAAGAAGTCTAATTTTTGAGTGGTCTGCTTCACCAAGAGATTCTAAATTCTCTATGTGCTCACAAGGGGCATGTGTCCCCAGATAGAGCCACTGTTAGTACTCTCAAATTTGGCCTAAATTTGAGAGTACCAATTCAAAATTTCTCTAAGGCAAGGTGAGTACCCCTGGAAATGTTTTGAAGATGCCTACTTGAAGTGCAAGTAAAATGTGACTTGATGATTTTCATGACATACCAATTGGGGAACATGTTAAAAACCTATCATGGGGTAGATGTAATGGGTCACAACTTTCAGTTATAAGTTTTGATGAGTTTTCGAGATAGTTGTTTAAAGGTGTTCATTTAAATCTGCATTCTGCATATTGCTTGATTGTAGCAAATGGCCTACTTTGCATGATTGCATATTTGACTTGATAGTGTTTCATGATATAAGGATGGGTCTAAGGTGTTGTAGGCATGAGAGAGAAGCTTTAGTTTCACTTGCAGATTTATATGAGTTCATATGATAGGTTTGCTAGAGCAATTTTGTTTGCAATTTACGTTGCTTCTCATAATGTGAAAGTGCAGAATTTTGAATGCCCTACTTTGAAGTCTTGCAACTTGCCAATCTGATTTTGTTTGCAGTAATTTGTCATGATGAATTTATTTAGTTAATTTGTCAATCTGATTCTGTTTACAGTTTCTAATATTTTAATGAAGATCAGTAGTACAGTTTAGTCAGAGGCCCTGTTCGTGATGTTATATCTTGAATAGCGCAATTGGTCATATCAAGAAAATGGTACCCCTGCATTATACACCAAATTTACCTTAATTTGGCAAGCTCTCAAACCTTGAGGTTTTTTGTATGCACACTTTCCCAAACTCTTTTCATTTGCAAAAAATTTTATTTCTCATGTCTTGTTCTATATTTCCAAGTGGTTACCTTCAAGGGGCTCCCAAATTTGTTTGGTTGATCATCATGAGCTACCCTCTTGGATTCATGCTCTCCATATAACATATTTCCAATACCCAGAAGCTCAGGTCTTCAGGAGGTCGCTTGACTTGTTTTCAAATTCAGAACCAGATGCATTTCATTGTTTTTGACAAGGTAAATTGCAGAATTATTCTAAAGAGGCAACTTGGATGTTTTAAATCTTTTGACGTGTTTAGTTTCATCAGATATCACTTTTCAATATGGAAGAATGCTAACCATAGAACGTGTGTGCCCAACGCCATGTCTCGATTACTTGATTTTGTCAATTTTTAAAGCTAGTTCCTAAGGCAAGTTAATGTTACTTGGCAACCTTGCTGAGATGTGAAGAATGAGTGGTGTGGCCAATTTTTCTGATGCCCTATGGTTTTTTCTTATCAAGTGACTGTATTTGATTAAGCAAAGGTATTTTTTGACATGTTGTGCATACACATCTTAAGTGGGATGTTCTGGATGTGCACACTACAATGACGGTTGTATGCAAGAAGTGTAAGGCTACCAGCCAAACAAAATTAATTTAAGGAAATAGGATTCAAATGTGGAAGCATATGCTAATATGACTCAAAGATTTTTTTGTTCATAGCATTGTGAGGCTTGAAGAAAAGAGAGAAAGGTGCATTAATTTTTGTATAAGTATCCATAGGGTACGTGAATTTCTTGACAAAATGTCGCAAGATGACACCATCTCAAACAATGAAATGTTTGTTGCAGTCAATGCACAAATACATAATTCGCTAAATGAGATATTTTAAAATGATTGTGTGCGAAGTGCATATGGAAGGGTGCATGAATTAACATGGCCCTTATGGCTTAGAGTGCATGCTATAAGTCCTTATGGCTTGTACATGAATTAACATGGCTAGCATATGCAAATGCATGTTGGTGCGTAAAACAAAGTGGCTGCCTGCCTCACGCTAAGAAGGATGGCACATTTTGGCATCCAAAAAAAATGGGAGGTTCTTGCGCAAGGAAAGAGCTGCCAGCAAGGTGAAGTAATAGTGAAATAATGGTATGGATATTGATTTTAAATTTGAATCTGGCATTAGCTGCCAATAAAAAAAGCAATGCATGAAGAGGATTAGTTGCCAGTGCATAAAAGGAAATCCAATGCAAGCCACCCAAGGGTGAGTTTCCAAATGAATGCCCACACAATATTCTAAGGAGACTACCTGCAAGATAAGGAGGCTCACACATTGGCCATGTGAACAGCCAATCAAAGAAATAGTGGCTGGAGTGTGATAAAAAAAGGAGACTCACACATTTGTGAGAAAAAGCTCATGTGAATATTTTTTGAGCTTAGAAAGCTAGTGCAAGAATGAAATGTTTTGGAGGCATGCTCATGCAATACAAAGAAGAGGAAATACCTATGCACCAAGGGATATGGAGATTGGGGGCATGCACAAGGGGACTGGTTCATTTTTTTTTCTCAGAGCCTTACACAATGGCAGCTCATGCATGAAGAGAGAGGGCAAGGTGTCCACACAATAAATAGAGAGCTCACATATATATGAAAAGTGAGTGTGCCTACGTAAATCAATAAGGAACTACCAAGAAGTTATGAATACAACCTACAAGCTGGAGTCTTGCACAAAAAATCTAGTGCTTTCCTACATTAAGAGAGGCCCCATGCATTAAGTAAAAGGCATGTCAAACAGACATATAAAGAAGGAGCCTGCACATTATAGGGAAACTCCTGCAAATGGGTGTCTGGGAAACAAAATTGTTTGTTGTTGTCTCTCTGGTGTTGTTACTGGAAGGAAATGAGGAGGATCACGCAAATAAAATTGGAGGCCTGATGCACATGTAAACTTAGGAAGCCTGCACAAAATTCAAAAGATGGCCTCACGCATTTGAATAGGAAGCAGGAAATTCATGCAAAGGATAAGTGAATGGTGGAGTTGGGTGGTAACTTTGTGAGATTGGGTATTTGGGATATATCCCACATTCTTCCCGGCATGTGTGTATTAGTTATTTATAAGGAATGATGCCCAGGAGTGTTGTAAAGTAAATAGAGAAAGAGGCATGTGGAAGCCTTTGCCCATGTGGGCCCACCTTGGAGCATGTGTCAGTTGGGCACTTAGAGACATTTTGAAAGATTATTTAAAACACTCAAAAACATTATCCCACATTCATCCAGAATGGGGGAGTTCAAGGTTTTATAAACAACTCCACACACATTTAAGGGAGATCAAAGAGCAAGAGGCTCTACTCACGCGAGCTCTTAGAGGTGCCTCGGGATGCATGCTGGTAGGCCCAAAATGAAGATATTTTTCATAAGAGTGATGGTGATAGTGAGGACAAGGAGGAAACATCACAGTTGGTCATGCAATCATGAGATGAAACTATTGAGTAGGCAAAAATCTAGAGACCTAGAGAACACGGTTAGTCACACAGTCACCGAATGCTGGCGGTTAAGGACCAGATGTTGCGCAATTTAGAGATTGTTGTAGTCACCCAATCTCTAGATCTTGGTAGTTAAATGCTTGAAGTCTAAAGATCCAGTGGGTTTGAGAATCCAGAGATCATGAGATTTTTGAAGTTGCCAAGTTGCCAAAAGAGCATTCCGAGACTTGGAGACTGCATGATTGCATCCTAGTCATCAGAGGATCCAGAGACTTGGAGAAGGCTTGTCACCAAGTTGCCTAACCATTCAAAGATTCAGAGACAAAGCTTAGTCACACAAATGCCATATTTAACTCAAGGTTAGAAAATCATTTAGAGATTAAGAGACTTGTGTATTCCCTTGTTCTCTGAATAAACCCATGGTTAGAGAAATTGTTCAGAGACTCAAAGATCAAAGGTCATCTCCTAGTCTCCAAATCAAAGGTTAAGGCTGAGGTTTGTTCGAGCATCCAATCTCATCATGACACTTGGTGAATTATATTGAAGTTTGAGCATAAAAGCTAGAGTTAAAATGCAAAAGGAATTTAAAATATGATAAAGTTCAGACTTAGGAGATAAATTTGAAATATTTTAATGATAGAGTGTGCTCAGAAGATTAAAGCCTAGAGATTCAATTTTAATGAAATGTGGGCATATAATATATTTTCAGAAACTCCAAAAGACAAGGAATGCATTGGCGGTGGTTAGAATCAGATTTGATCGAGTTGCTAAGAGAAGTAATGCCTTTTTTAATCCGAGATCAGATTTTGAGAGAGATATTTTATTCCAGACATGATTAATTTGTAGATCTGGCATAGGGGAGTGAGTCATATCTTTTGAAAAATCTGATTACTTGCAAATTGGTTTTTCTTTTGCTGAGCTTTCCTTGGTTTCATTTGAGATCAAATTTGTTTATTCTTCCAAGGCCGTCACTGTTGTTTTGATTTTCTCAAGGGAGGAAGCTGATTTCTCTGGGATATCTTGCAGAGGGAATGAATAGATCAAATATTAGCTGAGTCATCAGAAGTGTTTTGTCTCTCCACCGATTGAAGGGCCTCAATTTGTTTTTTGTCTTCTTTGTTTTAGGTTTAGGGAAAACATCTGAAGCTTTTTGCATCCTTACCCGTTAAGGATTCCAAGATGTTTTGGGCTATAAATTAGCAGTTGTAGCTTCTGGTTAAAAGATGATGAATGTTGAATATTTTTCTCTGCAAAGCAGATTTCCAAACTATGTGTCTAAGCTCCTGAACTTCAAGTTTTGTATGTATTGAGATAGGCTCATTTTCAATAAGATACACTGTAATTTCTATCTTATATTGTTATGGTTTCTTGGATTTATGTTCTACTCTTGTATGTTTTAATTTTTAAGGCATTTAAAAACATACCGGTTGTAAGGCAACTAGTCTAATTGATTGTGAGTTTCTTTCAATGAAAGGATTAAATTATCATAAGCAATTTTAGAGAATAAACATATTTGTTAGGATTTGATGACAACAACATAAGATTGAAAGGATAGTTTGTAAGGCATTCTATTCATATTGCATGTAGTTTGTAAGGCATTCTACTGTATTTCCTTGAAATCTTCTTGTGGATTAACATTCAAACTCTTTTTCCCAATGGATTAGGCACTAGTTTGATTTCTGTGATGTAGTTATCTTTCAATCATCAAGAACAAAATATCATTACCAGTTAATTTTAATTTTTTAAGTTTCTATATGTTTTGGGGGAACTGTATCTAGGTGGTATAGTTCATTTTGTTGATTCCTTAAAGAGAGAATCCAAAGGTTAACCTTCCTTGAGTTAAACTTTGAAAAAGAAGAAGGATGAATGTCTGTATACCACTATTGTATGCTATTACATTTGTAGTTTATTTTTTTAAGCCTTGTATTAGGATATTCTCAGTTGTTTATAGAGTAATCTTTTATTGAGGTATTTTAAAGCATAAATAGTATAACAGTGAAGAAATTGATCCACTATTTGAGTTTACTTGCAATATAGTAACTTACACAGGCAATACCCATCTGAGTCCTATGGTGCTCAAAGAAAAAGGAGGATCTTATCCAATCCTCATCAATTAGACTCTTTCTTGTCAAACTTGAGAGTTCAAAAATCTGAGAATTAAGCATATCTATTTACCAAGTTTGATCTTGAAAGAAAAAACTGTAAGAAAACTAATATTTCTTATATTTTAGTATAGCCAAAATAAATAGAAGACAAGAAAAATGTGCTTCAACTACCTAATACACTTGATAAAATTGAATCAAAGCCTTTATAAAGACAAGAAGTTGAGGAGAGCTCTACAAGTTCTCAATCATCAGAGGAAGAAGAGGAACTTGAACTTGAGCTTGTTCAAAGGTCTATTAGACAAAGAAAACTACCCAAAAGGTATGGATATTCTCTAGATGATTTGAGATGAATATTTTCTTTGAATGCTAATATTGATGAACTAATATTTGTAGAAAAGGATCTTAGTATGAATGATTCATAGTCCTAAATATTGTCCATGGATGAAGAGATGGTAGCTTTTAAAAGGAATGATACATGAGACCTTGTACCATTTCCTAAGGATGGAAGCATGTTGGTTGTAAATGGGTGTTCAAAAAGAAGATAGGTTCAGATGGAAGCATTGAAAATTACAAAGAATGATTAGTAGCAAAACATTACTCTTAGGTTGAGGGAGTAGATTATTGTGAAATTTTTTCTCATGTAGCCAAAATGATATCCATATAGTTTTCTCTTTCTATTACAGTATTTGATGATATAGAGATCTAGAAAATAGATGTAAAAACAAATTTCCTTCATGGAGATTTGGAGGAGAAATTTATACGACATAGCTAGAGCACTATATGGTGAAAGGTAAAAGTCATTTGGTATGTAAGTTAAAGAAATCCATGTATGGTTTAAAATAGAGTCATAGTGGTGTGGGAGAACCTCAATAAATGAATGTAATACCAAGAGTATGATAGGGTTAAGTAGGTTAGGAATGATATAATAGAACCTCAAGATTCATTTCGGCACAAAATGTATTGGTTTGATTTAGTTGTAAGCCAAAGTTGGCATTCAAAGTACACTTAGGGCCTTATAGCACCATTTAGGGTCATAAGTCTAAACATTGTAAAATGACCTAAAATGGAGGTATTGGTGATGTAACCTAATTTTTGGACTATTTTAACCATATAAAAGTCCAAAATGATGCGTTGGAGGTCTTAGGTTAGGTAGGAGGTCACATGGAAACAAGTTGTACAATAGTTGTCAAGTAACTTTTGGTGAAAAGTTTCTCAATTGTGCATAAACAATCAGTTGATTTAAAAATTAGTTGGATATGGTTTAAAATAGTTGGAATAAGAATTTTTAGGCTTCAATGGTCCTCTGATGTATGGCTGGATTTATTTGAAGAAATTTTGGAGAAATAAATAGTTGGAACATTCTAAAATTCTTGTGGTTTTTATGTGTAAATGCATGTGTAAGGATTGGTAGATTAGATCAATTGTGTGTTCCTAATAATTTCTTGAGTTAGCTTCATAATTAAAGTGGTTTGAGGTCTGCAAGTTATCTCTATTGCATTTGGCAAGTAAATCTCTCTCAGCAGGTCTGAAACCCTCACTTTCTAAGGGTTTGGAAGAAATAATGTCTTTTGACCTATCATCCTCTAGTCAAAACTCATGAAACCCTAGAGTTTGATAGGTCCTTGTATGTACTCTAGAATTATGCAGGTTTTAGAGTGGGCCAAAATAGTGGTGATTTTTTGCAAGAAGTCCTAAGCCTGGCATCTCTATGTGATAGGTAGAGATGTGAGTGATCAAAGTTGGATGATCATGTGAAAGGATCAAGGAAGGGGTTTAGATGAATGAGAAGTGTTTTTTGAAGGAATTAACTTATGTTGGAAGACTAATAAAGGTTGGTTTTGATCAAATATAACAAGAACTAGTAAGTAACCCTGTGATCTAGGCCTAATAAGACCTATTAACCCTCTAGTGTGGAAATGGTTTAGTAGTCAGTGAATTGGTTGGGCACCCAATCTTGGAGTATTGTTTGTGCCTTACAAAAGGGTATCTGGAAAGTTCTTCTATTTTTCTAGGTCATCATAGAAGAACAATTCATCCTCTATTTACCCGATTAGGAGACCTAATTAGAATTAAGCCTATTCAAAGAGTGTATGAGTACAATCTGATGAAGGGGTGGATTTGGATTTGTCTAACTTGTTTAACCTTATTTTTTTGGATATAAAAGATCTTTACAAGATTCTGTGTGATGAATTGGTCTTGTGGTCCTTTAAAACCCCTAAAACCACAAGTTAAGCCCACATAATGATACAAAGGTGTGAAAGCCTTCAGTTGTTTATTTATAAGTTATCCTATTAGGAACATATATGAGCCTTTGATTTTGTCAAAGTGCTCAAGTGAAGAATTGCATTTTAGTAGGGATCTCTTGATGTAAAGGTTTAGTAAGGTGGGAACCTTAGGTCATCTTTCTTTAGATGTAATTGAGTCTAGGGATTCAAACCATTATTTTTCCTCCTCATCATAGTGGTATCAAAGAGATAATTAGATCTTTTGAATGGTGTTCACTTAGTGTATGTCAAAGGAAGAAGTAGAGACAGAGGCTAACACAATGCCTCCCAAGAATATGTCCCAAGATACAAGGATGAAGTTGGTTGAAGAATTGCTTGAAACCAAACTTGAATAGTTTAAGATATCAAAGGGTGAGGACATAGAATATGATTGGGACATGGATGAAGAAGGGGAGCAAGGAGAAGATAAAACCCTAGACAAGTAGTAGAGTTACCTATGATCAGTGAAAACCTAATCTATCTTGAAAGGCATAGATCATTAAAACATTAGTGAACTTGAATCTAACAACATAGTCTTAAGCTTAAATAGAAAAATGAATACAAAGACACTAAGATAGAGCTTAAATGGGAGCACCCTGTCACTGTTTGATTTGCTCACACTTAAGGGATGTGGGTGTGGTCTTGAATCTCTTGAAGCATATCCCTAATGATGATTAGGAGATATTAGGATAGGTTAGGGACCATAAGAACCCCATAATGGCACAAAAATAGGTATAGAACACCCATTTTTCCCCTAAGGCCCTAAGGATCCTAAAAAGTCAAGAATGCAATCTAAGCTATTTATGAGTAATCTATGATTGTTTTTAGACCAAAAGAAATATGATATGATGCTATGCTATGCAAAAAAATGAATGAAACTATGATTTATCCATTAGTTATATGCTAAGATGTGTTAGAAAGCTTGAAGAAACAAATAAATCTAACAATTATGAAAAAGCTTTAAGGATCTAGAGCTATTCTAGCATTATAACTCTACTTTATATGAGTGATGTAAATTCTATGTTTTCTCTTGGGAAGTGAGGGTATTTATAGGATTTGGGAAGGGCTTGGGTTAGGAGGATGAGTTAGGGTTAGGAGTAAGGTTTGAGGTAGAGTAAGAGGTATGGTTTGGGGTATGGTAAGGTTTAGCCTGGGTTAGGGGTTGCTCACACGTGTGAGCAACACTAGGGAAGTGTGCAAAGAGAACATGTGTGGAAGAAGAGACATGGGTCCCTTTATGAGGCTGTAAGAAGACTAATCTATCTTGAAAGGTGTAGATCATTCAAACATTAGTGAACTTGAATCTAACAACATATTCCTAAGCTTAAACAGAAAAATGAATACAAAGACACTTAGATAGAGCTTAAACGGGAGCACCCTATCACCATTTGATTTGCTGTCATTTTAGGGATGTGGGTGTGCTCCCGAATCACTTGGATCATATCCCTAATGATGATTAGGAGATATTAGGATAGGTTAGGGACCATAAGAACCCCATAATGGCATAAAACTGGGTATAGAACACCCATTTTTCCCCTAAGGCCTTAAGGATCCTAAAAAGCCAAGAATGCAATCTAAGCTATTTATGAGTAATCTATGATTGTTTTTAGACCAAAAGAAATATGATATGATTCTATGCTATGTAAAAAAATGAATGAAACTATGATTTATCCATTATTTCTATGCTAAGATGTGTTAGAAATCTTGAAGAAACAAAGAAATCTAACAATTATGAAAAAGCTTTAAGGATCTAGAGCTATTCTAGCATTATAAATCTACTTAATATGACTAATGTAAATTCTATGTTTTCTCTTGGGAAGTGAGGGTATTTATAGGATTTGGGAAGGCCTAGGGTTAGGAGGATGAGTTAGGGTTAGGGGTAAGGTTTTAGATAGAGTAAGAGGTATGGTTTTGGGTATGGTAAGGTTTAGCTTGGGTTAGGGGTAGCTCACACGTGTGAGAAACACTAGGGAAGTGTGCAAAGGAAACATGTGTGGAAGAAGAGACATGGGTCCCTTTATGAGGCTATAAGAAGCCTTAAAGAGTGTGTAAGAAGCTTAAATGAGTGTGTAAGGCTCATTAGGGGAAGGGTTTGACCAAAAGTCAAAGAGGACTTGGATTAGCTTAGGAAATGTAGGAAACATCTCCTAAGTAGGTTTGGGAAAAATTTAGGGAAGATTGGAAGGGTTTAGGAATGTCTAGAAGATTCTAGGTTTTTGTGTCTTTAAATAAATATAAAATTTATTTTGGGATTGTGACATCATTTATTGAATATTGATTCAATAAAGATAGGAAAATCATTAAAATTTGATTTAAATGCTTTGGGGAGGGATTATTTAGTTAAATATGTTTAATTAAAATAAAGGGATTTAATGACATAAAAATATATTAATTAATTAAATAATTAATTAATTAGTAAATGATGATGTCATCAGGGGTTTTTGGAAAATAAAAATACTTTTATTTTCTAAAGGATTTCTAGGTGTCTACATTTTTCCCCTCCTTGATGCGATGCCGCAAGGGGCATGGCATCAAAGATAAGAAAATAAGATGCCCTAGGCTATAATTTAGAGGAATAAGGGGTTGTGCCCCCTCAAGAAAATAACACAAAGAGAAAACATTGTGGAATTTTCTTGAAAGGAAACAGAAGGGGAAAGACCAAGGAAGAAGGGGAGATTAAGAACCAAGCTTCCAAGAGAAAATATGGATGAATGCAAGATGAAAATGGAATGCAAAATGCAGGATGCAGCTACATGAAGATGCAAGATGCAAGATTAATCTAGATGATGTTGGATGCAGGGGGATTTTTAGGAGCTCCAAGTGTAAATGTGGAGGGCACAACCTAGTTTTATATAGCAATGCTAGAGAACTACCAAGGTTACAAAAGAACACAAGGCTTCATCACCAGCGTTGCATAGGACTGATGTGAAAAAGACATGTAGGGTTGCCCCAACATCACACATGAATCCAAGAAGAAGCATGGTAGAAATGATGTTGGAGAAACCACAAGAAAATGACATTTTCCTAGTGCACCATGTAACCAACAAGATCACATGTGAATCGTGCAAGGGTCATGTTTGAATAACTCACAGAAAAAATCAAAAGATCAAAAGGACCTTGCCCCAGATTGCCCTCATTCATAGTACACCATGATATAAAGGATCGTGGTGACTTTGAGGAGAGGAAACAATGAGAAGCCATAAAAGATTAACAAGATCCAGAGGACAAAATCCAAGACCAAAATGATAACTCCAAAAGACATCCTTTGCCAAGGAGAGAGATTTGATTTGATTGATGGTGGGAAGATTGGTCTGAATGTGTGGAAGGATGCATCAACATAGACCTAGTGTGATTGGTGGAAGATTAGGTCTGACAGGAGTAAGGATACATCCTCAAGGACCCATTGATTGATGAGAGAATGAGTGTTGTTTTTTGCTAGAAAATGATGAGGTTTAAGGATAATCAGTGCAATCAAGAATAGTCAACAATTGATTTTGTTGAAGTACAAGGTTGGGTAGGACAAGATTTTTGATCAAATGCTATTGCAAGACTGACAAGGATATGTACAACAAGACACAACAATATGTACAACAAACGGGGAAAGATTTACAACAAATATGTACAGAAGCTCAGGATTGGGGATAGGAAGATATCACTATATAGGATATATATAGGAAGGATTGCATTATACAAGATATGGTATAAGATATGATACACGATATGGATAGGCTGGATTGCAGATTTTCTTAAGGATTAAAAATAGAGGAATGTTGGGGGATGGTGGTGGGGATGGGGATGGTAGAAAAAGGATTGGGTTTTGGGTTGGGGGGAATGGGATTTTGATAGATAATGACTCGGTTCACTATGTATGGCACCTGTTTGCTAGGTTTTCACCAACATACTCATCCAAGGCACTTGAATTGCCAAGTTTTCACCATTGGATGAATGATTTTTTTCTTTACATTTTTTCTTTTTTTATTTTTTGTATTTTTTTGCTTTTTCCAATTTTTATAGATTTTCTAAATATGTAGGATCTGGTTCAGGCATAGAACCTCTTCAAATGGATAATGTTGATAGGATCAGTCAAGGGTTCACCTTCTAGTGTAGATAGAGGATAGGCTCTAGAGCTAAAGCATGTTGTGACACCTAAAAAGGATATTGTGATATCCTCGACGATAAAGGGTGTTGGCTACAAGAGTGTAGCAGGAAGCTCTGGGAGTTAAGTTTTGGCATTAGTTATTGGTGAGATGTGGAGATATGATACCATTTTTTAGATATGCATGGATGTCATGGTACCATGGGGACTGAGGACCAACCAAGACACACACCATTTCTGTATCAACATTTGCATAAGCAGGCATGTGTAGCTGCTTGACTAAAAACTCATACTGATTTGAATCACAAGGGATCTCCAATAAGTATTTGATGGTTGTCATTATGTCAGCTGCTTTGTTTTGAAACCTTGGTATCTGAGTGAACTGTAGATTCAGGAAATAATCTTTTAGTCTATCCACCAATTCTTTGTAGGTTAGCAACTTGTCATCCTTTGTCTAATATTCATCTAGGACTTTCTTGATAATCAACTGTGAATCTCCAAACACTTGTAGTTCTGTGATGTTCCATTAGATAGTTTTTTTGAGACCTAAGATGAGTTTCTCATATTCTGCAATGTTATTAGTACATGGGAATCCCAATTTGAATGATTTTGGAATATAGTCACCTTGAGGTGTGATGAATAGGATTCCTACTCCTGATCCATGCGATGTGTAGGATCCATCAAAGTATAGCTTCCACATAGGTTGTTCTTAGATCATACATAGATTCTCATCAAGGAATTCCATGATTAGTGGATAGGCATCCACTAGTGGTACTTCTATTAGCTAATCAACAATTACTTTCCCTTTGATTGCTTTTCGATCTATATAATGGATGTCAAACTCGCTAAGTAGCATGACCCACTTTTCCATATGGCCTATGAGAGTTGTCCTTGATAACAGATACTTGAGTGGGTCTACCTTTGAAATGAGCCTGATTGTGTGGCTGAGCATGTAGTGTCTAATCTTTTGAGTTGTGAAGACCACTGCAAGGCATGCTTTCTCCATGGGTGAATAGTTAAGCTCATAGCCGAAAAGAGTTCAGCTGATATGGTAGATGGCTCTCTCTTTGTTGTCATCATCATGTTGTGCTAAGAGTGCTCCTAGTGTTGTAGTGGTCACTAAGATGTAGAGTATGAGAGGGCATCCTGAAACTGGTGGTACAAGGATGGGAGAGTTAGCTAGATATTCCTTGAGTTTGTCAAAGCTTTTCTGACAGATGGGATCCCATTTGAATCTTATGTCTTTGTAAAGTAGATGCATGAATGGTTGGCACTTTTATGTGAGCTATGAGATAAAGTGACGCATTGATTGGAGCTTTCCTTGTAGGCTCCTCAGTTACCTAAGTGTTCTTGGTGGAGGCATTTCTATTATAGCTTTGACCTTCTTGGGTTCGATCTCTATGCTACACCGTGAGACTATAAAGCCTAGAAGCTTTCTAGATGTTACACCAAAGACATTTCTTTAGATTTAGCTTCAAGCCATAATGTTGTAGGCGATTGAACACACTCTCAAGAATGATTAGGTGTTCACCTTGTGTTTTTGATTTTGCAATAATTTCATCCACATAGTCTTCTAGGATCTTGTGGATCATATCATGGAAGATAGATATCATTTCTCTTTGATATGTAGCTCTTGCATTCTTTAGCCCGAATGGCATCATGTTGTAACAAAAGGTACCCCATGGAGTTGTGAATATTGTTTTATGTTGATCTACTTCTGCCATCCAGATCTAATTATAGCCTGAAAACCCATCCATGAGTGACAACATCTCATGGCTTGTTGTAAGATATACAATCATGTCTATGTTGGGAAGTGGAAAATCATCCTTGGGACATGCCTTGTTTAGGTCCCTGAAAGCTATGCATATTTTGATGTTGCCTGAAGTCTTTATGACTGGTACCATATTGGAGATCCAATCTAAGTAATCAATGGCTCTGATGATCTTTTCTTAGAGAAGCTTTTTGAGCTTTGATTTTACTAACAAGGCTACTTTTGGTTGCATTTTTCTTAGCTTCTACTTGATTGGCCAATTAGGATCCACTGTAAGATTTTGCACAATGAGATTTGGATCGAGCCCAGGCATATGTGCATATGACCACACAAATTTTATGGTGGCTTCTTGGAGTAGTGCAGTGAGAGCCATTTCTTCACCCTCTGTTAAAGATGCTACAATGTAGGTGATTCTCAAACATTCTTATGTGCCCAAGTTGACTAGTTTAGTTTCCTCTATGATGATAGGTGACTACTTGGGTTTGTAATCCTGGATAGGAGGAAGAGGCAAGTCTCCATATTCTAGTGCTTGAATTGCCAAGTTTTCACTAGAAGATATGCCCTTTATTTTTACTTTTTTGGAATTAGAATGTGCCCAAGAGGGGTTTTCACTTTCTTTTTCACTTTTATGACTAAAGCTTGCCTCTTCCCCAAAATATCCTTTAGGGTTGAGCTTACAGATGTGAGTTAACTCTAAATCTTGATCTGATTGTGAGCTTGATGCCCCCATGAACTCTAGGATAGCTTCTGTACTTTGGAACTCATCGATGTGTGTGACACTTGGTTGATTCTAGTCTATGAGTTTGGGGTGGATGAGGGGAAGTTCTATGAGGTTAATGGTGAGTTGTTGGAGGATAGAAGTGCCTAGGAGGGTATCATCATCGAAGATTTCATCATAAGATTTATTTTCTTCCTCTTCAAGGATGTCTTTGATCTCTACGAGGTCATCCTGGCTATTCAAGAAGGGAAAGCTGGTCATGTTAGTGCCCCTAGTTGTGGTATTGGGATTTTGTATATGTAGGTGAGGGGTATTAAAGCCAAGACCTTGATGTTGTGGATTATTTGATGCTGTGATGGGTTCTTTTCTTTCACCTTCTTGTGGTCCTAGATGACCACCTTGATATTTCCATTGTTCAATGGCGTACTTGTGTGATTATGGATACTTTTCTTTGAAGTAACCAAGAAGTTGAGTGTCAAGTGGTGGGGGATCTTTGTAAAACCACCTATTGATGTCAAGGTCCATCTCTTGACTATTTATGTTGCCATGGGATACAAACATCATAGGTCCCATTTTCTTGATTTCATGATTTACTTCAGTGAGTTTTCTTTGGTGGTTTGGGTGCCCTTGCATATATGGATCAAGTGGGAGGGACCCTGCTACAAATGTGTCATTTAGGGTGTATTCACCATAGCCCTGGTTGTTGATCTTGATGAAAGAGAGAGTGGAAGTGAGGATAGTCTCTGGATCGCTATGGGATCAGGATGAGCTGGCAGCAGAAGTGCCAATATCAGTTCTGGGACAATGAGTGGAATGAGGGAATGATGCTTCCATCACACAACAGTATGCAAAGGGTTGGGGGTCTGCATGGATGGTGACCTCAATGACTTGATGCTGAAATTTGATTCACATATGATAAGTGGATCGTACAGCCTTGATGGAATGGATCCATAGTCAGCCGAGGAGGATGTTGAATGGTAGGTCAAGATCAAAAACATGGAAAATGGTGTCTTGTGTTGCTAGGTGTAGCTGGATAGAAAAAAATAATAGTACCTTTAGAGGTACACTCCAAGTTGTCATATTCCTTGATGGTGATGACTTCATGTGATATGTCAGCCTCCGTGAACCCTATCTGCTGAATGAATTTTAGAGTACACAAGTTTAGGGATGAGCCATTATCTATCATGATTCTTTTGATGGTACAATCTCTAACCATGATGATGATGTGGAGAGGGAGATTATGGTCAGGAGCAACAACTGGTATGTCAGATGGTTTGAAGGAAAGAGCACATGGTGTGGATAGATGTCCCACAAGGTTTTCAAACTAGATGGTGTTTATATCTGCAGGGACTTGTGGTTCATGGAGGGCTCAGTCAAGGATTTCTTGATGGAGGGGCGAAGTGCGGAGAGAAGGTCAAGGATGGAGATTTGGGATGGTGTGTTCCTGAGATGTTCTATAAGGTTGTGTTGGTCTTGTATGTGCACCAAAAATAGTTATCCGGCCTCTACGGGTGGTAACAACACATTGACTATCTTCTCCTTTAACGTGGATGACATTGACTATGGGCTCAACTTGGGTTATACATGCAACAAAATTGTCATAATTGATATAAGCAGTAGTATAGTCTTTGTGATTGACATAATCTCCTTGTTTTCCTTTGCCTTGGTTCTGATTAGGAGGATTAGAATTAGCTTGATTTTTTCTAGCATTGTGTTGAGGGAACACATTTTGATAGATCTGCAAATTGGCATTAGGAAAGGATTGTGTAGGTGTGTCCACTTGGATCTCCTTTTGGTCAATGAGATCTTGGATGTAATGCTTGAGTTTCATACATCTTAGTGTAGTGTGTCCTTTGACATGATGATAATCACAATACTCATGATCTTTATACCAGTTGGCCTTAGGGGTGACATCATCAAATTGTTGGATTGGTGGGTACATGACCAAGTGGTGTGAAGATCCTCTTCTGATAATTCTAGACTTTGGGTCTATTTTGATTGGGAGAAGTATTGATGGCATTAACCTGATTGGTTGGATTTCCTTGATGGGCTTGATGTGCTTATTGCTGATAGTTCTGTTTATTGTTTTGAGGCTGATATTGCTACATAGGTTGCTGATGAGTTTGAGGTTGTTGTTGATATGCAAGAATAGGTGTAGGACCGGCCACAATGATTTGGACATGCTTCGTGTCTATAGCTCCATCAGTGACTGCATTTTTGTTATGATTCCAGTAATAGGGTTTATCATTGTTGGGTTTACTTTGGGAATCATTTTTGTAATGACAGATTGCACCTTCATCTAGGAGACCTCTTTCAATATCTATCCCTTTTCTTTTGATATCTTGATATGTTTGGATACAGTTCATTCTCATGAAGTGGGCTAGTTTGGGATGTAGGCTATTGATGAAGATCTTGGTTAGATGCTTCTCAGGCGGTTGTTATGATAACCTAGTAGTGAGGTTATGTCATCATTGTAAGTAATCTTCTAGGCTTTCTCCTTCTTTCAGTTTTGAGTTGCAAAGGTCTAATAGGGTCAACTTATTCTCGATGTTATGGTCATATTGAGCTACGAACTTCTTAGAGAGCTCATAAAAAGTTGTGATGGTCCCACATGGTATGTTGTAAAACCACTCAATAGCAGTTCCTCCCAAGCTTTTGGGGAATAGGCGCAAAAGATAATTGTCACTGTAAGCCACTTCTTGACATGCCATATAAAACTCTTTGATGTGGTTCACTGGGTCTCCTTTTCCTTGATATTTATCAAACTTGGGTGTCTCAAAGTTCTTAGGGAAAGGAATAGTTGCGATTGATCAGTCAAATGGGTAGGGACACACCTCTTCAAACTTGAAGGTTTTATTCTTTATACCAGTTTGGATCTCCTTAAGAGCATTCTTCATTGCTTCCCACTCAGTATTGATTGGCATTATAGTGGGTACTCCCATTTGAAAAGGATATAGTGGTGTTGGTGAATAAGGATGATTTTGGGGTGGATATTGTGGAGTGGGATATGGAGATTTTCCATCAAGATAGGAAGATTAGAATGGATTTTTGAGTGATGATTGCTAGGGAGGATATTGCTGATGCGGTGTGAGGGTGTATTGCAGTGGAGGATATGGAACTTTTTACTAGTGTTGGGGGATGATGGGATGTTGTTGTTGCACTGGATAGGATGAATCTTGTTGTTGTTGGGGAATGATAGGGATTTTTTGTTGTGATTGGAAGTATTGCTGTTGCGAAGGAGGTTGGTGGAATGATACAGCTTGATAGTAAGATAGTCCTTGATGAACTTGGCTTTGTGCTTGGTTGATGTATGATGGATGACTTCACACATTGCTTAAGGGTGGAACTGATTTAGGAAAGCCAAAAGTAGGAGGTGGTTGGGCAAGGTATCTAGCAAGATGGGTAGAACTCTATTGTTGAGGTGGTGGAGCTTGCTGAGAAGTATTGGGTGGTGTGAATAGATGGTTTGTGAATGGGAAAAAGGATGAAGCTAGAGGATTTTGAGATGGTTGTTGTTGTGCTTCTTGGGATAAGGTGATTTGTTGATTTGTTGGCATGGATGCAGTGAAGTGGGTTGGTATTCCTAAGGCTCACATTTCTTCTTTAGTGAGGCCCCATTGAGAACTAGTGCGCAATGGGAATTGTGATGCAGAGAATGCTGGAAAATTAGATGTGATGGGGGTTTTAGACATGAATGGTGGATTTGAACACCCCATGGAAGGCATACTCATTGTGAAGGCATTTTGTTGGGCTTGTGCCTAGCTAGATGTTTCCAGGGGGTGAACAAAGATGCTTGCATTCCCCATGAAAAGGGTGATGCTGATGTGGAAGTTTGTTGGGAGAAAGAGGAGAATGATTGCATGACCCCAGGGAATGATGGCATGGGTGTAGAAGCTTGTGAAGTGAAGGGGAAGGATGATTCCATCCCCCTAGAAAGAATGGTATGGATGTAGAGGCTATGAAGTGAAGGGGAAGGATGATTGCATCCCCCCTGGACAGAATGGTGTTGAAGTAGAGGCTTGCTAGAAAGATGAGGGAAATGACTGTGTTGCTCCTGGAAACAATGATGTTGCTTGGCCCATGGAAGGTGGAGGAACTTCTTGTGTAAAGGCTTGTGTGGGAGGTGGCATTTGGTTTTGTGAAAAGCTTTGGGTAGGGATGATAAATTGAGCTACTATGGAAGATGATGGTGCACCTATGAGAGGAAATGGAGTGGATTATGTCGCTTGTGTTGTAGGGCCTATGAAACTACTTTGCAAAAGAGGAGAAATGGGTGAACCTACTTGTGATATGTGGAGAAGTGGATCAAGGATCTGTTGGATGATGGGGGTGTATACTTATGCTAGGATTCAGATGTTGTTGATGGGGATGCGAGGTTGGAGATATGGTGGAATGGGAGTACCCTCCTGTGTGAAGTTATCCCACATGTTTCTTTGATTCTAAGCAATGATCACACTAATCATTTGTGCATTCCCTGGATGATTCATAAATGTTTCTATTACAAAAGAAGCCGGGGGGATATTGGGATCATCCCTTGCATTACCATTTTGTTGAATCTAGGGATCATAAGCTACCATCACACTGGTAGAAATGTTGGGATCAAATGAGCTACGGACTTGATAAGGATCCATGTTCCTTCATTTTCTAGATCTTGTCTCAACAGGCATCAAGTGGAGATGCAAATGCTATATGGATGTAAGATGTTCCTAAAAGACTCTAAAGAATGATGGATGCAAGTCTAAGAAACTTCTAAGGATGGTGCAATGCAAGGATCGGTGAGATGCTTTGAATTTGGATCAAGAATGGTAGAAGATTGGTGGGAGATGGTGAAGGATTGGTGAAAAATGCTTGGCGATGATGGGGGCTTGGTGGGATGCTCTGATTTGGATCAAGATTTGGTGGATTATTGGTGGGATGCTGGTGGAAGATTACTAAGTGTCAACAGATGAGCTACTATTTTCCTGATGGAGGATCAGTGATAGGATTTGGTCAACCAAGGATAGACTAATGATCTTTTGGCAATTGGATTCTTATCAATGCAAGCCAATCTCTTGCTCGAGATGATGAGGTTGTGCAAGGACAAGTTGGATTTCCTTTAGAAAATGCTCTATCAAATGGGGTGATTTCTGATTTAGGATGAGGATTGAAAAAAACTCTGAGGTTTTGAACACTAAGTGCTTGTGGATGTGGATCATTGGATTTGGTGCAAGGATGGTGAGGTTCACTTGGATGATGGATGCTAGATTTGGATCAAGGATTTTGGGATGCTGATTATGGATTGTTGATGGAATGATGCTATTTCTAAGAGGATGACCTAGATGCAACTGAAATGGATGATCTATGATGCAACTAGGAATATGATGATAAATGCAACTAAGGACTCTAGGATGTAACTAAGGTTTGGTGGTGATGCAAGGATGAAACTAGGATGAGCTAAGATGAAGGACTGTCAAGATAGGACTTGGGATCTGAAGGTAGAATGGACATGTGATGGATCCATCTAGTCTTCTCTTTTGAGATTGACCTAATGATGGTTCACTCGGAATCGGTAAGCAAACTACTTGGCTCTTGCATTGTAGCCCATGTTATCAACCTTTTCCTAGTACTTTTCTTCAACTTGGGTTGCTTGTATGAAAGATTGATGGCTTTTAAGATTTTTCTCTGCAACTTTTTTCTCTCGGTAGGGTTGGGATTTGGGAAGTTTAGCCTTTGGATGTTTGATCAAATCAAACATAACTTGGGAGATTTTGATAATTGGATTGGGACAAAGCTTTGGGTATCTATTTTTGAAGGATTCTTTTGCAAATTTTTTTGAGTATCTCAAATCAAGTTATAGATCAGTTTGATGTTTCCAATGGCAAAGGATAGACTTGACAAAGACTTTTGAAATAGAAATCCAGACAAGTGACAAAGCAACCTTGTGGGATACAAGATAGATGACAAACTCCTGAATCTAAAAAAGATTTGAAAGGTGTATGTTCTGAAAAATGTTTTCACTAAGCTTTTAACTATGCAAATCACTTCAAGAAGATCTACCTAAGGGAGGTGAGTATCAAAATCCTTTCCCACAACTTGATACCCCCTAAAAGGGGATACATATGGTGAGTATCTTAAGGTGATTTGGTAAACCCTTTGATTAGTCCTTGCACAAGGATTCTGATACCTTCAGATGTAGATAGGGTAGCTTCTATTTTATCAAGTTTGTAGTTGTTCCGTGGAGTCCTCCCAATCAGTTTTTACATGCGTGATTCACTTAAGAGCCTAGTTGACCATGCCAGAATCATAGAGATTATTCACCTACCCTGGGCTACCATCAACACACATCACCCAAGCTTGAGGGGATGTAAGTGAGAGTTTTCTCAATGCTTTATTTCTATATTGGTCAGGGAAGATACCAGTTTGAGGTCATTCTCTAGAGAGGAAGCACTTTTCTCCCTGGACAGGCCTCTCTAAAAGTAAAACAAGTGAACTTGTCTGAGTTCAAGTGTTTTATGTTGCTTATTTTAACAAGGATTTGTAGAAATGGGAAACTCCTAGATGCACATCATGAAGATTCTTTTCCCAAATTGATTTAAGTGTGATGAATTTTGAAAACTTTTGAAGACACAAGTGTTTAAGATTTTAATTTGTTCTTTCTCTCTTGAAAAAGTAAAAACTTTCAAGCGATTGCAAGTTCTTTATTTGGGCATTTGATAAATTTTAGTTTGCATGTTGCCTTAGGAATTTTGAAAATGAGCTTTTTTTTATTTTAAATCATTCAAGATTGAGTTTTGTTTGAACTGAACTTGAAAGAGGAAGGTGTTAGTGCATTTTCTTGCTGAATCCTAAAACACAGCCCTAAGTGCATTAGATAGAATTCTTTGATTCCTAGACTCCTGATTCACACAAGAAAAGACTAATTAACAAGGACCAATTCCTTCTACACTTTGACCTCCATATAATTAGGCGGGTGTACCTAGAACATACTAAATCTACATACATAAACACTCTCTCACTAAAACCCTTTATGCATACATGAAAATCAGTGGATAGTTCTCAGACTTATAAAACATGGGAGTTTAATTCAACCAATCTTATACAGGATCCCACCTATATGATTTGCTAAGAACCAGGGAAATGGTCATAGTAACAACAAGGATATTCACCCTTCTTCTCTTCAAACTTGAAGGCTCAGGCAGGCTCACCTATGAGATTCACTTCTACAAGGAATCACCAAAAGCATTTGCACTATTCAATGCAATATACAAACATTAATGCTCTTGAATTGGAAATGGAAAATGATTTGAATTAATGATTGATGAAGAAAACTGCTAGTCAAGCACAAACCAGTGCCTTATCTATTAGGCAATAGAGTCATACAAATGTGCATTCCCAAAAAACCCTAACCCCAAACTCAAAAACCCAAATGAAATGCCTTGCAAACCATTCTTCTCATTTCAATACCTAGACATCAAATTCATATGCAAACCTAGAATTCTCAAAATTTGAAATCTATACTTACTCTCTCCTTGAAAGAAACTCAAATTCAAACCCATAGATACCTTATAACTGGTATATTAACATGCCTTACAAGTTAATACACAAGAATTAAGATAGTACATACAAAGACATCAAACAAGAATTGAACAG
Organism: Chamaecyparis obtusa; assembly: GCA_027943335.1. Lineage (NCBI taxonomy): Eukaryota > Viridiplantae > Streptophyta > Pinopsida > Cupressales > Cupressaceae > Chamaecyparis > Chamaecyparis obtusa. Next base: position 979,750 of record BSBK01001326.1, on the reverse strand, counting down.
GGATTCAATTGTTCTCATTAAAATTCATCTGAAACTGTACATTGCAAGACCATGAACACAAAATAAGACCCCAAAGTCTGGGAGTTGTTCCAACAGCATAAATTTCAACATCCTCATTAGAATGAAGAAAAATTGAGATATAGGAGAATGTGGTCAATTGAAAATCCCCTGACAGCTGTCCATTTCCTTGCATAAAATATCTCCAAGTTTTTCCCTCCAACTTTGATCTACAACTGATTCTCTAAATGGATCCACCTTCTGCGATCATTTCCCAACAAGCTTGATTCTAATCCTAAAGTTTCCAGCTCACACTGCTCTTTCCCACTTTTCTGAAACTAAAAACAATCATTGCCAATGGATTCCTCCTTCTCTACCATTTTCGGAAACATATAACACTCCTATGTTTCGATAAAAAATGAACCTTCCAGGCATTAATTTGTGAGCAAGCTCTGTCATTTAATTTTTTGAATTTTTACCTATAGTTTGGACTATATCATAATTTAAATCCTTTTAAACCAAACTTTTTATATTATTTTCTTCATTTTGTTCTCAAAAAGCACCAGGGTTTGACACTTGTCACAATTTGACTGGATTCTCAGATCTAACTCAAACCTTGACCTTTGATTGGGAGATTGGGTGAAAGCCTTCATTCTCTAGATCTCCAAATGGACTTCTTAACCATGGTTAAACTTAGCGATCTAGCGAACAGGACATTCTCTGAATCTCCAAATCATTCATTAACCCTGGATCAAACTTGGAGAACTGGTGACTAAACCTATTCTCATAATCTTGAAATGAAATCTACTAACCATCAAGAACTTGGAGATCTGGCGACTGAAGCTATCTCTTAATCTTAGAACGCTAGCGTTAACCGTCAGGATATCTCAAGAATTGGTGACCATGTACTCTCGTAATCTCCAAATCATCGGCCCTTAACCACCATCATTAGGCAACCTGGTGACCACGGTTAGCTAACCTCATTTGCTGAGTTGCCCAATCTTTCTCTAATCACCAGTCTCATCCAATGACTTCGTGAACCCCACCATGTGTCCTCCTTGTCTAGTCACCGTTCATCACCTTTCCTACAAAATTTTTTACCTTTGGGCCTACTGACATAGATCCCAAGGTGCCTTCACAAACGGTCATGTACAGAGAGCCTCCACTCTTCATTTACCTTCAATGTGTAGAGGGTTGCATATATTCACTTGAAAGGTCAAAATTGGGATCAATGTGGGACTATTAATTTTAGAGTTTTAAAGACCTTTGCCATCTAAGCGCCCAAAATTATGGGGTCCACCATGCAACGAATCCTCCAATCAAGGGGCCCACTAAGAGCCTTTTGGCTTCTTACTTATTTCATTAAGTAAGCACTGGAGTATTTAAATGTCACATAGACATTACTCTTTGTGAATGTGGGATAATATCCACAGTGCTTTTGTTTCTATCTTTTGGCTTGTGCACAAGCCCCCATATTTACTTCACACTAGCATTGCATAGACTCCCAATGCATTGGTTCTTTCCTTTGTTACACTGGTCTTCTGCAAAACATGCCCACCATTTTTCATTTGGCGTGGGTCTTCCATACTATTCCATCACGTGTTACCCTTTTGTAACACACCCTATCAATTTGAAACCTCCACACCGCAAATGCATAGGTAACGCCTTGGTATGCACACTTACGTGAGGCATCAATTAATATGGACTAGTATCTTTTATAATGCAAAAAACATGCCTCAATATAGAATGAAACCTCCCATTCATTGCGTGAAAGTCCCCTACCCATTCGGTTGGCCTTTGTGCTGGTAGCCTCACAATTTAAATTAACGTGAGCCTTCCCACTATTTTGCATGGGGTATCTATGAATTTGTTTATACTGAGCCCTCTATTATGTTATGCTGGAATCATATAGTATGTGAGCCCCTTAGTATTGCATGGGCTCCCCTTACAAAACTTGTGCAGACTCTTAGCATTTAGACACTTGTTTGGTGTGCTGGAAGTCTCCTGCGTGAGTAGGTTACCCACTCTTATTATGCTAGTTTCCCCTTTGTTTGTGTGAGTGCTGGAGTGGCACACCCTCCATTTTCATTAGGCCCCATTAGATTTGTGTAGGTTCTTTCACTGAGTGTGAGCCTCCCATTATCAAGCGCATAGCATTCTCAATTCTTAGTGGATTGAGGCTTCATTATTCTCTTATGCAGCATCCAAGCATGATATTTATTGAGAAGGGTAGCGCAATCTTTGCCAGTAGCCTTCATCAACATATCCACACATCCACAATGAAACCTCATATAAGGGAAAATGTTCAACACACAGAGTTAAAACACTGCCCAAACATATCCTTCACTTTTCTATTCTTTCACTTCATCCATAGAAATTAGTCTTCTATTTGACCGTATGTCGATGAGTTCTCATGCACATAAGAAAATTTCTCTTTAAGTGTCCATACATTTAGCATATTAAGATAAATACCAAGAGATAACAAAACATGCTAGGATTTGAGTTGATAAGCCACTCTCCATTACCAACGCACAATCACTTTTCTTTTGACATGCCTCAGCATGTAACAATAAGTGCGTGCCTTGACACCAGATGAGAAAATCGACCAAGACTGACCATGAAACTTCACATTCTCCTTTGTTCATTCATAATGCCAAACCTTTAAAAATCCAAATTATAGTGCATCAAAAGTGTAACCACACTATTCACCTTTCAAAACCTTTGCAATGTCACCAAATAACATCAGCCGGCCTCCGGGAGTGGCTTTAAAAACTGACCAAAAGACCCCATCGGAGCATGCCATCAGGAGCATACACTAACCCCCAACATGATAGCACACCGGTCAAAGGAAAATTCTCAGAGAGATACAAGCTGAAAGATAATAAAGATCAAACAGGCCCCCTTAGAAACATTGCATGTTGGCACTACCAAATTCACACAAGTCAGCTCTGCAACTGGCTTCAAAAACTCACCCGTTGAAACTTTCAGTGACCGGCCACTTGGGCACTGATTCTCCCTCATATAAGGAATACGAATCCATAACTAGCCTCCTCAAAAATTCAAGATGCCAATCACAATTAAATGCCAAAGTCAGCCAGTTAGTAAAGTTCAGGATTTACAATAGTGAAAACATAGAAATTTGATTTGGAATTGGCCTGGGAAAGTAATCAAACGGATTGGCAGAGACCTCCAAATCATCAGGCAAGTAGTCTCCCATGTCTAAAGTATGAAATAAATCTGAATTATGTCGGACCTCACATAGGGCACAAACTACAAGGCCACAAAGTAGGCCAATTAGAATCCTAAACAATGCACACTCAAAGAATTTTAATAATCTGCAAATGGAATGGCACTGGAAAAGTAACTAAATGAGCACATGGGGGGCTGAAAATTGGCATGATGACTCTCTCTGATGCCCATAGTATGATGGCACAACCAGCATGCTAAGATCAATCATGGGGAAAAAGATACAATCACCTGAAGTGGGCTACTTTATACAATTTTGAACAAGCACAAACTGCAAAATTTCGGGAACACCTCCAAAAGCCTATTCCCTAAACATGCCAGAACTGAAAACTAAGACCTAGAACCTATGACATATGTCAAATGATAGGTGATAGACACCCTATACAAGTGACTTCCCATGAACATCAATAGGCTCCATTTTCCATGCCTTCAAGCTAAGCATATTTAATGATTTTCAAAGGACTAATTCCAACACTTAGACAAATTTTAAAAATATGGAATCAAAACATACTTGGATTTTTGAGCTCCAATAGTGGCTCTAACTGGGGATGCATGCCCCATGCGGGCATGCAGAGGATCCATAATCTTTGGTATAGCAGACCACCCAAAGAGAATGAACTTTTAACATTCTTATTGCTCCAAACCTTGAACTTCTCAAAAACTTGGCCCCTTACCGAAAACAACACGACTGTACAAGATATACAAAATATACATAAGCAGCTTCAAAATGCCAAAGGAACTTCTACCTTTACCTTTGTCAAAAACTAGGTTTCTTCCTTGAAACTCAACTGTCAATCTCAAACTATCCCTAAACTCATGATTACAAAAAACATCATGGAACATATGCTGCACAATACCTTAAAATTTGCAATCACCTATGCCTTCTCTCTTATGTCCCCCCACAAAATCATTATCCAGAAAATAGACACCATTAAAATTATCATACATTGAAGCACATGAAAGGGGACACATGACTGGTACCTTTTCTCCTTGGCTGCAAACATCCCGTTCATCTTTAGTGCATGCTTGCACATCAAAAGAAAAGCATACATACTCACATTCATTCAACTTAGCCAAGGAATCTGAAACATCCTCATATGTCAAATAAATCAAACTAAAAAAATATGATTTCTCATGATAAATCACATCTTTATCTATCTAAGGATGATCCACACAATCTGTATCATAAATCAAATCACCTTCATTATCAGCAATGTCCAGTGGTAGAAGAATCAAACTATCATTATGTTATGCATTTTTATCAAACGAACAACTCTCACCGTCCATTACCTTTCCCCCAACTAACTTCATTGGAGCTAGAAGTTTAGACTCAGCCATATCTAAGACATCAAAATCTGAAAATGAGCTATCCTTAACAAATTCACTTTCCTGGGCACATTCTTCGAACAATGGATTAGAAACCACATGGAATTGTTTCTCATAAACATTAAAAAAAAGTGTCGGCTGGTTCATATCAATGTCTTCATCAAATAGAACATTGGTAACTTCATAAGACATGTCATCATATCCATTTTCACATACACTTTCAGCAGAGAAAGAAAATTTAGAATCTGAATCAGAACCATGACTCACCACTGCTATTGTCATCACATGAAAAATCAGCATTACATCCAACCAAGTCATTTTCACAAGTACTGGATAATGAACTTCCTCATTTGTCTTCAATCTTCATGACTTCACATTCAATACCACTCAAACACATAAAAGAATGGAAAGAAAAATCATTTGCAGCATGGGAGAAATCTCATGATAGGGCATTAGAAACAAACTCACTCTCAACCTTATCCATGCTTCCATAATCCCATTGTCTCAAATACATCATTAATGATAAGTATTCCTCATACATGGATCTAGTGCAGTCACCATTTCTCTTAGAATTTATATCAACACCATTTAATGGGAAGTTACTTTCATAATTATCATCATTGTATTTGTGCAAATCATACAAAGGGAAATATGTATCTTCTACAATCTGGAAGTGCTCATTACCTTCATTGGCTGAAAAATTTTCCAGCTCTTCATCAACAACATCTTCAGCAGTGACATTCATTCCACTTTCACATACAAAATTTTGATCAATGCAATTAATATGGGAATGAAAGCATTGATGCTGCTCACCCTTTTCCTAATTGTTCCCTTCATTCAAAGAATGCAAACTAGCAGAGGTAGGCCTTCTTATAACTCCATATTTCAGATTTCACTCAATGTCCATAGCAATTTCAAAATCATAGTATAGACTTTGTGGTTGTTTCTCCCTTAATAGGAAACCCATCTTTTGGCCCAATGCACCCAAATACACAACTAAATATATTTGATCATGGAGCCTACAATTCTCAAGGATATCCATTAATGTTTTAACAAATCTACTATGAAACTTTGGTATCAACTCATCTTGTTCAATCTGAATTTCCATTAATCTATCCAACAATAATTTGACATCTACCCACCCATCAAACTGTTCAATGAAGGATGAACTCAACTCTTCCCATGAAGAAATTGAAGCTACCGGCAGGAATGAGAACCATTCTCTTTCATCTCCTTTCAGAGTCTACACAAACAACCTCATCCATAGATCTTCATGGCAAACATCAAAATCATACATCACATTAGCAAAATCTTGAACATGCTTCTTTGTTGATTGAGACTGGCTCCTATTAAACTTTGGCAAATATCCTCTAATTTCATTAGGGATTTCATTAGGAAAACTAGGTATGCCATCATAAAAAAATGGCACATGTCCTTTGATTAAAGAACACCTATGTACATCCATTACTAGCTGCAACTTTTGTATACACACTTGAAATTCTTGAAAACTAGTAACAAGAAGTCTAGACTTTATTTAACTTTATGTTATCATTGAACCTTTTCTAACATACTTCAAACACATCTTAAACTTAACTTAATCTAGAAGTATGTAATTCCACTTATCTATCCTTTCTTTGAATGATAACATCACTTGATAAGGACCATATTAACACATTAAAAACTGAATGGAGAATACCTAGAAAATCTTTGTTGATTGTTGTTGTTCTCTTCACATCTGACTGAAATATGGAACAAAGCTTCACATCTCAGGTTCGTTCTAGCATAGAGTCACCCCCTCTCTTCAGAGGACACAAATTTATTCACTGATCTTCCTTGAAACACCAACAAATTCTGGGCATTCCTCATAGTAAAGTCACATATATTTTCAAGTTTTTACAACAAAAAATCCAGGTAATACTTTCAGATATGAAAACAATTTTCACATTATAAAATTTATGAGACTCTTCCCCAAACTGAATATAGTAAGACTCTAGGACTCTCCCCAATAGAGTCACCATTTTGTTAGTGCATTTTCTTCTTGAATCCTAAAACACAGCCCTGAGTGCATTAGATAGAATTCTTTGATTCCTAGACTCCTGATTCACACAAGAAAAGACTAATTAACAAGGACCAAGTCCTTCTACACTTTGAGCTCCATAGACTCAGGCGGGTGTACCTAGAGCATACTAAATTTGCATACATAAACACTCTCTCACTAAAACCCTTTATGCGGACATGAAAATCAGTGGATAGTTCTTAGACTTATAAAACATGGGATTTCAATTCAACCAATCTTATACAGGATCCCACCTGTATGATCTACTAAGAACCATGGAAATGGTCACAGTGACAATAATGATATTCACCCCTCTTCTCTTCAAACTTGGAGGCTCGGGTAGGCTAACCTATCAAATTCACTTCTACAATGAATCACCAAAAGCATTTGCACTATTCAATGCAATATGCAAACATTAATGCTCTTGAACTAGAAATGGAAAATGATTTGAATTAATGATTGATGAAGAAAACTGCCAGTCAAGCATAGACCAGTGCCTTATCTATTGGGCAATAGAGTCATACAAATGTGCATTCCCATAAAATCCTAACTCCAAACTCAAAAACCCGAATGAAATGCCTTGCAAACCATTCTTCTCATTTCAATACCTAGACATCAAATTCATATGCAAACCTAGAATTCTTGGAATTTAAAATCAAGACTTACTCTCTCCTTGAAAGAAACTCAAATTCAAACCCACAGATACCTTATAACTGGTATATTAACATGTCTTACAAGTTATTACACAAGAATTAAGACAATACATACAAAGACATCAAACAAGAACTGAATAGGGATTCAATTGTTCTCATTAAAATTTATCTGAAACTGTACATTGCAAGACCATGAACACAAAATAAGACCCCAAAGCCTGGGAGCTATTCTAGCAGCATAAATTTCAACATCCTCATTACAATGAAGAAAAACTAAGAAATAGGAGAATGTGGTCAGTTGAAAATCCCCTGACAGCTGTCCATTTCCTTGTATAAAATATCTCCAAGTTTTTCCGTCCAACTTTGATCTACAACTGATTCTCTAAACTGATTCACCTTCTGTAATGATTTCCCAACAAGCCTAATTTTGATCCCAAAGTTTCTAGCTCACATTGTTCTTTCCCACTTTTCTGAAACTGAAAACAATCATTTCCAATGGATTCCTCATTCTCTGTCATTTTTGGAAACATATAACACTCTAATGTTTCGATAAAAAATGAACCTTCTAAGCATTAATCTGTGAGCAAGCCTTGTCATTTTTTTTTTTGAATTTTCACCTATAGTTTGGACTGTATCATAATTTAAATCCTTTTAAACCCAACTTTCTATATTATATTTTGCATTTTGTTCTCAGAAAGCACTAGGTTTGACACTTGTCGCAATTTGACTGGATACTTAGATCTAACTCAAACCTTGACCTCTAGTTGGGAGATTGGGTGAAAGCCTTCATTCTCTAGATCTCGAAATGGACTTCTTAACCATGGTTAAAATTAGCAATCTGGCGAACAAGACATTCTCTAAATCTCCAAATCATTCCTTAACCCCAGATCAAACTTGGAGAACTAGCAACTAAGCCTATTCTCATAATCTCGGAATGAAATCCACTAACCATCAAGAACTTGGAGAACTGGCGACTAAGCCTATTCTCATAATCTCGTAATGAAATCCACTAACAATCAAGAACTTGGAGATCTGGTGACTGAAGCTATCTCTTAATCTCAGAATGCTAGCATTAATGGTCGAGATATTTGGAGAACTAGCGAATACTTACTCTCGTAATCTCCAAATCATCGACCCTTAACCACCAGCATTAGGTGACCTGATGACCGTGGTTAGCTAACCTTGTTCACTGATTCATCCAATCTTTCTCTAACCACCAGTCTCATCCAATGACTTCACGAATGCCCACCACGCGTCCTCCTTGTCTAGTCACCATTCATTGCCTATCCTACAAAATTTCTTACCTTTGGGCCTGTCGGCATGGATCCCAAGGCACCTTCATGAATGGTCACCTACAAAGAGCCTTCGTTCTTCATTTACCTTCAATGTGTAGAGGGTTGCTTATATTCACTTGAAAGGCCAAAATTGGGATCAATGTGGGACTATTAATTTTAGAGTTTTGAAGACCTTTTCCATCTAAGCACCCAAAATTATGGGGACCACCACGCAACGAATCCTCTAGTCAAGGGGCTCGCCAAGAGCCTCTTGGATTCTTACTTATTTCATTAAGTAATTGCTGGAGTATTTAAATGTCACATAGACATTACTCATTGTGAATGTGGGATAATATCCCCAGTGCTTTTGTTTCCCTCTTTTTGGCCTATGCACGAGCCCCCATATTTACTTCACATTGGCATTGCATAGACTCCTAATGCACTAGTTTTTTCCTTTGTTACATTGGTCTTCTGCAAAACATACCCACCATTTTACATTTGGCATGGGTTTTCCATACTATGCCATCACGTGTTACCCTTCTGTAACACACCCTATCAATTTGAAACCTCCACACCGCAAATGCGTAGACAATGTCTTGGTATACACACTTGTGTGAGGCATCAATTAATATGGATTGGCAGCTTTTATAATGCAAAAAATGTGCCTCCATATAGAATGAAACCTCCCATTCATTGCGTGAAACTCCCCTACCCATTCGGTTGGCCTTTGTGATGGTAGCCTCCCAATTTAAATTAATGTGAGCCTCCATTCTTCAATAACGTGAGCCTTCCCACTATTTTGTGTAGGGTATCTATGCATTTGTTTATGTTGAGCCCTCTATTATGTTATGCTAGAATCATACAGTATGTGAGCCCCTTAGTATTGTGTGGGATCCCCATACAAAACTTGCGTAGACTCTTCCTTAGCATTTACGCACTTGTTTGGTTTTTTGGTAGTCTCCCGCATGAGTAGCCTGCCCACTCCTATTACACTAGTTTCCCCTTTATTTGTGTGAGTGTTGGCATACCACACCCTCCATTTGCATGAGGCCCCATTGGATTTGCATAAGTTCTTTCACTGAGTGTGAGCCTCCCATTATCAAACGTATAGCATTCTCAATTCTTAGTGGATTGAGGCTTCATTTTTCTCTTACATAGCATCCAAGCATGATATTTATTGAGAAGGGTAGCGCAATCTTTTCCATTAGCCTTCATCAACACATCCACACATCCACAATGAAACCTCATATAAGGGAAAATGTTCAACACACAGCCTTAAAACACGGTCCAACCATCTCCTTCAATTTTGTGTTGTTTCACTTCATCCATACAAATTAGTCTTCTATTTGACTATTTGTCAACCAGTTCTCATGCACATAAGACAATTTCTCTTTAAGTGTCCATATATTTAGCATATTAAGAAAGACACCAATAGATAACAAAACATGCCAGGATTTGAGTTGATAAGCCACACTCTCCATTACGAGTGCATAATCACTTTTCTTTTGACATGCCTCAGCATGTAACACATAAGTGCACGCCTTGACACCAGATGAGAAAATTGACCAAGACTGACCATGAAACTTCACATTCTCCTTTGTTCATTCATAATGCCAAACCTTTAAAAATCCAAATTATAGTGCATCAAAAGTGTAACCACACTATTCACCTTTCAAAACCTTTGCAATGTCACCAAATAACATCAAGTGGCCTCCGGGAGTGGCTTTAAAAACTAACCAAAAGACCCCGTTGGAGCATGCCATCAGGAGTATACACTAACCCCCAACATGATAGCACACCGGTCAAGGGAAAATGCTCAAAGAGATACGAGTTGAAAGATAATAAAGATCAAACAAGCCCCCTTAGAAACATTACATGTTCGCACTGCCAAATTCACACAAGTCAGCTCCGCAACTGGCTTCAAAAACTCACTCGTTGAAACTTTTAGTGACTGACCACTTGGGCACTGATTCTCCCTCATACAAGGAATAAGAATCCATAACTAGCCTCCTCAAAAATTCAAGATGCCAATCAAAATAAAGTTCTAAAGTCAGCTAGTTAGTAAAATTTAGGATTTACAACAATGAAAAACATAGAAATCTGATTTCGAATTGGCTTGGGAAAGTAATCAGATGGATTGGTAGAGACCTCCAAATCATCAAGAAAGTAGTCTCCTAGGTCTAAAGTATGAAACAACTCTCAATTATGCTAGACCTCACACAAGGCACAAACTACAAGGCCACAAATTAGGCCACTTAGAATCCTGAACAATGCGCACTCAGAGAATTTTAACAATCTACAAATGGAATGGCACTGGAAAAGTAACTAAAAGAGCACATGGGGGGCTGAAAATTGGCATGATGACTCTCTCTCATACCTATAGTATGATTCCATAACTATAATGCTAAGATCAATCATGAGGAAAAAGATACAATCACTCAAAGTGGGCTACTTTATACAATTCTGAACAAGCACAAAATGCAGAATTCTGGGAACACCTCCAAAATCCTATTCCCTAAACATGCCAGAACTAAAAAATGAGACCTAGAACCTATTAAATATTTCAAATGATAGGTGATAGAAACCCTATACAAGTTACTTCCCATTAACATCAATAGGCTCCATTTTCCATGCCTTCAAACTAAGCATCTTTAATGATTTTCAAAGGACTAATTCCAACACTTAGACAAATTTTCAAAATATGTAGTCAAAACATACTCAAATTTTTTAGCTCCAATAGAAGGAATAGAGATTCTTTTATTTCTCTTTTAAATCACTCAATATTGTGTTTGATTTCGACTCAATGTAAAAATGACTTCTTTGGACCTTTGGTTTTGCATTCAAGACTTTTGTGTGTTAGTTTGTATGTTTTATACCCAAAATGAGATTCCTAGGTTTACTTTGATGCATGAAAACTTTAGGAAACATTTAAGATTTTTCAACAAGAGACTTTTTCACATCAATAAAAAATCTTTAGGACTGATTTAGGAAAGTTTTTAAACATTTAGGAATGTTTAGGAACTAATTTAGAAAGATTAGCAAAGATTTTTTATTTTTGTTCCTAGTTTGCATTGAGACTTTTAACAAAAATTTGAGATATTGTAAATGAATTTATTTTTAGCTCTCTTTGATGCATTTTATTTTTATTTAGGACCACTTAGGATGATTTTTTAGTTGATTAGGAACCACTTAAATTTGCAATGCAAACTTGATGTTCTTTTTATGCTTCCAAAACATGAAATGTTCTTACTTTGCATGAATGCATTCTAAAAGCCCTAGATTTGCATGGTTTGAAGCTCTTTTTATCCAACTAAAATAATTTAGGGACAATTTTTATTTCTTTTAGGACCAAATAGGAAAATTTTAAGTTGATTAGGACTGATTAGGATTGAATAGGAAACCTTTGCAGATTCTTTGATTTTTAGGCACTCAAGAGTTGTGTTTAGTGTTCATTTTAAGCAACCAAATGAAATATTTGAAGTCCTAATTGATCAAATTATTTTATGAGCCTTAGGACCTTATTTTTTTTATTTATTTTTATTCCTTCCAAGGGTACTTGCATAATATTGTGTTAAAAACTTGAAACAAGTTGTCAAAAGGGCCTGAAAACCCCTAGAAACCCCAAAAAACTAAATTTTTCTTGGCCTAAGGCCTTACAAGACCTCCCTATTTTCCATATGAGTAAAAATTGGAAGGGTATCTAATGATTCTTACTCATATGATTAATGGTTAGGCCTATTAATTATGCTTAACAGTATGAGCAAACAGGGTCAGTGAGCCAAAAATAAGCCAGAAAGGCCTAAAAAGCTCCCATACGAGTTGTGGGTGGTCCTAGTACAAGAAAGGATCCTTTCTCATATGAAAAATTATCTCAAATGGTTTACTCATATGATTATTCACCTAGAAAAGGATGAGATTACTGAAAACTTGAGTTTTTTGCTTGGAAAACCCTAAAAAAAAGCAGTTTGAAGGCGTGTAGGGTCCCACTGGGCATGCCAAAATGTGATCAGTGCAAACCTAATCTATCTTGAATGGTTTAGATCATTAAAAAATTATTTAACTTTAATCTAACATCATATTCCTAAGCTCAAATAGAAAAATGAATACAAAGACACTCAGATAGAGCTTAAACAGGAGCACCCTGTCACCGTTTGATTTTCTCTCACTTTAGGGATGTGAGTGTTCTCTAATATCACTTGGATCATATCCCTAATGATTATTAGGAGACATTAGGATAGGTTAGGGACCATAAGAACCCCATAATGGCACAAAACTGGGTATAGAACACCCATTTTTCCCCTAAGACCTTAAGGATCCTAAAAAGTCAAGAATGCAATCTAAGCTATTTATGAGTAATCTATGATTGTTTTTAGACCAAAATAAATATGATATGATTCTATGCTATGGAAAAAAATGAATGGAACTATGATTTATCCATTATTTCTATGCTAAGATGTGTTAGAAAGCTTGAATAAACAAAGAAATCTAACAATTATGAAAAAGCTTTAAGGATCTAGAGATGTTCTAGCATTATAACTCTACTTAATATGACTGATGTAAATTATATGTTTTCTCTTGGGAGGTGAGGGTATTTATAGGATTTGGGAAGGACTTGGGTTAGGAGGATGAGTTAGGGTTAGGGGTAAGGTTTGAGGTAGAGTAAGAGGTATGATTTGGGGTATGGTAAGGTTTAGCTTGGTTTAGGGGTTGCTCACACATGTGTGATCAACACTAGGGAAGTGTTAAAAGGGAACATGTGTGGAAGAAAATACATGGGTCCCTTTATGAGATTGTAAGAAGCCTTAAAGAGTGTGTAAGAGGCTTAAATGAGTGTGTAAGCCTCATTAGGGGAAGGGTTTGACCAAAAGTCAAAGAGGACTTGGATTAGCTTAGGAAATGTAGGAAACGTCTCCTAAGTAGGTTTAGGAAAGATTTAGGGAAGATTGTAAGGGTTTAGGAATGTCTAGAAGATTCTAGGTTTTTGTGGCTTTAAATAAATATAAAATTTATTTAGGGATTGTGACATCATTTATTGAATATTGATTCAATAAAGATAGGAACATCATTCAAATTTTATTTAAATGCTTTGGAGAGGGATTATGTAATTAGATATGTTTAATTAAAACAAAGGGATTTAATGGCATAAAAATATATTAATTAGTTAAATAAATAATTAATTAGTAAATGATGATGTCATCAGGGGTTTTCAGAAAATAAAAATACTTTTATTTTCTAAAGGATTTTTAGGTGTCTACATTACCTAGTGATTAGAAGGCATTTTTGGATGCCTTAAAGTCACTAAGTAGGGATGTCATAGATGGCTTACCTATGTATAGTGGAAGCATCGATGCTGAAGAGGTGATAGACTATATTAAATCCCTTAATAATTATTTTCAATACAAAGAGGTCCCTGAAAACATGAGAGTCAAGTTGGAAAAGGAAAGGTTGAAGGGAGAAGCCTTTACATGGTGGAACAACATACAAGGAGAGAGAGTTAAAGAAGGAACAATTATGATAAATTATTGGGAGAGGATGAAGGCTAGATTCAAGGAACAATTCATGTTTATTGACTATGAAGTGCAGATTTATAAGAAGTTGTTGATCCTCAAGAAGAGTGACCTTGATGTGGGAACATACACTTGGAGGAGTTTCACAAATTGTGTCTTAGATCCAAGAGACAAGAGGGCGAGTAAGAAAAAGTGGAAAATTATATGAATAGTCTAAGGATGAACATACAAGATAAAAGAGAAGTTGAAGAGGAAAGGTGAACAAAACAACAAAGGTAGAGGTGGAAATAATTTCAAAGGCAAGGGTAGCTTCGGAGGAAGAGGACCAGGCCAAGGGTCACAAGGAGATTCCAACCCAATAGAGAAAGTTGGGGACTCAAGTAGCAGAGGAGGCTATAGAGGGAGAAGACCTAATGGAAGAGGAAGGTTTGGTGGTAGAGGATCCAATTTCTAAGGAATGAGATGCTACAACTACAATCAGATTGGGCATCCTACATATAGGTTTCAAGAGAAGGCTTCAACATCTCAAGGTGGTGATAGGAGAAAACATTGGTCCAAGATGATGCAAGGAGTGTAACCTCACCAAAGGTACAATTGGCTTCAAAGATAGGAGAAAATTTCATGATCGGAAGGACTCTACTCAAGGAACAAGTCAAGAAAGATCCACCACAAAGGAGAACCTTGTTTAGGATCAATTGCAAGATCAAAGGTAATATTTGAAAAGTTATTATTGATTCTATTTCTATTGATAAAATTGTATCTTTGGAGGTAGAAAATAAGTTAAATTTAAAAATAATACCCCATTCATGTCCCTATAATGTGTCTTGGTTGAACAAAATGGAGCATGTGTTAGTTAATGAACAGACATGGGTAGATTTTAGTATAGGGGGGTATAAGAAAAAGATATTATGTGATATTCTTCCAATGTATTCTTATCACATACTTCTTGGTAGGCCCTAATAGTTTGATAGGAAGGCCCATTTAGATGGTGATAAGAATTCCTATTATTTTCAAAAGGATGGATTAACCTATAAGATATATTCCTTAGTGGAGGAATATAGTTCAAAACACATGGTATCTAGTGTGATGATGGTGGGGGAGAAAGAGTTCCTATATTTTCTCAAGGAGCAGGATTGTATGGGTTTTTCCTTGGTCCTAAAACCTAAGGTTACAAAGAAGGGTGAAGAAGTAGTGGTTCCTAAGGAAGTGCATGAACTATTGGAGAAGTATAAGGGTGTAGTTGCAAGAGATATGCTAGACTCCTTACCACCTATTAGAGACATTAACTACAAAATATAATTGATACAAAGATCTGTCCTCCCCAAAAAAGCTGCCAACAATATGACCCCACAACAAAATGCAGAAATAGAAAAATAGGTCCAAGATCTACTTGACAAAGGATTGGTAAGAGAGAGCCTTAGACCTTCTATTTTCTCCAATTTTTTTATCCCCAAAGAAGGATGTGAAATAGAGGATATGTATATATTCTTGGTTCATCAATAGGATAACTATTAGATATAGGTTTTCTATTCCTAGAATGGAGGATATAATGGATTATTTGGGGGGAGCCACCTACTTCTCCAAAATTGACTTAAAATTGGATACTATTAGATTAGGATAAGGGAGAGGGATGAGTGGAAAACTTCATTTAAAACCAATGAGGGGTTATATGAGTGGCTTGTGATGCCTTTTGGTCTTTCTAATGCCCATAGCACATTTATGATGCTAATGAATGAGGTTTTGTAGGAATTTATAGGGATTTTTGTGGTGGTATACCTTGATGACATTTGGGTATTTAGTAAGAGAAAGTAAGAGCATTTAATAAACTTGGAGATTACTTAGAGAGGGATACATGAAAAAAAAATTAATGATAAACCTTAAGAAGTGTGACTTCATGAAGCAAGAGTTAGTCTACCTAGGATTTATCATTTCTAATAGAGATTTGAAGATGGATCCTTCAAAAGTGGAGGCTATTCAGGATTGGCCTACACATAATAATACAAGAGAAGTAAGGATATTCCATGGTCTAGCTACATTTTATAAAAAATTCATCAAGAATTTTAGTGAAATTTTCACCCCTATACTAGAGACCATTAAAGGTGGGGGAATGGTAAACTTTTTATGGACTGAAGAAGTAGATCAGAACATTGAGTATCTCAAACATAGGGTAGCTAAGTACCATATTCTAGTGTTTCCTAACTTTAACAAGGTTTTCACAATAGAATGGGATGCAAGTGGAATGGCTATAAGTGCAGTGTTGAGCCAAGAGGACAGACTAGTGGCATTTTTCAATGATAAAATCAATGAGGGAAAGAGGAAATACTCTCCATATGATTTAGAGCTTTATGCCATGGTTTAGGCCCTTCAAAAGTGGAGGCACTATCTGATTCCTAATAATTTTATTGTGTATACTTATAATCATGCCCTTAGTTTTTGGAATGGGCAGGACAAGTTGAGCCACAAACATATGAAGTGGGTGGAAAGTTTGAAGGCTTGTACCTTCATAATTAAACATAAGAAGGGACAAGAAAAAAAATGTTGTAGATTCCCTAAATAGAAGTATACTGACTATTCAAGACATACAATAGAATATTATAGGTGTAGAGGCACTTAAGGAGATTTATGCAGAAGATCAAGACTTCAAGGAGGCACACAAGGTTTGTGGGAATTTTGAGAGTGCATTTCATAATAATTTCTCTGAATATACCTTTAGGATGTGTTTTTGTTTAAAGGATTCCATATTTTCATCCCTAAGTGTTCCATTAGGGACAATGTGATAAAGGAGAAGCATGGTGGTGATTTGGGAGGCCATTTTGGGCTCAATAAGACATTCCATATGGTTAGGAGATTTTATTTTTGGCCTAGGATGTATACTAACATCATAAGGTTTGTAGAGAGATGCACTATTTGTCAAAGAGCCAAAGGGGTCTCAAAAAATTGATGACTGTAAAAACCTTTACCTATACCAAATAGGCCTTGGGAGAGTCTTAGTATGGACTTTATAATGGGTTTTCAAAGGAAAAATTCTAGTTTTGATAGTGAATTTTATGTAGTTGACAAGTTCAATAAAATGACCCATTTTATTCCTTGTAAGACTATTAATGATGTCAGTCATATTAAAAAATTATTCTTTAAATAGGTGGTTCGGATTCATGGATTACCTTTGAACATTTTTTTAGATAGAGACAGTAGGTTTGTAGGGTATTTTTGGAGGATTATGTGGAAGAGATTCAGAACTAATTTGGCATTCATTTCATCCTATCATCCTCAAACTGATGGCTAAACTAAGGTACTGAATAGGTCATTAGGAAACCTTCTCAAATGTATGATAAAGGAGCATGGACAAATTTGGGATATGGTGATTCCTTAGGAAAGACATGTCTATAATGACTCTACAAATAGAAGTACAGGCATGAGCCCATTTGAGATTTTGTATGGCAGTCACCCAAGAGGGGTATTTAGTCGAGAGATATTTAGGGATTGGACAAGAGAAGTGGACATTGTAAAGACTTTTCGGAAGGAATGAGGGAGATCCATCAATGGGTTAGGGATACATTACAATAGAATACTCAAAAGACTAAGGCAAGAATGGATCAGAAGTGAAGGGATGTATAGTACCAATTTTTTAATTTGGTCATGGTACACCTCAATAAGGAAATATTATCTAAGGGTATCCACAAAAAAATGATGATGAGAAAAATTAGACATTGCAGGATCTTGGAGAAATATGGTCCTAATGCTTATAAAATTAAACTCCCTTCTAATATTACTCTTTCCCCAAGATTTAATGTTTCTAATCTAACATTGTATAGGAGTCCTACTACAGGTGAAGATGAAGATGTATCTATTCAATAGGATGAGGAATTGGTAAAGGAAATGCCACCTAAGGAGAAACCAAGGATGGAGTGTATCTTAGATAGTAGAGAGGAAAATAAGATAGGGCACAAGACCTACTATGAACATTTGGTCAAGTGGTAGGGACTCCCTGAATCAAAAGCTACATGGATGGTAGAAGAAGATTTCATGAAACAAGGAGATGATATAGAGAAATTGGTCTCTAAGAGGACTTGAGACAAATTTCCTCCAAGGAGTATGGTGAGGGAGCACCTCAATAAATTAATGTAAGCTCAAGGGAATGATAAGGGTAAGTAGGGTAGGAATGATATAATAAATCCCCAAGATTCATTTGGATGTAAGATGTATTAGTTTGATTCAATTGTAAGCCAAAGTTGGCATTCAAAGTACACTTAGGACCTTATAGGGCCATTTAGGGCCATAAGTCTAAAAGTTGTAAAATGACCTCAAAATTAGGTTTTGGTGATGTAACATAATTTTTGGACCCTTTTAACCATATAAAATTCCAAAATTATTCCTTGGAGGTCTTAGGTTGGGTAGGAGGTCATATGGAAATAAGTTGCACAAAAGTTGTCAAGCAACTTTTGTAATTTTTGGCAAAAAGTTTCTCAATTGTGCACCAATGGTCATTTGGTTTAAAAAATAGTTGTACATGGTTGAAAATGGTGGGAATAATCCTTTTTAGGCTTAAATGGTCCTCTAATGTATGGTTGGAGTAATTTGAAGAAGTTTTGGAGAAATAAACTATTGGAACATTATGAAATTCTCATGGTTTTTCTATGTAAATGCATGTGTACAGATTGGTAGATTAGATTAGTTGTGTGTTCCTAATTCTATCTTGAATTAACTTCATAATTCAATTATTTTGAGGTATTAAAGTTATCTTTGTTGCATTTGGTAAGTAAATCTCTCTTGGCAGGTCTGAAACCCTCACTTTCCAAGGGTTTGGCAGAAATAATGTCTTTTGACCTATCATCCTCTAATTAAAACTCATGAAATCCTATATTTTGATAGGTCCTTTTATGTACTCTAGAATTATACAAGTTTTGGAGTGGGCCAAAAAAGTGGTTGATATCAGCCCCAAGCCTGGCATCTCTATGTGATAGGCAGAGATAAGAGTGATTAGAGTTGGATGATCATGTGAAAGGATTGGGGAAGGGATTTAGATGAATGAGAAGTTTTTTTTGCAGGATGTAAAGGTGTGTAGAAGACCACTAAACCTTGGTTGTGATAAGAGATAACAAGAACAATTAAGTGACCTTGTGATCTAGGCCTAATTAGCCTTATTAGCCCTTTAGTGTGGCATTGGTTTAGTAGTCATAAAATTGGTTGGGAACCCAATTTTGGAGTATTGTTTGTGCCTTCCAAAAGGGTATTTGGAAAGATCTTTTTTGGGGGGGTCATCATAGAAGAAAAATTTATCCTTTGTTTACCTAATTAGGAGACCTAATTATAATTTATCCTATTCAAAAGGTGTATGAGTACAATCTGATGAAGGGGTGAATTTGGGTTTGTCTAACCTATTTAATCAAATGTTTTTGGCTATAAAAACATCCTTCCAAGATTTTTTTTTTAATGTCTTGAAGTAAAAGTTTAGTAAGGTGGGAACCTTGAGTCATCTCTCTTTAGACCTAGTTGAGTCTAGGGATTCAAACCATCATTTTTCCTCCTAATCACCTAGGATGTGGTACTATAAATTTTATACATATGTGTTGAGTTTTGGATTTGTCCAGTCTAAATCTAATCACTATATATATTTAAAATCTAATGGTGATCATTTCCTAGTTATTGCTTATATGTTGATGATATGTTTAATTGTGAAGGAAAAGGTTTGATTGTAGAACTAAACTCTCAACTCTTAGAAAAGTTTAAAATAAAATATCTTGTTGTAGAAAGTCACATTCTTAGGATGGAGATTAGAAGACCTAGACAAAACAAAAATATTTGGCTAGGACAAAGTATGTTGGTATTATACTAACAAGTTTCCAAATGTATAATTCTAGACCATTGTGTGTTCTTGTTACAATGGGAATGATGATTTATGTTTCACAATGTCCTACATCCTCATTAGAGATGGAAGAACTAAGTCAAGTATCATACCAAAGTGTTGTTTGAAGTTCAATGTATGTTATGGTTTATACAAGACCAAACATTACCCAAGAAGTGGGAGTTCTTGCTTGTTACATGTCTAAACCAAGAAGATAACATTTTGATCCAATAAAAAGAATTTTTAAATACTTTTTTGGTATTTGAGAATACTCTATATGTTTTCATGGAACAGGAAACAAGCATTCCTTGGATATTTGAGGCTATGTGGATTCAAACTTAGCAAGAGATGTTGATAAAAGAAGATCCACTAATGCATATGTGTTTACACTATTTGGTGGTGCAATCAGTTGGATGAGAAAGCAATAAGTTGTGGTCACTTTGTCCACTACAAAGGCAAAGTATATTGTAGCTACTAATTCTTGCAAGGAAGTCATTTTGATCAAGAGATTGTGTTTAGATATAGAGTTCAAATAGGGTACAATGAAAGTTTATATGTGATGTGAGACCTACCTTTGACAATCATAGATTTACTTCTTTTCTTTCCATGCTTTCAGTGACTTTTATTTCATAGACATACTTTGACTATTGAGACACTTATGTATTTAAGGATTGGTTGAATCCTATGTTCTATGTTTGGTACCTGGTTATGTAATCAAGGTACACTTTTTTAGGAATAACAATCCACAATACAACTGAGGGGGGAGGGGTGAATCAGTTGTATAAAATAATATTAAACTTTAAACTTTAAGCTCCATAATATCAAATCCAATGAACATAATGAATGCCAACACAATAACACAATATTTTGGTTTTGGGGAAACCCTATTAAAGGTAAAATCCCCCGTGGGAATTAGCATCCACAAATGATGTACTCAGAGTATAGTTATCCTTGTTAGAAGATATAGCCCTATTAGGAGCTTATTGAAACATTACAGTACATAGTCCTTTTTAGATGATAGGCCCTATTAGGAGTCAAGAACAAAAGAGAGGGCTCACTTCCCAAGGCTCACTACCCAAAGAAGGTTAAAGCCACCTTTAGAACTCACTAGTTCGCAACAGGTGTATATAAAGAAATACATAATATTTTGAACTATTTGCCAGCAACTATTTTTCTTGATTAGTTCTAATGAAGTCCACCAGTAAGCCTCTTCTCTACATACAACAGACACAAGCTCGCAAATTTTCCAACTTCTTTATATTACATATATTTTCCAAAGAAAAGACTCTACATATATACCTTATTACAATTTACCATGATCAGGTCGACCCAAGAGGATTTCCTAATTACAAACCATTACATAGACCCTTTCTAATATACACATGATATCTAAGACAAGTCTACAAAGATTACATTACAACAATTAAGGACCGACATCCTTAATTTTTGTTTGCCAAAAAAAAAACACACTTCATTTCCTGAGTTGGCTTCACAGTAAGTCATCACCAAAATACACACCATAGATGACATCACCAATCATTCTATAGCTTGCATTGACCAATGAACATTCTTTAGTACCTTTTCTAACATCCTTCAAGCTTCCATACCTTGAATCCAAATCCTCTGAAAGATATACCAAAAACCTAGAGACTCGCTCTGTCAATTCTCACTGTCACAGTCCAATGACTAGTCTTCATTAAAACATTTGTATCTCTCTCAATATGAAATATCTAATGATGCAATCTTAGATATAAGATCACAACATCTACCTGAACTCTCATCTTACTTTGCACCATCTAAAACATCTATATAGTATTCGTACACTGTGATTACCAGTCTGGTTCCTTCATAGAAACATAAGTTGACATTAGTGACAAAACAAAAATGACAATAGTATGAGTGCTCATTTAGTAACATAGTGATTAAACATATTAAATATCTTATTCACCTCCCATGCATTATCAATATACAACAATCTCCCCATTTGGCATTGATGTCAATATATGGGAAAATCTTATCCCAAAGTTTTATCAATCCAAAGTCTTGCAACCAAACAATCTTCTCATACAGTAGGGATTTTCTCATAGCAACACTCCCCCTTTGACAAGATATTCAAAGGTATCTTTTGGTAGTGGCTTTGTGAAGATGTCTGCAATTTGTTCTTTTGTACTAATATATTCTAGTTTGATTTCCTTTTCGGCCACCTTGTCTCTTGAGAAGTGATACTTGATAGAAATGTGTTTAGTTTTAGAATGCATCACCAAATTCTTTGACATATTTACTGTATTGGTGTTATCATAATGGATAACCATAGGCTCATAAAAATTTATTCCAATGTCTGTCAGCATTTGTTTCATCCAAACAATCTAAGTGCAATTTATAGCGGTAGCAACATATTCCGATTTAGTAGTAGATTGTGCTATACAATCTTGTTTCTTACTTAGCTAAGAAACCAACTTTTTCCCAAGGAAAAATGCACCACCACTGGTACTTTTTATGTCATTAATATTTCATGCCTAATCAGCATCATTATAAGCATGAAGTTCAAATCTATCATTTATGTCATACCATAAGCCATAATCTATGGTTCCTCTTAGATACCTTAGTATCCTTTTCACAGCATCTAGATGTGTTTCTTTAGGTTCTACCTGATATATAGCCACAATTCCAACAACATTATCAATACCTGGTCTAGTGTGAGTCAGATATTGTAATCATCAAACCTTTGATCTATACAAAGTCTTAAAAACACACTTTCATTCATCATTAATTGTTAGCTTGTTTCCAGTCACCATAGGTGTTCCTACTGGTTTACAATATTCCATTCCAAATTTCTTAAGCAATTCTTTGAGATACTTAGTCTGAGAAATGAAAATACCATTCTCATTCTGAGTTATTTGCAGTCCAAGAAAAAATTTCATTTCACCTATCATGGACATCTCAAATTCACTTTCCATTTCTTTAGAAAATTTGTTACATAAATCATCATTACCTCCAAAGATAATGTCATCCACAAACACTTCTACTATCAAGATTCCATCTTCAGTAATTCTTAAATACAAATTACTGTCCACATTACCTTTTCTAAATCCAAGCCCAAGTAGATACTTGTCTAACCTTGCATACCAAGCCTTAGGAGCTTGCTTTAGGCCATATAGGGCTTTCTTTAATTTGCACACCATGTCTTTATCTTCACATAGAGGAAATCCATCTGGTTGTTCTATATAGACTTCTTATTCAAGATCTCCATTTAGAAATGTAGATTTAACATCCATCCGATACAATTTGAAGTTTTTATGTGTAGCATAAGATAGGAACAATCTTACTACCTCTATTCTAGCAATGTGAGAAAATGTTTCTTCAAATTCTATGTCTTCTTGCTGTGAGTATCCCTTACACACTAGTCTTTCTTTGTTCCTTACAATAGTTCCTTCTTCATCCATTTTTTTTCTAAAAACCCATTTTGTTCCTATTATATTTTTATTTTTAGGTCTAGGAACTAGTTCCCAAGTATTATTCTTCTTTAACTAATCCAATTCTTCTTTCATAACATTTATCCAAGATTCATCTTTAAAGGCTTCATCTATAGTTTTTGGCTCAACTTGAGAAATCAAACAAAATTCTTCTCTAACTTTTGATCTAGTTAGCACTCCCTGATTGGTATTGCCAATAATTTGATTTTCAGGATGGTTATTTTTTACATACCTTGGAGTTTTAGGAGTCTCAGTAGTCTTTCTTGTACCAGCATCACAAGCCTCTTTTTCACTTTCGGCCTCAACAAGTTCTTCTTCTTCTGCAGTAGTAGTAGTTTCTTTTATCTCTTAAATTTAATTACTGTCATACATTCTTTCTTGTATCTGAAACTTCTCATCTATTCTCACATTGTTACTTTCAATCACCTTCCTTAATCTCAAATTGAAACATTAGTAAAGGAAGATCCCTTCATCACTTCTAGCATCAAACTTCCCTATCTCTTCATCCCTGTTGATATAACATTTACTACCAAATATTCTGAAATATTTTACAGTTGGAGTATGATCAAACCATAGTTCATAGGGAGTTTTACTTGAACCTTCTCTAATTTGAATTCTTTTCAATAAGTATACTATTGTTCCAATAGCCTCTCTCCAATGTACATGAGATACATTTCCTTCAATCAACATTGTCCTAGAAGCATCAAGTATAGTCATGTTTCTTCGCTCTGCTATCCCATTCTATTGTGGAGTCCTAGGAGTAGATGTTTGTCTCTTTATCCCATGCTCTTTGTAATATGAATTGAATAAGTCTGAAGTAAATTCTCCACCTCTGTCTGACCTTAAACACCTTATCTTTAAACCTGATTCACTTTCTATGTTTTCTTTGAACAACTTGAATTTATCAAATGCTTCTGATTTTTCTCTTAAATAAGTAACCCACATCATTCTAGAAAAGTCATCAACAAAGAATATAAAATACCTTTCACCATAGTATGACTTTGTTCTTGTAGGTCCACATAGATCAGTATGTACCAGATCTGACTTTCCTTTTGATGTATATGATTTTCTTTTATGACTACTTCTAGTTTTCTTTCCCATAACACATTCTCTACATACAGTGTTAGACAGTTTCACAATCTTTGGTAGATCTCTTACTGCATTGGCCATACTTGCCTTCACAATGTTATCAAAATTAACATGAAAAAATCTCCTATGCCATAACCAACTATCATCTACCTTCGCAACAAAACAAGAGGCTCCAGATGTGTTTAGTTCAAATACATTACCTCTATATTTTGAACCGGTAGCAATCAATTTTCCTTCCTTACTTCTGATAAAACATTTACCATTAACAAAACTTAACTAAAAATATTTATCCATTAACTATCTGACACTCAACAAATTATGTTTCAGTCCTTCAACAAGTAGTACATTTTTTGTATTATTCTTTCCATCCAGAGTAATGGATCCTACTCCTATGATGGATTTAGGGGGATTGTCCCCAAACCTCACAACACCTCTATCATAATTTACTAATTTAACAAACTTGTTCTTATCACCAGTCATATGATGAGAATAACCACTGTCAATTATCCATTCAATTTTCTTTTCAACATGAGATACTAAGGCTTTTTCTTCATGTACTGGTTCATCTTTAATAGCAACAAATCCAATCACTTCATAGTCTAAATCATCATCATCAGATATTCCTTCACTAGCATAATAACATTCTTTGTCTCTTTTAATTTTTGCATAATCAAGTTTGTACTTAGAAACTCTTGTAGGACATCTAGATGCAAAATGACCTACCTTATTGCATGAAAAAAAAAATAGGGGTAACTTTCCTTCAAACTTTCCCTTACCTATTTTTTCTCTTCTAGAAATTAGTGCAACAAGCTCATCCATCTTTCTTTCTTCTGCCATTATCTTTTCCCATTCCTTAGCATACTCACCAAGATCTTCTTTTAGGTCTTCTTTGCTTGTGCTTGAAAGTGCAGACAATTTCTTCTATGCGGATGCTTTAAATGTAGATTCAACTTTAGGTACAACTTCTCCTAATTCCACAACTTCAAAAGTAGTTAGCTTAGCAATCAACATCTCTCTGCTAAAGTTCAAAGTTAGAGGTATAGTTTCTTCAATTGACATAGCCTTGAACTTGTAAGAAGGAGTTAGAGATATGAGAATCTTTGCAATGACTTCATCTTCATCATAAGTGCCTCCATAATTCCTTATTCTAACTATAGCTTCTATAACCCTTTGAACATAGGCCCTAATGCTTTCATCTTCATTCATTTTTAGCTTCTCCATCTTTGTCTTCTAGTTTTGTAACTTTGCTTGTTTGGTATACTTGTCTCCTTCATAAAGTTCCTCTAATCTATTCCAAATTTCATGTGTCAAATCCAAATCTTTAATTTCAGTAAACTCAACCTTAGATAGTGTGCTGATCAATGCTTCTCTTGTGACCATGTTGCAAGAGAATAACTTATTTTCATCATCAGTGGCTGACTCCAAATCATTCTCAGCCTTCAAAGATTCCTTTTTCTTTACAATCATCCAGTAGTCTATGCCCAAACATAGCAGATGTGTTCGCATCTTGTTTTTCCAACTATCAAAGTTTTTAGGATCAAATTTAGGACTATCCTTCCTATATAATGCCATCTCCAAGATCACCTTAAGCTATTAAGATTTCTCTCTGAGGATGACAAGCTCTGATACCAATTGTTAGGAATAATAGTCCATAATACAATTGAGAGGGGGGGTGAATCATACATATAATAGAATATTAAACTTTAAACTTTAAGCTCTGCAATATTAGATCCAATGAACACAATGAATTCCAACACAATAACATAATATTTTGGTTTTTGGGAAACCTTGTTAAAGGTAAAAACCCCTATGGGAATTAGCACCCACAAATGATGTACTGAGAGTATAGTTATCCTTGTTAAAAGATATAGCCCTATTAGGAGCTTATTAAAACATTATAGTACATAATCCTTGTTATAGGACAGACCCTGTTAGGAGTCAAGAAAAAAAAAGAGGGCTCACTACCCAAGGATCACTTCCCAAAGAAGGTTAAAGCCACCATCAAAACTCACTAGTTCACAATAGGTGTATATAAAGAAATACACAATATTTTGAACTGTTTGCCAGCAACTGTCTTTTCTTTCTTAGTTCGAATGAAGTCCACTAGTAAACCTCTACTCTACATACAATAGACACAAGCTCACAACTTTTCCAAATTCTTTATATTACATATATTCCATCCATATATTTTCCAAAGAAAAGACTCTACATATATATCTTATTACAATTTACCATGATCAGGTTGGCCCATGAGGCTTTCCTAATTACAAACCATTACATAAAACCTTGCTAAGATACACATAGTATCTAAGAAAAGTCTACAATGATTACATTACAACAATTAAGGACTGACATCCTTAATTTTTGTTTGCCAAACAAAACACACGCTTCATTTCCTAAGTCAACTTCACAGTAAGTCATCGCTAGAATACATGCCATAGATGACATCACCAATCATTTTGTACCTTGCACTGACCAATTAACATTCTTTAGTACCCTATCTAACATCCTTCAAGCTTGCATACCTTGAATCCAAATCCTCTAAAAGATATACCAAAAACCTAGAGACTCACTCTGTCAATTCTCATTGTCACGGTCCAGTGGCCAGTCTTCATTAAAACATTTGTATCTCTCTCAATATGAAACATCTAATGATGCAATCTCAAATATAAGATCACAACATCCACCTAAACTCTCATCTAACTCTGCAGCATCTGAAACATCTGTACAGTATTTGTACACTGTGATTACCAGTCTAGTTCCTTCATAGAAATATATGTTGACATCAGTGATAAAACACAAATGACAATAGTATGAGTGCTCATTCATTAATGTAGTGATTAAAAATATTAAATGTCTTAATCACCTCCCATGCATTAGAAATATCCAACACACTCTAGATACTTATATTTTCATTTAGTTTCAGTTTATGATGACGTCATAAATGAGAATCAATGTGTTGAATGGAACTGTGATGAAATTGGTTTAGGAAACTGATGATATGTTTAGTTAGTTCAATCAAAGATATATCCTAAATACCATGTAGTATTGATGATTTATTGTGTTCTATATCATGTTTTTTTGGACCTAATGATGTGTACAATGAGTGTGTAGGAATTATTGACCATGGATCTAAATCAAGGACCCAGAATTAGAACCTATGTTATATGTCATGCATCCAAGGTCTTGTTTTTATAAAGAAACATGGACATCATTGTATATTTGTTTATTTGTGAAAGTGGTTTTCATGTGTTTATTTAATTCAATTAATGTAAATTTCATTAAGCCATGTCATTTGTTTAAATTAATTGTGCCAATTTTGGCAATTGTTGCATAAGTGTTGGCATGGTTAGTTAATTTTATTATTGGTTAACTGAAGGGTTAACTAGGGGTTAACCTTAGAGTAGAACCAAGCTTACCATGGTTAGGAAGTTTTGGTGGGTAAATTTCAAGTCAAGTTTAGGAGGGTCTTTTGGGCTCCCATAAGGTAATTGGGGTGAATTTTAGCTACCCGGGTTGGTACCCTAGGGATTAGGGGTCATTTTCATCCCCTTAAGAGCCTTTAATCACATTTATGACACCCCTAAAGTCTCCTTTTCAACATTGTTCAAATTTGAGAGTTGAGTGGATTTGGTTAACCTCTCTTTTCTTCCCAAATTTGCATTCAAATCCATTTATGGAGAAGGGAGGAAAGTGGGAAGAAGGGGATGGAATTTTATTCCTCACTAGTGACTGGTTCCTAGATTTTAGGAGGTTTTCCTATATAGGGAAAGTTTTAGGAAAGGCTTGAGTGTTCACCCACTCTCTAGTTTTAGAGACCATTTCAAATTTGGAAGGAGCTTAGGGAAGGCTTGCTTGGAAGGAGAGGTCATTTTTAGAATTCAACCTTAGGCTTGGAGTAAGGTTGGTTCCTTTTAGATTAAATGTTTTCTTGGCATGTATGTGAGCTTGCAGCTCCATTAATGGAGTCCTTGCTATTTTTATGGTTTTGCTTAAAATTTATTGATGTGCAAAATTGTTGTTGTCATTTGTAAATTCAATTTTGAATAGGATTGTTCAAGGCACACTCACCCTAGGGAAGGTAGAGTAACCTTGAAGGGGGTGGTAGGAAGAGACCTAGGATTCTGTAGAGTCTCCCATGTGTGGAGGGATAAACATGGGGTTTCATGATACCCATGATGCCAAGTATGGCTTACAGGCACCTGGGGTGCATAAGGAGGTTTTTAGACTACATCTTGTGTAGATGGTCTTTTCAAGTCCATGTGTGGCTTGATAATTTTGTACTTTATACTATGGCTTCTCCTCCTACTAATCCACCACTACCCCTATTTCAGGAAGGCCTCTTGGAGACCTTCCTCTTGTTTAAACCATGTTGGGAATCCTCTTAAGTATTTTTATGTTGAGTGTGTTCCTGCATATTCTATGAGTCATGTTTGTATCCCGTTCTGTTCTAGATCCCCTAGCTAGGGGGTGGCCTTGAAAAGGCCTAGGTTGGGAGGTGAGCCTTCATGGTCAACCTCACTTTATCAGGTACCCAGCTAAATGTAGGACCTGGAAGACTTGTTGATATTGGAAATTCAAAGTTGTGAATTTTGTTGTAAACCTTGCATTTCAAGTTATGTCAAACTTTGGAAATCAGGGATTTCCTTGCAATCCATACATTTTGATTTATAAATATTTTTTCATTATTTAATGAGTAATGGAAATTAGGGACTTTGTGATATTTGACTATATAATGGAAATAAGTTTATGGAATAAAATTTATGATTATATGGATTTATTGTTTCTGTAAACTCTTAGTTTCCATTAGATCCAAAATATGTGAGCTATTGCAAAATTATAGTTTAAAGAGAAAATCATTGATTTAATATTTCCTTTATGTTTTATATGTAAATTAAACTTGTGGCATGGAATTTTTGAATTTATAGGAACTATAGGTTTACATAGTATTTAAATTTCTTTTTAAATGTAAAAATCAATGATGCAACAAATTAATGAAAAATTGGCTATATTTTTACAAGGTGCAAATAGAATTTTTAAAACATTTGGTAAGTATTTGGTTTTGGATTTTGGGAATTTTAGTATTTATTTTTACACTTATAAAATTTTCAAAATTTTGGAAGAAAATAAAATTAAATGCCCAAATCTAAAATTTGTTTCCTACAAAAGGATTATCCCTTAAATAGGAATGCAATGATGTATTTTGAAATTTAAAAAAAATGGTTCATATACCCACTGTTTGAGGAAATAGTAAATATATATTACACCAGTTATTCATAAACAATTAATAATGCTTCTATTTTATATATATATATATATATATATATATATATATATATATATATATATATATATATATATGTGTGTGTGTGTGTGTGTGTGTGTGTGTGTGTGTGTGTGTGTGTGTGTGTGTGTGTGTGTGTGTGTGTGTGTGTGTGTGTGTGTGTGTGTGTGTGTGTGTGTGTGTGTGTGTGTGTGTGTGTGTGTGTGTGTGTGTGTGTGTGTGTTATTATAAAAACAAAACAATATATAATATTTTAAAAAACCCTTTCATTAGTTTTACAACCTACGAATGAATGTGCAGTGTGCATGAGGGAGATTTATTTTTTATGAGGGTCAGCATTATGGACTGGGTGTGGGTTGGGGAAGTGGTCGAAGCCACCCCCACAACCCCACCCCATTCCTCTGTTAGAAAGTAAAGTCCACCAAGATAACTGAGAGTGGGAGGTGAATCAGTTATCAGATAATTATAACCTTTATCAACTTCAATAGATTTTAACCATATAATCAATGTAACCAACAACCATAGAAAGATATTCATACACAATAACACAATGACACAAGATATGTTGACTAGGGAACCTCTTGATCAAAGAGTAAACCCCGATGGGAATGATGCCCACAAAAGATGCACTAATATGAATATTCCTTGTGAAAGGATGGACTATGTTAGGAGTCTTATGAAATACATTCAGTACATATGAATCCTTGTTAGGAGATTTTGAATCCCTGCTAAAAGATTCTAACTCTGTTAGGAGTTATGGAAGACAGAAGGACCCACTGCCCAAATAGCTTCAATGAAAAGATCACTGAACACACTGTCCAACTAATCTCTAGATTATTCAATAGAATAATATCAAAATATTACTGATCTCAACAATATGTTACCTCTCCTCTGACTGTGCTAAACTGCACTCACTACTACACTAGATCTCAATTTCAGATCTATGTACCTTGCATATCCTCTTTCCATAAATTCTCTATCATAATATCATTCAGTCTTACATTACTACTTCATTAAACCATATTAAAACAAGGAAAACATTCTTTCCTTTATACCACACTCAAGTAATTACAAATGAGTCGGCATACAAATTACAAAATAAAAATTTCCACACGTTACATCAAAATTATACAAAACTGTTGGTTTCCAATTAGAATAAATCTTCACTTGTATGACCTCAAAGTTTTTGTTGTCATCCATGTCACTATCAACATGACTTCAACTTATCCCTAATTGCACATAACCAAATTCCATCCCGATTAGAAGATATCATCTGATTACCACAAACCGCTACTTGGGAACACTGCCTGAATACTGCTTCCACTGAAATGCTCATAACTTCCATGAATAAATGAATTACTATCTATGCTCTTAACCATGAACATATAATACATCATAGAATAATTCCTCAACATTGTATAGCTTGATCTCTAATATCCCACATGCGCTAATCCAAACACTATCTGCTCCTCTGCTAATCTTTAGTAGATCACTGTGTTGACATCAATGACAATCATAGTCATGAATGCAACAACAACTGCTATAAAATGGTTGCTAATACTCCCTAGGATATATTCAAAATTTATTCTTAACAATCTCTCCCATTTGCATTGATGGCAACATAGATGAAAAACATCCAATGTTCCATAAATCCAACACTGCAACACTGTTGCTTTGAAAAATACTTTAAGTCCTCTTCATCAATCAAATCTTGCTTCATTTTCCTATTGATTTCTTCAACAGATGGTAAAAATGGTTTTTCATGTACACTTCTCCCACATTGACATCAATGATAAAAATTTCATCATTATGTCAACAACAACTCCAATGTCAAAAGACACCATTCAGAAAATATGTTCACTAGAGTCCTCATGACTCAGCTCAGATACACATACTCCCCCATAGAGGAAGTGCCAACATCTAGTCCAAAAGAAAGATAGGGCTCATATACCACTAGACAGATGCAACAATCTGCATCACTTCTCAAAAGTAGGCTGGGGCATAACCCCAAGCATACCTCTCAGATCCTCAAATGTATCCTTAGGAAAAGGTTTTGTAAATATGTTTGCAATCTGCTCCTTTGTGCTTATGTATTCAAGTCTGACTTCTTTCTCAGCAACTTTCTCTCTTACTACATGATACTTTATCTCTATATGCTTTGTCTTTAAATGTAATATAGGGTTCTTAGACATACTAACTATGCTGGTGTTGTCACAATGTATAACAATAGGATCAAAAAAATTTATTCCAATATCCTTCAGCATCTTCTTCATCCAAATTATCTGGTTACAATTATTTGCTATTGCTACATACTATGCTTTTGTTGTGCTTTGTGAAATACAATTTTGCTTCTTGCTTAGCCAAGAAACCAATCTTCTTCCAAGGAAAAATGCTCCACCACTGGTGCTCTTTTTATCATCAACACTGCCTCCTCAATCAGCATCTATATATGCACATAGGGTAAAATCATCAAATTTTTCATACCATAATCCATACTTAATTATGCCTCTTAAATATCTCAGTATCCTCTTCACTACTACATAATGTGATTCTCTAGGTTCAGCTTGAAATCTTGCTACAATTCCAACCAAATATGCTATATCAGGTCTTGTATGTGTCAAGTACTACAATCCTCCAATCATAGATCTGTACTTCTTATGTTCCACTGCATAAGTCTCATTTGTGCTAGATAACTTATGTCCAGTTAACATAGGTGTTCCAACTGGCTTACAGTTCTCCATTCCAAATCTCTTCAAAAAATCATTCAAGTACTTTATCTAACTTACAAAGATACCATCATTATTCTATGTTATCTGCAATCCCAAAAAATATTTCATTTCACCAATCATACTCATTTCAAATTCAATCTTCATTTCATCTACAAATTTATCACTGGCTTCATCTTCTCCTCCAAAAATAATATCATCAACAAAAATAACTACAACCAACAAACCATTTTCAATTTATTTTTTGTACAGGTTGCTATCAGTTGTTCCTTTTGTAAATCCTAATTTCAACAAATACTTGTCCAATCTTGCATACCAAGTTCTAGGTGCTTTCTTTAGTCCATATAAAGCTTTCTTCAGTTTACATACCATGTCTCCTTCTTGAGTTAAAGGAAAACCTCCAGGCTACTCAATGTAGACTTCTTCTTCCAATTCTCCATTCAGAAATACTGACTTCACATCCATCTGATACACTTTGAATTTCTTAAAAGCTGCATAGGCCAAAAACATTCTTACTACTTCAATTCTTGCTACTGGTGCAAAAGTTTCTTCATAGTCAATTCCTTCTTGTTGTGAGTATCCTTTACCTACCAGTCTTGCTTTGTTCATTATTACTTCTCCTTGTTCATTCATCTTGTTTCTGAATACCCATTTTGTTCCTATAATTCTTATCTTTAGGTCTAGGGACCAATTCCCATGTCTTGTTGTTTTCAATCTGATCTAGTTCTTCTTTCATAGCTTTAATATAATGTTCATCTTCACAAGATTCACTAGTAGATTTAGGTTTAGTTTGAGAAATCAAACATAACTATTCTTGTACCTTATTTTGAGTCTGAACTCCTCTGTCTATGCTTCCAATAATCTACTCAGTAGGATGATTCCTTGATAAATTCTTGTTAGGTGTCACTGTCTCAGATCTTACTTTAGGTGTCAGTTCTTCAATGATCTCATTGTGGCTTTCATTCAAAAAATCACTGTCAGTTTCATAGAATAAATTCAGTATTCTCAATGTTAGATCTAGGGTGAGTTCCTTCATCTGATTCATAATCAAGCATTCTTTCCTGAATTTTGAACTTTTCATCAACTTTAACATTTGCACTCTCAACAATAGTCTTAGTTCTCTTATTGTAACATCTATAAGCTTTTCTCTTCAAAGAATATCCAAGAAATATACCTTCATCACTTCTAGGATCAAACTTTCCAATGTCATCATCTCTCTTTATATAACATTTTCTTCCAAAAATTCTAAAATACTTAACTGAGGGTGCATGTCCAAACCATAGTTAATAGGGTGTCTTGTCTGTGTCTACTCTAATTTGTACTTTGTTCATTGTATACAGTGTTGTGTTCACTGCTTCTCTCCAAAATATCTTCACTAAGTCATTCTCAAATAACATAGCTCTTGCTGCTTTAGTCACTGATTTGTTTCTTCTTTCTGCAATACCATTTTGTTTAGGTGTCCTAGGGGCTGAAAACTGTATCTTTATACCATTCACTTCACAAAAGATGTTAAATTCTCTAGAAGTAAATCCTCCACCTCTATCTGATCTCAAACATTTAATCTTCATTCTAGATTCATTCTCAACTTTATTCTTAATGATCTTAAACTTATCAAATGCTTCAGATTTTTCTTTAAGAAATGCAATCCACATCATTCTTGTAAAGTCATCAACAAGAATCATAAAATACCTTTCTCCATTGAATCCTCTAGTCCTTTTAGGACCACTCAAGTCTATATGAACAATCTCCAACTTCTCTACTGATGTAAACTTCTTATTGGGAAATGAGCTTCTCTTCTATTTAGCCATCACACATTCCTTGCAAATCATGTTACTAGGCTTCATAATTCTAAGCAAATCTCTTACTACAAGTTTAGTACTTACTTTCACAATGTTATCAAAATTTATATAACAAAATATTTTGTGCCATAACCAACTATCATCAATCTTAGTAATCAAACATGTCATCTCAGTAGGATTCAACTGAAATACATTACCTCTGGTTCTAAATCCAGTGCCAATCAAATTTCCATCTTTGTCTTTTATCACACAAGTTTTCTCAGTAAACCAAACTTGATGTCCCTTATCAACTAACTGTCCAACACTCAAAAGATTATGTTTCAAACCATCCACAAAGTAAACATCATCAGTATTAGTCTTTCCATTAAGAGTAATAGATCCTATACCTTTAATCAAACAAGTTGCATTGTTTCCAACTCTAACAACTCCATCATAATTGTTAAAATTTATGAACTTTTTCATGTCGCCAGTCATACGATGTGAACAACCACTGTCTATAATCCAATCAGATTTCTTTTCAACTTGAGAAACTAGAGCTTTTTCTTCCTTAACCTCTATTTTAGGATTTTCTTCTTTAATTGCTACAAATCCTATATCATCATTATTCTCAGTATCACTTTCACTTAAGGTTCTCTCTATACTAGCTTCAAGTTCTTCATCATTAGCATAATAACATTCCTTAGATCTTCTAGGCTTAAAATTGTTTCTATACTTCTTAACTCTCTTAGGACATTTAGATGCAAAATGACCATATTCTTGACATGTCCAACATTTAAAAAATTTCTTACCATTTGGTTCTCTCTTCACAAGCAAGGCAATGCCTTCTTCAATCTTCCTTTCTTCTTTATTTATAGATCTGTTGTTGCCAGCATAATCTCTGATCACACTGATGCTTCTTAACAAAGTAGGGTGAACACTAAGAGCACTGAATGTTGTCTCCATTCTAGGTAAGTCTCTTGATAACCTCAGGTTCATTTATGCTACTTCCAATCTTCCAAGAAGAGTCTCTCTTATAAAGTTAGTAGTACAAGGTATAACTTGTTCAATCATCTGTGTTGTCTGCTTAAATGCAGGAGTCAATGTCCTCAGAATTTTTCATATCACTTCATTCTTTGTCTTTGTTCCACCACAAGATTTTATACCTGCAACAATCTCTGACATTCTACCAATATAGCTTCTAACAGATTCATCTTCCATCATTCTTATATCTTCAAAAGCACATATCCAATTATGTAATCTGACTTTATGTTCATCACCTTCAAAAGTAGACTATAAAGCTAACCAAATTTCATGAGATTTTTTCAAATATTTTACCTAACTGTACTCATTCTCCAGAAGGGCTGACAAAAGTGCTTCTCTAGCAAGTATGTTACACATGAATAGATCTCTTTCATCATTAGTACATGTTTCAATATCATCCTCATTAATGATAGTCTTCTCATTCTTAGTAATAAACCAATAACCTAGTCCTAAACACAGTAGATGTGTCTTCATCTTTTCTTTCCATCTGTCAAAATTCACTCCATCAAACTTAGGGCTTTCTTTCCTGAAATTCACCATGGATCTCCTTAAGCTAGTAAAATTTTAGTTCAAGGACCCGTTGCTCTGATACCAATTGTTAGAAAGTAAAATCCACCAAGATAACTGAGAGGGGGGGTGAATCAGTTATCAAATAATTATAACCTTTATGAACTTCAATAGATTTAAACCATATAATCAATGTAACCAACAACCATAGAAAGATATTCATACACAATAACACAATAACACAATGACACAAGATATGTTGACTAGGGAACCTCTTGATCAAAGAGTAAACCCCGATGGGAATGATGCCCACAAAAGATGCACTAATATGAATATTCCTTGTGAAATGATGGACTCTGTTAAGAGTCTTATGAAATACATTCAGTACATATGAATCCTTGTTAGGAAATTTTGAATCCATGCTAAAAGATTCTAACTCTGTTAGGATTTATGGAAGACAGAAGGACCCACTGCCCAAACAGCTTTAATGGCAAGATCATTGAACACTCTGTCCAACTGATCTTTAGATTATTTAACAAAATAATATCAAAATATTACTGATCTCAACAATATGTTACCTCTCCTCTGACTGTGCCAAACTGTACTCACTACTACATTAGATCTCAATTTTAGATCTTTGTACCTCGCATATCCTCTTTCCACAAATTCACTTTCACAATATCATTCACTCTTACATTACTACTTCATTACAACATATTAAAACAAGGAAAACATTCCTTCCTTTATACCACACTCAAGTAATTACAAATGAGTCGGCATACAAATTACAAAATAAAAGTTTCCACATGTTACATCAAAATTACACAAAATTGTCAGCTTCCAATTAGAATAACTCTTCACTCGTGCGACCTTGAAGTTTTCATTGTCATCCACATCACTATCAACATGTCTTCAACTACTCCCTAACTGCGCATAACCAAATTACATCCCGATTAGAAGATATCATTCGATTACCACAAACCGCTACTCAGGAACACTGCCTGAATATTGCTTCCACTGAAATGCTCATAACTTCCATGAATAAATGAATTACTATCTACACCCTTAACCATGAACATATAACACATCATAGAATAAGTCCTCAACATCGCATAGCTTGATCTCTAATATCCCATGTGCGCTAATCCAAACACTGTCTGCTCCTCTGCTAATCTTCAGTAGATTACTATGTTGACATCAATGACAATCACAATCATGAATGCAACAACAACTGCTATAAAATGGCTGCTAATACTCCCATAGGATATATTTAGCATTCACTTCTAATATCCTCCCCTTGTTCGCAGTGGTGGGCAGCGCTGTCAGCGGTGCCGACACCATGCACAACCACTGCAAGAGCAGTGATGGGCGGGGTGTCACGACGCGCCGAGCCCGCCCCTCCACTGCCTCTCCATGCTCACGCACTCCCCCTTTTTTGTGTGCCCTCGTGAAACATCGACCCTACAACACCAAATGCAAGGGTTGTAAAGAATTTAGGGATAAAATAAAAAAATAAGTTTTAACTTTTTTTTAAATAAGTTTATCTGTTTTATTAGTAAAGTTTTAAATTATTAATTTAATTTTTAGGCTTATTTAAAGTGGTTTGTTCTATTAAAGTTTAGATAAGTTTATTTTAAATGAGGTTTATTTTAAAAGGTTTTAATATTAATAAATTAAACTAGTTTAGTATAAATAGTTTTCAAAAAGCGGTTTGATTAATGTGATTGAGGGTATGATATTTTATAAAAAGAATAGAATGTTTTAATTAATATAAATTATTTATTTTAATTAAGCTTTATTTATTTTGTAATTAGAATGAGGATATAAACATGTATTTAAAAGGGAAGATGTTTTTCTTATTATTCATTTAGATTTACATATTTAAATAGATTTTATTTAAATAAGGATATTTTTGAAGATAAATATTTTTTCTAATGAACAATAAATCTTGATGTTATTGTAAATTATAGCATGGTGTATTTATTTTGAAAGGAATAGTAGTTTATTTAATTTGGAATTTTGCTAGGAACATTATCTAGAGATATTATTTAATTTTAATTAAGTTTTTTTTTAATTGGATTAACTTTTTTCTTCTAACATTAATTATTTTAGACCAAAACAATCAAGTCAACTTATGGTTAATTGATGAACGTTATAGTAATCTTAGGGTTTTATCATCTTCTTAAAGTCACGTCTAGGGACATTGTGCCCTTTATAGAGTTGATGATCGTTTATGTGCTCGGTTGACTTTTTGGTCAAACCTAGAGATTCACCTCGGTTTGCTTGCACAAATAGTCTGGGTTATGTTTTGAACCTTTTTAGCTTGGTTGCATGTATTTTGGTGCATGGTTGACTTTTGGTCAACTCTAGTTGACTTTAGTCAACTACGTCAAATTGTGTGTTGGTTGAAGCTTTCAGCCTAAGGAACCCTTTAGGATAGTTTGGGAGTTGTTCAATGAAGTTTGACTTTTGGTCAAACTTGGTCAAACTTAGTCAACCATCTTTGGATTTAACCCTAGTAGATTTTCTAGAAGCTTAGAATTTTTTAGTTATCTATTTCCCTCTACACCATTTTGCATGCACATGGAATCTTGTGCCAGTTAGTATTTCACTTCTTAGTTGCGTATGTATGTTTTAGTTTATCTTTAGGTTTTAGAAAACAAAATTGTAGTTGTGTTTTTCTCTACCTTTTTTAGCATGACATTATAGTGACTGTCAAAGTCCAATATGCCTAGCGAAGAACCCTACATTTCATGCCAGGACCAAGCACATTGATGTGCAATATCATTTTGTGAGAGATATAGTTCAAAATGGAAAGGTAAAGCTAGAAAAGGTAGAAACTTTGGTGAATTTTTTTTATTCAATAACTCATCCCACGAGCATAGATAACTTCAAATGGTGTTTAGAGTCAATGGGATTCTTGACCCCTAACAGTTGATTTCATGATAGTATGGATCCCCTAACTCTTGTAAGGTACTTGAAAACTGGGATAATGTTGTGAAAACATGTGTCTCAACCTTGCAAATAGTTCCAAAATGTAGTTGGAATTTTTCTATGTTTTGGTGCCTTGAAAAAGGGAATATTAGTTGTCAAAATATTTCTTGTCCATGGTTTACTATGGAAGGCCCATTTTTAGAGATTCTATGACACATTTTATGACAGCTATAAGGGTGAAAAATAAGGGAGAATACTTTGGATGTGAGAGACTATTTTTAACCTGGATTCTTGCTTATCTTGGGCAACACATATCATGGATGGGAAACACATGTCAAAGAAGTTTAGCACATAGTTTTGTAAACCAAAAGTGGTTTCTAGGTTCTGATAAGCCTATAAAATGAGGGCTTGAGGAGAATATTGTATCATTGAGTCTTTTTTGCAAGATTGGATTCTATTGAAGTTCCTCCAAACATAAATTGAGGTTTAACTCCTTTAATAACTTGCATTGCAAGTTTGTTGTAATGTTTTATTGAATTGATTATACATTATCCGGGTTTTCAAGTGCATGAGGTTTTTCTTCTATGAGGGTTTTCCCCATAGAAATCATTATGTTATGTGTTTAATATTATATTCTTTACGCTCTTATGTGTTTCTTAAAATATTTGTAATAGCTAAGTTGAAATTTTCATAATCGTCCTCTCAAGATTAGCATAGGAAGTGTTTCTGCACACCTTTTCTTCCTTTCAAAAACCCAAGTTTTAACCTCAAACCCACCTTTCTCCCTTCTCTTTCTCTCATATGATGGAGAGTGCTAAGTAAAACAATAAGATTTTATTAAAAAATGAGTGCAATAGTGTTACATTTAGAAATTTAAGTGTATAGTCACACAATTAAGTCATTAGGATTGTATGGGAATGGGAAGGAAGGATCATTATCAAGAGGTAGGTTCTAATCATTCAAGGTCCTAGTACTTGGAAATGAGCTCTGAATTAGTGATGTCATCATCATTTTTATTTTTGTTTTAAATAATTTATTCATAAATAGGAGAAATAGAAAAAGTCTAGGTAGGTAATATTTTTATTGTCAAACCAACTAGAATGAATACATGACTAACCATGATGTTGGTGGTAGGAAGAAACCTACAAACTATGAGGGTCAATTTTTGAGTTGTGGCTATAACCAAAATGACATAAATGTGAAGGGGGAGAATCTTGACTAGCAATAGAAAGTGTCACACAAGCATTAGTACAAGATTGATTCTTCAACTTGGGTTGATTAACTCCTAAGAAGTCTTAGGTTCTATGAAGTTTCATATTCTATATGATCAAATTCATTAGGAGGATGGTAAAAAAAAAGTTATTTGAAGTTCTTCACTTTAGACTTTGCAAAACCTATCGGGGTAGCCCTTTGAATACATTCGATTCGATATGAAAACAAAAATTTATCAAAGTGTACAATAAAATATTAATTAGGTATACATTTACAAGATCATGTCAGTTCTTTCAATATTTGCAATACTCTTAGTGATCAAGTATTAATACGATAAAATTATAAAAATATGTTAGGATAAAATTATAAAAATATGTTGCGCATTCATTGTATTACCATTCATTGTATGTGGGTAATATAGGAGGAATTTCCTTGATGGCCTATTGCCTATTTTGGGAAAACAAAGTCGTCAAATATTTCTACCAATGTTTCTTGGTAGTAAGTACTTTGGTGTTTCAAAAAATAAACCTTATAGTGACTCCTATTTCTTTATAGTAATATGAACTTTCTATTGTAGTCTTAAACAACAATGTTCTACTTAATTATCACTTTCATAACATTGGAAATCTAACTCACTTCCTTGAAATGTTTATTGGGAGCTTATTGAAGATGTACTAAGGAAAACAAAAAATCCTATAGAAAATGCATAAGTGAACATTTTCTACTCTCCTTGAAGGTGTACACTTCAAGAATAAGAAATAAAACAAAGGTGAAAGTGTAAATCACACCTTTACTCATATAATCACTCAAATGTATGTATCACAATAAATCAGACAACAATATTCAATCCTCTACATTTACATAAATAATGTGGGTATATAACACATATGTCTCTTTTCCCCACAAAACCAAACTTTAAAAATGAAAAATGCATTATCTTTATAGGATATATATAAGAATGATATTCCCCTTGAATGGGTGGCATTTTCCAATAATATATTGTGAGATTAATCATAGAAAAAAACTACCTCTTGATATAAACGTGTGAAATCCTAATAAAAGAGTCACACCTATCACAAATATGTTGAAATTTATAGCTAGAAAAAAATCATCTAATTCACATGCTAATTAGTTGTTTTACATAATTATTTCACTGGAAAGTCCTCTTCACATGTAGAATTTACTTAGGTCATAGGAATATTTCTAGAAGGGCCTTAGCTATCAATGACAACTTATCTTATCTCATCTACTTCTCATTTTTTAAATCATTTAATATTGGTTATATGTTAATTATCTCATGTCATAAGATTAAGATACATGTCAAGATCTTGTCTAATTCTATCTTTCAGCTTGTCTATATAAGTAATTTCTCTTGTACACTTTGCATCATAAGATTTGATAATTAGATCATAGACTAGAGTTTTATACCATAGCGTTGTGTAGTATCACTAATCTCTATTATTGATCATTGTACATTAGTAGCATCCTTTATTATAAAAAAAAAATTCCCTACTCTTTTATGGAAGGACATCTTTTTATTTTGTAGGTGATTTCATGGTATGTGAGCTACTTTTAGCTCCTACACAGTATCAAAGTTTGAGTGACTCTTAGATGGTATCAAAACTCCAATTCTACAAACTCCTCAAATATGATGGTGATTTGGGCATGAGTATTTTTTGGGTCTATTCAAAAAATACAGCATCATTAACTCTAAAGGACCCAAACACTCATATATATCTACATCTCATCATAAATTTACTACATCTCCTTATGGATCTTTATCACATTGTTGCATTGGGTACACCCTTATTATATTTTCCACATAAAGAAATTATTTTCATATCATTTTTAAAATAAGAAAATTTAATATCCCTTCAATTAGTTTATTTTCTTGTTGCTTTAATATATTTAAAGAAACTCAAGTGGTTTTTACTTTGATTATGTGATAGACACTACACATTACAAGTTATTTTTCTAATTTACAAGTTTTTGATGACATGCTCATACCAAAGATAATATAGTGAAGGTTCATTATATTTCCTTAGATGAGTCTAAATACTCATTTTTCATGTTAAATAAAAATTTCCATTATACTTTGATATTCATTCTCATGGTAAATTTATACATGCATGAACATGAGAAAATTATAATGCTCAAATTAGCATACCCATGCCATTTTGTTTTTCTCTCTAACTTGATGGGAATGTTTAAATGCAATTTAACATATTGGAACATGAGATACACTTATGATAACTTTGAATTGTGCATTGATACATATCTTCATTTTAGCTTTGTTAACATTGATTTCATGCATTCATTACCCACCTCCAAATCACCACCCTATCCATGTAGACCATTTCCAAATCATTGGAGATTGATCCATTTCAATCAAAGGAGTGCAAACATTATCTCCAAATCTTAAGGGTTCAAATTCAAATGTTATGCCTCCTATCTATTGTGTGATAGTGAAAACATGATTTACATAGAATGTTTCTATATGATTCTATTTAATGACATTCATTGTGCACTTAATTTCATAAGGTTGATGTTTAGAAAACATTTCAATTCTAAAAGGCAATAAAGGAACCAAAATTACAATATCATCATATAGGAAATTTACATGTTTGCAAATCTTATCTTTGATCTTTTCCATAGTATTATTTTGATCCACCAAGGGGTATGACATATGAGAGTCCATTCACCTATCATGTTAACAAAGTCCTTAGCAATTTCACCAATCACTATATTAATAGATTTATATATCTAGGAGGCAAACATGAATGTGTTTACAAATACACTCTTTATTAGATTAGTTCTAT
Source organism: Chamaecyparis obtusa (assembly GCA_027943335.1). NCBI lineage: Eukaryota > Viridiplantae > Streptophyta > Pinopsida > Cupressales > Cupressaceae > Chamaecyparis > Chamaecyparis obtusa. The sequence continues at coordinate 936,986 of BSBK01001326.1, read as the reverse complement.
GTGACTCAAATTAATTTTTTATATTAGATTTAATTTATGTAGTAGATGGGTCTAAATTAATTTTAGATGAATCTAAATCAATTTTTATAATAATTTAAACTTTGAGACATTCATTAGATAGAAACAATTGACTTTTTAGTAGTAATAAATTGATTAAAAAAATCATCAATAACTATCTCTTATTAATTTTAAAGTTAAATATGTATACTCTATTTTTTAATTTATTTTTGTTTGAACAACTTTTTCCAACTCTATTGTCTATATTAATTATTTATTGTAAAGACTTTTGTTTTTGTTAGCTTAAATCATTGAGTACAGTCTTATAAACACATTTGCAACAATCCTTAATAATAGAGAATCATTACTTAGGTGAGTTTCTTAAAAATGTGAACCAAATTCATGCTAAAATCCGATTTGACATTATTTGTCCTAGTCTCCAAATTAATACAAATAATGCAATGTTTTAAAGATGTGAAATGTACATCATTTTTGTAAAAGTACAGCATTTAAATAAAATATATTTTCTTTTGACATTGAATAAAATACTTTAACAAAGTGGCCAACAATAATATCAACACAATTTCTTCGAACCTTCAAATTGTTGAAATGAAAGGATAAATAGAGATGGAATATAGTCATAATTACTTTTAAAATGTTTTTTTTATGGGTATTTTCCCTATTTCTTCTTGTACCTATTAACATGGGTGTTTAGAGTATTTTTGGACTCTTGATAGCATTAGTGCTTCACTTGGTTTTGGCTTTGGTTTTTGTGATGGTGATGGTGATGGTGATGGCATGGTTATAAATGATGATGATGATTGAATTATAATGATAATTATTTACAATTTTTTTATTTTTACAATTTTTCTCACTCCTACTTTTTAATAATTACTTTTAGTCAATTTTTTGAATATCAAAATATTAATATTTAATAATAAATATTAATATAAATATATGAAATGTAGAATAAAGTCGGATTTTATTTTTATTTTCTATTGTTACAAATACAAATGTTAAAATAAAATAAATATTAATATTCACAATATAATGAGTTAGACAAGACAAGAAATAAATATATGAAAATATAAAAAATATATAATGAGATGAAAAACAATTTGAAAAAGATTTTAGTCTTGTCATAGATAAAACAATGATATAGTTAAGCTATAATTTCCTTTGTTTATTCTATTACAATCACAAGTTAGGTTTATATTGAAGTATTATATTTTTACAAGTGTATTCAAAAAAAAAAATTTGTATATAAATTAATTCCCAAGTAAAATAAAATAAATCTTTTTTATGTATTGGTTATTTATGTGTGTATGTAAATAGTTCAAATTAATAACTATTTTATTTAACAAATAGGAAAATATATGTATTATGTCTTTTCACGATACGTCATTTTTCTTTTTGACAAAATAAGGAGTCCCCTTTTTTTAGCCTATGTTCAGTTTAAGACATTACTCTTAGAATCAATGTATCATTTCTCATGTCTATAAGTACTTCCTATTGCAAAAGGTCAATTTCAATTAAATTTTGAGTCAAGAGGTTCACATTCTCAAAAAATGATACAAGAATTTGGTTGATGGTCTTTTTCATGTCATCCTATCATCTATATTATTTTAGAAAATGAGAATGATTTTGGTTCAAAATTTAAAGGTGTGGTAATCTCATTATTCGTCGGTAAGGTTCAATTTGATGCTCTAAAGAATTTGGTTATTCATTTTCAAAATCAAAACTTATACTCAAATGTGTCATTCTTTTAAAATATAGTTACATATTTTTTAGGGTTCAAGTCTAAATGCAAATTTTGTAAAATTTTAAGTCAAATTATTATGGAAAACATAGCTCTAAGAGAACTTCACTCAAATGTATACTTTAGTTTATGTTTTTCATTTTACTTAGATGTCATGATCCTATAAAGATCATTAGAATAATATTATAAAAATACTATTTAAAAACAAACATGGCATATTTCATTTATCTCTACAAATCAAAGATTATAAATTTTCAAAAAAAATCAATTTTATAAGTTCATTAAACTTTTAAAAGTTATAAATATTAAAAGGTTCTAATGAATTTTAAAAAGGGAAGGTTTGACAAATGAATGATAAATAGGGCACTTTTTCTTTTTGCTATGCTTCACCCATCTTCATGTGGACATTATAGGGGGATCAAATGTTTTTTTATATGTATAAGAAACAAAAACTAGGGTGTTGACTCTTTACAATACAACAACTGAAGGGAATATAGACACAACACGCTAACAATAAATAAACATCAAAATCCACTTAGAAAAAAGATAATAAAAGAAAAACATAGGTCATAGATTAGCAACCTATAAACATGAAAGTTAGCACCATCATACTGAGTACTACCAATCAAAAGAGAATGAATAGAAAATCTATCTAAAAACATACTAGTAGAGTCAAATTTGTAGCAAAAACAACAAGAGTTCAAAGAGCTACTTAAGGTGAGACCAAAAATATATAGGAAAATCCCAATGGGGGAAGGGGTCTGAAACCCATTAAGCCTTCTATGAGAATTTAATATCATGGCCTGATTAGTATGACACATTGGATCAATTGTCAGTGATAAATTTAAACAAATCCTTGTAGTTTCCTTCATCATGTTCATCTTCACTAAGAATCTTATGTCAGTCTTTTAAAATATAGTTACATATTTTTAGGGTTCTTATAAATGCAAATTCCATAAAATTTTAAGTGAAATTACTATGGAAAACATAGCTCTAAGTGAACTTCACTCGAATTTATACTTTAGTTTTAGTTTTTAATTTTACTTAGATGCCATGATCCTATAAAGAACCATTGGAATAATATTATAAAAATATTGTTTTAAAACAAACATGACATATTTCATTTATCTCTACAAATCAAAGATTATAAATTTTCAAATTTTATTCAATTTTATAAGTTCAATAAACTTTTAAAAGTTATAAATATTGAAAGGTTCTAATGAAATTTAAAAAGGGAAGGTTTTACAAATGAATGATAATTTAAGGCACTTTTTCTTTTTCTATGATTTAACCATCTTCATGTGGGCATTTAGGGAGATCAAATGTTTTTTATATTTATAAGAAGCAAAAACTGTTGGATACAATTGTCTGAAGAAGATTGTTGGATTAATTGTGTGTTGTCTTTGATGTCACACAAATGTCATATCATTAAGTAGTTCTATGTGTCTACCGAGCTCAGTCAGTCAGCAGGCAGGTTTTTAGTGTCTACCGAGATATTTCGGGTGTCAAAGGAAAGTATGGCACAAAAATAATGTTAACCGAGCTTCCATGGTTTACCGAGTTCACTCGGTCTCCAAAAGATGTTTCAAAATTTGTAGTGTTTACCGAGTTCACTCGGTCACTGAAGGAAATCTTTTATGGATTAGTATTTACTGAGTAAGGTCGGCCCAATAAAGAATTTTGTTAATTTGAGAAATAAAGTTTGTTTATCCTAGCTGACTGTTGTAATGAGTGTTAATGATTATTAGTGTCAACTTGACAATCTGAATGGTATATATATATAGAAGGTCAAGTGGTAAATTAAAGTGTGAAAAAGAATAGTGTGCAAGTGTGGAAGTTTGTGAGCGAACATGCAAATCATTTTGAAGGAAGGTGTGTGCGAATTTTGAAGGATGGTTAGATATCCTTGAGGTGCAGCAAAGATTTATTTGATCAGGAAGGATCTAGTGAAGCATAATAGAGATATGTAATCAGCAATTTAGTTGCATCATTAGTCAGGTCATTTCATTGTTACTTTCTTACCATTGTAGCAGTGATTTCTAAATCTCTTAACCGAGTTGGTTTAACAGCCATTTTGTAAATCCTCTAACAAGGTGATAGTTCTATTGAATTGTTCAAAGACCTCTTACAAGGCCACTCCTAATAGGGTGATTAAATCCTCTAACAAGGTCACACCTAACAGTGTGTTTTGTAACCTTTTACCGGGTTGGCTCCTAACAGGGCATCACTTCAGAAGAGTGAAAAATAGTAACTAGTTACATTGGTGGTTTTTCCCATATTGGGTTTCCACATTAAATCTGGTGTCTCTTGTGTTCATGTTATTTTCTTTATGCATGCATGTTAATCACTGGTGAATGCTTAAGAATAGTTATAATTAATACTCACTGCAATAACTGAGTTACAGAATTTCATTGTATGTTTACCGAATAACAGCAGCAAATGATTTAATAAGATATCTAAGGGATCTGTGGTAATATTTTTGTGGTTAACTGATTCACCCCCCCCCCCCCCTCTCAGTTACTCCATCTATATTTCCAACAATTGGTATCAGAGCTTTTGGTGCTTGCAGGAAGGGTTTCAAGGACCTAAGCTAAAGATCAGGATGTCTTACAAGACAAAAATTCCAAGGCTTAACAAAGATAACTTTTCAACATGGCAAGGTCTCATGAGACTTCATCTAGCTTCCATTGGTGATTCAGGATGCAAATATCTTGATTAAGAATATACAGTTCCTACTGGCACATTAACTATTGAAGACATTGCAGAGAAAAAGAACCATAACACCATGATAATAGACATTGCATCAGCTCTTAGCTATGAAAAATTTGATGAGATCAAAGACTACACAACTGCATATGTAATGTGGAACAAGCTGAAGAAAATTTATGGTGGTGATGAAAATGTGAAGAGAGCCAAAGTAGAAAGCCTAAGAGGACACTTTGATCAGATAAAAATGAGAGAAGATGAAAATATTGCAAAATATGTTGAAAGGATCAAGGTAAGTGTTGGTGCAATCAGAGCTTCTAGAGGAACAATTGATGATGAAATAGTTATAAGTAAGGTTCTTAGAAAATTACTCCCTATCTATGCAATAAGAGTATCTGCTATTCAAGAAAGAAGATGTGAAAAAAATCACAATATAACTTTGGATGCCTTAGTTGGAAGATTAATAGCCTTTGAATTGGATAACTATGACAACTATGTTCCAACTTCTAAAAATATTGAATCAGCATTTGAGGCCAAGCTTTCACTCAAGAAGGGCAAGAAAATCCAATCAGAAAGTGAAGAAGAATCAGAGGAAAGTTTTGATAATGATCTTGAAGTTATTGAAGCATTACTTGCAAAGAAATATTCTAGAGGCAGAGGTAAATACAAAGGTAAAACTCTCTTAATCTATTTTTCATGTGAAGAAATTGGTCATATTGCAGCTAGGTGCCCAAACAAGAAAAGAAAGGTCACAAGTACAATGGCAAGAATAATTTCAAATCATTCAAGGATAAAGGTAAGAAAACATGTTTTTTGGCTAAGGATTCTGATGATAGTGAAGAAGAAATTATCTTCATTGCTATAAAAGATGAATCTGATGATGATGAAGATGAGATGGCACTTATCTCTCATATAAGCAAAAATGATACATGGATCATAGACAATGGATGTTCACATCATATGACTGGTGATAAAACAAAGTTTGAACATTTTGAAGACTATGATGGTGGTAGTGTAAGGTTTGGAAACAATGAACCTTGTTGTATAAAAGGAAGAGGACGAATTTCACTAACCAAAGAAATTATATGTGATAATGCATATTGGGTTGAAGGACTAAAGCATAATCTTCTAAGTGTAGCACAACTAATCAACATTGGATTCAAATTTTAATTCATGAATGGCAAAGCAAGACTACTGGATGACAAAGGAAAACTGATTGGATCAGGCAAACAAACCAAAGGTAACCTATTTTATCTTGATCTTGGTGAATGCTCATGTTTTGTTGCTCAAATTGAAGAAAGTTGGTTATGGCACAAAAGGTTATGTCATGTAAATTTTGATAACATGGTGAAAATAAGCAAATTCAAGAAAGTAAGAGGCATTCCTACTTTGAAGAAACCTGATGTTGGTCTATGCAAGAATTGTCAGATTGGAAAAATGGGAAAGACAAGCTTTAAAAGTAAAAACTATCAATCTGAAGATATTTTGGAAATTGTGCATACTGATTTATGTGGACCTATTGGAATTGAAAGCTATACTAAAGAAAAATTCTTTATTCTCTTTGTTGATGATTACTCTAGAATGATGACTGTTATGTATTTAAGAGAAAAGTCAGAAGCATTTAAGAAGTTCAAATAGTATTTGGCAAGAGTAGAAAAGGAAACAGGGAAAAGAATGAAGTGCTTGAGATCAGATAGAGGTGGTGAATTCATCTCCCATGAATTCAATAATTTTTTCATTAAAAGAGGAATCAAAAGACAAGTATCAGCCCCGGGAACTCCTGAGCAGAATGGAATAGCTGAAAGGAGGAACAAATCTATCATCGATTGTGCAAGGACTTTAATGATTGAAAAGAAAATTGCTATGAAATATTGGAAGGAAGCTATCAGCACTACAGTTCATACCTTGAACCGAGTACAGTTGAGGAAAGACACATTCAAAACTCCTTATGAGTTATGGTATGGCTATAAACCCAATGTAAGTTACCTAAAAGTATTTAGGAGTAAATGTTACATCTTAAAAGAATCTAGAAAAGGAAAATTTGATGTAAAAAGTGATGAAGGAATATTCTTGGGATATTCTTGTAAAAGTAAGGCATATAGATGTCTGAATTTGTCTACTCACAAAGTCATAGAAAGTGCACATGTGAAAGTTGATGAGTTTGTAGAAAAGACTGAAGAAGAAAGAAAAAAGGAACCAGAGGATTACAGGAGATTTGTTTACATTGAATCTGATACATTGCTAGACACATCTGTCAATAAGGAAACTGCATCTACTAAGCCTAGTATAGTAACTGAGTCACAAGAAGAAGTTCAAACCGAGTCACAAGGAACCGAGTCTCAATCTGAAGCTACCGAGCAAGTATCTACCGAGCCCAAGCAACCTGAACCTAAAGATGAAATTCAAGAAGATGACAATGTAACTCATTTGAGAGGCAAGGAACCTATATTGGTCAAGTATGTCAGGAGGCATCATACACCAGATCAGATTATTGGGAATAAATCAAATGGTACTATGACAAGAAGTAAACTAAAAGGTACATGTTTACTTGCTAATTTTGAACCTAGAAATGTCAAAGATGCATTAGAAAATGAAAGTTGGATTGAGGCTATGAATGAAGAAATAGAACAAATAGAGAAGAATAAAACATTTACTCTTGTACCTAGGCCTCAAGATAAAAATGTAATTGGAAAAAAATGGGTATTCAGAAATAAGTTGAATAAAGATGGTCAAGTATCAAAAAACAAAGCAAGATTGGTATGTAAAGGATATTCTCAAGAAGAAGGTATAGATTATGGAGAGACTTTTGCTCCTGTTGCAAGATTAGAAGGTGTAAGGACTCTACTCACATATGTAGCACATATAGGATTTAAGGTATATCAGATGGATATAAAATTTGGATTTCTCAATGGTATTCTTGATGAAGAAGTCTACATTGAGTATCCTAAAGGTTTTATTGATCTAGAAAAAAAGGATATGGTCTGCAAGTTACACAAAGCATTGTATGGTCTGAAACAAGCCCTTAGAGCATGGTATGAAAGATTACATAACTATCTTATTCAGATTGATTTCAAAAGAGCTAATGATAATAGTAATTTATACATCAAAGAAGGACCAGATAACAAAATTGTTTTGGCAGAAATATTTGTGGATGATACTATGTTTACAAGGAATGATGATCAGTGCAAAGAATTTTCAGAGCAAATGAACAAAGAATTTGAAATGTCTATTTTTTGGCAGATAAAGTTCTTTTTTGGTCTTTAGATTCAGCAGAACAAGAATGGTATCTACATTACTCAGTCTAAATACATCAAGGAAATACTCAAGAAGTTTGGTATGGAAGATTCAAAACCAGTTGGTACACCCATGTGTACTAGACTGAAGCTTACCAAAGATGATGATTCAAAAGAAGTAGATCAGACCTTATACATATCAATGATTGGAAAGTTACAGTATGTAGTGCATACAAGGCCTGATATTACCTTAGCAGTTGGTATAGTAGCAAGATTCTCAGTAAAACCCAAAGAAAATCATATGATGGCAATCAAAAGAATCTTGAGATACTTGAAAGGTACTAAAGATTATGGCTTGTGGTATAAATTTGGAGGCAATCTGGACTTAAAAGTGTTTACTAATGCTGATTGGGTAGGAAACATTGATGACAAAAAGAGTACAAGTGGTGGAGCATTCTTTCTTGGCAAGAGGTTGGTATCTTGGACCAGTAAAAAAAAAAATTGTAGATCCCAATCCACAACAAAAGTAGAATATGTTGCTGCAGCAGTAAACTGCTCTAATATTGTTTGGTTTAAACAATTATTGGAACGCATGAAGGTTGAAATCAAAGAACCAATTGTTATGTTTTGTGATAATACAAGTGCAATAAATATTTCAAAGAATCTAGTAATGCATTCCAAAACCAAGCACATTGCTATTAAATATCACTTTGTCAAAGAATTGGTGCAGGACAAGGAAATCATATTAGAATATGTTCGTACAAAAGAATAGATTGCAAATATATTCACCTAGCCACTACCTAAGGATGAATTATTGTATCTAAGAGGTAAGTTAGGGGTCATTCCCCTATCCGAAGCTCACTAAATAAATTTTTAGTGATGCATCAACCAGAGCATATTGAAGATCAGTCAATTGATGCAGCTTAGTCAAGGAATCATTGCATATGAATCAGTACTCAAGGTACATTGCTATTCACCTGGTATGTGTTGTCTTTTGCATGTGTTGTCAAAGAGGGAGAGTTTGCTATCATATTTCAAGAAATTTCTTAAGATTTCTAAGAGGGAGAGTTTTCTTGGAGAGTTTTCAGTCAGAAAGAGAAGTTTGCTGATACAGGGAGTTCTCATAGATGAGAATCAGAATGAAGCTAAGGATATGTTCCTTACTCTATGTTTTCTGTGAAATTTCATTGTGCTATGACATGTTGTATTGCCATCAATGCCAAAGAGGGAGATTGTTGGATACAATTGTCTGAAGAATATTGTTAGATTAATTGTGTGTTGTCTTTGATGTCACACAAATGTCATATCATTAAGTAGTTTTTTGTGTCTACCAAGCTCAGTCAGTCAGCAAGTGATTTTTCAATGTCTACTGAGATCTTTCGAGTGTCAAAGGAAAGTATGGCAGAAAATAGTGTTAACCGAGCTTCCATGGTTTACCGAGTTCACTCGGTCTCCAAAGGATGTTGCAGAATTTGCAGTGTTTATCGAGTTCACTCGGTCACCGAAGGAAATCTTTTCTGGATTAGTATTTACCGAGCAAGGTTGGCCAAATAAAGAATTTTGTTAATTTGAGAAATAAAGTTTGTTTATCCCAGCTGACTGTTGTAATGAGTGTTAATGATTATTAGTGCTGACTTGACAATCTGAATGGTATATATATATAGAAGGTCAAGTGGTAAATTAAAGTGTGAAAAAGAATAGTGTGCAAGTGTGGAAGTTTGTGAGTGAACATGCAAATCATTTTGAAGGAAGGTGTGTGCGAATTTTGAAGGATGGTTAGATATCCTTGAGGTGCAGCAAAGATTTATTTGATTAGGAAGGATCTAGTGAAGTAGAAAAGAGATCTGTAATTAGCAATTCAATTGCATCATTATTTAGGTCATCTCATTGTTACTTTCTTACCATTGTAGCAGTGATTTCTAAATCTCTTAACCGAGTTGGTTTAACAGCCATTTTGTAAATCCTCTAACAAGGTGATAGTTCTATTGAATTGTTCAAAGACCTCTTACAAGGCCACTCCTAATAGGGTGATTAAATCCTCTAACAAGGTCACACCTAACAGTGTGTTTTGTAACCTTTTACCGGGTTGGCTCCTAACAGGGCATCACTTCAGAAGAGTGAAAAATAGTAACTAGTTACATTGGTGGTTTTTCCCATATTGGGTTTCCATGTTAAATCTGGTGTCTCTTGTGTTCATGTTATTTTCTTTATGCATGCATGTTAATCACTGGTGAATGCTTAAGAATAGTTATAATTAATACTCACTAAAATAACCGAGTTATAGCATTTCACTATATGTTTACCAAGTAATAGCAGCAAATGATTTAATAAGATATCTAAGGGATCTATGGTAATATTTTTGTGGTTAACTGATTCACCCCCCCCCCCCCTCTCAGTTACTCCATCTATATTTCCAACAAAAAACTAGGGTGTTGAGCCCTTAAAATACAATGGTTGAAGGCCAAACAAAAATAGCACACTAATAGTAGATAAATATAAAAACTCGCCTGAAATAGAGCTAATAAAAGAAAAACATAGGTCATAGATTAGCAGCCTATACATATAAAAGTTAGCACCATCGTACCAAGTACTACCAATCAAAAGAGAATGAATAGAAAAGACATCTAAAAACATACTAGTAGAGCTAAAGTTGTAGTAAAAATAACAAGAGTTCAAAGAGCTACTTAAGGTGAGACCAAAAATATATATGAAATCCCTAGTGGGGGAAGGGTTTTGAACCCCATTAAGCCTTATGTGAGAATTGAATATCACAACCTGATTGGTATGACACATTGGATCAATTATCAGTGAGAAATTAAAATAAATTCTTGCAGTTGTCGTCATCATGTTCATCTTCACTCAGAATATTATGTCATTCTTTTAACATATAGTTACATGTTTTTAGGGTTCTTCTAAATGAAAATTCCATAAAATTTTAAGTGAAATTATTATGGAAAACATATCTCTAAGTGAACTTCGCTCAAATGTATACTTCAGTTTAAGTTTTTCATTTTACTTAGATGTCATGATCCTATAAATAACCATTGGAATAATATTATAAAAATACTATTTAAAAACAAACATGGCATATTTCATTTATCTCTACAAATCAAAGATTATAAATTTTCAAAAAAGAAATCAATTTTATAAGTTCAATAAAATTTTAAAAGTTATAAATATTAAAAGGTTCTGATGAATTTTAAAAAGGGAGGGTTTGGAAAATGAATGATAATATAAGGAAATTTATAATTTTTCTATGCTTCACCCATCTTCGTGTGGACGTTATAGGGGGATCAAACATTTTGTATATTTATAAGCAACAAAAACTAGGGTGTTGACTCCTTACAGTACAAGTGAAGGGCATATAGACACAACACACTAAAAATAGATAAACATCAAAACCCTCTTAAAATAGAGATAATAAAAGAAAAACATAGTTCATAGATTAGCAACCTATACACATGAAAGTTAGCACCATCATATTGAGTACTACTAATCAAAAGAGAATTAACAAAAAATCTATCTAAAAACATACTAGTAGAGCCGAAGTTGTAACAAAAATAACAAGATTTCAAAGAGCTACTTAAGGTGAGACCAAAAATATATAGGAAATCCCTAGTGGGGGAAGGGGTCTAAACCCCATTAAGAATTTTGTGAGAATTTAATATCACAACCTAATTGGTACAACACATTGGATCAATTGTCAGTGGGAAATTTAAACAAATCATTGTATTTTCCTTCATGATGTTCATCTTCACTCAAAATCTTATGTTGCAGCAAGAAGAGAGAGGTCTTTGAGTTGTGCATTACATGAAGATTAAATCTAGATATTCTTGCCAACTTTCTTTTAGTTTCACTCACTCTATTCTTAAGATTGTTCACCTCCTACTGCAAGCTTGCCAAATTTGCGGTTGAAGCCATGTCAAAGGTGGACATGATAGGTTTCTCCTTAGAGGGAAACATATTAGTACCAGTATTAGTAGGCTCCTCCTTCATTTTTTTAGAGGTATGATTTGATCTATTAGAGGTGGAATTATTGGAGCCTCCACTATCATCAGTCTCCACATCATCATCCTTGATATTCTTGATTTTTATAGCCTTGTCATCAACAGTCATATTTCTTGTTCTATGTCTTCCTTAGATTCATAATCCACTATTATATTATTTCCTTTCTTTTCCTATCTATTAGCTATCCTATTAGGTCTTCAAGGGGTTTTATTCTCTTTTTCCCCTTCATCATCATCATCTAAGTTAACCTCCTAAACAAAGATTTTGTCTTTTTTGGCTAGGGGAGGATTTTTTCCCTCTCTCATGGAGGTTGATGCCAAGGAATCTTTTCCCTTAGGGATAGTGTCAGGGGAAACAATGTCAAACTTTAGAATGTCAAGGGTTCTCAACAAAGAGGTAATTTTTCTAGCTCCTAGGTTTTTGATAACCTTTTTCTTAGTCTGGCTAGCCATGTCAACAATGTTAGCAAGTGGGGGAAACTGTGACATAGGGGCTTCATAGAGAAATATGGTTTTAGGAGGGCATAGGGTCGGGTGAAAATTAAAAATCTTGAAAATGAGGCCTTGGTGCAAGTAATTTGGTTTCTTACCTTGATGAATACTACCTAACCTCAAACATAGAGTTCTCAAGAGAATTCAACAAGAAAAATGGAAAAGAGACGATTGCATGATTCTTGAAATGATTAAGAAGCAACATATGGTAATTAAAGTAAACTTTAAAATTCCCTTCTAGTGTAAACTACCTCATAATCATGTAATATACCTTGTGTCATGGAGGAGGTAGCTTTGAACTATCATATATGTCTAATCTCTTAACTGGAGCCTTGTTTCCCGTAAAGAACCAGTTAAGGCTATCGTTGTCCACTACACAACTGGTCACCTTCCATCTTCCACCCTTAGTAGAAATATTAGTGGCCTTCACAATTACCTCTTCATTGATTTCAAATGAAATGCCCCCAATTAAAACTCTTATGGTATCCCAGGAGGTAGCAAACTATGCATAAATTCCCTCATCAAACCCATTAATGCATTCAATGAAGTTAGTAACCTCACCCTCCTTGTAGATGTTTCTTATTGTGGGGTCATTCTTGAAGTCATCCAGTTTTCCTAGCTCAATGTTGTTGCAGTCACCCCCATAGCTATAATAAAATATTACACAGAGTTGTCAGCACTAGAGTGAGAACTGTAACTCCTAATACATACAAGGGAAGTTGTTATTATCATAAAATAATTCAAAGGAAAGAAGAGTGTCTTTCTATCTAGTTGGGTGAAATCATTTAACCATCTCCTCAAATAATAGACTGATGTAGCTTCTTAGAAGTGGGATTCTTTTCAATATGGAACATATAGCATACCTTTCATTACACAAGGGTAATGATAAATACAAGTTGCTCCAACCATGTAAATATTGTAATGTCATCTTATCATATTATGGTACTCTTTGGGACTAATGTAATCAAAATGATTACATAGGATATGCCTACGCAAAGGAAAAAAAAAAATACACCATGAATGGTAATAAGTGCCTTCTTGGAAAATGCATTTACCAAAGGTAAAGCCATCCATCCATTTCATCCTTCCCATATTCAAGTTCAAAGTATTTTGGTCTATTCCTCACTCCCACTCAAGACTTAAAAGTTAGAGGTAACATGAAACCCAATACCCTAAAGCACCAAGAAGGAGACACAAGACCATCCTTGTTTATTACACTTCATCTCCCTTGGGTATTAAACACTCTCCATTCAAGATATTTTAAACATCAAATATGAGAGAAGTAGGGTTTCACCAACACCTCAGGTTGCAGAGTATAACCATGCATCAAAAGAGATTCTTCCATGATGTTTCCCTCTTTGTAGACATGATTGACAATAAAGGATTCAAATCCCTACAAGGGTCTATGAATATCTCCCGAAATGCCTTCCACAAACTAGGATAAAATTTTAGTTTAAAGGAGTCTAAATTATTTTTAATGTGAATTTTAAGATAAAATAATAATTTGATGAGGATAATGTATTTTATTGTTCAAGAATAAGTCATGTAGAGCCCTCTATTTTTTTACCTTAAGGAATCCTACTTCAACTCATGGGCTTCTCAATAACTTGGCACACCCACAAGGAACTAGGCACATCTCAAAGTTTTTAACAAAGAACTATGACTTTAGGTAACTCAAACAACATCTCCAACTTTCTTTTGAACAATTTCACTTGTATTCACCATCCAAAAAAAATCCACTTTTCCACAAATCCTTTCATGGTCTAGCCAATGGACTTTGTTTAATTATTTCACAAAACACCATCTCACTGCCCTTCTAGGACTGTCACTTGTTCAGTGCATTAATCCACTCCAAAACCTACCTATGAGTTCCAATGCCTTGAAAAAAACTTATACATACTACCAAGTCCTTTGCCACATCCTCCAAACACCTCTAATCCATTAACACAACATCATTTTATTAAATAGAACAAACTTGCCTATTTACTGTCTTCTTCAATATACCTATGTACAAAGGTCTGTAACTTTTGAACAAAATTTTTTTATTTAATCCCTTTGGTGAGAATTGGCACAATTAGGTTCTCACAAACATATTAAATACTTAGCATGATCCAATGGTGTAATTGAAAGATATGGCCCCTGTATTAGAGTACATTTTTCTGCAACAATCAAACCATTCACCTCCACCAACTTCCTTCCATTTTGATCTTCCCTGCACTCAAAGCATTATAACAAACATATGGTACATATTTCTTCCACAAGCCACATAGAATCAAAAAAAGTTGAAGGTTCCATTCATTCTTTAAAGGGACAACAAAATAAACCAAACTATGCAATCCAATACCACTGTACAATTAGCCCCAATAGTGGGTTTTGACCTTCAAAAGCTTAACAAATGAATTCAATATCCAAAATAGAATGACCCTTAATGAAAATAAAACATTTACCACGCAATCCAACTGATTTGAGGACTGTTAATGTATTGGAATCAACAAATTTTAATGAATGTTATCCATGGGCAGCAAGATACCAATTTGTAGAGGTTTTAATATTATTTGATTGATAACCTTTTTGCACACTTCCCCTTCGACCACCACCTCCTTTGGAATGTGTTTACATAATTTTTAACTTGTTTTCATGGAGGGAAGCTGACCAACTTCCTAATAACTACCACTAACTACCCACAAGCTAACTATTACAAGTATTTTTATAATTAAAATATGTTGTCAAAGTTGACAAGAAGTTGTCAACTTCGACAACCAATTAACTTAACCTTTCTTAACACTTCTAATGGTCTTTAAATGAACTTATGAAACATTTAAACCTACCAAACTCCTTATAAACCATTAAAACTCCTAAACTACCCTTAAATCACACAATTAGCCTTTATAGGCTATTATTTGCCCATCTTGGCAATTACATTCATATTATCATTTTGACATTTTTGTTACATTCAAATGGCTCAAAGGCCATGTTAACATTCTTGGGTGACCATGAATGGTCCTTCTTCAATCTTCAAACTCTCTTAGGATCCATGAGTGACCCTAGTGTTCCTCCTTTCCAAGGTTCTCATGCACCAATAAGTCTAATCTGTAATAGTAGATTTGATGCATATTGTTTGATTGGACATTATTTCCTCATAATGTCTAATCATTCCCAAAATCAAGTGCAATATAAAATGCAACTTCACCTTTGATCATTGTCATGTTCATTTGCCTAGTGAAATTTTGCAACAAGCTAAACTTTATTTTATTAGAACACAACAATATGAAAATTAATTTATGAAGTATCAAAAAAAATTATAATTTTTATTTTTAAAGTTTAAATGTCTATTTCACTTGGAACTTAAAATTTTGGAAACGTTCATTTGGAACCCAAAATCTCAAAATGGTGATAGGTGGAAGGAAAGTTGAGTGGCACTCTAAATCTATGTGCAAGCTAGGGGAAACCCTAGTTGTGTTGGTTCATGCTCTATCTAGTGGTTCTATAGTTCTTGATTGTGCTAAAGTGGTTGGGGGGTTTTTTCAGGTGATTGGGGGTGTGCCTATTTGCAGGGAGCTGAGGGGTGGCTCTCCTTTTCTCTATGTTTATGTTCTTTCATCTTTGCCCTGCACTTTGTGGAGTGGGGAGGAAACAATTTGCCTTAGGGGTGGGTTTTATCTTTTTTGTTCAAGCATGCATGAAGTTATCATAGTGTTGTGTCTTCTATTTTTTGCATGGAGGAGGTAGGCATTTCCTCTTTTTCAATGGAATTGACCGTGAAGGTTTATGTACCCTCTTCTTCTAGGCATACAACTATGGTGTTGGGGGAGGAGTCTAGGAATGTTAATGGTTCTTCTTGCATCAATGAAGTGAATGGGTGTTTGGCTAGGAGCCAAGACCACACTACGTTGGTTATATAGCCAAAAACCATTTTAGAGGATATTACATACTTGTTGTATTATGCTTTAATCTTCAAATTCGTGGGGATTAGGATTTCCTTAGAGGTCTTAGAAATGTGGGTGCAACAAGTTTGGAATCCTGAAGGGGATATAGAGATCAACTACTAGTAGCTAATAATTATTTTATACTTTTATTCTCATGCATGTTAGATAGATATAATCATTTTGAGGGATGTCTTTATTTATTCAACAAGATCAGGTTGTTTATCAAACCCTGGCATGGAGGTTTTAATTCAACAGAGAAGCTTGCTTGTAGAGTCCTAGTTTATGTTCATCTTCCTAGTATTCCATTTGAATTTTGGAAGAGTGATATTTTACATTCTATATTTCTCTTTTTCTTGGTAAGCCAGTTAGATTGGCTACACAAACTCAAGTCAGGAAGGTAATTTCTTTTGCTTTTATTTGTGTGGAAGTTTATTTAAATAACCATTTACCAGATTCTATTGAAATCTATTTGGGTACTTCTTCTCAGATCCAACAATTGGACTATGAGACCCTCCCTTCCAAATATTGTATATACATCATGAGTATGGACATTTTCAAAGGAAATGCCTTTGGTTTTTTTCTAATACTCCATATTTGTTAGCTCCTTTTGGTTTTGCTCCTAGGAAGGATAAGGGGAAGGCACCTATGGCTAAGGTGAATGCATATAAGGAAGGATTTATTCCTTTGAAGCCTCGTAATAAGGGAAGAGAGAAGAAAAGGACTTGGAGGGATAGAAAAAATGAGCATATTTTTAACATATTTGAAGCTCTACAGGGAATTCTTTAGGAAGAAAGCATTCTAGTTGATATGTCCTTGGGTGATGGGATAAAGGATGTGACAATGCTAGATGATGGAGGATAGGATAATTTGAGTATTCCTATAGAGGTTGAAAAAGGAAGGTAGATGGACACTGAAGTTCTTCCTTATATTCCAAATGGTCATGATTCAGGTGGTACTAAGGTTCATATGAGTATTGGAGTGGGAAAAGATTTTATTTCTCATCTAGAAAAGGAGGTTATCGATCATGGAAAGAGTAGTAGTGCTTATTATACTTTTGCATTACTTTATAAACCCCTTAATAAAAGCTCTACAAAAAATTTCTCGAAGGAAAGTAGAAGACAGATCAAGTGAAAGTGAAGTTAATTGGTGAGACATTAGTAGAATTAGGTTATATTAAGACCATTTATTATCACTTCTCCAGACCTCAAAAATGATTGTCATCCCTTCGAATGTGCAGAGTATGAGTAGAATCCATAGACAAAAAGCTATTCAAAAAATAATTGAATCTCATTCTCTGAATATTTTCTTTATTCAAGTGACCAAGATAATAGTGGATGGTTTATCTAGTAGGGCTCCTCATGTTTGGCCCCTTGTCCACTGGTAAGGAGTGGGTGCTCATGGTAGTTCAAAAAATGTTTCCTACTACTAGAACCCAAAGAAGGTTGCTTCATTTGGTGGATTTCTAGTTTCTCTTTCATTTCTATGGTTGTTTATATCTTTAAGATAAGAGAAATATACATTTTTTCAATCTCCACTCTAACTTCATGATACCAAGTGTCACTAGGCAAAGCCTCAAGAGTACAGCTATGTAAATCTACACAAAGAGACAAAACAAAGATTTTATGTGTCCTCCTACTCAAGAAATCCATAATAAAATTCTCTTTCCCCTTGATGTAATGAACATAAAAATCATACACACAAAGAAACTTCATCCAATGACATTGTCATACATCTAGGTTTGGCTGAGAAAAGATATATTACAAGCTACGATGATCACTATGCAACTCAAACTTGTGACCCAAAAGAAGATCTCTCTAGTGCACTAGTGCATACACAACTATTTCTATCTTCAAATAATGGGTGGGGTAGTTCATCTAATGATCCTTGAGATTCTAGGAATCATATGCAATCACTCATCCCTCATGTATTAGAGTTGTACCAATAGCCTCCAATGATGCATCAATGCACACCATGAAATCACCTTCACGGTTTGGCACTGCCAAGATAGGTGCACTAATCAAATGCTCCTTAAGATCTTGAAATTTTTACTCACACTGAGTGGACCAAAAAAACTTCTTCCCTTTCCTTTGAAGAGAAGTGACAGGGTGTGCCAACTAAGAAAAGTCCTTCATGAACTGGCGATAATAACCTAACAAAACCATGAAACTAGAAACCTAAGGAACACTAATAGGTTCTAGCCAATACATATTAAACTATATCTTTGAAGGATCCATAGAAATACCATCTCCAGAGATGATATGGCCAAAATATCTCACGTCAGTCTAGAAGAACTCACATTTTTTCAAGTTTCCAAACAACTGATGGTCAAGAATACACTACAAAACCTTATGAAAATGGCCCTCATGATCCTCCATAGTCCTGAAATAAAATAAAATTTCATCCATAAAAATAATGACAAAAGGGAGAAGATAGGTGCAAAATAAATTATTCATCAAGTTCATGAACATTGATGGTGAATTGGTCAACCCAAAGGGTACAACCATAAACTCATAATGCACATATTAAGTGCAAAAATTTGTACGATAAATGTCAGCCTCATGGATGCAAAGCTTATGGTATCCTTCTTAAGTTGTATTTTCAAGAACACTTTTTCTTCCTTCATTTGATCAAAAAATCATCAATCCTCAGCAAGGGATATCAGTTCTTCACCATCACCTTATTCAACTACCAGTAATCAATGCACAAATGTAAGGATCCATCCTTCTTCATGAAGATGACTGGTGCTCCCCAAGGGGATACACTAGGATGAATATGGCCCTAGTACAAAAAATCCTCTAACTACAAATGAAGCTCACTCAAATTTTGATTGGTCATACAATAAGGTGCCTTAGAAATAGGCTCAACTCCAAGAATGAGATGAATATATAAATCTATGTCATGTTGACTCAACATACCTGGGATCTCACTTGGAAACACATTTGTAAACTCACCAAGTAGTGGGTGATAATCAAGAGACACCTCTCAACTATTAATCAGATTGAGGTCACTAATTAAGACTAGGAACAACTAAAAACCATGTTGTAATCACCTAAAAATGGTCACCAAAACAATAAGCCCCTAATCTTGATTATTCATCAAGAAAGCCCTAATTTTGATCAAAATCTCTTAAGTCCTAACCTAAGGCAATTCAACTCATCAATCTTATTTTGACCTATATTCTAAGTCTCATTCAATTATTGCACTTAATTAATTAATTCCTAAATTATAGTATTATTGGCAAAAAAATGCAACCTTATATCATTTATTTAATTAATATTCTAAGATATTGATTAAATAAATAATAATTATCAATTAATCACAAAAGGGGAATTTAATTAATTATCTCATCACATTTTTGGAGAAAAATGAATAAAATCCTTTAAAATCTTTTGAATATTCCAAAAATGCATTTATGAAGTTATCATCCAGTCAACCAAAATCAATTTTGGAAACAATCTAGTTAACTAGAAAAACAAATTTGTTAACTTATCAGTCATTTTAGAAACTTCAGTTCTATCTGGGAAGTTTCTTAAATAACTGATTCTCTCAGCCAATCAAATGAGTTGCACATGGATTGTGCTAGTTCAAAATGAATCTCAATCATTCATTCTCGAGAGAATTTTTATATAATTAGGCCTCTATTCTCACAAGAAGGAACCAAAATCTTTTCTTAGTGTAATGTTGTCAAAGTGGTCATTGTTTATGCAATTTGAGATCATTGTTAGATAGATTCATTTCATTAATTAGTTTTTTTTTGCATTGCAATCTTAGTTTATTTTATGTTGTCTTCATTACATCAATCACATCTAGGAACACTTCAATTTGGTTTTAAAATGGATTAATCTTGGATTAAGTTTGGATGAACTTGCATTGCATGATAGCTTAGTTGTTAAAATCCTACATTTAGATAGAGTCTAAAGTCACTCAATTTTGCAATGATCTGAGAGAAAAATCCATAATCATGTCTACTAGAAGGAAATGAGTCGCCTTAACTAATTTAGATCTTGTTTATGCCATTTACATTGTTAAAATTAGTTATTTAATGATTCATTGAAGTGTAGTGTAATCTCACTTTTCACACTCACAGTCACATAATCTGCTTCAATTGTGTGTCTAAGATCATGTGAAGTGAAATAGGTATGTTGACCCCTCCAAGCTCAACATTCCCACCTATTTCATCCAAACATTGTACCAACTTGTACCATAAATCTATACACACTTGGTGGGAAGCCAACCAATCCATACCCAGGATAACACCATATGAACCCAAGGGTAGGATACAAAGATCTACAATGGTGATGAAGGTTCCCAAATATAAAACACAACCATGAATGATGGATTCCACTACCACTCTAGAACTTGTGGATAACTCAACTTACCAACTATCAACTTATTGTAGTGCCACTATCCCACATTTCTCAAAAAGGAATGGGGAAATGAAAGAATATGAAGCATGAGAGTAAAAAATAAATAAAGGTAGATATACCATGTAACACACCTATATTCTCAATAAAGGTTCCCTGGTGCTTAGCTTAATGGTTCTCAATCATCACAAAAACTCTATGGGCATCATCAAAAATTGGCTCTAAAATAGTCTTCCTCTGACTAGCTCCCAAACTAGCTCTCTAAGGACACATAGTTTCCCTATGACCATGTTATCCACAAGTAAAAATGCCCCAAAAATATAGCCATGTACTCTTATAGAAGGTGAATTGGACTGATGGAAAATTATCCTACTATAAGATCTCTGCTACACACTTTGAGATGGCTGACTAGACTAGGACTACCTATTACAATACCAACTATAGCCTTTGCCCCTTAGGATACCTATACTACAACCACTCTATTGATCCTAAGAATTAAATTTCCTATGGTTCTACAGTGACCTTCCCTTGGAGGTTTTAAATGTACTTGGGAAGATCCTCTAGGTTTTACTTGTTTACTATGTGTATTTGATCCAAAAGGTTATGCACTATGAACTTGTGTACCTGTCCTACTACCAAAACACCTAGCAATATTACCCTTAGCCAATATCACCTCCTCGAAGGTATGAGCAAGTGTCCTAGGTTGGTGCATACAATTTTCCCCTACAATACAGCCATTAAGACCTTGAACAAAGTGATAAACTAACATAGGCTCATCATGGTTATAATTGGAATGCTCCCTTAGCTCAAAGAAAATATTCTTCTATCAGGCCACAGACATAGTCCCCTATCAAATATCTTGGAACAAATTAGCACATGTCTCTTAGTACTAGTTAGAAATGAAATTCTCACAGAACTACTCCTCAAAAATCTCCCATGAAATGGTTTTGATATCTAATTGGATCTTTTGCTTCTCTATGCACCACCAAGTAGACACAAAACTCTTAAAATGCATGATGGAATATTGAGCTCTAGTTTTTCTTGAATAAGGTGCATAGAGAAACAACATCCAAGATCCAAAACCTAATTCTTGGCCTCAGCACCACTTTAAGAAACATTGAAAAAATGTGGACATGACCTCATAAGGTCTCTCATATGTCTATCATTGGCATAATCCTCATCCACCAATGCCTTGTATCTCCTATGCTCTACTCTAGAGCCAAGAGGGATAAGATAGTTCTCATACTATCTCATCTCCTCCCACTCTCCATGATTAGATAATTGAGACTCCCCATGTTGAGATTCCTCTTGACAAGGTCCCAACTAAGTAATAAGCTCTTATAAAAATTGAACCAATTGGGAATTCCCATCATTACCACCATGCCACTCTCTCTGGTCCTCATAGTGATCCTCTTATAAAATGGGTCTAACAATCCATACTAAGGTAAGGAGGGATAATGATAACCATTAGAGATAATAATAAAACCACACATCACTCACACCAAACACAATGGGAGGATATACACAGAGATCCCCACATACACATGGGCTCTGATACCATATGTAATGTCCCCAAAAGGAACCATCAAAAATATAGGGTCAAATATGCACTTAAAAAATTTTAGTTTTTGAAACAAAAACATATAAAATCAACTACACATGAAATAATAATCAATAAGCATAATAAATGATAAATAAAAATGATCCTCAAATGATTGTGCATAAGTGGAAGACTTAAGATCACTTTCACAAGTTCTAGGATGACTCCAAGTGCTTGAAAAAATGGAAAGAAATATTAAAGCCACCACATGAGAATTTGGGACACATCCATGAACCTCATAGGATAAGACCATACCATCGTCAATTGTTAGTAATTGAGGACACAAGTTCATCCTTGGTTCATACTAAAACAAGGTTCATTTTAAGAAAAAATAGATAAATTACTCACAAATATATCATATAGAATCAAAAAACAAACTATGAATACTTGAAAAGAATCCCAAAAATATAAGGAATTTGAATATAAAATTACTTTTTGAATAGATCCTTAGGAAGTACTCTATTTCACAGATGCACTCATCTAGTAAAATAAATGTGTTAAAATAAAATGTATATGCGTGACACTATTTTTCATATGCGCTAGTCTACTTTGCATATGCGCTAAAATAAATGATATATGCATTAAAAGAATTAACATACATGCTAAATTAATTAACATATGTTCTAAACTTCCTTGAAAAATGCAAAAATGAACTAGAAACATTTCTTAATAAGGTTCTCTCAGTTCGATAACCAAGTAGGTTTGTCGACACTAATTCATGGATCAAATACAAGGCTTTCTCCATATTGAGGAGTACCAGATACACAAAATTGAGGTCATAATCACTTGATAACAACAACAATAACAAAATAAAAAGCTAATCTAATGAGAATAGGAATCTAATACATATATATCAATGAAAAGAGATGTAAGGGATAGGAAGGACTCCTTAATTCTTAGAATCTTTGTCTTTGGA
This sequence comes from Chamaecyparis obtusa, assembly GCA_027943335.1. Taxonomy (NCBI): domain Eukaryota; kingdom Viridiplantae; phylum Streptophyta; class Pinopsida; order Cupressales; family Cupressaceae; genus Chamaecyparis; species Chamaecyparis obtusa. The sequence goes on along the minus strand of BSBK01001326.1, from coordinate 913,986 downwards.
AGAAGACCATCAATTATACATCAATCCTCAATAGTGGTAGTGCAATGCCACCCTACCATGTGGAACCCTCATGACCACCCCACTATGATGTCAAAGATAGTAATCTAGCCATAAACATAAGATACACACACCAAGAATGGCTATCACACACACTAATCAAGTGCATAATCTCAAAGGATAGTAAGGAGGTCCCAATACAAAAAAAATTTTGGCATTATGATGAATTTTTTTGAGTCCAAGAGCTCGAAGTGTTGAAGTGATTTTCTCATTTCTAGCAATAAAGCATACTGGGAGTGATAGATCAGTCATACCAACAATGCAATTTAGATCAAATAAGTAAAGTTACTAAGTCTTCAAATGTACTAGTTATAGGATACTCATTTTTGGAAATGATGATCAGTGATAAAGATTAAATGGATGATTCAAGCCGTTTGGTTCATGTGGAAGTATTAACAAAAACATATAAATCTATATCTGGGATTGCATCATCTAATTCACTGTACAGAAAGAGATTTGAGGAAGAGAATCGGTGATATTGGTTAGAATAGAGTACTGACATAGTAAGTTTGATGGAATCAGTAAACTAGTGGAGAAAAATTCAAAGTATGTTTTAATTTCTTATTTTGAATTGTTTAGGGCCAACATCAAGGAATTCAAAATAATGAATTGGCGTACTCTCTCAATTATTTTAGCTATTTTGGAATCCAACTTTGGTAACATGTTTTAGGGTTTCCACCAACTTAAACAAAGGCCTATAAAAAGAGATGTATATCATAATATGAGGGGTTGTGATTCATGAAGGTGAATTGTGAAGTTAGGGAAAAGGAATCAGAATATTTTGAGTAGTGCATTAAGTAGTATGATAGTAGGTCTCTCAAGTAGTGAATGTTATTCTCATATCACCATCACTTGTTGAATCCTAATAGGTTTGTAAAATATATCCCTTAACAGGGTCACTCGTCACATAGTGAGAAATATCCTAACAAGTCTAAAGATCAAATCCTCTAACCAGGTGAATCATAGAAACTGTTTCAAAATCCCTTAACCAGGTAGCTCCTAACAAGGATTTTGGAATATCTTTTAGTAGGAATATAGATACTCGTGATCAGGTATGTCCTTAATAGGGTGATATAATTCCTTTAACAGGGAAAATCTTATTGTTTCAGTAGTGAGAATTCATGGGTACTAATTCCCACCATGATTTTTCCCTCTAACCAAGGGTTTCCATGAGAAAAAAATTGATGTTCTTGTGTTGTATGTTGTGGATGTTCCATTTATTTTGATTTTATGTTATTATATCACTTGCGTGCTGGTTAATTTAGAAGTTGTTGAAAAGGGTTTTAAGATATGTGGTTGTACTAATTAACCCCCCCCCCCCCCCTCAGTTCCTTATAGCACTAACAATTGGTATCAAATCCAAGTTCCCTTGAGGAAGTCTAACAGCTTGGGAAGGATCCTAAAGGTAGATATGGAGGGATCGATGAGATATCAAAGACATCTTGAGAAGAAAATTAAAAATATTGAAGAATTTATATATTGAGCAGTTAAAAGATAAACTTAAGCAATCAAGAGCCAACAGATAGGATCTTGTTGAAAAACTATCAGAGTTTAGTAGATTTGAGGAATCTAAAGCCTTGGAGACTATGTCCTTGGAGAATGAGAAGTTGATTAAAGAAAAAAATAATATAAAGAGAGATTTGAAAGATTCTTCTATAATAATGGGCCAAGAGATGGAAGCAAGAAAGGTTGCAAAAGAATCCCTATAAGATAAGGTGGATGAGATTTTCAAGTTTGAACAAGAAGTTGGTACATTGCATGCACATCTACATGAAAAAAAATGAAGAAAAGAAAGAAGTCCTGATAGAAACTGAAAATCTAAAAAAGGAGAATGAGAAATTGAAAGGTGAGTTCAAGGTTGCAAATCAATTATTGAACAAATTCAATGAAATTTCTACAAATCTTGATGAGAAAATCAAGAATCAGAGAACGCATGGAGAGAACCATGGCTTAGGCTATACTAGTTATGAATTTGGTGAGCCTTATGGAACCAAAAGGACCAAGAAATATGTTAAGTCTAGATCAAAGGTAATAAAAAGAAGTCCTAGAAAGAAATCTTATAAACCTATGTGCTTTAATTTTCATAAGGAGGGACACACTGCTAATGTATGAAGAAGTAGATCTAGTACTTTTGATGTGTATTGTTACAATTGTAACAAGTATGGTCATAGAGATAATAAGTACAGGACAAGAGTGAAAAATCAAAGGTCATATGTGAACTAACAAAGTTCTTATCAAAATGAGAACTGGTGGAATGTTACATGCTCACATTGTCACAAGTATCGTCACATGTCCATTAAATGTAGAATGAGGACTACAAGAGGTAATGTTGGACCTTGGAGAGAAACTAGAATGACATGTTTTCACTATCACAAGATTGGACACATTGAAAGGTTTTGTAGGTTGAGAAACAATAGAGAAAACCAATCAGTTCACCTGTCAAATGATCAAATGAGAAAATGGATTGTAACAATGGAAGAGACAAAAAGGAAGATGAATCAAATTTGGATGAAAAAGAGTGATAGTAAACCATCAGAAGGATCCACATCTTCATCGAGTGTGGAAAAATCATCGACTAACTAATCTTATTTTTTCTTAGGGGGAGCAAGCATTGTTAGATCTATTTTTGGACCCCCTAGAAGTGAGTGTGATAAGTTTTATTTGCATATTTAGATGCACAAGATAGTTTTAAAGTATGATGTAAAGTTTCTTTGATGAACATAAATTTTCATAGTACTACAAGTGAGATTTTTGAAATGAATGGTGTATGGTTAAGTTCAACTGGTGAGCATTAATGCTAGTGTGTGAGAAAAGATAAAAGGTCGTTTAGGTCTCAATTCACATATTTTACATTCAAAGAGTAGTAATAGAGTGACAGAAGTGATAGTTGATCATTTATCAATAATCAAGTCGATCGATAGGTGTGTTTACAGTGATCTTGTGGAAAGAAACAAACAGTGTTCAAGCGCAACTTGAGTAGTGAAAGGTTGAAAGGTATTTATCCAAATTTCCAATCTGAATCTATTATTTTCAAGATGGGTACACTTGTAGGAGTTGATATTATTGAGAGCCCTCAACCAGAATTCAAGAGACATCAATTTAAGTCAACAGAGAATGATCCAGTGGGTGCTCTATCCAATGTGGCCTACAATGTGCTTCATATTGAAGATATTAGAGCTTACATTCAATACAAATTGGATGATTTAGGTTCTTCAATCATTTTTGAGAAATAAGAGAAGCTTTGTAATAATCTTGTGTTAAAGGATGAATATAAGAGAGTTTCAGACAAGGGTTTCGAGTTTGTCATCAATTTTCTTACAGATTTTGATGATGAACAAGTCATATATGTTCTTATCATTGTATGATTAGTTCATGTGGCTAGACCAACCACATAAGATCAAAAAGGAAGTTATTCATGGAGTAACATGTTTTTTTGCAACTGGAAAAGTACCAGTTTTGAGGTCTATATCACATGATAAAGTCACTTGGCTAACTAGATCTAACTGGGATAAATAAGTGATGATAGTTAATGACATAATTGATCTAAATGTGAAGTTTTATGCAATTGTAATTGGGTACAAAGTTTACCATTCTATAAGAATGAATAGTATATCTACTATTTCTATTCATGTTTCATACCAGATGATTAAGGAATATGCTAATTATGACCTATGTGAGGCAATGAGAGAGGAATTATTCCTAAATATGGAAAAGATCAAGAAGACAAGAGACGATAATTCAAATATGGTTAGGTACTTATGAGGTTGTTCTTCTATTTTTAGAATTTCTTTCCCCATATTGGAAATATTATCTGGTCTTTGGATACATTGGTAGTTATACAAATTAGGAATTGCATTAGAATTATTGGCGACAAGTTCACCAGTTGAATATGGGGTTACTTCAAATAATTTTAGAAGAAAATGCATTAGAGACAAAATCTCATTTGAGATAGTAGAGAAGTACAAGGATACTATATGTTTCATGGTAGATATAGATACATGTCTCATGGAAGTAGTAGAACAGAGGACCTCATGGGTCATGCCTATGGGCTATGAGGTGCAAGAAGATATATTAATGATCCATGTAGAAAATTTGTTATCTAAAATGATATATCCAAGTGTTCCTAGGTTTGGAACCTTTAAGAAGGACATGGAAGCATATAGTAAATTGAACCAACTAGTGATAGATAAAAGGTAAGAAAGGAAGTAGAGAAATTTTCACTAAAGAAAGGCTTCACTCAAGAAATGATAGATAAGACAAGAGCCAAGTGTGAAGCTAAAAAACTAGGTACATCTATAGAAGAAACAAAAGTGGAGGAAGTAGAAGTTATATCTTCTACAATCAATAGTGCTCACACTAGTAGACAAACTAGAAGTTCTACCACAATGAAGAAGGAGAAATCCTCACCTCTAGAAAAATTTATAGTGAAAAGGAAAGAGAAGTTTGCTAAGATTGCTAAGCCTGAGACTGCAAAGGTCAAGGAGACAACCACAACAAGTAAAGTTACTAGTAAGAGGAAGAAGGAAAAAACACAAAGGAACAAGGATGATGAAGAGGAAATAAAAGGAACCAAATCAGATGAAGTCTAGAAGGAGATGAAGGCTAGTGGTAAGAAGTACAAGGTAGTCAGTTCCCCAACCATGAAATTAGACAAACTAGATATCAGTAAGTTTATTTCAATAGATAGAATAGTGGAGAAAGTTAGAAAGTGTGGTATATTGGTTGATGTTCAAAATCATTATGATAAATTCAATAAAGAAGAGAAGAAGAAAAATGAGGATACAATTGTATTTAGTGTGAATAAACTGATAAAATATCTTATTGAGTTGCAAGGATAGATCCCCACATCTATGTATATCAATATTGAAGCTAGGTGGGTTGTTGCATTAAATAAAGATAAAGAACTGATAGAATATGTTCTATTTCAATTACAACCGGAGATGTTAGAGGAAATCAAAGAGATTCTTGGGAAAACTAGACTGACATTCAAGACAAAGAAAAGGTTGACAAGGTTACTCAGTGGTGAATCTCAATCAGTTCAAGATGAAATAGAGGCTATCTTGAAGAATTTTTTGGGTCTTGAAAAATAATAAAAAGAACAAGAATAAGAAGGATGAAGGATGGAAGATTGATGGTGTTGAAGTCACCATAGATGATATTCCCATCCAGAATGTTATAGATGAATAGGTGGATGCTCCTAAGAATACAAGGATAGGTCAAGTAATGGAAGATGCCATGACTGATGATACCATAGATAATCTATCTACTAATGATAAGAAATAGGTACTGGAAGTAGATATAACCAGAGAAAATAAGAAAAAACAAGAATAAGAACATACCAAAGATGTGTAGGTGGAAGGAGAGAAAGGAAAGAAATAACAAAAAGAAGGGAGTAAAGACAAGGAAAAAGGATAGGTAACATATTCATAGATCATGTCTACTATTAAACCAATTTTAGATGAAGGAGATGAAGATGATATTCTAACTATTCAAGGGCCAATTGATTTGCATGCCTTGAGCCCTGATGAACTCATGAATGTTGCTATAGAAATAAAGAGTAAGGCTAAAAGGGATAAGATGATATCTCAAAAGAAAGAGGCACAAGTATTCTAATCAACAAGAGACATATTATTTGATTTAATTCCTGAGATCGATTATGAATCAAATGCTACACCTATTAAGCAATTGGATAAGCTAGTGATAGTTGTAGGAGGACAAATACAAAGTCTTGAAGATGGAGCAATGCACAAAGTGAAAAAGGACTATGATAATAAAATATAAAAGAAGTTGGTATAGTCAATTGCACTTGATAGAGGTTCATTAATAGTTGGTGAGAACTGGGTGAAGGAAGCATTGAAGGAAGGTGGTAAGCTGCTTGCCACAATTTGTGATTTTTTCAAGTTTACTCAAGATATTGAACAGAAAAGAGTTGAATCTCAACAGGAGCTAAATAATTTAGTTTTCAATTTTGATCTGGTGAACCATTCTAACAATTTTTGGAGCTTCAGTAATTATTTTTTATCATAAGCTCAAAATTTACAATAATGAGTAGGAGAAAAGTCTATCCTAGTTATTAGAGCTGCATAGTCATTTTATTCACAAAATGGATATATTACAAAAATAAATAAATGAGGCTGAATTTTTTTAGCCTTATTGGATATGAGCACTATAGATGCACTAGAACAACTAGCTTATATGTTAACTAGACATATAGTAATCATGGAGAATCTATAGAAGAAATGGGAAAATGATCTTCAGGTTTTAAAGACCAATTTTTCTGATATGTTTAGTAGAATATAAGTTGTCATTTACTATTGGTAATACATTTTTTGGTTATTTTTGCATACCTTTGACATTTTTGTCAAAGGGGGAATCAATGGTCAATGAAAATTGTTTTGTGACTATGACTACTTGGGGAGTCATCGTAGGGGGAATCATGTACAGTTCAAGAGATGCATTTTTGTAAGTGTTGACACTTAATCAATTTTTCACTTCAATATTGTCATCAATGCCAAAGGGGGATATTTTTGGTATTATGATGAAGTTGTTTGATTCCAAGAGCATTAAGTGTTGAAGTGGTGGTGTTATTGCTGGCAAAAATGAATACTAGCAGTGATAGATCAGTCATATGGAAAGTGAATTTAGATCGACTAAGTAAAGTTACTAAGTGTTCAAGTGTACCGATTACAAAATACTCATCTATGGAACAAATGAATAGCAATAAATATTTTGGAGGATTCAGGTCATGTGGTTCATGTGGAAGCATTAACAGTATCATATAAATCTATATTCAGGATCACAACAACTAATTTGCAATACATGAAGAGATTTGAGGAAGAGAACTAGTGATATTAATTAGAACATAGTACTTTTCAAGCTTAGTATAAATTATAAGATCTATTGAGTAATGAATTATTAGTATGAAGGATACATAGTGTAAACTGATCCTCGTGCTTTGATCTTCTTATATACAATTCTAGAAGCGATGCTAGATTTCTAGAATCATCTTTTCAAGCAATACTAGCATTGGGTACACTTCCAATGTATACCCTATCCTTTATTCTCATTGGCAGATCTCACCTCATAATCATGTATAATCATCATGTTGTTATCTCTAACATTTTTTTATATGATCTCCTCAGGATTGGTAAACCATTTTCTGCTCAATGTCCAGATTCAATGTACTTAAAAATCTTTAGGTGTCAGTTTGTTCTACTTGGTAACATTTTTTCCTTAACTTGGTAACTATCTTCTCTTCTCGGTTTGGTACATAGTGCAACTCAGTTATCAATGCTCAGTTCTTGCTTGCTTGGTACCTATACTTTCCTCTTTACCAAAATTCTTTGTCTACTAATTTCCTTTACCAAATGACTTTCTCTACTTTACTGACTTGTCTTTTCTTCATTAGCTAATGACTTTGACAAATAATATAACTTATTCATAACTAATGACAAAAAAAATAACTCATAGGATTAATAATCTCCCCCTTTGGCATTAGTTTGGTTTTTTTGTTAAAAACCTCAAAAATTTTAAAGTCACTAAAAATATATCTTAAAAATTTGTCCTTGACTATTCTTCTTCCTTGATAAAACTTATTACTCCCCCTAAAGTAATATCTCTGGTACATCTCCATACTATATACATAGTCTCCCTTTTTATGCATACTTATTCCTTCCTATATATTCCCCATATCTATTCCCCCTTTTTGGAAAAACAACACTATTATATGCTCACTTATATCTGATGTAAGACTGACCATACTGTCCATAGCACTTACATCTGGTGTGCTAACCAAATCTTTAGCCTTTTGAGTTTATCTCTACAATGATACTATGTTTGGGATCAAAACTGTTTAGAGTTCTAGTAGATCCATCTTGATCTAATTCTCCTCCTTTCTCAACTCAAACTGTAGTCCCATCAATTTCTTTAGCCTCACATAGTATTTTGTTATTGATTTAGGCTCCATGGAAATTTTAGATAATTTCTCGATGAGCTCTTTTCCCACCTTCTCATATTTTTCTCTAATCTCCTTTGTGAAATTGAAAAACAAAAAAATTGCTGAAATATTTTTCTCTAATATTCTTTAATCACCTTTGTCTCCATGTCTTTCTTATGAACTTTCAACATAAATTTGGTAGTGTCAGTTCTTGGCTGATTAATCTGATTGACAAGTTCCCTCAACTAACTCTATATATCTACTTTCTCATTTCTTGTTTCCTTTGGTACAATTTCATTCAAAATACTTTTAATCTGCTCTAAAATATCCATTTTCTACTTCTTAGCTATAAGCTTATCTTGAGAAGCTTTCCTTTTCAATAAATCACTGAACTTAGAGAGTTCCTTAGGGCTCATTGTTAAGTAATCAACCTTCGATATAAAAATTACTTCACTTATGTCAACTTATTTCTCAATTTTTCTCTTCTTTGACTTTCGCTTTGAACTAGATGCCTTCTTTGCATCTGATTGAGTAGATGTCTCTTCGATGTTATCTTATTTTTCTTTCTTTTGATCTTCTTGTTTCTTCTCTTCCTTCTTCTCTTGTGTTTCATCTTCTTCTCTTATACCTTTTATTTCTCTTTTTTTGGTTCCTTCTATTATCTAGTAGTCTCAGTGGGGATCAATGGCTCCTCATTTTGACCTTGGGTGGATTTGGTCTCAGTTATCTTCTCGATCTCTTTATTATTAGTATCTTTAGCTAGCTCGATAGGAGTCTCATCTTCATTAGGTGCATCACCTATCACCTCTATGTCAAGAAAAATTATGACTTAAACAATAATAGGATCTTCTACCAACAATTTGGCCTTTGCAGAATTGTCTACATCCATATATTTTTTATATATGGCCTTGGTAGCCTTGACATCTACATCAATTTTCATTGTTTCATCTGGATCTTGTTCATTAATATCTTCAATTATGACTTCTTCCTAATTTTTTATTAATCCAATTGGTTTGGATGTATCCTCTTGTATTTTAACTCCTTCAATTGTCAGTTGATCTATAGAAAAGATCTTCCTCCATAGATCATCAGTGCCTTTTTGAACTTCTTCCATTTTACTGACCATAATACTCAAAGCTCCACCCTTTACTAGGAATATTGTTGATTATTATTTTAAAGTATCTCTTATTCCTCTCTTTGTCAAGTCTAGGATAGTGATCGCGAGTGACCTTTCTCTCATTTATTTCTTGGTAGCAAGAGCATATTTCCATCTGGCATCTATTTTTTGATATAACTCTCCTTCCAGATATTGTACCACTTAACCTGGTAACATTCTAAACTTATGCAGTGTGGTAATGATTATTTCTTCAATCTTTTCCTTTTCCTCATCAATCCTTATTTCATATGTCAACGGTTGCATTACTTTATGTCCACCATATTTTTCTTGTGTCTTGAGAAACTCATCAAGACTTTCCATATTTTTTCTCGGTAAAACCTTAAACTATGACAAGTCATCTGACTCAATATCACTCTCTTTTAGCAAATTCAATTTCCTTCTTGGCCTTCCAATAGCCTTGTTTTCTATTACATAGGTCTTTGTTTTTACTGGCTCAACTTCTCTTTCTTCTTTAATCTTAGTGTAGAGGTAGACCTTGTAGATGGTCTTACACCGATTGGGCTAGGGATTTATTTCTTTACTTTTATCTTCTTCCCCTTGATCTTTGAAGGCTCAACAACTTCTTCATCTTCAACATCAATAATGCCTAGACTCTAAAATATTGCACTTATCATTTTACTTGTCTTCCTGATTGTTTTCAGTATCAATATGCATGCCCTTATTTTCTCCTTAACCTCTTCATATGTTCCATATCGAATGGAACTTCTATCAACCTATTTCTCTAGTAATCCTTTTATTTGAATAGTGGATGCATCTATATTCATCTCATAACCCATAGGTGGTAACCACTCATTTTTGGGTTCCACAACCCTTATGATACAAACATCAGTATCAACTTCAAAACACAATTCATCCTTATATTCCTCCACTAACTAAGGTGGAATTTTGTACCTCTTGTGAATTATAGATTGATACTTACTGAAGTAATCATCCATAATTACATTAAAATTATCACCCATGCCTTGAATAAATTCACTAATCTAATAAACAATGGGTTTTCCTACATTCCATGTAACTTCACCGATTGTAGGAAATGAGTTTTGGAAGTAAAAGAATATACATACCAGCAATGGTCCAAAATTCAATGTATTTTCCTTTTCTCTCTGAATGGTGTTCATTTTTTCATCTAGTTGTTTCAATAGAATCTCACACAAATCAATATTCATGTCCTTTTTAACAATTTTATAAGCAATTTCTACGACTCCACAAGGTACACTGTCTACCTGAGATGATTGGAAAATTATGTAGGATATAATATTTGATGTGAACTTCAATTCAAAATCCTCAACTGTGGAAAATTTCAGTCCTATACCATCCCACTTAGCTTTGGTAAGCTCACATAGCTTGTTCTTATCTACTTTTTTATAATCCCTCAGTCTATCACTAAATGGAAATCATGTTACTATATGCAACACATCCTTTGTAATTTTTACTATCCCATCAAGCCACATAAAGTGATCATGTACTCTCCTTAATACAATTCTTGTCCATTCATGTTTAAAAATTATCATTACATGCACTACATGAACCAAACCCTTGGTCTACAAGTGTGTGTGGTCACTCTTCAGATTTCCATTAACACACAAGTTCATTTATGATGAATCAATCTCTCCCTAAAAAATGTATTCAATTCTATAGGGGATGAAGGTGTGAATGTCTTCAATCAATATTAATCATGGCAGGATCAAGGATAAAGCTCCATCTTTTTTCAATTTTAGTAGTAACGGCAGGTGGAAGCTTATACTTCAAATTTACAAGGTCAATCTTCTCGACTATGACTAGTTTATGCATCTTGGGTGCCATTGTGATCTCGAAATACTTTAACAGATACTAGGGTTCCAATTCAACATTAATAAAATCTATAATCTCAGCTTGGTGAATGCTATAAATACCTTAAATAATCTTTGTAGATGTTCAAAATTCTCTTAATCATTATGTGATCTCGTCTTTGTCAAAGCTCAAAGGTGCTCACAAAAGTATAAAGTAAAAATGAGATAGAAACCCTTCTATTTATAGTTTTTCTTTTAGCTTAGGGCTTCCAATGACTATACTATGCATTTAATGCTTCTTACCTAACTTTATTTTACTATTAATTGAACTACACTTTTCTTCACTGAATGCAAAAAAATAGCTCAAACACTTTAGCGATAAACATATGAAATCATAATTTCACCTTATATCCAAATGCATCTTAGTATGCTGATATGGATCTTTGCATTGAATTTAGGAACCAATTTAAGATAAACTTTAGGTTATCAACTATTACAAGTAGTAGTTGTCGTTGCACCAAAAGGTAGACCTGTTAATGTCTGATACAACCATTAGACTTATAGAAGACACAGGAGGCCGTTAAACCATGTCATGAATCCTGAGGAGAGCGCTGACCATTTTGCCAACAATCTCCCCCTCAACATTACCCGAGGGGATTTGAACCTGTGACCAAGCTCTGATACCACTTGTTACAAGTAGTAGTTGTTGTTGCACCAAAAGATCAACCTGTTAATGCTAGATACAACCACTAGACTTATAGAAGACACAGGAGGCTATTAAACCATGTCACAAATCCTGAGGGGAGCACTGACCATTTTTCCAACATCAACTCCTATACATACCTTTCACTAATTAAATGAACAAAGGTGCACTCGATCCAAAGGATGTGGTGCCATCAGATATTCCCAATTCTGTCCCTTCATCTTGTGACTTCATTCTCCATGTCTTATTCATCTGTTCTCTAGTTTCATCAATGTTGACTTGAGTCTTTTCACTCAGTTGTTCCTTGGTTGAGTCCTTATTTCAATACCTACTTTCCTTGGCTAGGTCACCAACTCTGTGATAGTGTAAATAAAGCATTCTATTATTTCTCTATGATATCCTATTGTTCATTCCATGCATCTTGAAGCAGTTTGCAAAAATGTGACCAAATCTTCCACATGCAGTATAAGAAATCCTTGTATTATAATCCCATGGTATGGTAGGTCCTTGTTGGTTGTTGTCAACATTCTGTCGATTAGGGACCCATTTTTCATTTTTCTTTTGTGACCTATATTCTCCAAATTTATGACCATATCTCTTGCATTTGTTATTGTAACCTTCAAATCTAGGTTTCCCTGGAGTGTTAATAACTCTTTCTCTACATTCAAATGCCTTATGACCATACTTATTGCAATTATAACAATGACCATTAAACTTAGGAGTATTCAGTGAATTAACTCTCTTGCTCCTATGGATATTAACTGTGTTCATGGCTTCCCATAATGATAATATGTAGGATTCTTAGACTTTAGTGGGGTAGAAGCTTTATCTCAATTGGATGCTTTTTTGGAAGACTCACCCTTCATGGTGGTGTTGTTTACATTGTAATCGAGTCTAGTAGTGCCTCTCAATTGTCTCTAATTTCTCATCTATTCATCTAGAATATCCAATGCTTCTTCATTTCTTTTTAGGACTTCATTAGCATCTATTTCAAATTTTAGATTATTCTTTAGATATTCATTCTCAGATCTCAGTTCTACAATTTCTCCAACTTTCCTAGCAACATCCTGATTTTCAATAATAAGTTGGCCTGTCAAGTTGTATTGAGTTTGTTTCAGCCTCATTATTTCCATGTCCTTCTCATCCCATCTTGTATTCATTTTCCTTCTCTCTTCTTTATCAATTCTTTTTTCATCCTCGGCTTTTCTTTTTTGTTCTATAAATTCACACATCCTTACTGACTATGCTTCTTGTTCTCTTGTCATTTTTTTCACCCAATCAACAAGAATCTTATTCTTTTTAGATAGTCCTAATATGATAGCATTAGATTCATTAGACATACTTCCCTCTAATTGTTCTTCAAGTTCCTCCACTTGACCTTGAGTATCTTTCAACTGATATGCAAGCTCTTTCCTTTTGGTTATTGAATGTAGTAGTTTTATCTTTAATTCATCAATTTTATCATTAGCCATTTTGAGTTCTATTTCCATATTGTCAATTACCCTTTTATACTTGTATCTTTCCATATTTCTAGATCTTTCCTCTCAAGTGATTAAACTCCTCAATAAGAGACTGTGCTCTGATACAAATTGTTTGATTAGGTGTGGAAAGGAAAGTAATGAGAGGGGAGGGGTGAATAAGTACTTTAAAACACTTTTAAACTATTTTTACTTTCCCTTTTAATCATTTATTGATTCCTTATCATTTACATGCATCACATAAAATATATAAAACATGTAATAATCAAAACATAACACAAATATTTGGTATCACAGAAATCTTTGTTAGAGGATAAAAACTAAGGTGGGGATGACACCCACAAGACTTCACTACTATGGAATAAAGTTGTTGGGATAGGAAAGATATAGTACTGAAAGGGGAGGGGTGAATCAGTACCCTAAAAAACTTTTACTGAATTAATAATTTTTAATAGTAGTGTTTACCTAACCAACTAAATCCATTATTTGCAATATACATTCAAATAACTTGTAAATGTAAAATGAATGAAAATAAACAATAAAAAATTCATGAAAAGTTAACTCATAACACAAGTATTTTGGTTACGTAGAAACTCTTGTTAGAAGGTAAAAACTATGATGGGGATGACACCCACAAATTCTTCACTACTACAGTCAATAAAGTGATGTTGGTTAAGGCTACAAGTGTGATCACTTTTGATGATCTTACCTTGTTAGGAGTAAAATAAGATCGATTAGATCTACCTTGTAAAAGGATTTTAGCAACACCAAATAAGTGTGCACTCAGTTAAGAGATTTACAATAGATGGTTAAGTCTACTCTATTAAGAGATTTACAATCCTTCTGTAATGGTTAAATTGATAATAGAAAATATTTGCAAATGACAACTTGAAGTTTTCTAAATTAGATCTATGAAATACGAAGTATATTTCACCTTGATGTGTAGAATATTACTCGCTGTCATGCTCGGTAGCCTTGTATGTTTCTGATAAAACTAGATAATATCTCTAATAACTATTTTGTCATGTAAACCCTTGTCTAATTACTAATGTCCTGTGTGCGGTTACTGCTTCATGAACTCTTCATCTTGTTTATGTCAAAATGAAATCAATTGAAATTATATAGAAAATTTCTTTGACCTAATTAGGTTTATGACATCTTAGAAAACCTAAGATCTATAGTGTACAAAAATAACCTAGATCTAACTATTACATAGGAATCATCTTATTATTTAATGATAACATCCATAATAAATGTGCCTCATTCTTGGTAATACATTTATAGATCCATGTAAACCATTTTCATAGAGATATGTGTCATTACTAATTACTATGATGTTTCGTGAACAACCTAGTAAACATTGCATTCTCTATTCAGTGAATAAACTGATGCTCAGTGTGTAGAATGCTCAGTGTTCACTAACTCGGTGATTGATAAACTTTGATGCTCAATAAACATGCTCAGTTAAACCAGTGTTATTTTAGCTTTAGGTTCTTCCTTGTAAATTCTTGGTATGAAGGCTTTGTATGTTCAACCGACTAGCTTGTATAGCTTCCTATTCCATCTTTTACCAACTGATCAGCTTAGATTACCAACTGATCTTAGTTGATACTAATGACAATACTTAATGCTCAAATAGAGATAAAAATATCCCCCTTTGGAATTAGTATCAAAACCATAATGTATATATACCAAATCTCAAAAATGTTCTAACTTTATATATAGATATACTCAAAATTTACTAACTTCTATATGAAACTCCCCCTATGTGCATGCTCCCGATATATAGTGAATTACTTTGGCATATACATGATTTCCCCCCTTTTTGAAATTAATGCTAAAACAAAATGTACTTACAAATTTTCAAAAATATTCTTGTGGGTTTTCTGCAATGAAGCCAAGAGGTTTTCCTATTCCTCTTTCAAGTTGGTAAGAGCAATGTGCTCAAGACCGACTTGTGCATGCATGTCAAAAATATTTTCTAGAACTGATATTTGTGGGGTAGCTACTAAGGCTTGAGCCTTCTCAATGTGTCTTTCCATGATTTTCAAGTGAGGAAGTAGCTCAGCTTGTAGCTTAGTGACTTGGTCACTTATGATTTCTTCTTGCTTCCTTAGGTCTTCTCTCAACCGCCTCAATTCTTGCACTTTCAATATATGCTTATGAAAAACATTCAGCTCGGTTAGAGAATCATTTGCATTGGCCAAGATATATGCATCTAGCTTCTTGATCGTTTCACTAACATTAGTAGTGAATGTGTCCACAATGCATAACTTAAACAAAATTTGCATAATCATTTGAGCTATAGTTTGTAGCTTGATTATAACCTCAAAAATCTTGACCTTGTTTATAGCCACTTCTTGGCTGGTTTTCTTTGCAAGTTTGAATTGTATTTTGGCTTCTTCCCTCTCTTCAATCCTTTTCTCTACATCTATATCTGGGGCATTTATATGACTTGTAAGAGATGTAATTTGGTCCAAAATTGGAGTGTCTTCATTTATTTGGATGTCGGGAACAACCTGCTGAAGAATGTCTCTTACATCCTCTAAAATTTGTTTTCTCTTACTCTCCTTCCTGAGTTTCTCTTGTGCTACCTTCCTTGTACACAACTCTCCATACTTTCTTAGTTCCTCAGGGTCCAAAGTCCTTGGGTCACATTTTGGAATCTCTATTATCTCATCCAAGGTGATTGACCCTTTTCCATGTTTCTTCTTCTTCTTCTTCTTGGTACTAGAGCTTTTACCTTTGTATTTGACCTGTCTTGCTCAATTGACAGTGTATCATCCTTCTTCTCCTCCTTGATCACTTGAGTTTTAGTTGATTGAGTGGGGGCCTCTGATGTAGTGTCGGTGGTGGTGGTTTTGGTGGTCTATGTCAACTTAGGGGCTTCTAGTGCTTGTGTGTCAGCCTCTTTCTCCTTAGGTACATTTGACTTTGTAGTGCCTTATGTGATTTTTCCTTTCTCCCCTATTATATCCTTTGGTTGTTCAAAGATTGAACCTTCAGGTTCCTTTTGTGAAATGATTTCAATTTCTTGAACTAATATAGGAAGTTCACCCAGTATAATTCTTACTATTGTCTCAATGGTGGCTTGTTCATCTGTTTGAGCTCCAAAAAAGGTGTGTCCTCATCATCCTTAACATCATCGGGGTCTGCATTAGTGATGTCTTCTATAAGTACATCATTTGAACCATCATTTATTTTAGTTATTAACACCTGCTTGGCTGCATCTTGGTACACATCTTGGTAATCAATGGCAATAGTTGTATCAGGCACCTTGATGTCTGATAGCTCAATGGGGTCCTTTGTTTCTAGGTCTACAACATCTGAATGGATGCCTTTTTCTTTTCTCCTTCTTTTCCTCTCAGGTATTACTACCAATGCTAGCTTATCTGCTTCAGCTCAGGCTTGGAGAATAGAAGTCCACAACAACTGACTATTCTCATCAACTTCTGCCATATTTTCATCAACTATTTGCAATGCATGAATTTTGACTAAAAATCTCTTGGAGTATTGCTTCATCATCTCTTCAATCTTGGGGACTGTAAGTGTTGGCATTGCTGAAATTAGGGAATGTTCCCTCATTTTCTTCTCAGTGCTTAAGGCATAAGTCCATCTAGTTGATACTTTGTCATATAAAATTTTTGGTACATACCTGGAAAATTCTATTGGTACCTTTTTAAATTGTATAATCATCTAGATGACTACCTCTTCTATCTTGTTCTGGTCTTCCATTGACAAATGTACAAACTAACTTATTTTAGGGTTTCTAAGACCATCAGTGTCTATTATAGCTTCTGCAACCTCATCAATTTATTGATCCTTATTCACAACAACTTTGAATTGATTTTAGTCTTCCTCTTCATCATCAATCTTATATTTTCCTCTTAACAACTTTCTTCTTTTCTTTTGTGCCTCAGAGGTAGCTTGAGTACCTCTCTTCTTCTGATAAGTTTTAGTTGGTGTAGGCCTAGAAATATTTACTACTCCGGTGGTGAAGCTATAGTTGTAGACCTTTTTCATGCCCTAGTTTTCACTTCTGCCTACTTCTTGATGTAGAGGGAATTGACCAATGATTTAAATCTACATATCTTTTATCAACATCGAAACATGCTTTATGATCATAGATTATAGGCTCAATCCTTCAATATTCCAACAAAAATAATGTCAACTTAAATATTATCTCCCATATTCTATCAGAAAATATAACTCACCATTAGTCAATTACATTCAAACTCAATACACCATCATGTGGTTCTAATTAAACACAAGCCTGCAAGGATGATAAGAAATGTTCACCACTTTTCCTTTCTCAAAGGTCGAGTACCCAACATGGTGATCTTCAATGGTTGTGACTTACAGTTGTTCCACATACAAATTCTTTTACACTTAGAACTTTCTATGTCTCCTTCCAAGATGATCAAGGAGGCATTACTTCTCAAGCTCCAGGCAGCATAGACAACTTAGTATCTCCCGCTAACTTGAGTCACAACCAAATTAAATGTATCTAATGGTTTCTTGGAAAATAATCTTCATTTTAATACATTTAAATATTCAAACATTAAATTCCTTCAAAAGATAATATTCAGTGTCTCTGTTAGACAAATCGTTCACCGTGAATTGCTAGAAATATAAATTTAGAATAAAACATAAAATATTGAATGCCTTTCGCAGTCTAGAATACCAATCACTTAATTGAATTTGGTTTCTCCAAATCAACAACTATTGTGCATGTCATGTTTCTCTTTTTAATTGATTTACTTCAACTGAGTAACAAACTAGTTTCTTGAACCGATTATCAAGAGATAATATTAACGTTAAAAGTAATCATCAACACCTTTCCAAGCACAACAACTGTTAATGTCCCAAATTAGGACTGTCACAAAATGGACACAAACACAAATAGATTGATTTTATCACTTTCATGAATTGATTCATATAAAACATTAAACTTCTTTCATAAAAACCGATATCAAGAATCAATTCATATCCAACTAAACAAAGATCTTTTGAAACTAAAAATAATATGGAATTTGAATACAACAATGAAAACACAAATGAGAAAGTAAAGAACCAGGAAATTTAATCATTCTTTTCATTATTTTGTTCTTGTCTACATTGTTCCTTTCCCTTTTCATTGATACTCAACATCCTATTCTTCTCTACTCTACTCTACTGCTCTCAGGTTCTAAATTGTATAGATAAAGATCTTCAAAAGAATACAACCTGATAACTCCCCATAACTAACTCTATAACCACCAACTTCTCTAATGGTTCTCATCACCAATTAGAGTAAGTGCTAATCACATTAAACAAACTAGAAAAGGTATCATGGAGTTGACAAAAAAGTTGTCAACTTCACGATGATATAAATCCTTTATTATATTAAAATACTTACTTCTACGTGACCCATTACATCAATAAGATAACCATTTAAAACTAAGACTCAACCCAACATTATTAAAATAACTATTTAAAATGCATGTAGCATCCTGGATCTGTGAGAACATTGGAGTCCCGAGATGAACCTGTATCACTTCTTCTTAGGAGTGGGAAAAACTAGTGTAGATTCTATATCTTTGTCAGACTCGGTTGCCTCTTCATCATATGCTTTGTCAGCAAGAAGTAACTGACCCTCAGCTTCTACCTCAACCAAAATATTCTTTGATGTATCAACATCATTTGCATTATCTCCAAATTGTTTCACTAATTTGTTCATCATTTTTATTGACTTCTTTGTGATTTTACCAATAATTAAATCTATTTTTATTCTTTGTTTTTCTTCCTCATAGGTTCCAAACCTGGTAGCTTTATGATCCTTGGGCTCTACCAGTAAAGCCTTGATTGACCTTGAATCTTTTTCAATATCTATCTCATATTCCATTGGGGCTAACCACTTGGTTCTTAGCTCAATTTCTTTAATCAGTGTATAATGTGTGTCCACTAGGAAATAGATGTCATGCTCATATTCTTCAACCAATTGTCTCAGTATTCTACTTCTGGCATTCATCCTGTCCTTGAATTTCTCAAAATAAATGTCCAGTATGCTCACAAAATTATCACCCAAATTCTTTATCAAATTGTCAATTTGTAGTGTCACAAGCTTGTCGATAGTCCAGTCTATATTACTGATTGAAGGGAAAAATATTTGTACATAAAAGAATATGCAAAGTAATAGTGATCCAAACTTACATGTGTTGGATCTTTTGAACCGAATTGTTTTCATGTTCTCCTCAACCTATTTCAACAACAACTCAGCAAGGTCTAGCTAAAATCCCTTTTTCACCATCTTATATGCAATATCTACCACTCCACATAGTGCACTATTGGATCTGCTTGACTAAAAGATCTTGTACCCAATAACATATACACCGAACCTAGTTTTGGGATCTATGATTATGTTTACTTTCAAAACTCTTTCATCTCATTCTGCTCCATTATTTTTCTCCATCGTGGTTCTTGGTGCACTCCTCAGTGCTTTAACTTTGTCGGTGGTAGGGTAACCTGTTACAATGTGTATGATATTCTTTGTAATTTTTACGGGCTCATCCTTCCATATTTTTCCATTATGAAATTGGCTAAGAACAATTCTTATCCACTCATTCCTGAATACCTTTGGGAAATGTAGGGCATTAATCAAACCCTTGACTCTCAAATGTTCATGGTCATCCTTCAATTTCCCATCAACACTTAGCTCTTGAAATGTAGAAATGAGCTCAAAATCACCAATCTTACAGTGAATGTAGGTGTGTATGTCTTCAACTAGAAAAACCCTAGGTGGTATGCTTGAAAAAGCTCCAATTTTGTCAGTCTGTGAAGAAACTTCGGGGTGAATTTTGTACTTTAGCTCATCACATGTAGCAAAAATGATCAGTCTAACTTCCTCCTCATCTACATTCTTAGATTTGTTAACTTTAGATGTGAATGTCATTATTCTTTGTTTAGGGTTTCAGGAAATATCAAAGAAACAACTCGGTGATGATAACACTTACTCGTAACAATAATGAAAACTGCTCAAAATCCTTCAAATATTTGATCGATCACTCTGAAAAATCTTATCTCTTTGTGATTGCAATGTGAAAAATAGGCTAAGTCCTTCGTGTATATATAGCATTTTTGAATTCCCGCTTAAACTTTTTTTGCAATAAATGCTCGACCTAACATGGCTCAATGAAAATTGTCACTCTTGGTGTATACCACAAAATGTCATAAGCTCGGTTAACACTTGAAAATTTACTCGGTTAATACTGGCATTCGGTTAACCTTGCTAATAGTTACCAACTAGCAACTTCTCACTTGATCTATCATAGACTGACTATAAACACTTAAAGCTCAGAACATGTAAAACCATAGTGCATCTTAATTCATGAAGATTTGGCATGTGAATACTTGATATAAGGAATTGTATGATATATATAACCGATTAGAATTATCAATTCCATACATACCTTTTTAGCTAAGGTGGAGGTGGCGATGTCACCCAATCCAATGGATGTGGTATCACCAACTGCATTACTTGACTCAGCATTATCACCTGATGCTTTTCTCCACATAGTATTTCTTATCCTCATTATATCTTCAATTTTATTGTCATTCTCATATATTTATATTTTTGGTGCTCGGTCTTTGCAATATTTACTTAAGTGACCAACCTTGTGACAATGTAAACATGCCATGCCAATGCTTGTCCAGCTATGAGATCGACCTCTCCAGTTCTTCCTCATGCAGTTAGTTGTAATATGTCCATATATTCTTCATGTTGTACAACTAACCCATGTTTTATAATCCCAAGTATAAGAATTACATTGTCTTCTCGATTGATAGGTCTTGTCTTTTTCCTTTCGGTGTCCAGACTTGCTTCATCTTTGTTCAGCATTCTTGTGCAATGAGTCCATGCATGTTGCAAGTGCGATAGTATTTCTCGATGTAGGGATTATTAGAGTTCCTATTCAACTTAGATATGCACTCATGTTCTTGATGTCCATACTTGTTACAACTATAACAATGACCATTACACTTAGGAGTGGTTTTAGGATTACCTTTAGCTTTACTCCTGCAAACATTTGATGTGTGGCCCAATTTATCATAGTGATAGCATGATAGTTTCTTAGTTCTTTGACTTTTGTAGGTTTTCATATGTTCAACTTTCTTAGATGATTCTCCTTTCTCGGTATAACCTAATCCAGTAGTACTTCCAAGTCCTCTTTGACTAATCATAAATTCATCAATTTTCTTGGAGTTGTCTTCATCTTTTTTCATCATTTCATTATGTTGTTGGTACATCTTTAATTTATTTTTTAGTCTTTCATTCTCTTCTCTAATTTCACCAATGTCTTCAAGTTTCCTTGTCATCTCACTATTCACTCAGTTGATTTCTTGACTTATAATAACCATTTGGTTAGATATCTCAAAGTGATGCTTGGTAAGTCTTAGTATCTCTAATTCCTTTTCTTGTAGTTTCTCAGTCATTTGTCTTATGTCTTCAACAACCAAGTTCCTCTCTTGTTCAGGTTGTCTATTATTGTTCATGACATCAATTATTCTTACCATTTGTTCTTCTTGACCGATCTGCTGGGCTTTAACTTGTTCAATAAGATGTAGATTCTTGTCAGATAAATAAAAAATTTCTCCTTCAAATATGTCAAATACACTATCTGAACCATATCCAATATTCTCAAATGGGTCATCAATATCTTCTTCATGATAGTCAGTTTCAAAGTGCCAAATAGTCATATCTTTTCTTTGAACCAATAACTTCTTCCATTCATCTTTTTCTTTCTTATATTGCTCAATGAAGATTTGCATCTGAATCCTCTGATTCTCAATAGTCTTGTCCAACCTATATCTTTCCATCCTGAGATCTTTCCTCTTCAGTGATTAAACTTCCAAATAAGAGATCTAGCTCTGATACCAATTGTTGGGATAGGATTGATATGGTACTAAGAGGGAAGGGGTTAATCAGTACCCTCAAAAACTTTTGCTGAATTAATAATTTGCAATAGTAGTGTTTACCTAACCAACTGAATCCATTATTTGCAACATACATTCAAATAACTTATAAATGTAAAGTGCATGAAAATAAACAATAAAACATTCATGAAAATTTAAATCATGACATAAGTATTTTGGTTACATAGAAACCCTTGTTATAAGGTAAAAAATGTTGTGGGGATGACACCCACAAATTCTTCACCGCTATAGTAAATAAAGTGATGTCGGTTAAGGATACAAGTGTGATCACTTCTGATAATCTTACCTTTTTAGGAGTAACATAAGATCGATTAGATCTACCTTATAAAAGGATTTTAGCAACACCAAATAAGTGTGCACTTGGTTAAGAGATTTACAACAGATGGTTAAGACTACTCTATTAAGAGATTTCCAATCCTGCTATAATGGTTAAATTGATAAAAAAAAATATCTGCAAATGACAACTTGAACTTGTCTGAATTAGATCTATGAAATAATAAGTAGATTTCACCTTGATGTGTAGAATATTATTCTTTGTCCTACTCGATAGCCTTTTATGTTTCTGATAAAACTGAATAATATCTCTGATAATTATCATGTCATGTAAACCCTTGTCTGATTATTGATGTCCTATGTCTGGATATTACTTCATGAACTCTTCGTCATGTATATGTAAAAATGACATCAATTACAATTATATAGAAAATTTATTTGACCTAATTAGGTTTACAACATCTTATAAAACCTAAGATCTATGGTGTACAAAAATAACCTAGATCTAACTATTACATAGGAATCATCATATTATTTAATGATTACATCCATAATAAATGTGCCCCGATCTTGGTAATATGTTTATAGATCTGTGTAAACTATTTTCATAGAGATATGTGTCATTACTGATTACTATGTCATTTCTTGAACAAGTCGGTAAACATTGCATTCTTTGTTCAGTGAATAAACTGATGCTCAGTGTGTAGAATGCTCGGTGTTCACTGACTTGATGCTCGGTAAACATGCTCAGTTATACCAATGTTCTTTTAGCTTTAGGTTTTGTCTTTTATCTGCTCGGTATGTAGGATTTTTATGTTCAACTAACTAGCTTGTATAGCTTTGTATTGCATCTTTTACCGACTGATCATCTTAGATTACTGACTGGTCTTAGTTGATACTAGTGACAACACTTAATTCTCAAATAGAGATAACAAAATTTTCCTTGGTTAGAGCTACAATTCTTAGCTATTTCTGATAGCTTATCCTGTTAAGAGTATTAACCCAGTTAAGAGTCTAAAGACTACTAAGTCTACCTTGTTAGAGGATTTTCCAATTCTAATATAAGAACTGCACCTGGTTAAAGGATTTGCAAATAAAATCTACTAGGATTTTCTCAGTTAAGAGACTTTACAAAATCTAATTATTCTTTAATCAGTAATACTTAAATGTCTATCAAACTTGCATCAACATATGTTATTCAGACTCTATGTGGTCATTAATTATTTACCTCATACTATGTATCCTTCACACTAACAATTCAGTACTCAGTAGATCTAAATCTCTATATGCTCTTCAATTCTTTGTTACTTGGTGGCTTCTCTTCTCATCACCTTCTCATTAATCTACTTCATACATGCAATCTCCAATTGCTTTCATATAAACCACAACCACCATGTTGATCTTCATACTTTGATCTTCTTATATACAATTCTAGAATCCATTCTAGATGTTCTAGAATCATCTTTTCAAGTGGTGCTAGCATTTCGTACACTTCCAATGCATATTCCATTATTTATTCTCATTGGTGGATCTCACCTCATAATCATGTGTAATCATCATTTTTTTATCTCCAATTTTCTGTTATATGATCTCCTTGAGATTGGTAAACCATTTTCTACTCGGTGTCTAGATTCAATGTACTTATAATTCTTTTGGTGTTGGCCTGTTATGCTCGATAACACAATTTTCCTTAACTCGGTAATTGTCTTCTCTTCTTGGTCTAGTACATGGTGCAACTCAGTTCTTGATGCTCATTCCTACCTTGCTCAGTACCTATACTTGCTTCTTCTTTACCAAAATTCCATGTCTACTTATTTCCTTTACCGAATGACTTTCTTTTCTTTATTGACTCATCTTTTCTTCATTACTGAATTAATTTGACAAACAATACAACTTCTTCATAACTAATGACAAAAAAATAACTCATAGGAGTAACACAAAATCTACAAGGCTATAGTACAGGGACTCAAGGTGGAGTGTCATTACTTGGCTCATGGTATCTCAAGTAGCATTGAGTCTTTGATCTATGTCTACAAATGGTTGATATTGACATGTATCTTTGAATAAAACCATCGGGTGGCTAGATACAGTTCCTTCAATCAACATCCTTGGATGACTAGGAATGAACTTACCTTTGATCAACACCCTCGAGTGGCTAGGTAGTCGAATTACTCGTATTAATGTGTTTTTCCCCAATCTTTTAATTATGTTATCATTTATTAAGATACCCCTTCACATGTTTTTATGCTAGCCACTTGCAAGTCAAGATCCACATAAGGAGTCACTCCACTCCACTACCCAAACACTAGGCTCATATTTTTCTACAACAAGGCACAAAGAAAAATCCATAAAAAAACTCTCAACATCATCAAAATTACAATAAAACATGCAAAACTCAATTGGGCTCAAACCAAGAGCGCGATTCCCTTAGGATCCTGACATGGAACACTCAATGTACTCATGATGCAATCTCAAACACCAATATCACTAACTCAAGATGTGATCTCAAATCAAACATTGAGAAAAGCAAAAAAGAAATAATATGATAAAATGCTCATGCACATGACACACTCAATTGGCCAATTTTCTAGGAGTACAAATTCTAAGGTGAATCCAAAAATCACAAAGTAAAACCATACATTGGATACAATCATGGAATTCTATCAATTCCAACATTCAATTTATGTCCAACAAAATAATTGGCAAATCTAGGATGCACACAATCAAGGAAAACCCTAAAAATGCCCATAACTGAAGCTTTGGATCAAGCCACAAAATTAAAACTCATTTTCTTACATACACCCAACATCACAAATATCCAATAAAAATATTGTTTTCGGCACACACAGAAAAACAACCAACATAACTCCAAAAATTCCAATTTTACAAAACATGAGAAGCTCAATAAAACCCAACCGGGTAATATAAAACCAAGAAAGTATAGGGGAATGTTAACTCTTATCCCACAATTCTATTGCAATTTATTTCAATTAAAAAGATGAAGTAATTTAAAAGTTGTGAGATGCCCTACCTCACACAATATGAAAAATATAGAAATGAGGAGAATAAAATAAATTCACCACAAAAATATAAATGGCTCCATAAGAAGATAAGAAATGGTGACGCAAATCCAAAAAGCCACTGCATACTCTAAATAGTGCACTTCTCTAAATCATTTCTTCCAAGAGAATCCATGGATTGGAAACCTTGAGAAATTGATTTAGAGATCCCTAGGCATGGAGTGCAAGGGTTTTAAGAGTGCTCTCAGCTAGAGCTATTAAGCCAATAACCTTGCTAGTAAACCATGCAATAGGAGGTTCAATGAGAAAAGGGCAAGAATGCCAATATCTTCAAGAATCCAAATGGAGATGAAATGCAAGCTATGCTAAGAATGGAAATGCAAGCTAAGCTATGGAAATGAAAGAAAAATGCAACTAAGTTATGAAAGGAAATATGCAATTATTACAAAGCCTCCTAATTAAGCTACATGAAGTAATCTAAAGCATAAAGGAAACTAGGCTAAATATGAAGCTATGAATGCTATGATAAAGCAAGAAATGAAACTATGATAGCATGTAGATGCAAAAGCCAAGAATGCTCCAAATTTTCAAAAGCTCCAAAGTGACCTAGAAAACCTACAGCATAACATTAGCATAAAAAGTTGGGGATCTAGAATGAAGAAGAGAGCTCTCCTTTTATAAGAAATGAGAAGGAATGGACCATGGAGATTAAGAGGCAAAAGACTTAATCAACGGTGGAGCATCAAAGAGGAGCAATCTATGTGCACAAGTATCCTCCAATGAGAAAATAAGAGTTGACTTTTGTGTCCATATGAGATAAAAAGTGCTTTTTCCCTTTTTATAAAATAAGAATAATGCTTTATTTGTGCAACTTAGGATATGAGGAAAAGTGAGGGGCTTTTTATTTAATTAAAAGAGGAGGAAACTCCTTTTAATTAAATAAAGACTTTAGGATAAGATGGTTAGCCCATAGAAAATAATTGAATAAATGATAGAACTAGGATTTGATCAAAAATAAGCAATTGATGATTTAGCAAAAGGGGCTAATAGTCTAGATGACCATTTCTAGATGATTACATTTTCCCCTCTTTAACTAATGTGTGATCAATCTGGGAACACATTACATCAAAGAATAGATCAGCCAAGAAGGAAATAGAGATCTAACTCCAAAGTATGAAGTGCAGAGAGATAGAAAATCCTGCATGGTCAGCCTGCTAGCAACAGTACTGAACACTTAGGAAAGAGATGGATAGTATCAAAAATTGAGATAACTAACATGTCAAGTGCAAAGATAGATCGATTAGAGAAAATGGAATGGTCAAGAATATGCTCTAGAGAATAGGCAATAGGATATGATGTGTCTGCACCCTCGGGATTGAAATCAAAATTAGGTAGAGGGAAGGTAGAAGCAAGAGCAACATGATCAAATCACTAGAAATCATAATCGAAGATGAAAGATGATAGGATAACCATCAAGTAGTGAAGATATGCCCCAGTTAAGACCTTAGAGAGAGATGAAATGAAATGAATGAAAGACTAAAAGGTTGGAAGAGATGGGGATGAAGAAGGAATTAAGAATGCCCCAGTAAAGATCAAAGGATCAGGCCTCAAATGGTCAGCCAACTACATAGAAGAAGGAGAAATGTGATTTTTGACGATCAAGGTGAACTTGGATTTTAGTTTCGATCCCAAAATGAAGAGAAAATGATGTGATATGAAAGACAAGAAGTGAAAGACATGATCAGGAAGAAGTGAAAGGTGAGTGCAGTTGACCGACAGGTCCACAAAAGATGAAAGGAGAGCTCTCTCCATATGCAAGATGCAAAACTAACTACCATGAACTTAAGAATGCAAGCTATTATGAAAAGTGGTTTATTTGCAAGGTCACAAAGCTATTAGACTCTAATATTCATCATTGAGCATTGTTGGTAGCATTGCAAGATCATACAATACACACTAGCATAACTATGTGAATCTGAATATGATCTATATCAAATAGGAATGTGGAAATCCCACATAGGCACCAAAGACATATAGGTCAAGATGACTAGTGCAGTGAGCTTACCTAAGTTTAGTATAGCAAGATTATACTCGCATCGAGACACAAGGAAAGTCAAGATGGCTAAAAGTATGCACTTACAAAAACAATCAAGGATAATACCATGTAGATCCCAATGTCAAGTGGAACAAGCATAAATGCTACTGACAACCAAGGTCAAAAAAATATACCCACAGGCAGAAAGCAAATAAAACATGTCCTCATGCCCCAGTCTTCTAGCTCGGCATCATTGAAAACTATTAGGGAGAGAACACGCAGCAAAGAAATCATCATAGATAGCACACAAAGAAATAAAGAAAATTTCAGCAAGTCAAGTGTTTAAGTGCATGTGTGTAGGTCATAAAGTCAAACTTTGAGTATTGCATCTGCCAGTGAAAAATAGTGCATCATTTGAGACTGCGGATAGGATATCTAATAAGTGTTAAGAAACACTCGATGCTAGGGAAGTGTTGAAAAACACAATTGGGGTGGTGTTGAAAAATGCCATTGGAACCAAGAGGCCCAAGAAACCCAAATGCACAAAGAGACCCAAGATAAGATAGAACAACATATGCCCCCTAGACTAAGACAAGAGTCAATTCTAGGCTAGGAGAGGCAAAGTGGAAAGTGGAGTGGAGGAGCACCACACAAGACTGATAGACATAGGTACAAGGGTCTCAAGCAGCGCCTATTTCTAGGTTTTCACCACTTGATAGATTTTTTCAGGACTTTTTTCAATTTTTTTGTATTTTTGCTACCAAGGCGCCTATTTCCAGGTTTTCACCAAGGCACTTTTCTTTTTTTTTTAATTTTTTGCATTTTTTGATTTTTTTGGTGAGACATCAAAGCGCCTATTGCTAGGTTTTCACTAGGATGCTCATTTTTTCAAGACATTTTATGCTGTTTAGGATTTTTTTAGCATCATATATGAATTTTTTTGTAATTTTTTCAAGATCAATAAAAATATTTACAAAGAGCTCAAGAACCTTAGGCATAGAACTTCTGCAATTGTAGAACATTGATAAGCTTAGTAAGTTCTTCTTCCTCTGGCATAGATAATTGATAGACCTCAGACCCAAATACTGTAGTGATAAGATAAGGTCCTAACCAATAGTAGCCAGCCCTAAGCAATTTCCAAGCTAGCACAGGATCGTTAAAGTGTGATCTACATATATCATCACCGAATTCAACTACCACTTTGTTTGACTCCTCTATTTCTAGACATTTAAGGAGAGTTCCGTCTAGACCCTTCCTATACAAGTCACCAGAGATGAGGGTAAAATGTGAGGCATGATGGATGAGATGGCACTTCATATTGCATGTTAGATTTTCAAGAATAACATGATCTTGGAGATAGTAAAATATGATGGCAGTCTAAGGACTATCAGCAAGATAGTGTAATTCTTCCACCAAGAACTTAAAGTGTGGTTTATGCTTTTTCAATTGTAAAATGGATGCTGAAGTAACCAAGGCATTAGCAACTTTGATCTAAGCTCTAGAAATGTGCTGAAATATGACAGATGTGAAATAATTCTTGAAAAAGTTCACCATTTTTTTGTAGAGAATCAGCTTGTCATTTTTTATTAAATAATCATCATTTTTGAGAAAATCTTTACTTTTACTTTTTTTAGGTTCGGATACCACCACAATGTATTTTTTGCCATCCGACCATTGCTCTTTTCTTTTAATTTGATGATTGAGATACTTTATTTCTGATTTAGTCCTTTTTGTTGCTGGTTCACTGGTGGAAGAAGTAATAGGTTCAATGGCATGTTGATCCTGGGTGGACCAAGCTATGAGATCTGATTTTGCAAGATGAAATGAAGTGACTAGTTCAATAGCATTTATGCAAGGGATGTCATCTCTGGTGACAAGAGAGGTTGAGCCTATAGGGTAAGCTCTAAAAGTGTTAAGATCTAGAATTGTCATAGAAGGACCAGCATGGTCCACTAAAGCAATATGTGGATTAAACTCATTAGACCTGACGTGAGACTCATCAACTACGTCAGGTTGGTCACCATAAGTATGAACCACATCCACTTCCATATCCACTATGGAAGATCCATCTAAGAGGGCTCCAATTCATATTCATTTGAATCTGTTGTTACACTTCTACTAGGATGCTTGCACCAAGAAGGTTTAGGACCTTTAGAAGTAGAGGCTTCAACGTCATTATTTGTGAGATCTCCTCTTTTTATTAACCACAAAATATTCCTACATTCTCAGCTTCTAGGTGTAGCGGCTTTAGTTGTGTCCTTAGCAGGTATGTGTTCTTCTTCCCAAAGGAGTGAAGTAGAAGGAAGATTGTCTCCCATTTGAGCCATAGTGTGCAGTGGTGACTCATCTATATTTGTGTCTGAATCACTAATCATGGGAACATTTCTAGATCATGTAGGGAGGTCATCAGTGGCACCATATCCTAGACCTATTGTAATCTTAGAGGGTCGGCCATTAGTATGACTCAAAGTCTCAACTAGGGCGTGTCCATTATCATTTATAGGTTCCTGACCTTGATAGCCCATTTTTTGCAAAAATTTATAGCCTTTACCATAGCACTTAGGAGAAATAGGAGTAGCAATAGTGATACTATCTTCTTTGTCTCTATAGATCCATTCTCTAATAGCTTGTTCTTCTCTTTCTACCTCTAGGGGTACGGACGCTTGAAAAAAATTACCAAAAATTGTCATGGCAGAAGTAGAAGGCTTCATCTTATCAGAAGGTCTCCCATATGATCTAGGAGAAGTAGGCATAGTAGCAAGGGAATCTAGTGTGTATTCACCCATACCAAGGCTCATCATCTTAAAAGTTTTCTTAGTAGGAACCAGGGACACAGTAGGATCATTAGAAGGTTTTTTATGAGGAACAAACATTTCAACAGCAGCAAGAGCATTAATAGCAATAGAATGATCCCTTGGAATAACAATTTCAGCTTTGTTATGAGGGAATTTGACACACTGATGGTATGTAGAAAGAATAGCTTGCATGTCATGGACCCAAGGATGACCCAAAAGAATGTTATAAGCAAGTGGGATGTGTTGGTGTCTTTTCCCAACTCTGATCTTTTCCCCAAAATTTTGAAGAAATTTGTCATCTTTTGATCATAATAAACCCTTTGCACAAAATTTTTTCAACAATATTAGGGTTTATTGTTTCTTTGTATCAAAAGAGAAAGAAGTTAGGGTTTAAAGTCTTGGAACTAGCCGTTGTATTTAAAAAAAAGAACCCTAGTTTTTTTTTTAAAAGTGACTTTCTATTTCTTCGTTACCTTTTCAAAGTCACTTAAACTTTTTAAAAAGCATGTGTGCTTTGATGTTTACCTTGGTCGCCAGGTCGCGTGATAATTTTAACATACTTCTCTTTATCTCCCGATCACGAGAAATCCTATAGTCTCCAAGTCACCAAATAAAAGAAGCATATTCTTTATCTTCTTGAGACTTAGCGGTGAATGTTAGTCATGCAATCTCCAGATGCTTTATATGGATCTAGTGACTTAATTTATTAAGTTGAGAAAACTATAGTCACTAATTCTCTAGAAGAAAAATCCAAATGGCATTTCCTTTAGTCACCAGATCTTGAAAGAAAATTCAACAAGCTATAAAGATTAAAAAGATCTAGCGACTACCGTCTGATCTTCTTAATAAACTTCCCATCTAATGATTATCCTTTAGTTGCTAGAAAAATCGTGATGTCATTATTTCTTTCTGAGACCTAGTGACTACCGTTAGATGAAGATCATGTGGCTCATATTTAATCTCAGAAAAGGGAATGAATTATTCAATGATCAGGAGACTTCCTTTAGTCGCCAGTTTGCCAGATGTCTACTTTGGTCAGGTGATCACTAAATAAAACTTAAAAGGAAATAATCTTCTCGCGACTTGGAGAAAACTATAGTCACGTAATCTCAGATAGCTAAAATATTGAAAAATGAATTAAGCTTAGTCGCCAGATCTCAGATAGAAGAAATTTTATTTGGTGACTTAGAAAACTATAGTCATGTGATCACTAAGAGAAGTAAATTAATAGAAGGTAAGGCTCAGTCATGTGATTGCTAGAAAAGAATTGAGAAACATAAAACATCTGGTGACTTTGAGAAACTATAGTCTCCATATCTCAATTAGAAAATTATGTGATGATGGCTTAGTCGCTTAATCTCAGAATGAGGAAATACATTCCCACGACTAAAAGGAGAGACTATAGTCGCTAAATCTCAGAATATTTAGAAAGGTGCCAGATTTATTATGAGACTTCAAATTTCTTTCAGTCGCTAGGTCACCAGAGATGAAATTTAAAAACATGTCACCTCTTAATGACGGCTAAGACATTAAGTTGCGGAACACGTAGTCTTAATTACAAAAGTGACATTGTTGCAGGAACCCAAGCTATAATCAATTCTTCACTGTTAAAACTCAAAATTTGGTAATTATCTCATTTCTACCAAGCATTTGAGCAATCAAAGAGCAGAGCATTTCCAGAGCAAAGAGCATTTGAGCAACTACAGCTTTTGGTGATTACAGAGATTATGAAAGACCAGAATTTACAAAGTGGGTAGGAATTCTCAACAGCAGTCATCATGAATCAGGCTACAGTTAGCACCCCATCAACTAGTAGGGCAACTGCATAGCAAAAGGTTAGTTTTTCTGACAAATTTATTGAATTACTACCTGGTTCTACCCAGAATAAGAAGATTAGTGATGATATCTTCTCTGATGTTTATTCACAATGTGGGGATGCTAAGACTCATGACATACCAGCCATGAATTTGTTTTACTACTTCCAGAAGAATCAAGATAGGCCCATCCCTGTGTCAAACCCGTGGACTTTAGGGTTTGCAAAGATGATTGTCCCTGATGTATTTTTTGACATTGATCTTCTTGTCTCCTTGGCTGAACGATATGACCCCCTCTCTAAGACAATTAGAAAGATAGATGGTTCTTCTTTGATAACCCTAGACAGAGGTGTGTTCATGAGGACTTTTAGAATAGATGTCCCTATGGCCACAGAGGTTAACCCGTAGTCTTTGGCAAATAGATATGTGAGGGAGTTTGAGGGTGTTGCAACTGCTATTCAGTCCCATGTTCCTGAGGGAAATAGAAATTATATTGCACCCATGGTAGGAGGCCTCCCCTATGCATTTAAGGATCTAAAGTTCTACATAAAATATATTGCATATGGGTTATGTAGAGTTTTGGTTGTTCATGCTCCTAAAGAGAGGATTTCCTCTGAAATTTTGATGTTAGTAATGAATTCCCAATCATGCCATACTAGTCATGGGTATGATTACATTGGGTACTATATCTAGAAGATGCATGAGGGTTTAGAAATGATAAGAAAGAAACAATACCCTCCCAAGTTTTTGCATTACTCCATGCTGATGCATCTTATCTTTTACCATAATGTAAATATGTTTAGTTTGCAGTACCTAAGACCTAAATTTTAATGGAATGGCTAGCCTAACCCTGTACAGTCCTGGTTAGATATCTGGAGTCCAATCGTGCCTAAGCATGATTTTTGTATTTTTGAGAATATAATAGTAGATGCTATTCTTGTCCACTTGGGTGTGAATTCTTCAAGAATTCCTATCAAAACCTTGCAACTTCTTAGACCCATGGACTATGTAGATAAGTGGAAAGATAATCATGATCACAATTGGGGTGACTTATATTTGAGAGAGGGGTATACATTGATAAGGGTCTATGGATGCCCACAACCACCCCACATTTTGCCTAATAATGTTCCCCCTAGGATTGCAGCCCTTGAGTTCATCTGGCAACTCATGCTTGTAGATAAAGAGCATCTAGTCCCATACAGAAAGGGTACATTCACCCCTAGGCATTTCAAATTAGCCAATTTAACAACTGGGAAAGGGGCTTTTGAAAAGGTTGATACATATTTGTTACAGTTTAAGATGTCTACTGCACATCCTAGATTTGTTGATCCTGAGGGATTTTTGGCTGCTGCTAGGAGATATTACACTCCTACCATCCCTCTTAATAAAACTCATGATGTGTCCTATGAAGAGGACGTAGTTAGAAATATTATTAATGAGGATGATGCTAAGACAAGGTCTTGGCAGTTGGATCAATTATTCTAGCTAGAGAAATCCATGAGAAGAAAAGATGTCAATTTTGGGGGATTTTACCCTAATTTGCCACATCTCCAAAGATTTGAGATGATGATGAAGAATTACAACATTCTGATGGAGCAAGGGGAACAACTGATTGAGGATAAGTTAGAAAATTTAAAAAATAAGAAGAAGCACTCCTCATCAAAATATGAAGAAGATAGTGAAGGGGGGTATTCTATTCATAGTTACCCTGCCCAAGAACTTCCTCCTGATGCCCCTGAAGAAAGAGGGGATGAAAATGAGATAGTTGATCTAACAGAGGTTCCTAGCTCTCATAATGAGGTAGAACCACCTGCTAAAAGGTAGAAATTAATAGTGGGAGGGCCATCATAGGTAAAGCCTGCTGAAAAGAGAGATATGGTTGCTACTGTCATCCCTGGCCAAACAACTTATGACCATGAAATTAGAAAGAGGGTCAGGGAGGAAAAGAAGAAACAGAAAGAGATAGTTGAGCAAGTAGAATTTCCTCTTGCTATGTGCATAGATGAGAGAATCCAGTAGTAGGAGGACTTTCTAAAAGATGATGAATTCATCAAGAGCAGTGAATTCAAAGACTTCCTCCTCTGGCACAAGTAGCAGCAAGTAGCTTCCATAGTGCAGATTGGAGAAGATGGCCAGATTCCCACTGAGGCCTTGGAAGGAATAAAGGATTATGATCCAAAGAATGAAGAGATAACCCCTGAAGAGGCCAGGAGGTTAGTAAAAGCTAGTAATATGTTTTTAGTACCTGGATGGGATTTGGCCTCTGCATTTATCATAGATCAAATAAGGAGACAGGAGGATATTACCCTGACTTCAGAAAAGCAAGTGGGAGATTTAATAAAAGGGTTCAGATATAGCCCAAAGAATAAGGCATTAGCCATGTGGAGCCTCTACCCCAAGGACAAAAAGCCATCAATTTTGAATATAAAAGAGCAGATGGATGGGGATAAGATGATTTGGTCTATCCAAAATACAGGGGACTTAGAAATTTCCCAAATTTTGACCAATTTTGCCAAATTAAATGAAGATAAGACCAAGCAACTATCAGAAAGACATCAGAAGTTATATGATGATTACACTACTTTGGTCAAAGATAGGGAGTTGCACATAATAAAGGAGAAAGAATTTGAAAAATTAGTTGATGAACTAAAGGTTAAAATAATAAGTATGGAAGTTGCACCTCCACCTCCTCCTAAAGAGGTTGTAATTGAGAAAGAAGTACAGGTAGTGCGTGAAGAAGGTATTGCTTCTTCAGAGGAAATTGAAGAAAGTAAAAATAAAGCAATTGTACAAACATTGCTAGAAATTATGCAGTATAGGATTTTAAAGTTAAAAGAGAAGTTGAGACAATCTATGCTGCCTATCTCAAGTTGCCAAAGTTGCAACTAGAAATAAATAATTGCTTCTCAATTTTGAATTCTTTTTATGTAATTTGGTCAGTAAGAACTCCACTTTTTGAAAGGTTAGCAGTGGTAAAACCTTTTAGTCCAGATATACCTGAGGAAGTACTGCAGGTAGGGGAAGAAATAAATAGAATAAAGACTCTTCTCCCTTTATTCAAAGGAAAAGCAAAATTGGTAGAAACAAAATTAGCATTTTTGGAAGAAGAGGCCAATAAATTCATTCCTAAGATAAAGGATGACAATGGTACTTTGAAGACCACAGATCAATGGAGATCAGATTTTGATCTCAAATTGCCTAAAGGTGAGAATTTTGTCAAAATAGGTGGTGGGGTAGATATGAATAAATTTAATGACTTTTTGGATGATGCAATAAAGACAGAGGTAGAATTTTCTAAATTCTTGGCAGATGTTAGAATAATGATGGATGCTAGATGGGAGAGGCAAAAGGCACAATTGTAGATAGTACAAAATTTCCCATGGCCTTCAGAAGATAAAGTAACTACGTGGGATGAAGCAACAAAGCCTAAAATACTTAAGTCCACTGCAGTAGACCTTGATCTTCTAGATGATTAAAAGTCATCCTGATGTTGACACATATTTTGAGAGCAGGGGTCATCAATTTTCTTGAAGATTGGTGAGGGTTAGCTGAAGTTGGTGGTCACCAACTTTCTTTATGGCTACTACAGGTGTTATTAATGCTTTCAAGAAAAGGTGTCAACAACAACAGTGGGGGATACTACAAGTCAAGGATTCTTTGCCTTTCCACCGCCTAATTGTACTGCATTTTTTTTTTATGCTTTAGGGTTAGGGTTTTGACCATCTAAAGCTTGTTGCATTCCCATCTTTTTAGGGGAATTCCAAGATGGTCAAACCATATATGTATATATATAGTTTTAAGAAGTCTTTTAGAGAGAAGTGAAAAAATATAGAATAGAAAAACTTGTTGCTCCGAGACAAACCTTTAAAATTTTTGTCTGGTTTCTTTGAGTAAAGAGGTTTGAATATATTACTATAAATTTGATTTCAATATGAATACAATGCAATTTCTTCCTTATATTGTTCTTGTCTTTCTATCTCGTATGCTTACTCTTGTATGTTTTATGTGTTAGGCATTTAAAATATATCTGGTGTGGCACAGATTTATGAGTTTCTTTCAAGGAAAGAATTAAAATTTCTCATAATTTGTTCCTAGGAGTAATTATATTTGTGGAAATTTGATGATAATGATATCAGGTTAAAAGAATGGTTTGTAAGGCAATCTGTTTAAAATTGTATGATATGCAAGGCATGTTAATGTATTATTCTTGAACTTCTTTTGCAGGTATATGTTTAGATTTCTTTTGCCCAATAGATAAGGCACTGGTCTAGATTGTCTGTTTCAACTTTACATTCTATCTTTCGACCCAGAAGTTAAAACAATTTGAAAATCTTCTATGATTTATTATTTTGATGTTTAAAAGTTTCTTGAATATCATTGGTTAAGGTTGTTTCTACGATTCAATCTTTTATTCTACTGATTCTAAAAAGAGAGAATCATAAAGGTTATCCCTCCTTAAAAGGAAGAAGGATGAAAGTCCTTATACCATTGATTTATGTTGTAGTTTCAAAACATAGTTTCTCAAAATAGTTCAATAGGGCTATATCAAGATAGCAAAAGCAGTGTCCACCTTTCAAAACTGTATTTACAGTCATTTATCAAGGTAATACCTGCCTGGGTGTGTGTGGAACTCAAAAATGAAGAAGGATCTTATCCAATCCTTAGCAATTAGGCTTTTCTTGCAAACTTGGAGTCCCTTTTTATCTAAGAATCTATCCTAAGACAAGAAAAATCCCTAACAGGATGTCCAACACTTGGAACATGATATCTTTCATGACAAAGCCCACTCGAACAGGTAGCATGACAAGACCTTTGGAAGATCTTTCAACTTCATCATATGCTTTTATAGTGATTTTTCGCTTAGGATTGATAGAAAATTCTGACAAACCCAGTTGTTGTATGACATTGAAAGAAACAATATTTAACCCTACACCATTATCTATCAAGACTTGGTAGAATCGGGTATGGTAGACCATAACTTCAATATGTAAGGCAAGATTGTGAGGGTGACTAATAGATACGTCATCTTCTACAGAGGAGGATAGATAATGAGTTGATGAGATGTGGTTGACCATAGCCTGGAACCTATCTAGGTCAATGTCATTAGGGACATTAGTTGTACACAAATCCTTTTTAAGGATCTCCTTGTGCAAAGGGGATAGCTCAAGCAACTCAAAAATAGAAATCTGTGTGGGTGTCTATTGCAACTGATGGACAAGATCATAGCTAGACAAAGCTAAAGGAACTGTTGGTTTGGAAGATGAGGCTTGTTTAGGATCAGGCACAGTTTTAAGGACCAATTTAGCTTGCCCCCTAGTAATAGGATTCAGTGTCTCACTTCGAGAAGATGAACTACCACATGTTTGCAAGACCAACTTTGGCTTACCATGATTAGCTTTATTATCATCTTGAGATCTCATCATAAGAACACTCTCAACAGGCTCTACCATGTTGATCACAGGAAAATTAGAAGTATACGTGTAGTTGATCTTAGTATCATGATTCTTCTTATGTGCTTGAGAGGTTTCACCTTTTTCATACTTAGGTAGAGGATCTTTGAAAGCCGCATGATCAGAATTTTTAACTAAGCCATCTATGAGAATTTTATTGTCATCAATGAGATCTTGTATAGTATCTTTAAGCATGAAACAATTGTCAGTCTTATGTCCCTTATTTCTACGATAGTGGCAGTAATGATCCTCTCTCCACCAATCAGGCTTAATTGGTGGATCGTAGGGATGAGTTTTCTTAGGAAGCATAAGATAATTATTGGCAACCAAAGTATTAAGAATCACATCATATGGTTCAGCCAATGGGGTATAGACCCATCATTGGAATTGCTTCTTTGGCTTATCAGCATATTGAGGCTTAGGAACATTTTGAGCATTGGTAGCTTCTTGTTGTTTTTCTACATAGATAGCATTAGAAAGGTTGAAAGTAGTCTCTTTAGCTTTAGGGGCATCTAAAACTCCATCATTGACAACATACTTATTCCTATTCCAAGGTTTTCTCTTGTCTTTACTCTTGCCTCTAGTATCTTTATTAATAGCAATATCACCCTTTCTAATGGCAACATCTTCAATTCGATATGCACTTTCAACCATGTCATTGAAAGAGGAGAACAGATGTTTCCTAAGATCATAATATAGCTTAGGCACTAGAGTGTTGATGAAGATGTCAATCTTTTCTCTCTTGGGTAGCTGACGAAGATATATAGAATACAATGATCTCCAACATTGCAAGTAAGTGGCAAATAACTCTCCTTGGTTTTGCCTCAAAGCACCAAGATCTATCATGGTGATAGGCTATTGGATGTTGTACGAATAGTGTTGTGTGAAGCGCATAGCCAACTCATCAAAAGTCTTCAAAGGAGGTGTCAAATTTGCAAACCATTCTAAAGCTTGTCCTCTTAAGCTTTGAGGGAATAATCGTAGCAAAAATGTGTCTTCGTGAAGGAAGTCCATGCTAAGAGAGTAAAAGTGATGCACATGGTCATGAGGATCACCATTTCCATCATACTTGTCATACTTAGGAACCTCAATATCCCTAGGAAATGGGACCATGTATAGACTTTTATCAAAAGGAAGAGCACAAATTGATTCTATAAAAGAGACCTTTGGAGACTCTCTTTCTATTGCCATTTGGGTAAGGCGTTGATTTGTCTGAATTTTTTCTTCTTGAAGGACTTCCAATTTAGTTGGTACTCTTTGTTGGACAATTTGTCTGACATCATAGTCGGGAGGAAGCTTGTATCCTCTAGAAGTCATATATTGGAAATATTGGTCGCCATTGCGCTCTAAAAGCTTAAGCATCTTTCATCGGGATTCCTCATCTTGTTCAAATGCAATAAGATCCTCACTAGAAATCTCATCAACAACCTCTTCCTCATGGTGAGAGGGAGGTGGTCTAGGAGGTGAAGAAGGTACATCAAAAGTTCATCTCAGAGATCTAGGTGGCATGTTGTTGCCATAGTTTCCATTAGTACCAAAAAGTGGTCTATGCTCATAACTACTAGTCTTGGGTTGCTTGTGAGACATTCCTCTAAAATCCATGCACCTAGTAGCATCCATTATGGTTTGGTTATGTTCTTTGTCTAAGAGCACTTGGTTGTTCATTGTGCTCAAAGTGTTCTTGCAAACGACAAAACTTTTCTTGTTCAGTGAGAGTGAGTGAGACACTGTTTGTGTTTTTGGAGGACTTAAATGCAGAAAAGAGGAAACCTCCTTTGTACCATGGGATAGCCTTAGAATCCTTAGAACTAGAACTAGCATTGCTAATAGGTGCTCATGAGCATATAGTGGGAGAAGGTAACTATGTATAATTGAATGAAGGGTGACTCCCTTGTTCAAATTGAGACCAAGTTGTAACCGGCATGAAAAAGAAAGTTGTTCAACCAATGAAATGAGACAAAGTTTCTTAGATATTGAGATAAATGAAAGCTAATGATGATCACTTGTTGAAATAGAACAATAGAGATGGCTGGTCAAAATGCTCAAGAATTTATAGCGGTCAATTGACACAAGCCTAGATGTGAGAAAGAAGCTCGAGTAGCAAGTAGCTAGATAGGTAGTCGTGTTTTGACAAGTGATCAAAAGTGACATTCGATAGGCTCAAATCCAATAGTTTTAGCTCATTTTTTTCAGTCTAGAACAATCCTAAGCATGTAGGTAACAAACTAGCTTCAGATAAGAACAAAAAAAGACACTCTACAATAGGTTAAAATGCAAGTGTATCAGCTTCAAATTGCAACAGTAGCAGGATAGCAGAATGACTTAGGGTGATACTTTCCTGGCAAGCAAGGTGATAGTTTATAGTGAAGCGATACTTCACCTTAAACCAGGTGATAGTTTTCAATAAGCCCGGGCGATACTTTCTAGGTAGGCGGGGTGATAGTCCAGCAGGGACAAACTATCGCACGATATTTCTCTCTATAGGGCACAATACTGTTGTGGAATTGTACTACTCTTTGACCAGTGAACATAAAAAACTCAGTTTTTGGGACTGTTTGCTCACAATTTTTAGTTTGAGGGTTGATTTTTTTGATTTCAATCACAATGACAATATTAATTTGATAGGTTTGCAAATAGTATGGGATCAAACATGTCTTCAAACACTTGAAACAAGGGCAAAAGAAACCTTGCCAAGACAAACAATTTGTGATATCAAAGCAATAAAATCTTATGAATGCTATCGAGATGTTGAGTATGCAAGAACATTTACATGGGTATAGCACAATGAGAACACTTCAAGCACTTACTATCCTAAAAAGACAAGGCCCAATACTTAACAACTTGGCCCACAACTTGATGCTCCATTGCCTCACACAAAGTGGTTACCCACAATAGATATTGGCTTTGTCATAGAAGTTCCAAAGACACAACCAAAGGAACACATATGGTGAGTAATCTTGGGGTGATCTGGGTTATTCCACTTGGATCAATCCTTGCACCAAGAAGCTAAGCAGAAAAATAGGGTGGCCTCTATCTATGGTTCTTAATAAGGGCTTCCATTTGTAGTACCCCTCTTGCTCCTCAAAGGGACTCGTTACCTTGTGGCAAGTAACGAACCTCGCGACTTCAAGAGTACCTTAAGCATTCTTGCTCAATACTTTCCTCATGGTCACAATCCCACAAGTACTCACATCAAGCGAAGACAAGCACTACGTCTACCAAGGTTTTGTGTCCTTGATAGCCTTGAGTTTATAGTGGGTTGGAATAGTCAGCAATAAGCTTGTCCCCACTTGGGTCGTTCCTCTTGATTGCTCAAGAGTAGGCCCGCTAAAGGATTCTAAATATCTAAACAAAGAGTGGATCAACTTATGAGATTCAAGGATTTTGTTTCACCACAAGGGTGAAGAGAATACTCCCTTATCCCAAAGCTTTCTCCCAATCACACCAAGCAAATGTTCAATTACCCTCTTGCTTTCAAAATCCAAAGATGGGTCAAGATTTTCTGGTTCACCACAAGGGTGAAGAGCATACTTCTCCTACCACCCAAGAATTCCTACAACAAGATATTATGTTCCTATGAAATGAAACAACTAGTAATTGCCACACTTGAAATGAAATAAACAACAAGCACTTGATTGGGTTTTTATGCTTTGGGCAGCCCTACAAAAACCGTTAGTAGCCCTTGTGCATTTGAAGCTTTGACATGCATTCTTTTAGAAAAATATTTCAAGCAATGAGAACACCTACAAGCACAACTTATTAGGCCCACAAGGTTAGCAAAATCCAAAATCCAAATGAAATCTGTCTAACTGCAACAAACTAAACCAGCAAGCTAATCAAGTCTAAATTCAGTCAAAAGGATGCAAGAAACAGCTCACTTCTGGGTACAGGTGATAGTATAGACACTAGAAATATCACACAATACTTTACAGTATAATAGGGCGATAATATATTTCTAGGCGATACTTCATCCTACACCAAGTGATACTTCTCCTTACACCAGGTGATAGTTCTTGTAATATCCGAGTGATACTTTGAATTGGTAAAGTATCACGCCAGTATACAAAGAACTATCACACAATACTTTTGAAAGTATTGCATGATACTCTGAGCCAAAAAACCAAAGACCGCAAATGAGCTAAAAACTTGCCGAAAAATTGATAGAAATACAGAAAAAGGACTAAACAATGATGTTCTACCCCACAGTGGGTGCCAAAAATGTGTACTCTAAATAGTGCACTTCTCTAAATCATTTCTTCCAAGAGAATCCAAGGATTGGAAACCTTGAGAAATCAATTTAGAGCTCCCTAGGCATGGAGTGCAAGGGTTTTAAGAGTGCTCTCAACTAGAGCTATTAAGCCAATAACCTTGCTAGTAAACCATGCAATGGGAGGTTCAATGAGACAAGGGAAAGAATGCCAATATCTTCAAAACTCCAAATGGAGATGAAATGCAAGCTATGCTAAGAATGGAAATGCAAGCTAAGCTATGGAAATGAAAGAACAATGCAACTAAGCTATGAAAGGAAATATGCAAGTATTACAAAGCCTCCTAATTAAGCTACATAAATTAATCTAAAGCATAAAGGAAACTAGGCTAAATTTGAAGCTATGAATGCTATGATAATGCAAGAAATGAAACTATGATAGCATATAGATGCAAAAGCCAAGAATGCTCCAAATTTTCAAAAGCTCCAAAGTGACCTAGAAAACCTACAGCATAACATTAGCATAAAAAGTTGGGAATCTAGAATGAAGTAGAGAGCTCTCCTTTTATAAGAAATGAGAAGGAATGGACCATGGAGATTAAGAGGCAGAAGATTTAATCAACGGTGGAGCATCAAAGAGGAGCAATCCATGTGCACAAGTATCCTCTAATGAGAAAATAAGAGTTGACTTTTGTGTCCATATGAGACAAAAAGTGCTTTTTCCCTTTTTATAAAATAAGAATAATGCTTTATTTATGAAACTTAGGATAAGAGGAAAAGTGAGGGGCTTTTTATTTAATTAAAAGAGGAGGAAACTCCTTTTAATTAAATAAAGACTTTAGGATAAGATGGTTAGCCCATAGAAAATAATCGAATAAATGATAGAACTAGGATTTGATCAAGAATAAGCAATTGATGATTTAGAAAAAGGGGCTAATAGTCTAGATGACCATTTTTAGATTATTACAGCCACCACCCACAAAACTCCAACAAGAAAATCAATCATAATGAGAAAAAGATTGATTTTCTCCACATAATTTTGGAGAAAATCCCCAATTTCACAAGATCAAGAATGGGGAATAAACTCTTTTCCTTCGAATATAAAGTCACTTTTCTAAAACTAAATTAAATAAATTCTAGTTAAATGGACTTTACTACGACAACTTAGTTGGAAATTAAATTAAGTCCCCAAATAATAAATCAATATTATTTAAATCTCATTTGCAAAAATTGTAGGAATTCTAAATGCATAGACACATACATTGGTCTATCACAAAATGCATATGAATTCTATATTTACTAACACGTACCAGAGGTATAACATATAAATTAAGGGTCCATTTCCAATACAGGGACGATATTTGCTAAGTTGTGAACAATCAATGATACTATATCTTGTGCAACTATTAGGGATAAAGACACACTCAAATCCTACAACTCAAGTAGAATGATGTATTGGGTTTGTTCCCTGAAACATGCAAACATCAAGTGCAATTGCTCACAATATAAATAGTCAAAGTACATATAATAATAAAATTCCTAATGGAACATTGACGCAATCAGACATATAGAATGTCATGACACTGGTCATTTTATATTCTAATCCTCAATGTACATGTCATTTAAATAACATTGCATTTAAATTAAACACTTGATTTACATATAAAGTATTAAAGTAATTATTTATAGCAATATGAACATATATCAGTAAAAGTCAGAAACTGAAATATCTAATGACATATAAGGCATGATATAACTACAAATCAAATATAATCATCACAATATATAAATCCAATATTCTTTAATGTAAAATACACCAGATATCATAATAAAGCATCATGTCACAACAATAACATCATCATGAAAATATGATCAAAATGGGAAACAACATAATCTAACATTTAAATAAACCATGAAACTGGTACCCAAAATAATGTATTGTCATCATACCGACAACAACATGAAAAATAGAGTCCATGTTAGAGCAAAATATATGGAATAGAATGCAACCACGAGAGGCATCACAAATCTCTATTCTTTATGCATTTTGCATCCCTACTTTCTCTGTGATTGGCATGAATGTTTTCACTGTGTTTGACTTGACATGTATGAAACTATTCTTAAGGATTTGTTCTTTATTCCTTATCTCCAAAATATCTTTAACTATTTGCAACCTTGATTTCATCCTTTTGGGAGTCAATATCTTTGTTCTTTGGCTATCACACTTATCTTGGGCACATTGTAATTTCTTTTATAGACCTCTCAGTCCCCATGCTACTTATTCTTTTCAGTAACTTGTTGTAGATAGCATATTATTTATAGAAAACAACACCTAATTTCTCAAAA
The DNA here is from genome assembly GCA_027943335.1 of Chamaecyparis obtusa. Lineage (NCBI taxonomy): Eukaryota > Viridiplantae > Streptophyta > Pinopsida > Cupressales > Cupressaceae > Chamaecyparis > Chamaecyparis obtusa. The sequence continues at coordinate 869,956 of BSBK01001326.1, read as the reverse complement.
CAACATTGACTTTTGACATGGGGATATATTTTCTTCTTTTTCCTTACTAGCAAGCTCTTTAATCCATTACTTATCCCTTTGCCACTATCTTCAAAGAAAAGTGTCTATGGTCTAATTTTTTCCTCTACCATAACTTTCTTTGGGTTGTCATGTCATATTTTCATGGTATGGATATAAGAAACTATGTGCAATATGCAGATTTAGTACCAAACACAATGACAATGAAACCCTTAGAAACTATCTTTTTTTTCTTGACATATTCATAACAGCTAATAAAGAATGACATTACTGCACGTGGACTCTTTATACCACCCCAAAAACCCCTCTCTATCTCTTCTGTCTTCATTGTCTATTAGTGATTTTGATCTATATCATTCTTATTACATGTTTCTCCACTGTGTTGATATTAGAAATCACATATCTCACTATTTCTTCATTGTCATTGCATTGTTTCTTTATTGCATTGTTGAGAACCTTTTGAAAACATGGATGCCACTATTTTTAAACAATAATTATACTATACTCTAGATTGGTATCTTTGTCAAAACAAAATATGAAATCATGCTAAGCTCAACCCTTGTGGGAACCCATTTTACTCCACATGCTATGATATATTATATTATGAGTATTTTGATCAAGAATAAAATATTCATATGGTTGTACGGTGAACAAACATGTTAGATAAAACAATGAATTTTAGGGTTGCATGAATAATAATGATAGATTTCTATTTTTCTTCTAATATATATGATGAATACAAAATTATTTTAATACATTATGAGAGAAAATTATGCATGTTTTGATGTTGTATATAAAATGACTAGGCATCCTGAGCTCTAACACTAAATTCTCTCATCTCTTTCAGGCATGTCTCGGTAGTAGAGAAAAAAATTGAAGATATGCAATAGTCCTGATGAGGCATATTAATGCCATATTTTAAGATACCCTAGGATGATATCTGCTAGACCTTTTTCTTTATTTTGATACATTTACTTTAAGACTTCTATGTTTTTCTGTTATTATATGGCATGCTGCCATCAGACTTATAACTTGGTTCAAACATACTTAAATATTCTATGCTTGGATGAATTACTATATTTCTTGTTTTGAAAGATATGGTTGTGTTTTAAATGAGTAGAGTAGTTGTTTGAATATGAATGATCATGCATGTTCTCATAATTATTATCATAAATGTCTTATCCTAACCCTTGAAGGTGTAGTGCATTGAAATAGAAAATGTTATTTTGACCAAGTATAACGCATTCATTCATGGAGTGCTCAACCCAGTCTTCCTACAACTTCCAATGGAGAAGCATTCAGTGCAGCACCAGTTGAAGGTTTCCAAAGAACAAGGTGGAAAATCCAGTGAAGAGAAAGGCAGTGTGATAAATTCCTTGAGAAGATCTAGGCGCGACTGGGAAGTTAGATTTGCTATCACGGCAAATCTTTCCTTCTTTTTAGTCAGTAGTGTTTTAATAAAGATCCACCTATTTCTATGGCGTAGTTAGAAAAGTAGTTAGAAGTTTTGCTTTAAATAAAGCCCCGCTCCTGCGTGAGAAAAGGGGCATTATCAAGTTTATTATCAATACAATTTTCAGTTGCTTTTACTATTTTATGAAATCCCTGTACTCCATCATTCAATCAATAAATAGATGAAGTGTTGAGATTTAACTAAGAATACTTGTGATTTAGGATACTCATCCAAAGGGACCCACTTGGTGATAAATCCACATTTAGATTCATACTAGTTAGAATCATTTCCCACATTTCTGTTATTTTAGTGCCAAGTGTTGAACTGTTCCTGTAGCCAAAGCTACGGACCAACTGACGCCTCCTACAACCAAAGTAGTGGAACAATAGAAGTACTATGGCATAGTTCGTAAGAATCTTTATGTTTTTTTAGAAATTATCTTTCTATAATTTCCATTCTAGCACTTACTCTTATGCAACTTTATCTTAGGCATTATTGTAGCATTCATTCCCTGCAATCATAGAATAGTTTCTCTTCAACATTTCTTTCTTTTAGCAATGATAAAATGTATGGTTGAGTGATACCTAGTTCATATACTTTGCTGGCCCGTTTTAAGTAATACGTCCCTGGTTTGACATACTAAATGAGTTTTTATGAAGAGGCTAAACTGCTCAGTTGGATGTCCAATCCTTGAGTCTAGAATTAAACCTAATTTTTGAGCCTTTATAAGAAGCAATCATTTTTGGCATCATTGCCGGGAACACTACCGAACCAAGTCCTCACTAATCCATTCTTAGCATTTTTTTATTTCTAGCTTTAAGTAGAATACATTTTCCTTAGAGGAACTCTACAAATCACATCACTCCCTACTACCTATATGCGTAATCGAAGAAGAGATGCCAGAGGAAGGTACTTGCCAAATCAATCCAATCATCCCTTTGAAGATGAAAGTTCATTTTTTGATGCTACCATTAACCTCCCTGAAACTACATCTTTCTCCTCATCCTCTGAAGAAGAACAATTTGTTTCTTTTGAAGAGCAACCTGAAATTAACGCATTTGCAAAAGTCTTCTCTCATCTAAGAACTTGATTTCTTGAGAATCATGTCAGATAAGAAAACTCCTTACAACTGGTCATCTACCAACCTCCTCATCATCCACCACCTTTACGGCCTATAAATCCTCTAGGGATGGTGAATCCCACCACATTTCCATTTCCTATTACTAACTAGCGAGACAACAACCTTAAAAACATACCTTCTTCTGCCCTGCCAAAATTCTACGGTCTAGTAACAGAAGAACTGGATACCTTTCTCTTTGAGTTTGATATCATATGTATAAGTTATGACTACATCACTGATGCTCACAAGCTTAAACTATTTCCTATGACCCTTAAGGAGTCTAGTTTGCATTGGTTTCTGGACCTAGGATAGGATGTTGTCCATGATTGGGCAGAAATGCAGGCTGCATTCTTTCTCAAGTATAAGGAGTATTTTTGGGGAATCGATATGCGAGGGGAAGATATTTTTAAAATGATTCAAAAAGAGGATGAGACACTTGAAGACTATGTCTCATGGTTCATGTTTAGCCTACAAAGGAATACAGAGCATGTGCTTAATGAAGAATCTCAGAAGCTGCTTTTCCTAAGAGGTATACAAGATGTATGCGCTGAAGCATTAGACTTGATTGCAGGAGGAGATATAACCCAATCTACTTGGGATGCTATAAAAAGGATATGCCTCAAGTACTCCAGAGCTGTTGGTAAGAGAGGAAGGGGATACTTAGCCATAATGGGAAAGACAAATGGTACAGGCACTTCCAGATCAGCGATAATGTATCTCTTATCCGACTTTAAGCAGGATATCATCAAAAATATGGCCACACAATTGGATACCTTGTAGGAAAAGATGAAGCATGAGGAAGCATAGGCCATGTTGGCTGAATTCTATCCACATTGTCGACAAAAGAAGAGAGATTTTCAATGTAAATTGGTTGCTAATATGGAAACTACCCAAATGCCAACTAACTACAAGCCAGTTGAACTAGCAGATGAGTAGCTATTCTTCATTGCTCAAAGATGACCATGGGTGAAAATACAAGGTATGCCTCAGGACCCACTTACATTCAGTAATCCATTTTATAACAATCAATGGCAACCTTCTATGAATTATCAAAATCCTCCCTAGAACAACTATCAGAATAAGTGGAAATATTACCCTAGTCCACAGTGGAAAAACCCTCAGGGGAATTGGAAACAACCTCAAGGGGCATGGAAGCCACCACAGGGTAACTAGAAATAGAACCCTCAGTGGCAAGGAGGCCAGAAATGGCCAAATCAACCTCAAGGATATCTAAATCCACCTCTTCAGCCACTATAGCAGCAAGCACTCTTGCCACCACTAGCAACCAATAATCATCCTACACAATTGCCTACACAACCATAGCCAAACCCAAAAAAGAGGTCTCCCACACCTCAACAAAGTGTGTATGCTACTGACCAAACGCAGTATCCCATGCAGTATCCTACCTATGCAATCACACTTGATGATATACACCTTCAGTCTAGGACTACTATCCCTACTCCTAAGCATCCAATCATAACTGAAGTACCCCAGGAGGAGCCTACTTAAATAGAAAACACTATTCCCCTACTAGTAACACAGCCTATAACTGATAAAAGCCACCCTGTTGGACTACATTTTACACAAAGGTTGTAGCACAACAATCCTAAGCCTGTTGAGGAGACAAAATTTAACATTCTTGATTAGTTAAAGAATATCAATGTCCAAATACCTTTATTTCAAGCAATTAAGGATGTTCCTACATATGGTAAAGCCATAAAAGAAGCCTACTTCAAGAAACATGGCCGCAAGAAAAAGGATCATCAAAAAGTGCATGTGTTGGGTAAGCTAGCTAACATTATGTTAGGAAAGCTTACAATCCCAAAATATTCTGACCCAGGCAGCCCTGTTGTTGAAGTCATTATTAATGGGACAACCATTAAAAATGCATTGGTAGATCTTGGAGCGGTTATAAATGTAATGACCAGGGATATAATGTAACAACTTGGTATAAAAAACCTTCGAACCACCCCCATTGTCATGCAACTCGCAGACAGTTCCACTATAAAGCCTGATGGGATGGTTGAAGATATAGTTGTTGACCTTGAGTCCTGGTCGTACCCATCTGATTTCATGATCCTATCACCAAAGGCTACCTTAGGAGGATACCCATCGATTATACTTGGCAAGCCTTGGCTAGCAACTGTTCATGCTTATATTGTATGTCGCTCAGGGGATATATATAACCATCTCTAACGGTCAGCATACAAAGACTCTAGTCCTGTACCCCCCTGCCCAACCCCAAATGGAATTCGCCTCAACAATATGGTCTGACATAGGTGAAGAAGCTAAGGTTATCAATTCAGTGTCTTAGTTAATGATGTTAAAAAGAGATCCCTTCCTGCAACTTCTAAACGAAGACAAAGTGATCACCAATATCCTATAGAACCAGTATGGATCAAACCCGGGTTCTCTGGGTTGTTCTTCCAACAAGTGCTCTCTGCAAGTTTTAAGCCCCGGTTTCCAATGGCCTTCTCTTGCAGCCAAATAAATCTATCACCAACTCCTTCCCCATGAGATACAAGCACCCTCATTTATGGACGCATCCATGATAGAGTTGATTAAGAAAATAGAGGTGTCTCCTGGTTGTTGCCTAAACATCAATAGAAAACTAACCACTCAGCAACAAACATCACTGACTAAAATGTTGACGGCCCATACTAGAGGATTCACGTGGGATTATTCTGACATGAAAGGCTTGGATCCAAAACTATGCACTCGTAGGATATATCTAAAAGAGGATAAACCTCCAGTGAGGCAATTTCAAAGATGAGTGAACCCAGCATTATGAGAAATTGTTAAAATAGAGCTACAAAAACTCCTCAATGATGGATTTATTTATCCCATATATGATAGCCAATGGGTTTCCCCATTAGTAATTGTGCCAAAAAAAGGAGGAAAATGGCGTGTGTGTGTGGACTATAGAGAACTCAATAATGCAACTAAAAAGGAACACTTCCCTCTTCCATTCATTGACCAAGTATTGGACTCCTTAGTAGGAAAAATTGTTTTTCCTTCCTAGATGGGTATAGTGGGTACAACCAAATCTGAATCTTTCCAAAAGATCAAGAAAAGAGAACATTCACTTGTCCTTGGGGGAATTTTTATCATTCAATTCTTCCATTTGGTCTCTATAATGTTTTAGCAACCTTCCAACGAGTAGTCATCAACATCTTTGTTGATATCTCTCATGACTGTATGGAGATTTATATGGATGATTTCACAACATATGGTGAAACTTATGAGGAAGCCTTGAAAAACCTAAATAAAGTCCTAAAAAGGTGTGAAGAACATAATCTCTCTCTAAACATTGAAAAGTGCTTCATGTTGATGCAAGAAGGGATAGTGCTTGGCCACTACATATCTACCGCTGGAATCCAAGTGGATCAGGCCAAAATTGAAGTCATTCAAAACCTTCCAATACCAAGAAAACAAAAAGATGTCCAAATTTTTCTTGGACATGCAGGCTATTACAGAAGGTTCATCAAAGATTTTAGTAAAATGGCCATTTCCCTTCATTCTCTACTTACCAAAGATTCAGAATTTACTTGGACTCCAAGTTGTGATCAAGCCTTCCTACAGATGAAGCCAGTTCTTACAACAACCCCTATCTTATGAGGACCAAATTGGGAACTTCCATTCTACATTCATACTAATACCTCAGATCATGCAATAGGAGTAGTGCTCGGCCAAAAGGAGGACACGGTAGAGGATGCTATATATTTCATCAGCAAGAATCTCCAAGGTGCAGAACTAAATTATACGATCACAAAAAAGGAGCTTTTGGAAGTCATTTATGCCCTCAACAAATTCAGCCACTACATTACAAGATACTAGATATTTGTGCATACTAACCATGCAGCCATTAAGTACCTTGATAATAAGCCTACAATCATGGGGAGACTAGCTCAATGGCTTCTATTGTTACAAGAATTTGATATCACCATAGTGGATAAGCCAAGAAAATCAAACATGGTTGCAAATTTTCTCTCACGATTGCAAAACACAAATGAATCATAGCTTATTGATGATAGTTTTCCTGATGATCACCTATTCTCCATTTCAGCCGAAACTCCTTTGTATGTAGATGTTTCCAATTACTTGGTCTCTCAAAAGGTACCTCCCTATTTCTCACCAAAACAATAGAGACTTAGATCATACAAAAAACTTTCAATTACTCATGGATTGCTGATTGTCTATTCTATAATGGGCATGACCAAATACTGAGAAGGTGCATAAGGGAGGATGAAACCTATGACATCCTCCATGTATGTCATGATGAGCCTTGTGGAGGGAATTTTGCACCCAAAAGAACAACAATGAAGATACTAAACACGGGATATTACTAGCCAACCCTCCATAAAGATGTAGTCAACTACACAAGGAAATGTGATCGATGCCAAAGGATGGGAAGACCAACAAAGTCTAATGAGATACCTCTCTTTCCGCAAGTAGTAGTAACTCCATTTGACAAATGGGGGTTAGATTTTTCAAACCCATTACCCCATCCTCAAATGACAATTCCTACATTCTTGTATGTACAGACTATGTAACTAAATGGGTGGAGGTACATGCTATGAAACATGCTAGAGATAATAAGGTTGCTGAGTTTTTGTATGAAAAAATATACACACAGTATGGTGTCCCAAGAGAATTGGTTACTGATCAGGGTGCTCAATTCACATCAATGCTAATTACTGCACTTATGAATGAATATAACATTCACCATAGGACATCAAGTCCATACCATCCACAGGAAAATGGGAAAGTTGAGGTGACAAATAGGGAAATAGAGGACATCTTGACCAAAATAGTGCAGTTACATAAAAGGGACTGGAGCACAAGGTTACAAGAAGAAGTCTAGGCATATAGGACAACCTAGAAAACAACAACCAGTTTCACACCCTTTGAACTATTTTATGGGAAAAATATTGTAATATCGATAGAATTTGAGCATAAAACATTGAGAACAACATCACAATCAAACATTGATCTTCCAACAGCACAACGCAACAAGGTCCTGCAGCTGAACCAACTGGACAAAATGAGAAAAGCAGCCCTACAGCACATAGAGATGAGCCAGATAAAACACAAAATGTGGCATGACTCATATATCCTCAACAAATGGTTTTCCCTTGGTGACTAGGCTCTCCTATATGACTCTCACTATCAAGAAACCCAAGGTAAGCTTACTACATGATGGCTAGGTCCCTATGAAATTGAAAATGTCTATGCTAATGGTGCGGTTCAGTTATCAACCATCGACCCAGTACGTTTCAAATTATTGGTAAATGGGCACAAACTTCATCTATACCACAAACCACAAACAAAGGTCAAGTTCCTGTGGTAGTTTGAGATTTCTCCTTCCACAACTGAACCCCCTACAGCTAATCAAAATCTTGCAGCCGATGAGCCCTCTGCACATAATGGACCTCCTCTAGTTGAAGACTTTCCAATAGCAGATGGACCTCCTCCAATGGGCGATTCTCCTACAGCCAACTACAACCTTCCATCATCACTCTAATTCTGCATGACCACTCATAATAAAGTTTTTATTTTCCATGAAAAATATTCTCTTTCATAATAAATACCCATCCCATCACACACTATCACCTTTCTCTCTTCCATTCATTTATCTGTCAGGTCCTTTCGCACTGTACTTCTCTTTGCATGATACACGTCATCATATCTTTTCAGATATTGGCATTTATGGTTATTTCAAATTAGGTACTTAGTCATTTATTCTCTCACATACTCTTTACTTATTTGAACATTATTATCTCTTAATATTCATTTAATTTAGAATTTTTTTCCAAGCAATGTTTTACTTTTGAACCAAGCATGTGAGCACACCTACGTACTTTTCGTAGGGGGCAGTTAGTTAATATGAGATGAAATAAATTTACTTGAGATTTTCATTAATTTTCCATTATTAGCACACAAGGTTAGACAGTATGATCATTAATTGACCAGCCTTAGCCTATGGCCTTAAGTCTTTTTAAAAATCCCAAAACCCAAAGCCACCTTCAATTTTCACAATTTCTCTGCTATTTTACCTCCCATATTTACCAAACAATTTTTAGAAAACCCTAATTCAGTGCAAAGTGGGAAGTTCAAAAATTAGGAGGAATTATGGAAAAGGTTATTGAATTCAAGAACTAAGGTTAAAGGGACTTTTGAGTAAACAAGTATGGGTGGGCAACCTATTCGATCAGAACTAGCTAATCACACGTCTTTGTTGCAAGATCAGGCTAGTGTCCAGGAATTCAATCATGTGGGTTGGCTCAGTTATTTTATCAGATTAAATGGTCATGAAGAAGCCATTGCCGTATAATTTTTATGCACATTTAGTAATGGAGTGGCGTATGTGAAAGGGTTACGAGTTGAAGCTTCAGAAGTAAAAATTGTAGAAGTCTTTGGACTTCCTACTATAGGCGAACCTTTTCCACATGGTCGTGATGCCCACATAGCCAAAGTGGAATTCTCCTTACCAACAGACACTAAAATGGAAAGTAGCAAGCAAGGTAATAAAAGACTCTCTCTCTCTCTCTCTCGGGTGATTACCCTTAGTTAGTTGTTCATATTGTAAGATACATTACTTGTGAAGGAAGATTTTCTTTCCTACATGCTATACATTTTAAACTTCTGAGCCATTTGCAGCATGGATGCCTGATTAATGTTCCAAATGTCCTATACTCCCTATTGAATTTAAGCTCTGAAGAAGTGAGAAAGGGTAGACAAAATGTTGTTACCCATCATGGGTTAATAAAATTAATGTCAGAAAAATCCCTGCATGATAATTCTCCCATGACCTGGGATGAATTTCTTGTCGCCCCTCATGTTTAATTAAATAGGGACATACTAGCCCCTATAGGGCCACACCCTGAGCATCACAAAGCATAGGAAAATCCTCCTGCTAAAGCCATTCCTAAAAATGTAGAACCTGTCATTACAGAAAGAACTCAGGAGAACCCACCACTTCATCAAGAAAATATAGCAGCAGAAGTTCCAAACCCTAATTTGGAGGGCGAAGAAATTACAGTTCCTAAAGAAACTCATAGCCCCTAGGAAGCCATGAAAAATGAGAAAGGGAAAGGAAATATGTTTGGATATGAAGCGGGCAATGCCCATGTTCCTCCTGTAGCCCCATCTTCCTCAACAAGAACCAATCCACAAAAATGCCCTGCAACATTAGAAGAAACACTAGTACGACATAGTGTTCATTTAAACACAAGGAAAAAAGGAAAGGACTCTCCTATGATGACTGGCTCAAGTCATGAAGTTCCTCTTAAGGAACCTATGGACATGGACCCACAAGAAGAGCACCCAATCATGGGAGGTGATGATGTGATGGAAGAGGAACCTGCAACCTTAAGACCAAAAGAAACAGAGAAAATGGATGTTTTTTATGTATCTTCTTCCCATCCAAGGAATGTGCAAGAAGATGATATTTCGGTGGCATCCACACCAGTTCAACAGGAAGTTCATGAGGCAAGACCAGAATGCCCAGTTCCACTGAGAAATCGAGACAAGGTAATGGTACATTCTTTGTCCATGGATTATTTTAAATAGATTTACTAAGAAAAAACAATGTGGGAAATAGAAAGGGACGGGTTAAAAAGGGAAATAAGACAACAAAAATAGGAAATCCAACTCTTACAAGATAAGATGGATTCGGTTATCAAATTGGTTCCTAAGATTATAGAATTTCAACCACCACCTAGGGTTTATGCCCTATGCCTAAGGGAACAATTTTTACTGTTTAAATTTATGAGAATTCTCAAAGATTTAAGTGCTGACATAGATACCCCTCAAGCCTTTGTGGCCGCATATGAGATGTCACCTGACTTTATCAAGAACCTTCTTTGTGAACTTTATATGCACAATTATGATGTCCCATCAAATACTAAATAGAATCCCCTATTATTTGTGGGAGATATCCATTTGTCTTCATTGCTTTCTTGGGTCAACAATTTAATCTATTATGGGGAACAATTAAGCAGGTATAGAGCATTTGAATGCAATATTTCACTTCCCTTACCTCCTAAGAGAAAAACACCTAGACAACTCTACTGTGATTGGTTGGAAATTGTATATGGTTTTAATGATTCCCCACATAGGAGAAGGATATTGGCAAACAGAGAGCAGGTACATGTAGAGTTTGAAATATTGTCCTTAGTTGATGGAAATACAGCTACAGATGGATTACAGCAGAGATGGGCCAGACTAACCATGCCTCTGAAAAAGGAAGAGCCACACAATATCATCAACTTCCAAGATGCCATGAAAAGGGCCCACTGGTATATAGAATTGGGATGACAGTCGAGGCCAAAAAGGTGGATGCCTCTCACTTTCTAGCCCCATCTACTCCTCTAGCCACTATATAGTTGTGTGGATGATGAGTTGGATGAAGATTTAGAGATAAGACGACATGTAAGGGCTGAAAAAATGAGCAAATTCTACTGGAGGGTGTGTAGTTCAATGATCGGGGAAACACAAGAAGGGGACCTTAGGGTGCTAGAAAAATTAGGAATACTTCAGTGCCCGGGGACAGGCACTAGTCTTCATAGGGGGAAAATGATGAGGCATATTAATGCCATATTTTAAGATACCCTAGGATGATATCTGCTAGACCTTTTTCCTTATTTTGATACATTTACTTTAAGACTTCTATGTTTTCTGTTATTATATGGCATGCTGCCATTAGACTTATAACCTAGTTCAAACGTACTTAAATATGCTATGCTTGGATGAATTACTATATTTCTTGTTTTGAAAGATATGGTTGTGTTTTAAATGAGTAGAGTATCTATTTTAATATGAATGATCATGCATGTTCTGATAATTATTACCATAAATGTCTTATCCTAACCCTTGAAGGTGTAGCGCATCGAAATAGAAAATGTTGTTTTGACCAGGTATAGCACATTCATTCATGGAGTTCTCAACCCGGTCTTCCTGCAACTTCTACCAGAGAAGTATTTAGTGCAGCGCTAGTTGAAGGTTTCCAAAGAACAAGGTGGTAGTTCTAGTGAAGAGTAAGGCAGCGTGATAAATTCCCTGAGAAGATCTAGGCACGAGTGGGAAGTTAGATTTGCTGTTGCGGCAACTCTTTCCTTCATTTTGGATTTAATCTATTTCAGCCTTAAAAGCTTTCCTTATTTTTAGTCAGTAGTGTTGTAATAAAGATCCACCTATTTTTATGGCGTAGTTAGAAAAGTAGTTAGAAGTTTTCCTTTAAATAAAGCCCCATTCCTACATGAGAAAAAAAGGGCATTATCAAGTTTATTATCAATAAAGTTTTCAGTTACTTTTCCTATTTTATGAAATCCATGTACTCCATCATTCAATCAATAAATAGATGAAGTGTTGAGATTTAACTGAGCATACTTGTGATTTAGGATACTCGTCTAAGGGGGCCCACTTGGTGAGAAATCCACAATTAGATAGATTCATACTAGTTAGAATCATTTCCTACATTTCTATTATTTTAGTGCCAAGTGTTGAACTAGTCCTACACCCAAAGCCACAGACCAGCTGACGCCTCCTGCAGCCAAAGCAGTGGAACAACAGAAGTACTATGACATAGTTTGTAAGAATCTTCATGCTTTGTTAGAAATTATCTTTCTGTAACTTCCATTCTAGCACTTACTCTTCTGCAACTTTAGCTTAGGCATTATTCTAGCATTCATTCCCTGCAATCATAGAATAGTTTCTCTTCAACATTTCTTTCCTATAGCAATGATAAAATGTATGGTTGAGTGATACCTGGTGCATATACTTTGCTAGCCCATTTCAAGTAATATGTCCCTGGTTTTACATACTAAATGAGTTTTTATGAAGAGGATAAACTACGCAGTCGGATGCCTAATCCCTAAGTCCGAAATTACACCTAGTTTTTGAGCCTTTATAAGAAGCAATCAAGTCCAACCTTGGGATTTGTCATCCAGACAATGATGGATCCCTTTTCTCTTCATGTGCTTCCTTTTTAAAATGTATAGTTTCCTTTTGTAGTGCATTGAATTGATTACTCCCATGTCTTGTGTGGGACACTATACTTTTAACATTTATAAATAAATAAAGTAATTTCCTATGAAAATTTGTGTGATTCTTTCTTATAAAAACACTTTCATAATGAATCTAGAATTCACTTGATAGCATTTCTTTCTTGTAAAGAACACTTAGCAAGATTAAACATGTACCTTTCATCTTTAGTTAGAAATATTGTTCCAGGTCTACCTAATTGATCTTAAAGAAAAATTAGGTTTAACATATGCTTTTCAAATTCCTTGTCCCTCTATTATTACTATTTTTCTTACATGATTCCCCTCTTCCTTCATCATCCATTGTTTTTGCTAACTGCATTAATTTTGAATTCTTCAAGATTAATTTTTCCATCATTCTTATAGATTTTCTACCTCCTGAATTTGAATTTTTAGTTATTGGAGAATTGTAAAGACCAAAATTTGTTTCTTCTTCCTTTTCTTTCTTTCTCAAATTTCCCAAAGGTCTACCTTTCTTATATTTAATTGGAGATCCTTTTGTTTCTAATATCACTTTGAAAAGTACTTTCCTCAATGGGGGGTCATATGCCAATACCTTCTTTGCAATCTTTTCTATTAGATTCAAGTTTTTTTTCTAAATACATTTTTTGTACAGATATTATTGTATCTAATAGCGTTAGGGTTTTCATCATGCAAATTGTATTCTTCTAGGGTTCCTTTACCTTTTCTTGATTAGGGATTTTGCACATTTTAGGTTCTTTTGAATTACCTTGTACTTATATATCATCTTGGGGGTTCTTGTTCCTTCTTAAATCAGCTATATGTGGATACTCTATTTGGTGATTTAAGTTTGAAACTTGAGGATTTAATTTCTAGAATTGGATTGAATTGTTCTCATTACAGATCTTCCATTCTTTTTGAGACACAATTCTTGTTCTCATCCCTTTTTTATGATTGTAAAGTAATTTTCCAATTGGAAAAAAAGTATTAGATTTTCTACAGAGTGATCCCCATATTCCTCTTAACAAATCAATGCCATTTCTTGCCATTATCTGAGAAGTATAATTAATTGCTTTCTCTTCTTCATTTTTCAATAAAATCCCACTTGATATCATCTTCTTTTATAATTTCTAGTATAATGGACATAGAAACCATATAAGAACCACTTTTGATTTTGAATATATTATATTTTTAATTTTATTTGTTATCCATATACTCTATGAGTTTGGAAATATCTGTGTTCTATCTCTTTCCCTTGTCTCTCCTTTCTTAAGTATAATTTTTTATTCATGTCCTAATTTTGGATTTCTGGAAGCAAGTTGTTTGTGTTCTCATTTATAACAATTTTGAAACCTGTGTTAGTTGTGTTAATAAGCTTTGACTCACATAGAATATCTTGTTGAAACTTCTTACTATCCCAGTGATCTAATGGATGATCTCTTAGATGAAAACTTCTAAGGGGTAATTCTTCTTCCTCAAAAAAGATCCTCTGCATCCATTCCTCAAATTTAGATAAAATTTTGATGGATCTAGGGAGGGTTTCACTTGTGTCCAAAAGAATACAAATCATAGGTGGTAGCTTGTATTTTCCAAATAGAGTGGGTTAACTTTCAAATATTTCCCAATTTATTGCTTGTAAACTCCAAGATGTTTGCCTTTCTATATTCTATGGGTAAGTTTTTGAATTGTATCCAAAAAGGAACGACCTTTACAATTAATTTCTCTGTGGACAAATTAGGGATCCAAATTTTCATATGAATTCTAGAACCTTTGTGAAACCAACATTTATTTTTTTATACTCTATCCTTTCCTTCCTTTGAATTGAATATTATTGAAAAAAATACCATTTTACTTATCTAAGAAGGTAAAATTTTCTACATCTAACCAGTTATCTTCTATCCACTTTGAAAGCTCATTAAATCAAATGGAAGTGTTCTAGAACTTACAGATTAGAGCTTCTAGCTTAGGTAACTGATCTGGGATTGTAGAATCTCCTCTAAGAATTCAATACTTGATTGAACCTAGTCTGAGCTATCCACCATCCTCTGAGTTTTATATTAATTTTTACCCCTATTGCCTTCATTCTCAATTACCCTCTGTCCTTCCTTCTCAACTCATCTTTGAGTCTGGTTTAATGCTTTACCTCCACTTTCTTCACCCCATTTTCCTTGAATCCCTCCATGTAAGGAAATTTATCAACCCCTGTTGAAGGATGTTTTTCTATCTACTCATAATTATTCCTTACCCAGATCTTTGCAACCCAATCTCTCTCTTATCTTGAACCCTCTATTTCCTCTATCATTTTTAAAAATCATATCCCCTTTCTCCTTCATATTCTTACAATAGCCATTTCCTATATGTCAACCTTGATCCTTTTCTTAAGCTATACAAATGAGGCATATTCTTGTTGATCGTATCCTTCATCTATTTTTAGAGTTAACTCCTTGTAGAGATTTCTCAATAAGATAGTGACCATTTTTTCCTTGGAAGTAGAGGGTTAAATGGAGCCCCACGTTTAGAGGTTGGGAAAATAGGAATATTATTGGTGAAGGAGATTGTTTGTGTTCCTTGTCCTTGTTCCATTCTCTATCTTTGAGGTATTCCCCTTAAATCTCTTTCCCCAA
Organism: Chamaecyparis obtusa; assembly: GCA_027943335.1. NCBI lineage: Eukaryota > Viridiplantae > Streptophyta > Pinopsida > Cupressales > Cupressaceae > Chamaecyparis > Chamaecyparis obtusa. Next base: position 854,737 of record BSBK01001326.1, on the reverse strand, counting down.
AACCTACCCCAATTATCTTTTCCCCTTTATCATGCAATTCTTGCATTGTAGTATGGAATAAAAGTGAATAAGGTTCTACTGAGGAATTTCTCCTTGTTTGAAAACTGTCTATTTTTCCTCCATGTTCTCTTGACCATCTATCTGTGAAATGTTAATGTTTGGATCCAAGAAGAAATATTCATTTACTAGTCACGTGGATTTGACAATTTTCATTTGAAAATAATCCTTCTCCGTCATTTTTACCATCTCTCCAGATCTCATACTTCCTTTTGCATATAGGTTTTTGTAGAATTCTTGATCTAAACAATGTGTCCCTCCATTTCTTTTCTCATTTCTTCAATTCCTTACCTTAACATGGCCTTTCAACATCCCCCTCAGACAATTTCTGGTGTCTCTTACTAGGATTCATTTGTTAATAAATAATTTTAAATTAATTATATATTTTCTTATTGATTGAATAATTTGAATTTTTAATATGGTTAAAATCATAACTTTAGATGCTTGCATTTACCAATTATTATTTATTTTCCATGAAACTTAGCATAAGTAAACAAAACCAAAGAAACTTAAAGCATGGACCAGATATAGACACCCATAGCAAAATTTGAGTAATAGATTTTCTATTCATGTTGGTTGAATTATATGTGGAAATGAAGGCAACAAATCCTATAAATCAAAAACAAAAACAAGTCATCCTTCCCTCCAAGTGATAGGAACTCAAAGGATGACCAGTAATTATTGAATTGACAAGAACTTTATTATTTTGATATGATAGACTTATATAACAACAATGCATCCAGTGCCTACAAATACTTGTATATCCTCTTATTACATTGATAATTAGAAATCATTTACAATATAAAAAAATAGAATTCGATCACTCTTCCACTTTCACAATTCAATGATACAATGTTTGGTCAAACCTTTCTTGTAAGGATTTGATTTCCTTTAGAATGAGATTGATAATCCTCTACAATCGATCAACATTCTCAAGTACATTCAGACCAAAGTCTATTTGATTCTCTCATACTCAACCCTATCGATCTTCTTATTTGCCTTCTCTATCTACGATTATCTCTGTCCCCATTTCAACATCACTACTTTCCCTTTTCAGTTTTTGGACATTCTCCAACCATTTTTTAGCAAGTACTCCCTAACACCCCTTTCTTGCTCTATCCCCTTTCTAGACTTTCCCCCTTTTCCTTTTGTTGTTGCCTCCTTTTCTTTTCCTCGCACCTCTTCCTTACCTCACCAAGGCATTGCCAATTTGATTTATTGGTATTGTTCTATACTTTTTGGTGTGGAAAATAAGTATTGATGGACCATTTTGTAGATGTTTACTTGGCTTGGTATCAATTCTAATGTAACTTAGAGTTATAATAAGGTCTAAAGTTTAGTCAACTTATAGTTTATTATATAATATTTTATTTATTAATTATTCATTTCTCCGCACTTCTTCCTTGCTCTGGCAAGGCATTGCCAATTTGATTTATTGGTATTGTTCTATACTCTTAGCATGGATAATAAGTATTGATGGACCATGTTGTAGATGTTTACTTAGCTTGGTATCAATTATAATGTAACTTAGAGTTATAAATAAGGTCTAAAGTTTAATCAACTTATAGTTATATTATATAATATTTTATTTATTGATTATTATATTTTTTTCGTATAATAGCATATTATTAATATTAAGAAATAATATTAATTATTGATTATTATATTAATATTATAAGATTTGACTATATTATTCATTCCTTATATTATTGGATTAATGTATTCATTTATTAATATATAATATTATATTATACTATATATTATATTTTATTATTATTATAATAATAATATAGTTAATTTAATAATAAATTATATTATTATTTTTTATTCAATAATTTATTTTTATCATTTATTATTAAATCTTATTCTAGAAATGGGCCATTAGACCATAGGTCCTCTAAGAAGTATGTGGTGGAAAGAAGAAACCAATCACACAATAATTTTAGCATTGCAAGATTTTTATGAGAACAGATACAAGAGCACCAAATGCTTATAATACAAAACAAAAAGAACCAACTCTTAAAAGAGTTAATTAAATTTACAAACAACAATCAAAGAAATGGTGTGAGAACAATATTATACTAATTCTTTTTGAATTTAGAAACATTGTATTTTATGTTTAAAAGTTAAAAACATAGAAAACCTTTTTTATGTCTAGATTGAAAATTCTAAACTATATATTATTTTTTAAATATTTATGTATGCATGTAATTTTATTTTTTGAATTTAGAAACATTATGTTTTTAAGTTTAAACTTTAGAAATATAAAAAATTATTTTTGATTTTTCTAAATGGAAAATTATGACACTATAGTTTCACCAAAAAAATATGGGATGAAAAAACCAAGGTGAATAGAGAGGAAACTTGAGGCTCTGCAACTTGCAAAGTGTTCATTGCTCTCGAGGAGACCTTTCGTGTGTGTGGGAGGTCGTTGTCACCCACCATTTTCATAGGGCATTTATTGTTCACATATTAATATTTGATTGCATTATGGGTGACTCAACCTCTGGCAATGACATTGAATCTTTTACTTCTCAAGATACCTTGGAAGGAGAACCTAGGGTTAAATCATTCAAACAAGCGGTCGTGGATGAATGAAAGTTGTCAGAGGGAGAAAAGTTCATTATCCAAACCAAACAAAAGGTGATATATTTGACAAATGAATAGAATGGAGGTAAGGGCCACTTTGTTGCCCCTATTTTTATTAAATCTAACTTACAAATGGTCATGGTGTTGGAATTAGGAGAGATAGGGTATCGAGAGGGGAGGGGTGAATCAGTGCCCACAAAAATTTAACACATCAACCTTTCAGATCTACAACAAAAAATAGTAGTAACCTTCCAAAATAACTTGTATCTAATGCATGTATCATTCATCCATTCAACTTGTGAAAGTAAACAACATGAAATCAACAATATAACAGTCCCATAACACAAGTAGTTTGGTAACGTAGAAACCCTTGTTAGAAGGTAAAAACTATGGTGGGGATGACACCCACAAATTCTTCACTACTGCAGATAGAAAAGGTTTGCCTATTAGGGGTACAAGTTTTGATCACTTCTAGTGATCTTACCATGTTAGGAGTAACATATTAGATTAGCTAGATCTACCTAGTTATAGGATTTTAGCAACACTACTTGAGTGTGCACTCAGTTAAGAGATTTACAATAAGACTGTCAAGTCTACTCAATTAAGAGATTTTACAAAACTCTATTACAATGATTAGAAAGCAATAGGTATCTATCTACTAATGACAACTTAATTGTTTGATATAGATCAATAAAGTACTGATAAAATATCACCTTTACTATGATGAATCTCTCCTCTGAACTTCTCGGTTAGCCTACTCTGATCCTGCTTAATCTGATTTTCTTTGAATACTGATTTTCTCTGTCAACTAATAATCTTGAAGGTTGGAAATTACTTAAGTGCGTCTTTGCTCATACATCAGTTCACATTAATAATGATGTAACATACAAAATATATAGCATACAACATTATGTTGCTTATACAAAATTAGGTTTTCAAATCTTAAACAAAACCCTAAGATCTACGATGTACAAAAATAACCTAGATCAAACTATTACATAAGATCTTCATCATATCTCAACAATAAGTTGTTCTTGATCTTGGTAAAACATTTTTTGATATTTTGTAACTGTTTGCATAGAAGAATGTGCCATTCCTGATTACTATGTTATTTCTTGTGATCCTCGATAAACACTGTATAAACTACTCGGTGTTTATTCTGATGCTCGGTGTTTACTGTCACTCGATATCAGTGTCTACTGATGCTCGATAAACTATCTAATGCTCAGTGTATACACTTAACCGACTGGCTTGTTTTGCTTATAGTTACCGACTAGCTTCATATATGTAACTGACCGATATCTTTGATAACCTTTGATACTAATGACAATCATTAATGCTCAATAGAGATAACAATCTCCCCCTTTGGCATTAGTATAAAAACTTCAATGTATATAGACCTTATGTCTCAAAAAAAACTTATATCTCCACCATATACATAAACATATCAAAAATTTCTAAATACTCCCCCTTGGTGCATGCTCCGGTAATGAGTAGTATACTTAGCAAAAAATGTACATATTTGGCATATACATTGATTTCCCCATTTTTGATATTAATGCCAAATATAAAAATTGTATACTTACAGCTTGTCAAAAATGTGTTGATGGGTTTTCTTCAGTGACTCCAAGAGGTTTTCCCATTCCTCTTTCAAGTTGGTGAGAGCAATGTTCTCAAGACCGACTTGTGCATGCATATCAAATATGTTGTCCAACACAAAAATTTCTGGTGTTGCAACAAGTCCCTGACAATATGCTCCTAAAAAAATTTCAGGTATAGAAGGAATTCTATTTGCAACTCAATAACCTGATCAGTTATGCGCTCTTCTTGCTTCTTGAGATCTGCTATCAACTACCTGAGTTCTTGAACTCTAAGTATATGTTTAGTAGTAGCTTGTGGCTCAGTTGTAGCTGCTAGTGCACTGACTAAGATTTCATTCTCAAACTATTTAATCTTTTCACTAATCTCTATAGTGAATGTTCCGACAGTGCATAGCTTATACAAGAGTTGACAGATTAATGTTGTAATAGACTTAATTTCAGTTATTACCTCTGAAAGCTTTACCTTGTTGACTGCCACTTCTTGGCTTATTCTTTCAACTAATTTATCTTGTATTTTTTACTCTGCTCGCTCTTCAATTCTTTTGTTAGCATCAACATCTTGGGTGTTGATTCCTTCAGTAAGAGTAGCAAGTTAAACCATAATCGGTGTGTCCTCATCTACATGTATCTCAAGGATGACCTGTTGTAAGATGTCTCTTACATTTTCTAGTATTTCCTTGCTTTTACTCTCTTGTCTCAATTTCTCTTGTGTTGATTTCCTTGTACATAATTCCCCATATTTTCTCAATTCGCCAGGGCTAAGGGTCCTCGGGTCATAGTCAGGTATCACAATGACTTCTTCTAGAGTGATCGGCCCTTTTCCTTTCTTCTTCTTCTTCTTCTTCTCTAGTGCAAGTGGTGAATTCTTGACAATGGTGACAATAGCTTTGTCTTCTATCCTCAGAGTGTTATGCCTGGTAGACACACTATCTTCCTTCTTCTACTCCTCGATAACCTGTGGTCCATCTAGTGTGTTGTCTAGTGCATTATTCACATCATCATCATCATCTCTATCATCAGGATCAACATTTGTGATGTCCTCAATGAGTACATCCTTGTCATTTGTATCCTCAATCTGAATCACTTCTGGATTCGGTGCATCCTGTGAACTGTTCTTAATTTCTTGACCAATTGTTGTATCAATTACCTCGGTAAGTGATACCTTTGACTCTTTATTCTTCTTTGCTACATTCTCCTCAATGAATATACCTTTACCTCTTGAATTCTTTCTCTTTTTAGATAAATTTTGGAATGCAACTTTCTCATTATGCTCTCTTATAGCTAAAACTAAACTCTAGATAAGCTGACAAGACTCATCGAGATCTGCCAGGTTCTCATCTATTATTTGCATTTCTCGGTGCTTGACTTTGAATCTTTGCACATTAGTGTCTATAAGCTCTTTAATCTCACCAAGAGATAAATCTAGTGCATTTGCTACAAGGGCTTGTTCCCTCATCCTCTTCTCGATGTCTAAGGCATATGACCACTTTTGGTTTATTCGTTCCTCTAATGTCTTAGGTAGCGATAATGCAAACTCTATTGGAACTCATTTGAAGAGGATCATCATCTAGATGACGGCTTCCTCAATTTTGGTTTGGTCTTCATTTGACATATTGTCAAACAAACTGAGTTCCGGATCTACAATATTTCCATTCTCAATTATATCTTCAACAATCTCATCAATCGACCTATTCTTATTAATGACAACCTTGAATTGATTGTTTTCATCTTCATCATCCTCAAGGTCTTCTCTATTTCTTATCAATTTTCTCCTTTTCTTTGGTGTCTTTTCTACAACCTTGGGTCCTTTCTTTGTTAGTGTAGCATCCTTTCATTTTATCACCTTCTTCTTCGGTAGTGAAGCTACAGTTGTTGACCTTGTGTGTGCACCTATTTTCACTGGCAACTACCTCTTCCTTGGAGTTTTAGTAGGAGGAACCGGTGTAGCTTCTTGTTCTTTTTCAGATTCAGCCTCCTCACTATCATATGGTTTATCAGCCAACATCAACTGACCTTTAGTTGTAGGTTCAACCGGTGACTCCTTAGATGAGTCAGATACATCTCTAAAGTGCTCAGTTAGAACTTTCTTCATTTTCTTTGACTTCCTTATCATTTTGCCGATGACCAGATTAGTTTTTATTATGGACTTAGCTTCCTCAAAGGTTCCAAACCTTGCAGCCTTAGGGTCCTTCGGTAATGCTAGCAGTGCCTTGATAGATTTCAAACTGAAATCATAATCCATTTCATAGCCCATAGGTGCTAGCCACTTTGTCCTTGGTTCTACAGCTTTTATCATAGTGTGGTCGGTGTTCACTAAGAAACAAATATCCATTGCATATTTATCAATCAATTCATTAGGAATTCTACTTCTTAAATTCATCTTCACTTTAAAATATTCAAAATAACTATTTATTACATTCTCAGCATTATCTCCTAGACCTTTCATAATATCAAATATTTGTGAAGTGATCGGTTTATCATTTGTCCAGTTAGTGTGACCGACAGAGGGAAAGAATTTTTGGAGATAGAAAAATAAGTATACTAGGAGTGATCCAAACTTACAAGTATTGGACTTATGTGCCTTTATTGTCTTCATGTTTTCCTCAACCTGTCTCAGTAGTAGCTCGACTAGGTCAATCTTATGACCCTTCTTTGTCATTTTTTGTGCCATGTTAACTGTGCTACAGGGTACATTGTTTAACCTACTCGACCGATATATCTTGTACCCAATTATGTTTGTTGTGAACTTAACTTCGGGATCCACAATTGTTGAAACTTTTAGTTCTCTTCCATCCCATGTTGCGCTGTATTCTTTTCAACATCAACTCGTGATGAGCTTCGAAATGCTTTGGCTTTATCGGTAGTGGGGTAACCAGTAACCCTGCTAATCATTATTTTTGTGACCTTGATCAGTCTATCTAGCCAGAATGTGCCCTCATGATAGCGTCTCAACACAACCCTAATCCATTCATTCTTAAAATCCTTCAAGAAATCTAGGGCATGAGTAAGACCAAGTGTCTCAACTAATTTGTGCTCTGGTTTCATCTTTATATTTTCATCACAAAGAGCCTAATACGCAACATACATATCAAAATCACCAATCTCCCTAATTTTATAGTGAATGTATGAACATTTATCTTCCGTCAACAAAACCCTAGGTGGGATGCTTGAAAAAGCGCTCGCTAAATCCATTTCTGAGGCAACTTCGGGGTGTAACTTATAAGGTGGTTCCTTATAACTTGCTGACACTATTAAATTAACTTCTTCATCCACAACCTTAGATAAACTCATAGTAGATGCCATTTCAACAAACTAGGTTTTCTAATCAGTACAAGAAATGTGCTCGGTAGGGTTTCAACTTACTCAGAATGTATCGAAGAGTGTGCTCAGTTTGATTTGCAACTACTTGAATTTGCATGAAAGATTCTTTCTCGAACTCGTTCTGTGAAATCTTAGCTCTCCAAAATCGCAATGTGAAAAATAAACTCTGTATTTCGCGTATTTATAGAATTTTTGATATTCCCGCTGAAAAATTTATGCAATAAATGTTTGACCTACTTTCCAGTTCATGACAATTGTCAGCTCAGTGACAGCTACAATATTTCCTCAGCTCGGTTAACACGAGACTTCTTTTCTCAGTTGATATTGTTATTCGGTTAACCTTGAATAGTGATTACCAATGGGTAACCAATGCTCGGTCTAACTTTTACCAACTGTATAACTTTGTTAGTTCAAAACATATAAACCATAATGCATCTTCCTTCATGCAGATTTGGTATGTGCACAACATATATAGGGAACTATATGTAAAATGTGATCATTTTGAAATGTCAGTCCCATACATACCTATATCACCTTAAGTGGAGGTACCGATGTCACCCAATCCAGTGGACGAGGTTTCACCGATAGCATTACTTGACTCTACATTCTCATTAGATGTCTTCTTTCACATGCTATTCCTTATTCTCATGATATCTACAATAGTGTTTCCACTCTCAAATACATGACCTTCTTCTAGTGCTTGGTCTCTACAGTCCTTGCTTAAATGACTGACCTTATGACAATGCATACATGCCATTCTAATGCTTGTCCAGCTTCTTGATTGTCTAGCCCATCTTTTCTTGTTACAATTCACTACAATGTGCCCATATCTACCACATGCAACATAGTTAGCCCATGTGTTATAATCCCAAACATAAGAATTACCTTGTCTCTTTGGTTGATATGGCTTGCATTGTGTCTTCTACTTAGGAGTCCATACTTGCTTCATCTTAGCCTTACACTCTCGTGCAGTGTGTCCATGTTTATTACAAGTATAGCATATTTTCTCCACAGTAGTATTGTTAGCAATATCATTATGTTTAGCTCTACACTCATAGGCTTGGTGACCATACTTACCACAATAATAGCAATAACCATTGAACTTAGGAGTGACAGGAGATTTACCTTGTGCTTTGCTTCTACACACATTAGATGTATGTCCCGATTTGCCACAGTGATAACATGTCAACACTTTAGGTCTTTTATTTTGATTGTTGTTGACTTGTTCAGCTTGTTGTGATGATTCTCCTTCGCCAGTATAGCCTATCCCAGCTCTACTGCCAAATCTTCTTTGATTAACTAGAAAATCATCAATCTTCTTGGAATTGTTCTCAGCTAGCCTCATCATTTCATTATGTTGTTTTTGTGTCTATTTCATTTCTTAGTTTTTCATTCTCTTCTTTGAGTATTGCAACATCTTCAAGTCTTCTAGACAATTCTCCATTCACTTGGTTGACTTCTTGATTCACAGTCATCATCTAATTAGATACTTGAAAGTGACGATCGGTGAGTCTTTGTATCTCACTCTCTTTAGCTTATAGTTGTTCAGTTGTCTATCTTTGGTCTTCAATAGCCAGATTCCTTTCCTATTCATCCTATCTAGCATTATTCATTATTTCAACCATTCTCACCATCTGAGATTCTTGACCAATTTGCAGTGCTTTCACTTGTTCGGTTAAATGCTGATTCTTCTCAGACAAATCATAGATCATGCTTTCAGATCCATCAGAAATACTTCCAGAACTAGATCCAATATGATCAAATATATCATTAATTGATTCTTCATGGTAGCCAATCTCATTTTTCAGAATAGCTAGGTTCTTTCTTTCAACCAGTAATTTCTTCAGTCTTTCATTTGCTTGCTTATACTATTCAACAAACATCTGCATCTGAATATTTTGACTCTCAATAGACTTATCTAACTTATACCTCTCCATGACTTAGATCTTTACCCTTCAGTGGTTAAACTGTCCAATAAGAGAATTGAGCTCTGATACCAATTATTGGAATTAGGAGAGATAGGGTACTGAGAGGGGAGGGGTGAATCAGTGCCCACAAAAATTTAACACATCAACCTTTTAGATCTACAACAGCAAACAGTAGTAACCTTCCAAAATAACTTGTATCTAATGCATGTATCATTCATCCATTCAACTTGTGAAAGTAAACAACATGAAATCAACAATATAACAGTCCCATAACATAAGTATTTTGGTAACACAGAAACCCTTTTTAGAAGTTAAAAACTATGATGGGGATGACACCCACACATTCTTCACTACTGCAGATAGAAAAGGTTTTCCTATTAGGGCTACAAGTTTTGATCACTTCTGGTGATCTTACCCTGTTAGGAGTAACATATTAGATTAGCTAGATCTACCTATTTATAGGATTTTAGCAACACTACTTGAGTGTGCACTCGGTTAAGAGATTTACAATAAGACTGTCAAGTCTACTCAGTTAAGAGATTTTACAAAACTCTATTACAATAATTAGAAAGAAATAGGTATCTATCTACTAATGAAAACTTCATTATCTGATACAGATCAATAAAGTACTAATAAAATATCACCTTTACTGTGATGAATCTCTGCTCTGAACTACTCGGTTAGCCTGCTCTGATTCTGCTTAATCTGATTTCCTCTGAATATTGATCTGCTCTGTCAACTAATAATCTTGAAGGTGTGCAAGTACTTCAAGTGATTCTTTGCTCATACATCATTTCACATCAATAATGATGTAACATACAAAAATATAGCATACAACATTATGCTGCTTATACAAAATTAGGTTTGCAAATCTTAGACAAAACCCTAAGATCTACGATGTACAAAAATAACCTAGATCAAACTATTACATAAGATCTTCATCATATCTCAACAATAAGTTGTTCTCAATCTTGGTAAAACATTTTCTAGTCTGTTGTAACCATTTGCATAGAAGAATGTGCCATTCCTGATTATTATGTCATTTCATGTGATCTTCGGTAAACATTGTATAAGTTGCTCGGTATCGGTGTCTACTGATGCTCGGTAAACTGTCTAATGCTTAGTGTATATACTTAACCGACTGGCCTATTTTTCTTATAGTTACCGACTAGCTTCATATATGTAACTGACTAATATCTTTGATAACCTTTGATACTAATGACAATCATTAATGCTCAATAGAGATAACACATGGCTATTGATAATGAGAAATGTAGACTTGGAAATTCCGTAATTTTTTTAGTGGCTCAAGATGTGTCTAAAATCCCTTCTCATAATTTTTGAATTCTTGGCCCCATAATGCTTAGGGTAAGAAACTCGGTTTTCATTTTTTATACTGTTGAATGATTCAAAAAGGTATTTTCTTAATTTTTTTCATAAACCCTAGTAGTCAAAAAGAAGTTATCAAAAGGTAGTTTTGGAATGTTGGGGCTTGTTTCTTTATGGCTATTTCTTGGTCCCTCGAGGCTATCCAAAAAGAAAATCTTGCACTTTCATGCCCTAGATGGCTTACAGTGGGAAATATTCCTCTTTTCTTTGGAATTTGATTCCTCGGACCATGGTACCCATTGGAAATGTAATTAAAATGGACAAAACTAACTCTTTGCTTCCACATACAGATGTAAGGGTCAAAATTTCTATCAATATTGGATTAGACCTACCTAGTGAGATTAAATTTGACCAAGAAGATCAAATGGTGACCTACCCTATTATTTTCCTAGGCGGCATCAACATCTGCTTTTTGTGTAGGAGGGAGGACCACATGAGATCGCATAGTTTTCCTCTGTACACACAAAAAAAAGATAAACCTAAAAATAATAGTAAGCCCTCAACGGCCTTGAATGACTAGGCCCAACCACAAGGAGTGTCAGAATCCAATGCTCCTAAAAATAGCCCTCACAAAAAGATTGGGACTGACTCTCATGTAGATAATTCATCCATTGCTAAGATTTTGGATAATCATAAGGAATCCATTAACATAGATAAAAGATCCAACCCTAGAGATACAAACAAGAATGGTTCTCTCCCTGAATTAGAGGATCACCCTAAGATTAATAACATAAACTTTGGTCTTTATGCATAGAAAACTCACCCTAAATATAGAAGGCTAATTGCCTAATAGTTGGCCTTGGAGAAAATTAGAAAAAATCTTGAATCCAAATAGAGGAAAAGAAATAGCTTCAAAGTTAGGCTTGTAATCGATGATGTCCCTAACAATAGAGTGAGTACAATTAAAAATGATTTCCCCATCTTCTCCCCTCCCATGGAGAGTAATGGTACCCTAGACAGTGGAGCCCTGAATAATGACAGAGGTTTGGAGGTGTTTGGGGGAAAGGGTGATAGTGATAATATTTTTGATAATACTCTACCAAGCTCTAGTTTGAGTGATGATGGTCTTGATGCTTTGAAGTTGGCCTATGACTGTGAGGATTACCTCTTCAATTACTCCTTGGTGATCATCCATGCAACTCCCCCCCCCCCTATACCCCACCAAGACTTGGTGACTATTCCAGGCCCCACTTCTCAAGGCAACATCCCTCTTCTTGAGGGAGGATATGATGGGTGGGGAGTATTGGACAAATCTTGGGCTCTTTGGATTTGATTGAGAAAGAGTCTTTGGAAGAGGGGGAGATTAAGGATTGGGCCATTGTGCCTTACAAGGGTACATTAGAGGAGCCCAAAGTGTTTTTGTTTGGTGCTCATAAAAAGAGTAGGAAGGTAAGAACCAAGAAGGTTGTTAAGGAGGAGGAGGTGGTGGATACACTAGTTGAACTTGACCAAACACCCCAAAGAGTAAGATCAAGAGGAAGAGGAGTAGGCCCAGTGGGACAATGTCTTGCAAGAAGGATGTTAAGATCCCCAGCAAGAAGCTACCCAATTTCTACAAGAGCTTCAAATCTCTTGTGGACACTATCCTTTAAGTGATTTATGGAGTTCAAATGTACGTCTTGGAATGTCAAGGGACTTGAGTCCCCAGACAAGAAATACATCATCAAGAGGTTTTTAATGATGAACAAAGATATAGACCTTCTATTGCTACAAGAAATCAAAACAATTGGATTCAACTTGGACATCAATATGAAATGTATTTGGAAGGATGCTAAATACTATACTACCAACCACTCTAAAGGCAAGGGAGGGGCTACTATTCTAGTGGTCCCACATTGAGAAAATAAATCATAAGATGAGGTTGTTCACCTTGTAACAGGTTGGCATGGGTCATTTTTAAATTTGGGATTGATGAGTTTGGAATCTATTTTTCTTATGTTTCTAATGATTATAGAGATATGGTGGAACTGTGGGAATAGATTTTTCAAATGGAAGATATTATGTGGATCTTGTGTGGGGACTTTAATATGGTGGAGATACCATAGTACAAGGCATGATGTTGTAGGTCTAAATGGAAAGGACATGAGAAGTCTTATTGGTATAGAATGTTGAACAAACACAAATTATATGATCCACTAAAAACAACAAGGTAGATAATGAGGGAATTTTCTTCACTTGGTGTAATTACCAATGGGGTGAGAAGAGAATTTATAACAAACTAGACAGATTTTATGTACATAAAGACATCTTTAATTTCAAAAAGGATACTAATGGATCTAGTTTTAGGGTTATCCCCTATACACTTCTAGATCACTATCCCATTATTGGGGATATCTTTCACACTGGAAAATCTCCTACCTCAAAGGTAAAAGGGATGCCTTTTCTCTCAATATCAGCCTCTTGAATTATGAGGATGTAAGGAGTGCAATAAGAATGGTAAGGTTGTATAACAAATGGATGGTCAAGCATAGAAGTTCTATATAGATAGATGGTTACAAAACACTACTAGCTAGAATGCACCATTCCAGGTGGTTGGAGGCAAGAAAGCTAAAGATAATAGGAGAATGGAGACAAAAATTCATAACAATCTAGTTATTATTGAAGACTACTTGCAAAATAATCCTGCTTCTCAAGAGACCAAAGAGATCCTTACCCAGACTAGGGATTCCCTAAGGAAGCTTCAAAATATTAAAGTCCAAGGTTCTAAGACAAGAGCCAAGTTGAGTTGGATTAATCAAGGGGATAAAGGATCCAAAATTTTCTTTCAGATTCTTAAGTGCAAAGAGGCTAAAGACATAATTGACTACTTGTGGGAAGATGGAAAAGATCTTAGTAGCCAAGAATCTATTTTGAAGGCTTTTTCATCCTATAGTAAAATCTTCACCTCAGAAGATGTTGGGTAGGACATGGAGAGGGCAAGAAATAAGATTAGTAGCATGATCTCCAAAAGAGTCTCCAATGAGGATGTTGATTTTTTAGACAAATCAATTATAGTGGAGGAAATAAACAAATTAGTCATTTCCCTAAGTAATGACAAGGCTCCTTGGCCTAATGGGTTGTTGGTTGAATTCTACAAAAATAATATCAGTTGGATTGGGGAGGAACTACACCAGGCACATAATGAGTAAATTGAGCAAAGATCACTAGGAAGTGAGATTAACAGTGGGTTGATTAAGCTTATCCCAAAATAAGGTGATAGGTCTCTCATCAAGGATTGGAGGCCTATTACACTCGTTAATGTATCATACAAGATTTTGGCCAAGGTCTTAGCCAAAAGGTTAGAGAATATCCTTCCCTGAGTGATTAACCCAACATAGTTTGGCTTTGTCAAAGGCCATTACATTTTGGATAGCTTACTCACCTTCTAGGAAGCCATGAACTAGGCTAGAGATTCCAATTAGCAAGTATGCATGATGTTATTAGACTATGAAAAAGCATACAATAGAATAAATGGATATTCATATTCATGATGTTGGAGAGTTTGGGTTTCCCTAAGCTCTTTTGTCAGATGATTCAAACATTAATGAATGATGCCAAGGCATGGGTGGAGGTAAACGGTATTAGATCATAACCTTTTGACCTATCTAGGTCTATCAAGAAAGGATGCCCTCTTGCCCCAGCACTATTTTTTATCACTATTAATGTCATATACTATCTATTGAGAGATAGCTCAATCTAAAGGAGTTAGGTTACCTAATGGGGATGACTTATCTAACATACAATTTGCAGATAACATGGTTATTCTAATTGAATTAGAAGAAAATAATGTCAATGAACTAATGCACAAACTAGGCCTATTCTGTATTGCTTTAGAGAGAAAATTTGTACTCCCCAAATTATCATGTTGGGATGGAATGATCACACCCCAACTTGGTGTCACATATTTTCCTTGTCTTGGGGAGGACCCAACCATCAATTCAGATACCTGGGTATTCCATTCTCCATCAATCTAGACCTGAAAGAGATGTGGGAATGGATAAAAGGGAAGATTGACAAGAAGATTGGAAAATGGAATACTCAATAACTCTCCTTAGCTGGGATATTTTAGCTATGCCATAAGATTTTTCCCCCTATAATGTTCACTATGCCTCTTCCTGGCTCTTCAATCAAGCTCTATTTAACTACACTTGGAAGAAAATTAGAGAGTTCCTTTGGTCGGATGGAAAAGGAAATAGAAAAAGACATGTTAATTGGAAATGGTGCACTATGAGTAAGGCTAAAGGTGGCCTGGGGTTGAAAGATTTGAGGACCCTAGGACTTTCTCTAGTAGTTAAATGGATTGTTAAGGCCAATCAAGGAGAGGAGCCTTGGAAGATCTTAGTTAGACATAACACTGCAAGAGTTGTCCCCGCCAAAGAACCTTCATGGAAAGGTCTTCATTTAAGTGATACTATGGCTAGACTATTCTCACCCAAAGTTTCATGATCTAATGTGTTCAAGGCCATATGGAAAGGATGGGAAAATGTCAGACTATTAATAACTGATAGAAGCATTATAGAAAAGAATAATTTGATCTATGGTGAAAAATCTATCTGGAGGAATCTGAAGCATGGAGACAAACATTTAGCCCTTCTTCAAGGTTGCTTTGTCCAGAGCTAGTCAGCAAAAGGCATTAAACAGTTTGTAGATATTATACAGGATGAAAAACTTTTGAGTTGGCAGGAGGTTTGGCAGAAGTATGTTGTCCCACAGTCCTAATGGAGGACATATTCAGTGTTGAGGGATGCTTGTAACATCCTTTCCCTTCCTAGGTGTTGTAATTCTAGTGACACTAGGATGTCCCAATACAAATGGCTTGATGGTTCCCTTCTCCTTGGTACTAAAGCCAAGTATATTTACAACCTCCTTACTGATAATAATGAGATTTTTTATCATCTCAACTCCTATTGGAATACTAACAGTGACCTCATGGATTAGCAAAAAACCTTTGATGGTCCATGGAGCAAACCTGTTGAGCCTAAAAGGAAATGTTTTATGTGGAGACTTCTCCTCCATAGATTGTCAATCAAGAAGCCTAATGGGGAACCAAACATTTGTTCTTTTTGTAAAGCACCTGAATCTATACATCATGTCTTTTTTTTATTTCCTATCTGCTAAGGAAGTCTAAGGCTTGTTTGGTTTATCACTTAATGGGAATTTTAATATACTGAATGTTTTTTCAAATGTATCTTAAGCCTTAAAAAATACTACAATGTTTCTTGGTCTATATTATCTATTGAAATATTATGGATTATCTGGAAGTTTCGTAATGACAATAATTTTGCTAGTAGAGATAGGAACCTTACTAAGTCTTTGTGAAGCCTCATATTTCATAATATTGTTGTCCAGGTCATAGTTGTTATGAGGCTGAATGAGAAGAAATTCATAGACCTACTGCAAGATGGGATTGTGAGGATGTTTAGATGGGAAATCTCCCATGGCTACACATGGTCTAGATCATCACTAGAGAGATCTCCTTTTGAGACTGCCCTACAGAATTTCATGGCTGAGATCAATGAGCAAAGAGAGGAGAGGCAAGAAAGAGATGCCCTAGTAGAAATAGTACCACTTGCTACTATACCAAGTCTTCCAGTGGCTGAGATAGTCGATCACCCTTATAGACAATTCATTCAAGATGACAAAATTCTAAGGTGGATGGAGGGAATAGCAAGATGGACAACATGGGTGGACAAGAAACACAATGACATGATATGAGGAAACATAAATCCATTTGTAATTTTGTATATCTAATATATAAGGATGGTACATAACTATATAGCAATATAGTTACACATAGAATTGTATAGCAATATGAAATGGAATTGTAATAGAAGTGCATATTTTTTATAGGCTGAAATTTGTATACATTGTCATGTAATAGTCATAATTGCTAAACAATCACGATTATCATTATAAGTTTCCTACTTTATAAGTAATGGAAAAAAAATGAAAGATTATGATTCTTTATTTATTTTTCTTATCAAAATTTAATTTTATTTTTATTTTATTATTCTTGAACCCTTGATCAAATATATAAATATTACACAACCAAAGCCAATGAATTGATAGTTTAAAAAATGTGGCTTGCGAATCGGTGATTAATAATTGAATTGCCCAGAACAATGTTGTTGTGGAAGAAATTCAAGATAAAGATACCCCTAGCCCAAGTCATGCCCTAGGTGGTATCATTGGAAAAATAAACATGTTGGCATGAAAGTAGCCTTCAGGACCTCAGGGTTGAAGTGTCAAGTTTAGACAAGCATCTACATGATGTGAGTGCGTTCACGCTGAAGGTGATGCATGATTCTGCTACCACCTTATGTTTGTTGCAGGAACGTGTGAAAGGTGGCTAGCTGAAGAAAGATGAAGATTACAAAAATCTATTCCAATTCATTTCAGAGGAGTGGGCCAGATTTTTGCTATCAAAGATGTTGATTGAGAAGAAATCATGATGAAGACTATTGGTCCTTCTATTTTTTGGCTTCTTACTGGCCTCTGGGGCCTTAGTCTTAATACTTTAGTTTATAGCTTTTATGCTAAGGAAAAATCTCTATGGTTTTTCCCTGCGTGGCACATGTTATATACTTTTAATACTACTAAGACTGTGAACTCTATTAGATTAGGTTATTTTACTTTACCAGATATGTGGTACTATGACTGGTCTTTTGTTTTCTATAGAGGTAGATTTAGGATGTTTCTTATTTTGGCTAAAATTCACTAGTTGTTGTTCATGCATTGTTAATGGTAGTCTATTGTTAATCCTTTGAGATAGTTATATGTTTGTACTATGGGACAATGCTCTAGTTTTGTTGCTGCTTTTTTTAAAAACAATTGAATTTACTCAAAAAAATGTGAGGACAAAAGAATGGTTATGAAGAATTTTCTAGCAATTATTAGTTGTTGTCTACCTATTGGGTTCTCCATAGTACGAGTCAAACTGGAGCTATTGGCGAGCAAAACTCTAAGGGTCCGTTTGTTTGCTAGAATTAGAGTGGGTTGAGATTGTCAAATCCTGAAATTGACAATTTCAATGTTTGTGTTCAAAACATGAAACTGGAATAGGGATTTGTTAATTTCCATTTACCCCCAAAACTAGCATTTGAATCTTCCATCTAAATAGGTGGAATTGGAAAATCAATTCCAATTCCACTTAAATGCGAATTGGGGGTAAAGCAAAATTTATAATATTTTAAAATCCATATGCAAACAACATTTTCCATCTTCTCATTATGAATTCTAGGTGAACCAAACGGTTCCATCCATATTCCAAAAACTATTTTCCGAGTTTAAAACTTCCAGAATTGTCAAATACTGGAATTTGAAACTTTTAACATTATTTAATTCCAACAACCAAACAGACCCTATAAATGTGAATTTTTTCTCCACATTTTGATTGTTAATCGACCAAAAAAAATTTTAAAAACCACCACACTCCAACAAATATGAAACCACGGATAACCAACAAGCTAGCGAAGATTGAAATCAAAACAAAATTTACGGAACTGTTGTTGCTTCCTTCATTTCCATTGGAGATTTCCAAGAATATTTTGACACAAGGTAGGGAGCAAGAGGGGCCAAACAATGGCTCACCCTAATGGTCCAAGCCTGCCCAACACATGCGGAAGCCAACAAACACAATAGTGAGAGAGAGAATGCAAAGTCTTTCATATATTTCATCAAATAGAATGATACATGTCGGGCTGTAAGGCCTTCCCGGTTAGGGCCAGATATTACAATGAAATACAGAAGTCCTCAAACATGCGAGGATCTATCAAAATCTCTACTGCTCTCTTCTACCAAACTCCTATCCCCCAAAACTGTCTCTAAAGTCTAAACCAACAACTACATTTATACAAGAAGCTACCGAACTGAGTCGGCCTTCAGATCCACAATCAATGGAAGGAACACTCAAATCTGGGACAACATGCTTCCCAATAATGGATTCCAACATTAAATCTGTGATCCAATATAAATGCACAAGTCGGCCTCAACAAAAAACAAAACTAAACCCGTTGGTGAGCAAGGATAACCGAGCAGCAGACGAGCAATGTCGAGTGCCAATGAAACAACCGACCACCCAGGAAGTGACTGACCACACTCAGTAACCAAAGGAAACTGACCAACTACCGACCAACTCGGTCAAAGCAGAAATCGAGCAACACAGACAAACTCAAAATTATTTTTGGTGACACAAGATTGCCAAGGACCCGAGATGCTCCTGCATCAGACACCTGGGGTTATTTTGAAATGATTCTCCGACTCATTTGGTAGGTCTAGTCTGAGCTATATCCAACTCAGATTGTGAAATCCATGAACTTTCTTCCATCGGTCTATTCTTCCACTTTACTAGATATTCCATATACTGTTTTCCTCTTGTACTCTTGCCAACTCTTTCTTTCAAAATCTGTTCAATTTCTTCATTCTGCTTCTTAGAATATTCTGTCAGTACTATCACTTCTTCATTAGGTTCATGATACCCATACAAATCAGCAATGTTAAAAATAGGTGATATGTCCATGTCATCAGGTAACTCCAGTTCATATGCATTTCCACTGTCAAATTTCTTCAAAATCTTGCAAGGTCCAAACTTCTTCATCTTCAACTTCCCATATGTTCCAATAGGAAATGGGTCATTCTTCAAATGAACCATCACTTCATCGCCAACATCAAAATTTTTGTCTTCTTGATCTATCAGCTCTGTCTTTGTATTTATGATTACTGTCTTCCAACTTCAGCTTCACATCTTCATGTACTCAGCAAATTTTACTCCTTCAACACTTTTCTTATTCTCATCAGCAATGTCTCTCAAATCAGATATTCCTCTCGGTTGTGTGTCATTCACAATCTCAAATGGTGTCTTTCCAATACTCCTATTTATTGAATTATTGTATGCAAACTCTGCTTGTGCCAACACAGAATCTCAATTACTCGGTGTGTCTCCAACTAAACATCTCAAAAGATTTCCCAAACTTCTATTCACAACTTTAGTTTGTCCATCGGTTTGTGGGTGAAATGTAGAACTATATTTCAATTAAGTGCCAAATTTCTTCCAAAGGGTTTTCCAAAAGTATCCAACAAATTTACTATCTCGGTCAAAGATAATACTCCTCGGTAATCCATGCAATCTAACAATTTCCTTACAGAAAAGATCGGCTACATGTACTGCATCTGATGTCTTTCTACATGGTATAAAATGAGCCATCTTTGAAAATTTATCCACAACAACAAATACAGAATCATTACCTCTTACTATCTTCGGTAAGCCAAGAACAAAGTCCATACTGATGTCAATCCAAGGTTTCTCAGGAACAGCAATCGGTGTATACAATCCAGTATTTTGACTTACTCCTTTTGCAACTTGACAAATTCCACAACTTTTCACAAATTTTTGAACATCTTTATACAACTGCAGCCAATAGTACTTCTCCTTAAGCAAATCCCATGTTTTATCAATACCAAAATGTCCAGCCAAACCACTACTATGTTTCTCCTTTATCAAATTAGTTCTCATTATTCCTCTCAGTATACACAACTGAATACCTTTAAACAACATACCTTCCTAAATAAAATATTCATCCCACTTAGTGTCTTGTTGATCTTGAATAGGTGCTCTGCACTTTCTCCACATCTCAGAAAAATCAGGGTCAAACTCATAAAAATCTCTCATCTCATCAAAACCAAGAACTTCAATTTTCATCTCAGTCATCAAAGATCTTTTTCTAATCAATGCATCAGCAACTCAGTTAGTGACTCCACTCTTATGCTTTATTACAAATGTGTAACTTTGGAAATACTCAACCCATTTCATATGTCTCTGATTCAACTTATTCTGACTACCCAAATATTGTAAAGCCTTATGATTAGTATACAACACAAATTCCCTTGGTATCAAATAATGTCTTCATTTCTTCAGTGCTTGAACAATAGCATAGAATTCTTGATCATACACAGAATATTTCCTTCTAGCATCATTCAACTTTTCACTAAAGAAAGCAACAGGTTTACCTTCTTGACTCAACACAGCTCCAACTGCACTTCCACTTGCATCACATTCCACTTGAAATACCTTACATAAATCAGGTAATTCAACAACTTTCTACTTCAGAGTCTCAAAACTTTTGCCAGCTCCATGTGTCCACTTGAATTAGCTTTTGTCTCCTCTCATAGTCTCAGTCATAGCATTACAAATTGAACTGAAATTCCTTATGAACTTTCGGTAAAAACTTGTCAAACCATGAAATGATCTTACCTCACTAGCATTCACAAGTGTAGGCCAATTCAAAATAGCTTCAACCTTTTTAGGATCCATCTTCAAACCATCAGCTGAAATAACAAATCCCAAATACACAATCTCCTCTTTCATGAATGAACACTTTTTCAGATTTATCAACAACTTTTCCTCTTTCAATCTCTACAAAACCTGTCTAACATGCAACAAATGTTCTTCTCTGGTCTTACTGAATATCAGAATATCATCAAGATATACAATCACAAACTTACCAAATAATTTATTCAAAACTTCATTCATCAACCTCATAAAAGTACTCAGTGCATTAGTTGAACCAAAGGGCATAACCAACCACTCATACAAACCTTCCTTTGTCTTGAAAGCAGTCTTTCATTCGTCACCTTCTCTGATTCTGATCTAATGATACCCAATTTTCAAATCAATCGTTGTGAAATACTTTGCTTTAGTCAAACTGTCCATTATGTCGTCCATTCTCGGTATAGGAAACCTATACTTCATTGTTATCTTATTGATTGCTCTGGAATCAATACACATTCTCCATTCTCCATTCTTCTTCCGTGCCAATCTAGCAGGTACTACACAAGGGCTCAAACTTTCTCTGATCAAACCTTTCTCTAGCAACTCTTGAATCTATCGGGTCAATTCCTGATTCTTGGTAGGTGTCAACCGATGAGGTGCCTTATTCGGTAAACTAGCTCCAGGGATTAGATCCATACAATGATCAATGCTTTTTTTCGGTGGCAAACCATCAGGTACATTATCAAAAATGATATCACTGTACTTGGTGAGTAACTTATCAATCTCCTCAAGGACATTATCCTCTGTTTTCTTACCCGGTTTGTTAGGAATCACAGCAAAACATACATCATTCTTCTTCAAAGAGTTAACAAACTTTATTCCCTCCATCAAACAAACTTTCACAGATGTGCAAACATTACTAACAGGTTCTTCCATCAATGGCAACAAGATTTGTTTCTTTCCATCAGCCACAATAGTATACTTATGCAATCTCCCATCATATATAGCATGTCTATCATATTGCCAAGGTCTACCCAACAAAATATGACAACAATCCATAGGCATGATATCACATAACACCTTATCATAGTACTTTCCAATCTTTAAAATCACATAACATTGTTCACTTACCAGGAGTGTATGCTCATCTTTGATCCATGAAATCTGATAGGGCTTTGGATGTACCAACCTTTCCAACTGCAATTTTGTGACCATCTCTTTAGATGCCAGATTCTCCGAGCTACCACTGTCAATAATTACCTTCCAAAGTTTGTCAGAAACTCTACATTTGGTCTTGAACAAACTTTTCCTTACCGGATCTTCCTTCTTGCTTTCATTCCACAGTGCTCTCCTTACCATCAAGTGATTTTCTTTCTCAGGTTCATTCGGTGACTCTTCTTACACCAAAGCATTTATACTGCTACCAGCCTTCTTACTAGCATGTGTACATTCAAAAGATCTATGTCCTCCACAATTATAACAAATTTCTCGAAAACTTCCTCTGCCATAACCACCTCGGTAGTTACTGCCTCTACCTCTAGATGAACTTTCACCTTTCCACCCGATCTTTCCTTTGTCCAGATTTGTCTTTTCTGGTTCAGATCTACCATTTTCACCATTAGATCTACCTCTTCCTCTAGGGAATCTACCACCTCGACCTCTCTGTCTTTGTTCATGTCTCTTATTCAGTTTCTCCTCGGCTTTCAAAGCAAAATGTTCTCCAACTTGACCATACTAATTTCCTCTTGGATGGAAATTCTCAAACCATTCAGGTATCTACCAATTCTTTCCACATCATCTTCATCATGTCCATATCTGATATCTAATCTATAGAATTCCTCAGTATACTCCTTTACCGAGCTATCTTTCTACCTCAAACTTTGCATTCGACAAACTAGGTTAATTTGATAATCACAAGGTAAGAATTTTCCTTTCAATTTGTTCACCATTTTATTCCATACCTTGATTTTGTCTTTACCTTCCCTCTTCCTATCCAGCTGCAGATGTTCCCACCATAAGGATGCATGACTTTTCAACTTTGTGCTTGCAATCTTCACCTTCTTATCCTCGAGAATGTTTTCATATTCAAAATACTTTTCCATCACGATGATCCAATCCACCAATTCACCAGAATCTAACTTTCCACCATACTCAAGAGGATTGAAATGTGGTGTTGACTTCAGACTTGTCAAAGTCTTCAAAAATCTTTCTTCACCTTGATCCATAACAGGTGCAAGTTCTGCATTCACCTGTTCTTCTTCCACTTCATCATCACTAACATCTTCAAGATGTCTGCCTCTTCTCTGGGCTGTTTCAACAGCTTCTAATCTAGCAGCAATTTGCCTTAGCATATCTACCAATCCTAGATTTGCATCTCACCTCCCACAAACCATCTTGACAACCCTCTGCAATTGCAGGTCAGATCACAATCTGCTACCCCACAACAATCAACTAGGGCTTCAAGAGGAACCTACAAACCTAGATCCGCAGACCTAGATCAAGATCTCACCTCACTCTGATACCACCTAACGTAAGGTAGGGAGCAAGAGGGGCCAAACAATGGCGCACCCTAATGGTTCGAGCTTGCCCAACACATACGGAAGCCAACAAACACAACAATGAGAGAGAGAATGCAGAGTCTTTCATATATTTCATCAAATAGAATGATACATGTCGGGCTGTAAGGTCTTCCCGATTAGGGCTAGATATTACAATGAAATACAGAAGTCCTCAAACATGCGAGGATCTGTCAAAATCTCTACTGCTCTCTTCTACCAAACTCCTATCCCCAAAAACTGCCTTTAAACTCTAAACCAACAACTACATTTATACAAGAAGCTACCAAACTGAGTCGACCTTTAGATCCACAATCAACGGAAAGAACAGTTAGATCTGGGACCACACGCTTCCCAATTATGGATTCCAACATTAAATCTGCGATCCAATATAAATGCACAAGTCGGGCTCAATAGAAAACAAAACTAAACCCATCAGTGAGCAAGGATAACCGAGCAGCAGACGAGCAAAGCCGAGCGCCAGTGAAACAACCAACTGCCCAAGAAGTGACCGACCACACTTGGTAACCAAAGGAAACTGACCAACTACCGACCAACTCGGTCAAAGCAGAAATCGAGCAACACAAACAAACTCCAAATTGTTTTTGGTGACACAGGATTGCCAAGGACCCGAGATGCTCTTGCATCATATTTAGATGAGAAATTCCGATAATATATCATTCGGGTCTCATCTGACATTCCACTGGACGCTGAAAACCCGACTTTGACGGTCTGTGGAAAAACTTGTTGTAAGTCTATTCTATACGACAAGATTGGGGTTCCTGTTTTAAAGATAATATTGACATTGGCAGAAGGGAGATGTAAAAGAAATACCTAATTCTGCTTTGCCCTCCTTCCAATCGTAATCCATAATTTGCAAACTTAGCTTTATTAAAAATTTGCATACTTATCTAACTCGAAAATTTAGAATGGATAGGAATTGCCGCCACTCAACGTAATTATTGGTATATTGATTGTAACTATGGGATGCATTATTTTGCCTTTAGCTATTAGTATGAGGAAAGTGCTTGTTTTATGTCATATTATTCCTTCTTCAAATAGAATTTAATTTTATATGGCATCAATGGATAGAACGTCATCAAAAAGTGCCATCTATGTTACATCAATGTATTAAACATGTTCACAATTGTGAAGTAGTTAAAATTGCTACTTATCCACGTGAACCTCTATCAGAACTAAAGCATTTTACTGTCGATACTTTCATAATGACACCTAAAGAACCTCCATAAGAGTGTAGAATGATTCCCTGGATTTTTTCTTAACTGATAAATTCATTAGTCTTAAGCCATGAACTCATGTAGTTCGGGTACTGTTGCAAGAAGGTTTGGTTCTGAGTCACACGGTTAAATATTTTACCATGCGAAGTATTAAAGAACCACTTCTAATACAAAGGACAAATTGCACTAAAATTGCAATAAACCTATTGCTTGTGTGTCTGAAGTACATATCATCATCATTGAATCCATCATGTGCTAATTAGAATGGGATCAATCCAGCACAAAACCGTCTCTTAAACCTATTTTTCCAAACAAAATTTATAGAAAAAATTGTTCAACTTCCATACTACCTAGATAATTTGCACCTGTTCCAATACTACATAAATTTATTTACAATTCTTTATTAGTCTAATATAAGTTAGCAGTGATAAACTTACGTGAGGATAATTCTATACTGGTCATAAAAGCCTCTTAGAGTTTCTACAATAACACAGATACAATAATGACAAAGTAAATGACATCCCAACCAGATCCAATTTGGATTATTTATTCCAATCGATTCTTCTTTATGTGAATTGCATATATTATATCCGTGTTTGTTTTGGAAGAAATATCATAAGCTGTAGTCTGTTGAAGTTGAAGAATTTATTTTAATATATGTTTATTATAAACAATTGATTTTGCAAGTGTTTAAAGTTGTATCTAAATGTGACAGGTTCCAAATATTAAGTATGATTGTTTTTTTCCCAATTTAGGAGCTTTTCACCAAACAATCTTAATGGAACATAACCACCAAACCTTGGTGACCAAGTTGGAACAACTGTAAGTTTGGTGTATTGCACCTTGAAACTGCTATTTTGAAATATAACAATGAACAAACATAGGCTTCATAAAATTTGTGCACGTAGTTATTCTCATATTGATATTTTATTCTTTATATTTTGGTGCTTCCTTTTATCCGTGAATATTAAAATTACATGTCTAGCACACTTTGAATAAAATTGTATCCTTCGTTTGAGAAGGAATTCAATCATCTAAGCCAAGTGTTGAATATTTGAACTTTTGAATGTGTCTTAGTTACATACCATCTGATAAGTAGGTCCAAATAAAATGCCCCATGAAGCCCATAAATAATATTAATTGCAAACAATATTCATCTTGCAAGAACACAAAATGTTAGTTTCATGGACATTCCAGTCTTGGATATGATATGTTCAATATTAGGAAGGAATGGGTTAATATGACACGACTCCAAACAAGAAATGACAAAAGTGCAAGATTCATAACATTCAAAGGAGGTATTTGTCCTCGAGCACATTCATTTGCATGCCCAATGAATTGCAGCATTGCACTATTAATAGCCATGTCTAGTGACAGTAAGGTTTCCAGATTATATTCTAATATCAAAAGGAATGGTGATGCCAAAGTCAACCAACAGAACTAATGAAAATTTCATTCTTCCTCTACTTCCTCTTCCTCCTGTAAGAGACTTTCACGATTGTCATGAGCCCAGAAACCACGGACATCTATCAGCATGCTAGCTACAGTACCCCCTTGTTTGCATGAAAGTAAATCTGTAAGAGTGATCTTTAGAGGATCACACGACTTGACCATATCCCAAATCTCATCCCTGACATCTTCTATACAGAGATCATAATTTCCACCTTCAATCCATTTCTGATGCACATCCCTGGAATGGAAGTAACCAAATGAGAGATGAGAGTATAATACAAAAGTCAAATGCACAAGTTAAAAATATGATAGCACAAGTACCATAAAGATTACTATCTAAAAACAAATATGTATTGCAGGTTACATTTCTTTTGGAACGGATACCAAAAATAAACATATGAAGATATCATAAACAAAATTTCAAATCTCATTCTAATGTTATCAACTGTGGAAGCCTAAACATCCAACAACAAAGAATGTCATATCATGTGCAATATAGGTTTATAAGATTTTATGGATAAAGTTGAAGAAATATCTAGCATCTTTGAAAGGCTAGGGCCCTTTGATGATAGTACTTGTCATTAGATGAA
The DNA here is from genome assembly GCA_027943335.1 of Chamaecyparis obtusa. Taxonomy (NCBI): domain Eukaryota; kingdom Viridiplantae; phylum Streptophyta; class Pinopsida; order Cupressales; family Cupressaceae; genus Chamaecyparis; species Chamaecyparis obtusa. Next base: position 827,771 of record BSBK01001326.1, on the reverse strand, counting down.
AAATATATACTAATTTCTTGGTGCTTTCCAAAGGTAGTGTCATCCTCAAGGATTAAGAAGTTACCCTCCAATCATTCCTAAAACTCATTCGTCCATCCTCAAAGTTCAATGCATACATTAAAGAAGAGAATAAGAGAACAGGAGTACAAAGAAATAAAAAGCTGATATCATTCATTGGTTTACCTAAAAAGGGTATGAATATCTGCCGTTGTGAGGAATCCTCTTCCATTGAGATCAAGGCAATGAAAGAGATATGTCAAGCCCTCAGGTGTATCTTTATTTTCCAAAGCCAAAACAAAGTCAAGAAAGCTCTCAAAATCCATTTCACGACCATTTCCTCCACCACTTTTACCACAACGGATGTGCTCATCAAATACTGCACACACATAGTTGTACAATCAGAAAATCTTCTGTTGGAGAACACATTGCATAAAGTGCAAGTCATCGTTTTAAATCATGCCATGTAACTTTATAAAAAGTTGAGAAAATTTAAAGCAGAACTAAAAGATAAACAGAATAGCATACATTTTTTATGAATAATGTTTCAAACCAGCTCTCATCTGAATACATATGAAAAAAGTGACTTACTTTCAATGAAGTATGTCTTTGTCTCTTTTTCATAACCGATCGGTTTATGTTTACAAAAATACTATTGGAAACCATCTAATAACAAGAGATGCAATGAATATTGTCTTTCTAGTCAATTTTTAAAAGTAAAAAGCATGTGTGCCTCTGAATCAAACATTGTCTACAAGATCATATAATCCCTCTTCAAACAGATCAGGTCAGATTAGAATTGAGATGGATGTTGGCTTTCTAAAATGAAATTACAGTCATAACACAAATGAGTTCTTCATAATCCTGGCTTTCCGACTGACTGATATTATTACATATAAACAAGTTTTTATTCTAGCAAATCGAGAATTTGAAGCTCATAGTCATATGATTAACATCCTAACAAGCACTCTATCAACTATCAAGTAGTCAAAAGAGAATTTCCATGTTATTGCATTCAGGTATAATAGCCAAGGTGGCTTGCATATTTGCTGACTAAAAACTATAATCATTATCATGATGAGGAATGCAAGAAGGATCTAACTAAATATATAGAAGTGATTTTTCTCCACTTTATAGAATATAAATTGGAGAGATGTGTGGATGTGATTACCACCTATCTTTTACAAGCAACCTCATACCTAGTCTTTAATAGACTGTACAACAGCAACAAATACAGATAATTCATGAAACTAGCAATAGCATCAAGTTTATTGGATCCATTCTGAGTTTAGGGGCCAGAAAAATGCTGCAATTCTGTGATGATATAATTGGAGAGATGGAAAAAAAATTGTTAAGAAGTCAGAAAGCTTACCTCGTTCAATAAAAATATCAGTGAGGGACCCGTCAGCATAATCCCGAAGTTCTTGCTTGCTCAATGTCCCATTCATGTCTTTATCCAATGCAAGAAACATATCTTCACATCCAGACCCCAAAAATATATTAAAAAGACAATCAACTAGGTGAAAACTCACAATGGACTTAAATTTAATTTTTACTTGCTTCACAATTATATAAATCAGAAATTATCACATTTGTTATGCAGATTCAAACAGTGAATTGAACAAAAGAAGTCTAGCATTTCATCAACCTTAAAATTAAGTGTTTTCCAATGGAATTTTCATGATAAATACTCCGCTGCCTTGAACTGTAAACAAACAAATCAGTTCCAATCCACAACTGTAAAACAAAGTCCCACCGAACAGAAAAGGAGATAGTTGAGTCCACTCAACTTTTAGAAAGTAAAAAAAATTTATATTCACAACCAATGGAAAAAGGAATCCTGATCACTAACTCACTATTACAATGCGACTAATTCAGAGCAGTACAAGGTGAAACAACAATTTATATTACTCTCAACACTGGGAAGCATGTGTTAGCAATAATGTCAGAAATTAAACTATTTCAGGCTTTCCGAAAGGAAATTTAATTATTATCATTCAGAGAAAAAGTTTGGAAATTGAAGTCCAAGTTGGCACCGTCATAGAGTTAGAGGTAAAAATGATAAATAAATGCCACATTGAGCAAAGGCAATGAGATTAATTGTCGCTCTGAGGTATATTAAAGGTTATCTTGTGCCATAGTGTATAAGGGAGCGTCGGGAGTGACTCAAGGTTTCCAAGAAGAGGAAACACTCACTAAATTACTCCAAAACAAGATTAATATTAAGGGCAAGAAAATAGATGCCTTGTTTTATAATATGTTTGCAGGACAACTTTATCTCCCAAAAGCTGGTTGGTCAGCTTAGATTGAAGACCATGGATCATCCTCAACTGTATTGGCTTGGATGGATGAAATGATGAGTAGACATCTTAGTAAAAAATCAATGTAAGTTGATATTTTGGATGAACCCCAAGTTTAAGGATGAAGTGCTGCTAGATGTGATCTCACTAACCGTGTGGGGTCATTTTTGAGAGTTCCTACCTAACATGTGTGTCACGCAATCTACTGGGAGGAAAAATCAGTGTAGACTTCTCTTAAATGGCAAAGAATTTCCTTTGACTTGATGTTGGAAGGTCACACATATCCACGCTCATTGTTTCTCAAGCCAAGATGATTGTTCATGTGATGTAGGAGCATCGCAAGTATAATGCTCCCTAACCCTAGCCTATGTGAGATGATGACATGGTATTGATTTAGTGTTTCAGATGCTAGATGGGTGTGTAACGTTAATAATTGCATTTTGATGCTGTTTGTTAAATGAGAACTACTATGGATGTGTATCTGGAATAGTTCAAAAACAATTATTCCATGTTTTGTTGGCTTGTTTCCGTAAGGGTTCCTTGACGGAGCACTACAACAAGGATGAGCAATTAGGGCCACGAAAAAAATTGTGTTTAATATTGGCTTGTGTGTAGGGAACTCCTTGCAATTAAAAGTCATTTTTCCTTTAATTTGGATGTCACAGTTGATGGTGGGACTTACAGAATCCTCTTGACAGTTGGCTTATTTATGACATCCATTCATTAAGAGGGTTTCTTATGCAAGCCATCAATACCTATAAGAGAATCTGTGACATATCATAGCCAACTTAATGATAAAGGAAATGAGATTTGTAATGTCCCCTTCCTAAGCACCGTCAGGATGTTGACTGTTAGCCTATTCAGTGCATTCCCATAGGCTAATAAGTTAGGGTTAGGGAACTCATGGGGATCTGATGACCATTCAACCCGATTTGTTAGGTGATGACAGGTGTTTCTGTAAGCTCAGTAGGTTGGGAATTCGTAAAGACCCTACTCAATATGCACTTGAAAGTTTTACCAAAAGAATACACACCTTTCTGCTATACATTAACTCTTACGGCTGAACAAATGGTTTCGGATGTGAATGGTTTGCCTTATTTTCTATGAGAATGTTTCATTCATAGTTTGCATTGACATTCATGAATAGGAAGCAATGTTAGAGCTAAAATCAAAGATAATAATAGCAACAGATGTTATGAATATGATAAACTTTATTTCTGCAGTATTCAATATGGGAAAGATAATTGTCTTGAAAGTATTAGAGCTGTTCATTCACAAGGAGGAGAAAAACTACAGGAAACAATATGAACAGGTTGCAGCACCTTATTATTTTCCATGCTCGGTAATCAGCAACATGAAGAATAAACCGATGTAAGGATTGAATGCCTATGTTTTCAGGAGGCGCTAGGCATTTGGTATTGTTCCCATTCAACAACTTGGCCCAATAAACTCTTACAGCTAGGAAATAAGGAAAAGACAAAAATATGCACTTAAGATAAGGACCAATCAACTAGAATATCTGTTGCCGGAGAGTGCCTTAACTGAATAAATGGCCCATGATATGAAACCACTCCTCCAATAGAGCCATTACCAACTTTTCACAGCAGCACTTGCATTTGAAACACCAGATACAGTTCATATCATTAATAATTGCTTTTCCATATACTTGAAAGTTGAAATCATTCCCCAACAAAATGCTCTGACCAAAAAGAGACCAATGTCCAATTAGCTAGTAGAACCCACGCCAATAAGGGAGATGATGGATCAGAATATGAAGAGAAGCTTTTCCAGTAATAAATGCTATTTACACCAACCAAGGAATGAGTACCAACCACTATTATCGACCATCAAACCAGAATGAAGGCTATCCTGCTCACGATTCCAGCCAAAACCAAACTCGTGAATGAGCCTACGCCATAATATCCGAGAAGCTGTGGTAAAGACAAACTCATCCCAATCCAAGGAGGACTTGCACTTAGAAAGGAGAATCCATGCATAGACAGTAATCACCAAATATGAGAAGTCTCGCACCACACCGAATATGAGTAGTCTTGCACCTGATATATGACTCATACCAACCTCTTGCCATACAAAATGTAAGACCTACGGCCACATAAAACCTCTTCCAGAAAACTCGTGCACTACAGAAAGTGAACAGTTGATATAACTCACGGCTTTAGAGGAGGCTGCACAAAGTTTAGAGGAAATGGATTTCTATTTGCTCCCTTCAGGGTATTTGTTTCTCAGAGCAAACAAGAATATGAACAGAATACAGATAAAATAGCAATTCAGATAAAACACATAACACAAGAAATTGGCAGAGAGATATAACTTTTATTTCCATGTAATGTCTATACAATGCTAGTTCTGTTCTCGGTACCAACTCACAATATAAAGCAGTCGACAGCTGGTTAAGAATCCCAACTGTCGGTTCCCTACAACTACCTAAGAACTCATTTGTCATTACATTGCCTTTTACATAACAAAACATAATTTATTATAATTGGCAAAACTACTGCAACATCAGCCCCCCAAAAAAAGTAGACTTCTAGAGGACAAAGCAATAACGGGCTAATGTTGTGTACTTTCCTCCTCAATTTATATAACCATCTTCTTCGTCTCTGCTAATGGTTTGAGAAGCCTTCCTTCTTGTCGTTCTACAGCTTCTGATGCAATCTCATCTCTATATGCTTTGCCCTTCCTCCTAGTGCGATGCTTTCGACAACTGGTACAATACTTCCATCTGGCACGGTACTTCCGACAACTAGTTTGGTACTCCCCACTAGTACTGTAATTGATATGGTGTTGACAATTGTGGTATGGGGAGGCTTTGTTTTCCATGTGATATCCATAGGGGTGGCTTCCTGTAGTCCTTTAGACGTTACAATATCATAATTTTCTTGAATTTTGAGATGCCAAAATGCTACTAATAAAGCCCAAAAATGCAGTTGCCAAATCTTTTCCTACCAAATCTCTTACTTGTCGAACAAAGCACCGGAACTCAAGAAATTGTTGTTGTCGTATGGATGAATAATATTGAGTTGGTCATACGACATCTAATGCAAGAACTCCGTACAAATGATGATGTGTGCGTGACTTCAAGAAATTGTTGTTGTTGTACGGATGAATGATACTAAGTTGGGTACGACATATGGTGCAAGAACTTCGTACAGATAATGATGCACAACTAACTTGATACTTGCATTTATATGGTCCAACCACAGAGTCGTACGTCTCAGACTGAGACTTGTACTACCCTTTTTTCCTCCTCTTTGTCTCACACTTAAGCAATTGTACAGCCTGCCACTTCTCCGGGATGGATTTATCTTATACAAATGCAAACTTCTTTGTGGATTCCTTGTCCTTACACTCTACTTCACTTCTTCCTTTCTTGCTTTTGACATGAATACTTGTCTAGCATTTAACTTATAAGTGCCTCTTTCCTCATTTAGCACTTCACTTTTTCTCTTCTTGTTTGGTCCTTCATGCTCTAAGTTGACCTCCTTTATGTTTGGTTCCTTGTACTTTATCATTCTGTCCCTTTTGAACCAATGTGTCGACGTGTCATCCACTCTCACCACTCCCTTTCTATACTCCTCGTACTTAGGAGGAAAGGTGTCACTCTCCACACCCAATTCTTCCATTTCCCTAATTTCCAACATATTGCATCCAGTTTGGAAGACTTCATAGTCCTCTATCTGCCAATGGAACAACCCATTGAGAGAACTTGTTTTGTCTTCTGAGCAATTTCTGAGTTCCAATACACCATCATTAGGTTTTGTCGTGAGGTTTCCACACCATCGCCCCATTGCAAATGGGTACCCCCTCTTTTCTTTTAGTAGTAGTAGTGGTCTTAGTTGGTGGCAATTTTCAAGTCTCCAAGTCTGAGAAATGAGTTTGAGCAACTTTGGCTCATTGGGTAGTCAAGTAAGTCAGGTATATGAGTGAGAGCTAGACTAAGCTAGTCAAGGATATGGAGTTGAAATCAAGGGATCTGTGATGAACTGAGCTAGAATCTTTAAAAAATCTTTGTTCCAATTTATGTTTCATCTTAGAAAGTCAAGAAAGGTTGTGGGAGATAACATTGATGGAGGCATGTTGAATCCTAAAATTTGGCTAAGTCTAGACTTTTTTATAAACTCCCAAAAACTAAAATCTTTATTAGAACTCCTATGAACCTGGAACCATTCTCAAACATCAAAATCTTAGAGACCCAAGTGAAAAAGAGGAGTATTCCTCCCAGCTCATTTTTATTTTATCAATCGAAAATATGTCACAACATCATCTATACCTATTTACCCCATCAACACATAGAGACTAATTCTATTAACATATTTTCCCACTTCACTGTGAAAAATACAGTGATCTCTCCTTTCAATCATATGTTATAAGGGATGATCATGTGCTCATGTTATGCTTTATGCCAAGAACTTCATTTATTATGCACATAATTTTGGGTATTATTAGTCCCAAGAATCCAGCAAAAAGGACCAAACGTGCACATATATGCATACACCCATGAATCCCAAATATTGATTTGTATCCAATCAATTTTAAGATTACATTTTGTATGAAAAAACTAATCAAACAATGCTTAGCTGTCTACAAGTTCAGCACAAAAAGAGGCAAATTAATATATTTCACAACTCAAAAAGCTACTATATATTCCACAATGCAGACATGGATCAGAAAGATTTATCGTCTCAAAGCTTGTTTAATTGGGTCAACCCAAAGGCATATACATAAATAGATATTATAAAGAATCAGTAAACCATTTATTTTACAAACAAGAAATATTCATACCACAGATCCTTTGAGCTGTTGCCAAAGAAAACCAGTTCTCGCCCTGGTCACTATCAGCAACTTCCTCTTCATTTTCCTATATGAACCACACAATAACATCAATACTAAGAACAAGGTCGTGTTTACAATGAACCAACACAGTAAAAAAGCACAAAACATTATAATAAAGTATAATCAGGAATCTAAAATGATAAAGCTAGCAAGTAGCTAGATAACTAGCAACTAGCTAGATACAGCTTCAAATTGATCACTCTGATGTATTTTCTATTTTGGAAAATAATTGCCTAATGGCACTGACCTCTTGGAAATTATCATTTCCAAGTTTTTCTAACTCATTGCAATAATGCATGCCCAAGAATTCTCGCAGTTTTTTTATTGCCCAGGATTGAAACAGTAGCAAGAGTATCTTCTAAATGAGCAAAACATGTGTCCTAGAAAGATATACTATGACACATTAGAAGTAAAAGTTTGAATATATCATGTACAATGAATGCACATTTGATATGCTACCATTGAGCTTATTGCAATGTGGAACCTATAATTGGCAATGGCCATAGTTTGTCAAGAATCCTTTGGAATTTGTGCCCAAATTATTTCTGTGCTGAATCAATACAAGTATATCTATACAAATTTGGATTAACAATCAGCACTTTCTTTTCCAATGGTGTCCACTTCTTTTGCTCATGCTCATTCCCCTCCTACTCCAAACCCTAAAGTTGTTCTTTCAACAATTGTGGTGGGTTCACATACTATAACTAACATTATTTTCTAGATGCTAGTTTGGGTATTAATGCTCCTATTACTCCTAGTTGTTTGAGGAAAAATTCTCTTGACCAACCTATGCGTATTAATGCTCAGTCTATGTGTGTTTGGGACTTTGCTATACTTCCTTTGCCTCCATTATGGGGAAAGACATCTGCAAAACAGAGAAATGTACTTGCCCAGCTAAGTATCATGCCCAGAAATCTGTGCAAATCTGCCTTATGCGCATAGGATGAAGATCAATGAAATCTGGGACTAAATCACCTTCTCCTATGACCTTTCGCCACAATTTAAACAAGAAGACAATCAAATCAATGGGGACCTGCAAACTGAACTTTGGATTGAAGGGCACACTCCATGAAAACAAAAACTTCAAACAATTCCATTATCACCAAACTTTTCCATTAATTTCCAGATGTGAACTCAATATGAATCCACCAATCTTGAAGGTATGAGTTTTCGTCCAATCCTTCTTGGTTCCAAGGGTTTCCATCCTCGGAACAATCCAGTCACTGAATATCAGTAACAAGGGAGAAATAACTTCAATATCAAATTCTCATAACATGCTCTTGAAAGAAGACAAGGTTCATTTATAAAAACTCCTCAAACTCCAAGTGAACCTCCATGCTCAATGTGGGATAAATCATCCTTTACTTTTAATTCCTCCATATGAAGTAGCTTTTCGAACAAGCTGGAGAGCTTTATTAATTAAAGTGACTTTATATTGACATTTTATAAAGTCACTTTATGAAAACGACTCAAATACACTTTAACCCCCTTTATGTTGTCATATCATAAAGTCATTTAATATAATCAATATTTTTATAGTAGTAATGTCCCCAAATAGGACCTTACTTGTTTTGCTTTAAAATTCCCAAGTAGGGTTTGGATTGCACTTAGGGATGGAAACTTGTAACGTTCCCTACTAGGAGAATGGCAATTACCACAGATTATTAGATTAATCATACATCACTATGCATTAATATTAGATTAGAAACAATCACTGATTTACAAAAATACCTATGTCCTAATTCCTTACTACTCTTCCTAATCACCAATCTTAGGAAAGACGGAACATTACTTGCCTGTGGGAATATGGGAACCATTCGTGAATAGACTTCCTCGTGGATTTGTGGCACATATATACAATATCTATTTTGGGGCTACATCCTCAAGGGTTCCTGATACATGTCCTTATCCCAATCTTGGAAGTTTCCTTCCATGTGGCTTCATTTTCCTTGACAAAACCACCTTTTCCACTTAATAGATTAGTGAGAGATTAAGAGAATTAGCTAAGCATATATCATTATCATAACTTATCTATAATTCTGATTTCATTATTACTAATAATATATCTTAATATTAGACCATTCCTATAATTGGTTTAATTAGGTCATTCCGACTTGTACTATAGAATATACATATATAATATATTAATAAGTTATATGCATATATTGGGACATTCAAATGTATATAGTGTATATATATATATATGCTAAATTTATACTTATATATAATGAAGTAGAAAATATATAATTCTGATTTGGTTATTAATATCTTAGTATCACCATAATTTATATAACCTTTTTTATATATTATGAAATATTATAATTTCTTAACATACCAAATATATATATATGACCATCTAATGGTTTCTCGTCTTTAATAGGATATATACATAACAGTCTATAAAGGAGTCTCTAACTCAAATACTTTCAGCCTTATTTGCTATCATACTATGCTTACAGCACAGTAAATGATCTATTTTCTGTCTTCATCAAAGAGTATCCATTATCTTAATCTTTCTTATGACTTTCCAATTTCCCATTCGATATAATTCTTGAGTATATTCCCCACCTTTCAAAATGAAAGCCATTCTCATTATATAGCTGGCAACCAAGTATCAGTATCCTTTGGTTGAAGAGACGTGTCTCATTAATCAACTCTCCACATATTTCATACAATCAGTTCCATGACTTAAATCACATTAATTCATTATTTCATTTAAATTGCTAATGTTGCTCCTTTATGGCATCGCACCATGTAACATAAGATTAATATAATGCTCACTGACGAACAACTTCTCTATTAACTAATTAGGCTTAGTAGAAGTTGATGTTAACTTATTTATATTGATCAATTCTTCTTCTAATTAACTGATGCCTTATAAATCGCTGCCTTGATAAATCATGAATCTTTATTTATCGATGGTTAATAATTTGTCTCTTCTTAAGTCGGTTAACAATCTCCATCTACCAATTAGTAATATGTTGTCTAACATTGATATTATACTTTCTTAATGCTTATAATTTTAATTGATATCTCTAAACTAATCTGTATATTGGTTAATCTTCATATTGGTCATCATACAAAAACGTCAATAATTATCACTATTCCACTCTTAATAATCACTCGATTGGTCTTTTCCTGATTCGTGTTGGCATTCATATCATCATATGTTACCAGATGTAGTATAGATCGTTTCAACATTATCCACATCATTGTCACCTTCTAATATCTGATGCTTGTTGATTTTGTCGGTTATATGTTTGTTATAATCTCTAGTTGTTGTTTCTCATTTCAGCACTAATATTGCATATTGATATCTCTTTATCATCAATAATAATCGGTTCCATAGTATTCGGTTTCCATGGTATGTTTCCTTAGGCAGGGGTCCCATGAGGGGGGCTTAAGCTCTATTTTTAAGGAGCAGGAGGTCCCATGAGAAATTTAGTTTTGTGCTACAGGATTAAATAGAATCTTTGGCTAGAAAATATGTAATGTCCCCTATCTAGCCAGTATCAGTTGTTGAGGAGTTAACCCATTAGTTCGACCCTCATGGGCTAATGTACCTGATTTGAGGGTCCCTTGTGGCTATTTCCTGAGCAATAGAGGATACCATGAGTTTTAGTTGACTTCTTGAAGGACATTTAATGGCTTGGGCCCATGACATTAAATTATTAATAAAGTTATACTTCATTAATAATATAGTATAAAGTCTTATTATGATGTTATAAAGTAAGTGGGGCCAAAGTGTTAATTAATCAGTATTAAATATGTCATTATATTGGGGCGCCAAAACAAAGGATTAATTAATTTAATTCCAAAGCAAATATTATAAGTGTTTTAATGTGGCTTGAGAGTGAACTCTAACGAGGTTCGAACGTCATCGGAAACATATAAAAGGCCATAGAAGAATCAAACCTCTTATGCTTGGATGAATTTGACTGTGTATGGGGAATATTGGGGTTTGAAGCTTGAGTTGCAGGTTTCGGCCAATATCCTCATTAGAGAACGGAAACTATTCAATGGTTTGCAATTTTGAGGTTGTGCAAGACCAACCAAATTATTGCTAAGTCTGTGGGCTTCAACCAGGAGTACAAGTTGTGCAAAATTGAAGAAATTGGTGTGTGAAATTCAGGGAATTCGCAAAGATAATCCATAGCCATTTAGCTGCAGATATTACGTATTGTTTCCAGCAGAAGTAATGTTTCTTTGAGCCTGGTTGTACCTCCTACAGCTACACGTGGGATCCCAATTTGGGTGTGAGCCTTCTAGCATCATTGCAATTGGGGTTTTGGTTTCATTACATCCTAGAGTTGGTCATTTTTCAGCAATAGAGGATCTGCAGCATTTCATTGAAGAAATCTTTCAGTCTCCAGGCCATACGTGGGTGTCAGGTTATTTTACTAGTTGCATATAATTATAGATTTTTCAGGATTTTTCAATAAATATTGTTCAATGCATTGTAAATGTTTACATTAAATAAAAGCACTAGCATTTAATGCTTTGGCATATTAGTTTAGCTCTGCAATTTCTTGCAAGTGTGACTTTGGTGAGTAATATATCCGGAAAAGAAACAAAAAAAAACAAATATTCACAAAATACAAAAAAATACAACATTTTGCAAAAACCAAAAAAAGATCAAGTTGAAGTTGAGATTGAGCCGGCAAGGCTCATCATAGTGGTATCAGAGCGGTTTCCTGCCATCTTGTAGGGTTGGGTATTATATGCAGCTATAGAGATTTGTACCCCACAGGTATTACACTCGCACGAATACAAAACCACAGATTGAATAGGTACAAGAAACACAATTGGGTTCAATGGGTGACAAGAGGAGTGGTGGTCCACCAAGGAATGCAAAAAATAATGAGGCTAGGGAAGCCATGGAAATTTTTAGGGGTCTTGCAGCAAGGCAGCAATAGGTGACCACTGTTTTACAGCAACTCACTACAGCCATTCAGCAGATGTCTTTTCTTAGAGGGAAAAACCAAGACAGGGAAGAGTGTGGTAGTGCAGTTGGAACCCCTAGGGTGAGAGGAGTTCCTCCAGGGACATATGGCAGGCCTACACGTCCCACGTTCTTGAGGAACGAGTCTGAGGTAGGGACTATAGAGGAAGAAGGTGAGGCTTTTGTTGATGATGTTTTGGCCATGCATGATGAGTGGGATGCATTGCCATAGAGAGTTAAGGATCACCTGCCATTTGACAGATTTACGACTCAAAAGAGAGACCATAGGAGACCTAGGCAGGAGAGAAGAGTAAGAAACAAGAATGCTGATCTGAAGCATGCCACTAGCAAGCTTACTCTTCCTATGTTTGATGGCGGTGGGAAGGTCACGGCTTGAGCCTGGATGCCATTAAATTTGCAGCTTTACATCTAGATGGGGCAGCCCACGATTGGTGGCATTATGGGATGGTCACCCTCTAGCATAACCTCATAACCTCTTATTAGGAGTTCTCTGACAAGTTGATTGAGCATTTTGACAGAAAGGATCTAGAGTCATATTTTAGGGATCTTGCTCAATTTAGATAGGTGGCAATTTCAGCAATGAGTTTCAAAGGCTTGATATGATGGTTCTTGATGTGACAGAGATGTTGGTATTAAGGGACGGTAACCGGTAAGCTTACTATCGGTACATGGCAATTAAGTATATATTGTCATTGATTGGCAAAAGAGGAAAGAGGAAAGAGGTGTTTGACATCTCAATCTAAGGTCTAAGGATCTAAGGAGGACACCAGTGTTGAATCTGTGAATTCTGTGTGTAAAGAGACTAGTTTGACAACCGGTGACACTGTGCAATGAACAAGTGATTGCTCCTATTCATCAGAGGCAACCGGTAAACAATTTTAGAAACCGGGGAAAGGATGCAACCAGTAAGAAGAGGAAGGAAAGGTGATAGGACAAAGCTCTTACCCAGTGTCCCAGGACTCGGCGAGTCCCGAGCCGAGCCAGGCTCACCGAGGCCCAGTGACCCGGCTCAAGGACTCGGTCGAGTCCTCGGTGAGTCTGCAAGACTCACCAAGTCCCGTGGCCTGGACTCGGTGCGTCCAACCACAAAAAAACGTAAAAACATAAAAAATTAATACTTTTTAATGATTTTTTTTTTTCTTATATGACTTCTATTTGACCTAAAAAGGTCATTCTATCATTTTGAAAGGCTTAGAAGAGAGGAAAAAGGCTTGGGAGAAGAATATATGGCTGCAGAATTGTCCATGACCTATCTTCAGTGTATACGCAAGAAGACATAGGGCCTTTTATTTCCATATATGTTTTGAACTTTTGATTCCATGGATTTCATATTCCATGATATTGTAGACTTTTGAGTCTTTGACAGTGACACTATTTATAATATTATATTTCAGATTTGTAATGGTGTTATTTATTGACTAGTTTAAGTTGTTTAACAGTTAACTTATTTCCTTCAATAATTCGCTTCGCATGTATACTTATGTGATCGATGTAAAGTGTAAACTTGTCTATGTATGCAAAGTAGCTTCTATTTATGTCAATTATTGTGTCTTTGATGTTAATTGATTGAATGATGCATGAAAAAATATTTAAATCCTTAAAAATCTCTGAATTTCTGGGTTTTTCAATTTGTTGAGTCCTTGCCGAGTCCGGGCGCCGAGTCCGAGTTCGAGCCCAAATCCAGCTTGCCGAGTCCGAGGCGAGTCCAAGTCTTGTAACACTGCTCTTACCTGTTCACAACATAGGGATCTTAACCGATCAAGTGAAGACTTCGTCATGATAAGATGAACCGGGGCAGTTAGAGTCAACTATCTGTTAACCAAATCTTTGACCAGGATTTACTACACTAAATCTAGAAGACTTTGTGTTAACATGATGATCGGTATGAGGCGCGTTTGAAGGTTTTAAAGCTGGAGTTTGTGGCTTTAAAACGTGGAGTTATCTCTTGCGAAGGAAAGGTGATTGACGCTCATCTATCGTTTTCTTCATAAAGCAGATAAAGCAAGAGCATGCATCGAATGTTTCCTCAGTGAACTAATACTCCATTGGGTGATGAATCTAAAGAAGATCTATAAACAAGTCGTGCATGAGAAGCGCAATTAGGGCAAGGACTCTATATATTCTTCTGCCTATTAAGAATATAGTTTTCCCTCATTCTGCCAAAGCAAAGAGTGAACCTATACACTGAGGAAGCTAAGGTGAATAGAAAATAGAGAAGAGTGTGCAAAGAAGCACAACAGAAAAGGAGAACATACCAGAAGCGACCAGTGATGTCTCTCAGTTGAGTATAACAAAAGATCTTATCAGGCTATGCAAAGCCATTTGTAAAAGGTCAATCCTTCTATTCTTTTCTAACAATTACAATAGCTAAATCTCAGTATTTTGGGTGGACATTAACAGGTCCCTTGTATTAAATTCCTTAACCGGGTGACATCTTTTTAGGTGTTCTAAGTCCTCTAACCAGGCAGGCACTAACCGGCTTTATTGTATCAAATCCCTTAACCGGGTCACATCTAATAGTGCGTTATAATTGTGAGGCCTCACCCCGTGACATCAGTTCATAGCAAATTATTTTCAATCTTTAGACTCGTGATGACACTTTATTTTATTATGATGGATTATTGAGACAGAGACATTATATTATGATACTATGTGATGATTTATGTTTATGTGATGGTGATATAGGACTTTCACTTTGATGCTATTTAGTAGGTGATGAGCATAGGAATTGATACATCTTTGATTTATATATGATATCTTGATGTTACATTCATGATAGGAAAATTTATGGGAAATGATCATGGCTATTATGTTAGATGGATTATCATGTATCATTTTAATCTTGACTTTATGTGCTTTAGAAATACAATGTTGAAATGATGAGAATTATTATGAAATGCAGTTAGAAATTATGATGCTAAGAATGTGATTTTTAGATGTATTTTATTTACATACATATATATATATATATATGATATTTGACTTTTCATGAGTTACTGATGCTTTGTCAAGTGTGCAGGTAAAACCATGGAAATTCAGGGGAAATCAAAGATGGATATTTGTAAAATCATGTTAAGCCAAGGTTATCTCCAAGGGGAGAAATTAACCTCGTTGTAAAGTGTAAATTTGTAAAGTGGTGCATGAATATAATTGTTGTATTATGTTTATTTTACTTTATTATTTAGTCTACTTGGCATGCCATGTGTATTGTGTGTAATGTGATTTATTTGTGGTGTCAATTGACACATGTCTTGTGAGTTGGCATGCCCAAGTGTTTAATGTGTGTAAGTGGTCTCTATTCTTAAGGGCCATGAGTGGGATTCTCTTTCATTTTCGGATTCATTCTTTGAGTGGTCTTTTGAGTGGCTTTTAATGACCATTTATGTTAGTGGAGGTTAAAAATAGGCTACCACATAGTGGTGCCATATGTTGGGGGTCAAATTTTGACTATTGTGATGGTTTTTGACTATTTTTGCCCTTCCAAAAGATGCTCTTTTGAAAAGTGACGAAATTGGAAGAGCCACTCTTCATTTCAATTTTGAATTTGAATTTTCCCTCTTTTGTTTTGAAAGGTTGAGGGTTTGTCTTCTTAAGGAGATGGGAAAATTGTTGGCTAATTGCCCACTCTCCAATTTTTGGAGACTTGAAAGTTTGTGAGAATTTTTTTTTGGTTTTGTTCTTGGAGGATTTTGGTGTTGCATAGCCAAGGAGGAGACTAGTTGGAAAGCTCATCTCAACCCTCTTGCCATTAGCTTGGATCAAGGTTGGATTCTTGTATTCTCTTGTTCTTAATGCTATGTACATTTTTTACTTCTTTCACTATGTTGTGTGAATGCTAGTTAACCTTGTAGAAGTTCGTGGCTTCTTGTCTTTGCTTGTATGTGTATTTTCTTTTGTGCATTGTTTCTTGGGGTTGTGCAAGGCCAAGCTCACCCTTGGGAGGGAAGAGAGCCTTGATGGGTGAAGGGCATAAGTTGGGACTACTTTTCTAGTGTAGAGTCCTTCCTCTAGGAGGAAGGGGATAAAGCATGGATGTATGGGCATCCATGTGCCATCTTGTGTATACTTTTGGGGGTCATAAGGGAGTTGTTATGGTGAAGAGTATGAGAAGGGTGGATGGTTGTTTCTATGGCCTTGTGAAGGCATATTGTGTAGATTTTGAAGCCTTGTTGAAGGCTGGTTTTCTTTTGTACTTTGGTATTCTCCTAGTTGAGTAGCTTCCACCTTCACCCCTACTATGGGTCCAAGGTGACTCATGTTGTGCTAGCCTTGGGAAAGGGAATTTGTTGTTTATGTTTGTTGCTGGTTTATGTGTATTTATGTATTTGTTGAAAGTATGTAAACCCTATTCATCTTTGTTTACCCCTAACTCGGGGGTGGCCATGAAATGGCCTAGGTTGGGAGGTGAGCCTCCATGGTCTATTTGTTGTTTTGCAGATTTTCTCAATGTCAAAGCTTGCTGGTTTCAAGGAGTTAAAGAAAATTTTGGGATTTACTTCTACTTCATGTTATTTGTTGTTTGGACTTGAGCCCTTGTGTATATTGTTATAAACGAGGCTATGCAAGAAAGCCCAGCATAATATATGCTTGTAATAGATAAAATGTTGAACTATTCTCCTCTTTTTTTATTGAATTAAAATGTTGTTGAGAAAGATGTTTGATCTTCCCTTTATTGAAAAGTCGTGTTAATATTGATGGTTGAAGTTAAAGGAAATAAAACAAAAGTTAAGTTACTGTTTTAGAAATTTGCAAAGAAAGGAAAGGAATTCCTTAAAAATTGTGTAATTAAAGTTTTATGATTATTTCATTTCCAAGAAAATTTATATCCCTCATTTGTCTAGAATTCTCTAAGAAAAGATTTGGTTTTCTTTTTTTTTATGAAGAGTTACAATCAAAATAATTGTATATTATAATGTTGTTGACTTGTAAAGAAAAGGCTTCAATAAGTTAAATGGTTGAAATCAAACCTCTTTAATTCTTGCATTAGTATGCATAAGAGAAAATAGCTTAGATGGTTATGCACTTAAAGAAATATTTGAATCACTTTGCTTTCATTATGTTGTTTCTTTTATCTCATACTTTTTCACTAGTAATTATATTAATATACATATATATATTTTACTAAATATATATGTGTATATTATACTACAACGCTTTGTTGCAGCAAACTGTGAATTTAATATGTCTGATATACAGTTAAATTCTTTTTTTTTAAAAAGAACAACATTATGTATGTTTCCTTTAAATAAATATTTTTTTTTTATCATATACATTATTATTATTATTATATATACAAATATCATGTTAAATAATTGTATATATAATAATAATAATATGTTTCTGAAATACTAATTCCAGATTGTACCTATATTTACTTTTATTCGGATGTATTTGTTAATGTCCATATATATATATATATATATATATAGCATGCCTTTTAAACAACCGACTTAAATATTATCAAACCTTTTTGCAAACCCGTTTTCATCGACATGAATAGCAACCTTTATTGCATATTAACAAAGAAAATTTATAATGTTTCGAAACCCCTCTGTTATGTGAAATAAAGCTGTTATATTTCCACAAACCCTAACCGGGCTGCTAGGGCACGGTCGCAGCGGCAAGGGCCGAGGCGGACAGTGGCTCAACCGCTGCCACCAGCGGTCACCGCTGTCGCAGTGACCTTGTCACTGCCGCCGGCGGTGATGGCTACCGGAGCAGTGGCAAGGCCACTACCGCCAATGCCCGGGGAAGGACCGAGACCTATGTGCTTCGGCACTCATTTCTTTGTGTGGGTATTGTTGTGAGGTTTTTACAACATCGCCCAAATATTGGGGACCCCCTATTTCGAAATTTTAGGTGACTTGTTTTCCCTTTCGATTCGAGCTGATGCCTTCGACGATTTCTTTTGGTCCTGTTGGTGGCTTGATTTGAACTTGTGGATTGATTTGCAATGCGAGGCTTTGTTTTGATTTGGAATTTCGTAGATTGAATGTGGATGTTAATGATTTTTTAGGCATGTTGAATTCTAATTGCAAAAATGATGATACAACCTTGAAATCAATTTTGCCTTGCAATTGAATTTTAGTTCCTTGGATTTTTGTTTTGCCTTGAGTTTTAAATTGAAAGTGTAAAATGGATTTTGCCTTGCGATTTCAAGTTTGAAAGCATATATAATGGTCTTGAAATCAAAACTTGAACAAGAATTTTAAAATCGATTAACAGCCTTTATTATTGTTGCAAATTTGGATTGTATTTATTTGTTATTTGTCTTGATTTTGTCAACAAATTTCAAATTTTCCTTGGGCAATTAACAAATGAAATTTTTCGGACAATTTGCAAAGTTAATTAGATATTATTTTCGAAATCTAAGGGGCTGTCATGGCAAATAAATAAAATTTGGGATTCTATTGTTATTTTCAAAAAATTTCACGCTTTGAGTTTCGAATTCTCTTAGGCAATTGACAAAGGATTTGGAGCAATTTGCATAGATAAATGAGATATTTTCAACATTCCAACATACTGTTATGAGGAAATTAATTTTAAAATCTGAGATTCCATCTTCTAAATAGCATGCTTTGATTTTTTTTCCAAATCTCCTTGGGCATTCTTGGGATTTTAAAATCCAATTCATAGGGGCCATTTAATTTTAATATGGAGGATTAATAGATGTAGAAAATCGAAATTGCCTTTGGCCCAGCCCCTTGTCATTTTCAAAGCTTTATGTGGCATTTGTTTTAATTCTCGAAAATTTTTGGCAATTCTTGCCAGGTCGGCCCCCTTAGTGAGCTAATTCATTTATTTTTTTGGTGTTTATTAGGTCTGGGTCGGCCATGCAATTGAGGCAGCATGTGGGGTATTTAAGAGGACCTCCACCCTTCATTTAACACAACCAAAAATTGACTTTGTGCTCTGCTCTTCATTAGCGAAAATCAGAGACAATATACAGCAAATTTCATCATTTTCGGCAATCAAATTCCATCATCTTTGGCAGCGACTTGGGTCTAAAGGGGGCAGCGATTTGGTTTTGACAGTCTGGACCTGAGTATAGAGGGCGGTTTGGTGGGCAATCAAGAGCCCTAAATCAGTATTTCGAAGGAAAAGGGAGGCAGTGACTGGTTATAGACCAAGAAGGGCTTCATTCCACATGCCCTAGGCTCATAAATTCGGATTTTTGAGAGCAAAATAATAGCATTTTTTATCAGATCCGAAAATCACAAGAGAATATAAAACTTTTGAGATATAATCAAGCCTTATTCTTGCCATATCTTTTCCAGGTTTGAAGTATGCAAGGGAAGATGGAAGGTCTAGTTCAGATTTAAAGCTTCATTCTCAGATTTTACAAGGTGTTAGAAAGGAAGATCTAATTTGCAATATACATTTCCAGAATTTCATTATGCCTGGGATTCTGATTTGAGAAGACAAGGTTCAGATTTTGGAGGATTTTGTTAATTGGCAAGGTGGGAAGTTCAAATTTTAGAGGGCATTACACTCAGAGAATTTTGTTTGATAGGGCAATTGCATCAAGATAGCATTCAGATTTTCATAGAGGGTGCAAATCCGGAAGGTTGAAAAGGAAGATCCATCAAGCCAAGGGCATCCACATTCAGTTTTCTTTGCAAGAACGGAGTGCTTTCATAATCGGTGAGTGGCCTATCTTAGCTTTCTTCTTAATTGTTTTCACTTCATTGGTATTATTGTTAAGTGTCGAAAATTAGTTTCAAGAGTAGAGTTAGAAGTTTGGTTAGTAGGTTGATTACTCGATTGTCTTGATTAGCTTTCTTCCCCAAATTCTTGCTTGAATTCTATCATTTCATCATCATAGGAGGAAGTTTGGAGTGATAAGTGTAGCCCATCTCATAGGAAACGGCGGGGAGTGATAAGTGGTAGTCCCACCCCTAGGGAGAAGATTGGAGTGATAAGTGTAGTCCATCTTAAGGCAAAGGCGGGGAGTGATAAGTGTAGTCTTCATCATTTCATCATTAGGAAGAAGATTGAAGTGATAAGTGTAGCTCATCTCTTAAGGTAACGGCGGGGAGTGATAAGTGTAGTCTTCATCATTTCATCATTAGAAAGAAGATTGGAGTGATAAGTGTAGCTCATCTCTTAAAGTAACGGCGGGGAGTGATAAGTGTAGTATTCCATCACATTAAGAGGAAGTTTGGAGTGATAAGTGTAGTTTCACCATCATTGTAGAAAAGGCGGGGAGTGATAAGTGTTTAGGATGGCGAATGCCAATGCAAGCAAGCGACCCAAAGGAACTAATGCTAAAATAGGAGACAAAGAAGTCATGATACCCAATTCCAACTTCCGCTCAAAATTGAAGTACGTTGGAGACACCAACATTGGTACCATTGATATGATTCAATTAAGAGATAGGTTGAGAGACAGCCAATCTCCTATTGCAAAGAAAATCTACAAGTCTGGAGTTGTGCATGCAGCTGCCTTCCCTCCTACCTTGCCTTGTCCAGAATTGATCATGGAGTGTGCATCTAGACTCAACATCTAGCACAAGTCGGTCATGATTGACGGAGAGAAAGTTTTGGCAAACATCAGCAGTCCATTGATTGAAGATACATTCAACATACCTAAGCAAAATAGCACAGAAGCACTATCTATTGATCAAGCCACTAGATTCTACCATGACAACCAAGACACATACTTTGCTCAGCTGAAACAGAATTGGTTACATGAAAGAAAGAAAGGAGTCACCAAGACCTCAAAGCTCACCAAGTCCGACTTCAAATCAAAATATGGCGACCTCATCGTCCTCCTCAACCGCATCATGGGCTCAACACAAGGTACGCAATTCAAAATTTGGATGTACTATTTTATTGATGGTATTGAAAGTGGAAAGAGAAAATTTGATTGGGCTGCAATAATTAGTGAAAATCTAGAGCTACAGCTTAGAACAATGTTGTCTCAAAAGCAGTTTTATATGGGGTCATATCTTTTTTACTTAATAGCAAGATTATTTAGACAACCGGGAATCAAGGCTAGGGGAGAAGTTGGTTATGGGCCTGGGCAATACTTGGTGTATGAGTGTTATCCGCAGCTTCATTTGCGCAACACCAAGGATTACAAGATATTTTATGATGCCTTTGCCATGAAATTAGTAAGGATGTTGCAAGGAACTCCTGCTCGGAGACTTTCTCCGGAAGCCGAAGCCAAAGTTAAGAAATATGGGAATTGGTTCATCCAATTTGCACAATTTGCATACATAAGAGTGGCTGGATGTACAACTTGTCCCAAGAGGCTTCCAAGGTACCCACCCAATCGATTAATTTTGATGGAGTTGGCTAGACAACTTGAGCAATATGATAAAATGATGAAACAGAAAGGTGAAGCAGGGGTTATCCTCTCACTTGTGATAGGCAACGACAGTTGTCCCAACCATGTTGCCTTTGCATCTGCTAAAAAGGAGTTAGAACAATATCACCTAGCTTGGTATAAAGCAAGACAAGGATTCGATCCTCATGGTCTAATCAAGGCGGCTCGAGGAGAAACATTCAGGAATGTTCCTACAATAGAAGATTTTTGGGCTAATGCACAAGATGATTTTCATGTGAGAAAGCTAGCTTTCTCAAGATTATCACTAAGCCTAATGAGAGCCATAAAATGGAAAAATCTTATGATCCCAGACCAGTTGGAAGAAGATGAAGATGTGCTAAGAGAAGACTACAACACAGTAGAAGGAATGGAGTTAGATCCAGTCAACTGGAATGATCGCCAGGATCCATCCTTAGAGGCAATCAATAAGTCAGTTGAACTGCACACTGAGTGGTGGTATAACAAGAAGTATGAGCAGTTGCAAGGATCAAGGGTACGCCTTACTTATGAAAAGATGAAGCCAGTTGAGGTTCAAGCGGAATCAGTTAGTTAGCAAGGTGAGGGCAATAGCCGGCAGCAACCACAGCAGCAACAGCAAGCCAGTAAGGGCAAGAAGAGAAATTTCGAGGTTGAAAAGGATAGGGAAGATCAAAGGCCTCCAGCAAAGAAGCAAAACAAAGTATCATCAAGAGAAAGTATATTTGAGGCTAGAAGCCAAGAGCACGATGCCAATGGACAAGGTGCAGCAGTTGAAGCGAGCTCAAGTTCGGAGTCAAGCAGTGAGGACAACAGTGATGGATATTCTCCTCTTTCAGAAAATCAAGTAAATGAAGATGTGGCAATCTCAAGTGATGAAGAAGATATACAAGTTGATATTGAGGGTGAAGCAGCACAAGATGAAAATCAAGCACCCAATGATAAGTATGTAGGGCTAGTTCAGCCAAATCCAGTAGTGGGAGTTTTCACTGGGCCCGCTTGGAGGTTGAAGATGCTTCAACCCATTATCCTAGAGCCTCCCATCCAAACAATTGAAGAAATTCAAAGGGATGCAGAAAGAGAAGGTGATGCTAGACAGAAGCAAGCAGAAACAGTGGCGAGGGTGGTCAGAGATGATGGTCATAGAAAGGTTCAAATCGCCATACCAAAAGTCAACAAGACAATGGAAGAAATTTCAATTTAGGACTATGAGTTTCAAGAGCATGACTTGGGAGCAGCAACAGATGAGATAGAATGTGAAGAGCTTCAAGAGAGCATAACTTCAGTAGTTGAAAGGTTAGCAAAAGCAAATGCTAGGAATGCTAAGTTGAAAATAGAAAATGAATATTGGAAGAATATTTATGATGGAAATAGTCAGCCAATCCAACAAGTGCCAAGGGCAGCTCTCCTCCAAGCTAATGGGAGCAACATCGAACTAGAGGTCGGAGAGTGGGTCAGTGACACCATCCAGGAAGGGCGAAAAGAGAAAATGAATATTGGAAGAATATTTATGATGGAAATAGTCAGCCAATCCAACAAGTGCCAAGGGCAGCTCTCCTCCAAGCTAATGGGAGCAACATCGAACTAGAGGTCGGAGAGTGGGTCAGCGACACCATCCAGGAAGGGCGAAATTTCTTGCTTCCTTTCATTGCTACTTTCAGGACTTTCATAACTATCAGGAATAGATTCAAAACGTTTAAGGCAAGGTGGAGGGATTTCCTTCCAATTCGTGAGTACACCATTCCTAGGCTGGAGGCAGTTACAAAAATATCAGAAGGATCATTGGTGAAGGCCAAGGTGATAAACAAAGGAGAGAAGAGAACAGTTGAGTCTTGGTTCATGGCCTTGACAGTCAAGTTGGGAACACTAGAAGAAATACAGGACAAAATGGCACAGCACAGTCCGGGCATCGAGGCTTTCATTTCGAACACAATGAATGATGCTAGAGTTGCACTAGATTTCGAAGGAATAACAAAGGAGGATTTCAACGAGACAGTTTGGATCGAGGTTGGATGATTTGGGAAAGATTGTCCCTTTGAAGAAAAGATTGGACATCCTTGCCTCTCTCAAAGCCTTAGTTCAATTTGCAAAAGATGATGAGAAAGAGAATGAGAAGATACTACAAGCAGCAAAGGACATGGTCATCACAGCTGAGCTCAAGATAAGGCATTCACCTTGCCCTCCTATGGAAGAAGTTGATAATATGTTGGCTAAGTTCATCACTTATGCTCAAAGAATGAAAGAAAAGGGTAGAGTTATATTAGAAGACCATTTGATGTAAGCCCATGTGGCATTTTCTCCTTTCTTCTTGGGTAGGGTAGGTGTCAGTTTCTGATTGGCTACCATTTTGGTGCCTTTTCATTGGTTACAACTTTTTCTTTTTTTTCATTGGTCCATTGATGAGGTGGCGTCTTTTCATTGGCCGATGGGGTGGTAACCCTAATTAGGGTTTCTGAGATTAAATCTAGATTGTTGATTTTGCCTCTTAATCTTGGCCACTCGTAATTTTGAGCCTCTATATAAGGCCATTTGATATCATTTGTAAAGGGTTGAAGAAAATTGTTGCTAATATAATACCAAAATTGCTTCTCTTATCATTGTTGTGTCTTGCATGGTGATTAAGAACACTTGGTGTTATTGCATGGTTTCTACTTCCAATTGTTAGAGATAGATTTCATTTCAATTAAGTTGTTAGAGCATCTTCATTTTTAAGCAAGTGTTAAAGTAAGAGTAGTGATAGATGACTAGTTGTATGGTGACATTGGTAGATGTTTGATAGGGATCTTATACTAGGCCACTAGCATCTTGGCGGCTTGTTGAGGAGTTTTGTGTGGTAATCTAGTCTTCTTTCCTTAGAATCATTGCATCTATGGAGGTAACACCACTGGCAAGCTTTCATTAGGTTGATCCCCGTCTATTTGCCAATCTTTCCATTCGGTAGTAGTAGTAGAAGTAATCAGTAGTTCAGTAGTTGAAGTTGAGAAGTTGAAGTTTGAAAGTTTGAGGAGCAAAGTTGGAAGTGATATAAAAGGAAGAAAGTCAATTGAGTACACATTGCAAAGCTAAATCATCATCATAGCAAGAGTTTGACATTCCTCAAATGAACAACGTAAGCCCGCCGAAGTGATTACCAGCAAATCACATTTATACAACTGAGTTAGTATCCACAAGTGTAAGGAACCTTGGAGTATTCTTATATACTTTTCAAGAGAGGGTTGAGTGTTTGGTATGTTGTATCAAGTATTCAATTGCTATATGTTATGTAGTGGTACAAAACTGACATCAACAAGTATAAATTGTGTTGAATTAATATTTTACTACGATTTCGTTTGTACTTTCGTTATTGCGTGAGTACGCAAATATTACTCTCGCCCCCCTTTGGGGATTAGTGTTATGTATAAGAAAACTTCTCTTATAAGATAACTGTATAAAAAAAAAGAAGTTAATAAAAGTAAAATACAGTGCTCTGTTCGAATAATGAAATTTGCAATAGAGCCTATACAACATGCTCAATTCGTGCATATAACAGTAAGACCAGTACTTTTTATTTATAAACTCTTACTAATAGCTTGATAAAAAGTTCGAACATCACCCATTATCTTTTTGTATATCCATAAATCCATAGTTAAATAAGAACTCACAGACTACTAGAGTCTTTGTTCTTCCTATAAATAGTAACAAAGAAATGTATACATTTAAGCCAGAATTGGAGGAAAACAATAATGTTATTGGTCTAGCAATTTTAACCAGTCTGAATTCGCCTTGTTGTAACCCCTGGTATTTACTCAAGCCAGCACAAGAATGTAAATACACTTGTGTATATACACACCTGTGCATGCTTGGGTGAATACTCACTCAAGATTACAGAGTTTTCTTGGCCCTCTGTTGCAACCTGCTAAACCCTTCAACAAAAAAAAAAAATTGGAACCCAAGCCGGTATGTTATAGGCCTAAACCCTAAATTTGGATTAGGGTTAGGTCTAGGAGATTTTCTCTTTTCAATTATTTTTGAACCATTTTTCCTTCTATGAATCAGTAGAATTAATAAATTGTTGACTGTTGAAATCTCCTATTTTATCTCCTTTAGTTGTGTACTTATCTTTTTAATAATAGCCTTTTTGAGTCTTTGTGCCCTCCCTATTATTTCGGGATTTAATTTGATCTTGTATTTAAGTGACTATAGATAACTTATTTCCATAATAATTCTTTTAACATGTACATTGGATTTTCTCTTATTTATTAAATCTTTATTCATTTCAGTATATGTTAAGTATTTATTTGCACTTACATTTTGTTAATATTATTATTAATTATATGGGCCCTAGACATTAGTTATGGATTTTTATTTCCATGAATTCTTTTATTTCCGTAACAAAATTAATTTCAGACCCTTAGTTTTAAACTCGATATGTGATATATTATCGTACATATATATATATATATGCATCACTGTACATATATATATATATATATACATATATAGTGTTTTACTTAATGTTCTGATCATTTGAACCGTGTTGTCGGGATAATTATATGTACGGGTTATTATGTTAGTAAAGTATTATGTTACTCTCCGTCGTTAGTGACCAAGAGGTTAGACAGTTACGTCACGACGTTTCGGTCATGGCCCTTCGGGTACTTTATATACTCTCTCGGAGGTTGGACATGGGAGATATTATTGTATAATCATTATGATATAAATGTACTTGCCAGTCTGGAATGATTAATGAAAGTATTTATTATTCTCTGATATATTCTGTGTTTATTATATTTCCCGTACGATGTCTGTGCAATACTAAGTTTGAGGTGGGTCTCCGTACACCAAGTGCAGAGAACCAAACCGGCGGAGAGGGTGATACTGCAGAGGGTGGCACCAGCGCACCAGCAGACCCTCCATTGGAACCGAGAACCCCGCACAGTACGGTCCCACCAGTCACACAACTACCGCAAGGGCAAGTGCCATCGGTGAACAATACACATAGTACTCAAGAAGGTGCGCGTACGAGTGGCATCAGCGCGCCACCTCCACCGCGGCCAACCATGGCGGTGAACAAGCAGAAGTTACCAAAGTTCACGGGACAATCGAAGGAAGATCCAGTTCGGCACTGCCGAACGTGCGAAACTATATGGACTGCGCACGGGGTAACTGACAAGAATGAATGGATCCGCCAGTTCCCTACAACACTGAGGGAAGGTGCCATTGATTGGTACTCGGATGTTGACAAGACGAGCCTGACGACATGGGACTAGGTCAAAAAGGCCTTCCAGACAGAGTTTCAATTGTTACGAGATGATAATGAGATATTAGCGGAAATCTACAACACTAAGCAAGCGAAGAATGAGTCCGTCCGTGTGTACGGACAGCGACTCAAAGAACTCATCGGGAAGATGGAGTCGGCCCCAACGGACGAACTGAAGAAGAGGTGGTTCGTAGAGGGACTCAAAACCTCCCTACGAAAGAAAATGAAGATAGTTCCACCTACTTCGTACAGTAATGCATACAACCGAGCAATGGATTTAGAGAGTGAGTATAAGACCTCCAAGAAGATGAGGTCATCTTCTGACGATGACTCAGAGACTGAAAGAAGTGAGGATGGGTCGAGCAAGAAAGTGCTCGCGTTGCAAAAAGACCTTGAAAGAATGATGAAAGAACTCAAGGCCGCCAAGGGAAGTACCAGTAAGACAGGAGAAGATACGGTGTGGTGCACGGACTACAAGGAAGCAGGCCACACAAAAGGTTCTTGTCCGAAGAAGGCTTTTTGCGATATCTGCCAAATCGCAGGACATTCCACTAAAGAATGTCCCTACAACCTGAGGGCGAGAAATCAACAAGTGCTCTATGCACAGGAGCAACCTTCCACGTCTAGTACTGGTGGACAACAAAATGCTCCATCATCCGGCGGGTATGGAAACAACCAACGGGGAGGCCGAGGCAATGATGAGAACAAGCCGCGGGTCCAGTATGACGCGAAGGGGAGGCCCATGATACAGTGCAGAAGTTGTAACCAATGGGGACATTATGCCCATGACTGTCAGAATGAGGCTACCGCTCCACTAAAACTGTGTCGGTGGTGCGGACCGGGGAACCATGAGGATGCTAACTGTCCGAAGCCCGGCTGCAACATCCTAGACATGGAACGAGGGGGCACGGAGAAGGTCCTTGCAATCACACGCGGACAAATGAAGAAGGCCACATATCCTCACCCTCCGATAGAGAAACAAAGGATGCTCGAGGCGAAGGCTGAGATCGCGAAGGGTATGGAGGACCGAAGGGACTCCACAGATGTCGGCATTTCTACTCGAGCAATGACCAAACAAAATATTTTAAGGCAGATAATGCAATTGGAGGTACCAGTAAAGGTCAAGGACCTATTGGAAACGATGCCGCATCTCAAAACGGCTCTATTCCTTGGCCAAAACATTCTAGCAAGCACGGTTGAACGAACGGAGATCATGAGTGGCTCTGCAGCCGACCCCATGACGCTATCAATAAATAATGGGCGGAATCCCGCAGTGGTGGAGATGGGTATTTTGGGTATCATCCTCACGAACACAATTGTCGATGGTGGGTCGGGCGTCAATGTCCTCCCGGAAGAAACTTGGAAAAGCTTGGGGAAACCGACGCTGTGGCCACCGACTTTCAATTTATTGGGGGCCGACCAGCACGGTATTAAGCCTCTCGGTACACTGATGGCGCAGCAGGTGACTATTGGAACCCATCCTTTCACCTTAGATTTTCTTGTAATCCCTCTTAAGTAGAAGGGGTATGATGCCATCCTGGGTAGAGGGTGGTTGGTGACGGCCCGAGCCGATCATAATTGGAAGAAAAACACCCTCGCATTTGAAAAGGGGGGAAGGAAGTTTGTAGTGGACCTCAACACGCAGATGGTTGGGGAGGAAATGGCATCCGATTCAGAGTCAGACGACGGGATGGGCGGAGAGGAAGGAAACATGGAACCTAATGCCGAAGGGATACTGAAAGTGGAGGATGATACAGATTCGATGGACGGTCTATTCCACTGGCAAATGGGTGATTATGAATTATTTCCGCCGTCCTGCAACATATTGAAGATTGAGGAAGCCGAGAGTGAGTTCCCTCCGGAATATACAACATACGGAGAAGGGGAAGTCGAAAGGAAAGAAAGCCCTGCCCAGGAGTTTCGAAAGGAGGAACCCATCTGGCACAAAGAAGCAAAGTTGGAAAAAATAAATCTTGGGGATGAGAAAAATCTGAAACCCATCGTTATGGGAGACAACTGGAATCTTGTGTGGAGGACCGCAGTCTTCAAAATCTTGATTCTCCTTTTTCTTCTTATGTAAGGGCAAGAGGCCGTGGTCCCTGTAGAATTTATGGTTCCAAGTCTTTGGATCGCCATTGAAAATAGACTCGGCGACAGGGAGAGGGAACAACTGCACACTCTGTGGACTCTCGACGAACGGATACATGACGGCAACATGACCAAATTGAAACCTTCCTCGGAGAGGATGGACCCGAGAGGAGGGACAGAGCAACCGAGAGGATGGAAAAGAACTCGAGCGGTCAGACAGGCGACGACCAGAGAAGCCTCCGGACAAGAAATTGAAAACTACCCGTATGGCTATGCATGACCGTACGGTGGAAAAATTAAATAAAATAAAATAAAAAAATGGAAAAAATGAGAAAAAAAAAAAAAAAAGAAAGAAACAAGCAAACTGGCACCGTACGGCACATGAAAAGCTTAAAAAGGCCATAAAATACATTATTCGACTGCCGTACGACAAACAAGACGCGGCACAGAAGGGTGTACGACGCAGCAAAAATAAATAAAAATAAATTATTATTTTTTTAAGTGTTATCACCGTACGGTAGCAAGGAAGTACGGCACCGTACGGTATCATTGTTGTGGTTGCGGCAGTTACAAAGTGTTGTACGGCGCCGTACGGAAGAAGAGATGAGCACACAAGTTTAAAACGCCGTACACCGTATGGCAACAAAACCGTGAACGCGTACAAGAGATGAACCTGTCGTACGGCATTCACGCTGAGCAGTCTAACCCGCCGTACGGAGAGCGCAAAACACCGCAGGGCTGAAGGTACGTCACCATACAGGTTGCGGGAGTGGAGGGTTTATAACATCGACCGTACGGCAGTCAAATTAAAGGAGACAGCGAGTGTGTATTGATATTGGCCGTATGGCCATTCACGGAAAAGCTGATTAGGCACCTGTACGGCTGCGTTTCCATCATGCGAGCACGCATTGGGACGTGTGAAAAGGAAAGCATGAAGGAAGAAATTCATTGGGTATTCTATAAAATAAAAAAAAATTAAAAAAAACGACGACAAAACAAAGCAGCTCATATTGAAGAACGAATGGTACCGAAGGGAAGGGCATGAGCAGGAAGTAAGGGAAACATAAGCGGTTTGCAGAAAAGAACATGGGAGCAGACGAAAATCACAAAAATAGTGCGTTTCATAGACTTTGAAAGTGCTAAATTGGTCTTGGCGGCGGGGGCGCTGCCCCTCGACCTCGCCCTGTACCACGACAGGGAGCGCACCTGGGGCTCTACCCCAGGACCCCACGGGGGCGCTGCCCCTCGACCCCGCTGGGGGCGTTGCCCCCTAGACCCCCAGTCGGTTTAGTTATCAGCCCTTGGAGAGTGTGACCAATTGATGAGACCCGGAGCTGCTACATATTTGCATATTGGAAAAAGTACATTAGCATCTGAAGGAAGTTGATTTGTACGGCAGGAGGAAGCATTTCAAAAGAAAAAAACAAAACGGTTAAGACCGTTATTGTTGGCACACAACACAGTAGTATGGGATCACGGCAACAGCATAGCACCTGGAGGCAGAAGTTACAAGTTTCAAAACCAACCAGTAGCAGCAGAGGACCGAGGGTTTCACGGTCTGGAATCTGCATTGCTAGTAGCATGGATAGTACCAGAAAACACCGTCCACGCGTACAGCAGCCACAAGCACAAAAGGAAGAGATTACCTGGAAGACTGTGACATTCGAGGGTTTGAGCGGAGTGGAGTGCCGAACCTGGTGGGATAACGCTCCAGACACCCATTTTTTGAAGGAGCAGCTTCGAAGAGCAGAAGTACATTGGGCAGTCCAAATGCCCTTGCCCTCCATTAAGGAATATGAGGGTCCTCTCCGAGGCATGATTGATACATTCGATCGGGATAGCCAACGTAGCACTCTGAAGTATTGTGGCACCGAGATACAGATTTCATTTTCTGCCCAGGAGATATCGAGGGTTTTTGGCATACCTGGCTCGCACGGGAAGAAAATAGATTTGAAGTCCAGGAAGCTGTCTCGAGAAGAAAAGGAGAAGTACATCAAGCTGGTTTCGAGAAATCTGTCTCAAAGGGAGTTAGATTCCTTGTTAGGCGCTTCTACAAAGAATCGTGGTATCAAGAAATCCTTTGTGGCTTCCGGAGAGTGGCGGTGTCTGATGGACATTGTGAAGAGCAGGTTGACCGGTGCTAGTAGGGCCTCAGATATTGCTATTACCCATCTTATCTTCATGAACGGGCTCCGGAATGGCACTGTGTATGATTGGGCATCGGTTTTGGCGGAGAGGCTGTATGAGTTCCTGACCCTCCAGCACAGGACATTCTATATGTCTCATTTTGCCATTGGGTTGTTCCTGAATGCTGCCCGAGAGAAGATTTCATTGGAGAAGCTGAGACCACAGCCGATGGACATCGCTACGGGGGAGCCTCTTATTTTTCATTGGCGTCACTTGGATACTGGAGGGGTACAGACAGCATCGAAGCGGAAGCGCCAGGCCCTCTCAGATTCAGAAGAGGAAAACGTGGATAGTGGCCAAGAGGAGTCGAGTGAGGACTCGGCGGACGAGGAGGGCAGCGGAAGTGTCGCGGTAGGAGACTCAGACACTCTCGATACAGAGGTACCCGCTCCACCATCCGGGAGTGCACCAGAGCAGGTACTCTTTACGCCACCAGCGCCTTCTGCGTCTATTTCAGTTGGGCCTTCAGTACCGTTCGGTACCACATGGGATGCAGTGCCTGTACCACGTTTCGGAGAGTTCCGGGCTCCCGTAGTCATGCACCCGCCGGGTAAGGCTTCCGTACCAGCTGCAGCTCAGTCAGTAGATGGTCGGACTAGCAGAGATGGGGTTGGAGGTTCAGAGCAGTCACCGCCTCAGAGGGACCCTGCCGTTACCTTGAGTGTAGTTGGCACTGAGGCCTTTGTGCGAGTAGGGCCAGGGGTGTTGAAGGAGCCAGCTCGGGCGTTGCCAATGGGGGATGAGGACTCTCCTGTGTTTTCATGGCTGGAGCAGTTCAAGATGCCTCCGATAGCAGTGGCGGCCCCTATTTCCCTGTCCCCAGACCGAGCCGTGATGGAGAGGCCTCCAGAGATTGTAGAACTTGATACAGTGATGTCACCACTTAGAGAGGAGCCAGCAACCGAGGGAGGAGAGATGTCCGAGAGACCAGTTCCTGTGGAGGGACAGAGACTGCAGGTTGAGGCTAGTGAGGAGCCACCAGCCCTGACAGAGTCACAGAGGACGGTACCAGCGAGGGAGTCCGCGCGGAGGGTATTGGAGCAGTACTTGGCGGATGTAGCCGCAGTAGCTGCTGGAGCCCAACGAGTCGTCGCCTCAGCAGAGCTTCAGGCCCAGGAGGAGGTTGCTGAAGAGTTGGAACGCCTCTTGACCTTTGTGCGGGTCGGCTGTCCACAGGCATTCGCCAAGTGTTTTGAGGTGCGGGGATGGCCTACTGAGGAGTCTCTTACCATGTTGGAGGACTGGGCTCTTCGTGAAACGGCGGGCGAGAACAGGATTCAAGATCTTATCCGCGAGTTAGAACAGGCCTTTCGAGAGGAGTATTTCACTCTCAGGCGGTTAGAGCATACTTCCTCAGTACATCAAGCTACGGGATTGGCAGCAGAGGCAGCTCGAGAGGAGGCAGCTTCCCGTCTTACAGCTTTGGAGACTGCAGTGGTTCAGGAGAGGGAGTCTTGGGCGGCTGAGCAGAGTACTATGGTGTCGGAGTTGGACACTTTACGGGCTGCATTGGAGACTGAGCGTGCCGAGCGGGCTCTTTTGGAGACTCGCCTTGGTTCTGCAGGCAGGGAGCGTCTGTATACGAAAAGTGGAGAGAGCACTGGAGAAAGCCTTTGGAGAGGGGTACTATGCTTTGAGGCACTTGGAGTAGGTGTTGGCTAGACGGGAGACTGTCTTGGTGGATGCATAGAGAGCTCGGGAGGAGTTGACCACCCAGTTGGAGGCAGTAGAGCAACACTTGGCTCAGCGTACCCAGGAGTTGGAAGCAGAGAAGTTGGCACGGGTGGCTATCAAGGTCAGATTGGCTAGGGAGACAGTATGGTGTTAGCGGAGGCTATAGCTGAACAGTATGTTTTGGAGACAAGTTTGGTGCAGGCACGAGAGGAATGGGATGTGACGGAAAAGACCTACTGGACGCAGCACTGCTGGGGAGGGCGGCACTTCAGGTTTTTCAGGGATGCCCCTTTGCCCCTTCTCAGTGATTTTCTTCTTCTATGTGGTGTATTTCATCTCCC
This sequence comes from Chamaecyparis obtusa, assembly GCA_027943335.1. Taxonomy (NCBI): domain Eukaryota; kingdom Viridiplantae; phylum Streptophyta; class Pinopsida; order Cupressales; family Cupressaceae; genus Chamaecyparis; species Chamaecyparis obtusa. Next base: position 794,822 of record BSBK01001326.1, on the reverse strand, counting down.
TATTGTTGTAAGTCGTCGGAGACGACTTGTTTTTTTGGGAGGGATGATGTTGTCGGGATAATTATATGTACGGGTTATTATGTTAGTAAAGTATTATGTTACTCTCGGTCGTTAGTGACCGAGAGGTTAGACAGTTACGTCACGACGTTTCGGTCATGACCCTTCGGGTACTTTATATACTCTCTCGAAGGTTGGACATGGGAGATATTATTGTATAATCATTATGATATAAATGTACTTGCCAGTCTGGAATGATTAATGAAAGTATTTATTATTCTCTGATATATTCTCTGGAATGATTATGTTCAAGATTCATTTCATCTATGTTTTTTAGGCGTAACCGAATATTAAGATTCAATGTACCGAACCTTACCGAAAACAATAGGAGAAATATCGATCAATACCTTATATCCTGGTGTTGGTAACCCCTTAAAAAAAAAATTGTTGTGTGTGTTTTGCCCTAATTTTGGGCATGACAGTAATCCTTTAACAGGGAAGGCTCCTAACAGGGCGCACTTCAGAAGAGTGTAGAATTTGTGAGGTCTCCTCACACTGTGGTTTTCACCCGATTTGGGTTTCCACATGATAAATCTGGTCTTACTTTGTGATTGACTGCTTGATGCTATCCTTATGCTTGAAGCTGGTTTGCTTGCAGTAGATGTATACTCCATCAAATTTATTTTATAAGTTTTTATAGGTGTTGATTCACCCCTCCCTTCTCAGCACCAGTTGGGATTGTCAAGAGAAATGTTTGGTTATGTTATTTACTGAGGGACTTCAAGAGCCACTAAGAGGTTGACTTAAAGCATTTGATCCGCCTTTCTTGCATGGGGCCATTAAAAAGGCTAGGACCATGGAGCTTGCAGCTCCTAAGAGGAAATTTAGCCTAAACCCACCACCTTACCTTCAGAAGAGGCTCACCCACCAGTTGTTGACCAAAAGAAGAAATCAGTAGAAAAATATGATGAGGCAACTGGTGAGGATTTAAGAAAGAGACAGCAATGCTATTGGTGTAAAGAACCCTATGATTGTGACCACACTTGCCCATTAAGGCCTAAGGGCAAAGCTAGCTGTTCTATGTGGGTTTACCATGATGAGGATGAGGCTGAAAATTCATATCAGCCAGCTGTTTAAAATGATTATGAGGCTCGGGAAGCCTCTCTTGAGTTTTGTCCTGATGCCAAACTATCTCCAATAGCATTATCCACCATTCTACCACTTCCATCTACTTTCAGGATCAGATGATTAGTGGATGGTCAGCGATGCATTGCCATGCTTGGCACTAGGGCTACACATAATTTCATTGATGAGGGATTTGTCAACAAGTGTAGAGTTCAGACTGAGGACTTCGCTGGATTCTGTGTCAGAGTTGTGGATGGCTATACCCTTGCTTGCACTAAATGTTTATGCAATCTCACTCTTTCATTTGGTGACTACAAGCTACAGGCTGACTTCTATGTAGTCAACATGGGAGAGTTAGACATAGTGTTGGATATGCAGTGACTTCAAGACATTGGAGAGTTCACCCTTAACCTACCTTTAATGGAAATGAGATTCGAGTACTAGGGTAGGAGGTATGTGTTGAGGGGAGTCTATGCTCTGTCTCTGTTTAGAGAGAAGGGAAGGGGATAGAGGAGTATGACACATATCATGTCCTCAATAGTTCAAGGATATACAGCTCAGATCAGCACAGTAGCGAGGTTCACTTTGCGAACAACCCTTTGTTTGAGACGGACGCAGCATTGTCTTATGACAATCCGCCTTTTGAGGTTGATGCTAATCCCCTTCTTGAGATGAGCGTTCATGATGCTTGGGATCCCATCAGTGCATCAGGATTCCAGACACGCCTTGCAAAGGAATTATCATGAGTGTACATGGTGAGAAGTGCATATAGATTTACATTTGATCCACATGTACATGACATTTACAGGATGCACAATTTAGTAGTGCATGGGCCAAATGAATTGTATGATAGCTTATCTTGCACAGAGAAACGGTGCAAATTTCGCCAGCCTACAGAGTTGCTCCCATGTGATGTTTTTGTTCCTGCAACATCAGATGTTGTGATGGTTTCAGTTTGGCAAATTATGTTGATTGTATTGATGATGATGTCGTTATAGGAGTTGGTTCGTATTGACAGGAACATTACACAATCTTATCCGTGGGATCCTAGTGGAGTTGTAACTCCTCCTTAGGTTGAGTACAGTGAGCTTTCAGATGAGAGATTGCTTGGGGACAAACAATTTCAGGGAGGGCGGACTGTAATGTCCCATTTCTAGCCACTATCAATTGTTGACGGGTTAGCCCATCAGTTTGACCTTCATGGGCTAATGTACCTGACTTGAGGATCCCTTGTGGCTGTTTTTTGAGCAGTAGAGACAGCCCTTTTCATCAGAGCTTATTGGTTTCAGGTCCAAGCCTTTGCATCCGTCATTTGGCTCAGTTTGAGGGACTTACTATTTATAGTAATCCAATTTTACTCTGTTACCACCTTTGGCAGGGCACCTAGACATTTGTCATTTGTAGTGAATACCATGGGTTTTAGTTGACTTCTTGGAGGAGGTTTAATGGCCATGGCCCATGTGATTAAATTATTAATAAAGTTATACTTTAGTAATAATATATTATAATGTTAAAGTAAGTGGGGCCAAAGTGTTAATTAATGAGCATTAAATATGTCATTATATTGGGGTGCCAAAACCAAGGAATAATTAATTTAATTCCATATGGTCAACTTACAACAAAAGCAAATATTATAAGTTTTTTAATGTGACTTGAGAGTGAAGTCTCATGAGGTTCAAACTTCATGGGAAATATATAAAAGACCAATAGAAGAATCGAGCCTCTTATGCTTGGTTGAATTTGACTTTGTCTATGGTGAATATTGGGGTTTAGAGCTTGAGTTGCGGGTTTCAGCCATTATCCTCATTGGAGAACGAAAACTCTTCAATGATTTGCAATTTTGAGGTTGTGAAAGACCAACCGAATTATTGCTAAGTCTGTGAGCTTCAACCAAGAGTCCAGGTTGTGCAAAATTGAAGAAATTGGTGTGTGAAATTCAGGGAATTTGCAAAGATAATCCATGACCATTTAGCTCTAGGTATTACCTATCGTCTCCAACAAAAATAATGTTTCTTTGAGCCTGGCTGTACCTCCTACAACTACACATGGGATCCTAGTTTGCATCATTGCAATTGGGGTTTTGGTTTCATTACATCCTAGAGTTGGTCATTTTTCAGCAATAGAGGATCTGTGGCATTTCATTGAAGAAATCTTTTAGCCTCCAGGCCATACGTGGGTGTCAGGTTATTTTACTAGTTGCATATAATAGTAGATTTTCAGGATTTTTCAATAAATATTGTTCAATGCATTGTAAATGTTTACATTAAATAAAAGCACCAACATTGAATGCTTTGGCATATTAGTTTATTTCTTCAATTTCTTGCAAGTGTGACTTTGGTGAGTGATGTCTCTAGAAGAGAAACTAAAAAAACATATATTCACAAAATACAAATAAAATACAGCATTTTGCAAAAACCAAAAAAAGATTGGGTTGAGTTGAGATTGAGCCAGCAAAGCTCATCACAACCCAAATCCGAACTGGAAACTTAGTTTGCTAGTAATGGCACCGAGGACCTCTCCTACGATACATGACGGTGCTACACCCTCATAGGCTTCTTAGTTGGGTCTACATCTACATCAAAACCAACTTGCCTATGAGCACAAGCATCGTCGACAAGAAAGCACTTTGGCACATGAGGTCGCTGGAAGGGCGAATAGTTTATATTCTGAGCCCGTGTCCACTGCTACTTCTGCGTCCCTATCCAACTCCACTCCCACTTCTGTTGCGATTGCACTAACCTTCCACCCTGCAACCTCTTCTATCACGCTTCCCCTACACCGGGATTGACCATCGGGCCCCGCACCCAACAAATCCAAGTGTTTATCTCTCTTTCACATGAGCTACCTTTGATCACCACTTTGCTAGATGTCCTGCCATTTCCTGCGCTAGTGAACATGTTGCACACTCAGGTAGTGTCGAGCACAATGATGTCCACTCAGCCTGCGCCTACCCCATCTCAAGACTACCATGTCGTCTTCCGTGATGTCTTGAAGGCTGCTACAATGGATCAGATTTTGTCACCTCCATCCTTCAAGAGAGAGTTCAAGCAGGGCCCTGCCCCAGAGTTTAGGCATCGTAAGTCTTCTCTAACAGATCCTCTTTTCTTTTCGGTCCTCCCAGTGGAGCAAGCTTTGGCTTCTCCTGAGTTCGTCTCCACCCCTTTTACTAAGGTTGACAATAGTCTTCTTCATCTACAGCTCCAAATGGGTCCTCTGCAAGCTACGAAGATTGAATTTTCGACTCATTATAGGATATTTCAGCATTGATGACGATCTCTACACAATCCCTCTCAGTCGCCACAGTTGAGCTATTTGATGATAACGTCGAAGCTGCCTCATCCTTGGCTATATCTGTTGATGGGCACCTAGGGCTCCCATCGCGGTCATGTCATTGCAATCTCGACCTCTCTCCCCATATGATCAAGCTTGGGACAATGATCTACTAGCGAATGACCTGTGAAGCTAGTACCCGCTTCTACATCCTTATATTAGAGCATGTTTTCTTGTGTTCCCCACTTGTATTTTAATGTTGTTCGCTCCCAGAGGACCTTTGTACTCTGTTGGTACCTAGAAACAATAGGTTTTCTGTTATGTGCCTTCCTCTATTTGTTAACTTATTTTTGTATTTGTCATGTCTTTGATTTTTGATATTTGGGGATGATGCAAAGTGTTGGGGGCATTTAGGCACCCCTTCCATGTTGCCCAAATTTTTGCTTTCCTTTGTCTTCGTGTGCTATTCTTCATATTTTAGCCACGGTTGGCAATGATGAAATATCCTCTGAGAGCATGCATATATTGCTCGTCTAGGTTCTGATGCCAATTCATCAAATCCCCTTGTCTCTATGCAGATGTTGTGGAAATCATGTGGCACCCGTCAAGAAGTGACATTCCATGGCAACATCTAGTATGTTGACATGCCACAATGTCTTTTCTCTCCTTGGAATGTTCATGCTACCCTCTAAGTAGCATAGTCAATTCCAAGGGGGGGTTGCTATATCTATGTGTCTAATTGTCTTTTAACTAACAATCATGTTGTTTCTACATCATAGGTTTTTCTCGCAAATTTTTTTAAATTTTGATCTCAATGTGCCTTTGTGGGGGCCAACCCAGTATCTTAGTGTCTCAATATTGCCCTACTATATGCCTATCTAGCTTACGATATGCGTAACAACATGATCTAAGCCGCCCTATCACACACCTATCTAGTTTTTTCTATGCATGTCAGCGCATGTCTAAGCCGCCCTATCACACACCTATCTAGTTTTTTCTATGCATGTCAGCGCATGTCTAAGCCGCCCTATCACATAACTATCTAGCTATCTCTACACATGTCGACATAGCATCTAAAGCCTCCCTATCACATGCCTATCTAGCATTCTCTATGCATGTCGGAGCACTATCAAAATCGTCCTATCATATGACAATGTAGCATAACACAACTTGCTACCCATATTGGTGTACCATTGATGGTCTTGGGTCTACAAGTTCTCTTGATCATCTAGCACACTTGTCTACAACTTGTGTGCTAGATGTGGCTCGGTGACAATTCAAGGATTCCTAGCTGGGGGCAACCCTATGCGACAGAATCCCCACAAATAAGTCAGGCAAGTTCTCTTACTTTAGCTAACATCTCTCTATCTCTATTATGATATGCTCGCTATAGTGGGGGCAAAATGTAGTGTTGTGAATTTGCACCCCAGTGTAATTCCTCATTGCATAACGCTCCTACCTTATCCTTGGACATAAATTCCACATCAACCCGCCTTGTTCATCTCAACCTACTCGCCACCATCTATTCAAAATGTCAGCAATGCATCCTGTCAAGCATAGGATTTGTGAGCGCCACAGAGACATCCACGCTACACACACTCATCTGCAAATATACAGACGTGAAGAGTGTCGTTGACGCATTACAAACTGCCACCTTGTAGAATGTAACACCCAAATCTGTCGCCCACCAACACCCATTTCAAATTTGTTCAACATATCTCTTATTTTGGGCATGCATTAGGGCTCTTCTTCTTGCTCATTCAAGTTCTTGCACATTCTTAAGCTTCTTCGGACAAATTTCTATAGGTTTTCTCTCATACAAGTTGTCCTGGCACTCCATTGGCATTCATATCATCTCATGTTGGCTCCTTCACATCGGTCCATTAGCTTCCATCTGGTTGACAAAAGTCTCTACACTTTGTTGCATTTTTGTCTTTGATTAGCATATCACATCTCTCTAGCTATTCTATAATTAACTTGGTTTCTTTCGATACGGTTATGTATCACTGATTATCTTGTCTATTTGGCTACTATGGAGGTGGAAACACCAAAGCAAGGATCTGACTGTGGCAGGTCTCCAAACAGCCCCAACATTTTCCCTCGTCAATGTGTGTGCAGGTTCATGGAAAAGTGAGCTCAAATAATTAACGTCATCAACTCTCTATTCCAATACTATTCCACCTTTCTCTTCATAGTTTGTAGCTTAGCTGTGTTTAAATCGGATTCTATCATCCATATTTAATTTTTGTTAGTCTTGTTTCTATTATGTTTCTATTTTGTTATTTTCATTGTTTTTTGTGTCGTCTTCCATATTTTGTCCATAGAAGAGTATGCACGCCATGCTAGCATCCCATACTACATTGTCACCTCTAACTCACACATGCGTCCGAGGCAATGAGCTTACGAAGCTTGGTAGTTGCTCCCTGTCGTTGGCTCTTCCAATTTCCATAATCAGAGTATTTCAATCATTTGATATCTTTAAGTTGTTTGCATTTTATACACATTTGGCATTCTACTTGTGGTGTACTCCATGCCTACACCCTCTCCAGTATTTCCATTCCCGGCCATCCCTGGCTTGTGAGGCATTCAGTGAATTCCCCATTACATTCCTCTACCATGAGTGCCTCTACTGCCATGGTGACTGGCCCCATGTCCAACTCTCTCACCCAATCCACCATGTCTCATGTTATTGCTGCCATGGTCTCCTGTTCTGCTAGGAATTGTCATGTCGAGTCTCCAAATCCTTGGGTGAAACTCTCTGCTCCGTCACCTTCTATGGCACCAGCCCCTAGTTCTCCCATATGCTGGCTTCCTCCTTCCTCCACAACTTCTAGCTGGGTAACTGATGGTACCTCCCAACATCCTTCGTCAACATGGTGTCTCATCATCAACGTCGGTGAGGGTGGTGGTATGTCATCCACTTCCATCTAAAACTTCGCCAAGAGGCTATCTACTTCTACATCTACATCTGCATCTTTGTCGATGGTAGGCACAGCCACCTCCTTAACTAGCACTGCTACCTCCATAGCTAATACTACAACCTTTGTAGTTGGCATTAGCGCCTTTGTACCTAGGACTGTCACCTCCCTAACTAGCACTGCCACCTCCGTAGCTGCCACCTAGGTAGCTAATGTTGTGACTATCGTAGCTAGAGTAATTAGTCCAATTGGGGGTGCCAAAGTGACCACGAGTGCAACACGATGGGCTCTCTCAATTCCCTGTGGAGTGCTAACACGAGTAGTGTAGGCCCCTTCCTTATGTTCTCTAAGATCTACCAACTTAGCCTGAGGTAATTGCTGAGGTGGGACTAAGTGTGTCATGGATGACAACTGAGGTGGCGTAAGCACTACCTTCTGCAGCTTCTTTGCACCCCAGTCTGGAACCACTGGCAGCCTCTTTGGCACTTCCTCATGCACTGCTACTTCCTGTTGTGCCCCATCTCCTTCTATCATCTCTTCTCCTTTCAATACAACTCCCATCTGTGCTACCTCCTTCCACACGACCTCCATTCGTACTGCCAGCTCCTTTCATACGGTCCCCTCTTGTGCAATACTCTCATGCACGGTCTTCTGTAGCACTTCCACTATAGTCTCCTCTGGCACTATCCTTGGTAGGGGTCCTTGTACTGGTACAAACTCAACTTCCTCGAATGTCTACCCCAATTCATTCCCTTGTGCCTTTTGTGCCTCTTCCTTTTGTGTCCTAGTGCGGTAAGGTTTCATGTGGAACCCGTCGTCCTTGGAACTATCACTCTAAGAAGAGCAAAGTATCTATTTTGTTGTCTCCTCCTCAGAGTTGCAATTCTCATCCTCTCCGTCCTCAGTGCTCCTAGTAACCTCCTACCTAACGCTTTTCCTCAAAGGCTCAAAGCTGCCTACTATGAAGGTATCTAGATGAAGCCAATAATTCATGGTGGGTTTATATGGCTCAACCCAGTTGGCTAGAACATAAATACGTCAGTGCTTTGGTGCTACTTGAGTGCGTAGTGACTCCAAAAATAGGGAAATGGCATAGTGCGGCATATAAAATGTCGTGTTTGAGCTGCAACAAGTCCTCAATATGGTCGGACAAGAATTGTCCCCAATTATAAACCCTTCCATTATTCAAGCCATTCATTAATCTTAGCATCCATATGGCAATATCGGATGCTATGCTCCCTCCTGTGAGTTTGCTTTTCAAGAAGTCCATTATGCACTGCCACTCTGGAGAAGTTATGAAGGATTTCTTCAATCCTCTGCCATTACTACCACTCCATAAACTATCCCACTGTTTCTATGTGAGGTCCTGCCTGCATATATGCTTCAGCAACATTTTCTTGTCCTCTGCGGACATTTTTGAAGATGATTCTATTATCGAATGTCCTTTGTTTGGCACGCCAAATACCCTGTTAAACTCCTTTGCTGAGTAAGATACTACCACTATCTAATCAAAGTATCTAATTGTGGACTTGTGTGTACTTTTGTCATAGCCATGAACCATAGTGTCTAAGACCGGCTCAAAATCTCTAAAGCTGAAAATGGGCACAAAATGTTTTTTATCTACCTCGTCTTTTCGCACGGAATCCTTCAAGGGGTGATTTTTTGGATTGCTCTCCCAGCAGGCCCTGCACTCGCTTCCTGTAACACTCTCGAACATGATATTCTCGGCTGTAATCTACTCATCTTTATCCTTCTGTGTCTTTGCCTTCTTACTTGAAGATGCCATTTGTGATTGTAACGGTTTCTTGGCTATAGCCCCAACTTTATACCGAATGTCGTAACTAACCTATTTAGGGTTGTCGTAACTTCCCTTCACCATCCTTCCTTCTTGGCCAAAGTGTTTTTGGAGATGTGTCGTGTATTACCTTCTCCTTGATGTTGATTGTGGTCGTACGGTTTGTGTAACCTATGCCCGTGTTCGTATGGCTCATGCTCGTACGATTGACTTCCTTAGCATTTTCTCCACTTAAGACTCCACCACTGCCCGTACGGCTCGTACAGATGGCACTCACTTTGCCATCATGTGTAATGAAATCACTGTCCGTACGACTCATACGGCCCTCCTTGTTTGATGCAACCCGCAACTTCCTTTCGGTCTTACAATTGATGTCAATGCCCATATGCCTCATACAGCTCTCCTTACCCAAGTTTACCAAAACCTCCAACCCTCTATTGTTCGTACTGTGGAAGTCAATGGGCATAGGGCTATCACTGGCATATGTACACTTTCTCCTTCTGGCTTCGATGTTGGCCATACGGCTACCTCTTGCTTGGTACGATTGAATTTTCTTGCTCGTTGTCATACGAGTTGCTTGATGCCTTACTTCCTTCATGCGCAGCTTCCTTCCAACTCGTCCACCTTGTCTGTATTGCCCTCAATCTGTTTTTTGGTTTTGCATAATGAAATTCTCCTACTCTCATCGATGGTCTTTTATTTACTCTTTTTAAGTTTAGGGTTTTAATAGAACACCTTTTTAATTGAAAAACTAATGTTTTTATTTCCCTTCTATTTTTTCCCTTCTCTTCCGCTTTTCTTTTTCTTATTCTTTCCCTTATAACTCCTTCCCATATAAGCTTTTTAATCATAACTTTATCTTAAATCTCATTTTTGCAACCCTTTTCCCTCCTTTCATCTTTCTAACCTTAATTCTTTAAATTTTGCTCAAATGGAATTTTTTCAAGATCCTCTTACCTTTAAATTTCTTTTGCTTTTGTGGTCCTTGGCCTTCTTGTTTGGTCTTTGCATACTTCCCTTTAAATTTTTTAAGGTGTTTCTTCCTTATTTTCGTCGCCATCTTTTGTAGTGTTCCAACTTCTAGCTTCTTTACGGGTCCCTCTACTTCATTTTTCCTCCCCTTTATGCATTTTTCTTCACCACGCCGGACCTTCACCTACGAGGCATATTGCCACATGCAAGTGCCTAGGGGTGTCTTATAGCACTTAATTTCACAACACATCCCAAGGTATTCCAAGTCAAATATTTTGTCAACTAGAGGGGCGGGTCCCACCGCTTTATAGCTTTTGTCCACATATCTCCCTTTGTATTTATGGTACCACACCACTTCTTCGTTTACCGTCGAGGGTCCCTTTAGGTTTGGTATCACTCGCCATAAAGCATTTATCCTGGGTTTATATGGTGCTTCTTACCCCTCCTTAGCGCACTTCTCAACCAGTTGATCTATATACCCGTCTCCTTCAAAAATAAACAAGTCATCTATTTTCACCACCATTTTTAGGCATGGTCCTAGAGTGTTACCATACTCCTCTAGTTCAATTTATCCCTCTAAATCTTCTGAAACATCACCCTTGTCACCCTTGGCTGCTTGTTCCTTTTTCCGTTGTTCTTCATCTTCCTCATCAATGTTGTAAGTAACAAACCCTTCTCTTCTCCCTTCATAGGGTGCCCTCCATCTCCAATACCCATTTATTCTCACCCAAAGGGTCAGAGGTCCAAACAGTGCATTTGTGATGTGCTTGTGCAATCTAGGTACTACAATACCCTCCATGTGCTTTCTCGCTAGTCGCTCCTCCAGGACCAGCATGGGCTTGGCCCAATCCAAGTCCCACCTGTATGGTTCTTTAGTTATTACTTGATCTGCTTCAATCTCCTTTTCTAGGCCAATAGTCTAGTCACTTTTGGTTGCATACGCCAACATGTTGATCTATGGAGTGTGTACTTTCCTCTCCTGATAGATTTTTCAACTTGCACCTGTTTACTAGTTCCTTGATAGGTCTTCCCTCGAGAGTTGCAAGTTTTACAACTCCATTATTTCCCACTTCTCTCACTTTATAGGGTTCGAGCCAACGGATTTTGAATTTACCAGGTTTGGTTTCATTACGACCATTATACTTCAAAACTAACTAGCTTGGACGAAAGTTCATTAGCTAGAGGTGTTTGCTGTGCCAAAATTCTCTCCACCGTTGAGCCACCTCGGTAACCCATTCTATGATGTCATCCATCTTTCATCAAATTGAATAATCGGTCTTCCAAACTTTTTGTATCTCCCCACCGGTTCTATACTGCTACTCATAGACTTGGTATGATGTACTCCGTACAAACAACCGCCTCCTTCCCGTACATAAGTTGGAAGGGTGTGTGTCTTGTTGTTGCCTTATGGGAGGTCTGATATGCCCAGAGTACAGCTGGAAGTCTCTCTTACCAATCTCCCTATTCCACTCCACACGTATTGTACAACACGGACACTAATACTTTATTTGTGGATTTGGCTTGCCCATTCACTCGAGGGTAGTACAGACTTGAGAGATTGTAGAATATCCAAAATTCATCTGTCATGTTTTGAATCACCTAGCTTACGAAATGTACTCCTCGATCGTTGGTGATGGATATGGGTATACCAAATCGGGTGACGATTTTCTCATAAAGGAAGCGAGTCGTGCTAATTGCAGTGTTATCAAGGAGTGCCCTAGCCTCCGCCCATTTCGTCAAGTACTTGGTGGCCACCATGATGTACCTGCATCGTCATGCGGCACTCACCTTGAGAGGCCCTACAAAGTCCAAGCCCCACCTTTCAAACAGCTCCTAAGGCTGCTAAGGGTATAATGGCATAAAATCCCTCTTTAATGGCTTGCCCGCCCTATGGCAAGTATCACATCCAAGCACCTACTCTCAAGCATCAATGTGCAGCATTGGCCACCACAATCCTGCGAGTAGTACCTTCCATATAGTGGCATCCAAGCTCATGTGCCCTCCTACCAACCCTTCATGGGACTCCCTTAGCACGCTTAGTATTTCCTCTTCCATGACCCACCTACACAACACGTGGTCAGGTCCCATCTTGTACAGCAACCCACTGACAAGTTGGAATGTTTTTCTTTTTAGTGCCAACTTTCTCTCACTAGGTAGCATCTCTCGAGGGAATGTGGAAGTAGAGAGGTATTAGCCAATGTGCTCATACCACGAAGGTCAGACTACTATCTGGAACAAATGGGCATCTGGAAAGTCCTCATTCACCCCATTGGTAAGCTCTCCTAATTTTATCTTGGACAATTGGTCAGCAATGACATGGCTCTTCCCAAGTCGTACGATGATTCTGAATGTGAATACCTGAAGTAGGAGCAGACACTGGCTTACCCTTGTATGATGGGTTTGTTCACCAAGTACATTAAGGCTTGGTGGTCCACATAAAACGTCAAGGGTGTGGCAAGAAGGTAATGCCAGAAGTTTTGGACAACATATACCATGCCCAAGGCCTCCCTTTTTGTTGTATTGTAATTCCTCTCCACCTTTCACAGTAGTCAAATTGCAAAATATATTGGATGGTCTACCCCTATTGTGTCGACCTATGCCAAGGTGGCCCCGATGGCATAGTTCAAGGCATCCACATGTATGTGGAATTCCTTGTCCCAGCCTGGATATGCCAAAATAGGTGCATTCACCAGTTTGGACTTAAGTTCCTTGAATGCCTCTTCTTGCTCAATCCCCCAGGTAAATGGTTCGCCTTTCCTTGTCAACTTATTTAATGGATACGAAATTTTTGCCAATCCCTCGATAAACCGCCAGTAGTAGCCAACGTGCCCTAAGGACTTCACTCTTGTCATGTCTTCGGGGATTTCTATCTCAATGATCACCTTCATCTTGTTGGGATCAGTTTTCAACCCTTCCTTGCAAACTATATGCCCAAGTAGCTTACCCTATGGCACCATGAACCGACACTTCTTAGGGTTGAGTGCCAGCTGCCCCCTTCGGCATCATTTTGTACACTCTTAGAGTGTTGTGAGGTAGTTTTCCTTCCCGTTGTATATTGACCAGTCATCCAAGAAGGCTTTGAAATTCCCGACTGACATCTTGTCGAAAATATGGAGTATGATCCTTGGGAAGGTGGCAGTAGCATTGCATAGCTCAAAGGGCATTTTGTTGTATGCATACACCTCGTCTTTCACGACGAATGTAGTTTTCAGTTTGTCCTCTTCGGCAATACTAATCTGGTTGTAGCCAGAAAACCTGTCCATGAATGAATACATCTTGTGACCTGCCACTTCTTCTAATATGTTGTCGGTGAAAGGAATGGGAAAGGGATCCTTGATTGTGACGGAGTTAAGACTTGTAAAGTCTACATAAATTTGGATTTGGTTGGCTTCCTTCTTTAGAGATATGACAATGGGTGACACACAGTCGCTTGTTTGAACTTTGAAAATGATCCTCGTGTCAAGCATCTTCTCAATTTCCACCTATACCTTCGCCGCATAGTTATTGTTCATGCGGTGCGGTCTTTTCTGTACGGTGCATGATCCCAATACCAACGGGATTCAATGAACGCACAGCTCCGGCGGTACACCCTTCAAGTCTTTGTACATCCATGCGAGTACGTCCTTATACTCAAGGAATATACTGAACTCTGTCATCTTTAGGATGGGGTCCTGTTGTGAGGTTTTCACACCATCGCCCCAAAATTTTGGGGACCCCCATTTTTCGACTAGCCTTGGCTTTTCCTCTAGATCCTGATGCCTTGACGATTTTGTGGGACTTAGATGCACGATGTTGAATTTTGAAAATTGATGTAATTGAAAAACTTGAACATCTTCAAAATTTAATTGTGAATTTGGATTTGGATTTTTTTTTTTGAGAAAATCTTGTGAATTTTGTTTGGTGGAGAAAAATGGAAATTAAAGAATAGATTTAAAATTGCCAAATTTGAATTAAATTGCAAAATGATTTTTGGGTTGCAAAATAATAAAAATTAATTTTGGTTGTCATGATTAAATGCACATTAAAATCATATTTTTGGGCTGAGTGTTTGTAATTTTAGAAATTTAATTTGGGCCCCCTTTGTGTGTTAAATTCAATGTATTTTAAGGCCTAGGAGGTGTGAAATTCAAGGCAAGTTATTGGGTCCACAATGGGGAAGGTTTAAAACTATATTAGAGGCCTAAATGACCTTTTTTCAAAATTTCAATTTTAGGGCCTATGATAATTTCGGATTTAGCTAATTTAAACCCATAATTTTGCACTAGGCTGGCCCAATTTTAAATTAAAATTAAATCCCCTAGGGCTGGGCAATTTATTTCATTTAATTCATGTTAAACTTGGCAATTTTAATTTATTTTTTTTCCTCCTCCTGCAAAGTCGGCCCTGTTTTTTGTAGGCAAAAATTTGGTATATAAGGGGAGCTCTCCCCCACTTCATTTCACCATCTCATTCACTTCTCTCCCTTTCTCTTAGCAGCAAAGAGTAGATCCGAAAAAGCAGATCCGAAAAAACAGTCCGAAAAAGCAGATCCGAAAATAGCAAGTTGAACATTTTAATCTCAGAATTTGGGAAAAGAGGGAGTTTGTTGCTTGGCAAATTAGAGTTTCATTTCCAGATTTTGTAAAAAGTGGAGTTGATTGTTTGAGGTCTCATCTCAGAATTGTGAAAGACATTTTGAAGGAAGATTTTGATCTATACTTGGAAGCTATATTTTCAAAATTTTAACAAGTGTAGAGGGTGATATCAAGTCTAAAAGATCAAAGAGGAACAGTTATCAGGCTAAGGCAAATACATCAAGGTAGAATCCAGAATTTCATAACCGGTGAGTGGCTTATCTTATCTTCTTCTTCTTAGTTGTTTTCATTTCATTAGTATTATTGTTAAGTGTCGAAAACTAGTTTCAAAAGTAGAGTTAGAAGTTTGGTTAGTAGGTTGATTACTCGATTGTCTTGATTAGCTTTCTTCCCCAAGTTCTTGTTTGCATTCCATCATTTCATCATATTAGGAGGAAGATTGGAGTGATAAGTGTAGCCCATCTCATAGGTAACGGCGGGGAGTGATAAGTGGTAGTCCCACCCCTAGGGAGAAGATTGGAGTGATAAGTGCAGTCCATCTTAAGGCAAAGGCGGGGAGTGATAAGTGTAGTTTTATTCATTATTTCATCATTAGGGAGAAGATTGGAGTGATAAGTGTAGCTCATCTCTTAAAGTAACGGCGGGGAGTGATAAGTGTAGTTTCCATCCCATTAAGAGGAAGTTTGGAGTGATAAGTGTAGTTTCACCACCATTGTAGAAAAGGTGGGGAGTGATAAGTGTTTAGGATGGCAGATGCCAATGCAAGCAAGCGACCCAAAGGAACTAATGCTAAAATAGGAGACAAGGAAGTCATGATACCAAATTCCAACGTCCGCTCAAAATTGAAACACGTTGGAGACACCAACATTGGTACCCTTGACTTGATTCAATTAAGAGAGAGGTTGAGAGACAGCCAGTCCCCTATGGCAAAGATCAAACAGTATGGAATTGTGCAAGAGGAAGGTTCAATCTACCCCAGCAGCAGACATGATACGGCAGAATTGGTTACACCAAGTCATCAGGGCTCACAAAGTTAGATTGCAAACCAAAGTGCAGCGACTTCATCATGCTTCTCAGTCGGATCCCAGGCTATGCAAAAGGTACACAATTTGATCCTTGGATGTTTTATTTTATTGAAAGCATTGGAAATGATAAAGGAAAGATTGATTGGATTAAGATCATTAGCATGAATTTAGAGTTGCAACTTAGATAGTACAAAATCAGAGGCAAGTCTACATGGGGTCCTACTTTTCAATTCGAGTGCAAGACTACTAGTGATGCTTTGCCAGTCGAACCAAATCCAATTAGGGAGATGCACTACACCACTATGGTTGAGGCAGATGCTTATGCCAAAGGGCAAGGTTGTGGCAGTTCGAACAGTTGAAGGCAGTCAAGGGTTAAGCATTGATGAAAGCAGTTGATGAACTTAGTAGTGGGTGGATTGTGGAGATATGGCTGAGGGCAGGTGCCCCAAAACCCAAGAGTATTGAAACAAAGATGCATGCATCCAAATCAAATCCAAATAGGAAGGTTAAAAATGGCAAAGTATTGAAGTAAAGAGGAAAGTGATTGAAAGGTTGAGAGAGTCAAGTTTGATTTCAAGGCAGTGGCCAAGAGCAAGGCTCTTAAATTGCAAAAGGGTTCACATCTAGGCAAGCCACCAAGGTCAAGGCAAGATTACCCCATGTGCATGGAGACCTCACCCTTTCGAGGTCAGGACATCAAGTACAAGCAAGTTCAAGTGGTGGTGAAAAAATTTCTAAGGACAAGCTCAAGCATCCAAGGCTTCATCTCATCTCAAGGATTAATAAACTTTATAAGACAAGGTTGATGAGGTGGCAATTTCATGTGCATGCAATCAAATCATGCCAAGTGTCCTATGTTCTCATTGGTTGACAGATTATTGTAATTTTCTCATTGGCCCACAAAGTTGGTGCCCTCATGTAATTGGTTGAAAGATGGTAACCCTAATTAGGGTTTGTAAGGTTTAATCTTGGCCCTTGATTTTGCCTCTTAATCTTGGCCACTTGTAATTTTGAGCCTCTATATAAGGCCATTTGTACTCATTTGTAAGAGAGTTATGTTGGAGAATTGTTGTCAAAATACTATCAAAATTGTTCTCTATTCATTGTTGTGGTTTGCATGGTGAATATACATGATCATTTTGGTGTATTTGCATGGTTCTTCTCATCTCTCAAATTAAAATAGGATTTTATTTCATGTTGTTAGAATAGAAGTAGATGGCTAGTTGTATGGTGATATTGGTAAATGTTTGATAGGGATCTATATACTAGGCCACTAGCATCCTAGCGGCTTGTTAGGAAGCCTTGTGTGGTAATCTAGTCCAATTGCTCCCAAGTTCTACTTGCATTTCATCTTTCCACTTGTACTTCAAGTTGGGTTGGAAGATAGGTGTTAGTGTGAAAATCCTAAGAGTATCCCTTAGAATCATCGCATCGATGGAGGTAGCGCTGCTAGCAAGCTTTCATTAGGTTGATCCCCGTCCATTTGCCAATCTTTTCATTTATTAGTAGTAGTAAAGCAAGAAGTAGTTTAGTAGTGAGAAGTTTGAGAGCAAAGTTGGAAGTGATATAAATTAGAAAATCAATTGAGTATACATTGCAAAGCTAGATCTCATCATAGCAAGAATTTAATATTTTCGAGCGAACAACATAAGCCCCTCGAAGTGATTACCAGCAAATCACATTTTTATAAAACTGAGTTAGTATCCACAGGTGTAAGGAACCTTGGAGTATCTTATATACTTTTCAAGAGAGGGTTGAGTGTTTGGTACGCTGTATCAAGTATTTCAATTGCTATATGTTATGTAGTGGTACAAAACTCACGTCAACAGGTCCCAATCGTCCCCAACAAGGATCATCTTCGGGTCATCATCCTTTCCCAAGTTCACTTTTTCTATCCTCGGTTCTTCATACTTAACTGCCTTGTCCCTTTCGAACCGATGTGTCAGGGTATCGTCCACTCGTGCCACACCTTCCTTGTACTCACCGTACTCGGGAGGGTAGGTGTCCTGTTCCGCTTCAAACCCCCATACCTCCAACATGTTACAGCTTGGGTGGAAAATTTCATAATTCTCCATCTACCAATGGTACAATGCATTAAGGGTGTCGGTTTCGTCCTCCAAGCAATTCCCTAGTCTCAGTACCCCTTCATCATCAAGTTCCATCCCTCCTTCCATGTTGAACCCTCCCCCTTCAGACTCAGAGTCAGATGCCAATTCTTGGCTTATCGTCTGGTTTCATAGATCACTAACATATTTCTTCCCATCACTCTCAATAGAAAGCGTGTTCTTTTTCCAATTGTGATTTTCCTTCACTGTAATAAGCCAACCCCTGCCAAGGAGGGCGTCATACCCCTTTCTTTCAAGGAGATGACCACAAAGTCAAGGAAGAACTCAATAGAAAGCATGTTCTTTTTCCAATTGTGATTTGCCTTCGTTGTAATGAGCCAACCCCTGCCAAGGAGGGCGTCATACCCCTTTCTTTCAAGGAGATGACCACAAAGTCAAGGACGAACAATTGTGTCCCAATAGTGACCTTCTAGGCCATCAATGTTCCAATTGGTTTAATGTTGTGTTGATTGGCACCTACCAGATGGAAGGTTGGCAGCCAAAGTGTGGGTCTACCAAGGGTTTTCCATGTCTCCTCTAGCACCACATTTACCCCGGATACACCATCTACAATGGTGTTGGTCAGCGTGTGCCCCATAATTTCCATCTCAACGACTGGGGGAGTTCTCCCAACGCCAACTGCCAACAACATTGGATCCATGGTGCCTTCCATGGAAGTACCTCTTACGGAGTCTTCTTTCTCAGTCTCTTCCATTCGGCCCTTGTTAGTGGGCTTGTCCTTCTCTTGATTGCCATTGGTATCACCTACATGGGCGATTGCCATTGGCATCACCTACATGGGTGATTGCCACCTTTAGTTATGGTAATGTTTCCAGGAGGTCTATCACCCATACTGGTACGGTTGCTTGCAACATGTGCTCTATGATACTTGCTTCGGATGTTGATCGATGAGGAGTATTGGTAGTGCCATGTGACCGTTTCCGTTCTTCCTCCATTGCCCATTCAATATTCGTTTTGGCTTCCTCGAGTTTTTCTTTCTCGGTGTGCGGGTCAGGGTACTGGCTTTTTCCATCTACAACCTTGTGTTTGCCAGAACTTCCTCCTCAGAGCCTGTGATGTCTATCAAGTTTACTCCCTTCCCTTTAGGGCAGTCGGCATCCTCATGGTTACCAGGACCACACCATTTGCACAGCATGCTTCCGCCTCCTTGTCTGCTCTAACAGTCCCGCGCAAAGTGGCCCCACTCATTGCGTCTACGGCAGTGTATCATGCATGCCCCTTCACGTCGTACTCGATGAGACTTCTCGATGTCTTGTTGTTGTTATTGTTGTCTCCTTGTCGATTGTTACAATACCCACCAAGTGAGGCATTGGAATTTGTCTGTCATGGCGGTGTGGTAAGCGGAGTTGCCTTCTCTCCTTGGGTAAAGAGCACTTGAGTGCTCCTTACTTTTAGGTTGTACGAGCACTCCTTAATGGAGTGTCCCAATACTTGGCAGGTGTCGCAGAATAGTTTCTTGGGGCAATTGGCCTTGGTGTGTCCATCATTCTTACACTATGTATACCATAGCTCCTCGCCCTCCTTCACAGTTTATTTTTCTACTCACATCTCTTTCATCATCCTCATCATATCCATCTGAAGTGCCTGTATGGTTCGAGACTCCCCCTCACTGTCACCCTTCGTACTATCATCATCACTCATTTTCTTCTTCCCTCTAGATTTCTTATTCCCGCTCTCAATATCGATCGCACCGTACAAGCCTCCATGTAAGAGGATGGAGGTACCACCATTTTTTTACGAATGGACAAAGTCAGTCCCTTGATGAAGCATCTTTTCTTCAAGCCATCCGCTGGCTAGTTGTCTAACTTTCCGATGAGTTCTTTCAACCTACGATGGTAGGCCCATACTGTCTCATTTTTTCCTTAGCGGGTATTGTAAATTTCTGCTACCACTTCGTCATCATCGTGAAGCAATTTGAATTCCGCCTGGAATGCTTGTTTCACATTATTCCAGGTTGCTTTAGGGCCTTGTGGCAAGTTTGTGTACCAATCAATTGCTACTCCTCACAAGGTAGCCGGGAAGGCCTTTAACCAATAGTCCTAGTCATCTTGACCATTGGCTTCCCGTATGGTCACGCATATTTTACAGTGGTTGGTTGGGTCCTCTGATCCGTCCCCAGTAAATTTGGGGAGTTTCTGCTTCTCCAGGGGGTTTGCCATTTTTTCCTCTATGATCAGTATTGTGCATGTTATTAGACTGAGGTGGGTCAATTATTCCTTCGCGTCCTTGTGCATCTCTCGCACCTTCGGCTACGCACAATTCCTCTACCCCTCCACCTCTGTCATTCACGCCCTGGTTACCTCCCTCATAGTAGTACCATTACTCTTTTCTCTCCGAAGTCTCTAGTTTATTCTCCCTATTCTTGACTCCTCGAAGATAACCAAATTTCCAATGCCCCGCAAGGTACTTTCAAATAAATCTGCTACCTCCCCTGCAAGGGTACATTCCTTGCTTATTATCTTCCTCAGAGTGTATAGATCGTTCAATTGGCATAGAGTCACCCTCCCAACTGTCCACGTCAAACCCCTCTTGCACCCAGGAAATGTTCGGGAGTGGAAGTTCACTTGCAATCTACTCCCATTCCTGTCTCGACGGTTGTTTCCTCCCTTCGTTGTTCGTAGGAGTGCTATTCCCGTTACATCGTGGTGGGCTAATAGATTTTTCCACTAGTTGTTGCAATCGTTGATGTCTCTCTGCTTGTTCTTGGATTCATAGAGACCTCCTTACAACAGTTTTTGCTTCCTTTTCTGCTTGTCTCTACCCTCGTGCGTCACCTTCTATCCTTGTTTGGAAGGTTGGGCATTAATTATTGGAGTTGCTGAAGGTGCGGCACCTACTTGTGTCGCCCAGTTCCTTCTCTCTTTGGTTCCTCTTTTCGTACCGTTGCAATATGTGTTGCCTACGATGATCCCCGTCTCTTGCTTCATGTTGTTCTTGAATTTCCAGCAATGCTTGAGCCAACAATCTTGGAAGGCTACCCAGAAGATCGTACACGGGACCACTCACTGTGAGTTCGACACATACCATACCAACCGGGACCACTCTCTCCTGAGCCTCCTGTTGTACGTACTCATCAACCGACACGTCCCAAGCCTGAACCAGATCCTATGTCAACTGGTTGTCTCGGGTCACTTTGTTATTCTCCTCAACATCACTGTTAGTTACTACTACTTGTAGGTCGAAGGTACATGCCATTATACCGCCATCCCGCCTATCCTTACTTAGACCTCCAGGTTTGAACTTAGGCAACAGCACCAAAATGTTAGATACCTAATTGGAAATGTATTAATCAAACAATGCAATAGCAACTATTCACAACAGTGCATTGACATAACAGAACTAACCAGAGATAGCACAGACTCACCTAACACAGTAAATGGCAGAATGATATATCTTTCATAGAATAATAGCCTCCAACATTAACAACATAAATTGTCCTGACCCTCATACAAATAGTGCTTCGGCAGTTGGTTAAGACTGCCAACTGTCAGCAACTGACACCGTTTTGGGACAGATAATTTATTATATTTCCCCTTAACTAGCAAAAGTATTATTGAAGGGATAATTGCCGCCTACACTTGCATTTAAACACTTTAAATTGTTAAAACTCTCTCCAACTTTTAGTGTTTTGATCCCCTAGCTCACCAGTGCGGTAGTGGAAGTGAGGTGGCACAAGGGAGAGTTCATCCCTTGAGATTTTAATCATTCTCAAGGTTGATGCACTTTTCCTTCTCCACAAACATATTGAGCATTTTTGAGTGAGACAAGAAATGGCACACAATTACAAGTTGTGATTAAGACTTAAGAAGACTAAGCGGTGTTAATAAGATAATAACCTATTATATGTTATATGGAGCAATTAGTAATTGTCATGAAGTAGCACTAATGAAAGGAGGCGATAATAAGACATGCCTTTGTAACATGATTTTTCATTCCAATTAAAAGGTATAAGAAGTCATTTATAATCATTTAATAAGACTATAAATTATTGGCAGTGAAGGAAAACTTGGAATCACATCAGCGACAATCAAGTTCTCTTACAGCAAATAAGGACCATACTGGAGGATTAGTGAACAACTTACTAGCATCAAAGAAGGTGGAGAAACAAAGACAATTCTCTCATCTGCCTAAGTATATAGAACAGATCAATTGAAGATATTTAGGATCACTAGGACATCAAAGTAACAAAAGGAAATAAGCAGCCATTCTCAGACATGAAATCAGATAGCAGATAAGAACTTAGTTCTTAGCAGCTAATTGGAGGAATTCTTATTGGCAATTGATGTCCTAGGATCACTAGGACATCAAAGTAACAAAAGGGAATAAGCAGCCATTCTCAGACATAAATCAACAACTAAGATTGAGATCAAGGATATTCTAAATTGAATGTTGGAATTCCTAGTACAGAATTAAGGTAGGGATTATACATCTTTGAAGGCTAGTATATAGTATTAGAGTTAATGACATATGCATATGTGAGGATGGATACGCCTAGTGTGGGTATCCATAAGGCCTGGGAAGAGATAAAATCTCTCCCAAGGATTATAAGGATGGAATTGGATGCATCAAAGTATAGGGTATCCATAAGGCTTGGGAAGAGATAAAGTTTCTCCCAAGGATTATAAGGATGGATATACCAAGTAAAGGATATCCATAAGGCCTTAGGAGGAGAAATTTGTAAATGAGATGGTGGCATACCTTTCGGACCGTTCTAGAATGGCCATAAGGCAACTAGAGCCCCAAGAGGTCCTCCCAATGAGCTTAAAACCTAATTACGAACTCTCCCTAAGGATTAGGTTTATTCATCAAGGCTTATCATGGAACAAGGCAATACTGAACACAAGAGAAGGGAAGTGCTGCAATAAATCAAGATAAGTTCTATCTTTTGAATTATTCTTAAGAATTTAAATGAAATATCTTCAAATTTGATAAGTTTATATTTACAAACTATGTTACCAAATTTGTTCCTACAACCCTGGAAATTGGTTTTGATTCGCTCCTAATTCTGGTCCTTGTTGAATTTTGTCCAAATTCGCACCACATTCTGTCAGACAGACCCAGGCAGAATTTGGGCAAATTTGCAATGAATTTGTTGTCCAGCAGAAAAACCCAGGCCGATTTTGGGCTCAAAGCAATTTTTTTAACTTTGTTAAAGTGTTTTCTTTGGCCTAATTTCGTCTATTCGACCCTGCCTTAGTATTTTTTTGATGATTTTTGACGATATTTGATCAGTGATGGCTGATTGTTAATGTTGACATTATTATTTTTGAACTGAAACATTCATATATAGTGCTGTATTTTGGCATTTTGTTATGTCATTTGGACTAAAATGTTAATATATATAGCGGTGTGTTTCGCTATGTTGCTTTAATATTAGCATAGTGGTGTATTAACTTATTTGCTGCATATATATATATATATATATATATATATATATATATATATATATATATATATATATATATATATATATATATTAAAAGAACATATATTTTTGTACAGATGAACCCAAAACAAATTCGAACCCACCCAAAAAAAAAATTGAACGAATTTCAAACCGGAATCCGAACCGGCAACTTAGTTTATAAATATATTACACTTCTCACTTCAAGTTGGAAATTATTGTTTCAGGATTAAATAAAGGTAGATCCCAAGTAGGGACATTACAGTTATAAAAAACACCAACGAGACTCATTTGAATGATTCTTGGTTATTCATTTGGGTGAAACCCTTTTTGGGAGTCTAAGCTCTAGTTCTACCATCCAACCTAGGATGAAAACCCTAAGGCAATATAAGTCTTTCACGGACGTAAACCAACTTGGCCAACCCTTGGTTGATTCCTTCAAAATTCACACTACAGATTGATACAAATTTCATTAGGATTTTGGTTGATTGTTGCCAATTTCTATATTCCAAGTACAAACTTATTTGGATTTGTAGGAAAATAACAAATTTATCATTTCAACATGTGTGAAGAATAAAAGATACAATAAATGTGAGTTTGATGTGTACAATATGTGAATGCATTAAAATAATAATATCTATGTTACCCAGAGACGTGTATTTGACAAAAACAGGGTCATCTCGGGGTGGAAACATCTACGGTATGAAGGCTCGTCTCGGAAATGTCCTTGGTTGTCCCTACAAATGCAAAAAGATTGGAGACGTTTCAAGCAAGTCCTCAAATTCATTAGAAATGTCTAGGGATGCCTTGTCGATCCTTACAACACAATTTCTTTTTTTTTAATAATAAAAAATATAGAGGTTTTTTTTTTCAGGGGTGGGGGGCGCAGCGGGTGGGGCAAAGGGGGGGCTCTTTGCAAGAAACCTAAACGTAAACACAGCAGTAAAACATTCAAAAATAGAAAAACTCATTTGTGTTCATATGCAAAGTGTGAATCATTGAAAGAAGAGCACAGTTGAAGAAAAATCAAGTGAACAAAGGAAAGAGAGGTGATCAAAGGATTATAAATAAATAAAAATACAAGACTCCATCATTCAAGGTAAGTTCATATTTTATTTTATTTTGTTTTGACAAATTCTTTTGCAATTCTTTTTGTCAAAATTTTAAACACTTAAAAGGGTTTTTTTGTTTCATGTTCTATGATTTCACTTGTCGCTGTAATTTATATATTAACCCAAAAGAAAACAATGAACTCTAACAGTAGTGACAGTAGTGAAGGTGAACAGATTGAAATTATAAAACATATCATTAAAGTTCTTCAAGAACTATGGGTGTTACAGGGTCACATGGTTCAGAAAATCCATTTAAATGCTCTTCTGAAGCCTTGGAAAAATCTGCAAAGAGCCCATTTAACCCAAAAACCCACTAGTACAATATGCAACAGCCATAGACATCAAGAAAAAAAGTTCAAGGGGGACTAGACTATGGTTGTGTCACATTTGCAAAGACGAATATAGGGGCTTCTACACAAGAGTTTACTCCCATCTCATAGGCATAACTCGTCGAAGGGTAAAAGTACACAAGAACATCTTATTAATTAAAAAGGCTGTGGTTACTAGGTTGCACATGGAGGATAGTGCCAAAAGAACAGGAATGTCAATGGAGTCTTCAGCCATTGTCTAGTACTAGTGCTACTGCTACTGAATCTACACATATTGAGCCTAAGACTCAAAGATTAAACAAAAGGTTCCTGGTATTGCATGCATGTTTAATATGCAATTATGAGATGTAGCTGATATTTCTATTGCAATTTTTTGTAAAATGCACCCTTTGTTTTTTTAATTTTCTGATTTCAGTTGTTTTTGAATGCTATGAAGTTTTTGATAGATAAACAACAATACAGAAATGGATAATACAATAAACAATATTGACAATGTAGATATAGAGAGAATGACATCCAAATTCCCAATATTTAAGTTACCCATTTTTTAAAAAAAAGTGTCTGGTAAACTTTTTAACATGACCAGTGACGCTGGCAGGACACACCCTCCGGCTCCACATGAAACGCTTTTGACCTGGAGCTATGAACCAGTGAGGCCACAAATGGGGGACCTCGTCCCCTTATTACAAAGCTGAGGGCCCAAACCCACGAGCACATTGGATCAGCGAAGGCACAAGCCCACGATCACAATGGCCCAGTGAGGGTTTGAACCTGGGTGGAGACAACAACAACAACACCACTTAACCAACACACTAAGTGGTGAGCCCCATATTTAAGTTACCCTTGACGGGAAATAATGTTCAGATTTTACGAAGTTTTGGACAACAATGTATCATTAGAAAGAACAATACCTAGATGGTCAAATAACACTAAAATGCCAATACAAGCACACATATTTGCTGATGTTGCAAAATGGAATTGATGTAGGTCTGAAAAATGTTGCCAACACTTCAAACCCTAGTTGCTCCTTCACCAAAATGACAACCAATTGTAATAATCTCCTAGGCACACAAAATGATGCACAAAATCTGCCAAAACCAGAGACGTCCACCCCAGGAATGCTCACATTTATTCCCTCAACTATGTTTTCCATTGGCCACCTATCTCCCTTGCATTATTGCCATTAATTGTAGGCACTCCCCACCTCAACCATCCTCTCTAACAAAATTGAAGTGGCTGGCATATCTAATATCCAGTCTTGACAAATTCCTTCCATGATAATTTCCTAAACAAAGCAAGTGAAGTTAAATGGTTACAAATGAACATATATGTATATCTCTAGCATCTTCTTGATCTCCAAGAGGTTAACTACATCTATAACAATCAACCACCTTTATTATTGCCATATGTAGTTTCTTCCCACTCATTTTGGTTTCTATCTTTTTTTGGTAGCTTTACTCTCCCTTCACATATGCAGTTCCTTCAGATGCACCCTAGCTAGTAGCCAGTTGTTTCATGTTACAAGTGCTACTTTTTCAAGGTGATGCTCATCTAGATCATGTTGGTTCATTTTTCTTCCCTTCGCAAGCTTTATTAGGCTGTCTCACCTTTTGTTGGGTGGCAGTAGTCTCTTGTTTGAATGTTTCCTACCTTACATTTTCCATAAAGTCTCGTATTTTCTTTTCTTATGTCTTTCCCATCTTATTGCAAACCTTTCTCTTTTGGTGGCACCTTAAATTGTTCTTAACCATGGGGTCCATCTAGTTCATAAGTTGAACTTTCATGTTTTGTCACACCATTCTGTTTCTAGTGGGAAAACAATACTAGAATATCTTGTGTTTTTCCATGCCCCCATCAAATTCTTATTCTTTGCACATCATGTGTATCTTGTTGGCTCATTGTAGTCTTTAACTAACATCTTGCATGAAGATGTTGAGCCTCAACGGATTGTTACAGGTGCTGCTAGGCCACACTTGACTCTTTAATCCTAGTCAACAGGAGCATGGAGAAGGAACACGAATATCCTCTCAAGCTGATTGTGCATTTCCCTATATATAATGAGAACCACCAGAATGTCACTCACTACATGAATACTGACCAGATGAGGAGTGCAAATGTTGAATTTATTAAGATTCCTGCTCTCTCCAACTAGGAGAAGCATAAGGTGGTCCTTTCTTTCCATGCCTTATAATGTGGCCATTTTCTCTAATGGCTCTTCTTGCGTCAATGATTGCCATTCCAACAGTGTCTCTATGCCTCTCTTCCAGCAATATGCATCATGACTCTCTGTCAGATATCATGCCTATACTCCAGACTTATTGCCAATGGGCAAAAATGATACTTAGGTTGCTCTAGTTTTCTTAAGTGTTTTCTCTACTCCTTTGTATTTGGGGCATTGGCCCATTTGATTCATGAATAAAGTTTTTAAATTTGTCAAAACAAAATTAAGTTTGATGAATTTCAAATAAAATTTAATTTGCAAATGCACATAAAAGTAAGATAATTAAATCAGGAAGTTCAAATGATATTAGTAAATACACTGTGAGAATGAAAAACTTTTAAAGGAAAGTAAATCACTAGTTAAATAAGTTAGTTGGACTAGAAATCACCTGGTGTAACTCCATTAGTTCTGCGAGACAATTACTTAACAAAACCTTCTTTATGCACAGCTTCCCTGTAATGTACAAAACATATTCCATATTATAAATCAAGTGCACCAAAATATATGTGTTCACATTTTTACAAACCAATAAAGTAATCAGGTAAAAACTATTAAAATTGTTATCATAGAGCTACATATAGAACAAAAAAATAAGAGAGAAATGATTTCAAAACAACAAGAAACAATAAATATTAAAAATTCTACTTTGCAATTCAAAAAGCTTTTTAAGCATACAAAAGGCTTGTGTAATTCATCAGATTTTCTTTTCCACTGAAACAAAACAAAAATTAAAGTTTAAACACATCCAGAACCTACAAACTTTCATGGTTTAATTATTGAAAAAATGATGGTTAGAATATGTGTAATGGTGAATTTAAAACACTAATTGTGGCATTTAATATATATATTAGTCAAAAGATAATTACTAGTAAATTCTGAAACAAGGACTGAAATGAAATTGGTTCATTCCAAACCATCAGATCAAAAAATTTACAACAAGAAGTCCTTTGTATATCATCATCGTTTCTGAAATTAAATTTGTAGCTCTTGTTTTAGTATTTAATAACTTACAATTTCACTTCCATTAGCTACCTCTTACATGATGACTAATTTATGATTTATAAGCTGTGTTTCATAGTCCACATGGAGGCTCTAAAAGATCCTGAATAGGATTTACTGGGCAATGACTGATTGTTTCTTCCTGATTTCTTTCTTTGTCCAGCATTTGATGAGGAATGTCTAACTTTTGGGTTTTTTCTATATATGATTTTTTTCAGTTTTTCTTGTTTTTCTGATTTTTTTTGGGTATTTTTTTAGAATGTGAATTCTAAAATTGAACAAGGCAATACTGAAAAGAACTTTACCAACAATTAAATAACTTCAAATTAAAAATAAATACTGATTTTATTCCTCAAATAGAATTGTCACACCTGGAACAGGTTTGTAAGGCGTAAGTAAGCTTGATCAGCAAACAAGATGCATACAAATTATCTTCTCCATGCTTGACCTGATATTGTTGAATGATTCTAAATATTCTGGCCCACCTTGAAGTTCTGATACGTTCAAAATGTGCCTTCCCAACCTAACACCAACCCTAGAATGAAGTGATGCCAGCTTGGAGGAGGTATGGCTAGCTATGGGAGCTTAAAGAAAGTCTTAGACTACTCCTTTGACCACCAATCTGCAGACTGTAATGTTCCCGTCATTAAATGACTATTGTATGTAAGGGTCCCGATTGATTTAGCTTATCTTGGGCCCATTATTTCTTTTTGGCATAGTTTTAGTTGTCGCCGTCGACTCTTTTGTGCACTCTCGAGAGTTTTCCCCGACGGATATTTATGCTCGGCGTGTAGGATAGTTTTAAATATGTTGAGATTTGATATTTTATTTATGTTTGCGAATTCCTGTTGGGGATTCTGCTCTTCGCCATTTTGGAGGTGAAAGACCCTCCCTATTTGGTACTCCACAGTTTCGGTGGGATTCAACCCTCACCCTATTCTGCTTGTTCTACTTGTATCGGATCTAGCAAAATCCGAGGCTTTATCAATTAATTCAATAAACATTCTTCTGGCAAAACATCTTGTGGTTTGTGAGTATTCTGATTCACGGGAAGTATATTTTATTACAACCGAAGGGCGGAGGATACTGTAATTGCATTTGCACCTCGAAACTCATTCAACTTGCCACCCCGTACGACCATACGGCATGCTCATCCCATCCGTACGGCCTTGACTTCCTACCCGTATGGCCTGCTTCACTCCCCACCGTACGGCCTATTACCGTACGGCATCTGGCCACTTCACCGTACGGCACCCTATCTCAGTGTACGCCATTGTTGCTCCTTGCACACACCTCCGGGAGATAAACGCCTCCGGGACAGAATTTGCCTCCGGGAGATAAACGCCTCCGGGACAAAATTTGCCTCCGGGAGATAAACGCCTCCGGGACAGAATTTGCCTCCGGGAGATAAATGCCTCCGGGACAGAATTTGCCTCCGGGAGAGAAACGCCTCCGATTTGTTCTTCTGATTTGCATGCCTCCGAAGTCGGGAACATTACAGTGGTATCAGAGCTAGTGATTCTGCCAGCTTGTGGGTATTGAATGAGAGTTTACTCAAGGAAAAGGAGCAGATCTCACTCGGTCGGAAGAATGGGCGATCCTCAAGATCCTACGGCCGAAGTCATGACTCTTCTGAGAGAGCTCACTAAGAATCAGGTATAGATAAATGACACTCAACGCCTCATGGAAGAGACTGTGAAAATTGGCCGAAAGCAAGATATCCGCGGAACAAAGCAACAACTCTATCTCCGAATGAACAAATCATCAACCCGCGCACTCTCGACCCTCAATGCCAACTTTTCCCTCACGGACCAAAGAACGGCGGGGAGAACAACCAAACTTCCAAGATGTACAAGATCAGCTTCGGGATGATTGGAGAAATGCAAAGATGGAAGGAGATATATCCTACAAAGATTTTGTTGAACTCAGAATGAGGTATTCGGGTGGAAACAAGCATAGCCACTATAATGACGATCTAAGACAGAAAATGGGCAAAGTCAATTTATCCTCCTTTGATGGGTCTAGAGCTATCACAGCTCGAGCATGGGTTCAGAAAGAAGACACATATTTCCAGCTCAACCCTATGCCATCAAATTTGCAGCACTACACCTCGAAGGAATAGCTCACGAATGGTGGCATCATGGCATGGTTACTCTTGGTCACGACCAAATAAGTTCCTACGCTAAATTCACCGAGAGGTTGATAGATCGTTTCAAAGGAAAGGATCCAGAACTAAACTTCAAAGAATTGGCTCAGTTGAAGCAATCTGGCACAGTCGATGGTTACATAACAGAATTTCAAAGACTGTCTGTCTTGGTCACTGATCTTTCAGAGAGACGGTTGGTAGTACTGTTCATGGATCGACTAGCGAAACCCTTGAAAGGGTGGGTGAAAGGGTTCAACCCCGTCACGCTCAAGGAAGCAATTAAGAAGGCACGCGACATGGCGACATCTTCATCTTCGTCAACCAAATATCACTTCCAGTCCAAACCACCTCTCGCTCCATGGGAGAAAGACAGCAGACCTCCACCCAGGAGGCCCCCGTTGGATGAAGAATCTAGGCAGGAACTCAGAAGGAAGAAACTCTGTTTCAACTGCAAGGAGCCATGGGTACCGGGACATCGATGCCTCCGCAAAGGAAAAATTCATTACATTGAGGTTTCGTCTGACGAAGAACAAGAACAAGAACCTGAGGTGGAGGGAGCCGAACAACAAGGTTCGGGGGAGGAAAACATCAATCGAGGGGAAAGACTTGCCGCACTGTTCAAAAGGGGAGGTGCCATTGCTACCTTGGCTGGAACTCCGAGGTGCACGGTGTTCCGAGTCCGGAGCACCCTCCAAGGACAACGGGTCATGGTTATGCTTGACAGCGGAGCCACCCTCAACTTCATCAATTCCTCACTAGTAAGCCGACAGAACCTGTGTACGGAGGCACACCAGGGATTTGATGTCAAAGTGGCGGGAGGAAATTTGTTGAGATGTACGCATTTGGTTCCGAAACTAAGCATCACCATGGGTAACCACACAGTGACAGATGATTTCTTCATGGTGGATCTGGACGACATGGAAGTCATTCTGGGCATTCAGTGGATGGAAATGTTGGATGAATACACAGAGTTTCAAGCGAATGGAGTTCTCCTTCAAGGTAAATGGAAAGAAGGTTGTGCTGAGAGGGATGTCAAACGGAGGGCTGAAGGAGATTTCAGCACAGCGAATGGAAGCTATCTTCCGACACGACAATGTGGTTTGGGCCGCACACTGTTTTGCCTCGACAGAACCCATACAGAGACAAAGAACAGACCAACAGGAAGAACTTCAGAGGGTATTGGATAAGTACCACCAGGTCTTCGCTGACATACCACCAGGCATACCACCACACCGAGGGTTCGAACACACCATTGAGTTGGAGGTTGGTGCCAAACCAGTAATCACGGTACCATACCGCCACCCTCGGAGGCTAAAAGATGAGATTGAAAAAACAATTCAGGAATTGCTTGACAAAGGTTGGATCAGACCCAGCGCCAGTCCCTTCGCATCTTCGGTGGTGCTCGTCAAAAAGGATGGAATGATGCGTATGTGTGTGGACTACTGCGCACTGAACAAGAAGACAATCAAAAATAGGTATCCGATTCCCAGGATAGATGAATTGCTGGACGAGTTACACGGTGTCGTTTATTTCTCTAAAATAGATCTCCGTTCCGGATACCATCAGATTCGCATGCGAGAAGATGTGGAGAAAACAACTTTCCATTGTCATTACGGGCATTATGAGTTCCTGGTCATGCCCTTCGGATTAACGAACGCACCAACCACTTTTCAATCATGCATGAATCACATCTTCAACAAACAATTGCGTAAGTACTTGCTAATATTTTTTGATGATCTCCTGATTTACAGTAAAACCTGGGAAGAACATCTGAGACAGTTGGATGACATCCTTGGGATCATGGAGGCTCAGTCCTTGTTTGCCAAGAAATCCAAATGTGAATTTGGGATGACAAAAATTTTATACCTGGGTCATGTGGTCAGTAATCAAGGAGTATAGGTCCACCAGGAGAAGATTCAAGCTATACTCGACTAGCCAACTCCAAAATCACTCTCCAAGTGCAGAGGTTTCTTTGGATTATGCAGTTATTACAGGAGATTTGTAAAAGGATTTTCTCAGCTGAGTGCACTGTTAACAGATCCGACTAAGAAGGGATCCTTCCAATGGAATGAAAGGGCACAGCACACTTTTGAAAGGTTGAAAGAAATAATGAGCACTTGGCCAGTCCTCACTCTACCTGATTTCACTCGACCGTTCATTCTGGAATGTGATGCGTCGAGAGAGGGCATCGGCGCAGTCCTGATGCAAGAAAGACACCCGATAGCCTACGAAAGTCGGAAGTTAACACAGACTGAGCGCCTATATTCCATCTACGACAAGGAAATGTTGGCCATTGTGCACGCCCTGACTAAGTTTTGGCAATATCTGGTGGGTGCCATGTTCACCGTCCGTACCAACCACAACAACTTAAAATATTTCTTGGAGCAACGGGATCTGAACGAGAGGCAACAAAAATGGGTAAGTAAGATCCAGGCCTTCAATTTTGATATTGAGTATGTAAAAGGGAAAAACAATATGGTTGCGGATGCTCTGTCAAGGAAGTCGGCTACCTGTATGTTGTCACAAATATCAGCTGACTGGAAGGCTCACTTACTCGTGGAATATTCTAAAAACCCGTTTGCATGTAAGTTGATGGACAGCAACATTCAGGATGACTGATACAAGGTGGTGGATGACATCATTTACTATAAGGACAGGATATATCTAGTGCCCGAGTCCAAAATTAAGCAAAAAATTTTGAGAGAGGTACATGCCTCGCCATTAGCTGGGCACCCGAGTTTTCTCAAGACCTACAGACAGCTCACGGAGAGGTTTACATGGAAAGGACTTAAAGATGATGTGTTACAATACGTGCGGGAATGTGAAGTATGCCAGCAAAACAAAGCCGAACACACCTCACCCACCGGATTACTACAACCTCTACCCATACCAGAACAGAAGTGGGATGGCATTGCCATGGACTTCATCACCGGACTTCCGAAGGTAAATGGAAGGGATTGTATCTTTGTTGTCGTTGATAGGCTAACAAAGTATGCACACTTCTTCGCCATCTCCTCGGACTACCAGGCCGCACAAGTAGCAGACTTATTTTTTAGAGAAGTTTTTCGTCTGCACGAGTTACCCCGAAACATTGTCAGTGACAGGGATGGACGTTTCATCAGCATTTTTTGGACAGAGTTGTTTTGGTTGGTAGGGACAAAATTGTCACCCAGTACCAACTACCATCCGCAGACAGACGGGCAGACAGAAATCATGAACAAATGGATAGAGGGCTACCTCTGTAACTACGTTTCAGCACAGCAACAGGCATGGGTCAAATGGTTGCATCTAGGAGAATATTGCTACAATACAACTTATCATATGTCTATCAGGATGGCACCCTTCAAAGCACTTTACAGATACGAGCCTCTCTCATTCATTGACAGGGTTCTAGGTGACAGCCGCGCACTGAGGGCAAAGGACTGGCTTCAGGAAGGGCAAGACATTCTCAAAGTCTTGAAAGAAAACTTACAAAATGCTCAGAACCAACAAAAGATTTATGCTGACAAACACAGGATAGAGAGAAGTTTTGAGGTTGGCGACTTAGTATATTTAAGGCTCCAACCCTACAGGCAATCATCATTGAAAGCAACAGGCAAGGAGAAGCTGAAGCCTCGTTTCTATGGTCCTTATCGTGTGATGCGCTGTATCAATGAGGTTGCTTATGAACTTGAACTGCTAGAAGGAAGCCGCATCCACAATGTCTTTCATGTCTCCTGCCTAAAGAAAGTTGTCGGGCAGAATATTGTGGTAACCACAGACCTTCCGCCACTGAATGAAGAAGGGAAGCTCCTTTTGGAACCGGTGGAGATCATTGATGTACGGGAGAAGACTCTGCGAAACCGTACCTTGAAGGAATACTTGATACGTTGGAAGCACTTGCCACCGGACGACACCACGTGGGAAGGTGAACACATTCTTCAGCACCCGGCGTTACAATTGCTTGAGGTCAAGCAATTTTTGGGACGGGAGGACTGTAATGTTCCCGTCATTAAATGACTATTGTATGTAAGGGTCCCAATTGATTTAGCTTATCTTGGGCCCATTATTTCTTTTTGGCATAGTAATAGTTGTCGCCGTCGGCTCTTTTGTGCAGTCTCGGGAGTTTTCCCTGACGGGTATTTATGCTCGGCATGTAGGATAGTTTTAAATATGTTGAGATTTGATATTTTATTTATGTTTGCGAATTCCTGTTGGGGATTCTGCTCTTCGCCATTTCGGAGGTGAAAGACCCTCCCTATTTGGTACTCCGCAATTTCGGTGGGATTCAACCCTCACCCTATTCTGCTTGTTCTGCTTGTATCGAATCTAGCAAAATCCGAGGCTTTATCAATAAATTCAATAAACATTCTTCTGGCAAAACATCTTGTGGTTTGTGAGTATTCTGATTCACAGGAAGTATATTTTATTACAACCGAAGGGCGGAGGATACTATAATTGCATCTGCACCTCGAAACTCATTCAACTTGCCACCCCGTACGACTGTACAATCATCCCATCTGTATGGTCTGCTCATCCCATTCGTACTGCTTGACTTCCTGCCCGTACGGCCTGCTTCACTCCCCAGCGTACGGCCTATTACCGTACGACATCTGGCCACTTCACCGTACGGCACCCTGTCTCAGTGTACGCCATTATTGCTCCTTGCACACACCTCCGGGAGATAAACGCCTCCAGAACAGAATTTGCCTCCGGGAGATAAATGCCTCCGGGACAGAATTTGCCTCCAGGAGATAAACGCCTCCGGGACAGAATTTGCCTCTGGGAGATAAACACCTACGGGACAGAATTTGCCTCCGGGAGAGAAATGCCTCCGATTTGTTCTTCTGATTTGCACACCTCCAGAAGTCGGGAACATTATAGAGACTCGAGTATTAATTCTGCCTATACAATCAGATTCAATGATACTTCTCCAAATCGATGCCAACTATGACCTCTTTTCATCAATGCTGCTGTACGGCCAAAGAAGAATTGGCTGTAGCTCCCTAAATTGAATTGCAATTGTTCTAATCTGTAGTTATATAAAGTTATAAACAACAATGTTTATCTCTCAATCTGATCTGCAACCTTACATTCTGAAGATGCTCCAATAATGCCCAAATTTGCTCTCACCAGCTGATTAACATTGAGAATCCAATCTACAGGCAAACTGGGTGTACGTCTAGCTTGTCTTCTTCAAGAGTTATTGTTCTTAAAGGATGGAATTGCTGCAAACCTTGAAATCGGAGCTCCAACCACAATTTGAAATGAAAGTAATAAGACCTAGATCGCCAAAATGAATTCCCAAACATTGTTTTATTCTTCCCCCATCAAGTTCGAATTTCTCTAGGGTTTCCCCTTTTCTAAAAAAAATTACTTTTAATAAAATATTTGCCTTCTCCAAAAATCAAACCTCGAGGCATTATTTATCATTAATAACAAAATCAAACCTTGAGGCATTATTTATCATTAATAACATTGGTCTGTTATCGTTACTCCTAGGGAAATGTGCCCATGGACTTATTATTATATAAAGTGGCAATAACAAAGTTAAACTATTCGCCAAAACCAAAAACTCGCCAAGTCCTAAAAAAAACTCCGGAAAAACTTGGCTAGTTCTTAGCAAAAAACTCGGGAACTTAAAAAATTGCTTAAATTTAATTGGAAATGCATTTTTTTTGCAAAATCCAATGAGAAGATGCATCCAATGAGTCAATAAATGAGAACACAAAAAGAAACGAGCTAAGTCTAGATATATTTAAACACAAAGTGGGTACAAAATCACATCCTCATAAGGAATGTTGATGGCTAGAAGCAAAATAGTAAATAGTTTTTGTAAAACTAAAAGTAAATGCATCATTACAATTACATCTTCCTCTTCCCAGCTCTAGTAAAAACTAAGGGAGAGGTAGAACTAGAGCGTCTAGTCCCAGAAGTCTACACTAGGCATGACTGTGTCGCCTCACTCAGTATTTTTGACTCGGACTATGGCTCATCCTCCATCTTGGATGTAGCTCTGCCTCTAGCTTCTCCTAGTACTAGCAATGACTCCTCATCCTCCTCAATGTCATTCAGTGTGAAACCAAATCGACCCCCTCCTCCTCCATAGCCTGCCTCTCCAAATCATTGACGTCAACCTCTGTAAACAATGGAGGCTTCTCTTGTGATGTCCAATCACTATAAGGATCTATATCATCCAAATCAATTGGACCAACTACTGCTTCATGTGCCTTCCCTATGTGCAATCGAAGATTACATTGCACAAAGACAAGGTCATTGAGGCGTTTTTGAGCTAACTTGTTCCTCTTCTTCGTGTGGATGGCCTAAAACAAACTCCAATTGCGCTCACAATTGGATGAATTACAAAGCTGAGATAAGATTCTGGGGGCAAATTTTTTGAGATTTGGGGTATTTCCATCCCAAATTTGCGATCAAGCATCTGCAAAATAAAATATTGAATAGTTAGAAAGCAAAGAGAAAAACGAAAATTTTATCAATTTATCAATTACTTTCGACCCCAAAATCCAAATGGCAAATGTTATACTTGGGGTTTGAGTGGATCTTCCTCTCCTTGCCATCTCTGAAGAGAATAGCTTACCCCTTCCTTCCTCATAGTTTTGGAGTTCGGCCACAACAAGGTCTCTTACCTCAACCTCAAGTATCATCCTCTATATGCATGTACTAAGGCCCTCTATGACCTCTCCATTAGGATCTGAGTAAGAATCCTCGAATTTAAAATGCGGGTTGAGGAAGTACCCTACTACATGAATGGGTTGATGGAGCTAATTGTTCCACCTATCAATAATTTCCCAAATGGGATCAAATTTGAGTCTATCCCCCTTGTAGTAATTTTATAGAGACTCCTTAGCCCTATCCATGGCCTCATAAATATACCCTATTAGGGTTTGATCCCCATCTACCAAGCGCAAAACTCTAACCAAGGGCTCGGACACCTAGAATTGAAAAATACAAATTACAAAAAGATTAATTAATGAAGTTACAAATTAAAAATGAGAGACCTGAATTGAGAATAATTAAAAATTCATGTTTTGAAGTTACCTTCACAATCTTTGTAGCCTTTTGTGCAAAATGGTTGTCGAAGACTATGCATACGACACCCTCTCCTTCAGCCTTCTTTGAATAAGGTGAGTCCAGCCATGCTTGACTCACAAACATTTGCTTCAAAGAAATCAATGTGCTAAAAATGATTTGCAACATCAAGAAAATCGTTGCAAAAATTGTAACACCGGATCTCACCAAATCTCTCCCTTGAGTGTGCTCTCTCATCAAATGTCAATATATTTTGTGCTCCTCCTTGCATCTTCCACAACTAGAGTCACCCAATCAAGTTTTCCTATGTCCTCCAAAAGAAGGTCAAGGACATGTGCTCCACAAGGTGTTCAAAAAAGAGTTTGGTGCCTTTCTTGGAGGATTCTACCTGTTGCCACATATGCTGCTGCATTATCAGTGATGATTTGCACCACATTTTCTACTCCCACCTCCATGACAATGTGCTCCAACATTCCAGCCAATGTTTCTACATTTTTCACCTTATTGGAGGCATCAACTGATTTCAAAAACACCACATTGTCTTTGCAAGCAACGAAAAAATTAATAATGATGCGGTTTTTGCCATTTGTCCACCCATCGAAAAGAATAGTGCAAGTACAAGAATAGGAATCCGATACGCAGATATGGGAAAATGATTTTCCTTTGGTACGAGTATGGGAATACATACATACATACATACATATAGATAAGTACATATATGTATACATCTATATACATATAATATATGCAATGATGCATATACATACATGCTCACATGCATGCATACATACATATGTATGTATGTATAATTGCTTATATGTATGTACGTATGTATATAGATGTTCAAAATTATAAATGATAAAAACAGTGGTACTCGTAAATCCATAATTGCCAATAAATAGAATATTTAAATACTTCCTAATATCCTGTTCATAATTTGAAAAATATATAATAAACAATATTTATATAATGTTTTAATATAATTAAATTTTAACATATGATATATTTTTATTACAAACTAGTTATAACTAACAAGATGTATTAATATATTATATAAACAATAAAAATAAATAATAAATTATAATTTGTTATTATAATAAGTAATGAATATCAAGAGTCGACTTTAAAATTAGGAGTATTTAAAGTATGATTTAGATTTATGACATGAAACTTTGCAGAAGCAGGATTAGCATGAAATTATATATTATAATATAAGGAAGAAAATGAAGCTGGGTCTCATTCTCAAATGTGTCCTGCACTAATAGGGCTATAGGAATCAAATGAATGCTTGATAATCATTCAATATGTTGCATCTTGAGAATTTTCTATTCCATTTTGCCCCGGTCCCCATTTTCCTTTATGCATATAGCTATAGAATCATTATTTACAAAGTGTCAATTTAATAAAAGGATGTATGGTTTTTGTAGGTTTTAAAAATTCATTTTTTGGCAGTTTTAAGGATTTAAGAAAAATTTAAGCCTTGGAACAGTGTTTATAAGTATCCAAATGTGAAATACAAAACTTGCTACTTAAGTCCTAATGATCAGATTGTAGGCCCTTTTTCTGAGATTATCTAATCTAGAGCCCTAATGCCCAATGACTGACACTTTTGGTCTTTATCCTATCATTTCTTAGTATACCATTCGGCAATAATTCCAGCTAGAAACACTATATTTCGACTTCAAGAAAATGGTAAATGTAAATTTGGATATTCATGAAAATATTGTCTGTGCTTATTTGCATTACTTTGATAGTAACCCAAACACACAACATTTACATCCCCACAAATGAATCCTGCAAGTCACTTGCAAAGCATTGTAAATTGTAACTTGCTTTAACAAGAAGGAAATGTCAAAAGGAAAGCTTCAGCCTAGAATTTTATGAATTTTTGTATCATTCATTTTTTAAATCTCCATCCAAATCCTTGACTAGGCATTGAGAATCCCACCTGTCCAGGTATTCTGATTACTTATGCAGACTCAAAATGGCCTAAGAGTCTTAGACATAAATTTGTGGAACTCAATTTCTTGGAGAGTTTGCAAGCTCTCCATCAACACTTGTCACTAGGAAATAAAACAATAAGGACTGTGCCTTACTGGCAAAACACCCAAGCATTAATCAATGCATTCAGCAATTGAACATTGGGAGATCATTCCCAGGGAAAAGGAAATGCACATTGAAAATACCAGGATATGTAGCATTTTTCTATGGGTGTGGGCTTAGATTTGGATTGACGACTTTACAACTTTACAAAAGAATCAGTTGTATCAATTCTTACTATTCAGGCCTTGTACATGCATAAACTACTGCCATTCTAAACTTAACTAAACTTCTAAGCAGACTTCATTTCGACATACAAATATGATAAAGCTACATGATAATGGCAAAGATAGGATAATCGCTCAGCAGTTTGTGCCACATCCAAAAAGACATGTAGAAGCAATACAAGTGAACATTGTTTAGATGCTAACAAGCAATCATGTCTTCCTAACCGTAGGTAGTTAAAAAATGTCAGGAAGTTAATTGTATATGCTAAACTTGGAAGAAAGAATACTAAACAAGGACCTTCCAACCGAAGTAAACAAGAACAATATATGTTACAAGAGCTCGACTGACATTACTTTGATGCTTTCTAATATCTATAAGGCTTAGATGAGTAATGTAGATCAAATGGCATTCTGAAATCTCAGCTTTTGCAACACAAATAATAGACTATATAAAAGTACATCTGATTCTCAATACATCCTACTATTCCAGCATAGGGAAATATCTCCTAACCTCGTCGGTGAGGATCACAAAAGAAAAAGAATTTATGGGCTGCAATACGGCAATACATATGCAGAAAAGCAGTAGGCATGTCTCGGAGCTGTGCCAAATTCGGAATAAGGCCTCTTATGTAAGCTTCCATTTCCTGTACATGGACAACCCTCAGTTATCAAAAACAGGAACCTTCAATGGGCATAATCTAACTAGCATAAAGTCAATGCATAGGAAGATATTCAATAACAGACTGTACTTTGTTAAAACGAAAAAAAGTTCTAATAATCAAACAACAGAGTCAATTTATAATATTATTCCACTAATCAAAAGCACAATGCTACCAGGGCATACATGTGGCTGCAAGAAACCATCAGCATCTTCATCAAGCTCACTCATATCTATTCGTGCTTGGGTCAGAGAAACCTGCATAAACAGAGAACAAGATATTGTAAGAGTGTTGCACATATTTAAAAAGTATATTTTCTTTTTTGATGCACATTTGAAATATAATAATCTATTATATTTCCCTCCACCTTAATGATGAAAATGACCCTTTATGCAATAATAATAACTTATAATATAATATTAAATGGTCACATAATAAAATTTATTAATAAAGTTATCACTTTATTAATAATCAAATAACCATGACTCCATGATTAATTAATTTTCCATCATTCCATCTGCGCCAAGAAGTTGACCATTTTATGCTCTATCCTACCCACTGACTTACCAAAAATAGAAAGTGTCCTTCTCGATCAACCCTTGACTTACTATAAATAGTAAGTATATGACACTAAGCCCAAACGGAATCCAATTTGAGCCAAACGAAGACCAAACTAGAACATACTGAATCCTGGAGAAACAAGAACCTCCATTAACCACGCCTCCACCTCAAAAGACCCTCTATCCACACTAATTATCCTACAAAGGTCACAATAATAGGCTAATCCCTCAAACTTCAATGCTCATGAAAAATGGCAACATTACAGCTGGAGACACCAACAAATGCAATTCCAATGTGGCTCAAGGATACTGAAGACTTCTGTAGATGGTCGATCCTTATCAGGTGCACAATAATTCTCTGCAACACTTAGTAGATGTATATTCTAAATTGGTGTTCTGAAATAAACCTGTGAAATGTATCCGAGTTCAGCAAATATTTATAAATGAATTTGTGGAATTTCTAAATTTCTGAATAATAAACAGAGTTATGTCAAACATATGTTGTTCTGCAAATAAAAAAACATTGTGGGATTTTACATTGGTATCAGAGTTGTGCATCCTGGGAGCCTGAGGGATTGAAGTTATTATGAGCGAAAAACCTGGCCACACTTATTGTCTCAAAGGAAACAAATCAAATCGAGAACTAGATAACATGGGGGATCAACCTGAAACTAGTACCCGGGATATGATAACGGCATTAGCCAAGGGAAAACAGGAAATCCAAGAAAACCTTAACAGGATGGTACCATGATGAATCAACTCATAGCCTTCAATTTAAATCAGAATTAAAATAATTGGGGAAACAATGGGGTCCACATGGTAGAGAGGATAATTCAATGAACAACAATCAGCTAGAAAGAACAAGATCAGTTCACACCAAGCCATTCATGCTTACTTTCACTCCAAGTGACAGACGGCCAGAACATGAACCTTCTATCTATGAATTACAAGATGACATTTACAATGATTGGATAATACGGGAGAAGATTTTCAATCTCAAATGACATTTAGAGAATATTATGATGTCAGAATGAAACATAGGTCAAAAAAAGGTAAAAATCATAACAGTGAACTGCAAAGAAAGATAGGAAAGGTCTCCATACCATATTTTGACGGATCTGGAAAAACTTCTGCCAGGGCTTGGGTTCAGAAATTGGATACATACTTTTAGTTGAGTCCTATGTTGGAGGATGAGGCCATTAAGTATGTTGCATTACACTTAGATGGCGTATGAATGGTGGCATTACGGACAAATAACCTTGGACCATAACCGTGTAGACACCTATAGAATTCACTGAACATCTTATTGACAGATTTGACACAAAAGATCCTGAACTACATCTCAAGGAATTGAGACAACTCAAACAATAGGGAACAGTTGATCAATATATAACTAAATTTGAAAGACTGGTTGTGTTAGTAACTGAAATTTCAGAAAGGCACAAAATAATTATATTCATTGATCATCTAGCTGATTCTTTAAAGGGATGGGTCAAATCATTAAATCCATCTACTTTACAAAATGCTATAAAAAGGGATCAGGAATTGGAACCAACATCAAAAGGGAAAAAATAATACAAGGGACCCCCACCAAAGCAGGACAAAGCTAAGCAACCATTTGTCAAGAATATGCCTCCCAAGAACAAGCTAGATATTGATGAACGCAATGAGCTTAGAAGAAGGAAACTATGCTTTAGCTATAGGGAGTCATGGGAACCAGGTCAAAGGTGCATGGGAAAAGGAAAAATACACTACATTGAAGTGATCTTTGATAATGAGGAGGAAAACATAGAGTTTGTTCAGAATAATGTTCAAAAAGATACAGACAAAGAATAGGAACAAGACACAAAACATGGGGTAATAGCATCTATGTCTAGAGCTCCACATTATAATGTTTTTCCGGTACAAGATGTAATGCAGGGACAACAAGTAATTGTTATGTTGGATAGTGGCTTGACTCATAATTTCATAGATGCTACTTTGGTTGCTAAATGTGGGTTACAAATAGTAAAACATGAGGGGCTTGATGTAAGAGTAGCAAGTGGTACTAATTTATCTTCTAAAATCAAAGTTCCTCAATTGAGTATTACTCTTGGAAATTACATTGTAACAAATGATTTTTATGTATTTGCTTTGGCCGATACAAATGTTATTTTGGGAATTCAATGGATGAAATCTCTGGATAAATATGCACAGAGCTTCAAAAGACTGGAATTTTCCTTCAAGGTGGATGGGAAAAAGGTAGTTCTCAGAGGTATGTCCAATGGTGGTCCCAGGATGGTATCTGCAAAAAAGGATGGAAGCCATTTTCAGACATGGGGATGTGGCATGGTCAGCACAATGTTTGGTATCTTCTAAGGTAACAGGTTTTGAATCTAGCTACTATCATAATTATTTATTAAAAATATTGGACAAATGTAGTGTAGTTTTCAGTGATATATCTGCAGGAAGACCTCCTGATAGAGGTTTTGAGCATACAATAGAACTTGAATATGGTGTAAAACCTATCATTACCACTTCGTACAAGCATCCCAAGAAATTCAGGGATGAGATAGAAAAAGCCATTAGATATGGGGCACATCAAACCGAGTTCTAGTCCATTTGCATCTTCGATGGTATTAGTGAAAAAGAAAGATGGGACTCTCTGAATGTGCATCGATTA
Organism: Chamaecyparis obtusa; assembly: GCA_027943335.1. Classification (NCBI taxonomy): domain Eukaryota; kingdom Viridiplantae; phylum Streptophyta; class Pinopsida; order Cupressales; family Cupressaceae; genus Chamaecyparis; species Chamaecyparis obtusa. The sequence continues at coordinate 751,632 of BSBK01001326.1, read as the reverse complement.
TCATGCTCTCAATAAGAAGACTATTAAAAATAGGTATTCAATTCCCCAAATTGATGAATTGTTAGATGAATGCATGGTGCCATTTATTTTTCAAAAATAGATTTGAGATCAAGATATCATCAAATTAGACTGTGGGAGCAAGATGTTCATAAAACAGCTTTTCGTTGTCATTATGGGCATTATGAATTCTTAGTCATGCCTTTTGGTTTAACTAACGCTCCAGCCACATTTCAATCATGTATGAACCATATTTTTAATAAGCAGTTGAGGAAGTATCTGCTTGTTTTCATTGATGTATTCTTATTTACAGTAAAACTTGGGAAGATCATTTGAAGCATCTTGATGAAGTTCTAGGAATAATGGAATCTCAATCTCTATGTGCAAAAGCTTCCAAATGTGAATTTGGAACAACAAAAATTTTGTATCTAGGGCATATTATCAATGCTAAGGGTGTATAGGTTCATCAAGAAAAGTAACAAGCCATTCTGGACTAGCCACCACCACGGAACCTTTCAAAGCGAAGAGGATTCTTTGGTTTATGCAGCTATTACAGGAGATTTGTCAAAGGATTCTCACAGCTTGGAGCTCCATTAACTGATCTTACTAAAAGGGGGGCTTTTAAATGGACTCTAGAGGCACAACAAGTATTTTATAAATTGAAAGAAGTTATGAGCTCTTGTCCTATACTTGCCCTTCCAGATTTCAACCAGCCATTTGTTTTGGAATGTGATGCATCAGGTGAGGGAATAGGGGCAGTTCTAATGCAAAACAGACATCTCACCGCATATGAAAGCAAGAAATTCGGGGACAATGAGAAGTTGTATTCAGTTTATGTTAAGGAGATGTTGGCAATTACGCACGCACTGGCTAAATTTAGGCAGTATTTAGTCGGGTGAAAATTTATAGTCCGAACTGATCACAACAACTTAAGGTATTTCCTTGGACAAAAGGATTTGAATGATCATCAACAAAAATGGATCAACAAGATCCAAGCATACATCTTCGAAATTCAGTACATAAAAGGTAAAAATAATGTAGTAGGTGATGCATTATCTAGAAAACCAGCAATAAATTCTTTATCAGTGGTAACAGCTAATTGGAAATCTATGCTATTAGTTGAATATTCCAAGAACTCATTTGTTGTAAGTTACTTGAGGGACAAATACAGGATGACAGATATAAAGTGGTAACTGACATTATTTACTATAAAGATAGGATTTACCTAGTGCCAAGTTCTAATCTTAAGGAGAAAATTTTACAATCAATACATGATATTCCCTTGGTCAGGCATCCAAACTACTTCAAATCTTATCAGCAAATCAAAGAAAGATTTACTTGGAAAGGTCTAAAGGACGATGTTCTACGATATGTCAAGGAATGCATTACTTGTCAACAGAATAAGGCAGAGCACAGTTATCCAACAAGTTTATTACAACCCTTATTGATCTCTAAACAAAAATGGGAAAGTATATCAATGGATTTTATCACAGGCTTGCCCAAAACTCAAGGTAAAGATTGCATTTTTGTTGCAGTGGATAGACTAACAAAATTTGCACATTTTTATGCTATCACTACGGAATATAAAGCACCACAGATTGTAGAACTATTTTTCTAAGAGGTGTTCCATCTTCACAGTCTACCAAAAAATATAATCAATGACAGGGACGGCAGATTCCTTAGCATTTTGGGGGAAGAGTTGTTCAAGTTGACGGGGACTGAGCTGAATCCTAGCACTAGTTACCATCCTCAGACGGATGGACAGATAGAGATAGTTAACAAATGGGTTGAAGGGTATCTCCACAACTATGTGGCTGGACATGAGAAAGCATGGGTCAAATGGATTCATCTAGGTGAATAGTGTTATAATACTACGTATCATATGTCCATCAGAATGTCACCCTTCCGAGCATTGTATGGCCATGAGGCTTTATCTTTTGCTGATTTGGCTTTGGGACACAGTAAAGCACCAAAATCCAGAGATTGGCTATAGAAATGTCAGGATATTTTAAAAGCTCTCAAGGAAAACTTACAGTGTGCACAGAACCAACAAAAGACTTACGCTAATAAGAAATTAGTTGAACAAAGTTTTGAACTGAGAGAGTTGGTATATCTCCGCCTACAACCTTATCGACAATCCTCACTTAAAAGAAGTGGTGCAAAGAAATTAAGGACTCGTTTTTCTGGTCCTTACCAGATTATCAAGAAAATTGTGCGGTAGCATATGAGTTGGACTTACCAGAGGGAAGCAGAATACACAATGTATTTCATGTGTCATGTCTTAAAAAGGCATTAGGACAATAGGTTACAACGTCAATTAATCTACCCCCACTTGATGAGGAAGGAAAATTAGAATTAATTCCAGGGAAAGTATTGGACACCTGTGAACGGAAATTGTGGAACAAGTCTATCAAGGAATATTTGATCCAATGGAGGAACCTACCTATAGAAGATGTCAAAAAATGAACAAGTCCTTCAACATTCCAATTTAAGGTTGCTTGTGGGGAAGCAACATGGGGAAGGGGAGACTGTAATGTCCCCTGAATAAAGTTTCAATGAAATATGAATAAACAATATTAATTATTTAATATTAGTTAAATATGTAATAAACTAATATTAAATAATTAATTATAATAAATCATGCTAATTATTTAGATATTGTTAATCCTAACCGGTTACTGAGAGGGGTGGTGAATCAATAAATACAATTTCTACTTCAATTTATCCTTCTATATATATATTCTTGCAAATTTAAAAGAATATAACAACATTCATAAACAGAAATTGAAATGCACAGGTCAACACAACATATATATGTGGAAACCCTCGGTTAGAAGGAGAAAACCACGGTGGGACAGAACCCACAACTTTACTACTGCAGTAATAAAGATGCCCTATTAGAGGCTTACAAAGCACTGGTAAGAGTGCTACCCGGTTAAGGGATTTGGTAGAAGACCTGTTAGGATCTTGACCCTGTTAGGAGTCGCTTTGTCAGAGGACTTTCAACACCAATAAAGATGTTACTCGGTAAAGGAATTTATACAAAGAACCTGTTAGGGTTCACCCTAATTAAGGGATTTGAATATGCTTCACAATCTAAAGCAATGATCTTATGATGACACTTTCTGTCTAATCCGATCATACCTGTTACCCTTTGCCTTGCTTGGTTGTTGAACCTTTCTCTGTCCTTTACCTCTCGTGAATGTAACTCCTCTTAGAAGATTCTACTCTCCTACTCTTGATATTCAACAACAATCCTTTCATGTCCCATGACCTATATTTACAAGAGATCAATCTTATAAAAATTACATCTCATACATCTGCCAAGCTGTAAACTCTCTCATAAATCACGCATGCAAAACCCTTGAATAAAAAGCTTGCAAACTGATCTTGATTTTACCTTGAAACACTCGTAGATAAAACAAAGTTAACTCCAGTTACACTGAAAAAGCCAACTCCAGTTTTACTGAAAGCGCTCCTTATAATCCGGTTCGAATTATCATGCACTTAACCGGTAAAGAGCTTGTACCCGATTAGTCATATGTTCCCTATATGTTTCCTATGACCGGTAGGAATAACCTAGACCGATATAAGCGTGACTGATTAAAGTACACGGCTTCTTTGTTTAGTCTACCGGTTCATAATTATGAGTACCAGTGTGATGTACCGGTGCTCCGATGGGTTCCAGTGGGATTGATGTTTGCTATGACTTCACCAATGACAACTAAGTTATGTCAACAATCTTCCCCTTTGGCATTGGTGGCAAAACATATCAATACATCACCTGTAGACTTCTTCTGTTGATCTCCTTGTCTACTTGTAACACACACTGTCTGTTATCTCCCCTTTTTTCTTGCAACTCTTACATCTGAGTTGATCTTCCCTGTATCTGAGATCTTCTTCCTTCTCAGTTTCTGATCTTCTTCCCCTAGCCTCCACGGGTCAAAGGATTGTTACGTCTTAAATGTTTTCATATCATAATTGTAACTTATTGAAGATATCCTTATAAATTTTCTTTGCAGAATTAAGGAATGGCTTCCATATACCTGTTACATGATCCAAGTTCTTCTTTGCTGCTTGCAGTGAGACAATTATGTTTTCCATGTCTTCCATTGTTTTGTAATCAGGTTCCTTGATCAATCTATCTGCATCGGTTGCTGTTGTCTGCATTAGATCAAAAGTTGGGGCTAGGAACAACTGGAATCCAATAAGATCTTGAATTCTTTTTGTCTTTTCTTCAGATTCCTTTCTTAGGATGAGAGCTAGACTTGTCAACTCTCGGTTGTACTCAATTGCAGAAGAGTTCTTTGCATCAAACTTAGATGACAGAACCTTTATCTCTTATGTAGTCTTCATTGTTGTCTGAGTTATATCTTGGACAAAGTCTTCAAAGTTTGAAGTCCTTGTTATCAATCTTCCTGCATCTTGTATCTGTTGCATTAGCTCCCCAATGCTTGTAGATACGATGATCTTCAGGTCTTCAACCTATTTGTGAAGAATTTCAACTCGCTTTTTTCTCATAGTGATCAATTGCAATTGTCTCCGGGTTGGTCACATCTTCCCCAATTGCTTGTGCAAGAATCTCCAATTGATCTATAACAGGTTCATCCTCATCTATATTTGTATCCAATAGAAAATTGTACATGATGTTTCTTACACTAGAGAGAACCTTATCTTGTTTTCTCTTAGTGAGCTCTTTTAGTTGTCTCGTTGACATCTTGTTTATGTCAACCACTATTTCACTAACTTTACTTTTCTTTGCTTCAGAATCTGTTGCAAAATTTAGTTTTCTCTTCAATGAAGATGTACTAGGAACATCTACCGGTTCCTCTTGTTTATTCTCCTGTGCAAGTTGTTCTTCTGCAGGCTCCTCTTGTTCTCTATTAACAGGTAACTCTTGTTGTTGAGGTATCTCCTCTTGTCGTACCTCCTGTTCTTGGTGTACTTCCCCTTCTGGTTGTACTTCTTCCTCCAAATGGACTTCCTCTTCTGGTGGTTTCTCTGTTTGTTGCTCCTCAGCAACCTGTTGTTCATTTATAGCAGTTTCCTCTTTATCTGTTCCTTTTTTAGTAGTCATCTTTTCTGATGACTCTCCCTGTACTAGATCTTCTGGTTGAACTTGTTTGCCCAGATTTACCTGTTCATTGGATGTGAACGGTTCAGGTGGAACTTCTTTCTCACCGGTTGAAGATTGTTCACAAGCTGTGAACTGTACCGGTGGTACCAATACTCTTTCAGGTTCATCTTGAGAGATGTCTTGTGGACCTGTTGTCTTTAGAGAACTGACGTCATATTTCTGCCAGAATTCTTGTGTATCTTCATATACATCTTTTTCCAGTCCGTTAATAATTTTTGCAACCCAATTCTTTGTGTCCAAATTTAGTGACAGTGCTTCCATCAGAAGTTTAGTTGCCTCTTCACTAAGACCTAGTCTAACTTGTGTCAAAGTCTCCCTTATAATCTTATTATTTGATGCTAAACCGGTTCTCCATTTAGCCATTATCCTTTGATTCAATTCAGGAGGAAATTGAGCCCTATAATCTCTAGGACTTTTGTTGAAATCTAAAAAAGTTTCCAATAGAGCAATCTCTATTTTCTGCTTATCCTCTTCTACTAAAACACTAAACCATTTAGCTGCGTTTGACACTTCACCAAAATCCATAACTTCATCAACTATATTAGCTACAGTCAAAGTTTGTGCCTTACCTTTGACTAGGGAAGCTAGTAGGGTTGGTGGAGTTAGATCACCAACTTTGTCTTCAGTGATATCAACAATGACCGGTTTTGTTGAAATCTTTGCCTTGACCGGGGTCTCAACTCCCAGTATGCCTTTTCCCTTTCCAGTGTCAATCACCAGTGGCTCTATTGTCTTCTAGCATTCTGTCTCTACTTGTTGTTGTTGAAGAAGATTCGTCCATATAGAAACTCCTTCCTCGTGCACTTTGTCCACTTCTCCAATCAGCACCTAACTTATTCTCTTTCTTATCATAAAACTCTGTTTATGCAGGTCAGCTTGTTGGGTTGCCTCTTCCAGAGTAAGATGATTTTGAACTTCAAGTAGAGCCTTTATCCTCAGCTCTCTTTCTTTATCTATCGAAGACTTCCATCTTCCTTCTATTATCTCCAATAGATCATCAAGTATTATTTTGTGAAGTTCAGTGGGAGCATGATTGAACTTGTAGAGACAATAAACTACAGCTTCTTATATTTTTCTCTTATCTTCTTCATTACTCACTTGATATCTCCTTCCAACTATTCCCAATCCACCTTTCTCCTTTATTCCTTCAACCACTTCATCAATGGTTGGTTTCCTTCCTCTTGGTGCATCCTCTTTCACCGGTTTCCCAATCTTTCTCTTTTTGTGAAGAGTAGTTGTCTCTTTAGTTTCTATTTCTTCCAGTTCTTCCCCTTGTGCACTGGACGCCTGTTGTGTCCTTTCTCTTTGAACCTTGGGTTCTTCTGCTACGTTCTCTTTTTCCTAGGTGTAGGAGTTAACTTGACAGATAGACTTTGTAGCCGATAACTGTTGATGCAAACCGAATGCCCTCGTCTTCGATGTCGTTTACAGTCATCAACGGACTATCACACCTTGATTTTGTCAGTCGTGTGACTTCTGCATTGGCTATTGTTCTTAGGGTAAGAGCTTCCCCTTTATCATTATACCCAGTAACCCTTCGCAAATCTTCTTTGGTTATCAGTGCGACTCCGCCTTTTGCAAGCCACATTCCTAGTTCGTGAACCCTACTCAGAACCAGTCTTATCCAATCCAGTCGAAACACAGTTGGATATCTTACTCCATTAATCAAACCTCAAGTTTCAAGCTTCGCATACTTGGCTTGAAGCTTTCCGTCCTCGCAAAGTGAAAGATATTCACTTTGGATGAACGTTTCACCCAGTTCTTCCTGTTTGGAGTGGATGAACGTCATTATAACTTCAGTCAACAAAACTCCTTCAGGCACCGACGATAGAGCCCCCACCATATCGTTCTCTCAGTTTTGAACTGTCATTATATCGTAAACTGGTCTATCAAATTGGTTACGTCCAATTAGGTTAACCATTGAAGATGACGATGCCATCGTATCCGACCGGTTTACACAAAGAGTTCTTGATAGGATTTACGGAGTTCACTTAGCAAAGAACGTAAATCAAAGCAAGACAAGACTACTCAAGCTTAAGAAATCAAAAATCACAATTCGCAATCTAAAGTGAAATGAGTAATCATCCTTCCCTTAAATAGACTTAGGTCATAACGGTAATTAACAAGCGGTAACAATTGTTAACGGCTATAGCATTAATTACCCTTACCCAATCTTTCCTACGACAACCGGTTCTTATACTTTTACCTGTTAATCAATCCTTGGTTGTAATGTCAGCACTTACTTGTACGGTATACCTGATATATAGGTCACTTCTTCCCGATTGCACTTCTTGATTGTGTGAGATCACAACTCACCAGTTCCATTGGGAACAGTAGACAGACTACCGATTCCCTTTAAGCCCTTAGGCTCAATTTGTTGAAAAGATATACCATCAACAGATGATGACCTTACCTCCGTTTTCTCCTCAATGGAGCTCTTTGTTTCCTTTTTGAACCAAATCTTCTTGATTTTCCTTTCAGTCTCTTTTACCTTGTTATCCTTTTGGTTAGGAGTCAAGTTCTTCTTGACTGGTTTAGCAAGTCCTTTTTTCTTGTTGAATGGCAAGTTCATGCACTCTTTGGCCAGATGTCTAACCTTGTTACAGTTGTAACAAGCCATTCCGGTTGCCCTCCATGGATGGACCCTATTCTTTGGTGAGTGACATCGAGAGTTGCTATGGCCTGATGGTCCATAGCTAGCACAGTTGGTTGTGCTCCGGTTTATATTCCTATTATGGAATACCGGTCTCGATGGGGATTTGAATGCCATGGTTTTGGACCTGCATTCTTCAGCCTTGTGTCCAAACTTGTTGCATGTATAACAGTAACCTTTGAAATTTCCCCTACTTCCGCTGGACACACTGTGGGAGCGAGACCTACATTCAAAGGTCCTGTGACCATACTTGTAATAGTTGCTGCAGTAATTGTTAGAAGTGAATGGTTTCACCGGTGCGTTTCTGCAGTCATTTGTTTTATGACCTGGTTTACCACAATGATTGCACGAGGTCTTGAAGGTCTTTTTACCTTTTTCTTCTGTCGGTTTCTTTTTTTCCTTCTTGCCCTACTTGACTTTAGAGGACTCACCGGTTTCTTTGTTGCTTTGACTGATGTATCCAAGTCCTGTGGGATCCTTGTGCTTTCTTTGAGCCCTCAATTGCTCATCAAGTTTTTCTGAGCTTTCATTATACCTTCTAAGTGTCTCATTTCTCTCTTCAAGAGTTTTCATTTGTTCCTTTAGTTGATACAATTCAATAGCTCACCTTTTGCATGCATCATCTTTATCATGCAAGTTCTTATGCATAATTACATTCTCTTGAGTTATGATTTGCATGTCTTCTTGAAGTTGTAATACAAGAACATCACTTTCTCTTACCGCATGTTCTGCCAGATTTCTTGTTCTTTCAGAGGTCACGAGAGATTTTACGGCACTGTTCCTTTCATCTTCATCTTTTCTTTTGTCTTCAATGATTTCAGTCATTCTCGGAGCATTACTTTCCTACTCCCTTTTCAGATTGGAGATCTGATCGATTAGATTCTGATTTTTCTCCATAAGATCAGAGACTGCCTCTTCTGCTTCATCAAATCCACTTTGCCCAGAGAGTTCCTCAATTGTTTCATTGCTTTCACTCAGTTGTAGAGCCAGCTCTTTTCTCTTTGCAAGAGATCTCCTCAATCTATTCTCAAGAGAGGCAATTATGTCATTGGCTTCCTCAAGCTGCTTTTGATACCTGTAACCCTCCATGATTTTTACTCAAGCGGTTAAGCTTTATAATTTTGAGAACCTAATGCTTTGATACCAATTGTGAATCCTAATCGATTACTGAGAGGGGGGGTGAATCAGTAAATACAATTTCTACTTCAATGTATCCTTATAAATATATATATATATATATATATTCTTGCAAATTTAAAAGAATATAACATTCATAAACAAAAATTGAAATGCATAAGTCAACATAGCATATATACGTGGAAACCCTCGATTAAAAGGAGAAAACCACAGTGGGACAGAACCCACAACTTTACTACTGCAATAATAAAGATGCCCTATTAGAGGCTTACAAAGCACTGGTAAGAGTGCTACCCGGTTCAGGGATTTGGTAGAAGACCTATTAGGATCTTGACCCTGTTAGGAATCTCCTTGTCAGAGGACTTTCAACACCAATTAAGATGTTACCCGATAAAAAAATTTATACAAAGAACCTGTTAGGGCTCACCCTAATTAAGGGATTTGAATATGCTTCACAATCTAAAGCAATGATCTTATGATGACACTTTCTGTCTAATCAGATCATACCTATTACCCTTTGCCCTGCTTAGTTGTTGAACCTTTCTCTGTCCTTCACCTCTCGTGACTGTAACTCCTCGCAGAAGATTCTGCTCTCTTGCTCTTGATATTCAACAACACTCCTTTCATATCCTATGACCTGTATTTATAAGAGATCAATCTTATAAAAATTAAATCTCATAGATCTACCAAGCTGTAAACTCTCTCATAAATCACGCATGCAAAACCCTTGAATAAAAAGCTTGGAAACTAATCTTGAGTTTACCTTGAAACACTCACAGATAAAACAAAGCTAACTCCAGTTACACTGAAAAAGCCAACTCCAGTTTTACTGAAAGCGCTCCTTATAATCCGATTCGGATTATCATGCACTTAACCGGTAAAGAGCTTGTACCCGGTTAGTCATCTATTCCCTGTAACCTATGTAGGTTCAGGGAAGTTCTACGGGTATTTCCTTTATTAAATTTGGCATCATTCAGATTGGGAAACAGGGATGCATTTTATGAATTTTATTAGAATTTATCATAGTGAGAGCCAAGAATCCTTTTGCCAATGAGAGATCTGGCCTATTGGAGAAATGACGTGGTGAGGTGGCAATGGGTTGCAGCTATGAGTTTGGATTCTAAAGGAACTTATGGCTTGATTGTCGTCCTGAACCAAGGAAGGAGAAACCAGTTTGTGTCGTAAGTTTCAGTCTATTTCCCGTGAAGAGTCTTTTGTATTCAAACGAAGCCACAAAGTTCCTAATTCTCAGATAACTTCACGTGCCACAAGCTGCTTGCTAGTTTGGGGAAATAAAAGGTGGTAAGTTGACGATTCTGGGCCGTAGCCATGTGTCATTGCATCCTTATCAAAGGGAAGGAGGCAACATAAGTCATTGGATACGTAGAAGATGTCAGGGAACACATTTGTGGAGTTATCGAGACCTTCCTGCATTGTCTTATACGGGCTGATACACAATGCCAATGACATATTTATGAAACGTAGAACAGTTAAAGGATTGACTGGGAGTGTCCAGCAAAGATTAACAAGAGCAGGAGAGTACACATCTCATGCCAGCCAAGCAGCACTGGGTCTAACAGCACGGTGGTTGTCTTCCCACTGGTGATGCTAACGTGGCTGGAGACACCAACAAATGCAGTTCCAGCGTGGCTCAAGGATACTGAAGGACGATTTTTGAAGACTTCTGTATATGGCCAATCCTTATTAGGTGCACAGTAATTCTCTACAACACTTAGTAGATGTATATTCTGAATTGGTGTTCTAAAATAAACCTGTGAAATGTATTCTGAAATAAACCTATGAAATGTATCCGAGTTCAGCAAATATTTATGAATGAATTTGTGGAATTTCTAAATTTCTGAAAAAATAAACTGATTTCCGTCAAACATATGTTGTTCTGCAAATAAAAAAACATTGTGGGGTTTTACAAAGGATAAATTGGTGTTGCGTAGGGACACAGAGTAAATCCACACAATGTAGGTGAATCCCAAGACGGGATAGGGACAGGGTCCTAAAGCCTTGAGGGAGCCTACTTGTAGGGGACATTGCAATTTCCCAATAAATGTTACAATTTCCCTTACAAAACCACCTTCCCACTTAATGGGATTAATGAGATACTTAGAGAATTAGCTAAGCATATATCATTATCATTACTTATATATATTTCTGATTTTATTATTATTAATACATATATATAAATAATTATAATACGTATACATATAGAAGTCTGATATATATATATATATATAGACACAAATGATATGTATAAACTTCCTTAATGATTTTATGTCAATGCTGAACATATTTCATCAATTCTGATTCTGGAATTCTTTGTAATGATAATACCAAATATATTATATATTCACTTGATCCATCCTTTTACTTCTCTTCCCCCAATGCCTCTAAGGGAATGAAGGAACTGCCTTTATATATTATCTAATGTGAACAACAGGCTGTAATGATTGAGACATACCTCATGTCTTTTGATCACTACCTTCTCGTACCTTTCCATAATCTTATTCTCATCACTGTCTGCGTATATTCCATCACTACTATCTCTTAATGAATTTCATTAGAAACATATTGACAATCTTTGATGTAATCAGCTACCATATAGAGTCGACTATAATGATAGTATCTTCTTTGGCCATATTGCAACCGCTGATACCATTCTAGTGGCTTCTGCTTCTATATGTGAATCGCTCTTCTCATTTGGAACCGCTGGCAGTTTAAAGTTAAACACAATATAGTTGCTGCAATATGAATTCATAGTTTACTATACTTGTTTATTGTTGTCTTTTGTCGTCGTTCAAAACCTTAGATTGATATTTATATTGCCGACAGGTTCCTCAAGATCTACATATTTGATTGCTGCTGTTATTAACTTTGCCTAATTGTACCTGAAAATTTGTTGTAAGAAAGAATTGTGTATTCTAAAATTAGAGAATACGATGAAACAAGAACACCTATCCTCAAAAAAGAGAGTATGGTGAATGTAACGCCCTTGTAATGTCCCCAATTTTAATAAAATTATTGTATTTGGGTCCCGATCGATTTAGTTTATCTCAGGCCCATTTTCTTTTGTTGGCGTAGGTGTAGTTGTCGCTGTCAGCTCTTTTGTGCACTCTCGGGAGTTTTCCCGACCAGTATTTATGCTCGGCGTGTAGGTTAGTTTTGATAGGTTGAGATTTATATTTGATTTGTATTTGCGAATTCCTGTTGGGATTCTGTTGTTCGCCATTTCGGAGGTGAAAGATCCTCCTTATTTGGTTTGTGTGCAGTTTCGGTGAGATTCAACCCTCACCCTATTCTGCTTGTTTTTTCTGGTTTTCGGATTTGGCAATCAATATCTATTATTCATATTTCATCTTGCAAGTGTTTAAGTTTGATTTATGTGGTGGCAATTAAAGATTGGAACAGCTCTCATCGCTCGGCGTACTACCAACATCATTCCATACCGCTTCCATCCTTTGGCGTACTTCCAACATCATTCTGCACCACCTCCATCCCTCGGTGTACTTCCAACATCCTTCTGTACTACAACTCACTTCCTTCCCGTACTCAACCCACTTCCCTCCATACTGCAACTCACTTCCTTCACGTACTCAACACACTTCCTTCCGTACTGCAACTCACTTCCTTCCGTACTCAACACACTTCCTTTTGTACTGCAACCCACTTCCTTCCGTACTCCAACTCACTTCTTTCCGTACCGCAACTCACTTCCTTCCGTACTCCAACTCACTTCCTTCCGTACCACAACTCACTTCCTTCCGTACCACAACACACTTCCTTCCGTACTCAACTCACTTCCTTTCGTACTACAACCCACTTCCTTCCATACTCCAACACACTTCCTTCCGTACTCAACACACTTCCTTCTGTACTACAACCCATTTCCTTCTGTACTCAACACACTTCCTTCCGTACTACAACCCACTTCCTTTCGTACTCCAACACACTTCCTTCCCGTACTCAACACACTCCCTTCCGTACTGCAACCCACTTCCTTTCGTACCGCAACACACTTCCTTCCATACTCAACACACTTCCTTCCATACTACAACTCACTTCCTTCTGTACTGCAACTCACTTCCTTCCGTACTCAACACACTTCCTTTCCGTACTGCAACTCACTTCCTTCCGTACTCCACACACTTCCTTCCTTCTGTAATACAACCTCCATCTGTATTGCCTCTTCATACGACATGCAAACTTACCTTCATACTTCCAAGCTTCCATACCGTACAACATCCAGCTTCCCATCTGTACGGTCTTGACTTTTGTACTACTCTTCCTCACCGTACAACCCTCATACTTAGTACATCGTACGGCCTCAACACAACCATACGGCCTTCTCCACTAACTTCGTACTACCTGTAGCTTCTTAGTACGGCCTTCTACCTGATTCCATTCCCTCCTCGCGGATTGGTTGGATCGTGCCTAGTTGCGTGGTCGGGAACATTACAGCCCTGTCAATTAGCTTATGTCAAAATCCCAATGGTTCTACCTGTGATTCACTATCACCGGAATGTATTGATTTTGCAAAGTTTTATGTTTCTTTTGTGTTCTTTTCCAGAATATTTGTTTTTTTTAGTTTTTTGACAATATATGGAATTCAAAATAATAATGCTTTGAAATAGGCTAATTACTATGCAACTATTCACTAGCAACTATATTCATATTTTCCAAAAGAAATATTTACAATGACAAATGCAATGCAATTGGAATGTATTTGAAACATATTATGAGGAACCTGGTAATAGATCGCATGCATATATAAACATTCCAAATTGTATCACAGCCGTGTGGTAATGATCACATATTGTCTCTAAGGCTCGCAAACTCTAAATGAAGGCACCAAACAGAAAAAACATGCCTCGTAGAATTCAAACGCTGCCCAATATAATCAAATGCAGCCTCTAGAATGACTGCCACTGCTCTATAAATAAATGGCAAATATCTAAACCCCAAACGCAGACCTCTAAAAAGGCTGTGATCTGCACAAAATACTGTCCTCTTCCCTTGTTAATATAACTGAGATCGATTGGGCCCTATCTCTTGTTGTTTCTTGCAACTTTGAAACCTTCTTGGCCTCTGTATGAAGCCAAAGCACTTGCACAATTCACAGGTATCTCGCAACCAATTCAAAGTGCTATAACAGTGAATAATTTACAATTCCTCAAGCTGATAATCTGAAACCCTTGTTTCAATTCCCTCTCCAAACCAACAAAAGCAAATACACAAGCCATGAATCAATTCATTTTCCTCATGTGAAGGCTTTTTTATAACTCTCAATAGAAATCGACCAGCTAGCTTCAAATTCACACTTCACATAACTTAAAACACCACTTAGCCTTTTGAATGTATATTTGCTTTTGGATGTAAAAGCTTTTGAAATATTTGAAATATAATATATAATTATATTCCTTCCATAACTAGGCGCCAATAATTAACTTATGAAATAACCATTTATTGCACTTTGACAACACTTTATAATAAGCTTAAAATTAATTACTAATTAAGTATAACTAAATTAATTATTAATTAAGTATAACTAAACTAATAAGTATAAAACAAATAACTAGCTTATTAATTCCTCCTAATGATCAACACCAATTTCAGGTGTTCACTGCCTAAACCTGATGCCTAGGTACCCTGCCACAAATAGCAACTGGCCACAACTGACTTGCTATAAATAGTAAGTCTCAAAATGAAAGCTTTGTCGATGTCCCCACAACTCCACATTGATACCAAACAGTTCAGATGCCCTGTTAAATACAGTAACCCTAACTTTCTGATGATCCCAACCGGTGCTAAGAGGGGAGGGGTGAATCAGCACCCACTAAAACTTAAGTAAAACAATCTGATATAATCTAACTAAAACTGTAAGCAGAATGAATTCTATCATAGAAATAGCTATCACACAATCAAGCAGTAAACAACACTAGACTTATCACGTGGAAACCCAAATTGGGAGAAAACCATGGTGTGAGGAAACCTCACAAATTTTGCACTCTTCTAAAGTGCACCCTGTAAGGAGCATTCCCTGTTAAAGGATTGCAAACGCACTGTTAGATGCGACCCGGTTAAGGGATTTAGGAAATAAGGCCTGTTAGAACCTGCCTGGTTAGAGGACTTAAAACATCTACACAGATGTCACCCGGTTAAGGGATTTAATACAAGGGACCTGTTAATGTCCACCCAAAATACTGGGATTTTGCTATTGTAGTGGTCAAAGAGCAATAGAGGGTTTGATCTTTTAGAAATGGCTTTGCTGAGCCTGATAAGATTGTTGTGCTTCTCAATTGAGAATCATCACCAGTCACCGCAGGTATGTTCTCCTTGGTGGTTGTGCTTTCTTGCACACTCTTCTTTTCTTCTTCTTATCTTCACCTTTTCGTAGCTTCTTTCAGCTTACAGGTTCACTCTTTTTCTTTGGCAGAATGAAGGCAAACAATATTCTTCACAGGCTAAAGAATATATAATCTTCTTTACCTTTCTGCTTTTTACATGCACGGCCTGTTTAAAGATCTCCTTCGGATCCATCACCCAGTGGAGTCTCAGTTCACTGAGGAAACATCCAATGCATGCCATGTGCTTTTTTTGCTTTATGAAGGTTTTGACAAAGGCGTGCCAAAATTGTTCCTTCACTAGAGATTTCTACATGTTTTAATGC
Organism: Chamaecyparis obtusa; assembly: GCA_027943335.1. Taxonomy (NCBI): domain Eukaryota; kingdom Viridiplantae; phylum Streptophyta; class Pinopsida; order Cupressales; family Cupressaceae; genus Chamaecyparis; species Chamaecyparis obtusa. Next base: position 736,029 of record BSBK01001326.1, on the reverse strand, counting down.
CACAAACTTTGGCATTAAAACCTTCAATTGCACCTTGCACCGATCTTCTTGATAACACAGTCATCCGGATTTTGTGCAACAAATCCCGGTCAAAGAGTCACACAAGTGTTTGTCGACTGCTTTCCCCGGTTCATCAATCTTGATGATATCTTTGCTGATCGGTTTATGACCTTAGGTTGTGCACAGGTAAAAACCTTCACCTGTCACCATTCTTTTCTCTGTCTGTACCAGTGAAATCCTTGGTTTTGGTTATACATTTTATCGGTCATAGTACCGAAACCTTGATTATCGGTTGCGCCTTCCTTGGTTACCTATTACTCTAATGATCAGTTAGAGCTTTAATAGTAACCGAGATAGTGCCTCTTCCTGCTCACTACATGTTACAGATCTCCAAACCAATTCCAAACCAGTCTCTCCTTGCGCTTATTATTGTCAGTTGTACCTGACCTGTCCTTGGTTCCTCACTGAACACTGGGCATCCCTTAGTCATAAATGACAACACCTCTTTGCCAATCAATGACAATACCTCTTTACCATTTACCATGTACCGGTTGCATCCTTACCGGTTAATGCCAACAGTTTCTCAAAATAGTCACTTACTATAAATAGTAAGTGTGCCAATCTGACTCAAACGAAGAGCAATCCTGAATATCTCTATCCTTTGAAATGGGAATTGACCTCTTGTTTTGCCAATTGAGACCCTTTAACCATCTGACTTAGCCTACGAGGATCATTGATAAGCTAATCCAAACCACAAACCATGTCATCTCAAAAGGGGACATTACAGCTTAGTGTACATAATCATACATTTTAGTTTAGTATTAGTTGTTTTCAGTAACAATAGATAAGGGGAGTCTTCCCTTAATTGGGAGGTACTGTGTCCCACATGTTGTGATTGAAACCACTATTTTGCAATTGATCCTTCAAACTGTTGGTTGCAAAATATCATCCCAACACAATCATATTTTTAACTTAATGCATCACCAATTGAATCTCCAGACTGTATTTGTCAACAGCGTAGTGATCGTTGCTCATGAGGGATTCGGTCCTCACAAACCCTTGAAGATGAACTCTCCAAACAATTCATACATTATCAATCGAATCCAACATACTAAAAATGAACTCTTAAGATTCTTTTATAACACCCGCAGGAGAGCTCGCGCACTTCACTAGCCAATGTGGGATGAATAGAAATACTTCTTTTTGTATTTTTAAGTCTCCAAGTATTTTATTAAAGGGGAACATTTAGTATTTAAATAACTTCCTTTTAACTTTAGTCCCTATATCAATAAAGTTAAATATTTTAATTTAACTTTATAACTTAACTTTATTGATAGATTGATAAATAATACTAATTGATTATTAAAATCTCCAATCAATATTAAACCTCCACCGATGACATGATACCAACAATGACCCACTAAAAGATACTAAACTGACCCAATTGACTTACTAGAAATAGTAAGTGTCCAAAAACCATACCAAAACACCTTGGATTTGCCTGCAACTGCAACTGTCTAGGCCAAAAGTCCACAAGATCCCTTAAATGTCATGGTTATCCTATGGGACCATGGAGAAATAGGCTAACAACCTTATATTTCATGTGCTACAAAGGGGACATTATAGTTTTAAAAAAGTGTCTGAATTTTTGCAAGATTGCTAATGAGAACAATGAAGATAAATCTGCACCTCGAACAATTGACCAAAAAATAAATACCATAATTTGCCTTATGTAAAGAGTAATACTAAAGGAAGTCCCCATATGTTATTTTTGATAAATAGGATCCCTTTCCATTAAACAGAGAAACAAATAGGATCTATTAAAGAATCATCATGATGAAAGAACAATCAAAACAAATAATTAACTAGTCAAAAATAGCAAATACATGGTCATTCCTATCCTATAGTACTTGGCATATTTAAGTAAGACGCAAGTGGTATATGCTTAATTGCTTATTGATTGTACCTGTTTTCATCTAGAATATATGTTTTCCCTACTGCTATTATTAGCAGAAAAGGTCATTACAATACATACCGTGCGCATAACATAAAGGTAAAATGGCAAGATAGCTATCCTCCCAGACTCATCCTTCTCAAACTTCATAAAATTTGATGGACAGAAAAAACGCCGACATTTTGGACCAACTTGATCTACACACATAGATGCTATCTGGCAAAAATCTTCATAGTTCATCTGCATCCAAACAAAAAATAGCAAAGGATAATATTAGAATTAACAGACATTTTTCTATAAACTGCATGTAGCTAAATCATATTCACTAGAAAAACACTATCTCCCAACGTATATGCAGTATGAAAAAAAAAAGTAATCTATGAAGCAATCACACTAGGGAAGAATGAACAATCAGGAATGCATGCTGGCAAAAGTTCCCAATGAAACTAAGATAAACTGTTATATATTATGACGTCAAATAGAGCTTCTTAGTTTGATACAAGCTATTTATGGCTTAATCACTTTCATAGCCAGAACATGAATTAAAACAAGGCCATGTACGCAGTTAATGTGTTTGTATACATAAGGCCTACATGCATCAGATGGATTAGTAATCTACCGAAAACTTGCAGAGAAAATACTAGCCTAGCGCAATCAAGAGGAGTCAATCATAAGCATCATTTTTAAGAACTTCATTTTGTCAACAAGTGAGCTACAAAAGCATCGTCAATTCTTTCTACTTTATACTTGAGTAAAACTCAACCAACAATTTGTTTTTCTAATATAGTCTCTAAAATGTAGACACAATGACATGGCTTCAGAGAAAACACTCAAAACACTTCTATGAGAATGAATATGTGAGCACTACATCATTTTATTTCCCAACAATATTTTCCATATTGAATTGTTGTAGGTTCCTTGGATGATGTGTTTTCTTTAACTGCAATGCCTCATGTCTACTAATTTGGAAGGAGATCAGGAGAACTAAATACCCAGGCAACCTCACCTTACATTCCAAATGTATAATGCTGCTTCACTAGAGGAGCCAGATCTTTTGCTACAGATTATTATTATTAAGGCAATGCAACCTGTTTTAGGAATATTGTGGGAGTGCTGTGAAGAATTAGATCTATGAAATGAATGTCTGACCATAAACAACCCTGTTAGATATAAAATCCATTGACAAACTCCCAAAAAAAGAGAGCACAAAAAATGGATTCAATCACTCGTATAACAAATATGCTCAATTCAAACTACATGAAAAAGAACTAATGCAAACGAACCTTTTCAGCTCCAGTTGAATCGTCGATGACACAATTTTCTCGCAAGCATACCCACATGGCGTCTAAATCATCTGCATTTAATAGTAAATCTGATTGCTTCTGCAAACAAAACATAAAGGATGTATGTAAATGACACTAACATTATTTACATTATATGATGAAATGCAAATTCATATTTTCTGGCATAACTTTAACCATTATAGTGTGCATTTAATCCATTCTAGAACAATCCCTAATATGCACAGATATCCATTCAAAACCATTTCACAATGCACATATTTGTCTCACATTCACTATATACTTATAACTTCCACTATCTTTTACAAACAGCATCTAAAAGCCTACTCAAAATTTTATCAATTGTGAAGCTTCATATAAATGTCACCATTTTAGTAACTCTTCATTCTAGCAATACTAATAAAGTTACAAAACTGAACATAAAATACTACCAGAAATGGTAAATAGAGAAGTCGGGATAATAATACCTTTAAAAATCTGAACTTTGCCAATCTTTGAACCCTAGATGCAATAGATCCCTCAGAAGGTTTCTGCAATTCATGAAAACCAAATGCCATGACCAGGTAGCTTTTACAACATAGTAAGAAATATGAAATCAAGTTCAAAGTAATGGGCAAGACATGGATACGTAGCCAAAATTGGGAGTTGCAAAGTAGTACACAATAAAGTGTCCTCACAAGCATCTAACAACTACCCTGTGAAGTATCAAACACTTATTATGCTTGCCTTTCTGTAGAAGCTTGGAATTGTCCCAGTATTTGCAGTCCTCTGTTGTCGCTCTTTGAAAAGTTCAAGAAGAATCCTTTTTGTTTCCAGTTCTGCCAAAATACAAGCACCATTCCCATCCAGGGTTAGAAATTTCAACATAAATCTATCCATAAAAATTGAATGATTAAGATTGCATTCGTATCTTCAAATTACTCTTTCAAAAAAGTGTGAATCACAAGAAGAACGAGAGAAGCTCGAAATAGTGGAGAGAACTTCTGTTTGCACTGAAAACAGCAAGTTGTTTTTTTCTTTCTAATTAGGTTCACAATACCTAGAAATAAACTTCCCTACTTTTACCTTATCTTTGGATGAACACTATCACATGCTAGTCTAGCCCATACATTAAAGGCTCAAAAGTCATAGCCAGATAATAACAGGCACACAACAATACTGGGGTTATTTCCTTCAAACTGTACTAATTCTTTGTAGAAGGTTTAGAGGGTTTCTCAGGCACTTCAGCCTTTCTTATAGAAAGGTGTGTGCATATCTGCTAATAAGGTCCAAATTCTAATATAAGGGAATGATGAACTGTGATTGACTTATATTAGCTTAGAGCAGAGAAGACAAGATATGTACAATGAATACATGCTTAAAAAGAACACATGACTTACCATCAATCCATGTCAAAGGCTTGTGAGTACAGTCAAACTCGATGCCTTTCAGACAAAATATTGGTTCATGTCAAGGGATACTTTTGTCAATGGTGAATTTTAGTTTAGAAAATGGGTGATGAGTCAATATTTGGTGAAAATAGGCCATAATATTTTCCCTAAACTGATACTTATAAACAAACATAGTTGCCATTTGGCATTACTGATATAGGTTTATTAGACTGAATACTCACCAATTGACATTCTTTTTTTTATAATATTATACGTACATGAGAGGTCAGTAATTCAGAGTGCCTATGTAATATCCATATGTATTAAGATATGGACTCTAGAAAGGTGAAGATAAAGAGATACCTACTTAAGGGCATCTCATTAGTTCAATAATCTCCCACTTTAATTAGAACTTCTAGATCACAAGGTTCTATGGCTTTGGTTGAAACTTTGGAATGACATAGATAGCCTAGAAGTTCAGCTAGGTACCTGCTCTTAAGGCTATGATCTTGGTCTGCACAAAATCCTCAACTCTGGGTCTTCCATTTCTGCACACATGCATTACTTTACAAAAAATCTGTGTCCCCTTAAGAGGAAAACAAGAAAACCATGGTTATATATATTGTATTTCTCAGAGGCGGAGATGAATTCATCTTATTCTCCTAGAAATGAAACATGGATCAGGGTAAAAATATACATATCAAGCCTCAAGTCACGGCTCAAAAATGTTGACATCACCAGCATGGGCGATGAAATTGGTTTTGTACAAGTGAGAAAACAACAATAATGAACTCCAACATTTATGGCCAGTGATGTCAACCGTAATTGGTCAATATAGGCCTAATTAGCATGGATGGATCAATGGATCTAGAAGTGAGAAGGGAGGAAAAGAGCATAAATTAATGAATAATAAAGTGTCACAACTCTCACCATAGGATCATCATTACAATTCTTACAAGTTTAATTATTTCTTTGCTAAGGCATGAGATAAGTTACTTGTGCAAAAAATAGATTAGAATTCTTTTGTTTATCTTGCTAGCACCAGTTAAATTAATTTGAATCTGGAGATTTCAAATTTCATTTTTCTAAATCTATTATCAACACCACCTATTTAAATGTGTAATGAAACAAATCATCATTTTCCTTAAATTTTAGCTATCATAGTCATTAGAAAGATCTTTATTTCCACAAGTAGTAATATATTTACAATTAAAATTGCTTTAATTTTATTCGATTTATATTTTATCGAAAACAGTTAGTAATATTTAATACCACTCAGATAAATATTTATTATATTAAAACTAAATATGTATAGAATAAATAATCAATTAAAATAACATATATAAAATAAGTGATTATTAAATAACATAAGTAAATAATATATGTATAAGAAATAAATAATGAATAACATATATATATATATATATTGGAATAACATAAATATAAACCAAATTATGCTCAATCTTTTATCCGGTATGAAGTTCTTGAAATACTAATCGACTCCCTTATATTAAACATCATAACTTTTATAGAAGCCAAAAAACAAAACATGAGAGCAGGGCATTGGAGAATTATGCATCTGCATTTGAGAGGAGCAAAAACGTAACAGGTGTGGCATGGCGTGAGAAGGAAGAACATGTGCAGATTTGAGCCTACGTGGGAAGCTTAAAATAGGGAAAATCAGATTCAAGATAATCCAAAAACACATCTGTACGAAGTGACCGCCAATGTCTTTGCCGATTGGAAACAAAGATAAAAGGGCACAAATGGAGAAAGTAAGGGCATCAAATGAAGAAGTTAAAAAGGCAGGAGGGTTGTCTCACTAGGTACTTGTCTTTGTCACTCCTCCAAAAGTTGCCAGGTATGCTAGTTTCTTATTTCTGAAATCCCTTGCTCATTTTCTAAATAATTTGTGATATAGTCTATCAGATATCTGAAAACTAACGCTTTTTTGGAATAACTGCTTCAATTTATTTTGTGGTATTATCATGCTGAAACCTTACTTATTTCAAGAGGAAATTGAGGGGTCATATTTCGTTCCTTTTTTAAAAAAAAGACTTGTGCATTTTATTTCATGATGAAACCCTTGCTTGATGCACTTCATTGGAATTACTGTGTTTACATTTCAATCTTGTAGAAGTTGTTCTATTTCTTCAAGAGAAATTTACTATGGAAAAGTTCAGTTACCTAACTAAGAAATAAATTGGTAAACAACCTAGTGCTGTATATTTTTTTTTACAACATTGATAAATCTGAATATTCATGTGGATGTTGAGAGGTTTATTTCAATTCTAAAATATCATAACCAGTGCACAGTCTGAAACAAACTCGCCTATATGAGGATTCTAATTGTACAGATCTGTTATTCACAGTTAACTATGATAAGCATATAAGAGAATTCCATTTTTGTTCACAATTAGTACTTAGATCTGAGGTTATATTAATCATGTTTTTCTATTATAAAAATCTTTAAGTTTATACCAGCCACACAAATAATTCAGACTACTATAGTTAATTGGTTCCAGCATTCAAAGGGTTCCTAAATTCATAATAACATTATCAATGGTTGAATCTGCAGTTCATAATTGGCCACTTTAATAGATATTGTTTTCCTTAAGTTTGCTGCTACTTTTACCGCTGAATCCTGTTCATCATTCATTTGGGTTTCTTCAGCATCTCAACTTGCACACATTTAAGAAAATTGCATAATTCGTAAGGTTGTTCAGTTGGGAATATGACAAAATTTGGAAGTTCTATAGCGTATCAACCGTCAAATGTGTGTTGAGACAAATATCACTAAGAACTTCAGCATAAGCTTTATCACAGATTCCACACAAAATTAGCGTTATTGGTTTGCAAGGGCTTTATCCAATTAGATTAAAGTAATAAGAAATGTAGATTAGAGACAGCAGTATACTTCATTTTTCTGAATTTTCATATTCTAATTGCAAACAATCGTATAGCCTTTGGGCAATTTGTGGCAATTGTATACTGTGTTTTGTCACCATATGTTAATACATATTGGAAATAAATAGTGGGAGCTTAAGTCATTCTAGTTTATATAAACAATCAATGAATGAGTAACCAAGTGCCCTTAAAGACTATGGCGAACTGTGCATTGAGCGGGAAAACCAGCAATGGAGGTCAGGCTTCCTGCTTGGGTGGTTCACAGGGGATGGCAGAAGGCAAGGGCTGAGGGTTGCAGGGAAATGCCGGGGGGAAGGTCAATGGGGCTCTTGGTGCTGCTGGCAGCAAGGACAGCTCATCGGGACCGGATGTGTCTAATGGAAAAGATTCGAATGGGACCCACGGGATGGTGTTTTCCCCATTGACACAGTGGATCCTCTGGGGGGATTCACGTGTTGATATTGATATCCGCAACTCAAGCAAGGCTCACACCCCTCAGGTGAAGTGGTCTTCCATATTCGGTCATAAACCTAGCAGTAAATCCCCGTTTAGGCCTATTACCTGTAAATCAGATCGGCAGAAAAGTGAGTTTGAAATTTTTGTTCCTGACTCTCTAGTTGACCACTCTATTTCTGCTATGGAGCTTACCCTGGTTGGGAAATTTTTGGGTCTTCGACCCAACATTGAGATCATTAGATCTATGGTTTAAGGGAAATGGAAGCTAAAGGGTCAAGTTGACATTGCTACACTTCCTAGGGGTTTTTTGTCTTTTTCCTTCTCTAATAAGGAGGATCTGGACTTTGTTTTATGCGGTGGGCCATGGATGTTCGGAAGGAACTCCCTAGCAATTAAAAAATGGGGACCTAAGTTGGATATTTACGATACTTTTTTCCACTCGGCCCCCATTTGGGTTCGTTTCCCTAGTCTTCCCCTGGAATACTGGAATGAAGATGTGCTGAAAGGTCTAGCCTCCTCTTTTGGGGAGCTACTATCCATAGACCCTATGATTGCCTCTAAGTCGAGACTGATTTACGCACGGATTTGTATTAATGTCCATCAACTGACAGACCTACTAGAAAAAATAGATATTGTATCCAAACTCGGAAAATGGTCTCAAGATGTGGAATTTGAGAACCTGCCCTTTGCGTGCTTCTATTGCAAAAAACCAGGGCACTGGGCGAAGAAATGTCCAAATAAGGCAAAAAAGGATATCAAAAAGAAAGAAGCTGGAAGGAAACCGGAAAAGAAGACAGTTTGGAAACAGAAGGAACCTAAACGAGGGTTTGCTAAAAGGTAATGAGAATAATATTCTTGCACCCCCTAGTGGAGGCCTGGCATCGGATCTGTTGCCTTTTCCTTCTACCCAGGTCGCTAACGAGGAAATTCTTTCCAATGGGCTTGTGGAAGAAAACAATAACCTTTATAAGCACCCCAATGCCAATAACAATGTCCAAGAGGATAATAACCCCTTCTCACCATTAATCTAGAATGGTGAGGAGGTGGGTATTGGGAATGATCACATCCAATATTGTCTTTTCATCATTGGTTCTGATCATTTCCCTATTGTCTTTAATGTCGAGTGTGTCTCTGGGAAGAACTTTCCCTTCAGATTTGAAAAAATGTGGATGCATCACCCTAACTTTGAAGACCTTTTTAGATCTTGGTGGAATATTAAGGTGGATGGAACTACAATGTTTAGAGTGATTAAAAGATTAAGGAATACCAAAGATTGTGTTAGGAAATGGAATAGGGAGTCCTTTGGAGATATTTTTAATTCCAAAGCTAGTGTTCAGTTAGAATTAAAGGAGATTCAAGATAAAATCCAACTGGAAGGTTACTCTGGTCATTTGCTGGATATGGAGAATGAGACTCTGGTTAAGTATCATGATTTTATAGCAAAGGAAGAAACATTTTGGAGACAGATCCATTTGGCTGAAGGAAGGAGATAAGAATACTAAATTCTTCCACATGACTACCCTTAAACATAGGGCTGCTAACCGGATTTCCTCTCTTAACACTACCAATGGTAAGGTTAGCAAGGATGAAGACATCGCTAGACAAATGATGAACTATTTTTCCTCTCTTCTCTCTGTTGATCACTAGCTTAGCCTGGTTGACCAGGAGAGCTTGGTTTCATCTATCCCTATGCTGGTGACGAAAAATCAGAACAGCATCTTGGAGGCGATTCCTTCTTCTGAAATTCATAGAGTTGTTATGTCTTTTGAAGGAGATAAAGCATCGGGCCCTGATGGTTTCCCTATGTTTATTTTTTAGAAATTTTGGCATATAATTGGATCTGATGTTTCTAATGTTGTTAAGGAATTTTTTGGATCTAGAAATCTGTTGAAAGAAACTAATGCTACTTTTCTTGTTTGTTTTCCTAAGAAAGTGGGGGCAGATATTGCTAACTTGTTTAGGTCTATAAGTCTCTGCAACTCTCTCTATAAAATTGTGTCTAAAGCCCTTACCACCCATATTCTGAATTTGTTGTCTGGGCTGATTTCTATCCAACAAAATGGCTTTGTTCTTGTAAGGCAAATTCTTGACTCTATCATTGTGATGCATGAAAATATCCACTCCTTGTTTGGTTCTCAAAAGCAAGGCTTCCTTATGAAAGTGGACCTTTCCAAAGCTTACGACCGGGTGAATTGGACATTCTTGAAGAAGGTTCTTGGGGCCTTTGGGTTTGGGGCTCGAGCTATCCAGTTGATTAACTAGCTTACCTCCACCCCTTCCATTGTTGTTCTAGTTAATGGTTCTTCCTTGAAAATTTTCAAACTGTCTCGGGGCTTGAGACAAGGAGACCCTATTTCCCCTATACTTTTTGCTATTATGGCAGAATGTATTGGTAGACATCTGGATGCTCTTGGTTTTGAAGGAGCCATTCATGGGCTAAGACCCTCCTCTCATCCTCAATCTTTCACGCATGAACAATTTGTGGATGATACTATTCTTTTGGGGGAAGCCACTATCAGAGAGGCGAGAAGCATCAAGTCTGCTCTAAACACCTACACTAATGCTAGTGGCCAGCTTATCAATTGGGATAAAAGCTCCATTTTCTTCATTAACACTCCTAAGGGAAAACAGCATAAGGTCTCTAGAATCTTGTGGTGCACTATCACCCTCCTACTTGGTTCCTATCTGGGTCTCCCCCTGTGTCTCAAGCCCCTTGACATCTTCTAGAATGGTCTTGTGGATAAGTTTAACAGTAAGCTGATGAGCTGGAAGGGTAGTCTTCTTAGCCAAGTTAGCAAAGTTACCCTCCTCAAAAGTTGGTTTTAGAATCTTCCTACATACGCTCAAAGTCTCTTCAAAATCCCCTCCGAGTATGTGGATGTTCTGGAAAGGATACAGAAGAAATTCATTTGGTCGGGTACGAAGGAAAGTGTGAAGAACCTAAGTTGGCTCTCTCTGAATATTCAATATCAACTTTGAAATTTTTGCAATTACATCATAATATTGCTCCAAACAATGATTATAATAAATATTTATGCTTAAACTTGAAAAATCAAATTTCAATCTTTATTATATCCTCCGAACAGATCATAAATTATTCAGCATTTACCAGAGAAACAATCATATAAAATTTACTATTGGTGACCAAACAAGAGCACCTGCGGTTTGTAGAATAAACACCAGCTGTCACGATAATTGTTTAGTAGCCTCCACAGGAAAGCCAGCTCATGTGCTTGCAGGAAATGGCACATGTGGGAGTCTAACTTTGATGCCATGCCAAGAAAACAGTTGGCAGCCAGTATAAGAAGCTAAAACATGGCCTCATACTTCCACGTGAATCCCAGATTGCATTGAACTACCCCAGTCTGAAACGCGTGGCAGGAAATCGTAACGCCAGCTCTGTATTTGCAGCCTCACGTCACCAATTAAGGGTTCCAGGAACTGCTAGGAAAAGGAGATGACAGCAGATTTCAATCTCCTCAATATTTCAATACACCCTTATCACAATTTCGATGATAATGAACAGCCCCAGAAATATCAAATCCGTAACCTTGAAGTTTATTAAAACTCATCACAAATTCAGACCTCAGCAAATACAAATTGAATTTCGTGAGAACAATTCAATCTTGCCTATAGAATTAATAAAAACTTCACCAGAATAACTTCAGCCTGTAGAATAAATTTCACATAAATCCAGTATACATCAGCACTGAATTTAATTCAAAATCAGCAGCTGCAAAATTCACCACCAATATGTGATGGCTCAAATTGCCAGAAGAGGAATCAGTCCTCAAAACCCTAGCTGGTTTCTCAAAGCCAAGAGACTTAATAAAATTTATCAAATCAACAATGAATAGTGAAAGTGCTTTTTCGGGTAGAATATATAGCTTTTTCGGAAAAAGCACAATTTCACTTTTTTCATTAAAAAGGCTTTTAAATGACCTCTTTACTTTATAACATTAAAGTTATAAAGTATTAAAGTTATTAAATTAAAATAATTTAATTTAATAACGATAACTTTAAAAACCAAAAGCCTCTGAATCCCGCCAACTGAAACAAACTTATTTCCGACACCAGAGCCTCAAACGCAAACTGCCCTACCGGAAACAACCCACTGCCAAAAATAGCCAACTGCTAAAAAAAAGACTTACTAAAAATAGTAAGTCTCACAAACTGGAGATTATCTGAAACTCGATCTTGAGATATCTAACACTCCAAGCAGACACCCTACTAATCCTAGCCATACCCAAAATACTACTTACTAAAAATAGTAAGTTGACCAAAATGATCTGAACAAAGAGCAGACCTGATAATCTCAACCTCCAGAATGGAATCCCAACGCTGGCTCCACCATTTGACCCTCTCTAATTGCCTGATTAGCCTGTGAGGGTCGCCAAACCAAGCTAATCCCAAGAGTCTAAAAACGGGGACATTATAGTCCTCCCTCCCCAAGATTGCTTGTCCTCAAGCAATTAGGAAAAACAAGCAACATCATAAACCACCCGGATCCCAAGGATGGTCACAAATAATGTCCCAATCCTCACCAAACTCCTGTGAAGAAAGAACCACCATCAACAAAACAAACACCACTGAAAACAACATCCGAAGGCCAACTGTAGGTGCCGATGCAGGAAACAATACAGCGGAACTCAACCCAATTGGAACATCAACTCTGCAAAAATCGAGTCCATGTCTAACTCACACTCACACCCAACTGCACTAAGAAGACGACAATGGCCAAATGTGCCTGAATCACTGTTACCAACTCTAACCTCTGATAAACTGTCCTGGGTGTGTGGATACTGCAAGTAATCTAACTTGCAACTACCAAATCCATCCGCAAACGATGGTGCTAATCCATCCCATAATGGATGGTAGGATACTGGAGCCGGTTTACCCATGCGTGAAAACAAATCTTCCATCTGAGGGTCAAAATCAAAATGATGGGCATACCCCACCGTGAAATGCTGGTAAGAAACCCCAATCTTTGTCAACCGCTCATCATGGCCAAACTAGGAATCAGGAGATGGCTCCAATCTCCAACTCCGCATAACTGCAGGCTGGGTAGGGACCTGAGCAACCCTCTCAACAAACCCAACCTCAAAATCCCTGTGGGGAAGCATAGTAGAAAGAGTCTCCACAATCTTCCCGACCAACCTCCGAATAGCACAAGAGCCTCGGATGAGAGTACCCTCAGACACTCTATAAGAATCCTGACGCACGTCTCCACTCTCAAGTAGATACTCCATAAATGACTCGGTGCAGTAGAAATTATACGTGGAAGCATCAACTCACTCCCCTGCAATCCACAACTGATCCCCCCGCAAATGTGGCACAGCCAACTGTCCAGTGCTATCAGCTATGTGAGATGATGAAGTAGATTCGCTCCCAACTAAAGGAAGAAAATCAACTTGAGAGCCTGTCTCCTCTGGTGCTCCTACCTCATCCGTACCAAGTGCTCCCATCTCCTGAACATGTGTGTCAGCCACATCATCATGTCCCTCATCACCCACCATAAGAGCAAACACATCACCAACCACCTCAATGTGCAATCGAACTGGGTCTGGGGCTGGTGTAGACCGTAAATGCTCCAACTCCACGGTCACCTCCTCTAATCGGATCTGCGACTCCTGAAGAGCCCGCTGAGTATCCTCTAAAACCTTTGTAGTCTTTGTGAGCTCCTGGGCAAGCTCACTCACCTCCTCTCTGTCCATCAGTGCCTCATAAGCTGTACTCCCCCACTCCACTAGGTGATCTCTGTCGGCTACCATCTATAAATAGTTTTGTCTCAAAATCTTGACAGCCTCACGCAAAGAGTGAATCTCTGTCAATGAAAGGTAACCACCGCTGGACTCATCTGTCATAGGAGTACCCCAACCATAAACAGCCAACAACTGACGAGTGGCATCAAAATGCTCGAGAGTAGAAGAAATATCCCTCTCATCAACTCGCAACTGATTGGTCACATGATGGCTCTGCACAACAGGCCTCCTATGTACAACCTCAAATGCACTGTCCACACTATGAGAGGAAACTGTATACAACAAACTCCCCTCAAGATCACCATCTCTCTATGTACTTTCATCTGAGTACACATCTACAAACTGAGTACAAGCATCAGACATGTCCTCATCTAACCCCGAGGAAGTTGTTGTTGAATCTAACTCAACACAATCTCCAGCTACCTCGTCCTCTGCAACCATCTGACTGTCTAGATCCTGAGACACATCCTCATGAGTTACCGAAGAAGTAACCCCGTCTCTAAAAGTGGAAGCCCTGGTTGTAACAAACTCCTGCCACTCATAAGCTTCCCTATCCTCATCTGGTAGTCCTTGTAACACAAAATCCTGGAACCCACCACCGCCATATGACAACGTTGAATCTACACTCAAAGTCAGATATAGAAAGCCAGAAATACTACAACACTCATCATCCTCGCTCTCAGCATCGGAGATATCTGCAATGCTAGTGTCCACATCATCTATCCGCATCTCCTCTACTAACTCTAGCTGCAAACATGACTCAATGTTGTCATGTGAATCAACTATACAGTGGCATGAAACTACATCGCCCAAATCAACTGCAACACTCCCATCCTGAGTGTCATCACCAGAAGGCTCCATGCACACATCCTCAACACAAGAAAAAACTGTTCTCCTGTACTGATCCCACACTGTGATTGCTATCATAAATCTCTAAGCTGTCAGAGCTCATACACTCCTCGCAGTCATCACCCAACATCTCACAGGGGGTGTCATCTCCCATGCAACTCACAGCATCCTCAAAAGTATCATCAGATGTGTCAGCTCCTACATCTCCTGCTGAAATCTCAACTGCTGACACGTGACTTTGCACACATGACTCCACGTCAGGCTGTGCACCAATAATGTTGGAGCACGAACTATCACCAACTAACCTCGTTGTAATGCCCAAATCTCCAACCTCACCACTGGGAGACTCCGTACATGCCTCAGTCTCAATCGAGGAAGCAACTACCTCCTGAACGGGAGCAACACTACTACAGCTGACATAAACATCTCCGATAATAACTCCCTCCACGGAAGAATCTGGACGCTCAGTGATAACTGCAACATCAGCTGACTCTGTACAATCTGTAGTGACTGCTCTGGGAGCCTCAACCTGGTGATCCTCAACGCTGTTGTTAACCAATGGCACTGAAATATCCACTGGCTCCTGGGCAATAAATCCATCGTCAGCACTGCGGATGGGAATAGTAGGTGCTGAACTTGATGTAGGGACATCGGCATCATCGATTACTGTCGGAGAAAATTCCAGTCTTCTCCCCTGCAAACTAGATGTTAGCCTTCTAAAAGTAAAGACCATATATCTCACTGCCCTATCTATTGTAGCTGGATCTGACAACCTCTCTACCAATCTCTGTTGATGCAATCTAAGTCTTTCCATGCTTTCTACCAAAGCATTTAATTCTGCTCTATTTCCTTTACTGCTATGACGACTTCCGGAACTAGATCTCCTGTATTTATCCATAGCTAGAAAATAAAAGTGCTGGACACTTTTAAAATAACTTCATAAAATTAATCTATCCAGACCCCACAGGATGGCAAGAAGAATGCTCTGATACCACTGTGAAGAACCTAAGTTGGCTCTCTCTGAATATTCAATATCAACTTTGAAATTTTTGCAATTACATCATAGTATTGCTCCAAACAATAATTATAATAAATATTTATGCTTAAACTTGAAAAATCAAATTTCAATCTTTATTATATCCTCCGAACATATCATAAATTATTCAGCATTTACCAGAGAAACAATCATATAAAATTTACTATTAGTGACCAAACAAGAGCACCTGCGGTTTGTAGAATAAACACCAGCTGTCACGATAATTGTTTAGTAGCCTCCACAGGAAAGCCAGCTCACGTGCTTGCAGGAAATGGCACGTGTGGGAGTCTAACTTTGATGTCGTGCCAAGAAAACAGTTGGCGGCCAGTATAAGAAGCTAAAACATGGCCTCATACTTCCACGTGAATCCCAGATTGCATTGAACTGCCCCAGTCTGAAACGCGTGGCAGGAAATTGTAACGCTAGCTCTATATTTGCAGCCTCACGTCACCAATTAAGGGTTCCAGGAACTACTAGGAAAAGGAGATGACAGCAGATTTCAATCTCCTCAATATTTCAATACACCCTTATCACAATTTCGATGATAATGAACAGCCCCAGAAATATCAAATCTGTAACCTTGAAGTTTATTAAAACTCATCACAAATTCAGACCTCAGCAAATACAAATTGAATTTCTTGAGAACAATTCAATCTTGCCTGTAGAATTAATAAAAACTTCACTAGAATAACTTCAGCCTGTAGAATAAATTTCACATAAATCCAGTATACATCAGCACTGAATTTAATTCAGAATCAGCAGCTGCAAAATTCACCACCAATCTATGATGGCTCAAATTGCCAGAAGAGGAATCGGTCCTCAAAACCCTAGCCGGTTTCTCACAGCCAAGAGACTTAATAAAATTTATCAAATCAACAATGAATAGTGAAAGTGCTTTTTCGGGTAGAATATATAGCTTTTTCGGAAAAAGCACAATTTCACTTTTTTCATTAAAAAGGCTTTTAAATGACCTCTTCACTTTATAACATTAAAGTTATAAAGTATTAAAGTTATTAAATTAAAATAATTTAATTTAATAACGATAACTTTAAAAACCAAAAGCCTCTGAATCCCGCCAACTGAAACAAACTTATTTCCGACACCAGAGCCTCAAACACAAACTGCCCTGCCGGAAACAACCCACTACCAAAAATAGCCAACTGCTAAAAAAAGACTTACTAAAAATAGTAAGTCTCACAAACTGGAGATTATCTAAAACTCGATCCTGAGATATCTGACACTCTGAGCAGACACCCTGCTAATCCTGGCGATACCCAAAATACTACTTACTAAAAATAGTAAGTTGACCAAAATGATCCGAACAAAGAGCAGACCTGATAATCTGAACCTCCAGAATGGAATCCCAACGCTGGCTCAACCATCTGACCCTCTCTAATCGCCTGATTAGCCTGTGAGGGTCGCCAAACCAAGCTAATCCCAAGAGTCTAAAAATGGGGACATTACAGAAAGGAAGAGAATGTCGATTGCCTGGGAGCAACTTTGCAAGCCTAAATCCAGAGGTGGCCTTGGTATTAGGCCGATCAAATTTCTTAATAAGGCTCTCCTAGCCAAGCAAATTTGGAGAATGTATGGGGAAGAAAAGGAATGGAATCTTATTTGGAAGAGAAAATATCTTTTTAATTCCCCCTCTCTGGATAAGTTCCTTTGTTCTCCTAATGTTGATAATGGGTCTTTCATTTGGGGTTCAGTGCAAGACTCTAAACTTTTGGCTGGTACTCGTTCTAAATGGAAGCTGGTTGATGGTAAGAGCATCAAATTTTGGGAAGATTGTTGGCTCAGAGAGTGTCCACTTTTTTATTACTTTGGTGATCAAGATATCATTCATTCTTGTAAAATGGTCTTTGGTAACATGGTTACTGGTTACTGGATTAATGGTAATTGGGGTGACCTCACTTCCATCCATCCCAACTTGGTGGACATCCAAATTTGGCTTAATAAGCGGGTCATCCGTGTTGGTCTTCCCAATTCCCTCATTTGGGCTCCTAATCCTAATGGATGCTACTCGGTGTCTTTTAGTCTTTTGCAGCTCTACCCCCATGAAGACCCCATTCCTTTCTAGGCTTCCTACTAGTTCAAAGGTATAATTCTGAAAATTGGTTTCTTCTTCTAGATTATGATTCAAAACAAAATTCTTACTATTGATAATTTGTGCAAGAGGGGGTTCAACATTGTCAACAGATGCTCTCTTTGCAAGAATGAGTCTGAGTTTGTTCTCCATATGTTCTTTCAATGCTCTTTTGTTTGCGAGGTTTGGGAGGCTATCTGTCTGGTTGGAACTTATCTTGGGTCTTCTTGGAACTTATCTTGGGTCTTCCCTAGTAGCATTAAAGACTTCATTTTACAGTGGTTCTGCCCGGCTTCTAATACCAATGCTAAGGTGGTGTGGAAGTTGGTTGCTCCTCATCTTTGCTGGAACATCTGGAAAGAACGTAACAACAGAATTTTAAGGGACAGAGAAGCGTATGCGTGGGTGGTTGTGAAGAAGACTATTAAGTCTATCAAGGAGAATTTTATGTCCATCAAGAATGAAGGCAGATTGGGAGACGAGGGGTATGATCCTAATGCTTTCCTCCTTTGTAACCTCAATTCCAAAAGTAAAAACCTCAGCAAAAGGGAGAATGTGGTCTGGTCTTCTCCTCCGGAGGGCTAGCTAAAGGTGAATTTTGATGGGGCTGCCAAAGGCAACCTTGGTCAAGCTGGTTGTGGAGGGATTATAAGGGACATGAATGGGAATTGTATTGGTGTTGTGGCTACTCCTCTTGGTATCCAATCCAGTCATGTTGCTCAAGCTAATGGGGCCTTGCAGATCATAAAACTTGCTAAAGATCTCCAATGCAAAACACTTTGGATAGAAGGCGATTCTAACAATATTGTTAGATGTCTATGCGGCAACTCCCCACCTACGTGGACTGTTGAAAATACTATAAAAGAAGCCAAAGAGTTAATTGAAACTTTTGAAAAGGTCATTAATTACGCACACATACCGTGAAGCTAATAAGGCAGCGGACCGTATTGCCAACTTGGCTGTAATTACTATTCACATTATGTTTTGGCATGAGGAGCTTAAGTTCGATATTGAACTTAAGGAAATCATTAAGTGTGACTTGACACATAGAGTCGTGAGAAACATAACTTTTAATAATGGTAGTGACAGATAAGTGCCTTGGCTCTCGGACCATTATTAACATGAGAGGGATTAAGTTCACATCGCCTACCATTTACAGCTTGCACGTATTATGGGCGATTTTTGGTTTTATCCTCTTTGATTGTTTAGTGAAGGGCAAGTTCAACCTGATTATTGGGAGCAGAATCTTGGTTTGTGTGTATTGTAACAAAGATATGGGTGGTGCGCCTAAGCATCAGGAGCCAAGCTCTTCTAAAGAATGGAAGGATATCCAGGTTGTCTAAGAGCAACTTCAAAGTAGGGATATTACTGTTTATCTGGAGTGGCTTCATGGCTACAAGGAGGAAGCCACTGCTGAGTTTATCAAGGGCTGGAAAGGTGATTCTGTGACAATGTATGGCATAACCTTTGATTTAACAGTTGGTTTCCTATCGGAGATCATGGGCCTTCCCTGTGATGGGAAAGAGTTTTATAAAGAAAGAAAAATCGCAGACGAGGCTATTATTAAATTCCCTAAGAATGAAGAGGAGAGGAATGCCCTGGTGAAAAAGGGTGACTACTACGCCAACGAGTAGATTAAACCTAAATGGAGAAACATGTTGTCGTGCATTAGGGCTTATTTCACCTTGGATGGTAGGTATTCCAGAATCCACAGCTATAGTTTTGCTCTTCTGAATCATTTTCATTACAGAGATAGAGTATCTTTCCCTTTCTTTATCTTAAAGTCTCTGAATAATAGTGTGATTGAACATAACAAGAAAACCAGTAATCTTGTTCTTCATGAAGGGCTTATCTTGTTGTTTGTTGAATATTGCAAATCCCGCACTCCCAAACTTGTCATTAAGAATAAGAGAAAAGTGAATGGTGATATGTCGAGTGGGACGAAGCAAAAATCTCCTTGGGGGTCTAAAGGTAAAAAAAGGATGATTACTCTGGATGACAATGATAATGGTATGGAGACCAGGGATGACTCTGTTAAGAGCTTGGAGGACATAAATGAGGGCAAGGAGAAGGTGAATTTTTGGCAGGATTATGCTAAGGGGATGGAGACTAATGATGATTCTAAGGCCAAAGGGGTCTCTGCCTCCTTGAAGAAGGATGAAAAAGGCGTCTGCAACCCTCCCCCTCTGGTGAATGCAGATGATAGCATCTCCTCCAAGCAGAAGAACTCTAGCAAGGGTATTGAAGGTAAAAAGAAAAAGCTTCGTTTCTCTGGTCAAGTTAAGGATCCAAACATAAATCTGGTTGATTATCCGTCTACTAATTCTACTGTGGATCATTCTGACCCAATTAAGACTTTGTTGAATAATATTACTGATAACCCTTTCGATATTAGTGAGAAGGGTGAGTTGCAGCAACCTGCAGTCAGCCCGGCCAATCTGGAGTTCCTTCACAAGGCCAAGGGTAAAGTTGATGTCTCTCTTGCTCTGGACCAATGGATTTATAATGAGATTCATGGGCTCCAGAGTAATATTGGCAGTCTGGAAGCTCAACTGGAAGAGGAAATCAAAGCCAGGAAGATTCCGGAACAAAAATGTGACAAAATTCCCGGGTATATGAAGCTTTATGAGGATGGGTTAAAGAAAATTTTGTATGATAGTGATGGCAAAATCACCTCCTCCATTCAGAAGATAAAGGACTTCATGGGGCAAATGGAAATGAAGGGTATTGTGTTGGATGTTGATCTGGGTAATCAGAGGATAGATACTCCTAAAGTTGCTAAAGATGGGCCAGGGAAAGAGACCAGGGCTAGCCTGAACAAAAAAGCTTCTGCCTCCTCTAAAGTCATCCAGCATCTTGGAAACACAATGGAAGAGGTGACCATTATAGGGAACCAGGCTGCTAAAGCTCTGAAGGAGCTTGTTTAATTTTGTCTCTTTTTGTCGGGTTTTGTCTATTGTTTTGCTTTTCTCTGTTTTGCTTGTTTTGTCTGGTGTTGGTCGCTAGTTCGTTGGTTGTTTCTCTGGCCAGCAATGTCTCTTATTTTGGAACTCTATTGCTAATCTTTTGTAACTTGTTGTAAGGGGTTTCGGGTTCCCGTTAAAACCTGTTTTTTCCTTAATCCAAAACCAAGTGCCCTTAAAGATTATACAATTAGGATTCAAAGAATGGTCACAACTGGAAAGAAACAAAACAAAACTATTCATGTGCATAGGTAAACATGGAAAAATCTTTCTAAAAACATAACTATATGACAAACACTGAAGTGTTTGTAAGTAGATGCTATAGGGTATGCCCGAGTGGGTGGCAGACGACGAAGAATTGTCTGGGAAGTACGGAACGGACTGCATGTCCACTACAGTTCATAAAACATAATTCAACCAGAACTACATATCGATAACAGAGTGTGGATCCTTGACACCTTAATCCCGTAGATACGAGGTGTGTAGGCAGTCTAGTTGACGAAGGACATCCCAAAGTACTCAAGTGTCTTGGATATAGTTGAGAATGAATTCCCACACATCACTAGAAAATAAAATTATAAACAATAGTGTCTCAAATGATGTGATACTCAGGAAGGTACTTGTACTTGGCTGAATGCCCGAAAGCCGAGAAGGGGTACAAGTCTTAAGAAACTTCTTGGTGGTCTTGCACTTGGCTGTATGCCCATATCCAAGGAATTGTGCAAATCTAAAAAATATTCATACACCTTGCGGAGATCCTTGGTACAGCATTTGAGCAATCTATGACATCTCCAACAAGGGACTCAGGTCCTGTATTGATCTCAATGAGTCTACAAACCTCTCATCAAAGCATTCATTAATTACTTATCCTTATGGCCACAAGACCAATATGAGATCCTATCTCATTTGAATAGAGAAATGATCTGGAAGACTGCCTGATACCTAGACAGAAGAACCTGGAATTGTCTGAATGGAATGTTTCCCGTTTGGACCCTCTATTGGAAAGCATACTATAAACTCTTGAGTACCCAACATCTAATATTGGAAACAAAAAAAAATTAGATCTGTACACTAAGAATTTAATCATCAATTAACTTGTGATCTATTATTTTATATTTAGGACAGGAGGGTCTTTACATAAAACATGTTATCACGATGTAAATAGGTGTTTAAGTCCAAGCAGCCACATAACAAAAGCTAGGTTAGTTTCAAATGACCAAGGATATGAGGTTCTACAACACAAGTAAACAAAAAGTAAAGGACTACATTAGGCCCAAACGACCCAAGATAGAGAGAAGGATAATAATAATAGAAATATCCAAAAGGAACTTTTGAAGTATCAAGAAATGATGAAAAGAGCTCCTTGAAAACCAAAGCTGCAGCGATAATAACTCTATGAAAGTCTAAAATGTTGCTTGTCAAAATGCCTAAAAGGATATTTTTAAAAATAGATGCTAGAGAACACATTAAGACAAGATTCCATATCAAGAATAAAAATGCAAGGGAGTGAAATGAGGATTACACTAAGACAAAGAATGCTTTACCAAAAGTAGGACACTCTAATCAATTCCTCAATGCTAAGAATTATTGACATCTATAATTAGAACACCTCTTTTAGAGTTAGACTTAAAGTAACTGATGATGTTAGTAACAATGTCTAATGTCCGGTGATGTTTGTATAACACTTAAAAATAAAGGTCGCTACCAACACTTGAGTTTTCCACTATTCCTTAGAACCCGTCAAAGCCAACAACCACTATAAGTAGCATTTGCACCCAAAGGAGGTACAGTTACATCAATAGAAAACTATATGTGAGCGAATATGCTAGAGAATACAATTCAATTTGTGCATAGAAGAAAAGATTGCACAAGTTGGTAAAACATTAAGGTCGGATTTCAAAAAAAATAGGTCACTTGTCAAACTATACTTGTATCAAAACATTCCCTTAAAATAATTTAATAAACACAAAACTAAAATAAAATAACACAACAATTTAGTACCCTTGAGTCTTCAATCAATAATTAAAATTTGACAAAAACCTAGACATATACTTGCTTGTTCTCCTTGAACAATTATAATTACAAATAAAGTTTATTTTAAAATAAGAAAATCACAATTGATAGTGTATTCAAATGGATTAACTATTAGAAAATATACATTATTCGTACTACAAAATTTGATACGTCCTTAAAATTCGATAAACAGTCTTTTAATAGAAACCGGAGGTTCTAGTAGCTATATAGGGTCCCAACTAATTGCCTATTGATGGAGATTTTCAAAAGAGCGTATAAATTTCTATTGTCAACTGAAAAAGTCTTCATAATATAAAAGTTCAAAAGAGCATATAGAAAAGTGAGGAATAATTTATTTTCTATACCTATAAAAATATTTGAATGACAAAGGCTGAAGTAATTGGGACCTGAGTTGAAGAAAACTGAGGTGAATGCCTAATACTTTTAGGAATAGTAAAACATTTTGTGGTTAGAGATGTTGTCATAGAAAGCTGGGAAAGTTGACAAAATTGAAGAGGACCCATATTTTTATAAATAGAACTTCATGTGCTTGGAGATGTTATAGAAAGAGAGGAAAATCGATAAGTAGGAGATATTTTCCACAGCATGTCAAATTGTGATATTGCTATCACGATTCAACTGTGTAGTTTTTTTGAGTCAAACTCATTGACCCATGTTTCATGAGTGGTGGTTTACATGAACCCATCTCTCATGAGAATGAATGGACACTTAGCACTCATTGGATCTAGGTGATGCTCACAGAGGTGAAGCACCGGGACTTCCTGGGAGGTGAGAGGAAAATCGATTTAACTTGTACATGATTCTTGACTATTTCAAAGCTAATATAAATATGTTTCATCTCATCTTCCTTTTCCATTTGATAAACCTCAGAACCCAAACCAATTTGCACTCGGGCAGCCATAATTTCCAATTGAAAACAACCCTTCAAAATTGAATCCTCCCACCTTGTTTTTAGGAAGTCGTCCTCCACTTCATTAGATATGATAATGCCCTTCTTGCTCATCAATAACATCATTGCTCTACACTCAAATGACATCAAGGTCTTCTAGTACTAACCTTATTTCTCAAATTTCTTGTAGATTGCTTCCCATTGAAGAAAAGATTTACTAGACCCGCTTAAAATTTTTTGAAATAACGCCTTCTTTGTCTCATATGCTATCCTAGTCCTACTTTTCGCCTTTGTCCCAATTGGGAGATTATGATTGATGAATTTGAAAAGACTTGAACAAGACATGAATGAAGGACTGGGGATTTCATGTGTTGTTAGAAAATATCAACAAAGTCATCTTCAGTCTCAATTAATTTCCAAAATAAAGTATAAATAAGAAAATAAAAAAAATAAAAAGGCATTGAAAAATTGCTTGCATTTAAAAATAATTTTACCTTTAATGAATAGCTTAATTTTATTAGAAAATCAACCCCTTCAAAAATTTGAAAGAAAAAAGGACACAGGGGTTTTGCAATGTCAGCATAGCTAGTAAATTGGAAAATCAGGGGAACACAACTTTCATTCAATCATTACACAATTTTGTTTACTATCAACTTTTTTTGCTTAAAATGAAAAGAATTTGAAGATTCAAACCATCAAACAAGAGAGAACATCTGCACAACACAACCAAACAACACAAATCCCTTGCCTAAAAAGCAGCTCAGAGACTTGAGATGTCACCCCCCCAATGGTCAAGAAATTATGTATATTAATATGGTGGCCTACCTACAAGGGCACTTGCAAAGGCAACACCATTATTTTACAAAGTCGCACAGTAAACCACGCATGATTCAATATCACTCCCTTCAAATTTCACAGATCTGAAACACAAGCGAAAATTCAAGGCAACCACCCATCTCAACACAATTCTTGATAATTTTAGATTTGAAACTTTCAATGCTTCAAATGTCATATCACATACAAAACCGTGTATCCAATGAAACCAAAAAAACAGATGTAAAACAAATGCTTCAAAATTCACATATCAAACAAGGAATCAAATAAATATAGACACAATCAATAGTCACGGACAAGGGATTCAAAAGTCCTAAGCCTAAAATATACAGAAAAGAAGGGGGGAAACAAATGGCTATGATAAGCCCTGGAAGATGGTGGTAGCATCTATGGATTCAGTTTGACAAGTCAGCAGCCCAACTATTATTTAAAAGTGTAAGCCAGTCCAAACATGTAATAGGCAGTCATAGATTGGCATAAAAAGATAGGAGGCATTCATTGGCAAAAGATATTATTGGTTTCTAACAATTTTGACCACCTGATTTAAAAGCACGAAACAATTACCCAACTGAAAGCTGCCACAACATATAGCCTATCAGCCAAAAATTGGGCACTCGTGAAAAATTAGGCAGCAAGTCGAATGTACTTATATGATGCCTACCCTAGTCTTAAAGTATGCCACACTCCAAGTAATCTCACTCATAATGAGGCCACAATGGAGTTGGAGCAAGGTCCTACAAATGAAAGATGTATTCTCACACATTTTATATGTGTCATTTGGCTTTACAGTTCTTGTATTTCTGGCTTTGATTTTTTCTTTATTATTTGTCTTTTAAAATTTTGTTATGATGCAGATGACAAGGCAAGAGTTTATACCTATCCATGAGAAATGAACCTAAGATATGCATGTTTAGGTGCTCCTAAAATTGTATCTTGTCAAATAGCAAGATCTTGAATTCAACTTCTTGAGCCCAAACAAACAATTTTCCAAACCAGGGCCACTGCAAATTTGAAGGTTTTGATAATCACATCAGATACTATTTCATTTTCATAAGGCTCTGTTTTCCACTTTTGTGTCAAATGCTCAAACTGTCGCCTCTTCTTGTTTCCATTGTTAGTTACGTGTTTTTCCTTAGCTTCTGAGATTTCCCCTCATGAAATTAATCGGTAAAACCTTAAAATTATTTTCTTTCAAAGTTCTTAAGGGAACACTTTTCCCTCAGACTTACACTCACCTTGGGCTTTTCAAAGTAACTACAATACTTAATTTAATGTTCCCTTCTTCGAAGTAAGTGTTTGGTAAGAACCCCTTGGCCTGATTCATTCTCTTAGGCTAATTCTAGGGCTTGAAGAGGGACTATTTTAATTGATTAAATTTTAGTTGCCATACATTTCTATTTTTTGAACAACTTTAATTAATTATTTGATTTTAAAAAACAACCTTGAGCATTAAAGTGGCTGTTTAGGGGCCCAAAGTAAATGAAAATTAATAAGGTCACCTTATGCAATTTAAAAATAAAAGTTCTGGAAAGTTCATAGGCGGGATATAAAAGGACTTGTAAAAAGGGAATAAGAACATCTTTGGTCATTTGTCATATTTCTCATTGTGAAGTTTGGATTGCATGCTCAACTTAAAACCCTAAGATGAAAACTCTAGGGTATTTGTCTATAGAGATGAAAGATTTCTTCCTAGTCAGATTGCTGGTGGAATTCACATAGAATTCACAGTTGGGCGTAATAGTTCAAGAGCAAGAATTGTTTCAGGTTCAGGGAGTTTTCCAGAAGAATAAAATAATATATTGGAGGTTTGTAGGAAAACAAAACATTATTGGGTAGCTGAGTTTCAGGTGGAAAAACATATTGAAATTGATATTAACCTATTCCTGTCATCAAGGAATGCTAGGTATTGATTGTTGGACACCATATTAGTTATTTGTTAAGTTCGGCACTCTTAATTGTGGAACATGAGGACATAGAAGGAAAAACTTGGGAACCATGAGTCAAAGATTGGCATAAAGGCATATGATTGGTAGAGAGCTTCAAGTCTGGGTGCAACCTACATAAGCTCCTCTAGGGAGTCATGGGAACTTGTGAGCCGTTTTCTGTTGGCTGCCACATATACTAGAAACAAGGCATTGCATTCTAAAAAGGTATTGTGGCATCTACAGGGGAATTTCAAAGTCCATAGAATGATTAGGGATTGGAGATGATCCTATTGAAAAGATAGAATTTTGATAGTTTGTAAATTTCGATTATCTCTTGTAGTTTCTAAAGTATCGAAGTGCAAGTTTTGATAGCAGAGAATCATCCATACATTTGATGGGATGCGACTTTTAATTTGTATGAGCTCATTCTAAAGAACCAAGATATTTTAGCTCATCTGAATTTCAATAAAACTGATGCTGGGAGCATTCAATAAAACATTAAACAATAGAATATCAACACTGCACGTTGGACTTGAAGAAGTGCATTTTTAAACACAACAAGCATCGACAGCCTATATCCTATGTACAAGAACCATTTGACTCTTGTCTATTCCCAATAGATAATGATTTTCCGCACATCTGACAAGAAACATATGGCAGAAAAAGACAATGCTGTTAAGATAGTGCACTAATCCTGAACTTAAGTAGCAACCCCTCAACCACAAGCAATGTAGTGGCATTTTTGCAATCCTAGATAAAATTCTAATTACTGAGCACCATGATGAGCATGTCTTCAATTTAAATTGTTAACAAACACTCCCATAGTGTGCAAATGAATTGTGACAAATAAACAGAAAATTGAAATTGGCCATGGAAAATTAATCATTAAATCAGGTGATGCAAAAACATGGGCCTGATCTCCTTTCTGCGATATTGTGTATGCTAAACAGATAATATTTCATTAGCTAGTGGGAGAAAGGTCTCAAACAATAGCACACGCTTATTAAGATATCCATGTTTGAGCTCATCTGCAGAGATATACTCCAGCAGAGTAAACACACTAGCCACCAAAATGAGCTATAAGATGAACAAATGGATGGAAAATACAAACGAAATGGATACAAACTGCACCAGAAGCCACTGCATTAAGATTGATAGTGCTTCTAGAGAGAATCCAGGTGCCTTGGATCGAAAATTCAACAAATATTCTGAATGTGAGGCATTAAGACAGATTATCATTGAAGCATAATAGCATTGATCAAGGCACCCAGCATTGGAAGAGAAAGGCACTCTCAAAAGAAGCTATTATGTTAAATTATTCTACTCATATTTTCCTTGCTGCTTTAGAAATTTTGTTAAAGCTGCTGATATGTTAGCCTTAGCAATCATGTATTAATTTTAATGGGGATCTGTGGCCATAATTTTGTGAACATTTTGGTCATCTATTAGTTTTCCAAAGAAATGTCTCTCCTAGTAAGTTGATTTAGTGTCTTGATGGGTCTCAATGATACGTAGGATACCCACCTCTTAAAGGGGTGAAATTTCCAGATTACTCAACTTTTGGGGTATGTGTGTGTGTGAGTTGGGGGGGTGGGGGGTGGGGGGTGGGTGGCCATATTTCTGTGATGGAGTGCCTATTTAATCTGTATGTAAGTTCAACACTAAAAAGAAGGTTTTGAGATAGTCTCATTTTGACAAGCAATTGCAGTGACAGGTATTATTTGTTGTTTTGACAGCAATATAGAAAACAATTTTGAATACTTTAAGTAACGTTAAGGTAAGATGTGGCTTTCAAGCAATGGGCCTTGTGCATTGTTTGCATGGATCCTTGATCTTTAGTTTTTTGGGCAAGACTCGGTAAGTACTTAATCTCTTCCATGGCATTCCCTTCAGGTTTCTCTGTGGGGTGGTCATATTTCTGTGATGGAGTGACTATTTAATCTGTATGTAAGTTCAACACTATAAAGAAGGTTTTGAGATAGTCTCATTTTGACAAGCAATTGCAGTGACAGGTATTATTTGTTGTTTTGACAGCAATATAGAAAACAATTTTGAATACTTTAAGTAACGTTAAGGTAAGATGTGGCTTTCAAGCAATGGGCCTTGTGCATTGTCTGCATGGATCCTTGATCTTTAGTTTTTTGGGCAAGACTCGGTAAGTACTTAATCTCTTCCATGGCATTCCCTTCAGGTTTCTCTGTTTTTAATCACTATTATATTTATTCTTTGATTTTAAACTGTCCACAAAACTGTGTTTCAGTTCTTTTTTTTTTCTTTTTTGAGAAATTGCTTTTGTACACCCAGAAATTATGTTTTACCATAGGATGCTTATTTCATACTCGCATGTTTGTAGGTGGCTGAACTAGAAAAGAAGTACTTTCTAACTTCCTAAAAGAGTACATATCCGTTGAAGATAATGTTGATCTCCAATCAAATACTTTAGTCTTCACACCTAATCTTTCGAAATAGAGAGAGATTGACCTTGCATCTTACTTTAACAACTTTCAACTTATCCATTAGAGCTGGCGTTACCATCATTGATTCTCAAGGTTACAGACTCCGAATGCCTAAAAACATGAAAACGAAACAATTCCTAAAAGGGACGGTATCAACTCGGTTATTCACTGTTCATAAACATTTCATCGGTAAAGCGAAAGAAATATCCGCATGAAAGGTTTTTTTTCTAAACAATGCACATTGCATACATTTATTAGAGAACATTGCCTCGTAGCACAATTCCCCAAGCAGTTACCATTAAATAATTTAACCATTAACTGTTCGTAGCAAATAACTATAAACAATTAGCAGTGAATAATTCAAGCATACCCTCCAGAAAAATGTATTTATCATCATCATTTTGTAACAAATTTAAACAACCAATTAACAAGACTTCAAAATAAAAATGCAGAGGAATGTGGAAGAAAAATACCATAAAATTATATGAGCAATGCAGACAGCTAAGTTTATTCTGAATTTGCAGCAATTGAGTCAAAATTTTAATCCAGCGAATACTCTTATTACAGAAATAAGAGAATACTAACCCATGAGAGCCTCAGAACCCAAACCAGCTCCAGATCCAATGTATCTGCGTAAGTTGCGAACCCAGGGCATCGACGAAGCTTGGGAAATCTTCTTCGAGAGGCCATCATTGCCCTCGCCGTCACTGGATCCGCTGTACATTTTGCCTGGCTTTCCCTTCTCAAATATTATTTACCCAAAAGGCATTATCATGCAAATTCTTATTCACCTGAACAAAATATAAAACAAAATCATAGAGAACAAAATTAGAACACAATAACACGATCTGCAGAATTGAAAATTAAGATCAACACAAGATGGACCATAATTCAAACATTTTTTCATCATCCAAAACCTAGAATTTCGAAACATAGTACATTAAGTAAATTTACAAAGAGCTGTACATACTTTGTTCCTCCACTTCAAGGCCTTCGTTTACCTCTTCCTCTTCCCTTGTTTTCCAGAAATGGCTACCTGGTTCTTTTTTCAAAAATATAGACGCTCTTGGAAAGTAGACCCCCATATGACTTGACTTAGCAGCCACTGTTCAAATATTTCTGAAGCTTTTTTTCATTAATTTAAAATATTTGACCAAAATAACAAAATAAACGATTTAAGATTCTGCAACGGGAATTTTTATTAGTTTGTTTGTCGATTAAATTGAGTTGTAGATTTTTATTTTGATTAAATTGGTTTGTTTCATTCAGATAAAACTGCTCGATCCACTACGAGAATAAAGCGAAAAAAAAAGCATAATAAAATTCTAAAGCATTAGAATAAATAAGAAGAAAATTAAAAAAATAGAATAAAATTTCAAAACAAGAAAGAAAAAGGAAAAATTATTATGCAGATTAAGTAAAAACTTTTTTAAAAAGTAACATCTGAGAATAGTATTAAATTATCTTTAAATAATATTTTTTAATTATTTTAAGGTTAAAAGATATAATCTAAAATTTAATAAAATTTAATATTTTGTTTTAATAATTATATATTAGCAATTGCACTTTAGTGTGCAATGGGTACGCTCAAGAGGTATCCAAGTTCACTCAAGGAGATGATGTTTATTTTTTTTGCATACTTTTTATTTAATGCAAGAGGTCAATTAGTAGGCTATTTAGAGGATGATGTGGTCTCTACAAGAAAGGTCTAAATGAAGTCCTATGGGATGTGGTTAAGTCGCTTAATTGGTGTCACGACAACTAGGGTTCAAACCTCGTTGGGCTATTCTGCTTGCGAGTTTGAACGAGTGATGTAACCCTCCACTACCTCTAGACTATTGCACCTTTTCGAACAAAAATATATATAGTTTGTTTGGTAGTGGGTGTTAAGTCGAATATATTCTAATTTCTACAAAATGTTGAAAATACTAATTCCAATCTCAAGCCTAATTGTTAGTGGTATTAGTGCTCTATAAATCTTAAACCATCATTTTTATCCTCCCATAACAATCCTTTATTGTTATTAGTCCCATCAATCTAATTCTACAACTTAGCCATTGTCTATATAAGATCTAACTTATTTTGCTATTTTAATTTTTGTAGTTAGTTCAGGGTGTATGCACCCTAAAATGATCGCCTAGACTTTGGGCCCCCATTCATCAATTTATCATTTCTTGAATCAATGTTTTGTAATATTCTCAATTCAAATCAATTTCCTTGATCAAATCGTAATTAATTCAATTATTTCAATATTTCCTAAAGTTTGATCATTTATCCTAAGTCTCATTTAATTAAAAGAACATGCTCCCTTTTAATTAAATAAAAATTTCTTTTTAAATAAAAATTTAATTAAAAAAATAGAAACCACTTTGCTAAAAATAATAAATAAATAATAAAATAAAAAGATTTTTTGTCTACACATTGAATGCACACTTTCCAAGATGAGTGGAATTTCATTTTGCCTCTTAATCTCTTCCACACATCTTTTTGTCTCTTAACCATGTCCATTGATTTTGCCTCTTGAGATTCTTGAGCACATGGATCAACCAAGATTTAATCTCCACCATTGCTAATTTCTTTTTGCCTCTTAATCTTGATTGTCCATTCATTTCCAAAATACTTTATAAGGAGCCCTCTCCTTCTCATTTAGGCATGGAGATTTTTTAGATCCAGGTTTTAGAGATCCAAATTTTAGGCATCCAGATTTTAGCCATCAAGGCATCTAGGCATGGAGATTTTGTAGATCTAGATTTTAAAGACCCAGATTTTATGTTATTTTTATGTTGCAGGTTTGGAGAGAGATTTTGGAGGAGAGTTTGAGCACTTGAGCTTGAACATTACAACTTCTCTTTTCTTGTCTTCTTCTCTCATGCCTCCATGAAAATCCATTTAGATTACTCTTGCACTTGCATGTTAGATTAGATTCATATTTCATTTCATAGAATAATCTTGCATACATATTTCCTTTCATAGATTAGTTTGCTTTCATGCATTATTATCATATAGAATAAGCTTCTATTTTTCATTTGCATGCATATTTGATGATCATGGAGACTAAATTTTTGTTTTTCCTTTTTGAATCTCTCTTTTTATGGTATACTTGCATGGGCACAAACTAGGTCTAAATTGAGGGCCTCCATTATAAACCCTTACACTCCATGAATAGAGAGCTATGAGTCACCATTTGAGACCTCATTCTTGAAAAATCTTGGATATAATGACTCATAGAAGTGTGTCAACATTTTAGCACACATTTTTTGGCACCCAACGTGGGGCAACCTACCTTTACATATTGGTTTTGGTTATTTTGGTAGTTAACCCCCTTGTGCAGATTTGCTTGAAGACTAAAACTCTAAATTTTTAAAGATTTGATCATATCTCCCAAATAGCTTGGAGTTTTAGTCTGAAATTTTTTTTGTAGGTTGGTGACATATCAGAGAAGTTTCAGTAAATAATTTAGAATTTTCTGAGGTATTGTGAATTTTTTATAATTTTTCTTTAATTTTCATAAAAAAATATTTTTCAGTGCAAATCAGCATATTTTTCAAAAAAATTTATATTTTCAAAATTTCTTTAAATTCTACAGGAGGTCCATTCTTTGTGTTTTAAATTTGGATGCAATACCATAGCTCAAATAGTCGATTTACAAAAACTGGTCTGTTTTGGTAAAATGGGTCTCTAGGGCACAAATGAAGAGATTTTTCCAAAAAAATTATATTTTTGGAAAGCTCTCTGTATTTTAATAGGGGTCTTTTTTTTTCATTTAGGGTTTGGGATTCAAATTCATGTTGTATAGGTTCAATCTTGTTGACTAGGTCAAAAATCAAAATTGAAAAATAAAAAAAGGGGGGCATTTAATTATTAGCTTGCATTTATTTTTCACATGGTTCAATGCATGATATGAGTTGTTATTTGGATTATTTGTTGGTTATTATTTCTCCTAACAATTGATTTTCTGATCTAACCCTAGGGTTTGCATAAGTTGAATATATGTTGCATATCTTGTTTGCTTGTTTGCTTGTTGGAGAGTTCGTGGCTTGCTTGCACAGAAAAGTTTAACAAAAATAAAAATAAGGTAAAATATACTAAGCACGTTGCTTTGGACTTGAGGTATTTTGTTGCATCTCTATAACATTTGAATT
Source organism: Chamaecyparis obtusa (assembly GCA_027943335.1). Lineage (NCBI taxonomy): Eukaryota > Viridiplantae > Streptophyta > Pinopsida > Cupressales > Cupressaceae > Chamaecyparis > Chamaecyparis obtusa. The sequence goes on along the minus strand of BSBK01001326.1, from coordinate 703,065 downwards.
TTGAAAATTAAAATGAACCTCTCATGAAAATCGACTAGTCTCATCCCTTCTCTCAATTAGATATATGGATGCACACCAAAGGGCTAAGAGGGATATGAGGAAAGCTTATCAAGAAGAACAATCACAACATGAAAACCAAGATGATGAACCCTATGACACTCATGTGAATGCAACATACACCAATGACTTGTTTATACATTGAACAAGCTAAAAAGGAAGAGCAGTTTAGACTCCTAGAGTCGGAGAGACGAGCTTTGTTGGAGATAGAAAGGAGAGCCTCCCAAGAAGAGTAAGATAGAATCTTAGCTCAACAACTTAATGATCAATTTAACAGCATACATGTTGGTGGTGGAAACAACTCTCCTCCATCCAGCCCTCCTAAAACTCCACAAAGTGGAAGACGTTCAAGAATACCTTCACGATCTCCTAGCCCTAGAGGAAGAAGGGTTTCACAACATGATCATTATAGGAGACAAACACCTCTTAGGAACTCAAGATAACCTTCACAATGTGCTCATCATTGTTCACAATATGGGGGTAGTAGCTTGAGTTTTGAACTCAAATCCCAAGACTTCATGAAGATACAACAAGAACCACTCTTCCAACAGTATGTGGAGAGATACTTAGAGAAAAACAAAGACAAGTTCCTAGACAGTTTAATCAATAAGGGCGCTAGAGTCCCCTACAACTTTGATGTGGACAAGAAGATTAAGAAGCAAGGTCCATCTCAAGAAGAGGAGATCAAACAACTCAAGAGTATGATGTAGAAGATGTTGGCACCCAAGAGTTCATTCTCACTTGACTCAATTAGTCCTAATCCTTTTGATAAGAGTGTGAGCATGAAAGACTTTCCTAGAAAGGTTGAGATCCCTCAATATGACAAGTATGATGATAATGGAGATCCACATGATCACATGTTTCAATTCTATATCATGAGTTTTAAGTTCCATTAAGATGACTTGTACCTAATGAGATTGTTCCCAAGGAGTCTTAAGGGTCAAGCAATGGAATGGTTCACCAACATAACTCCCCCTGTCAAGACTTTCAAAGAGCTCGTCCATAGATTTGTCCAACACTTTGCATACAACCTTTCAAGATCTATTACCATGTTGGACTTATGCAACTTAAAGCAAAATCAAGGGGAATCCTTTGTCACTTTCTTGCAAAGGTGGAGATGACAATGCTCTCGCTACTCTAGGACCATTCCTGAAAATGAGAAGATTGACATCCTTGTTAGTAACTTGGTTTCTGAAATGCAGTATGAAGTTAGGAAGATGGTTTTTGATTCCTTTGACACCATGGTTGAAACCACATGTAGGATTGAGGATGTTTTGAGAGAACAAGGAATTCTGACCAAACATGGAAACAACAACAACAATAATGGTCAAAATAACAACTCTAACAAGGATAAAGGAAAGAACTCACATTGGAGTAGGAACAAATAAGTGGTCAATGATGGAGTTGTGGACTCCTCTCAACCCAAAGATCAAGCTATTCTCCACTTGTCTAGTGTTGTTCAAGTCATGAAACTCAACGCATCAAATCAACAAGAGCACAAGCCAAGATACCAAGATAAGCCTAAGAAAGAGAGACGTCAGTTTTCAAAACTTGGTGATTCATATGAGGATGCCTTAAAAACACTCATTGCTAACAACCTTGTGCATCCCCAAGATCCTGCAAAGCATTATATACCTGATGTCAAGCCACATTGGTGGGATGAGAAAGCCTTTTGCAAATTTCACAATGGCATTGGACATGATATTGAAAATTGCTGGAAACTCAAACATATCATCTAAGATCTCATTGAGAATGGTAAACTTAGGGTAGATGGATTGAACACCAATGCTGACCATAAGGCATTCAGAGAACCTTTTCCCAAGTATGAGAAGGGGGAAACCTCTAAACCTAAGAATGGCAGGGTTGATGTCAATTACACTTACACAGATGTGGAGAATGTTGTCAACATGCTTGAAGTTGTAGAAGAGAATGTCAACATGATGAGGAATAAATATCCCTATGGTTATGATCTAGACATGGACTCTCCTCCTATCTTTGATGAAGAACCCGTCCTGGTGTTAAGGGGTCCTAACTCCAGAGTGTTGTCTCAAACTCTCAATGTTGTCACACAAAGTCAAGGTCTCGTTGTCATAAGAGGACCCAGTTCAAGTCAACCAAGTAAACCAAAGCAAGTGACATCCAAAAATGTCACCTTAAAACTAGAAATCAATCCCAAGTTGAGCTATAATCTTGTCAATCAGTTGCAAAGAACCCCAGCTCAGATTTCAATCTTTGAGCTTTTAGAGTTGTTCTCAAGACACAAGCAGGTCCTTAAGGATGCTTTGCGCACAACGAACGTTCCCAACAAATTAGACGTCGATCAATTCTAGAACATGGTTAACCATATTGCTAGCCCTCATTACCTTACCTTTTCAGAGGATGATGATAAATCTTTGAGCCACCCACACAATCTCACTCTTCATATTGAGGTCATCATTCACAAAACCTGCGTTAGGCGCGTGTTTATAGATGGGGATGTTGGGTTTAATATTTGTTCTTTGAGTCTTTTGAAGACGTTGGGTTATTCTAAACAAGTCATAGATACCAAAAAGAATATCACTATCAAAGCCTATGATGAGGCAGAAAGGAGTTCCAAGGGGTTGACCATCCTTCCTATTTGGATTGGCCCAATTGAAAAAAATGTTCTATTCCAAATAGTTGATACTGGTCCCCTTGTGTACAATATCTTACTTGGTAGATCGTGGATTCATGATATGCAAGCAGTGTTGTCTACCTATCATCAGTGTGATAAGTCCCCCTATAATGGAGTAGAGATTTGTATACCTAGGGATAACACTTTATCTGTCAAATAAGTTTGAGCAAGTGCTTATGTTCACCTCAATAGAGAAGCATAAGACTTCAGTGCAACCTTAGCTGAATGTAAAGACAAGTTCAAGTCAGTAGACCTTGGCATTGGAGGGTATCAACTCAACTCCCTCACAAAGCTACCAGTTTCACCCAGGTCTTATGGCAAGCCTTCACGAGAAACGAGACCTTCCTCTTCAGCTATGACTTTATTTGGCACATTTGTAGAGTCCTCAATGCCTATTCAAGATGAGAAAGAAGAGATAGTTGTTAAAGACTAGATTTATAGAGAAGAGAAATACATGCACAATGAGAACTTCTCTCCCTCTCCTAAGGATTATGGAAGAGGGTATACTTTTGTCAAACATATGGGTTATCCTGGACATGGCCCTCTTAGTCATAGATTGGATGCTAGAGTTGAACCCCTTGAACATGATCTTTTTGGACGCACGTCTAAGGAGACGGTTGACCTAGGATTTGTGAATCACAACAAGAACATTGCTCATATCCTTGATGAGTTAGATAATGAAGATGAATCAGAATACATGCCTAATTTGACAATTAGCAAGATATGTGTGAAGATTGGGTCCCTTCCAATAATGTCCTTTGGGGAGATTCAGATAGTCCAATCACTCATGGGACAGTTGCAAGCTTAGAACAAGATGAATCAGATGTAGAAGATCCTATTAAAGAATGCCAACAAAAGAACCTTGTTCGTTTGATGGAAAGAGAAGGTATTACCCTTGATGATGTTAGAGCTTCCACATCAAGATGTCCCAAACCTTCATGGTGTAAACATCCTAGTCAAAGTTTAGAAACAAGTTCATATGAGTATAAATGGGATTCTTTCTCAGAGCCTTCTACAATTGGCATGGATGTTGATGTCATCCACACTTATAGTTGACAACCTGAGGTAGTTGATGAGTCACATGTAGGATTAGAGAATTTGAACCCACATGCTACCTTAGTAGATGGTTCTTCACTTGTTAGGATGAATCCCGATTTGGGTAGCTTAGAAGGATACTTGACAGACTCTAACTCTTCGGTCACCAAAGATGATATCATTCATATCCACAACCTTGAACTAGTCATTGACTTACCTCTTGTTCATTCTAACCTCCTTGATTGGTCCCAACGCTATCAAGAACCTGAGCTCTTAACATTCCAAAATGATTATGAGATAACCTTTTACTTGAATGCCATTGAACCCATAGTCTCTTCCACCAGTGAACCAGCTACCAACATGACAGAGCCAGACATCAAGTACCTTAGTCACAAAATAAAAAGAAAAGAAAATCAAAAGAATAGGAGTTTTGATGGCAAAAACTACAGTGTGGCGATGTTAAAACCAAAAAAATTAAAAAGAAATGACGTATCCAAGGGTGAAAACCTCTCTGAGGCACCTAAGGATGAGGTACTTGATCATCTCTCTAGCTACTTTCAGGATAGATCTTCGGTGCTTATTTAAGCAACACAAATAGTCAAATTGGGTACAAATGAGGCTCCCCAGATAGTACACTTGGCTCAATCCTTGTCACCACAAGAAAAAGAAGCTTACACTAAGTTCTTACAGAAAAAGAAGATCAACTTTGCATGGACTTATTCAGATATGCCAGGGTTGGACACTAATCTTATCATGCATCACTTGTTCATAGCTCCAAGTGTCAAACCAGTTAAACATAATGAATATCAAATAAAAAATGAGAAACTAGTACCTTATAAGAAAATGGTTTATTCCTTGAAATGATACTTCACATTTGTCATGTTTCAGCAAGTCCCTAGAATAGAAAACAAAGTAGCTGATGCTATGGCTATACTTGCTTCATTCCTTCAACTAGGGGAACATGAATCTAGATTTGAATTCCTAGTGGAAGAGCTATATCACCCTATCTATGACTCCCAAGAAATTCATGTCATTTGTACCCTTGTTGGTCATGAGTCATCCCATTATGGTGCCATTTACTCATACCTTTGTGATGGCATTATACCTGAAACCTTTAACTAATCTGAATGTAGAAACCTTACTCAAAACACCTCTCGCCATTCCCTTATCTCTGGTGATTTGTATAGGAGGGGTCTAGATGGAACACTTCTTAGATGCTTAGAAAAGGAAGAATCTGACCAAGTGTTAGTTGACATCCATGATGGCATCTGTGGGGGACATTCCAATGGTCTTGCCATGGCCTAAAGGTTGCTTAGTGCAGGGTACTATTGGCCTATGAATTGATGCAGTAGATTTTGCAAAGTCATGTGAAAAGTGTCAAAAACATGGTAACCTGATACATGCTCTAGGCATGGAGCTCATTCCTTCTATAACTCATTGGCCATTTTAGGACTGGGCCTTTGATCTTGTTGGGTAGATTCATCCCAACTCATCAGGTGGACACAAGTTTATTATCACTGCTACTGATTACTTCATTAAATGGGTAGAAGTTGTCCCACTTTCTATTGCCTCAGGCAAGACAGTTTCTCTATTCATTCTGAACCATATCATCTATTGATATGGAGTGCCTTCCAAGATTATCACTGACAACGGAGGCCAGTTCAAAAATAAAGACCTTAAGCAACTCTGCAAGAAATTCAAGATGAAGAAACATTGGTCTTCCATTTACTTCCCACAAGGAAATGGTCAAGTAGAGGCATCAAACAAAACCATTCTTAAAATCCTACATATAATAGTTTGTAAGAGTGGTAGAGATTGACATTTACAGATAAATCTGGCTTTATGGGCCTACAGAATGAGTATTTGTACTCCTACTGGAGCTACTCCTTTTTCCCTTACATATGGCACTGAAGTAGTGTTACCTTTAGATGTTGAGATTCCTTCACTTAGAGTTTCTCTCAAAGGTCTAGTTACAGATGAAGACTACCACACCATGAGACTTCAAGAGTTAGAACTTCTAGATGAGAAACATCAAGCATCATTTGACCATATGAGGGTTTATCAAAAGCGCATGTCCAAAGCCTTCAACAAAAAGGTTTTCCCTAGAGAATTTCAAGTGGGAGATCTTTTCCTATGTGAAAATCCTAAGAATCAACAGCATAGAGATCAAAAGGGAAAATTTGAACCTAATTGGCTTGGACCTTACATCATTACAACAGCTTTTAGGATAGGTGCTTATTTACTATCTACAACAGCGAGAGAGAAACTCCCTGATCCTATCAATGTCTTGCACCTGAAGAAGTTCTATCCATGATGCCTGTTCTATCTAGGGGCATCCTTTGTACATACTTATTGATCCTGAAAAAATCCAAAAAAAATGATATATTGTCAAACAATTCTAAAAATCTGAAAAATGTCATGAAAAAATGATCATCTTAGTGAAAACCTAGCAATAGGTGCTTTGATGTATCTCCAAAAAAAAAATTATATATTCCAAAAATACCAAAAAATTCAAAAAATTCAAAAATTCAAAAAAAAGAAAGAAAAAGTTCCTTGGTGAAAACTTGGAAATAGGCACCTTGGTAGCAAAAATACAAAAAAATAATAAAAAGTCCTAAAAAAATAAAATAAAATAAAATAATTTGCAATAAAATCCAAGTGGTGAAAACTTGGAAACGGGTGCTACTTCAGGCCTTTGGAACCCTGTTTCTTAGCATGTGTCCTCAACACTTAGCCTTTATCCATCATGCCTTGTCTTGTTGCCTTGGTTTGGAATTGGTCTTTGTCTTTGTCTAGGGGGCATAACTATGTTAGCTTTGGTCTCTTGGATGCGTTAGTCTTTAGGACACCTCACAAACAGTGTTTTTAAACACCTCCCCAATTGTGTTTTTCAACACAACCCCTGACATTGAGTGTTTTTCAACACTTATCGGCTTGGTCTTACCCAGTTTTGTCATGCGATCTTACCTACTTGCAAGCATTCGATCCTTATCCTTGTAACTTGGTATCAGTTAACACACTTAAATTTTTAAACACAACACTTAATGCTTGACCTATGTCATGATCTTTTCTTTGTGTGCTGATTGTTATTGATTTTCATTGAGTGTCCTTGTCTAATAAATCTCTCCAATATGCATAACTAGAGGACTTGGGGCATGGGGCATGTTTTTATTTTCTTTTTGCTTGTGTGTGTGGTCTTGAAACTCTAGAGTGTCTCTTGTTGTACTCTTGAAACACTTACGAGATTTGAGGCATCATCTTTGACTATTTTTGCACAACTGTTCTTTTGTCATCCTGACATCTATGCCTTGATGCGAGCATGGTTTTGCTACATTAAATTGGGTAAGCTAACATCGAAGTCATCTTGACCATTATGTCTTTGATGCTTATGTTAGAATCTTTCCACATTCCAATCCGATATAAATCACATTCATATTTTTGTAGTTGTGCTTGTGACTAATGATGATTGTGTAATTTTCTGATGTCCGTTAATAATGGCCCTACGATGAAAATAAGTTCCTTAACATTCTCTAATGAATGATGAACACAAAATCCTATGTTACAGTTGCTCTATTGCAAGTACACCTTTGCATTTTCATGTAGCTTGCATTGTTAGACTTCATGTTAATTTGCATTTTTAGGCTGCATTATGAGTTTGAGAGGGTTTTCCTTCATCTTTCTTTTGGACTTTAATCAACTGTGGTCACGTTTTGATCTTCATTTCCTTATCTTCTTTCGTGATCTCAATAAAAAATTTCTATTTTAAATAGTTGATTGATTTTGGGGCATTCTCTTTCTTAAGGAAAATTCTCTTTCTTCTCTCCATTTCTTTCTACCTCTTCCAAACTTCTATCTCCCATTCGCTTTCACCCCACTTCTTTTCTTCTAATTCAACCTTGGGGCATAATCTTTCATGCTTGATGATCTACCTTGGTTCTATGATCCTTATATCTTTCATCTTACATCAAGAACCTTATTTTTAGTTTGATTTGATCAAATTTATCAATTTGTTGTTTCTCCTCTATCTCATTTCAATTTTGATCACGAGGGGGCAGTACCTATCAAAATTCAATCCTTGATTTAGCTTTATCAATCCTATCAATTGCTCCGCTTAGGTCAACCTTGCTTGAGATTCTTATCTAGGACATGGCAATTACCTATTTACAGGGGTGTTGGCCTTGTCTTTTTCAATCAACTTATCTTTGTCCTGATGTGTTCCCATTTGTCGATCACACGTCTGGGTTGTTTTTTGATCCCAAATTGAACTCACACTTCAACTTTATTCTTTGACTATATGTGTTCCCATAAAGATCACACATTAGTCAAAGAGGGGCAAATGTATGCATCCTAAAATGGTCGCCTAGACTTTGGGGCCCCATTCATCAATTTATCATTTTCTGAATCAATGTTTTGCAATATTCTCAATTCAAATCAATTTCCTTGATCAAATTGTAATTAATTCAATTATTTCAATATTTCCTAAAGTTTGATCATTTATCCTAAGTCTCATTTAATTAAAATAACATGCTCCCTTTTAATTAAATAAAAATCCCTTTTTAAATAAATAAATAAAAAATTAATTAAATAATGGAAACCACTTTGCTAAAAATAATAAATAAATAATAAAATAAAAAGAAAAAGAAAAAGATTTTTTGTCTACACATTGAATGCACACTTTCCAAGATGAGTGGAATCTCCTTTTGCCTCTTAATCTCTTCCGCACATCTTTTTGCCTCTTAACCATGTCCATTGATTTTGCCTCTTGAGAATCTTGAGCACATGGATCAACCAAGATTTAATCTTCACCATTGCTCATTTCTTTTTGCCTCTTAATCTTGACCGTCCATTCATTTCTAAAATCCTTTATAAGGAGCCCTCTCCTTCTCATTTACGTATGGAGATTTTGTAGATCCAGGTTTTAGAGATCCAAATTTTAGGCATCCAGATTTTAGGCATCAAGGCATGGAGAGCAATTTTGTAGGAGAGTTTGAGCACTTGAGCTTGAACATTGCAACTTCTCTTTTTTTGTCTTCTCTCATGCCTCCATGGAAATCCATTTAGATTACTCTTGCACTTGCATGTTAGATTATATTCATATTTCATTTCATAGAATAATCTTGCATACATATTTCCTTTCATAGATTAGTTTGCTTTCATGCATTGTTATCATATAGAATAAGCTTCCATTTTTCATTTGCATGCATATCTAATGATCATGGAGACTAGCATTCTTGCTTTTCCTCTTTGAATCTCTCATTTTATGGTGTACTTGCAAGGGCACAAACTAGGTCTAAATTGAGGGCCTCCATTATAAACCCTTGCACTCCATGAATAGAAAGCTATGAGTCACCATTTGAGACCTCATTCTTGAGAAATCTTGGATATAATGACTCATAGAAGTGTGTCAACAATTTAGCACACACATGGCATTAGATATGCACTTTGAAAAAATTCCATAAGCATTCAATTGATCAAAGAAGAAGAATCCTGAGACTATTAAGTCATTCTCACTATTTTAGAATTTATGAGTCAAATATTTGGAGCTTTCCACAATAGTGATTCGTGAAGCATATAAGTGTCTCTGCATACTATTGATTTGAATTTAGCTATCAGACTAGTGTTACTAAGATTAACATAGTATCCTTTCCCACATATATTCTGTCAATTATATTATGAAAAGAGAATTGACAAAAAAAACATAGCATAATATCTTCCATGAATATCCATATTTTTCCCTGCCTCTATAGAAAGATCTTAGTATTCAAAGAAAAAAGAATAGAGCCAGATATACTAAATCTTGAATACCTATATTTGAATACCATCTATAGCTAAATCAATACCAGTATGATATATACTATTAATAACTATAAGAATTTTCCTAAGGCAAATAATGAAAATGCCAAGATCTAGAAACTCAATAGCACATGTGAGATAGCCAAATGATATGATCAATTAATTGATTCAATAATGATCGATAATACATGAATAAAATGCCCATTTATTTACAAAGTAGATATGCCTGCATATATAGGCAATGCATGATAACTAGGAGTGATGCAAGAGATAACCTATCAACTAGATAAGGTGGAATCACATGTCCACCAAAGGTGGATCATCCTCCATTATACAAAAAAGTATGTGTAATAATGAGAGGATGACAATGTGATAAGAGCACTAAAGGTGGATCTCACACATAAAGTGGGATGAGATAACAACTATCACCACCTAAAGTGGAATTCTCCTACACCATGTGCTAAAATGAGATGCAAACTCCTAGGTGTCTCAATGACAAACTACTATTGAATGCATTATCCTAAGTAAACTTAAGCAAAGTGTAATGAAGAATATTTAATTACACCCACACCCACCTTAAGTGAAACTTATGGGAATACACTTAAGATCACAATGGTAGATGACAATACATGATGGGTCCCACCTACTAGGCCATGTTAGGTACTCATGTACAATATGCAAAAGCAAAACAAATGCAATGTAATCTCTCATAAAGTGAAGAAAGAGGGAAAATCTCATGGGAAAAAACCTCCCCCAAAAAGAGAGATTAAAACAAGAAGATGCATGGATGGATGGAGTAATCAAGACCCCTTCATTATGGCATACATCATGTCTATACAATAAAGTATCCCCCCATAAGAAGGAACCAAGGAGACATGATATCCTCCCCATAGTGAACAATATCATGCATGTATGGTAAGTGTCTAAAGGCAAAACATAGACCAATGCCTACAAACAACATTTCTCCCCTTAGGAAGAAGATATACCAAGTAAAAATGCAAGAAGGCTTCCCATTGTGTATAGGAAAAAGGGAGGGGAATCCAAATGAAGTATGATGTCTCTAAAGTGTTCTCATGTGTTGTCATGTCCTTGATTGAAAAAAATGCCATGAACCAATCAGGAACATACCCAACAGAAGAATGTGACAACAAGGGAAGTAATGGTAACTAATCCATGTAAGAATTTGGATCAAGCTTTAAAGACAAATATGTCTCCTCAAAATAGAAAGTAGGAAGAGAGACAAAGTAGTCCCCCCTCAATATATAAGGTACACCAATGATAGATGCTCCTAGATCAATGCATAAATTGCACCATGAAAACTGAATGATGTTCCTCCCCTTAGGAAGAAACAATGTCATAGGTGTATCAATGAATCCTTCCCAATCTCTAGGAAGAATCCTCAAAATGTATGATGTCTTAAGAAATTGAATAGGAATCTCCACAACATGAGTATGATCAACCATGCAATGTGACATCCCAAGTGAAGTTTGAGACTCATGAATGCCAATCTCCAAAGCCTCAAATGTTTTCTATGAAGTGAAAGAGACCTCCTCCAAATGATGTATCAAAAGATCCACAATCATGTCAGACTCAAAAGAAGGATCAAGTGGATAATGAAGATGAGGGTTAGAGTGTTCCCTCACAACCACTCAAGAAGGACCATCCTCAACAAAGAGAAGATGAGTGTCATCTATGATGTCTCCCAAATCCTTAATGTAGGACTCCACAAACAAACCTACAATGTTTGTCAAGTAGTCATCCCAAGGAATATTTCTGGAAGTCAAGGAATATCATGTTGCATTGAATCACAAGAAAACATGGTTGTATTAGTACAAGCATCATCAAGAGAAATAGTAGAAATGATCTCAGCTAGAGAAGTAGAAGTTGTTGCATGTTGAGTCATTAAATCATCATAACTCTCAATAAATACAAAATATTCAATCTCCTTTAAGGTAGGCCCATCATAGAGAATGTTATATGCATCATCAAGTGGAATGAGACAATCTACAACTAGATCTTCTGGGAATGGAGGGCCGTAAGGATCTCCAAAATACTCCCAAATAATGGTCCAACATGTGTGTGAGCACCTAATATCCTCAAGCTTGGATTTGACTTCAGGAGAGAAAGTATCCATGCTATAAGCAAGAAATCCCATGATATTAAAACTCCTTTCCTTCCAAGATAACTTTTTAAACTTGGAATTTCTCTTAGGAATAAGTCCATAAAGATCAGGCAAGGTTTTTATCCATCTACAATTTGTGATGATGCCCTTTGCCCATGATGCATAATTATCCCCATTAAAAAATACAATGACATGATGAATTGTATATTCCATGACTTTATCCATTATACACTTCTCAAATGAAACTAAATGAGATCAAAAAATCATTGCACCCCCATCCCCACTACAATGCAATAAATTAAAGAACCACCCCAAAATAGATGATTTTGGCACTTTATATGTAGTGAATGTATAATTGTCACTTGCAAAAATGACTAAGTGGACTTCTAATTTTGATGATTACAATAGAAAATATGAAGCTATAACAAACTCAACCAAATAAGACACAATATCCCTCAAGGATTCAATTAGTTACAAGTACCAAAACTAGGCCAAAATAGACCAAATGTTGAAAGTGATTTTTTTGTCCAAATAAGCCTATAATTTGATAGAAAATCTACAAATTACTCAAAAATTTATGCTCTTTAAAAAAAACACGTAAAAATGTGTCTATATGAGCTTAAACGAGCCTCCAAATGAGCAAAATCAAGGATTGGATAGGTACAATCACCAAAATCTAATTTTTTTAAAAAAATTCATGCACCAAACCAAAAACCAGCTACACCACTGAAAACTTTAGGAGATTCTACTCAAAATAAAAAAAATTGCTTTAAAAAAGGAGCCCGGATGACCAAGTTATGGCCTCTCAAAGTCAGACTACCAAATCAAAATTGCATATGGTGAGGGGTCCAATTTTTTAAAACCTAATGACGTCAACAAAATCAAGATCCTAAATTTGACAATCAAATAGTCATTGCATCACAATAAAAGAGCCCAAAAATGACGGTCACACGACCATCAAAATTAATACAACAAAATACTAATGCAATCCTGAGCCTAAAATTGATGGTCATACAATCATCGCGACAAAATAAAAGATCCCAGAAATGATGTTCACACAGCTACCAAAATCAGTATAACAAACTACTAATGCAATCCTGAGCCTAAAATTGACAGTCATATGGTCGTTAAAGAAAAAAGAAAAAAATCACCTAGGATGACTATATGGGCGTCAATTTTAATATCGCAGTAAAGATAACATCAACAAAAAACTTTACCAGGCCTGTGTGTGATGTTGACTAGGCATGCAAGTCTAATGTGATGATGACTATACTTTTTGTTAATTGGGCTATGATGTGGCAAATATCTGTTGTCATGGGGCAAATGTTGATTGATCTCAGGCATTGACCTGAAATGGCAGTCAAATTCCACGTGGAAATTTATGTTTGGGTCACATGTCATAGTTAGTTGTGGGTAGGGAGGTCAAGCCAGGCACTAGGTGAGCTTGTCGAGGTGAGCTAGGGTTGTACTCGGCTAGGGACTTTTAGTCCCACATTCATGAATGCAAGGTTTTCTACGCTCTTCAAAAGGTGAGTTGGTAGTTGTGAAGTTTGCATCTTGCTTATACTATATGTTTGTGCATGAGTGTGAGGGGGTCGAATCAGGGGTTGACAATCCAATCCCATCTTGTACAAATCTAATGTTTTCATTCTTTGTGCCTACAAGTTTCAGACTAACAAAGTTCTGATAAAACCCGAGTTGGGGTATCCGACCAAAAAATCCAATTTTTTTATAGAAAACATTAAAATGTATTGATCTAATAAAACATAACAAAAATTAAAATTCTCATATCTGAAAATAAATCATACCCAATTACAAGTTGGGCTTTCCAAGTCCGGTTTGCAAAAAAAAATTGCCTCAGATTTGAATTTTTCCCAATATAGGAAAATTTATAGTCACAATTCACCGAAATGGCCACCCAAACACAATGGTGAGGTCAAATAGTTCTCTAGACACTTGCACCTTTGGATCTGAATTGTGGCCCTCCAAAAATTGAAGCAAATAGCTCTCCAATTGCTATGCAATGCCACTCCTATGGCTCTGATACCATGTAAGAATTTTCCCAAGCTAAAGAATGAAAATGCCAAGATATAGAAGCTCAATAGATAGTACAAAAGAGGCAGGAAAATAATATGATCAATTGATTGATTAATAATGATGAATAATATATGAATAAAATGCCCATTTATTTACAATGTAGATATGTCTAAATATATAGGCAATGCATAATAACTAGGAGTGATGCAAGAGATAACCTATCAACTAGACAAGGTGGAATCACATGTCCACAAAAGGTGGATCATCCTCCATTATACAACAAAGTATGTGCAAACATGTGCAATAATGAGAGGATGATAAAGTGATAAGAACACAAAGAGTGGATCTCACACACAAATAGGAATGAGATAACAACTATCACCACCTAAAGTGGAATTCTCCTACACCATGTGCTAAAAAGAGATGCAAAATCCTAGGTGTCCCAATGAAAAACTACTATGAAATGCATTATCCTAAGTAAACTTAAGTAAAGTGTAATTAAGAATATTTAATTACACCAACAATAACTTCCTTTGCAATCTATGTTTTATTATATAACAATTTCCATATTTCCTAATTCGAAATGACAACTCCTTAAAATTTCTACAAGCCACAAAACCCCTTAACTGTCAATTGTCTTTTAATCTTATGAAATCACACAATTTATGCAATTGTCTATAGTAGAAGGAACCCATCAGAATAAACTTTTTAATAACCAGACATCTTGTATTGAGGATTTCAGTCAATCTAAAAATAAATATCTCCTAATCTATCAATCCATGTCCCACTAATCAATTACAGACCATACACTCACTAAAGTGGAAACACAACTAGATCATACTGTAAAATAATCATATTATTCTTAAAATTCCTTAATTTAGTGTCATAGAATACCATATAGATAATTATAGTCACATCTGCAAAGCTAAAATAGAACTACTAAAGACAACCCTATTCAGATTTTTGTATTTTTGGACCATCTTACTCCATTACTATGTTAAATTAGTATTGTTGCTACTCTTTTCCCCAATTTTTCTTAAGTTTTTACTATATATCAAGACTCTTGTTAATGAAAATCATTTCAGGTTTGTTATCCTTTTGTTCTGATAATCTCTCTCTAATCACCAATTCTTTCTATCCATACTCCATTTGCCCCCATATTTGCAAGCTCTTCATCTTTTTTATTTTCTTCTATGTAAATGTGGTTAATGGTGATTCCATCAAAGAATTCTATTAGTTCTAGTATTCTCCCTAACTTGGAATTCAACTTCCAGTTGGGGGTTCTTTTGGTCTAAATTGCATTCACCACTATTTGTGAGTTCCCTTTAATTGCTAACTTTTTTTATACCCAAGTCTGTACACATGTGCAAACCTACAATAATTTCTTCTATTTCAGCAATGTCATTTTTCTCCACACCTATTGGTCTTGCCATTTGTGCACATAAAAAACCATCCCAATGATGGATTATGCAGTCTATTCTAGCAATTATGGGATTTCCTTGAGAAGCTCCATCAAAGTTTAGTTTGTGCCAACCAATCTTTGGTTGCAACCATTTACACTATTCTCTTTTGTTGTTTTTTTATCTATCACCATCCCCAAAGTGTGAGAGAATACATTAGCCAAACCAAGATTTCCCTATCTTACTATCCCATATTGTGAACTTGCAGTCCTTCAAGTTGTCATGTTTTATCCTATTGTTTGTAACTTCTACTATTGTTGCCTCTATTTTATTTAGCAGGTTGATCATGTCCATCATTTTATCCTGAAAAATATTCCTATTCATTTCCTTCCAAATTTCCCATGCTACTATCGAAGGGGTGATTCTTCATAACACTCTATATAAGCTATTGTAGCATATCTCGGGCCATCCCTTCATCATATCCTTAAGGTTATTTGGTAGCATTGTTTTCCAACCTAGTTTGTTACATATTCATTGCCAACATTTTGAGGTGTACAAGAAATTCACTATTAACTATTCTATCGACTCTTCTACTACTTCACATAATATACATTTAGATGGACCAACAAATCCTATCTTCTTAAATTGGCCAACTATCAAGATTTTATTCTGCATTGTATCCCAAATAAATATTCCTACCTTTGGGAGGCATAGTTTGTCCCAACACATGTGAGTTGGTAGATATATTTTATCCCATTGTTGATTTTATATTAAATAGGCATATCCCTCTTTGAATTTTTAATCACCATTCTTAGATCTTTGCCAAATGAGTTTGTCCTCACCCTTATTTGGTGTTATATTTCAAGCTGCTAAAGTATTTCTTAATCTTGTAATTTCATCCCCTAATAGGGGTAAGTTGTCTAAGGATTTCCATTTCCAACCCAATGCTAGGTCCCCACTGGGAACCTCTATTTAATCCTTAACAAATTTTCCTACACGTTCCTCTAGTATTACTCTCATGTTATGAAATTTGGGGTTGTTATCCAAGATAGCATATCCTCCCCAAGAGTCACTCCAAAATAAAGCTTACTTCCATCAACAATGTCCCATGTAATCTTATCTAGATTGACCTTTCTATTGTCAAGTAAAAGATTTCAAACTTTGGATCCTCAAGGATAATTTGTTGTTCTAAATATGCTTTTTGGATTTGTGTTTTCTAGATATTTCTTCTTCTATATTTTAACCCTCTTATTATTTGACTCCTTATAGAATTTCCATACCAACTTGGCACCCAATGCCTTTCTTTTCCACTTTAATTTTTTAATACCTATTCATCCATCTTCTACTAGTTTGCATATCCTATCCCACCCGATCAAAGAAAAATTATTGTTCTCTGAGACCCCTTGCCAGAAGAAGGTCCTCATTTTCTTATCTAATTTATTTTTGGCCTCTTTAGGGAGGGATAGACATGGCATCTAATATGTAGGTAAGCCCAAGAGAATCTCTTTTAACATTGAGACTCTTCTTGCATTTGAAAGACATCTACTTTTCTAGGATTCCATCTTCTATTCCAATTCCCTTCTTATGAAATCCCACATGGTATTATTTTTGTTTCCTTATCTAAAGGTAATATTGGATATTTCTAGGTAGATTCCCTTTCTTGAAGCCCACTATATTGCAGATATTTACCTCCTCTCCATCTTCTATATTAAAGAAAATATTTCAAATTTTGCTTCACTCACCACTTATCTAGATGCTTTGAAGTATTTGTTTAAAATTCACTTGTGGTTAAGCACTTCTCGTCTACTACTTCTTCCATATAGTAGTGTGTCATCAAAACAACTTTTATGGGTGAGATTGGGAAATCCATTAATAACTTTAATTCGTTTGATTTCTTCTAGCTCTTGTGCTATCTTAATATCCTTACCTAGAGCTTCAATCACAATTATGAATAAGAAAGGGGAAATTTGGTCCCCTTTCCTTAGTCCTCTAGATAATTTGAAATACCCTTCCAGTGATCCATTTACTAGCATTGAAAGTCTGGGTCTTGATATGCAATCAAAAATTAAGTTAATCCATTGTTTGGCAAATCCAAATGCCTCCATGCATTTGTATGAGAATCTTCAGTCCACTTTATCATAGGTTTTTTAAATGTCTAATTTTATCAGCATACTGGGTTCTAGATTTTGTTGGACAAAATGTATAGTTTCCTGAGTAATATCACACCATCCAAAATCCAAAATTAACTTAATCCATTGTTTGGAAAATCCAAATGCTTCCATGCATTTTGTATATGAATCTCATGTCCACTTTATCATAGGCTTTTTTAATGTCTAATTTCAGCAACATATTGGATTCTAGATTATGTTGGACAAAATGTATAGTTTCCTGAGTGATTATCACACCATCCAGAATGGATCTACTTGGAACAAACCCTTTTTGCTCTCCTGATATAATTGAAGGGAGCACTTATTTCATTCTATTGGCTAAGATTTTGGCTAGTATCTTGTAGGTTGTGTTACAAAGTGATATAGGTCTAAAATTGTCTAGCTCTTATGCATTGTCTTTTTTAGGGATGAGTTTTATGAAGGTGTTATTGATTTATCTTAATATTCTTCCTGTGTTTCTCATTCCTTTTATTGCTTCTATCAGTTCATCTCCTAATAAATGCCAACAACTCTAAAAAAAATATGCATAGAAACCATCAGGCCTCAGAGCCTTGTCTGGATGTAGCTGACTTTGTATTTTTGCCACTTCTACCTTTGTTATTTTCACTGTTATCCTCTTATTATGTTCTTCAATGATAATATTTGGAATATTTTTTTAAAAATCTCCCTTTGTGTGTTAAGGTCCAAAGCTTCCCAATTGTTCAAAATATTCTTGAAATAATTTATTATCTCTTATGTTATGTCTTTGGGGTTATCAATTGTGTTTCCTCCTACCCCTTTAATTTTGGTAATTTTGTTTACATTTCTCCTTTGTTTTGTGTTGTTATGAATTTTTTTAAAGTTTATATACCCTTTTGTCAACTAGTTCTCTCTAGATTTATGTTTGCAGAAGATTTCCTCTTTAGTCAAAATGTCCTCATACTTATTGAGGAGTGCTTTTTCCTTTAAATATCTTTCTTGATCCACCCCTTCTTTGATTACTTCATCATTCAACATATCTATCTCTGCCTCAATCAATTCTTTTTCTTTAAAAATGTTTTTGAAGTGATCTTTATTCCATTGCATTATTTTTTGTTTGATTATTCTTAGTTTGAAGGTAAATATGTACATTTTTTACCCTTCTACCCTTGTTTCCTTCCACCATTCCTTTACTAGCCATATTAATTTTGTATCTTGTAGCCATATCTTTTCAAATTTAAAATAGTGGTTTATTGGTTTTATTTCATCTTCTATGTCCAATTGTACTTGGAAATGGTTTGAACCCCCATTTGTCAATATACTAGATGATAGTGTGTAATGAAAAATCACAAAATTCCCTCTAAAAAGAAATCTATCAAGTTTTTCTACTATCTGATTGAAATCTTTTTTTTTCTATTATTTAATGTGTATATGTCATTAGTTGTTTCTATATTTATGAGATTGTTATTTTGGACCCAGTCTCTTGAATCCCTTTATGACTATGATTCATTTTGCCTCCCCCCTCTTTTTTCCTTTGGGTCCATTATTGCATTAAAATTGCCTCCCAAAATGTAAGTTGCATCTTGGTCTTGGCTAATCTGTAATTCTATTTCATTCTAAGTTTCTTTATATTTATCAATCATAGTTGGCCCATATACATTAATCAGAAAGAATCTAGTTGTGTTGGTAACACTCTTTATCCATTCTCCTAACCAATTTGTATTGTTGACCACATTTTCATACACCACCCTTCTTAGGTCCTAGATTTTAGCCAATCCTCCTGAAGATCCTTGTTTTGATACACTTTCAGCTTTTCATATACCCAACTTCTTGTCGTAGTCTTCCATCTCCTATTAGATCATTTTTTTCTTGAATAATGACACTTTATGATTTGAAGATTGCTATATTGCACTTTATTATGTGGTTTTTTTTAATGGGCATTCATGCCCCTAACATTCCAGGTTACCACCCTCATTTTTTTTGGTAAGTACCTTCCCCTTCCCCACATTAAAAAAAGAGGCTATCTTGGCTTGGCCTTGTGCTTCCCTTGCCATAATCCTTAGTTCATTTATGGATTTTATTTATTGCTTCTTTGTCACTTTCCCATAATCGGGGCTTTCCTTGTCTAGATAGTTTTGTGTCAATCCCAATCTTTCTGCTTCTTCTTTCTTGGTTTCCTGATCTATATCTCAAATTTCTATTATGAAGAGGGCTTCATTATCTTCCATTTTGGCTTCTAGTTTCAATAATTTTGTAATTAATCTTTATTTTTCCTTTTCAACTTCTTCTATATTTTCTTCTATTTATTTGATCTCATACTCTTCACTTGTAGATGAATCCATCCCCAACATGTCATAAACTTCCTATAGCTTAGGATGAATTTGTTCCTCTTCCACATCTTCCCTAATCTCTCTTTCCTCAATGATTTATTCTACCTATTCAATCTTGGTTGTACATTCTTCTTACTTTTCCTACTTAGTGATATTCTTCCTGAGTATGTATTATCCAACTTTATCAGTTGTTCCCTAACTTCTTCCTGGAAAGATTCTGTGTTTTTTGATGTATTTTTGGGTACTTTTTTATTTTCCATGATGTTCTCCCTTAAGTTATCTTGGGATTCCTCTTGACCTTTACTATTATACTTTGCTAGTTTATATAGGGAGTTTGTAATATAAAACCTCCTATATCCTTATTGAGCTCAATGTGAATCTCATTATCTTGAGATCCTGTCTCTATGTAGGTTTTTTTGATTTCCCTATTTCTAGTTAGAACATTCCCAAATATTTGTCCTTTGTAGAAAGTTGGTCTAATATACAACCTTTCTTGTAGTGTAATAATCTCCAATGATTCAAGATTTTTATCATTAATATATATGTTTATATGGATTTTTACATCACCATATTTCAGTGAATTCTCTTCTAGCCCTATCAAGGACCCCAACTTGTTGCCAATGATCTCTAGGATTTCCATATGCAAAAATTCTACATTTTGGGTATTGCTTTGGTTTATAGAACTTTTAGGGTTAAATTTATTACACCATTTCAAAATATGAAAAATAAAACCCTTGTAAATTAATGGTTCCCCATACAAAATTTCCCTTTTAATGGACTCTTATTTGCATTTTATAAATAAAAAGTTATCTGAAAGGGAAAAAAACTTACATGTTCTGGGAAGATCCAATTCCACCAATCCTTTATTTTGCTAAGAGGTTTCTGAGTTCTACTCCATTTTACAAAGAGGCTCAATATTTTGTTGTGTTCTATTCTTTGATTCACAATGCTATAAGGAATAATAAATGCTATGCAATCCCCTTTGTGAATCGGTGCCTTTTTCCCTATTGTTGAACTATAATTTTTTTGTGTCCATGATCTTTCAACCTATCTATTCACTCGAGATTGATATTTTCTATTGTTATAAGGTTTCTAGTTTCCCCTTCTATGGTTTTCAAGGAATTATAGATCCCTAGATGTTCTACTTTGCACACCATATTGCCTGATAGAGTCAATTTTCATGATTGTTGAGACTTTTGATTTATTTATAGGGATTGTATATGCCCCTATGGAAAAGAAGGTTATTTCCATCATATGTTTATTGTTAAACACTATTTTATTTTGGTATTTCCCTTGTAATATTTCCAATTTTTTAATTTTCTAGGATTTTACAATTTTCCATTCATTGTTTCTTGCTTGTGTGTTGTTATTTTAATGCATGTTTCCATTTATCTATTTGAATGTTATCTTTGATTGGAGGTTGATATTTTCAATATTGTTACTAGGCTTCAATTTGGTATGAAACGTTTATGTTCTTGCATTCCTTGCATAAACCCTAGTTCTTGGACAATATTGCACTCAGGGGATCATATTTGCCCTTGTGTTTTAAGGGATTTGTTGCCTATATTGACCATGTCTTTCCCATCTTCTACATTTTTGGTAATCATTTCCTTGTCGATCAAAGTGAGCATTATAGGGAACCTAGAAACCATTTTCCTGGTTCACAAATAAATTATATATTTGCACATTCACAAAAAGGAAAGAACATCATGCATTTTTGTCACATTTATTTATTTATATTTTAAAAGGGTGAAAATTTATTCAAAATAAGTCAAGAAGTACATCACAAAGTAGAAGATTACATATTTTTGTCCTCTAAAATTAACTTTTCCAAAGTCTCTGAATATTTTGGAGGTAGTAACCCCCTTTCCTCGACATCCCAACCATCAATATGCTCAGAAGCCCATTTAGCCATACAATCAACCACTTTGATCCATTCTCTAGGAATATGATAGAAAGAAACATAATCCAAGGAACTGCATAGATTCAAAATTTGATTAGCCACTAAATCAAGTTTCCAATTAAATCCATCCAACCTTCACTTATTCAACAAATCTATAATAACTTGAGAGTTAGACTCACAAATAATTATCGTCCAACCAAGAGAGAATCCTCTCTCAATGGTAAGTAAAATATCCAAATCTTCCATTAGATTATTAGAGTGCTTCCCTTTGTAAATAGAGAAAAAAAAACACCACACCACTATCACTATCCTTCCCAATGCCCCTAATTCTTGCATCTCCAGGATTATCACAGGAAGATTCATCAATGTTAACTTTTAAAATCTCCCATGGTGAGGATGTCATCTCTCTTCCTTATAAATCATGTGGTTAGCATTTAAAGGTCTATTGGAAACTTTGAATGCCCCACTACTTCCCCCCAAATTCAAATTCTTAATAACATCATGATCACTAGGATCAATCACTACAGATAGGTCACACATTGAAAAAATAGTTTCTAGGAGTCTACTAACAAGTTTCCTCCATACCTGAGTCTCTCTCAATTTATTATCCTAAAATATTTTGTGATTCATTTCTAACCAAAGGTTTCAAAGAATGAAGGACCAATTACCTAGGTGATGAAGATAAAAAAGGTTTTATCTGGAGGTATTGTTATACTTTCCAAATTACACTAAAGAGGTAGCATGAATACAAGTGTGATGTCATGCCTCCCACTACCAATTCAAAATCAGTCTAGAAAAGTGATATTGAAAGAAAATATGAGGAGTGCACTCTTCATGATTATAAAAAAGGACACACATAGAAGGACCACGAAAGCCCCTCTTACATAGATTAGACTAGGTAAGGCATTTATGTTGAGCCAATAATCATAAGAAAAGATAAAAATTTTGCCATGAAGATTTATTACAAACTTTCTTCCACCAAGGTGCACTAATTTGACCATGAAGCTTCCTAATCAACTCCAAATATCCTAAGGCATCAAAATAAATTCCTTTTGGATTAGGACCCCTGACAAGAGTTCTCTCTCTTTAAGGGAGATGCAAAACCTACTTGCTAGGATCTTATCAAGTTTCCAACAATCTCTCATAAACCTTAACTACCCACTCTTCAGGATGCTTCCAACAATCCACCTTTGCCTAACCCATAATCTTCATAATCTTATAATCTTCAGTATTTTCCAACCAGCTTCAGACATAATATTACATGGAGGTGGAAAATGAGGAAAATGGTACACAATAGGGGGATGACCATCTGAGGATTCTAAATAGAAAAGAGCATCTAGGCCCTTATGAATAATTCAAAATAATCCTTCCTTTATAATATTTTCTTCTTGCTTGAGTGTATTCCAAATCATAGAATCCTTTTCCAATCCAACCATATCTAGGCACATCTTAGAAATTCGATCCACGAAGATACTTATGAGTAAGAATTTTATCTTAGTCTTGTTCCTAACAATTACACCTCTACCATTATATCTTTGTAGCTAACACTTGACCAATCATACCAGTCAACTAGAGACTATGACCAGTTTCCTCCTTAGCCCTACCCTTTGAATCCCACTTACCCAGGGTCCACTTCAAGGAAAGAAAATTGTCAAACCACAAAAACTAAGGAGAAAGTGCATCGAACTCCCTAAGAAAGATAGTTGGAGCAACCTGCACAAAATATCTATAAATAGGAAAAGCATGGACCAAAAAATTTAAAAAATTCACTCACCCTTATGAAGATAACCATCTACAAGTCCAATGATTGTCTTTTCTACAAAATTGTCCAAGATCCCTTACCAAAAATCCCTTCTTTGTGGTCTAACAATAATGGAAATCCTAAGATACACAAAGGAACAATATTCAATCTAAATCTAAGAATCCAAGAATCCAAGAAATCCTATTATGAATAAGTTGAGGGGTATTAAAGAAAAGGATAGAAGACTTATCTACATTAATTATCTATCTTGAGATTACCAAGTAGGTTTCTAAGGCTTTCCAAAAACACATAGATTTATTAATCCTATCCCTTATCATCAAGGTAGTATCATATACAAACTAAATATGCAAGCAAGGGGGTATTGTATTACTCCATTTCCATCTGTAAATCAAGCCTTGTGTCATACAAGACTTAATAAATTTTTCCAACCTTTTAACCATGATAATAAATAGATAGAGAGAAAGATGATATCCTTGTCGAAGACCACAAGAAGCACTAAACAATTATGACAACTCCATGTTAATCAAAACAAAAGGATGATGAATTAACAAAATTAAGGATCTAATCAACCTACTCTCTTCCAAAACTAAAAGTAGGAAGGTTTTTTTGCAAAAAGAACCACTTGACCCTATTATAAGCTTTGTCCATATCTAGTCTCATAAAAATTTCCTTCTCTTTTGAATTAGCCATCAAATGAATAGCCTTCATAGTAATCACAATCCCATCAAGAATATGCTTACCTTAAACAAAACCTCCCTCCTCGCCAGTGATTAAAGTCTTGAGGCACACCTTGAGTCTTTCTAAAATTAATTTAGTGATAATTTTGCATGTCGCATTACACAATGCAATTAGTCTAATTTGGTCGAGACTCTTAGCATCATCTTTCTTGGGGATAAGAGCTAGAAATGTGAAATTCAAGGCTTTCAACATTCTTTTATTCTTAATGAAATTACTAAACGATCTCTAGATGGTAAATTTTTCTAATCTCCTATAATTTTTTATAAAATTCAATAGGAAAGCCATTAGTGCTTGGGGCTTTACCTTTTTTCATGTAAAATACTACTTCCTCCAATTCCTACATTGAAATGGGTCAGATGAGGGTATTCATCTCATTAGAGACCAATGAGGTAATGCAATCCAAAATGGCTCTTTCCTTATCTCCTATTGGGGGAGAGTCTTTAGTGAATAGTACAAAAAAATACCTAGAGAGCTCCTCAGACATCTCTCCCAAAGAAGAGAGTTGGACACCATTTTAAGACATAAGCCATGAAAATAAATTATTGTTCCTTCTATATTTAATTGAATTTTGGAAACAGGTAGTGTTCTTGTCCCCTTCTTGAAACTAATTAATATAATACTTTTGTTTCCAAAACATCTCCTCATACAAATCTCATTCTTAGAAGTCATTAATAGCTCTAGATTCTCCTCTTCTCAAATTTATAGTTATTCCTTGGTCTTTGATCAACTGAGTAATAGTATCTAATTAGGATTGTGCTACTAACTGGTTGTAATGGAGATTTCCAAAATATTATCTACTCCGCCTTTTGATATTGTACTTTACATACTGCAATCTTTTAAAAAAGGAACACATAACCCTTCCATAAGAAAGTTTTCCTTCCTACCACTATACATCCACTAATTTTTGGAGAAAAAGATCTCACACCCACATAACTGGAATTTCAAAGAGGGATTTTTTGAGACTTTGAAGGAGACAACTAATATTTTAATTTACCAATGATTAGAGCTTTCTAGATTTTAGAGTTGATAGTCCACCTATACCCCTATCCAATAACATGAGACAAGAAATATATCAAACCTCTGTTGGGATTATAGAAAGATATGTACTAAGAGGGGAGGGGTGAATCAGTACCTTTAAAACTTTTCAAACTGAATCTTTTTAAATATGAATATCATTAACCAACTGAATCCATTGCATGTAACATACATCCAAAACATAACTGAAATGTAAATGCATGTAATCTAATCAATAAACCATTCATGAAACTTCATACACATAACTCAAGTATTTTGGTATCGTAGAAACCCTTGTTAGAAGGTAAAATCTACGATGGGGATGACACCCACAAAGCTTCACTATTGCAGTAACAAAGTATGTTGGTTAAGGCTACATAGATTGAGATCACTTCTGGTGATCTTACCCTATTAGGAGTAACAATAAGATCAGCTAGATCTACCTGGTTAGAGGATTTTAGCAACACAATCAAGTGTGCACTTGGTTAAGAGATTTACAAAAGAACTGTTAAGTTCACTCTATTAAGAGATTTTGAATCTACTATAATTGTTAGAGAGTAACAATGATATATGACCTAAATAAAATACAACTCAAATTGTTGATATCGGATCCTTTTGTATACATCCAAAAATGGTCACCTAGACTATTAGCCCCTTTTGCTAAATCATAAATTGCTTATTCTTGATCAAATCCTAGTTCTATCATTTATTCGATTATTTTCTATGGGCTAACCATCTTATCCTAAGTCTTTATTTATTAAAAGGAATATTTCCTCCCCTTTTAATAAATAAAAAACCCCCACTTTTCCTCTTATCCTAAGTTGCACAAATAAAGCATTATTCTTATTTTATAAAAAGGGAAAAAGCACTTTTTGTCTCATATGGACATAAAAGTCAACTCTTATTTTCTCATTGGAGGATATTTGTGCACATGGATTTCTCCTTTTTTAAGCTCCACCATTGATTAAATCTTTTGCCTCTTAATCTCCATGGTCCATTCCTTCTCATTTCCTTTAAAAGGAGAGCTCTCTTCTTCATTCTAGATCCTCAACTTTTTATGCTAATGTTATGCTGCAAGTTTTCTAGGTCACTTTGGAGTTTTTGGAGATTTGGAGCATTCTTGACTTTTTGCATCTACATGTTATCATAGTTTCACTTCTTGCATTATCATGGAATTCTTAGCTTAGATTTCCTTTATGCTTTAGATTAATTCATCTAGCTTAACTATGAGGCTTTGTAATACTTGCATCTTTCATTTTCATAGCTTAGCTTGCATTTCTATTTCTAGCATAGCATTGCATTGCATTTCATTTGATTCTTGAGGATATTGGCATTCTTTCCCTTGTCTTCATTTGAATCTTCCATTGCATGGTTTACTAGCAAGGTTATTGGCTAAATAGCTCTAGCTGAGAGCATTCTTAAAAACCCTTGCACTCCATGCCTAGGGAGCTATGGATCGATTTTTGAGACCTCATTCTTGAGTGTTCTTGAATGGAATGATTCATAGAAGTGTGACACAATTATAGCACACATTTTTGGTGCCCACCATGGGGCAGAGTAGATTAACTTTGTCCTTTATTTTTTGCATTTCCGCAAAATTTTTTGTCAATTTTCGGTCTCTAGTTTTTCTGTCTTAGAGTGTCGCGCGACATTTTGCCAGTGTCGTGCGATAGTTCTTTGTATAGCGGTGCGACACTTTACCAGTGTCATGTGACAGTTCTTTGTATAGCGACATGGCACTTTACCAGTTAAAAGTGTTGCCTCGTTTGATAGAAAGTGTCACCTGCATATAGCGCGAATTGTCACTCGCATATAGCGCGAACTGTCGCCCAGAGATAAAGTGTCGCACCCATATACGAAAAAGTGTTGCACGACATTTCTGGTGATTGTACTGTTGCCTGTACCTGACAGTAAGCTATTTTTGAGCTATTTTAGTTATCTTGCAAGTTTCAGGTTCTCTGCTATCTTTTTGAAAAATTTTGAAAATTTGAGCCACTCTGGAAAACGGGCACCCATTTTTGAGAAATTTTTGCAAACGGTATCGAAAATTGAAGTGTTATATATCGTTGGAAAGGTTTTTTTGAGCCTAATCCAACCATGATGGTTTCATTTTTAGATTTTGTCATTTGATCAGTTATTTTTGCAGACTATCTAATTTTTTTTCATGTGCTAACCATTGTTAGATTTGGGATTTTGCTAACCTTTTGTTGGTCTAACAAGTTGTTTTGAAGGTGCTCTTGCTTTCATGGAAAATGCTTAAAATTTCTTGAGGTACTTTGTTCCATCTCTACAACATTTGGATTTTGGGATTAAAATTGAACCTCTCATGTGTTTGGCTTGAGTGTTTACATGCTTTCATAGAACACATTTCAATTGATGCTCTTAATGGGAAATGAAAGAACATAGATTTGTTTTTACAAGTTTGTGTAAGTGAATGCTTGTGTTTAAACCTTAAGTAATTCTTGGTTCCAATATCAAATATCTTATTGAGTGATTGAGGGCATGGATTCATTCCGTGTTTGCATAGGGGGTTAAATGTTCCACTTTTTGGACTCACCCTATGTTTGCTTGGAAAGTTAAATATTCCATTGATTCCCTTTTTCATTTGTGGGTAGTATTGATAAGCAACTTTAGATTACTTTTGGTTGAGCTTGTTAGCTAAATTGGGTGTTGGACTCACTTATTTCTAATCACCCCTCGTTATTTGCCCTTTGGGTGCAAGGTCAACATTCATACATGGGGGAGGGGTCTACTTGAAAAGAGCGTTAAGTGTTCCACAAAGTTTTGCCCTTTTATGCTTTCTTGATCTCATTAGTTTTCTTAAGTGTGGACTCACTTTGAGTTGATGTGAAGAGTTAAATGTTCCATCTTTGGACTCACTTTGAGTTGGTGTGAAGAGTTAAATGTTCCACTTTTGGACTCACTTTGAGTTGGTATGAAGAGTTAAATGTTCCACTTTTGGACTCACTTTGAGTTAGTGTGAAGAGTTAAATGTTCCACTTTTGGACTCACTTTGAGTTTGTGTGAAGGGTTAAGTGTTCCACTTTTTGGACTCACTTCACATTTTTTTGAAGGGTTAAATGTTCCACTTTTGGACTCGCTTCACATTCTCTTGAAGGGTTAAATGTTCCACTTTTGGACTCACTTCATATTTTCTTGAAGGGTTAAATGTTCCACTTTTGGACTCACTTTACATTATCTTAAAGGGTTAAATGTTCCACTCTTGGACTCGCTTCGCATTCACTTGAAGGGTTAAGTGTCCCACTTTTGGACTCGCTTCATGTTTACTTGAAGAGTTAAGTGTTCCACCTTTAGTGCTTTAAATACTTTTGATAGTGAATTACTTAATTTTATTTTTTAGAAGGCCTGCTTGGGGACACACCACCTCAAGGGATGACCTTAACTCCTATGTTTCGGTGGAGTATAAATAGCGGGTGGTGAATCAAAAGACACCTCTCTTGGGAATTGAGTTTGATATCACTCTTGGCTAAGCCTCAAAGAACTTTATACCTTTGAGAAGTGAAGGAGGAGATTTGAGTTACCATCTCCCCCCGGCTGTGTGATTTTAGATTCTTCTCATCTACAGATTTGGGCCTCACGTACCTTGCATATATCAAGGACTCCCTTTAGCAAAGCTATGTATATCCCTGTAGATAGCTTGATAGGATGTTGTTGTGTTCTAAGTGCCTACTAAAACATTTTCAAGAACATACACAAGTAGAATCTTTAAGGAGTAGAAATACTAAGTCACTATTCTTGTTCATGTGCAAGGTTGCTTTGCCCCGTGCTCATTGTTTGAAGACAACTACTTGCTTGAACTCCTTGATTGCTGTCTTATGTGCTTGATCCATGATAAAAATCTATTGATATACTTACTTGATCTTTTAAAATGCTTCAAAACTAAGATTTTTATGTTCATTGGTTATAGAGTCGTACGACTCTACAACAGTGTCACCTGGCCTTACTGGAAACTGTCGCTTGGCTTAGGGCGAAGTGTCGCCTCACTATAAACTATCACCTTGTCTGTCTGGAAAGTGTCACCTAGAACCTTTTTGCTGTCTTGTTGCTGTTGCAATCTGGAGCTGCAAAACTTGCATTTTAACCTGTCATAGAGTGTCTTTTTCTATTCTTACCTAAAGCTGATCTATTATCTGCATGCTCAGACTTGTTCTAGACTGAAACAAATGAGCTAAAACTATTGGATTTGAGCTTAACGAATGCTACTCTTGATCACTTGTTGCATCACGATTACCTCTCTAGCTACTTGCTTATTGAGCTTCTTGCTCGCTGCTCGGCTTTAGTCAATTGATTGCTATAAGTGCTTGAGCACTTTTGATGAGCCATCTCTCTATTGTTCTACTTTGACAAGTGATCTTTATTAGCTTTTCTTATCTTAAATCTGAGAAACTTGGTCTCATTCTATTAGTCAACCAACATCTCTTTTCATGCCGGTTACAACTTGGTCTCAATTTGAGCAGGAGAGTCATCCTCCGTTCAATTATACATAGTTACCTTCTCCAACTAGATGCTCATGAGTGCCCATTAGCAACAACAGTTCTAGTTCTAACCAATCTGAGGATTCTAAGGCTACCCCGTGGTACAAAGGAGGTTTCCTCTTTTCTGCATTCAAGACCCCCCAAAATACAGACAGTGTCTCACTCACTTTGACTGAACAAGAAAAATTTCAATGCTTGCAAGAACACTTTGAGCATAAGGATAACCAAGCACGCTTAGACAAAGAACACAATCAACAAAGGATGGATGTTGCTAGATGTATGACTTATAGAGGAGTGTCTTATGAGCAACCTGAGACTAGTAACTATGAGCATAGACCTCTTTTTAATGGCAACAATCGCAACAACACGCCACCAAGATCTCCTCCAAGAACCACTTTTGGTATGCCTTCTTCACCTCCTAGACCTCCTCCCTCTCAACATGAGGTAGAGGCTGATGATGAGATTTCTAGTGAGGATCTTATGAGATTTGAACAAGATGTGGTCTCCCAACGAATGATGCATAAGCTTTTAGAGCGTAATGGTGATCAATATTTTTAATATATGACTTCTAGAGGATACAAGCTTCCTCCCAGCTATGATGTTAGACAAATTGTCCAACAAAGAGTACCAACTGAATTGGAAGTCCTTCAAGAAGAATTGCGTTGAACAAATCAACGCCTTACCCAAATGGCAATAGAAAGAGAGCCTCCATAGGTCTCTTTTGTAGAATCAATTTGTGCTCTTCCTTTTGATAAAAGTCTATACATGGTCCCATTTCCTAGGGATATTGAGGTTCTCAAATACGAGAAGTATGATGGAAATGGTGATCGCCATGACCATGTGCATCACTTTTATGCTCTTAGCATGGACTTCCTTCACGAAGACACATTTTTTCTATGATTATTCCCTCGAAGCTTAAGAGGACAAGCTTTAGAATGGTTTGCAAAGTTGAAACCTCCTTTGAAGACTTTTGATGAGTTGGCTATGCACTTCACACAACACTATTCATACAATATCCAACAGCCTATCACCATGATAGATCTTGGTGCTTTGAGACAAAACCAAGGAGAGTTATTTGCTACTTATTTGCAATGTTGGAGGTCATTGTATTCTCGATATCCTCATCAGCTACCCGAAAGGGAAAAGATTGATATTTTTGTCAACACTCTTGTGCCTAAGTTGTATTATGATCTAAGGAAACAACTGTTCTCCTCTTTCAATGACATGGTTGAAAGTGCATATCAAATTGAGGATGTAGCTATAAGAAAAGGGGATATTGTTATTAATAAAGATGCTAAAGGCAATGGAAAAGACAAGAACAAACCTTGGAATAAGAACAAGTATGTTGTTACTGATGGGATTGTTGATGCTCCTAAAGCTAAAGAGCCTGCTTTCAATCTCTCCAACGTTATCTATGCAGCAAAACAACAAGAAGCTGCCAACACTCACGGTGCTCCTAAACCTCAATATGCAGATAAGCCTAAGAAGTCATTTCGAAAGAGAGTCTATACCAAGTTAGCAGAACCTTACGATGTGATCCTTAAGACTTTGGTTGACAATGGATATCTTACGCTTCCTGATAAACCTGGTAACTGGGATCCGATAAATAAGCCTGATTGGTGGAGAGAGGATCATTACTACCATTATCACAGAAACAAGGGACATCTGACAGACAATTGTTTTAAGCTTAGGGATGATATTCAAGACCTCATTGATAACAACACAATCTCCACTGATGGCTTAACTAAAAATTTTAATCATACAGCTTTCAAAGATCCTCTACCTAAGCATGATAAGGGGGAAACTTCTCAAGCACATAAGAAGAATCATGATGCTAAGATCAATTACACGTATCCTTTTGATACACTTGTGATCAACATGGTAGAGCCCGTTGAAAATGTTCTTATGGTGAGATCTCAAGATGATAATAACACCAATCATGGTAAGCCAAAGTTAGTCTTGCAAACATGTGGTAGTTCATCTTCCTGAAGTGAGACACTGAATGCTGTTACTAGGGGGCAAGCCAAGATTGTCCTTAAAACTGCGCAAGATCCCAAGCAAGCTTTGTCTTCCAAACAAGTGGCTCCTTCGGCCACCCTTAGCTATGATCTTGTCCAACATTTGCAAAAGATACTAGCACAGATATCTATCCTTGAGTTGCTTCGGTTATCCCCTTCGCATAGAGAGATTCTTGATGAGGCTCTACGTACAACACGTGTTCCCAATGACATTGATCTAGATCAATTTCAGGCTATGGTCAACCACATTTCATCTCTGCTATCTCTCTCCTTTTCTATAGAAGATGACATATCTATTGCTCACCCACATAATCTAGCTTTACACATTGAAGTTCTAGTCTACAATACCCGAGTCCGCCGAGTCCTGATAGACAATGGTGCAGGGTTAAATATTGTTTCTTTCAATATCATACAACAATTGGGTTTGTCAGAATTCGCTGTGGATTCTAAGAAGAAGATTACTATAAAAGCTTACGATGAAGTGGAAAGATCTTCCAAAGGTCTTGTCACGCTGCCTGTCTGAGTGGGCCCTATCACGAAAGATATTAGCTTCCAAGTATTGGACATCCCACTCACATATAACATTCTTTTGGGTCATCCTTGGATCCATGACATGTAGGCTGTTCCTTCCACTTATCATCAGTGCGTCAAATTTCCATACAATGGCATTGAAGTTGTGATTCCTAGAGACCATACTATTGCTATTAATGCTCTTGCTACTACTAAAAAATTTGTTCCTCAAAATGAACCTTCTATTGATCCTAGTATGTCTCTAGTTGCTACTGAGAAATCACTTACACTGATGAGCCTTGGTATGGGTAAATATACGCTGGATTCCTTTGCTTCTATACCTGTTTATCCTAGGTCATATGGGAAACCTTCTGATAACATGAAGCCTTCCACTTCTGCTATGGTGATCTTTGATACTTTTGTTCCTTCATCCATTCCTTTAGAAGCAGAAAGAGAAGAACAAGCTGTTCAAGAGTGGATCTATAGAGAGGATTCTAGAAATACTCCCATGCTCAGTAATTCAGACATGGATATAGATGAGTCACCACTGCACACTATGGTT
Source organism: Chamaecyparis obtusa (assembly GCA_027943335.1). NCBI lineage: Eukaryota > Viridiplantae > Streptophyta > Pinopsida > Cupressales > Cupressaceae > Chamaecyparis > Chamaecyparis obtusa. The sequence goes on along the minus strand of BSBK01001326.1, from coordinate 670,509 downwards.
CAAATGGGAGATGATCTTCCTTCTACTTCACTTCTTTGGGGAGAAGAATGTATATCTACTGATGATATAGTTGAGGCCTCTATGTCTAGAACCTATGTGCCTAAAGAATCATTGAACTATGATAGACAACGTCGCAACATTGCATGACTGCTACAAAGAGGTGATCTCTCACATAATGACATGAGAATTTCTACTTCTTGGCATCTTAAGCCTCTTCCAGAAGATCCTCCCATGACAGATATGGATGTTGATGTGGTTCATACCTCTCATAACCCCCCTGACGTAGTTGATGAGTCTCGTGTTGGGTTTGATGAGTTTGTTCCACATATTGCTTTAGTGGATCATGCTGGTCCTTCTATGACAACTCTAGATCTTAACGCTTTTGGAGCTTACCCTATAGGCTTGACCTCTCTTGTCACCAGAGATGATATCCCTCACATAAATGCTATTGAACCAGTCACTTCATTTCATCTTGCATCAACACCTGCTACTTCTTCCACCAGCGAACTAGCCACAAAAAATATTGAATCAGCAATCAAACATCACAGTCATCAAGTCAAAAGAAAAGAGTAATGGTCGGATGGCGAAAACCACATTGTGGCGGTATCCGAACCTAAGAAAAGTAAAAATAAAAATCTACTCAAAAATACTGATTATCAAATAAAAGATGACAAGTTGATTCTCTACAAAAAAATGGTGCACTACTTCAAGCATGATCTCATATCTGTTACGCTTCAACCCATTCCTAGAGCTAAGAACAAAGTTGGTAATGCCTTGGTTACTTCAACATCCATCTTACAAATGAAAAAGCATAAATTTCGCTTCAAGTTCCTGGTGGATGAATTACGCTATCCTGCTCACAAATCTTACAATCCTACCATCTTTTTATATCTTCCACCTCATATCCCTCCCAAAAATCCACCATGCCATTCCTTCTACCATCCCTTACACTTTGCCTTTGTCTCTGGTGACTTGTATAGGAAGGGTCTAGACGGAACTCTCCTAAAGTGTCTAGAAATAGAGGAGTCAGAAAAAGTGCTAGCTGAAACCCACTATGGCATATGTGGGTCACATTCTAACAATCCTCTACTAGCTCAGACATTACTTAGGGCTGGTTATTATTGATCAAACTGGTTGAGACCTCCTATTGTCACAGCTGTAGCATTTAGGCCTGGGGCCTATCAGTTCTCTACATCAGAGGAAGCAGATTCTTGATGCTCGTTTTTGTCTGGGGCATTCTTTGTACATACTTTATGATCCTAAAAAAATTACAAAAAAATTCATATATGATGCTGAAAAAAACCTAAAAAGCATAAAAAGTGCTGAAAAAATAAAAAAAAATCAAAAAATCAAAAAAATTGAAAAAGTGCCTTGGTGAAAACCTGGAAACAGGCGCTTTGGTAGCAAAAATACAAAAAAATTATAAAAAGTCCTGAAAATAAATTGCAATAAATCTATCAAGTGGTGAAAACTTGGAAACAGGCGCTGCTTGAGACCCTTTGCACCTATGTCTATTAGTCTTGCGTGGTGCTCATTCGCTCCACTTCTCACTTTGCCTCTCCTAGCCTAGAATTGATTCTTGTCTTAGTCTAAGGGGCATACATTGTTTTAAGCTTATCTTGGGTCTCTTTATGCATCTGGGTTTCTTAGGCATCTCGCAAATGGTTTTTTTCAACACCACCCCAACTGTGTTTTTCAACACTACCCTAGCGTCGAGTGTTTCTCAACACTTATCAGATATCCTACCCACAGTCTAGATGATGCAATATTTCTCACTGGTAGATGCGATACTCAATGTTTGACTCTATGACCTACACACGCACTTAAACATTTGACTTGCTGAGACTTGCTTGGCTTTATATCTTTGTGTGCTGTCTATGATGATTTCTTTGCTGAGTGTTCTCCCCCTATGATCATTTTCGATGATGCATAGCTAGAAGACTAAGGGAATGAGAACATGTTTTATTTCTTTTTCTTCTTGTGGGTATATTTTGTTGTTCCTAACTATCATGAGCATTTATGCTGGTCTTACTTGACACTATGGACCTACAAGGTATTATCCTTGACTATTTCACAAGTGCATGCTTATAGTCATCTTGACTTTCTTGTGTCTCAATGCGAGCATAATCTTGCTATATCAAACTTAGGTAATCTCACTACACTAGTCATCTTGACCTACATGTCTTTGATGCCTAGGTGGGATTTCCACATTTCTATCTGATAAAGATCATATTCATATTCACACAGTTATGCTAGTGTGCATTGTATGATCTTCTGACACTACCAATAACACTCGATGATGATAATTAGATGTCTATTGGCTTTGTAACCTTGCAAGTAAACCACTTTTCATGTAGTTTGCATTCTTAAGTTCATGTTAGTTTAGTTTTGCATCTTGCATATGGAGAGAGCTTTCCTTTCATCTTTCATGGACTTGTTAATCAACTGCGCTCACCTTTCACTTCTTCCCGATCATGTCTTTCACTTCTGGTCTTTCATATCACATCATTTTCTCTTCATTTCTGGATTGAAACTGAAATCCGTGTTCACCTTTCTTCTTCTTCAGTGTAGTTGGTTGACCTTTTGAGGCTTGATCCTTCGATCTTTGCTGGGGCATTCTTCACCTCTTCATCCCCATCTCTTTCAAACTTCCAGTCTTTCATTCACTTTCAAATCCTAAGTTCAAATCCCCCTCCATGGTGTTTTCAGGTTTGGGACCAATAGGTTCATGCCCCATGTCCCATGTGTGGGGCATACCTTCACTGCTTGATGGTTATTCTATTCTCTTTCTTCGATTATGATTTCTAGTGATTTGATCATGTTTCTCTTGCTTTTGCTTTCCCTCTACCTGAATTTCACTTTAAATCCTGAGGGGGTAGACACATCATATATTATTGGCTATCTCTTTCCTAAGTGTTCAGTATTGTCACTACCAGGTTGACCATGCAGGATTTTCTATCTCTCTGCACTTCATTCTTTGGAGTCAGATCACTATTTGCTTGCCTTCTTGGCTATCTCTTGCTTTCTTGGCTAATCTAAGTTGTTTTGTGATCCCAAATTGATCTCACATTTCAACTTCATTCTTTGACTGCATGTGTTCCCAGATCGATCACACATTAGTCAAAGAGGGGCAAATGTATACACCCAAAAATGGTCACCTAGACTATTAGCCCCTTTTGCTAAATCATAAATTGCTTATTCTTGATCAAATCCTAGTTCTATCATTTATTCGATTATTTTCTATGGGCTAACCATCTTATCCTAAGTCTTTATTTATTAAAAGGAATATTTCCTCCCTTTTTAATAAATAAAAAGCCCCCACTTTTCCTCTTATCCTAAGTTGCACAAATAAAGCATTATTCTTATTTTATAAAAAGGGAAAAAACACTTTTTGTCTCATATGGACATAAAAGTCAACTCTTATTTTCTCATTGGAGGATATTTGTGCACATGGATTGCTCCTCTTTTAAGCTCCACCATTGATTAAATCTTTTTCCTCTTAATCTCCATGGTCCATTCCTTCTCATTTCCTTTAAAAGGAGAGCTCTCTTCTTCATTCTAGATCCTCAACTTTTTATGCTAATGTTATGCTGCAGGTTTTCTAGGTCACTTTGGAGTTTTTGGAGATTTGGAGCATTCTTGGCTTTTTGCATCTACATGTTATCATAGTTTCACTTTTTGCATTATCATGGCATTCTTAGCTTAGATTTCCTTTATGCTTTAGATTAATTCATCTAGCTTAACTAGGAGGCTTTCTAATACTTGCATCTTTCATTTTCATAGCTTAGCTTGCATTTCCATTTCTAGCATAGCATTGCATTGCATTTCATTTGATTCTTGAGGATATTGACATTCTTTCCCTTGTCTTCATTTGAATCTCCCATTGCATGGTTTACTAGCAAGGTTATTGGCTAAATAGCTCTAGCTGAGAGCATTCTTAAAAACACTTGCACTCCATGCCTAGGGAGCTATGGATCAATTTTTGAGACCTCATTCTTGAGTGTTCTTGAATGGAATGATTCATAGAAGTGTGACACAATTATAGCACACACCTTTAAGTGCAATAAAGATATCACCTTGTTGTGATGTGTATGTCCTTTTGTACTGCTTGGTAGCCTTATATTTATTTTTATAAACTAAATGCTTCTATCAAAATCCTTATGTCAAAGCCCTGTCTGATCTTCTGATGTCATGAGTGTGGCTACTTCTTGATGATATGACTATCAAATGACATCTTAATAAACTTATATCAAACTGATATTGACCTAATTAGGGTTTTACAATATCTTAAAAAACCTAAGATCAATAGTGGAAATGAATAACCTAGATCAATATTACATAGGAATCATCAACAATTTAATGATTAAACCCATATTAAATTCTATCTCAATCTTGGTAAACCATTTTTTCATTGACGTAAACCATTTTCCTTGATGTTTGTGCCATTTCAAACTGCTATGTCATTTTCTTGTTTCACTCGGTGTATACTATATTCATCAATCAGTAATTTCCTGACACTCAGTTCATATGAATGCTTGATGACTACTATGCTCGGTACTCGGTGATCATCTGGCTCGATAAGAGTGCTCAATTAACTTAGGTATCTGCCTTATATTCTGCTCGGTGTATAGACTCTATGTATAGACTGATTGTCTTGTCTTGTCTCCTTTATCGACTCTATGACTGAATGATACTAATGAGAACCATTAATGCCCTTTAGGAGTAACATTCTCCCCCTTTGGCATTAGTATCATAAACTTTATGTATGTGTATTGACTTCAAAAATTATACTTAACAAAAAAATATGAATCTTATGTGAACTCCCCCTTTGTAAATGCTCTCGGTGTGATGTACATACAAGAATATATATACATATATTTTCCCCCTTTTTTGAAAATAATGCCAAAAATAATGTACTCAGAGCTTGTAAAAAATATTCGGATAGGTTTTCTTTAGTGTAGCTAAGAGGTTTTCCCATTCCTCCTTAAGGTTCTCAAGAGAAATGTGCTCTAATCCAACTTGTGCATGCATATAAAAAATGTTCTCTAATAATGATATCTCTAGGGTGGCAACTAAGTCCTTTGCCTTATTCACATTTCACTGCATTACCTTGAGATGCAAAAGCAATTCAGCCTAAAGCTTAGTTACTTTCTCTCTAATTGTATCTTCTTTCTTCTTCAATTCAATCCTTAACCACTGTAGTTCTTGAAATTTTTTATAATTCTTATCAAATTCATTGGCCTCGATTAAATAATTATTTGCGCTAACCTTTATTTCTTCATCTATCTTATTTATCTTTTCACTAAGCTCGGTAGTAAAGTGGTTGATAGTGCATAACTTATACAAAATTGCAATTACTTACTAAATAATGGTGTCAAGCTCATTGATTACCTCTGATAGCTTGACTTTATTTATTGCCACTTCCTAGCTTATTTTCTCTACTAGCTTCAATTGCATTTTGGCCTCTGCCCTATCCTGCCCAATCCTTAATTCATTTATTTGCATCAATATCAGGAGCATTAATGTGGGTAGTTAGAGTGGAAAGTTGATCAATGATGGGAGTTACCTCATCAACATTGATATTTGGGACTACTTACATCAAAATGTCTCTAACATTCTCTAAGACCTATTTGTTTTTACTTGTTTTAGTTTCTCCTATGCAGCCTTTCTTGTGCACAATTTACCATACCTTATTAACACTTTGAGGTCTAGAGTCCTAGGGTCACATGCATGAATTTCTATAATTTCATCTAATGTGATTGGACCCTTACCATGTTTCTTCTTTTTATTTTTCTCAGGTGTGGGATATTTTCTATATGGTACTAGAGCTTTGGTCTCTAGATTTGTCTTGTCTTTCTCAGCACACACACTTTCTTCCTTACCATGCCTTGTGACTGGTGTCTTAGTGTCTTGTCCTTGGGCATCTTGCTTGGTGTTTTTTGTAGACGTCTCTACATGCATATTCTTTTCAGGTTCTTTTCTTTCTACCTCTTTATTTTTAGACTCATTTGTATCCTTTTTCTCTTCTGCACCTTGTCCCTCAGTTGTGTCCTTCTATTTCTTGGGTGTAGTATCCTTAGGTTGCCCATGTGTAGCAATCTCAATTATCTGTACTAGTATTAGAAAATCACCTGTTATATCAACTGTTGTTGCCTCAATAGGTTGATTTTATTTGGTTATACCTATATTTATAGTGATTTACTCATCATCTTTTACATCATCATCAGGATCTCCATGTGTGATGTCTTCAATCAAGACATCATTTGTCCTGGTTGTTACTAGTTTCTCAGGAGCATCCTGTGAATCTTCTTCAGTATATCCAACCATATAGAAATCCTCAGCATATGTATCATGTTACTACTCAGTGTAGGATATATGAATTAGTTCCTTGGTGGCTATGTCAGCATCATCCAAGTGGACTCATTTTCCTTTTCTTTTATCTTTCTTCTTGGGTATTATAGCTAGTGCAAGTTGATCAGTTTCTTCCCTTGATTCCAAAATTTTAGCCCATAGAAGCTTTCTATTCTCATCAACCTCTTCAAGTTTACCTGCCAAAATATTAAGTGCTCTACCTTTCATAAAAAATCAATTGGAATACTACTTCATCATCTCATCAATCTTGAAAGATAAGGTAGGAATTGCAAAAATTAATGAGTGTTCCCTCATTTTATTTTATGTGTTCAAGGTTTATATCCACCTTGCTAAAATCTTCTCATGTAATTCCTTAGGAACACATCTTAGAAACTCAATAGGCAATCTCTTAAATTTGGTCTTCATTTAGATGATAGCTTCTTCTATTTTCTCTTGATCCTCAGTAGACATATGTACATACCGACTCATCTTAGGGTGAGTTAGACTCCTTGAATCCTTTAAATTTTTAGCTAACTCATCTACCAACTGATTCTTATTTGCAACAACCTTAAATTTACCTTGTTCATCTTCTTCTTCAGAGTCTACATCATCTTTAGCTCTTATCAGCCTTCTCCTCTTCTTAGGTTGCTCAGTGGTGTCTTGGGAACCTCTGTTCATTTTCTAATAAGTCTTTGTGGTTGGCCTTTTGATTTTTGCTATTCCTTTCTTTAGGGGTGGATAAGAAGTTGTGGATGATCTTATCCTTTCTCTTGTAGATGTTTCTACTTGTTTCATTTTCCCTGTGGCATTTACTGGTGTAGCTTGAATGTCCTTATTTGACTCGGTATCCTCCTCATGTTCACTTTTTCCAATTAAAAGTTGTTCCTCGGTTGCTTCTTCAACCAACTTAACTACTAATTCTTCTTCTTCTTCTTCTTCTCTAAATTGTTTTCCCAAGGTTTCCATCATGTTTTTGGATTTTTTGTTTACCTTTACTCTAACTAGATCCATCTTTATTATTAACTTAGCTTCCTCATAGGCTCCAAACCTAGTACCTTTTAGATATTTGGGCTTGGCCATCAGTGCCTTTATTGACCTAGAGGCTTGGTCAATATCCAATTCATAGCCCATTAGAGGTAACCAAGTAGTTCTTGGCTCAACTGTCTTGATTAGAGTGGTGTCGGTATCCATTAGAAAGCATATATATTCTTTGTGCTTTTCAACTAACTATCCATGAATCCTACTTCTTTTGTGCATTTTATCCTTAAATTTTTCAAAATAATCATGCATGATAGTTACAAAATTATAACCCAAAATTTGGATAAACTCACTTATTTGCATAATAATTGGTCAGTTAACATCCCATTCAACATTACCGGCAGATGGAAAGAAGTTTTGCAGGTAGAAAAATATACAAGTAATGAACCAAACTTACATGAATTTGTCTTTGCTACCCAAATGGTTCTCATATTCTCCTCTAGTTATTTTAGTAGTAGTTCAACAAGATCTAATTGAGGACCCTTCTTGACAATCTTATATGCAATATCTACAACTCCACAATGTACACTGTTGGGCCTGCTAGATTGAAAAATCTTGTAACCAATGACATAGGCTCCAAATCTTGTTTCTGGGTAAATGATGATATTGAATCTCATTCCTCTTCCATCCCATTCAACTCATGTGAGCTTCTCAATTTCTGCCCTCGGTGCATTCCTTATGGCCTTAGCTTTGTCAGTAGTGGGGTAACTGGTAATCGCATGAATAATATCCTTGGATAGTTTAATCGATTAATCCAACCACATTTTTCCTTCATGTAAGCGATTGAGAACAACCTTAATCCATTCATATTTGAATTCTCTCAAGAAATGTAGGGTGTTCACCAATCCCTTATCTTCTAGGTGTTTGTGCTCATCCTTTTGTTGGAAACAATTGTCTGAAGGAAATTGCTACTCAAATTATGTATTGTCTTTGATGTCACACAATGTCATAGTCCGCAGCAATCAATTTCTACCAAGCTCAGTCGGTCTGCCAGACAAGAAAATTAGTGCTTACCGAGTCCACTCAGTTATCAAAGAAAATCAAAGTCTACCGAGTCCACTCGGTCATCAAAGAAAAATCAGCATTTACCGAGTTTAGTTAGTCATCAAAGGAAATTCAGTGTTTATCGAGTTCAGTCGGTTGTCAAAGAAAAGTTAGCATTTACCGAGTTCAGTCGGTTATCGAAGGTAAATGATTGTCGGTGTTTACCGAGTTCCCTCGATCTCTGAAAGATTGTAGAAATTTATGGTCACCGAGCACTGTCGGCTCTTGAAGGATTTTTGCAAATAAAGTTTTCTTAATTCAGCCGACTGTTATACTAAATAATGTCGATTTGACAAATCTAAAATCATATAAATAAAAGGTCAAATGTGAAAAATAAAAGAGATATATAGCAGAAGATTTACAGAAGAAAGATAGGAAAGGTGTGTGCGAATTTGTGAAGGATGTTTAGATATCCTTAAGGTGCAGCAGAGATTTATTCGATCAGGAAGGATCACACTTATGTAGAACAAAGATCTGTAATCAGCAAGACAGTTGCATTATTATACAGGTCATTTTCATTGTTACCTTCTTATCATTGTAACAGTGAATTCTAAATCTCTTAACCGAGTTGGTTTAACAACCATATTGTAAATCCTCTAACAAGGTGACAATTCCATTGAATTGTTTTCAAGACCTCTTACCAGGCCACTCCTAGCAGGGTGATTAAATCCTCTAACAAGGTCACACCTAACAGTGTGTTTTGTAACCTTTTACCGGGATGGCTTCTAACCGGGCATCACTTCAAAAAAGTGAAAATCAGTATCTAGATACATTGGTGGTTTTTCCCATATTGGGTTTCCACATTAAATCTTGTGTCTCTTGTGTTCTTAATTGCTATCTTAATCATATACAAGTGTTGATGAACATCTAAAGATAATTTTGCTAATACTTTCTGCATCTTCAAAGTTACTGCAATCTATTTACCGAGTGCTAAAATAGATAACATTCTTTAAGATATCCTAAGGGATCTGGAAAGAAATAATAGTGAAGTGTTTTATGGTTGACTGATTCACCCCCCCCCCCCCTCTCAGTCACTTTATCCATATTCCATCAATTGGTATCAGAGCATTTGGTGCTTGCAGGAAGGGTTTCAAGGACCTAAGCTAAAGATCAGGATGTCTTATAAGAGGGAAATTCCAAAGCTCAATAGAGATAACTTTTCAGCATGGCAAGGTCTCATGCGACTTCATCTGGCTTCCATTGGTGATTCAGGATGCAAATACATTGATGAAGAATACACAATTCCTACTGGTGCATTAACTGTTGAAGACATTGCAAAGAAAAAGACTCATAACACCATGATGATAGACATTGCATCTGCTCTCAGCTATGAAGAATTTGATGATATTAAAGAATGCACTACTGCATATGAAATGTGGATGACACTAAAGAAAATATATGGTGGTGATGCAAATGTGAAAAGAGCTAAAGCAGAAAGCCTAAGAGGACAGTTTGACAAGATGAATATGAAGGAAGATGAAAACATTGCAAAATATGTTGAAAGAATCAAAGCAAGTGTAAGTGCAATTAGAGCTTCTGGAGGAACAATCTCAGATGAAACTGTTATAAGTAAGGTACTCAGAACATTACTCCCTATCTATGCAATAAGAGTATCAGCTATTCAAGAAAGAAGATGTGAAACAAACCACAATATAACTTTAGATGCTTTAGTTGGAAGATTGACAGCCTTTGAATTAGACAACTATGACAACTATGTTCCAAATTCCAAAAATATTGAATCAGCATTTGAGGCCAAGGTTTCACTAAAGAAGAACAAGAAAATTAAAGAAGTTCAGTCAAAAAGTGAAGAAGTATCAGAAGAAAGTTTTGATAGTGATCTTGAAATTGTAGAAGCATTACTTGCAAAGAAGTACTCTAAAGGGAAAGGTAAATATAAAGGTAAAACTCCTTTAATCTATTTTTCATGTGAAGAAATTGGACATATTGCAGCTAGGTGCCCAAACAAGCAAGTCAAGGAAGAGAAGAGAAGTCACAAGTACTATGGCAAAAATAATTTCAAATCATTCAAGGATAAAGGCAAGGAAACATGTTTTATGGCTAAAGATTCTGATGATAGTGAAGAAGAAATTGTCTTTATTGCTATAAAAGATGAATCTAATGATGATGAAGATAAGATGGCACTTATTTCTCATATAAGAAAAGATGATATATGGATAATAGACAGTGGATGTTCACACCACATGACTGGTGACAAGACAAAATTTGAATATCTAGAAGATTGTGATAGTGGCAATGTAAGATTTGGAAACAATGAACCTTGTTGTATAAAAGGAAAGGGAAGAATCTCATTAACCAAAGAACTCATATGTGATAATGCTTATTGGGTTGAAGGACTAAAACATAATCTTCTAAGTGTAGCACAGCTAATCAACACTGGTTTCAAGGTTGAATTCATGAATGGTCAAGCAAGACTGCTGGATGAAAAAGAAAAACTCATTGGATCAGGCAAACAAACAAAAGGTAACTTATTTTATCTTGATCTCAGTGAATATTCATGCTTTATTGCTCAAATTGAAGAAAGTTGGCTATGGCACAAAAGGTTATGTCATGTAAATTTTGATAACATGATAAAAATAAGCAAATTCAAGAAGGTTAGAGGCATTCCTACTTTGAAGAAACCTGATACTGGTCTATGTAAGAATTGTCAGATTGGCAAAATGAGTAAAACTAGTTTCAAGAGTAAGAACTATCAGTCTAAAGAAATTTTGGAAATTGTGCATACTGATTTATGTGGACCTATTGGAATACAAAGCTATACTGGAGATAAATTCTTTATTCTTTTCGTTGATGATTATTCTAGAATGATGACTGTTATGTATTTAAGAGAAAAATCAGAAGCATTTGAAAAGTTCAAATGGTACTTAGCAAGAGTGGAAAAGGAAACAGGGAAAAGATTGAAATGCTTAAGATCAGACAGAGGTGGTGAATTCATCTCCCATGATTTTAACAACTTTTGCATTGAAAGAGGAATCAAAAGATAGGTATCAGCTCCTAGAACTCCTGAGCAGAATGGAATAGCAGAAAGAAGAAACAGATCTATTATGGATTGTGCAAGGACTCTAATGATAGAAAAGAACATCGCTATAAAGTACTGGAAGGAAGCTATCAACACTGCAGTTCATACCTTGAACCGAGTACAATTGAAGAAAGACACATTCAAAACCCCTTATGAATTATGGTATGGCTATAAACCCAATGTAAGTTACATGAAAATATTTGGTAGCAAGTGTTATATCTTAAAAGAATCCAGAAGAAATAAATTTGATGTGAAAAGTGATGAAGGAATATTCCTAGGATATTCTAGCAAAAGCAAGGCATACAAATGTCTGAACTTATCTACTCACAAAGTCATAGAAAGTATACATGTAAAATTTGATGAGTTTGCAGAAAAGACTGAAGAAGAAAGCAAAAGGGAACCTGAGAACTACAGAAGATTCATTTACATTGAACCTAAAACATTGGCAGACACAACTATCAATGAGGAAACTATATCTACCGAGCTGAGCATAGTTACCGAGTCACAGGAAGAAGTTCAAACCGAGTCACAGGAAGAAATTCAGATCGAGTCTCAGCCTGAAGTTACCGAGAAAATATCTACCAAGCCCGAGCAACCTGAAGAAGAGATCCTAGAAGACAACAACATGACTCATTCAAAAAGCAAGGAACCTATACTAGCCAAATATGTCAGAAGACATCATACATCAGATCAAATTATTGGAAACAAATCAGATGGTACTATGACAAGAAGCAAGCTAAAAGTTACATGTCTGCTTACTGATTTTGAACCTAGAAATATCAAAGATGCATTGGAAAATGAAAGTTGGATTGAAGCAATGAATGAAGAATTAGAACAAATACAAAAGAACAAAACATGGACTCTTGTACCTAGACCTAAAGATAAGAATGTAATTGGAACAAAATGGGTATTCAAGAATAAGCTGAATGAAGATGGTCAAGTATCTAGAAACAAAGATAGATTGGTATGTAAAGGTTATTCTCAAGAAGAAGGTATAGATTATGGAGAAACTTTTGCTCCTGTTGCAAGATTAGAAGGTGTAAGAACTCTACTTGCTTATGCAGCACACAAAGGATTTAAGGTATATCAGATGGATATAAAATCTGCATTTCTCAATGGAATTCTTGATGAAGAAGTCTACATTGAACAACCTGAAGGTTTTGTTGATCCAGATAAAAAGGACATGGTCTGCAGGTTACACAAAGCATTGTATGGTTTGAAACAAGCTCCTAGAGCATGGTATGAAAGACTCCATAACTATTTGATTCAGATTAATTTCAAAAGAGCCAATGATAACAGCAATCTGTACATTAAAGAAGGACCGAATGACAAAATTGTATTGGCAGAAATATTTGTAGATGATACTATATTTACAGGGAATGAGGATCAGTGCAAAGAATTTTCAGAGAAAATGAACAAAGAATTTGAAATGTCTATGTTTGGTTTAATAAAATTCTTTGTTGGTCTTCAAATTCAGCAAAGCAAGAATGGTATATACATTACTCAATCTAAATACATTAAGGAAATACTTAAGAAGTTTGGTATGGAAGATTCAAAACCAGTTGGTACACCCATGTGTACTGGACTGAAACTTACCAAAAATGATGATTCAAAAGAAGTTGATCAGACCCTATACCGATCTATGATTGGAAAATTGTAGTATGTAGTACATACAAGACCTGATATTGCCTTAGCAGTCGGTATAGTAGCTAGATTCTTAGCAAAACCTAAAGAAAATCATATGATGGCAATCAAAAGAATCTTAAGATACTTAAGAGGAACTGAAGAATATGGTTTGTGGTATAAATTTGGAGGCAATCTAGACTTAAAAGTGTTTACTGATGCTGATTGGGCAGGGAACATTGATGACAAAAAAAGTACAAGTGGTGGAGCATTTTTTCTTGGAAAAAGACTGGTATCCTGGACTAGTAAAAAGCAAAATTGCACATCTCAATCCACAGCTGAAGCTGAATATGTTGCTGCTGCAGTAAACTGTTCAAATATTGTTTGGTTTAAACAGTTATTAGAAGGTATGAAGGTTGAAATCAAAGAACCAGTTGTTATATTTTGTGACAATACCAGTGCAATAAACATTTCAAAGAATCCAGTGATGCATTCCAAAACCAAGCATATTGCTATTAAATATCACTTTGTCAAAGAATTGGTGCAGGACAAGGAAATCAGATTAGAATATATTCATACAAAAGAGCAGATTGCAGACATTTTCACCAAACCATTACCTAAGGATGCATTTGTGTATCTAAGAGGTAAGTTAGGGGTCATTCCCCTATCCGAAGCTCACTAAATACAGTTTTAGTGATGCATCAACCAGAACATGATTGAAAATCAACCAGTTGATGCAGCATATTCAAGGAATCATTGCATATGAATCAGTACTTGAGGTACATTAATTTACACCGGTATTATGTGAATTGTCTTTGGCATGTGTTGTCAAAGAGGGAGTGTTTGCTATATCTTTGCTATTACTTCAAGAAATTTTCAATAGTTAGAAGGAAGAATTTTCAGAAAAAAGGAAGTTTGCTGACAGAGGGAGATTTGAATCTAAACCGAGCTAATTCTTTCAAATTTCTTATGCTATGACATATTGTGTTGCCATCAATGCCAAAGAGGGAGATTGTTGGAAACAATTGTCTGAAGGAAATTGCTACTCAAATTATGTATTGTCTTTGATGTCACACAATGTCATAGTCCGCAGCAATCAGTTTCTACCGAGCTCAGTCGGTCTGCCAGACAAGAAAATGAGTGCTTACCGAGTCCACTCGGTTATCAAAGAAAATCAGTGTCTACCAAGTCCACTCGGTCATCAAAGAAAAATCAGCATTTACCGAGTTAAGTCGGTCATCAAAGGAAATTCAGTGTTTATCGAGTTCAGTCGGTTGTCAAAGAAAAGTTAGCATTTACCGAGTTCAGTCGGTTATCGAAGGTAAAGGATTGTCGGTGTTTACCGAGTTCCCTCGGTCTCTGAAAGATTGTAGAAAGTTATGGTCACCGAGAACTGTCGGCCCTTGAAGGATTTTTGCAAATAAAGTTTGCGTAATTTAGCCGACTGTTATACTAAATAATGTCGATTTGACAAATCTAAAATCATATAAATAAAAGGTCAAATGTGAAAAATAAAAGAGATATATAGCAGAAGATTTACAGAAGAAAGACGGGAAAGGTGTGTGCAAATTTGTGAAGGATGTTTAGATATCCTTAAGGTGCAGCAGAGATTTATTCGATCAGGAAGGATCACACTTATGCAGAATAGAGATCTGTAATCAGCAAGGCAGTTGCATTATTATACAGGTCATTTTCATTGTTACCTTCTTATCATTGTAACAGTGAATTCTAAATCTCTTAACCGAGTTGGTTTAACAACCATATTGTAAATCCTCTAACAAGGTGACAATTCCATTGAATTGTTTTCAAGACCTCTTACCAGACCACTCCTAGCAGGGTGATTAAATCCTCTAACAAGGTCACACCTAACAGTGTGTTTTGTAACCTTTTACCGGGTTGGCTTCTAACCGGGCATCACTTCAGAAAAGTGAAAATCAGTATCTAGATACATTGGTGGTTTTTCCCATATTGGGTTTCCACGTTAAATCTTGTGTCTCTTGTGTTCTCAATTGCTATCTTAATCATATACAAGTGCTGATGAACATCTAAAGATAATTTTGCTAATACTTTCTGCATCTTCAAAGTTACTGCAATCTATTTACCGAGTGCTAAAATAGATAACATTCTTTAAGATATTCTAAGGGATCTGGAAAGAAATAATAGTGAAGTGTTTTATGGTTGACTGATTCACCCCCCCCCCCCTCTCAGTCACTTTATCCATATTCCATCACCTTTAGCTTTCCATTCTCACTCAGCTCATGGTAAGTAGATTGAAGTTCAAAATATCTAATTTAATTGATTTTACAATGGATATAGGCACATTTCTCTTGCACCAATAAAACCCTAGGTTATATACTAGAAAACATGCCTACTTGATCAATCTATGAAGCAATTTTAGGGTGTAACTTGTATTTAGGTTTCTCATAAGTCATGGACTTAATAAATGTGACCTTCTTGTCACTCTCATACTTTGATTTCACAACCTTCGATGAAGATGTCATCATTTTCTCAAATTTAGGGAATCACAAAATTTCAGTAAAACAACTCGGTAGCTTGAAACTTACTTGAAGTAGTGATGAACTCACTTGGGATCTCCTTAAATATCTGTCAAACGCTCAATAAATTCTTTGCTCAAATCACTCAAGTCACTCTGGTTCTTCTCATGACCGATGTGTGATGAAATGACCTGATTTATCTCATATTTATACCTAATTTTTTTTCCCACTTAAACTTCTACATTAAATGCTTTACCTAACATAACTCGGTAAACATAAATACGCTTAGTTAACACTTCAAAGGCTTAAGCCTTGTTAACACTAGATATTACTCAGTTGATACTTCAACTCAATTAACCTTGCCAATATTCCCTGACTAGCAAACTTTACTTGGTCATGCTTTTACTGATTGTACACATTTTAAGTTCTAAACATATAGTAGCATAATGCATCTTGTTAGAAAGTAAAGTCCACCACGATAACTGAGAGGGGGGGGGGGGTGAATTAGTTATCAAATAATTATAACTTTTATCATCTTCAACAATATTAAACCATATAAGCAATATAATTACCAACCATAGAAAGATATTCATACATAATAACACAATAACACAAGATATGTTGACTAGGGAACCTCTTGATCAAAGAGTAAACCCCAGTGGGAATGATGCCCACAAAAGATGTAATAATATGAATATTCCTTGTGAGAGGATAGAATTTTTTAGGAGTCTTATGAAATACATTCAGTACATATGAATTCCTATTAGGAGATTTTGAATCCTTGTTAAAAGATTCTAACCCAGTTAAGAGTTATGGAAGACAGAAGGACCCACTGCCCAAACAGCTTTAGGGTAAGATCATTGAACACACTATCCAAATAATATTTGCATTACTTAATAGAATAATATGTTACCTCTTTTCTAACTATGCCAAACCACACTCATTGTTACATCAGATCTCAATTTTAGATCTCTGTACTTCGCATGTCTTCCTTCACAAATTCGCTTTCATACTTAGCTCTTTTCTTCACTTCATGCATACAGCATCACAATCGCTACTACCATATCATAATTACACACTTTCATATTACAACTACTTAAAAACAAAAAAATACATTCCTTCCTTTATACCACACTCAAATAATTACAAATGAGTCGGCATACAATTACAAAATAAAAGTTTCCACATGCTACACCAAAATTACACAAAACTATCAGCTTCCAAATATAATAAATCTTCACTCGTGCAACCTCAAAGTCTATGCTATCATCCACATCACTATCAATGTGTCTCCAAATTCCCTTTAACTGCACAAAACCAGATTCCATCCTGATTAGGAGATATCATCCGATTTCCACAAACTGCTACTCAGGAACACTGCCTGAATACTGCTTCCACCAAAATGATCATAACTTCCATGAATCAATGAATTACTATCTACACTCTTAACCATAGACATATGACATTTGAAAGAGTATAAAATCAACATCACATAGCTCCAACTACAATAACTCACATGCGCTAATCCAAACTCTGTCTGCTTCTCTTCAAGTCTTTGGTAAATCACTGTGTTGACATCAATGACAATCATAGTCATGAATGCAACAACAACTGCTATAGAATGTCTGTCAAACATTTAGCATTCATTCCTAACAATCTCACCCATTGGAATTGATGGCAACATAGATGAATAACATCCAATGTTCCAAAAATCCAATACTGTAACACTACTTCAAATCCTCTTCATCAATCAAATCTTTCTTCGTTATCCTGTTCAGTTCTCTTCAACAGATGTCTCAGATTGTTTTTCATGCATACTTCTCCCCCATTGATATCAATGATAGAAATTCCATCACTATGTCAACAACAACTCAATGTCAAAAGACACTTTTCAAAAAAAACATTTACTAGAGTCCTCATGACTCAACTCAGATACACATACTCTCCCATAGAGGAAGTACCAACATCTAGTCCAGAAGAAATATAAGGTTTATATACCACTAGACAGATGCAACCAACTGCATCTCTTCTCAAGATTAGGATGGGGCATAACCCCAAGCATACCTCTTAGATACTCAAATGTATCCTTAGGCAAAGGCTTTGTGAATATATCTGCTATCTACTCCTTTGTACTTATGTACTCAAGTCTGACTTCTTTCTCAGCAACTTTCTTTCTTACAACATGATACTTAATCTATATATGCTTTGTCTTAGAATGTAATACAAGATTCTTATACATACTAACTGTACTAGTGTTGTCACAATGTATAACAACAGGTTGAACAAATTTTATTCCAATATCCTTCAGCATATGTTTCATCCAAATTATCTGGTTATAATTGTTTGCTACTGCTACATATTCTACTTTTGCTGTGCTTTGTGAGATACAATTCTACTTCTTGCTTAGCCAAGAAACTAATCTTCCTCCAAGAATAAATGCTCCACCATTGGTTCTTTTCTTATCATCAACACTGCCTCCCCAATCAACATCTGTATATGCACATAGGGTAAAATCATCAGATTTTTCATACCATAGTCCATAGTCCATTGTGCCTCTTAAATATCTCAGTATCCTCTTTACTGCTGCATAATGTGATTCTCTAGGTTCAGCTTGAAATCTTGCTACAATTCCAATTGAATGTGCTATATCAGGTCTTGTATGAGTCAAATATTGCAATCCTCCAATCATAGATTTGTATTTTTTCTGTTCTACTGCAGGAGTCTCATCTATGCTAGATAACTTATATCTGGTCACCATACGTGTTCCAACTGGTTTACAATCCTCCATTCCAAATCTTTTCAACAAGTCATTCAAGTACTTTGTCTGACTTACAAAGATACCTTCATTATTTTGTGTTATCTGTAATCCCAAAAAGTATTTCATCTCACCAATCATACTCATTTCAAATTCAGTCTTCATTTCATTAGCAAATTTGTCACTAGCTTCATCTTCTCCTCCAAAGATAATGTCATAAAAAAAAATAACTATAACTAACAAACCATTTTTAATTTCTTTTGTGTACAGATTTCTATCAGTCGTTCCTTTTACAAATCTCAATTTTAACAAATACTTATCCAGTCTTGCATACCAAGTTCTAGGTGCTTGTTTAAGTCCATATAAAGCTTTCTTCAATTTACATACCATGTCTCCTTCTTGAGTTAAAGGAAAACCTTCAGGCCGCTCAATGTAGACTTCTTCCAATTCTCCATTTAGAAATGCTGACTTCACATCCATCTGATACACTTTGAATTTCTTGTAAGCTGCATATGCCAAAAACATTCGTATTGCTTTGATTCTTGCAACAGGTGCAAAAGTTTCTTCATAGTCAATTCCTTCTTGTTGTGAGTAACCCTTACATACCAATCTTGCTTTGTTTCTTACTACTTCTCCTTGTTCATTCATCTTGTGTCTGAATACCCATTTAGTTCCAATAACATTCTTGTCTTTAGGTCTAGGGACCAATTCCCATGTATTGTTCTTTTCAATCTGATCTAGTTTTTCTTTCATAGAATTAGTCCAACTTTCATCTTCACAAGCTTCATTAGGAGTCTTAGGTTCAATTTGAGAAATCAAACATAACTATTCTTGTGCCTTATTTTGAGTAAGAAGTCCTCTTTTGATGCTCCCAATAATCTATTCAAAAGGATGATTCCTTAACAAACTCTTGCTAGTGTCACTGTCTCAGATCTCTCTTCAGATGTAGGTTCTTCAATAACTTCACTATGGCTTTCATTCAACAAATCACTATTAGTTTCATAAAACAATTCAGTAGTTCTAGTGTTAGGTTTAGGATGAGCTTCTTCATCAGATTCATAATCAAGCATTCTTTCCCAAATTTTGAACTTTTCATCAACTTTAACATTTGTGCTTTCAACAATAGTCTTAGTTCTTTTATTGAAACATCTATATGCTTTTATTTTCAAAGAATATCCAAGAAATATACCTTCATCACTTCTAGGATCAAACTTTCCAATATCATCATCTCTCTTTATATAAAATTTGCTTCCAAAAATTCTAAAATACTTAATTGAGGGTGCATATCCAAACCATAATTCATAAGGTGTCTTGTCTGTGTCTACTCTGATTTGTACTTTGTTCATTGTATACACTACTGTGTTCACTGCTTCTCTCCAGAATATCTTTGCCAAATCATTTTCAAACAACATAGCTCTTGCTGCTTCAGTCACTGATCCATTCCTTCTTTCTGCAATGCCATTTTGTTCAGGTGTTCTAAGGGCTGAATACTATCTTTTAATGCCATTTTCTTCACAAAAGTTGTTAAATTCTCTAGAAGTAAATTCTCCACCTCTATAAGATCTCAAATATTTAATCTTCATTCCAAATTCATCCTCAACTTTATTCTTAACAATCTTAAACTTATCAAATGCTTCATATTTTTCTTTAAGAAATGCAATCCACATCATTCTTGTAAAATCATCAACAAGAATCATAAAATACCTTTCTCCATAGAATCCTCTAGTCCTAGTAGGACCACTCAACTCTATATGAACAATCTCTAGCTTCTCTATAGATGTAAACTTCTTACTAGGAAAAAAAATTCTCTTCTATTTAGCCACTACACATTCTTTGCAAATCATGTTAGTAGGCTTCATAATTTTAAGTAAATCTCTTACTGCAAGTGTAGTAATTACTTTCACAATGTTATCAAAGTTTATATGACAAAACCTTCTATGCCATAACCAACTGTCATCAATTTTAGTAATCAAACATGTCATCTTAGTAGGATTCAACTGAAATACATTACCTCTGGTTCTAGATCCAGTTCCAATCAGATTTCCATCTTTATCCTTTATCACACAAGTTTTCTCAATAAACCAAACTTGATATCCCTTATCAACTAACTGTCCAACACTCAAAAGGTTATGTTTCAATCCATCTACAAAATAAACATCATCAGTATTAGTCTTTCCATCAAGAGTAATAGATCCTATACCTTTAATCAAACAAGGTGCATTTTTTCCAACTCTAACAACTCCTCCATCATATTCATTCAACTGTATGAACTTTTTCATGTCTCTAGTCATATGATGTGAACAATCACTATCTATAATCCAATCAACTTTCCTTTCAACTTGAGAAACTAAGGATTTTTCTTCCTTATCATCAGTTTCAGGACTTTCTTCTTTAATTGCTACAAATCCTATGTCATCATTATTTTTACTATCACTTTCACTTAAAGTTCTTTCTATACTAGCTTCAAGATCTTCATCATTAGCATAATAACATTCCTTAGATCTTCTAGGTTTGAAATTGCTTCTATACTTTTTAACTCTCTTAGGACATTTAGATGCAAAATGACCATATTCTTGACAAGTCCAACATTTAAATATTTTCTTACCATCTGGTTCTCTTTTCAAAAGCAAGGCAATACCTTCTTCAATCTTCTTGTCTTCTTCATTTCTAGATCTGCTGCTACCAGCATAATCTCCGCTCACACTGATGCTTCTTGACAAAGTAGGGTGAACACTAAGAGCATTGAATGTTGTCCCCATTCTAGGTAAGTCTCCTGATAATCTCAGGTTCATTTCTGTTGCTTCCAATCTTCCAAGAAGAGTTTCTCTTGTAAAGTTTGTTGTACAAGGTATCACTTATTCAATCATCTATGTTGTATGCTTAAATATAGGAGTCAATGTCCTCATAATTTTCCATATCACTTCATTCTCTGTCTTTGTTCCTCCATAAGATTTTATACCTATAATGATCTCTGACATTCTACCAATATAACTTCTAATAGATTCATCTTCCAACATTCTTATATCTTCAAATACACATATCTAATTATGTAATCTAACTCTTTTTGCATGTTCATCACCTTCAAAAGTAGAGTGTAAAGCATTCCAAATTTCATGAGATTTTTTCAAATATTTTACCTGACTGTACTCATTCTCTGGAAGTGCTATCAAAAGTGCTTCTCTTGCAAGTATGTTACACATGAATAGATCTCTCTCTTCCATAGTACATGTTTCAAGATTGTCCTCTTGAATGATAGTCTTATTATTCTTTGTAATCAACCAATAACTTGGTCCTAAACATAATAGGTGTGCCTTCATCTTTTATTTCCAACTGTCAAAATTTACTCCATCAAACTTAGGGCTTTCTTTCCTAAAATTTTCCATGGATCTCCTTAAGTTGTTAAACTTCTTTTTCAAGGAACTACCGCTCTAATACCAATTGTTAGAAAGTAAAGTCCACCAAGATAACTGAGAGGGTGGGGGGGGGGGTGAATTAGTTATTAGATAATTATAAATTTTATCATCTTCAACAACATTAAACCATATAAGAAATATAATTACCAACCATAGAAAGATATTCATACACAATAACACAATAACACAAGATATGTTGACTAGGGAACCTCTTGATCAAAGAGTAAACCCCAGTGGGAATGATGCCCACAAAAGATGTACTAATATGAATATTCCTTGTGAGAGGATGGACTCAGTTAGGAGTCTTATGAAATAAATTTAGTACATATGAATCCCTGTTAGGATATTTTGAATCCCTGTTAAAAGGTTCTAACTTGGTTAAGAGTTATGGAAGACAGAAGGACCCACTGCCCAAACAACTTCAGGGTAAGATCACTGATGAACACACTGTCCAAATAATCTTTGAATTACTCAATAGAATAATATGTTACCTCTTCTCTAACTTTTCCAAACCACACTCACTGTTACATCAAATCTCAATTTTAGATCTCTATACTTCGCATGTCTTCCTTCACAAATTCGCTTTCATACTTAGCTCTTTTCTTCACTTCATGCGTACATCATAACAATGGCTGCTACCATATCATAATTACACACTTTCATATTAAAACTAATTAAAAATAAGGAAATACATTCCTTCCTTTATACCACACTCAAATAATTACAAATGAGTCGGCATACAATTACAAAATAAAAGTTTCCACATGCTACACCAAAATTACACAAAACTATCAGCTTCCAAATATAATAAATCTTCACTCATGTGACCTCAAAGCCTATGCTATCATCCACATCACTATCAATGTGTCTCCAAATTCCATTTAACTATGCAAAACTAGATTCCATCCCGATTAGGAGATATCATCTGATTTCCAAAAACCGCTACTCAAGAACACTGCCTGAATATTGCTTCCACCAAAATGATCATAACTTCCATGAATCAATGAATTACTATTTGTGGTCTTAACCATATACATATGACATATCAAAGAGTATAAACTCAACATCACATAGCTCCAACTACAATAACCCACGTGCGCTAATCCAAACTCTGTCTGCTTCTTTGCAAGTTGTCGGTAAATCACTATGTTGACATCAATGACAATCATAGTCATGAATGCAACAAAAATTGCTACGGAATGTCTGCCAAACATTTAGCATTCATTACTAACACATCTTATTTCATGTTGATTTGATATTCATTCACTAGATATAAGGAGCTATTGTAAGATATAACCGATTGAAATTTAGTTCCATGCATACCTGAATTGCTTAGGTGGAGGTGGTGATATCACCTAATCCAATGGATGAGGTGTCACTGACTGTAGTGCTTGATCTAGCATTGTCATTTGATGCATTTCTCCACATTTGATTTCTTATCCTTATGATTTATTCAATTGTGTTTCCATTTGTATCAACATTTATCTGTGGAGCTTGGTCTCTGCAATCTTTTCTTAAGTGATCAACCTTGCGACAGTGCAAACATGCTATATCAATACTTGTCCAATTACGTGATCTTCCTATCCAATTATTTCTCATGCAATTTTATGAAATATGTCCATATTTTCCACATGCTATGCAATTAGTCCAAGTGTTATAATCCCAAGTATATGCATTACCTTGCCTTCTCAGTTGATATGTCTTGTTTTGTTCTTTCAGTTTCCAAACTTTCTTCATCTTTGTCCTACATTCTTGTGATATGTGTTTATACATGTTTCAAGTGTGATAATGTTTTTCCATGTAATGTTTCTTAGGTTTCCTATTCAACCTTGTTCTACACTCATGTGCTTGATGTCCATACTTATTACAGTAATAACAGTAACCATTAAATTTAGGAGTGGATTTAGGAATACCTTTTTCTTTGCTTCTGCAAACATTTGATGTGTGGCCTGGTTTTCCATAATGATAACATGATAGCTTCTTTGGCCTTGGATTAGCATAGGAATTCTTTTATTTAGTCTATCTTGATGACTCTCCCTACTTAGTGTAGCCTAACCCAATAGTGCTATCAAGTCTTCTTTGTCCGTTCAAGAATTCATCCATTCTCTTAGTACTTTCTTCAACTTTCTTGATCATCTCATTATGTTGTTGTTGAATCTTTACTTCATTCTTCAATTTTTCATTCTCTTCTCTTAATTCACCGATGTCTTCCAATTTCCAAGTATGCTCACTATTTACTTGGTTGACTTCCTGAGTTATGATAAACATCTAATTAGAGATTTCAAAGTGATGCTCAGTGAGTCTCAATATCTTAGATACCTTTTCTTGCAACTTATCAGTCATTTGCCTCCTATCTTCAATAGCCAAATTTATTTCTTGTTCAGCTTGCCTTGCATTGTTCATTACATTAATCATTCTGACCATTTGTCTCTTGACCAATCTGAAGTGCTTTCACTTGTTCAATAAGATGTTGATTCTTTTCAGATAGATCTGATATAGTTCCTTCAGATGCATCAGATATGCTACTAGATCTAGATTCAGATGCCTCAAATGGATCATCTATCTC
Source organism: Chamaecyparis obtusa (assembly GCA_027943335.1). Classification (NCBI taxonomy): domain Eukaryota; kingdom Viridiplantae; phylum Streptophyta; class Pinopsida; order Cupressales; family Cupressaceae; genus Chamaecyparis; species Chamaecyparis obtusa. Next base: position 646,187 of record BSBK01001326.1, on the reverse strand, counting down.
TTCTTCATGATAATTAGTCTCATATACCAAAGTGGCATATCCTTCCTCTTATTCAGTCATTTTCTTAGTTCTTTGGCTTCCTTTAATTGTTCAATGTAGATCTGCAGCTATATTCTTTTATTCTCAATAGTCTTATCAAGCTTATACCTTTCAATACTTAAGATCTTTTCTCTTTAATGATTAAACTTGCAAAATAAAAGAACTAGCTCTGATACCAATTATTGGGATTATAGAAATATATGTACTGAGAGGGAAGGGGTGAATTAGTACCTTTAAAAATTTTCAAATTGAATCTTTGTAAATATGAATATCATTAACCAACTAAATCCATTGCATGTAACATACATCCAAAACATAATTGAAATGTAAATGCATGTAATCTAATCAATAAACCATTCATGAAACTTCATACGCATAACTCAAGTATTTTGGTATCACAAGAACCCTTGTTAGAAGGTAAAAGCTGTGGTGGGGATGACACCCACAAAGCTTCATTATTGCAGTAACAAAGTATGTCAGTTAAGGCTACAAAGATTGTGATCACTTCTAGTGATCTTACCCCGTTAGGAGTAATAATAAGATCATCTAGATCTACATGGTTAGAAGATTTTAGCAACACAATCAAGTGTGCACTTAGTTAAGAGATTTACAAAAGGAATGTTAAGTTCACTCTGGTAAGAGATTTTGAATCTGCTAAAATTGTTAGAGAGTAACAATGATATATGACTTGAATGAAATGCAACTCAAATTGCTAATATTAGATCCTTTAAGTACAATAAAGATATCACCTTGTTGTGATGTGTATGTCCTTCTATACTACTCGATAGCCTTATATCTATTCTTATAAACTAAATGCTTCACTCAAAATCCTTATGTCAAAACCCTATCTGATCTTCTAATGTCCTGAGTGTGGCTACTTCTTGATGATATGAATATCAAATGACATCTTAAAAAACTTATATCAAACTGATATTGACCTAATTAGGGTTTTACAATATCTTAGAGCAATACCCCAAAAATGGGCTACAAGTTCATTAACCTCCTACATCTTCAATTCAAATGAAATCGACATCAAAGTCCTAACCTAAGGCACATCTGCACATCAGTTTATCAAAATCCTAATTGATTTTATCTTAAATTTTGCATCAGGGAATATTTCTAGCAATATTCCTATTTATCCTAATTATCTTTAATTTAATTATTAGTTGGTGATAAATCTTATTTATCCTAAAGTTTGATTAATTGAATATTCTGAATATTTAATTAATTAGATTTAATACTGCCACTTAATTATTTAATTAAATTTAATTAAATTATTCCTAAATTGTATTATTTAATTTTGACAATAAAATCTAAAATCTTATGACTAATTGATTAAATTCTTATTTAATTGATTAATGTCAATTGTCAATATTTAATAATATAGTTTTTGAATAAAGTTTGATTTAATAATTGATTAACCCATAAATCAATTGTTTTAATTTCAAAAATCAGTTAAGTTGAGGATAAATCACTTTATTTATTTAATTAATTCATAAATTGTGCACATTTAAAGAGCAGTTAAAACTCAAAATTAAGAAATCAATGCAAGTTGTTAACTTTTGGAAACTCAACATTCTATTTTGAGTTCAAAGCTGATCTAAACTTCTGATTTGAGTTAAAAGTTGTTCTTGCATGCTTTTGCATAATTTTGTGAGTTAATTATTTCTTATTTCCTGATAACTCAAAAATCAATCTGAGTTTATCAAGAGTGATTTATGGCTTTTCTCTTGCACCTCCAAAGCCCTGGATTTCTATAAAATCAAGGCTTTAGCTCTTCTAAAAGGGATCCACAAAATTGCATCCTCATGCTGGCAAATTGGGGATCGAAGAATCTATCTTTGCGAATCAGAGCTGTTGTGAGATCTTCATTATTTTTGAGCATTCATATCATTTAGCATATCAATTTTTAGATTAATTTCATATCATATCAGTTTTTCATATAGAATAGATTCACATTAGTTTCCTTCATCTTATTGCATAGAAAATACAAAAATATAGCTTAATCTGCATTCATAGTTTTAATTCTTTGCATTCAAATCCTTCGTTTAGGTGTTGCATTATCACTGGTCTCGGTTTGATTTGAGAGTATCATACTCACACCTACTAGAAGGTAGTAAATCACCTGGTTAGTTTAGTTTTCATTTCATTGCACAATTTTGGTTTTTGGCTAACCTCTAATGTTTTACTAAAGTGTTGTGTCTACAACTAGGTACAAAAGTCACACACACATTTCTGGTGCCCACCATGGGGCCCTGAAATGGGTTTCCATCATCTTTCTATCAATTTCTATCAATTTCTTGTCATTTTCTGGTTAAAACTATGATTTTTATTTTTATGTTCGTACATTTTTCATACAACTTTTGTCAGAAAGTCATTTTGGGAGATACCCACTGTCGTACAATAGGTTCAAATTTTGAAGCTTGTATTAGAGAGTACACTCTATCGTTTGGAAGCCCGATTATTGTATGAGTGGATACCCACAATTGTACAAGTTTCCAGACTCTCGTCTGGGAGGTAACCCACTGTCGTATATTTTTGACTTCATAATTCAATTGTTGTTTCAGATTTTTTGGTAGTTTTTCAGATTTGGTTTTCAGATTTGGACTAACAGCTAACCTTAACAATTGTAATCTTCTATTTTTGACTGATACTTGTTGAATCTAATTTGGAAAAGCATGACTAAATTGCTAAAATAGGTAAAAATCTACTAAGCACATTGCGAGGAATTCAGGTATTCTTCTCAAGATGATAATATTTTGATTTGGATTAAAATGAACTCTCAAGTGTCAAGCTTGTGTGATTTTCTTACTTTCATATCACAGACTTCATTTTGGGCTATAAAACGAACATAGATTTTCTTTCTGCATATCTGTTACACATAGTAAATAGGCCCTATGAACACTATTTGTGGATGATCTTGAGAGATTGAGCTTCTTTCACTTATTTATTCATGCGAAGCTCCTCTTGACGAAGGATCCCCTTGTAGGTAGGGAAGGTACTGAGAAAGTCTCACATTCTACTAGATTTGTGTGTCTTCAACTTTTGATTGATACATTCTCTCTCCAAAGAGGTTGATAGATCATAAGTGGTTGATGTCATAGATCTTTGTGAGATAATCTTGTTCTTAGCGTGTCGGATTAATCTGTCTGCTTTGTCTTGGGGAAGTGAAGAGGTTAGGGGATTATGCTCTACTTCCTTTTTGGATAGTACCAGAAATCCAGATCCTTGAATCTGATCTAGTCCCCCTATGGTATATTTTGTGAGTCACCTTTAGAGGGGGTTAACCATAGTGGACATTCCCTTAATTGGGTCAACCACATGGATGGAACCTCAAGCAGTAATAGCCATTTTCACCATGGTAGTAGCAACCTCTATATAAATGTCCTTGTGGAGGAAATCTTCATAGGTGTGGTCTCTTGTTGGGCTGTCAGATATCCCTAGCAGCTCCTGATTGATTAATTTATCAGACTATGTCAAAACCTTGGTGTGCCTGGATTGGAGTTTTCCCTCTTGAGATCATTAAAGTTGCAAAGTTAGACCATTACTACAAACCCTAGTGAGGCCAAATTTTTATTTTTCTAGGAATATGTGCATTATTGAAATTTTTTTTGGAACATAAACAATTAGCACTTTTAGGGATTAGCACATTCAGTCACTTGATTGCTCATGTGTAGGGTTGCTTTGTCCCCTGTTCATTAATTTCAGACATTCTTGGAATCACTTGCTTGCTATTTTGCATGCTTGTTTATCTATTTGGCTACCAAAAATGAATGATCTCAGAATAATCTTCAAACCTAGATAGAGAAATTTGTGAACAATCTGAAATTGAAAACCCAAAAACTTGCAAAATTTGAAGTAAAAATCCTTTCTAGAGTCAAAAGTCATCCCATCAAGTCAGAAAGTCATACAAGTTTTTGCAAGTGTCATTTCAGAACTCCTGTATTTTTGTATGATAACTTATATAGTGTCGTATGAGTTTTACCACCAATCAAAAAGTCTGCTATCAATTATCATGCTAGTTTTGCAATTGTCATATGAGTTTGTCTATTGTCATTTCATAGCATACCCACTATTGTACGAACCTGTAGAAAGTCATTTGAGAAAAATTACTAGAAAGTGGTCAGAATTGTCAGAAACTCAGTTTTAATAGCCTATTTCCAAAATCTGTTGAACAAATCACTATGTCAAGAATAGAGTAGAAACTAAAACAAATTCATTCATTTTCCTCAAGTAATCCTTTGAGTCTGATCTTGTCTTCTGGATTATCGATTTGAGTCTTTTTGATCTTGTGTCAAAACCTTGTCAACATTATCTTCAAATTCAATCTTTTTGCCTAAATTGCTAAGTGTTGTGAGCTCATGCCCTCCATCTATTGGGAATCTACCCACACTACTATAGCACAATATCCTTCATTTACATTCGATCTAATTCTTTAATCACTTCAATCTTTACAAGGTTGTGTCATTCGATATTCTTGAATCAATTCATTCTTCAGTTGTCTTCATCTTATTCTTTAGCTTCACCCAAGGTTAATGGTGGAAACTAGAGCTTCGTCACACAAGAAATCCAAAGAAGTGTTTAGCACCACACCTTTGACTATTCAGAAGGGTCCCACTCTTGAGCAACTCTACAATTCTGGTCTTTACGAAGACGATAGTCTTGGCAATTTTTGATTGAAAACTGGTTACGTACCCCCTCCATCAACTCACGAAGGTAATCAACAAACACCTCCTCAATCTAATCTAGGGAGCCCTAAAAATCCTAAAATGTCTCACAAAGGGACACATCATGGGTCTCAAGGACACCAATCTCAACATGGTATGGATCAAGAACCTACACTTTCTGAAATTGTTCGATATCAAAATGATGATGAATTCAAAAGAATGATGAAACATTTCTTGAAGGAAGATAGAGAAGAAAAATGATGATGAATTCAAAAGAATGATGAAACATTTCTTGAAGGAAGATAGAGAAGCATACTTTCTAGAGTTAGCTCATCAAGGAGCTAAAATTCCTCCAAACTTTAATGTGGAAGATATCATTACACATGAGGAAGAAACTCTTATCATGGCTATGATGAAACAGATGCATGCCATGCAAGTCAAACTTAACAAACTTGAGAAAGAAAAGGAACCTAAAGAGTTCTCCATGGAATCTCTATGCCCTTTTCCATTCGATAAAGACTTGTACATGCCGCCATTCCCTAAAAGAGTGGAGATGCCAAAATATGATAAGTATGATGGAAACTCTAACCCTCAAGATCATATCAGAGAATTTTGTACTCAGTCTATGGAGTTTATGCATGAACCAACTTACTTAATGTGTCTTTTCCCTCGATCTCTGGGAGGAGCTGCCATTCATTGGTTTTGTAGAATACCTCCTACCATCAAAACTTTTGAGGAGTTAATCAAACTATTCTATCAATAGTACTCCCAAAACATTCAACATCTGGTCACCATGATCAACATCTACAATCTAAAACAATATCTAGGAGAACCATTCCTGACATTCCTCAAGCGATGGAGGAAGAAATTTTCTCTATATGCTAGACCCCTTCCCGAAACTGAGAAGTTGGAAATCCTCATCAACAATCTTATTCCAAAAATCAACTACCCTTTGCAAATGCAAAATCATACATCTTTTGACAAGATGGTAGATAATGCGATCAAAATTGAGAAAGTACTTGTGAAAAAGGGAGACATCACACTTTAAAAAGACAAGTATGAATCTAGATCTAGTTCTAAGGACAAGAACACAAATTGGAGCAAGAATAAAGGCATTTTCATAGATGGTGTTGTTGATAATATCCATGCCCCATCTAAGGCACCTACTTTCAATCTTACTATTGGTACCCAAGCCATCAAACCTTCTGAAGCCAAAGCCACAGAGTCCAACAAAAAGTCATCTGATTACAAACCTTGGGCTCAAATCCTAATCACAAATTCACTCCTCTCGAAGAATCCTTGGAATCTACCATGAAAACTCTATTGGAAAACAAAATCATCTATTTGCCTGAGATTAAAGTCTTTGATCCAGAACCTAAACCAAAATGGTGGAGAGAGAATGATTTCTATGAATTCCATTGCAACAAAGGTCATAAGACTAATAAATGCATTCACTTGAAGCACAATATACAAGACAAAATTGATAATGGTGACATCATGATTGAAAATCATAAGAGTAATAATAATCATACAACATTCACAAAACCATTTCCTAAACATGGTAAAGAAGATTCTTCTTCTCTGCCTAATATGGGTGCTAAAGTCAATTATGCCTACTCTGGAAACAATACTGTTATCAATATGGTTGAACCATGTCTATCTGAGCATTGCAACGTCATCACAATTGTGAAAAGAGATAGAGAAAATCAATTAGCTAATGTAGTTACTTGATCACAAGCTTAGGCACACCTACAAGGACAAATACCAGATTCATCCAATGTCCCTAAGGTGCCTTTCAATCTTTCATTTGCTTCTAAACAGAAGGCTACATCTAAATCTTCAAATCCTAAAGACACAAGGCCTACTTCATACAATATTTTCCAACAACTTCAGCACACAAATGCTAAAATCTCCATGTTTGAGTTGCTTCAGATATCTCCAGCTCATAGAGCCATTCTAGACAAAGCTCTGCTCAGATCCAATGCTCCTGATGACCTTGATTTAGACAAATTCTAGACTATGGTTAGTCATCTTACATCTCCATAGTACATTTCCTTTTCAGAGGAAGATGATAATTCCTTGAGTCATCTGCATAACCAGCCCTTGCATATTGAAGTCTTGATCCAAAACCGTCATGTCCAATAGCTCTAGCACACAAATGCTAAAATCTCCATGTTTGAGTTGCTTCAAATATCTCCAACTCATAGAGCCATTCTAGACAAAGCTCTACTCAGATCCAATGTTCTTGATGACCTTGATTTAGATAGATTCTAGACTATGGTTAGTCATCTTACGTGTCCACAGTACATTTCCTTTTCAGAGGAAGATGATAATTCCTTGAGTCATCCGCATAACCAGCCCTTGCATATTGAAGTCTTGATCTAAAACCATCATGTCAAACGTGTGTTGATAGATGGGGGCGCTGGCCTAAACATTTGTTCTTTCAACTTGATTACACAATTGGGATTTTCAAAAATAGCCATTGATCCTAGAAAGAAGATAACTATCAAAGCATATGATGAGCAAGAAAGATCTTCCAAGGGAACTATTGTCTTAGCTATTAGAATAGGTCCTGTCATCAGAGATACTATATGTCAAGTTCTTGATCTACCTTTGGCTTAAAATATCCTCCTAGGAAGACCTAGATACATGACATGAAATCCATTCCCTCATTGTTTTAAGTTTCCTTATGAAGGAGTCAAGGTGACAATTCTAGCTGATCTATATACCACTTGCAATACATTGAAAGAGAGTGCCGATAAAATTGTTCCTAATAATAGGGAATCTTCCATTAAGTAGCTAGATGTTGCTTCAACATCCAAGATGGAAGACATTGCTAAAGAGGTTAAAATCAAAGAAAATGGTATGGGAGAATATACTCTAGAGCCAGTCTTATCTTTGACATCTCTCCCTATCTCACCTAAGTCCTATGGGAAAACTCTAAAACAATCCAAGCTAGAGTCTAAAGAACCTCTTTAAGCATATAAAGGAAATTTTGTTGTAGAACAAGTATCTAAATAGGAGTTTGAAGAAGATGTAACTATGCTCGCATGGCTATACAAAGATGAACCTAATTCTCAGATTGTTAAAAAATGTGATACTAAAATACCAAATATCCCTTCTAAGTCATATGGCCCATGGGATAAATTGATTACAAAGATGGGATATAAAGGAAAAGGACCTCTAGGACTATAGGATAAAGGTCTTATGTCACCTCTTGATCATCATGGCTGAGAGAACAAGAATACAATAGGTCTAGGATACACAAAGAAGCCTTTTTGTCTTAGCAAGAATTCCCTGCATGTTCTAGAACAAATTGAGCCCTCAGTAGAAAATCAACTAAAGGGGGAAATAACTAAATAATTTGATGGTGATGATTCAGACACCACTGATGAGCTCATTCCTTATGAGCATTTGCCTAAAGAAATAAAAGACCTCCTTGAAGCTGAAGATGATCCAATAAAAAGAATTAATGTAGTAGAAACACAAGAACCTACTATAGAGCAAGAGATAGTTGCAACACAAGAACCAACTAATCTCAAAGGAAATCAAAAAGAGGAAGGTGGTAGTTATTCTGAGATAGATTCCCACGAGTATGAATTCAAATCAGAATTTGAGGGTAACCCTTTTTGGGGTATTCATCTTGACTTTACTCATGTTCTCAGATTTCCTAGAGGTCTAGATGAAGAAACATAAGATGAATCAAATGACTATGAATGGGGAGTCATTCCAGAACTAGATGAACTTATTACAGAAAATCATGTTGATGTTATTCACCAATATGCACCTAAACCCAACGTAAGTCTAGAGAAAAATGATGAACTTAACGCGTCTAATCCGCCAATGGATGAAGTGGAATCCCATAATGATATTGAGACTATTCATGAATTGAATGTCTTAAGTTGTAATATCACCTTTGAGCTCGAGCATTGGGTTAGGACCAATGATGATAGATCCATATCCGTAAACACTATTTCCCAATCTTTCACGACTTTGACTATCCAAAATCCTGAACTTCTTGACCAAACCTCTACCAATATGAGCCAAGGTATTTATACCTTTCCTAGTGACTATGCCCTTTCTTGCTACCTCAATGCAGTTGAGCCCATGAGGACTTCCATGAGTGAACCAAGCGTTAGCATGATGAAGTTGGACATCAAGTATCTTAGTCAGAAAAATAAGAATAAGAATAAAAAGAAAAGGAGTTCTAAGGGTGAAAACCAGTTTGTGGCAAAAAGTAAAAATAAAAGATGTATCTGAAGGTGAAAACCTCTCTAAGGTGCCTAAGGATGAGATATTTGATGTCCTTCTGAGTCATTTATATGATAGATCTCCAGTTCTAATTGAGCCCACTCAATCTACCAATTTGGGAACAACAGAAGAACCCCAGTTGATCCATGTGGCACAATCTTTATTAGAAGAAGAAAAGAAAAAAATTACAACATTCCTAATAGAGAAGAAGATCAAATTTGCATGGAAATACTCATATATGCCAGGGTTGGATCTTGATCTTATAATGCACCATTTATCTATAGCTCCAAATGTTAAACCTGTTAAGGAAAAATTGAGAAAGATGCATCCACATGTTGCCCTCTTGGTAAAAGCTAAATTAGAGAAGCTCCTAAAATCTGGATTTATCTGAGTTATTGATTATGCAAAATGGATCTCTAATATTGTACCTATTTCTAAACCAGACAAATCAATAAGAGTATGCACAAATTTTAGAGATGTAAACAAAGCATGCCCTAAGGATGATTTTCCATTACTTAACATTGATATGATAGTGGACATGACTACGGGCTTTGAGATGTATTGTTTAATGGATGGATTTTCTGGATATAATCAAATAAAAATAGCTCCAGAGGATCAAGAGAAAACTGCTTTCACATGTGCATGGGGAACCTTTTGTTGGAATGTCATGCCATTTGGGCTTAAGAATGCTGGTGCTACATATCAGAGAGCTATGACATCTATCTTTCATGACATGATGCATCGAACTATGGAGGATTATGTTGATGGTACTTTAGAAAAATCTATGATTTGAGCTAAACATTTAAATGACTTGAGCAAGATACTAGATAGAATGGAAAAATTTAGTCTCAGACTAAATCCTAAGAAGTGTGCTTTTGGTGTCACTTCTGGAAAGCTCTTAGGATACATAGTTTCAAAGAAGGGCATTGAAGTTGATCTAGCTAAAGTAAATGCTATAATGGAGGTGCAACCTCCCAAGAACATCAGTTAAATGAGAACATTGCAAGGGAGAGTTTAATCTATTAGATGCTTCATATCTCAGCTAGCAGACATATCACAACCTTTTACAAAGATGTTACTTAAAGATGTGACATTTTCATGGAGCGATGAATGTGAAAAGAATTTTGATCATATCAAGAAGTATCTATCAAATCCTCCTATCTTGATGCCTCCTATTTAGGGGAAGCCATTGATCTTATATGTCTCCACAACAGATACATCACTAGGGGCATTGCTTGCACAACATGATGAGAATAAAAAGGAAAGAGCTATATACTATATCAGTAGAACATTGGTGGCATACAAAAAGAACTATTCTATGATTGAACAGGCTTGTCTAGCTATGATCTTTGCATCATAGAAACTAAGACATTATATGTTGGCTCATACTATGCATTTAGTAGCTAAGATTGATCCACTAAAGTACCTACTAAGCAAAGCTTCCCTCACGGGTAGATTGGCTAAATGGGTCATGCTCTTAAGTGAATTTGACATTGAATATGTTGGAATAAAAGCTATAAAAGGATAGGTTATTGCTAATCAATGAGAAGATGCACCTTTATTTGATGATACACCACTACAAATGGAATTCCCAGATTCCTCTATCATGAATCTTTCTTCTAGAGAATGGAAGTTATTCTTTGATGGCTCCTATACACAGAATGGATCTGGAGTAGGCATATTGTTCATAACTCCTCAAGGATACTCAATCCCAAAGGCATTTAGAATCAAGTTTCCTTGCACAAACGATATTGCTGAATATGAAGCCCTTCTTAATGGCATGAAAATGGCAATTGAGTGGAGAGTAACAGAATTACACATTCATGGAGACTCACAACTTGTAATCCATCAAGTCAATGATGTGTACCAAACTAAAGATGAAAAGCTCATTCCATATAAGAGAATGGTAGATGATCTAAAGAAATATTTCATATCTATCACATTTGAGCAAATACCTAGAACAAAGAATAAGGCTGCCGATGCAATGGAAACATGATCTACTTTATTACAACAACCTGAACATGAGCTATGCTACAAGTTCCTAGTGGAAGCACTATCTTATCCTGCATATGATTCCCCTAAAACCTGCATGATTTTCACTATTGTAGGTCATGATTCATCTAGATATAAAAACCTATTCTCCTATCTCAAATACCAAATCATTCCCAACACCTTTAATCACCATGAGAAGAGATACCTTATCTGCAATGCCTCCTGATATGTTATCATTGGTCACAATCTGTACAAATGAGGTCTAGATGGTACGCTACTTAGATGTTTAGAATGGGAAGAGTCTCAACATGTGTTAGAAGAAGTCCATGATGGTATTTATGGGTCGCACTCAAATGGTTTAACACTAGATCAAAAAATTATTAGGGCTAGGTACTATTGGCTTGAAATGGAGAAAGAGTCTATCAAGTTTGCTAAGAATTGTCAAAAGTGCCAAGTGCATGGAAAATTAATTCATGCTCTAGGGAGAGACCTGATTCCCTTCACTACACAATGGCCTTTTCATCAATGGGCCTTTGATCTTATAAGAGATATACATCCTCATTCTTCTAATGGACATACCCATATAATCACAGCTACATATTATTTTACAAAATGGGTAGAAGCAGTCCCTTTGACACAAGCAACTGGAAAACAAATATCTATGTTCATATTGAACTACATCATATGCCAGTACGGTATTCCACATTCCATAGTCACAGATAATGGTGGAAAATTTAAGAATAAAGACTTGGATGATTTATGTGCCAAATTCAAGATTACACAACATTGGTCATCTATCTACTATCCCCAAGGGAGTGGACAAGTAGAGGCTTCTAACAAGAATCTATTGAAAATCTTGCACCGTACAGTTAATAAAATAGGAAGAGACTGGCATCTCATGATCAATCCAGCTCTTTGGGCCTACAGAAAAAGTATCTGAATGCCTATTGGGGCTACTCCTTTCACTTTAGTTTATGGGTCTGAAGCGGTACTACCTATTGAGGTTGAAATCCCATCACTAAGAATCAGAATGCATGGTATAGTAACTGATGATGACTATAGAGTGTATAGGTTACAAGAACTTGAACTACTAGATGAGCACAAACAAGTAGCATACGATCATCTCAGAGTATATCAAAAGAGAATTTCTAGAGGTTACAACAAGAAAGTCAAACACAGAGAATTTCAGGTTGGGGATCTAGTCTTGAGAGAGAATCCTAAAAATCAATCACATAGAGAGCACAAGGGGAAGTTTAAACCCAACTGGCTGGGTCCCTTTGTTATAACTACTACTTTTGGCTTTGGAGCCTATCAACTCTCAATGACTAAAGGAGAACAGCTTCAAGAACCAATCAATGTTCTCCATCTAAAGAAATTCTATGCCTAAGGCATTCAGTCTATGGTAAAATGTCTTGAAAAAATCTTAAAAATTTGAAAAAGTCCTGAAAAAATGAACATCTTGGTGAAAACCTAGCAATGGGCCCCTTGATGATTCACAAAAAAAATAAAAAATATCAAAAGTACAAAAAAAATTGAAAAAATGAAAAATACAAAAAAATGAGAAAAAGAAAAGTGCCTTGGTGAAAACTTGGAAATAGGTGCCTTAGTAGCAAAAATAGAATCTCTGCCAAGATGGTGAAAACCTAGCAAATAGGTGCCACTTGTTTCAAAATACTCCATCTATCAGTGCAATCTTGGTCTTTCCCAGCTTTCAGTCTTGCTTTAGTTTGTACATATCTCCTAGTTTGTTTATGCATTCCTATTTTCAATAAGTCAGTCTGTACACCAATCAGCTAAAGCGTTTGTATCCTATCAATGTTCAAACTTAGGGGCAATCAAAGTCATATCCTATGGCCTCCAATGTATCGTAGATGTATCATATCTAGGTAAAGTCCTTTGAAGCTTCATTTGAGTCAGTCAGTCAGTCTTGTCTCCAAAAAGGATTTTGCAACAACGCAATCAAACATCAAACTGAAAACAATCTGTGCTTCATGCTTTTATCTCCTTGTATTATTAACTGATTCACATTGAGATTTTTACATATTATGTCCTTTCGAGCTCTTCAATGATGTCCTTTACAAGATTTAGGGAGTGATGACTGGGGGCATAATCTTTTCTTTGTCTTCTGTTTGTATGTGAAAATCTAACTTTGGAAATTCTAGATTGAAATGGTGTCTGACTGTAAGAGCCTCTATCTCAAATTGGATGGCCATGTGTACCTCGACCATTGATACCTAGGAAATTCAAGGAAGTTTGATCTAACTATTGTCTTTTTGAGCAAGTTCTTTCTCCTACTCTGAAACATGATCTTACCTAAGGATGTGAATGATAAAGGGTCACTACAGGTAATTCACACTAGATTTAGAATGATCTCTTGATTGCTTGATGTGTTTTTTACGCAAGGCGTATTCAGGTCATCACAATGTTTATGTTCTAATGCTTATACAAATTGCTATATTAAAATGGACATGATATTCAGGTCATCCTGACATTTATGCCTTGGTGCTTATATCTAATTTGACATTTCAAAAATAACATCAATATTCATATGTTCATGGTTATTTGACCAGTGGGTCATGTATTGATTCCTATGCATACAAATCATTATTCATATGTCTATGGTTTTTATAAACTAGTGGGCATTGTATTGATTTATCTAGTTACCTAAAAAACTCAATGATGACAAATGAATGACACATGATGAGTGACTAGGTCCTAGGTCTTAGGTTGCATTTCATTTTGCATGTCATTTTGCACTTTGCATGATTGCATGATCTCACAAATTGCTTGACAATCTTTAAACAATCCTTCTAAAACTATACTTAAACTACAAATGAAGAGCTGAATCTCATACGAAGGTCTTCTCATAGAAACACAAGTAGTCAATATCCTGGGTTACACATCCTTTTTGACATAAGACTAAGTACTTGTCTTCATCAATACGTGAAGAACATATCATGTGTATCATTGCATTTTCATTACATATTCATAATCATTCATTCCATCTATTACATTACATGCATTTCCATACATACACTTTCCATAATTAAATACATTTGCCTAACATTTATACATATGAAAGAAAATCATTGCATTACATGAATCCATACATACATTCTACTCTACTCATAGCATTTACATCACATGATATCATCATACATAAAAAACATGACAAGTACAAATGAAGTCACAACCAAAAGTCTCGATCCCATATATATATCATAAAACTTGAAATAGTCAGGGGTGCACTACTGGCACAATGTACAAAAGAATGAGCTCATGTGAGCTATCATAACAGTATCGGTATCAAAAAAGAAACAAAAATAACAAAATATCCTGACAGATCAGCTGTCGGCTTGATCCTCTCCATCTGGTGGAGGTGGTGGTGGTGCATCTGGTACTACCTCAGCTCTAGGTTCTCTCACTCCCTCTGATGCTATCATGTACTGAGAGTACGAAGGAACTCTCTGAGCAAGTGGAACTGCAGTGTAGTATGCTAAAACATAGTAAGAAAATCTGGAGGTTTGATGGATAACCTTTTCCTGTAATCTCTGAACCTCACCACAAAGCTCAGTGTGCTATCTATCTGCCTCTAGATATCTCTCCTCCCAATGAGCACTATGCACCTTCAGGTCCCGAACCTGTAATCTAAGCCTCCTCATGATCTCTTGTGTAGACAATGGAACACTGGGATCAACATCTACCATAGGCATGTTAGTATCCTCAATAGGCTACTCTGTGGTGTCTTCTCTCTACACCTTATGACATCTAACCTTTGCACCTAGATTGAAACTGGTATCCTCTTGTATGGGATCAGTATCACCACCTACAAACTGCTCAGCTAGAAGTACCTCCTTGATAGTACCAACACTCCCTAAAGTACTTCCCTCTCCCCTAGTCTATCTTTGTGAACCTATAGATCTACCTGTTGTGGAACTAGTGGGATGAGGGGGCCTCATCTATCCTGATGGTCTCTATGGAGGAGCCATCACTCTCAGTCTTAGAGGTGTGCGATGTACAATTGGAACTTGTGTGGGTCTAGGACCTTGTCCCATCAGAGCACCTATGACATCGATCACCTCCTCCATGGAGGGTATCAACTCTGTAGGGTCAAAAAATCTATGAACAGGATGATCAACAAGCCATGCAATGAATCCATCTATAAATCCTGCATCTGCAACCTATGGTCTATACTCCCAATCTCTACCGATGATAGCACGTTACTCCTGTGAATACAAGGCATAAGAAAGCCTTGGGGTCCATCCAAGTCTGAGTTCATGGGCTATCCATGCATAGGAGGCGTAATCCTATGGTGTATCCTGCACTCATCCATACTGACACCATACCCTAGTGATAAGAAATCTCTCCAATATAGAGGATGATCATCCTATCAGCACCCAGCTCTGAAAGAAGAAACTAAACTGCTCCCGTGCTATAGGCCAAGGCTCAATCTCTAAATAGGGCCTCTATCATACAAATGTCATGTCATCAAGACATCATCTCCAATACTCTACATGGCCTATACACCCCTATATGACATATATATATATATATATATATATATATATATATATATATATATATATATATATATATATATATATATATATATATATATATATATATATATATATATATATATATATATATATATATATATATATATATATATATATATATATATATATATATATATATATATATATATATATATATATATATCATGGGCTCTTGTGGCTGCCTCTGTGAGGTACACATTGGTCTCAAAACTGGGATATGCTCCCACGCCTAGATCTGCAAAACTAGAGCACCGGTAGCAAAAGTCTTGCTCTCCTGATACACTACCTCATGCATCTCAGAGAACATGTGAGCCAAAAGACACTGACCCTAGGGTAACTCAAAAGGATTTTCCATCAAACGTGCAACCATAGGGGCCCATCCCATCAGAAGACCGTTCTGCTGACGGTCAGACATGATGATACCACTGATCATCCCAGCTATAATACACTCCAGTCTATGAGACTATCCATACCACTATACCAGGGTCTCCCATGAAATGGAACCAGTCAACTGAGTATCATCTCTGAAGAGACATCTGAAAGGTAATAGTCTAGAGTTCCCTGAACTCACATACATTGGATGCTGACTACTATGAAATGGAATCTGAAGAATCCTGTACACATCCTCTGGAGTCACAGTGAGCTCTCTAGTAGGAAGATGAAATGTCTATGTCTCTGAATGGAATCTCTCTATCAATGCCATCAAAAGACCATGGTTTACCCTAATCTCGGGTAAATGGATCAAATACTCAAAACTGCAAGTAGAAAGATGTACTCTCATCAGATCTAGTAAGGAAACATAGAGCCTTTGAGTGGGTAGATGTGAGATACATATGTGAACATCAGGATATATGACCTACACAACACAAAAATAGGGAACCCTATTAGTATTTTGGTTAAAAAATAGGCTACGCATATAGGAATGGAACAATTTTCTATTTCAGAAGGTAGATCAAAGACTCAGGAATCAAGCTCAAAAATCAGAAAATTACAAAATTTGCCCTAGAAATGAGTTTTGGGCTCATTATTTTTTAAACGAAAAAGAAGACTAGCAGCAAAACTCGTACGAGTTTTCACTGGTTACCATATGACAAAGCATGATGATACGACACTGTATACTTCCTCATACAAGTTAGGAGGGACCCAATGAAACATTGTACGACTCTTGGGTCCCTCTCATACAAGTCTTAGGGGTTAATGAAATGACAATCTACCTAAGGTTGAAAAGTCATATGAGCCCAAACGGACAGTCGTATGAGTTTCCATGCATGCAAAAATTAAAAATTGAAAACGTATGAAACAAATGCTAAAAATGCTATAAACAAAGAAAAATTGACTTTTCAGAGAAGCAAAGAGGTCCACTTATCAGATGTCCATACTGTTGAGGTCTCTGATGCCTTTGGCTACACTCAAAATGATGAGAAGACACAAGTACCTTCGGTTCTGCTATTTTCTCACTCAGAGGGCTCCACAAGGTTTTCAAAAGTCAATGGTGAAAATGAATTGAAAATGACCCTTTTGGCCTTTATACAGCTTTTGACCTAATTTTTAAAAGTGCTCCATTTTTCATGAAAATTGCACCCCTGGCTAATTTCAACATTCTAAACCCATTTTCGGGATCAAAATCGAAATATGAGATCACTTACTATGTCAAAATCACAATTAAAAATTTTCAGACCTAGAATGTCTGACTTCTTGCATTATCGACCTTCAATCATCATAGAAATCTAGAATTTCAACTTAACTGATTATCTTACATCAAACTATCAAAATTTCAACTTGGTCAACTATGGTTAACTCATGGTTTAACCTAGTCAAACTTGGTCTCCAGGACCTCTAAATGATGTAGAACATGTTCTTGAATGTGTATAACCACTTCTTAAATCAATTAACATGCTTCTAAACCATTCAACGCTGACTTTTCTTATTAGATTTCCATTTTAATCCCGAAGGGGGCATGGTATTGCACATCATTCAAAGTCTGTAATCTAAATCTAAAAATCAATCTTTCCTCAATAATCAAGACAACAACCATGTCTAGTTGCTGATTCATCTAAAGTCCTCATCACTTGGGGCAAATCCATATCAATCTAGTATCCTAATCTATCTTGTAAAATGTATCAGCTTTTCATAACTATCAGTTCATTAGCGTCATTTCCTTGTTTCTTCATAACTGATGGGTTTAGGATGTGATACCAATATGATTCATACAAAGACATTAAGGTCTGGAATTGGTCACTCACTTCTTCGCAATCATAAGGTTTAGAATCAAGCGTTTTGACACTTTTTCTTTTTTGTAATCACCGGTTCATTATTGATATAGCTAGCATCATCTCAATTCCTGGTCATCCTAGACCTGAGTCAACATCTTTTTCCAATCTTTCAATTAGTTTCTATCTCAGAATCGGTTCATCTTTCAAATCAGTCTCATACTTCTTTATCATACATAGATTATTCATTGAACCACTACACTTTGCACAGTGATTCAAAGAGGGGCAAAATGTAATACCCCAAAAATGGGCTACAGGTTCATTAACCTCCTACATCTTCAATTCAAATGAAATCAACATCAAAGTCCTAACCTAAGGCACATCTGCACATTAGTTTATCAAAATCCTAATTGATTTTATCTTAAATTTTGCATCGAGGAATATTCCTTGCAATATTCCTATTTATCCTAATTATCTTTAATTTAATTATTATTTGGTGATAAATCTTATTTATCCTAAAGTTTGATTAATTGAATATTCTAAATATTTAATTAATTAGATTTAATACTGCCACTTAATTATTTAATTAAATTTAATTAAATTATTCCTAAATTGTATTATTTAATTTTGACAATAAAATCTAAAATCTTATGACTAATTGATTAAATTCTTATTTAATTGATTAATGTTAATTGTCAATATTTAATAATATAGTTTTTGAATAAAAGTTTGATTTAATAATTGATTAACCCATAAATCAATTGTTTTAATTTCAAAAATCAGTTAAGTTGAGGATAAATCACTTTATTTATTTAATTAATTCATAAATTGTGTACATTCAAAGAGCTGTTAAAACTCAAAATCAGGAAATCAATGCAAGTTGTTAACTTTTGGAAACTCAACATTCTATTTTGAGTTCAAAGCTGATCTAAACTTCTGATTTGAGTTAAAAGTTGTTCTTGCATGCTTTTGCATAATTTTGTGAGTTACTTGTTTCTTATTTCTTGGTAACTCAAAAATCAATCTGAGTTTATCAAGAGTGATTTATGGCTTTTCTCTTGCACCTCCAAAGCCTTGGATTTCTATAAAATCAAGGCTTCAGCTCTTCGAAAAGGGATCCATGAAATTGCATCCTCACGCGGTGAATTGGTGATTGAAGAATCTATCTTTGCGAATCAGAGCTGTTGTGAGATCTTCATTGTTTTTGAGTATTCATATCATTTAGCATATCAATTCTTAGATTAATTGCATATCATATCAATTTTTCATATAGAATAGATTCACATCAGTTTCCTTCATCTTATTGCATAGAAAATACAAAAATATAGCTTAATCTGCATTCATAGTTTTAATTCTTTGCATTCAAATCCTTTGTTTAGGTGTTGCATTGTCACTGGTCTCGGTCTGATTTGAGAGTATCATACTCGCACCTACTAGAAGGCAATAAATCACCTGGTTAGTTTAGTTTCCATTTCATTGCATGATTTTGGTTTTTGGCTAACCTCTAATGTTTTACTGAAGTGTTGTGTCTATAGCTAGGTACAAAATTCACACACATACTTAGAAAACCTAAGATCAATGGTGGAAATGAATAACCTAGATCAATATTACATACAAATCATCAATAATTTGATGATTACATCCATATTATATTCTATCTCGATCTTGATAAACCATTTTTTGATCAGTGTAAACTGCTTGCCTTGATGTTTGTGTCATTTCAAACTGCTATGTCATTTTCCTGTTTCACTCGGTGTATACTGTATTCATCACTCGGTAATTTCCTGATGCTTACTTCATATGAATGTTCAGTGACTATTGTTCTCAGTACTCGGTGATCATCTGGCTCTATAAGAGTGCTCGATTAACTTAGGTATCTACCTTATGTTCTGTTCAGTGTATAGACTCTGTGTACTAACCAACTATCCTATCTCGTCTACTTTACCGACTCTATGATTGAATGATACTAATGAAAACCATTAATTCTCTTTAGGAGTAATAACCTCTTAGAAATAGCCCCCTCTCCACTTCTCCTATTGTTTCAGGTGAATATACCATTATTTTCTTTCACATTTATTAGGTTCAAGAAAGCAATATTTTCTTGGAAGTTACTAGTAGATTGGTATAAATAGGCTTATCATCCCCCTTTTTCCTCTAAACTAGAAACTACATAAAATTCACCAACCACAACCCATACAAGAAGAGGCATCAAGAATCACACATTATAGAAATGACCCAAACTGCTTGGGAGGGTGGGGGGTGAATCAGTGGTCTATGAAAAATCAAATAAAACTTAATAGATAATGAGCCACGTGCATATCTATGTTTATAATAAATAGATTAACAACTTAGAGGTATAAACCAAACCATAAAAAATTAGAACAATATGTACACATGACATAACATAGATATATGATGTTGGAAATATAGATGCAGTAACTGAGAGGGGGGGTGAATTAGTTAACCACAAAAATATTACCATTGATCCCTTAAATATCTTAACAAATTATTTACTATGCCACTCGGTAAATATACAGAGAAATGTTGGAACTTGATCCTTGAAGTGTGTAATAATTAAACTATTCTTAAGCATTCATCACTGATTAACTTACACGAATAAAGAAAATAACATGAACACAAGAGACACCAGATTTACCATGGAAACCCAATACGGGGAAAAACCACCAATGTAACTAGTTACTATTTTTCACTCTTCTGAAGTGATGCTTGGTTAGAAGCCAACCCGGTAAAAGGTTACAAAACACACTGTTAGGTGTGACCTTGTTAGAGGATTTAATCACCCTGCTAGGAGTGGCCTTGTAAGAGGTCTTGAAACAATTCAATAGAATTGTCACCTTGTTAGAGGATTTACAAAATGGTTGTTAAACCAACTCAGTTAAGAGATTTTGATATCACTGCTACAATTGCAAGAGAGTAACAATGAAATGACCTGCAACTGAATTGCTGAATATAGATCTCTGATCTGCTTCACTAGATCCTTATTGATCAAATAAATCTTTGCTGCTCCTCAAGGATATCTGACCATCCTTCAAAATTCGCACACACCTTTCTTCAAAATGATTTCTGCATGCTGTGTATCTTTTATTCACCACTTGACCTTCTATATATATATGCCATTTCATAATCATTTAGATTGTCAAGTTGGCACTAATAATTATTATAATAGTCGGCTGGGATAAACAGACTGTAATAACAAAATTCTTTGAAAGGGTTGACCTTGCTCGGTAAACATTAATCCTGAAAAGATTTCCTTCGGTGACCAAGAGAACTTGGTAACCACAAAAAATTCTACAACATCCTTCAGAGACCGAGAGAGCTCGGTAACCACTAATTTTCCTTTGATAATCGAGGAGGCTCGGTTAACACTGTTACCTTGTCATGTTTCCTTTAGACACTTGAGAGAACTCGGTAGACACTAAAAACTGACTAGCTGACCGACTAAGCTCAATAGATACTGAGAATTGCTTAGCTGACTGACTGAACTTGGTAGACACTAAGAACCGCTTGGCTAACCGACTGAACTCGGTAGATACTAAGAATGATAATTGATATGACATTTGTGTGACATCAAAGACAACACATAGCTAATCCAAGAATGTCCTTCAGACAATTGTATCCAACAATATGAGTGGAAAACCATTGAAGGGTAAAAGTACATTATGAAAATAAACTCCATTAAGCATCACTAACAACCTCATTGGTAACAATTTAGCAACACTAATTCCAAGCCTCACTAGCAATAAAAGTCTCATTGACTCCATATAAGGAACCAATCCTAGGAGAAACAACCCCTTTAAAAATGTAGGTGTATGCAAGGAAATAGTGTTTAAAAAGGAATACGTAAGCTAATTACGCATTCAAATAACTAAATCAATACAACACATAAGATTAGACAAAAGAAAGAAAGAAATAAACAAGTAATGCAAACCTCCTACTAAGGAGTTTCCTTTATTGAATAGATTTGTCCAATGAATTTGGATGTGTGCTCAAGTTCTCAAGTTTCAATAGGATTTGTGGGATGATTTTGGCATTATAAGTTTGTTTTGCTATCATTTTGGTTCTCAATGTGGCATTATTACTTTTCTATGAAGGTGGATGGAAATGAAGGAGCATAGGGCTCAATTTATAGGCTTGAGGGGATAGAAATAAATGATCAAGATGCAAAGATGAGGAAGGGATATGATGTATTTGAGGGAAAGAACATGGATTGTGCTTTCTCAAACTCATATCCTTGTGACAAGTGTCACAAGGGGAGATGATGAAAGGACATTGGGGTTGGGAAGATATGCCATAAATGAACATCTTAACTCAAATCCCAAAGGTCTAGCCTCAAGGATTGTGACCATTTTGGGAAGTGGGAGAGGGGAAAAATGTGTAAAGAATGTAGTTGGAAGTGTAAGAGCATTTGAGGGTACAAATGTGTAAAGAATGTAGTTGGGAGTGTAAGAGCATTTGAGGGAACAAATGTGTAAAGAATGAAGTTGACAAGTAGAGAGAAGGTTGGGATTGGTTGAAAAGACATGGAGTTGAATTGGGTTTGGATTTGCATTTCTTAATCCTTAGATTAGGATTGTGTAAATGTTTAGGAGAGGATTAGGCTTGGATTAGGAATGATTAGTGGGAAAGTGGGAGAATAAGGAGACTGCAAATGGGAGGAGAGAGAATGAGTTGAGGCTTAATTAGTTAACCAAGGGTGTTTAACTAATTAAAAGGGGATTAGTATGTGTGAAGGGGGTGGGTTGAGTTAGAACTCAAGGTTAGGTGGTTGAAGGGTGGTTTGGTTAGGGATTTAAAGTAAGGAGCCATGTGCTCAAATTAAATTAATATGATTAATTTAATTTACTAAATAGAGGAAAAGGGGTAAATGAGTTAATTAGAGCAAATATTTGTTTAATTAAAAGAGGAAGGGGATTTAATTAATCAAATAGTTATGGGTTTCTCATTTAATTAATTGGACTATAATTAATTACATAAGTTAATTAAATAATAAATATTTAATTAATAATGCCTAGAAGAGAGCTAAATTTGATTATAAAATTGGTAATCAGATTTATGTGTTTACATTTTTTCCCTATTCAAAATAATGTTATTTCAAAGACATTTAAAGTTTGGACAATGTGAAGAATTAAGATAACTAAGTTGTCCCAGAATATAGGAAGATGGTATTTGTTAGAATGGGTGATGCTCCTTGGAGAAGGCGTGTGGGAAAGGAAAAGGGGCTCGAGTGGCATCCTGAAATGAAATGTGCCTTGGTGGGATGAAAGAAAGGGGGAGAAAAATAGGACATAGAAATTCAATTAAGATGTACAATGGGGATCCTAGGAGAAAAAGGGGTGAGAAAAGGTTACACGAGGGTTGAGAAAGTGGAAAAAATGCTCTAAAAGGAGCTAGGAGGGTAAAAAATGACCTCATTTGCATCCCAAGCCTTTGGAAAATAGGGTGAGAGAGCTTTTGTGTGGATATTTGGAGCTTAGTTGTGATTGAGAGGATGTAGCATGTAGGAAGACCAAGGCACTAGAAAAACATCATGAGGAGCATCCAACATTGTTGAGTGGAGGACTGAGAGGTGAGTGTGGAAAACTAGCTCTTTCCAAATTTTTATGCATTTAATGCTTTTTAGCTAGGAAACTCGCGTTCCTATGAGTTTGTGAACCACTAGAATAGGGTCAGGATAAGCGGGATCACAATTACATTAATTTAGCAAAAATAGGGGCTTTAAAAGAGGGGGAATAATTTTTTGCAGGATCACTAAAATAGTCAACGAGACCACAAAGCTAGTCAGCAAGATCACGATCCCGCTAGCTGATGACTAGCAAGAATTTAGTCTTGCAAGTCAAGGAAGAGGATAGGTGAGAATGTGGTCCCACTAGTCAGGGTCCAAAAGTGCAAACTTAGGTGGGGAAGTGGGTAGAAAAAGCTGGTTCCAAAAGGGAGGGGGCTAGTTAGTTAGAACGAAAGGATAGTTGGGGTTTTTTTAGTGAGATACCTATATTTGACTTGGGCATCTAGGTTAATTTTTTATAGTGGTCCATAGATGCATTGGTGTCATAAGAGTGTTGTGCGGGGTTTCTCAAAGCAGATAACTAGTTAATTTTGATAAACTAGGCTAGAGTAGACCAGATAGGGCTGGGGTTCTTAACAAGAATGCCCCTTGTGTGGGAATACCTTGTGATGGTGATAGATTTATGTGAGAAGTGGAGGTAAGAGACAATGACCTTTCATCTGATTATAGGAGATATGACAATGAAAACAAAGGATGTATATGACATCTTCTAGCTCCCTATCTAGAGATGACATATTGTGGAATGATGCGTGACATAGGGTGAGGTATTACAAGATTTGAGAGGATAGGATGTGTAACTAAGATACTGATAATATACATTGGATTCATGGTTAGATTAGGCCCCAACATCGAGGCAAGCTTATATCTATGTCTACAAGTTAGTGGAGGGTTATATTACCTCAAATACATGTGGTGCAATTGTTACACTATGACTCATTCTAGTGATATGTGACATACTGGATAGGGGATGATCGACAACATGGGGGAATCTCATGTTGGTAGAGCTATATTAGGATCTTCATTAGATAGTCTACCATGGAGGGGTGCATTAGTGTTACAATATTGGATTCTTGACCCTTTTATAGGTGTGGGGGTGGGAGCACATAACAGTGCTCATGCTGATTGGTCAGAGGGATAAGTTACCACACAAGCCTATAGTTTATAGTTGGGTGGAGCCACTGACATATCATCATGTGGATGATGTCAATCATCAGAGAGAGGTGTTGGATAGGCTCAAGGATGGGATAGTGTGGAGGCTATACATTGGGGTAGAGCCATGGCTAGAGGATAATTTTCAAATACCTTTTATGATTACATTAATATACATTATGGGTTGATGGGATCACCTAGTTGAGTGGTATAGGCCAAATAAGGTGATGAGATAGTTTGGATTGAGACAAGATGTTCTAGAGTTGGAGCTACTATAAGAGGGTCATATGGGAGAGAAGGTTAGATTTTAGCCCCCATTTAGATAGGAACATGATTATTGCAGCATGGAGGGGTCTTCTATAGGAATTATAGGATCCATAGGGATAGCCATCAGATTATGTGGTTAGAAAAACATATTAAACATGGTTTGAAGTGCCAAAAGAAGTAGGTAGGGTGGGGTTACCACCATAGGGGAAGAGACAATGACTAGTAGTTTTCTGTGGGAGGAGGAGAGGTAGATATGCATAGATTGAGAGAGGAGGGGTTGATGTAGAGTTATATAATTGATTATGAGTGGAAGAAGGAGAAGTGTTAGGAGGAGGGGGAGATCAAAGGGTTTAGAGGAGGAGAGATGATGGAGGAACATGATGAGGGGATGATGGAGGAACATGAGGAGACAAATGATTCATAACTATGGATGTTGATGGGGGGGGGGGGTGATGGAGGATATGGGAGATGAGATGAGGTATAGGTGACATGGAGAAAGACACAGGTTACAGTGACATTGATGCAACCAACACCACCAATAGGTATGCCACATGTACAAGTTACACCACCTCCTACTAGAACGAGTCTAGAAATGGGTTCAAGGGGGGTCAGATCTTCATCATCTTAGGGGGGATACAATAGGAAAGATGATTAGATATTTAGAGGAAATACAAGAAACCCTTAATCAACTTTTGTGGGATTTGAGGTTAGAGCTTGGGACCATACAAGAGGAGAGGGAGACATTTTGTTGGGAGAGTGATGACATGACCCAAAATTGGGATGAGGCACTACTTAAGAGAGATGACTTGAGAGGGAAGGTGGCACAAATGATGGTAGATGGTTTTGGAATGATAGAGGAGAGAGAGACGCTCTATAAGGAGAAAGACACATACATGGTTTAGAGAGATAGAAGTTGACATGATAGGGATAGTCTTTTATAGGAGACTACCTTACATAAGGTGACTTTATATGTCACTATGAGGGAGATTGCATTACTAATCACAACTAGATATGCATTGGAGTTAGAATGGGGGAGGATGGAGGATAGATATGAGTCATTATGGAGGGAGAGGGATGAGGCTATGAGGGAAGTCAAGAGGGATAGATTAGATAGGTTGATGGATGAGCTAATAGATTCTAGGGAGTATTTGGGGTTTTATAGGGGTGCCTACTTTTCTTCAATACCCCAAGAGTGGAGAGAGGTGTATAAAAGGGCATGTGTATTAGGTGTCAATGGGTGGGAGTAGAAGTAGGTAGTTTGATAATAGTCGACACTCAAGGAGATCATTTAGGAGAACTCACTCGCACATATTAGGAAAAATCCACGTGCACAACCAATCAATAGGATTGAGGAAGGGAGAAAATGGATAGAGGGGGATAGATAGTGGTATCTCATAGGGGATAGATAGTGGTACCTCATAGGGTGCACAAGGTACAAGGGTCACTTGACCGGTTTTAGGGTCTATGATATATGATACATGTACATGAATTATAACACCAAGCTCAAGGTATGTTATACATATGACATTGAGGTGAGCAACACTGGTTATAGAGAGGGTGTCTATGAGATTAGTCAAGATGGTAGTGGTAGAGAAACCAAGGTAGGATGATCCTTCTTAGGACCCATCATAGGATTATGTCAGCCATCCTCCCATAGTATGATCATAGTTTTGAGCACTCATTTATTCTATGTATGATAGGATTTTTTTTTGGACACATGACCCATATTGTGATATGCCATGTGTACTTTATATTTGATCGACTATGTATTGTATTTATTTTTTGATATATTTTACTAGACCATTATATATGGAGTGATAGTTGACTGGGACTATGTGTCTTGTGTCATTTTTCTTTTCTTCTGGATCGATATGCATATGTGGATATATGATTATGTACTAAAATGTTTGTGATGTAGGATGGATGCCTATATGATGATGCATGTATGGTTTATGATGTGGTACTAACATGTGATGCAGGATGGGTATGTGCCTATGTTCTTATTTTGGTATATGTAGGATGTGATATGTTGATATGTATGACATGTATGCATTTTGCAATGTATATGCAGATGCAATGGATGATGTATTTATGATGGATACACATGCTTATAGATGTACATGGATGTGATTTATGGATGATTATTATGTAGTTGTGATGCATTTATTGATACAGTGATGTGATGTATTTATGAGTATTATATGATGATGAAATGTTTGATGTAAATGTGATTATGTGATGAATGCAAACTTTAAGTGATATGTAGAATGAATATGCCACTAATGATATCTAATGCAAGGTGTAAATATATGTGAAATGAAGATGTGATGCAATGTGAAGTGTAAATAATGAAATTGTAAAATGATTACAATTAATAAACTAAATGGCAATGTAATGAATTTAATGCAATTAATGAGCTGAATGGGAATGCAATGCATGAACTAAAATGATGAATGTAATGAATGAAATTAAAATGATAATGAATGCACTTAATGATTGATAACACTAATGTAATTAATGAATGCAAATAAAATTAAATGAGTGCAGTTAATGAATGATAATGATAATGCAATTAAAAAATGCACTTAATGAGTGTAAATGCAAGTAAATGGACTAAAATGATAATGGAATTATATGCAATTTAAATGAACTAAAATGACAATACAATTAAATGCAAGGATGATTAAAATGATAATGTAATTAAATGCAATTAAATGATGTAGTTAAATGATGATCTTAAATGATAATGTAATGGACTAAAATGGTATTACTGATGGAATGAAATGAAATGCAACTAAAATGATATTAATGATGAAGGAAATAAAATGCCACTAAAATGCGAGTTAAATGACCAATGCAAATTAATTGTTGTAAGATGGATAATGATGATAATGCAATTAGATCCACATCGAGATGAAATTGAAATGTTATGAGAGATACATTTGTGTATTTGATGAGTGTGACTCGAATGGAGCACAAATGCAATAATGATGAATAAATGTGGGGTGATGAAATGGAAGCACTGATGTACAAGATAGATGCATGAGGTGGGTATGCATATGGAAATGCAATAGAATACAAAAATGCTCAACAAGATCACCCATACAAAAGACTAGCCATACATAGGGAATGGTGGAAAAACCTTTACACAATCCTAATCCAAGGATTCAAGAGTTAAAAAAAGGGTAGGGGGGAAGGTGGGGGAAAATGAGGGATTAGATGTGGGGATGAGGGATGGTCTTAAAGATTGAGAAAGGGGTATTCCTTGACAGAATACCACCATGTAGTGAGTACTTGTTTTTATGTGGAAATATCATCTACTTGCCAAGGTTACTAGGAATGCATGGCCTTGTCAAAGATGTTGCATGTGACCGACTCCACAAATATGCAAAGATTTCCCTAGCATTACACCTAATTCACAAATAAATAGGGTGGATATGATGCTAGGGAACCCAAAAGAATATGATATTTTTGAAGTGCACCATTCAACCATGAAGGATTACACATTGAAAATACAAGGGTCATATCTAACTAACTTGCAAATAGAAAAAACCAAATCCCTGCACTAGGTTCTTCCATTCACAATTCATCGTGATATAAAGGATTGTGATGAGTTTAAGGAAGGAAAATATGAGGAGATAGAAAAAATATAACCAAGAACTAAAAAGGAAATCTAGATCAAAATGAGTATCCAAAAGACATCCTTTACCAAAGAGATTGATTGACTAAAATATGACTTGATGAGGTATGACATGAGGAAAGATGTATCCTACAAGGACCTATTGGTGGGGTATGACTAAAAATTTGTTACTGATGGAAAAAGAGGCATCAAGGATAATCAAGATGATAAAGAATCTCTTGATCCAAGGAACTTGTTGAAGTGTTGGACTAGTGGAACAAAGGATCTAAATCACACTTGAAACAACAACAAACCTAGAGAAAAGATATGTACAATGGGATTGAAGCAAGGGATAAATTGACACTATCATTTAAGTAAATGACCAATATATACAATTTGGTATTTACAAATATTATTAATTGGGATAGTAGTAAAAATATTAATGTGTACATGCAATAATGGAACACAGGGAATATGGGTTTGTGATGGGGAACTTCAATGGGAATCTGCAAGTGAATGGACATGAGTGGGTAGATGTGGTATTTTGATAAATAACAATAGAGTATACTATATGTGATGCCTATTTATAGGTTTTCATCACACATGCTTATCCAAGGTTCTTGATTGGAAAGTTTTCACCATTGGACACTTTTTTCTCTTTACTTTTAAAAAATAAAATCAAGAATTTTTAATACTTTTTATGATTTTTTCATATAAGTGGGGTACACTACATGAATCAAACATAGAACCTCTTGAGATGGATGATGATGATGGATCATTCAAAGGTTCCCCTTCTAGTGTGAAAAACTAATATGCCCCTAAGAAAAAACATGTTGTGACAACATAAGGATCCAACCATGTAGGTTTAAACTTGCCTTTCTTTTCTCAGTATGACTATACCTTCTAATTATCTTTAGGGACCATGTCTCCTAGCTGGAACTATTATGGGTGGATCTTTTTGTTATATCTTCTCTCAAGCCTATTCAAGTACACAACCAAGTGATCATATTCTTGTTACCTCTTCTCATCTAGTAAATCCAACTATGTGAGTCATGCTACATGGTAGTCTTCATCAGTGACCAGGTTCTTGAGTGGAACACACAGTAATAGAAACTCAACCTCAATTGGTAAGATATATTCAAAACCATATACAAGGGATTATGGAGTGGTGTCAGTGGGAGTGTGGTAGGATGAAATGGCGGGATTGATTTGGAGGTGTTAGTTGTGACCATAATCATTGACAACCTTTTTAAGGATCTTCATAATGGTTTTGTTGGTTGACTCATCTTGGTCATTACTTTGGGGAAAATACAAAGTGGAGTAGTAGTGGAGAATATGGAATTGTTTACGTAGATCATCTATGTGTTGGTTCTCAAATGGAGTGCCATGATTTTTGAAGATGGTGGAGGGGATGCCAAAGCAATAAATGATGTGGTAGAGGATGAACTTGGATATTTGGACACCTATAGTAAGGGTGAGAGGAATTTATTATACTCACTTGGTGAAGTACTCAGTAACAGTGATAATGTAGTTGTGTCCATCATAGGATAAGGGAGTGATCTTACCAATGAGATCAAATCCAAAACATAAGAAGGGCCATGGAGGTGCAATGGGATGTAGATCTTTTATTGGTGCATGGATCAAATTTGCATGTTGTTGACATGGTAATCACCTCTTTACAAATTCATAGGTGTCATGCTCCATAGTAGGTCAATAGTAACCTACTCAAATAATTTTCTTAGCTAGTATCATGCCACTTATGTGGGTATTGTAGGTTCTGGCGTCAACCTCCTATAATTACAGGACAACCTCATTAGAGTATAAACATCTAGAGAGATTATTGTAATAACCTTAATGATATATAGTATTGGATACAAGGGTGTAGTGTGAAGATCTATGTATGAGGTGTTAGCACCTAAATTTTCACTCATTATGCTTAATCAAGTGATACTTTCTAACCCATCATGTCTTGTCAGTAGATTACATAAGTTAATATTTTTATGACAAAGTAGGGAGTGTTCTTTCCTTATTCTCAACATTCACTTTTAGAAATCAATTACATCCTTTCACCATTATATTTAAATCATTAGAAGAGTTATTGTTGACATTTTCATGTGCAAAATGATCCCAAAGAAACAAAAAAATCAATTTCCTCATATGTGTTTTGTTCCTAAAGTATACCCTTGGAAAGTGTATAGGGGATGTTACACTGATAGAGGGAAAATCCAAAATAATAGGCATGAGATTTCATATCAGTAAAACACTATATAAGTTAAATC
The DNA here is from genome assembly GCA_027943335.1 of Chamaecyparis obtusa. NCBI lineage: Eukaryota > Viridiplantae > Streptophyta > Pinopsida > Cupressales > Cupressaceae > Chamaecyparis > Chamaecyparis obtusa. The sequence goes on along the minus strand of BSBK01001326.1, from coordinate 615,571 downwards.
AATTAGAGAATTATATAGAATGTCATGTTGGAATAAGTAAGACTGATGGCCAAATGAAACTAATAAAATAATGCATAGTCGAAAAAACACATGGCAATATTTTTCATCAACATAGCAATGGTAAGCGACAAAAGATTTATAATGTCTTATCGATGACCGATGAGGCCATTAGTAAGACCTATATAAATGGAATTTATAAAAGGGAAAAGAATATTGAAGGGAGTATGTCCGATGAACATCATAAACATAACTTAAACTATCGAGGAGACTATTTAAAGGTTTTTCTTACACCCGATCGAAAAATCAATATAACTTACCCCAAATGAAAGTGCAAGGTTTTAAAACATTTGGCATCAGAGAAATATATGTCGATGGAGATAAAGAAAATATATCAGGGAAATTCTTACCAATAAAATTCATCGGTATATCTTATACCATCAAAAATACAATTACAATGTTGTGCAAAGCTTCTATGACTTCATGAGGAGGACATATGATGATGCGGAGATAAAAACACATTGTATATCCTATCGGTGAGAGATACACTGATAACAATGAGATAAGAACATTGAGAAGAGTTACACCAATGATCTCATCAACATAGATTTGCATTACGGAGTAGAAAAATGGAAGTCACACCAACACTTGATAAAAGGATCGGTGTGACCCATGTCAGTGGTAATGAATATCAGACTTATCAAAGAAGTAAACCAAGGGGTTTTCTGATGGCACGTAAGATTAAAATTGATCACAATGACTTAGGCTGACCCCAACCATTGTCTCATTAGTTTTTCAATTTTTAGAAAGAGGTCAGAGGACACTATTAAATGCTCATATCAGATGGAGTAATGGAATCACACAAAGAATTTTAATCATTTGATTTCTTTGCAGATTGTTAAATTTAATACATTCTACAGGCATTTTGAGTTAACCGATATTAGAGAAAGAAAAGAGAGAATTTGGAGGATGGAAAGGGATCACATAATTATAGAGGTGAGAAGTAATTTATAGAAAAATAACTTCCAAAATGGATTCATCCAACACTTCCAATAATAAAAGACCAACAAAAAGTGGAGAATATAAAGCAAAGAGGGAAAAAACATAAGAAAAAACCTCAACTAGGAAATTCAATCAAGATATAATTGAACAGATGCAATCCCCTATCTGAACTTAGGAAGGTCAAGACATCATTCTCCTAAGAGAGACCAATTGAAGGATACATACAAATTTTTCATAGATATCTAGACTAAAATTAGGAGGTATGAATTATTCTTGTTTTGTTACTTGAGAAGAGTAACTCAGTACCCATTTTCTATCCTTTCAAGATGAATCTAGATAAGCTAACTATGCCAAATGTTTTTGTCAACATTAAATTAATGGAAGTAATAGTGAGGAATTATAGTTCTGATACGAGATGTATTCTAGATGCAAATGAAAAGCCCTTTATTTATTTCTCTATTGGCATATTAGAAAAAGTATTTAACCTAGATCAATCATTTAGTGTGCCACTATCATTTAAGGAATGTGAGAAATAATATAAAAGGATGGATACCACATACAAGGGGTGGAAATTAGTAGTTCATAGGAATAGGGAAGATAGGAAAAATTTCCTCTCATTGATGATGATGGTTCACCATTCAACATGGAATTATTTAGACCATATTTGCAGTATACCTATTTGTCTTGTGGGAAAGTTGGAGATGTGGAAGTTCCAGATTTTATGACTATAGGGCCAATGGTATAAGGTACAAATATTCACATGTTTGAACCCATGCCATTTGATTATGAAGCCTACATAGTAGAGAAGATGCATGAAGAATTTTTATCCTTACAAAAGGACAGTGAACAACCAAGGTTTATGTATTATTCATTATTGATGTACATAGTGTTGTTTTATGGATACCTTAGGGGTATGTGGCCAGATGAGCTTAAGTTAGTAGTCAGGGATAAGGAGGGAAAGGAACAACCCGTATAATTATAGAATTCCATTTGGGACTCCAAATATGCCAAATCAAATTACATCAAGTTTGAGGAGTAGTTTGTCAAACCTATTTATCATATGTATAATCTTCCATGTGACAGATGAATGTCCATGGAGATTTATAAATTCTTAAGGCCAAAATACTTTGTTGATTGAGGTGTAGTGCAACACAACCGGGGAAAATGGTATGTTCATCTTGATTTCATTTGTGTTAGAGTTTATAGATTTGAGGGTACTCCATACATTTTGCCTAAAGTGGTGCCAAATAAAATTGCCTATTTGGATATTGCGAGGTTGTTGAGTATTTCAAATGCTCAACATATTAGCAATGTGCATAAAATTTTTTTCCTACCTGGTACTTTAAGTTTTGGAGATTTTACTATTGTGTCAACTAAAGAATATGAACTAGTATAGAAGAAACTTGTTGGTAAATTCAATCTAGTAGGACACCAACCAAGGAAAGGGTATGATCTAGAAGGTTAAATTCACTCTTACAAAATGAAACAAAACCTGGGAGACTACCTCCATCAAGCCATGCCTATAGAGGATAATTTTAGGAATATAGAAGAACTTGAGGCATAGGAGGTCATTGAAAAATACAATAGGGAATTGGATGAAAAGATGCAATAGTTACATGAATTGGAATCTCAAGAAGGGTCAAGCGATTATGAACCCTAGGAACAGGAAGTGGCTTCAATACTCCAAATGGAAATAATAGAGGAGGAGCTAAATAAGGATGATCAAATTGTGATAAGAATGGAAGTGCATAGGGATGATGGGCCGGAGGCTCACTATTCCTTTGTATCTGATAATTTTTTTATAAAATCAAAATAATTTAGATATTTTCTATAAAATGTAAGAGGCAAGAAACTTAGAGAATATATCCCTAATATCACTCCTAATAATGAAGCAAAATTGATGAAGAAACTAAAGACAAATGTTGAGTGGGAAATTTAGAATATGACTCCTCAAAGAGGAAGACAATTGCTTATTGAATCATGTGTCATTATTTTTCCAAGTTGGGATATTAGTGCCTCATTAATTTTTTATAGTTTCCTTCATTCTGAAAATAAAGATTTTAAACTTGATATTGAGGGTGTGAATGAGATATACATTGAGTCAATATTTGACCTAGATGAGAATGCTTTACTATTATGGGCATTATATCTGATGCAGGAGCATCATGGCATGGCAGGGCACTTGGTGAAGACAAATAACCATTGAAGAGAATGAAGGAGTTTAAGCCTATCAATTGGCATAAGTTAGAACCAATTATGACCTTTAAGGGCAATAAATATCATCAATTTTCAATGAATTCTAAAGGGGTTGGTAAGGACCTTAGGATCATCAATGATGTAATAAGAGCATGAGGGATAAATTGGATTAGATTAGGTCATTAAGGGTTTAAAAGATTTTATGAATGTTTAAAATTTTTTTATGGACCTAATAGTAAAGTTTGATAAGTTAATTAGATGAAATATGCAATAATTTGTAAGTTGGAAATTCATTTTTTTGAAATCCAACGGTTAGTTGTGTTTAGGAGGGAAAATGGATTTAGGATGTTTTAGGCCTAAATAAGACATATAACCAATCCAAATAAATTGGGATAGTTGGGGAAGGAGTTATTAAGTGTTTGGATCATCCTTGTACAGAGAGACAATCAAAGATTTTCCTAGTGTACGATTGAGAACAATCATTTTTCAATAAAAACACATAATTTACAAAGTTATAATGATTTCCTTGGCATAGTTGAATTTTTATTGATAATTTAATGTTATATATGCATTTATAACATATATATTATTGTTTATATCAATTTTGAATAATTTGAGATTCATTTTGGTTCAGAAATATACCATTTGTGTTGATTGTTCTTGGGGAAATCACTATTTTTACCTTGACAATTTGGTTTTTCCAATGTAACGGATCATTCCATGAATGAATAAACACTTATTCTAATGTAATGATGCCATTATAACATGTAAAATACATTTATAATATAATTTTATGCAGATAAAGTGAATTGTGAAGGTGATCATCATGTTAATGAAGGAAAAGTTAATGAAATTGCTTGGTTGTGAGCATCAAGAAATGATATAATTGAATAAGGGTTATATATGATATTTTGAGGTGTCTTAGAATGGTTTATTAATGGTGAATCCACCATTGGTTAATTCTAGAAGTGATAGGAAGTCACACATTTAGAAAGCCCTAGCTTTGAGGGTTTTAATGAGCCAATTTGAGGCTTTTATGTTTGTAATGGTTTGAGGATCAAATTGATTGGATAATATTTGATTTGGAGTCATAACTAAAGACTATTGAGATTATTGGAATCTGTAAGATACTATATCATATACTTTCTTTTTTAATTGACCATATTTTATACTTGGAATAGGGGTGTAGTTTGGGTATCTGTATGTTGGTTCAAAAAAACCAATCCTAAGTTTGGGATATATTATTTTATGCTGAAAAGGGTATTTGAAAATGTAAATATTTTTTTTAGTGTTTTGGAAAGTTTGCAAGGAAATTGCACATTTACCTCACCGAAGACCTACTAGGAGGGCTATTAGACCTGTTGGACAGTTTGAAGGATTTGAGTGTTAGGTGTTTCTTGGGAACCAATAACTAGTTGAGTCCTTTTGAATCCAAATTGAATAGACCTAAGACAACCATATTTTGTATTGGGAAGGTTCTTGAGTAATTTGGGAATATTTGAGACTTAAGGCTAGATAGGTGTGTGTGCCTAAACCTCTCAAAATTTGACTCATTTAGGAAGTTGATCTCAACAACCACCCAACCCTTTGTGTTAGTTGGTATTGGAGCATTAGGGAAAGGTTTGGGAAAATAATGATAGTCATGGCACCACAAATTTAGTTGGCAAGAGAGATAGAAATATTGAGGGAATAATTGGAAAAATAAAGAAGGGAGAAGAGAGAGCTAGAGGCTGCAAGAGAGAGAGAGAGAGAGAGAGAGAGAGAGAGAGAGAGAGAGAGAGAGAGAGAGAGAGAGAGAGAGAGAGAGAGAGAGAGAGAGAGAGAGAGAGAGATATTGCAACTGATTGAAATAATAGAAGCATTAGAGAAAGAGAAAATAGAACCTAGGAGAGAAGAAATTCATGAAGAAGGCTAAAACAATGAGAAACAAGCTAATAGGGGTCATGTGGAAGAAAATAATCTTGAGGAGAGAAGATTCACAAGGTTGATCAAAGAAGTGCAAGGTACCAGTCACAAAGGTACTACTGATTTACCATTGTATCAAGGAGGAATGGAAAGTGAAGAAGTTTTGGGTTGGTTAAAGACCCTATAATTTTTTTTTGAGTTAGAGGACATGGATGAGAGTAAGAAGGTTGGGTTTGCTAATTCAAGGATGAGAGGTACAACATTCACATGGTGGAAAAATGTTCAATCAGAAAGGATGGTTAGAGGATTAGGAAGAGTCACCTGAGTATCAGAGGAGGATATGAAGAATAGGATGAAAAGATAGCAAGGCACATCAATGGATTAAGACTCAATATTCAGGATGAAATTGGGTTGAGTATTCCACAAACAATGGGAGAATGTTTTCAACTTGAGGTAAGAGTAGAAGAGAAGATAAAGATAAAGCATGAAAGATAAAGTAGTAATAGAGGAGGAACATCTATGAGAGGAAGAGGTGGAAGGAAAAGTTCTTATTATCAAAGTAGTAGTAATAGAGACAAGGATAAAGGATCTACTTCAGAGACAAGAGGAGGATACAACCATAGAGGTGGAAGATTTGGAGGAAGAGGAAGTGGAATTTTTACAAGAAAGTGTTTTCATTACAATGAGGTGGGTCATCAATCTTTCAGATGTCCTAAGTGGAATGATTCAGATCAGAGAGATAGAAGGGTGCATCTAGTTCAAGAAGAAGAAGGAGAATGTCTTCTTATGAGGAAAGGAGATTCAATACCACAAACAAGCATACTTAAAATTCTTTATACAAACAAGGAGAATCAGTTATCTACAAGTTTTAATTCTTTATCCAATTAAGTATACTTAAAATTTAAGCATAAAAACAATGAAAGAACACTTGAACACAACACCAATAATTTGGTTACGCGGAAACCCAAATAGGTAAAAACCCCAGTGGGAATTAACACCCACTAATAAACTAAACTAGTGTATAATGATCCTTGTTAGAAGATCATACAACCCTGTTAGGAGTTGATCTTTACAACGCTTTTAGTTCATTAACCTGGTCAAAGGTTGGACCCTGTTAGGAGTCTTTTATGATTAACCCTATTACGGGTGAGGATGCACTATCTGAGAGCTCACTGCTCAAAGGGGTGAAGGCTGCAACCTTCTGAATAACAGATACACGCTATATCTGGATCTTGGTGAACTGTGAGGTAGACCTGCTATCTTGATTAGTTCTAATGAATAGAACACTCTATCTTCTCTATCACATAGACCTCTTCTTGATGGCACAATACTTCACACTCTCTGCTCTTCTCTAATCTTTCATCTCCATGCCATGCTGCTAGTGATCACAATTGACCAGCTATAAGTATCTTTCCTCTAAATGATATAATCAAGTTGGCCTATTAGAACCACCTTGAAATCATATTAGAGAAATAATAACACTCTCCAATAACATCTCAGTTGGCTCTACTAAGCATGAAACACAAAATGGGACCTGTCCAAATCAATAAGTGTAGACACACGCTACACACTATTGGCTCTACCAAATTAACTGATACTTTCTCCTCAAGCTGAATTACATCATTCTCTCTTAACCAAAAATTCTTAACTCTTCTCCAATCACTAATCCAAGAATGCATACCAAAATGATACGCGCAACTCATGTAGCAATATAATCTCTGTCGGCTCTCCTAGATAAACATAGGAAACTGCAACTAGTGAATAGTGACTGCATAACTTCACTTCTACTGCACATCAGAATCAACGTCCATGAATATAAAAACACTAACATGTCTCCATCACATATCCAAATGCACAAGGCTCCATGATAATGGTATGGACAATCACTCACACAACACTACCTGCAACTTTGTCAGGAACACTGCTAACACAAGATGCTACATACCTATCTATACTAATAATTAACCTCTGCATCCATGATATCATGATGATAACATGTCCATGATACATATACTCAAATCTTACTACATAAGTCTTCCACATATGCTACTTATCATATGTTTTCATCAATGACAAACATACAGTTAGCACTGGCTTGCTGGCAAATCTCCAACAATATCCTCCTTTAGCATTGATGGAAACATATGGAATAAAAAACACCACCAATCCAAATGAAAAATTATTTTATAACATTCTCCATTTCCTCATCAAAAATCCCCCAAGGATGAATCCTCCATCTGCTGCAATATTCTTCAACATTCTCTATTTCCTCAACTGAATTGCTTCCATGACTAAATAATACTCCCCCTTGCTGCTATATATTACTACTCCTTAATTATGTATGTAATTCCCCTTTAATACTATTTTTCATGAATATATACTACTGCCCCTTTGACATCAATAGAAAAGGGTGCCAAACATTTAAGCACTAGTACTACTCCTGAAGTAGATTAGTCAACCATCCATTAGTCACTGAGGACTGATGCTCTCTCCACTTTCTCTAATTAGAATTAGGGAAGGGAATTACTCCCAACTTCTCCCTGAGATACTCAAAATAATCCTTCGATAAAGGCTTTGTGAATATATCTACTAGTTTTTCCTTTGTACTCACATAATCCAATTTGACTTCTTTCTCTGCCACTTTCTCTCTTAGGAAGTGACACTTAATCTCTATGTGTTTTGTCTTTGCATGCATCACAGGGTTTTTTGACATGTTGATAGTGCTAGTGTTATCAAAATGAATAACAATAGGATAATCAATCTGAATTCCAAAATCCTTTATCATCTTCTTGATCCAAACAATTGTAGAATAATTCAAAGCTGTTGCAACATAATCTGCTTCTACTATTGACTGAGAAATACAATTCTACTTCTTGCTTGTCCAAGTGACTAGTCTATCACCAAGAAATACTCCTCCTCCTGATGTACTCTTTCTATCATCCACACATCCTACCCAATCTGCATCTGTGTATATATGAAGCTCAACATTCTCTAAATTAGGATACCATAGACCATAATCTATAGTGCCCTTCAAATATCTAAATATTCTCTTTACTACCATGAGGTGACTTTGTTTAGGATCTACTACAAATCTTCCAACTATGCCAACTACATTAGAAATATTAGGTCTAGATTGAGTAAGATATATGAGTTTACCAATCATAGACTTGTACAATGTTATATCTACTATTGGAGAATCATCTTCTTTTGTAAGCTTGCATCCTGTTATCATAGGTGTACCCACTGGTTTGCAATCATCCATCTTGAAATTCTTCAATATCTCTTTCACATACTTAGACTGATTAATGAAAATACCTTTCTCTGTCTGCTGCACATTTAATCCCAAAAAGTATTTGATAGGTCCAATCATGCTCATCTCAAACTCGCTCTACATCTCCATAGCAAATTCTACACTAAGTTTGTCATTACCCCCAAAGATAATGTCATCAAAAAATATTTCTACAAGTAGTAAACCTTCAAATGTCTCTGTTATAAATAGATTACAATTTGTTTCTCCTTTCTTGAATCCAATTTTTTGTTAGATATCCATCAAGTCTCTCATACCAAGCTCTAGGGGCTTGCTTAAGTCCATAGAGGGCTTTCTTCAATTTGCATACCATATCAGACATGTCTGATAAGGTGAATCCTTCTGGCTACTTAACGTATACTTCTTCCTTTAACTCTCCATTCAAGAATGCTAACTTAATATCCATTTGATAAACTTTGAAGTTTTTGAATGTCGCATAAGCTAGAAACAACTTAATGGCTTTTAATCTTCTCATAGGTGCAAATGTGTCTGAATAATCAATACCTTCTCTTTGCACATATCCCTTACATACTAACCTTGCTTTAATCCTTACTATTGTACCATCTTCATTCATCTTGTTTCTGAATATACACTTGGTTCCAATCACATTCTTATCACTAGGTCTTGGGACTAGTTCCCAAGTATCATTCTTAATAATCTAATCTAGTTCTTCTTTCATAGGGTCATGCCAATCTGAATCATTGCATGCATCTTCAACACTTAAAGGTTCAATCTGAGATAGTAAACATACCACTCCATTGCCTGCTAAACTCTTTTCTTTTTATTGTGTTGTGACTTTTTCACTCTGATCTCCAATGATGTCATCCTTAGAGTGATATCTAGATGTAAACTTTGGAACTTTAGGTGATACTATCTAATCTGCCTTCTGAGTTTCTTCTTCACTTGTTTCAAGGTCATTGAATAATACATCAATACTATCAAACATCTCTTCAAAAACTATCTCACTAGTGGAAGGCCTAGGTTCTTCTTCAATCATAGGTGCATAATCATGATATCTTTCTTGAACCATAAACTTTTCATCAATCTTAACATGAGCACTTCCAATGATCTTCTTCAATCTCAAATTAAAACATCTATAAGCTTTTCTTTTAGTAGAGTAACCAAGGAAAATACCTTCATCACTTCTTGCATCAAACTTTCCTATTGCTTCATCCCTCTTGATGTAGCACTTGCTTCCAAAGATTCTGAAGTATTTCACTATGGGAACATTACCAAACCATAGCTCATAAGTTGTCTTGTCTGTGCCAGGCCTCAATTGTATTCTATTGATGGTATAGACTACTATATTGATCGCATCTCTCCAATAGGTGTGTGAAAATTTTCCTTCAATCATGATGGTGTGCGCTGCATCAAGGATGATCCTATTCCTTCTCTCTGCAATCCCATTCTACTGAGGGGTTCTAGGTGTACTCAACTATCTCTTTATGCCATGTTCTTTGTAGTACTCATAGAATCTGTCAAAGGTGAATTATCCTCCTCTATCTGATCTTAGACACTTTATCTTTAGTCTAGATTCATTCTCAACCTTAGCTTTGAATATTTTGAAATTCTCAAATGCTTCTGACTTATCTTTCAAGAACACAACCCACATCATTCTAGAATAATCATCAACAAACAAAATGAAATACCTTTCACCATAGTATGATCTTGTTTGAGTTGGTCCACATAGGTTTGTATGAATCAGATCCAACTTGTTCTCTGCTGAATTAAGCTTTCTTCTGAATGAATTCCTCATATGCCTTCCCATGACACATTTCCTACAAATAGTATCAATTATCTTTTCTATGCTAGGTAGATCTCTTACTACCTTTACATTTCTTATCTTTACTATGTTATCAAAATTGATATGACATAGTCTTTTATGCCATAGCCAACTGTCATCTACTTTAGAAACAAAACAACTTACTTCTAAATTAAGCTAAAAAACATTACCTTTAGTCTTTGAACTTGATGCAATTATTACACCATCCTTATTGTTAATGATGCACTTTTTGTCTTTGAACTCCAACTGATAACCTTTGTCAAGCAACTACCCAACACTAAGAAGGTTATGCTGCAAACCATCTACATAAAGAACATCATCAGTGTTGTTCTTTCCATCCAATGTGATAGCTCCTCTACCAATGATAAGCTTAGGAGTGTTATCTCCAAATCTAACCATGCCACCTTTGTATTTGTCCAGATGAACAAATCTATTTTTATCACCTGTCAGGTGATGTGAAAAACTGCTATCTATAATCCAATCTGTCCTTATGTCTGCTTGTGAAATCAATGCTAGCTCTTGTTCCTTTTTCTCATCTTCACAATCCATATCATCAAACATCTTCTCCATAATAGAAATGAATCCAATTTCATCTTCAACTAAATCATCATCAGAAACTCCATCACTAGTATAGTAACATTCTTTTGTATACTTAGGCTTGTAGTTAGTTCTGATTTCTTAACTCTTGTAGGACACTTAGATGCAAAGTGACCAATATTATTACATGAGAAACATTTGAATGGTAACTGACCTTCATACTTTTCTTTCTTTCTTAGCAATCATAGCAATAATATCATCTATCTCTTTATCTTCATCTTCATCATCAAAATTACCAGAATTGTTTGAAGATTTCTTACCATGGATTGATGCTTTGAAGGCTATCTCACTTTTAGGCTCTGTCTTCAATCTTGAAATCTCAAAAGTTTAAATTTTTCTGATCAAGGTCTCTCTCTTGAAATTTTTTGTAAGTTGCATGGTCTCATCAAGGATGTTGATCTTGTTTTCATACTTTTCTGTAAGAGTAATCATCAACTTATCCATAATGTCTTCCTTCGAGATCTCTCCACCATTGTTCCTGATTCCAGCAACTGCTTCATTAATCCTTTGGTTGTAAGCTTTGATGTCTTCTTCAGGTAGCATCTCTAATGCATTGTATCTTTTCTTCAATGTCTTTCCACATGCATTCTTTTCTTGTGTATCTCCTTCAAACATGTCTTCTAGGTGCTTCCATATCTTGTAAGCTGTGTCTATTTTCTTTACCTCTAAAAACTCACTATCAGATAAAGCACTGATAAGGGCTTCTTTGGCTATTGAATTCTGATGGAACAAATCCTTTTTCTTTCTAGTAGCATCTTCCTTTGCAAGATCTTCTAGAGAGGGGATCTTAACTTCTTTGATAGCCACTTCAAAAACTTCAAAAGCAATGCACTGCAAATGTGTCACCATTTTGTTCTTCCAATCAAGATAGTTCTCTCCATCAAACTTAGGATTTTATTTTCTAAATAATTCCATCTGATCAACCTCAAGCTGTTAAACTTTGTCTCTGAGGCACTTGGCTCTAATACCAATTTTTAGGAATAATCCCAAGAGATAACTAAGAGGGGGGGGGGGGGGGGGGTGCGAATCAATTATCTACAAGTTTCAATTCTTTATCCAATTAAGTATACTTAAAATTTAAGCATAAACACAATGAAAGAAAACTTGAACACAACACCAATAATTTGGTTACAGGGAAACTCAAATAGGTAAAAACCCTGGTGGGAATTAACACCCACTAATAAGCTGAACTAGTGTATAATGATCCTTGTTAGAAGATCTTAAAACCCTATTAGGAGTTGATCTTTACAATGCATTTAGTACAATGACCTTGTCAAAGGTTGGAACCTATTAGGAGTCTTTTATGATTGACCCTGTTAGGGGTGAGGATGCACTGTCCGAGAGCTCACTGCTCAAAGGGGTGAAGGCTACAACCTTCTGAATAATAGATACACACTATATCTGGATCTTCGTGAACTATGAGGTAGACCTACTGTCTTGATCAGTTCCAATGAATAGCACACTCTATCTTCTCTATCACATAGACCTCTTCTTGATGACACAATACTTCACACTCTCTACTCTTCTCTAATCTTTCATCTCCATTGCATGCTGCTAGCGATCACAATTGACTGGCTATAAGTATCTTTCCTCTAAATGATATAATCAAGTTGGCCTATTAGAACCACTTTGAAATTGTATTAGAGAAATAATAACACTCTAATAATATCTCAATTGGCTCTACTAAGCACACAACACAAACTGGGACCTGTCCAAATCAATAAGTGTAGACACACACTACACACTGGCGGCTCTACCAAATTAACTGATACTTTCTCCTCAAGATGAATTACCTCATGCACTCTTACCCAAAAATTATTAAATCTTCTCCAATCACTAATCCAAGCATGTATACTAAAATGATAGGTGCAACTCTTGTAGCAATATAATCTCTGTCGGCTCTTCTGGATAAACACAGGAAACTGCAACTGGTGAATAGAGACTGCATAACTTCACTTCTACTACACATTAGACTCTATTTTCATGAATGTAACAACACTAACATGTATCCATCACATATCCAAACACGCAAGGCTCCATGATAAATATACAAACAATCACTCACAGAACAGTGCGTATAACTCTGTCAGGAACACTGCTGACACAAGTTGCTACATAACTATCTGTACTAACAATTAACCTCTGTGTCCATGATATCATATTGATAACATGTCCATACTATATATACTCAAAGCTTACTACATAAGTCTTCCATGCATGTTACTTACCATATGTTTTAATCAATGACAAACATACAGTCAACATTGGTTTGCTGACAAATCTCCAACAATGTCTAGTTAAAGGCAAGGTATGTACTTTCATTTTTGATTCAGGGGAACATAATAATATGGTTTTAGTTGATATGGTGACTAAATTGGGGTTAACAATAGTAGATCATCCAAACCCTTACAAGGCCACTTGGATAAATCACATGATTAATGTAGAGGTTAGTTAGAGAGATCTTGTTGATTTTTCAATTGGTCCTTATCATGATTAGGTAATGTGTAATATAATACCTATGACTTGTGAGCATATCATATTAGGAAGACCATGGAAGTGTGCTAGAAGAAATTTTCATGATGGCTGTTCTAATATGTATATTGTGCATAAGGATAAAGAAATATTTAAGTTGCAACCTTTAAATTGTAGGATTAATGATAACATCATAATGTGTTTTGGCCACAATATTTTGTAGGGCCAGAAGAAGTATGATACTAGTTGGAATCATAAAAAACTAAGAAATAATAGACTGGTTATGATAGGGTAGCGGAACCATCCTCAAATTAAGAATGGTTTGGGCTTGGAAAGTATCAAGATTAGATGTATTGAATGCCCTATTCAAAGGGGTAGCAACAAGAGTGTTCCTATGAAGTTGAAAGAGTAGAGAATTTAGTGGAATGAAAGGGATGACAAAGAAAAAGGAAGGATATAAATCGGGCAACAAGGTCCTATAAGGGGATAGTCAAGTGAATGTTTTAAATCTAACATTTTGTGTGATGTAAGCGTAGGTTGGTCTAGAAGGAAGAAGATAAACTTAGGAGATTTCATCTACTGTCCAAAGAATCGGACTAAGGGAGGCAAGTGGCAAGGTGACAAGATGTCTAACTCTTGGGACAAGAGTTTCTTTTGTGGTGGGGAGTATGATGCAGGAGCATCATGGCATGGTGGGGAACTTGGTGAAGAGAAAGAACCATTGAAGAGAATGAAGGAGCTTAATCCAATAAATTTGAATAAGTTACAACCAATTATGACCTTTAAGGTTTTTGTAATGAATCCTAAAGGGCCCAGTAAGGACCTTAGAATCATCAATGATGTAATAAGAGCATGAGGGATAAATTGGATTAGATTAGGTCCTTAATGATTTAGAAGAGTTTAGGAATGTTTAACAAGTTTTTATGGACCTACTAGTAAATTTTGATAAGTTAATTAGATGAAATATGCAATAATTTTTAAGTTGGAAATTCATATTTTTTAAATCCAATGATTAGTTGTGTTTAGGAGGGAAAATGGATTTAGGATATTTTAGGACTAACTAAGACATCTAGCCGATCCAAATTAGTTGGGATGTCTAGGGAAGGAGTTATTAAGTCTTTGGATCATCCTTGTAGAGAGAGACAATCAGAGATTCGCCTGGTGTACAGCTGAGAACAATCATTTTCAATAAAAAACACAAAATTTGAAAAGTTTTAATGATTTCCTTGGCATAGCTGAATTTTTATTGATCATTTAATGTTATGGATCCATTAAGAATATATCTATTATTTTTCATATCAATTTGAATGATTTTAGATTCATTTTGGTTCAGACTATACCATTTGTGCTGACTATTCCTTGGGAAATCACTATTTTTACCTTAATAGTTTGGTTTTTACAATGTAATAGATAATTATATGAATGAATAAGCATTTATTCTCATTTAATTATTCCATTATAACATTTAAAATACATTTCCAATATAATTTTATGCAAATAAAGTGAATTAGGAAGGTGATCACCGAGTTAATGAAGTAAAAGTTAATGAAATTGCTTGGTTGTGAGCAATAGCAAATGATCTAATTGAATAAAGGTTCTATATAAGAGTTTGAGGTGTCTTGGAATGGCTCATTAATGGTGAATCAACCATTTATTAAGTAGAGAAGTGACATGATGTCACACATTTAGAAAGCCCTAGCTTTGAGGGTTGTGAGCCAATTTGGGGCTTTTATGTTTGTAATGGTTTGAGGATCAAATTGATTGGATAATCTTTGATTTGGAGTCATAATTGAAGAATTTTGAGAGTCTTTGGATCTAGGAGTAACTATATCATATACTTTCTTTGTTAATTGACCATATTTTATACTTGGAACATGGGTATAGTTTGGGTATCTGTATGTCATGTCCCCATTTTGGCTGACATCATTTTGCGTGCCAGATTTGCCTATTATCGACTCTCGTAGGCAAATGATTTGGAGAGAGAGTCATTGTGTTGATCATTTGATTGCATATTGCTGACAGAGCCTACATTCGATAGAGCCTACATCCAGTTTGAGGCCTACATGCAGTTGTAGTGGAGCCTGCGTTCAGTTATGAGACTTTTGGGGCCTACATTGTTATAATTTTAAGTTGAGATTGCACTTTTTTATATTATAAAGTTACTTTATTATAAAGTGCATTATAATATGATTTTATAAAGGATGTTTCTAGAATTTCTTAGCAACTTCTCCAAAAAGTGAATAAATAGAGGGTTGGGCCTCTCATTTGAACATGCTTGGATTTGGATTTTCTTCTACTTCTTCATTGTGAAGCAATTTGTAGTCTTTGGTCTGCAAATTCTATTCGATCTTTGGGAACGAATCACTCCCCTAGATTGGCATAACTGAGGTAGTGAAATATCTACTGAAGGGTTGCAAATTTGGAGTTGGTACTCAGCCATCTCATTGGTACTTCATTGAGAATTTGATGTAAGGGTTTGTTTTTGATTGAAACAGCATTTCAAGAGGCATTTTTAGTAGGGCCAAAATTATAGGCGGCCATTTTTAGCAGGTCTGAAAAAGAAGATTCGAAAAAGCAGATCCGAAAAAGCAATCCGAAAAAGCAGATCCGAAAAAAACTGTCCGAAAAAGCAGATCCGAAAAATTATGGCAGCCATCTATAATCAGGTTCCTCATTTCTCATTTGGCATTTGGCATATTTTCTGAGAAATGTATGTTTTCAGCTGAGTACAAAATATAGCTTCAGCACTTTACTATTTTACATTGTACTTGTCTTTGTTTGCCATTTGGCATTATTGGTAACAAAGGAAGGCTAGGATTTTGCAAGTGAAAGGGCATTGTAATTTTCAGTCTATCTATATTGCAAACCTAGGGTTTGATGATCATATTATTGACTGAAAAATGTATGGCATTGTTGCAAATTGTTGATATATGAATGGCATATGGTTTTGAGCAATTTCCTACATCATTGATAGTGTTTTAGATGGTATTTGGTTGCTATCTATTATTCTAAAATTTTGGGACAGCGAACTCATATATTGCAAAACAATTTCCATATTCAGTCTTTACTTATAGCAGTATAAATTCAGATTGCATGCCAAGTGTTTGATGAAATTCTATAATACCATATCAGTGTTTTAGTGATCCTATTAGTAAGGGTCATTACACTGTATGTTGGTCCAAAACAACCAATCCTAAGTTTGGCATATGTTATTGTATGTTGAAAAGGGTATCTGAAAACATAAATATTTTGTTTAGTGTTTTGGAAAGTTTGCAAGGAAATTGCACATTTACCTCGCTGGAGACCTACTAAGAGGGCTATTAGGCCCATTGGATAGTTTTAAGGATTTGAGTGTTGGGTGTTGCTTGGGAACCAATAACCAGTTGAGTCCTTTTGAATCCAACTTGAATAGACCTAAGACAACTGGTTGGTCAGAATAATACCTTAGTAACATCAAGGATTGGACATCCTTTCACAGTGATTCTATGGTAATAGCATCAAGTATTTACTTAGAATATCATGCTAAGCTTCATTTAGATTTATCAATCCGGGAATGTGAAACTTGAGATGGTGACTGCAAGGTTTATGCTTTAGTTCATCTACAAAGCCATATTTACTAAAACAAGTAAACTTCTACAGGAAATCTATGCTTGGAATGAAACAATAGCTAATCTAGAACTTAAGGAAATGCTTGAATAGTAAATCTATGCTGCAGGAAACAATCAGTGGTTCTGTTACCAGTGGCTGCAGAAGCAAAAGTGCATAACTACTACAAGGAAATTAAAACTTAATTCCTACTTAAACAAAAACTAAGCTCACCTTCTACGTGGGCCCCCATGGAAGAATGAAAAAATTTAGAACTCAGAGATTGAAATCTAAAGATGTCATATATTCATTCATGAAACATCAACATAAGTACAAAATAGAATAACATAGTGTATTCACTTCTCTTCTGGATTACAAAATGGATTCCTTCCACACATAACTAACTCAGAATCACAAACTCCAAATTATTTAGGCAACTAGAAAAACAAAACACCTAAGAACTAGGAACTTCCCATCATGGGTACAACAACTTTCAACAACCTTTCAGCAATAGGACTTTAAACACAAAAACAACTCACATTCAATTTCTTAAGAATATAGGCATGCACAAGCATTGGATTTCCTCCAAAACACTCGGTCATCAGGTTGACTCAATCTTGTAACAACAACTGTGATTGGTTGGAAGTAGTGGAGTCATAATGAAACTTGAGAACAATTACTTGTCTTAATGAAGCCACTCAATGTTGAGTTTCCTCTACCTGCTAACTTTGTCTTTCCCCACAAAAGATTAGTGCACCAAAACCTACGACATAAACCAAGATAAATACCCATAATGAGCTTCCTATTTTAGTGCAACCTCATCACATGGCTACAAGAACACTACCCATTAATGCAAAGAGGAAAGAAATACCAAATTTCATCATAATATCCACTTTATCTATATATATATATATATATATATATATATATATATATATATATATATATATATATATATATATATATATATATATATATATTCAGCACATATCTTTTAATCTTAAAAGTACCAAATACATTCATAGTCATATCATACAAACATAAAAAGTCTAAAGCTATTTATGAAACCCATGAGAATACTTAAAGTTTAGACCAAAATTATGAATAGAAAAGCCATAAATTGGGCACATCAATAGGCACATTTTCTATTGGGAAGGTTCTTGAGTAACTTGGGAACATTTGAAACTTAAGGCTAGATAGGTTTTTGTGCCTAAACCTCTCAAAATTTGACTCATTTAGGAAGTTGATCTTAACAACCACCCAACCCCCTACATCAATATCCACCCAAAAAGAGGCCAAAAATCATAGATATGGACAAGGCTTTTGGAGATATGATGAAACTCAAGATAGGAGAGATTGATCCTACAATCTTTGTAGATATGCACATTGACATGGTTAAGTTCAACATGGCACATGTATTGAAATTTTTCAAAGAGAGAGATCATTACAAAGCCAAATTTGAAGAAGGCTCTAAGAGAAGTGGATACTCTATTCCCATGATTGTTACACCAGAGGAGTCCAAGTGGAAGAAGAAATATGATGAGGTGCAAATGGAACATCAAAAGATGGAAAAGGAAATGCAAGATATCAAAATGAAGACCACTTCTCTTATCTTGTAGAAAATATTTGATAGATTAAAAGATACTTTGGAGAAGTTTTAGGATTTGTACAAAATAAACATGGAAAAAATATTCACTCATAATAGAATAAGAGACAAATTAGATGTAAAGTTACATGATATGAATATGAGTGGGGTAGGTACCAAAATAATTGATGAAATCAATGATGTATTTGCAAAACATGTAGAGTTTACTGAGAGTTTGCAATATGAGTATAATGAGTTTAGAATTTCTATTAGGAAGGGATTTCCAAAGCTTGCTAATCAAAATAGATATTTCAAGGGTTTAGACATGTGGATGGGAGAATGCCAAACTATCCTTGCAACTACCCTAGACACTTCTCATTATGATGAGCTAGACTTAGGAAGGACCGCAACACAAATTGAGCACTTGATTTCCCTTGAGTACGCTGCCAAGGATATCATGTATGATGCAAACACCTATGCTTAAAAGGAATATATGGATCACATTCAGAGTTGTGGCACCATATTGGGAGATTGATGTTTGATGTTGATGATCTTTTTGTACATTTTTTATTAGTTATGTTAGTTTTCATGTAGTTTCAAAATAGATGTTATACCTTTTGGGGAAAAGGAATTTCTTTTCACCCTTATAGATGTTGGAAGTTGGATTGGAATTGTTGTATTCCAATATGTTTGGGAGATTAGCTAAAGACTGTCTAGATGCTAACACTCAGTGTTTGTCATTGATGTCAACATATGTTACTGACTGATTATTCAGAGAAGCTTACAGACATGTTCCAAATAATTGTACGAACACACTATAGTGAATTAACATGTGTAAACTTAGATGGAGAATCTACATGATATCTTGGGTTACTTGTGATCGCACATGCTTATGAATTGATGTGAAAGAGTTATTGTTAATTTATTGATGACTTTTTTCTGGAGACAAAAACTACAATTTTTATAGTGTTGAGTGCAAAAATTTGTGGATAACATTCATGGTTGTTTAAGTCATGATGAGAGAACATATGTTCATGTTGGAATCTAGTTGGATAGCTTATTGAAATCATATAGAGTTTTGATCATACATGTGATGTCAACTATGGCACGTGTATTGGTGAAGCCCTATTTGGAGGATGACTTGGAACACATTTCAAGTAATTTGATGAATGAGCTTGATTTATAGATTTGGATGATTAATTGATGTATTGTTATGTTGTAACATTTTAAGAGGTGTTGTGTGCATCTTAGCATGGGTCTATTTATATTTTGTAAATAGGATTTATCTTATGTAGGCCGACCCAGATTTAATTGTTGTAACTTGTATATAAGGATTGAGATCCTTGGAAAATATGTAAGGAAAATATTGTAAAAATTATATATGTGAATTGCATAGCTAGATGTGAGATTGAGACTGCATTAGTTTCTATTTGGAGAACAATATTTGTGCATCTGGGCACAAGATGGAGCTTTCTTGGTAGTGGTTGAGTATTGGAAGTAGTTTTAGATCAGAATTGTCTTACCCTTGAAGTTGTGAGGTTTGGAGAACATGAGCATGGATTTAACTCTCAAATCTCCTGATTAGATTGATCTATTGTGCACCCCTAACATGGTTATTGCCTCTAGCAGGGCTCAAATCTTAGCATGGTTGATTCCTTAATAGGGATCACATTGGAAAAGACTCCTAACAAGGTCATAACACTTAACAAGGTTATTATACTCATAGTACAGATATTTGTGGGTAGCATCCCCACTAGGGTTTTTCCCTTAACAAGGTTTTCCTCAAGAAAAAATCTTGGTGTTCATGTATATATGTGTTATTGCTACATTTACTTTTCAGTTCAGTATTTTGTTTTTAGTAATAAGTTTAAAGTTGAAGATTAAAGTATTTGTTATTGGCATCAACTGATTCACCCCTCCCCCTCTTAGATGATTAGGATATTGTTATTCTAATAATTGGTATTAGAGATTTTGATCCTCAGTCAAGAACCTTAACAACTTGAGGTAAAGATCAGGATGGCCTTATTCATGAAGGAGAGTCCTAAGTTTGATGCAAAATCATCTGATGAAGAATCATTCGATGTGCATGGGATTGTAATATTGGCTCATTATCTTGAAAGATGTGCTTATCATAAAGGAGGGAGGCCTTGAGACAATTCTTACTATTGAAGAAGAAAGAAAAAGGTTTGTGTGTAATGTTGTTATAAAGGAAGATTTGGTTAATGCATTATCTGATGATGAATTTATAGAGATTAGAGATCTAACAAAGACAAGTGAGATCTAGAAAAGATTAATTGCACTTTATGAAGGAGATGAATACACTAAGCAACCAAAGTTGCAGAATTGGAGAATAAAGATGGAGATAGTGCAGATGAGGGATGATGAAACAATAAGGATGTATGTTTAGAGAGTATCTAAATGTGTGATTGGAATGAAAAATAATGGAGGTACTTATACAAAACATGAAGTCATAGAAAATATTTTGAGATCTATGACTCCTGCCTACAAACCCAAAGTTATTGCTTTGGAGGAGACAATACCACAATACAAGGATTTCACTAGAGAAATGTTAGTGGCTAAGTTGACAACATTTGAGACTACACAACTAAAGGATTTACTACCTAGGGTGGAGACAACATTTAAGGCTAGTGTTCAAAGAATTGGATATGTTGGTGCTAGATCTAGCACATTGAAGATCTTGGAGAATATGATGAAGAATGGGAAGAAATTCAAAGGCTAGATACCCAATTCAATGAGAAAATCATGGCTATGATCACTAGGAGAGAAAAGAAAGGTAAAGGTAAGTTTTAAGTGAAATTACCTTTGAAATGTTTTAATTGCAATAAGGTTGGTAATTTTTCATCTAGATGTCCAACTAGAGTACCTAAGCATAAGCCTAAATATGGAAAGTACAAGAATGATAGGGAATGCTACTATGCTAGTGATGGATCTAAAGATTTAGATGATGAATTCAATGATGTTTTGGGTTTTATTGCTATCAAAGGAGAGGATATTTTCCATGAAGAAAAAGCTTTAGTTTCTTATGTTGATAGGAAATTTGATTGGATAATTGATAGTGGATGTTGACACCATATGACTGGTGACAATAATAGATTTATTTAGATGAAGAAGTTTGATGGTGGAGTTGTAAGGTTTAGTGATAATACTCCTAGGATGATTGTTGGTAAAGGTGTTAGGATTAACAAGATATAAATAATAGTTACATGCAAATATAACCAATATTAGAAAATAATAAACCACATAGAAGGGAACACAAGACATAAACATTTAACGTGGTTCACCCAATCCCTGGGCTACATCCACCAACATTGAGTCAAATATTATTATTATCCAGTGATTACCACCTAATTACAATCTGCAATCTCTTACAGCTCAATACCACCGCAAGAAGATAATAAAACATGCCATCTAAAATCCCTAACCCTAAGCTATTTTATACAAGCTTTTTTCCACTTTAGGGTTAGAATTGGTTACAACATGTCGGCTGAAAAAATAGCCAAAAAAATAACACCAATTTTTTTTTTCTGAGGGAAAACCACCCCCAAACCCTTGCATCATGCCTAGTGCAACTCCCAACCCTAGTGAGGGTTCATGGAGATTTTACAATAATTCCCTAATTAGTCACCATAGACCAAAAAAAGGATCAATTACTTTGGATGGAAAGACTAACACTGATGATGTACTATTTTTGGATGTTTAAATCATAACTTGATGAGTGTTGGACAACTTGTGGTTAAGGGTTATCATTTGGAATTAAAGGATGGTATTGTGCTATTAGAGGAGCTAATGGGGAGTTGATCACATTTGGTACTAAGACCAAGGGTAATATATTTTAGTTGAACACTACTGAGATCAATTATTTTGTTACAAAGATTGATGACAACTAGTTATGGCATAAAAGGTTTTGTCATATCAATTTCAATAACATGGTAAAGGAATCTAACAATAATGTTATTAGAGATCTACCTAATATTGTGAAACCTACTAATACTACATGTAGAGAATGTGTTTTGGGAAAGCCAACAAGAAGCAGTTTTGTAAGAAAAGGATATACAACAAGCATAAAGTTGGAGCTGATTCATACAGATCTTTGTAGACCTACTCAGACTAGGTCATAATTTTAAGATAGGTACTTTATAATATTCACTGATGATTACTCTAGAATGATGTGGGTTGGATTTATTAGGCAAAAATTAGATGCATTTACGACTTTTAAGTTTTATAAGACAAAAGTTGAGAATGAGACAAGCTTGAAGACAAAGTGTTTGAGATCAGACAGACATGGAGGGTTCACTTCACATGAATTCAATACCTTTTGTAAGAAGCATGGTATTATGAAGATGACTTCTACACCTAGGACACCACATCAAAATGGAGTTGCTGAAAGAAGAAATAAAATAGTTCTTGATGCGGAAAGAACCATGTTGATAGAAGGAAAAGTTTCACATATACATTGGAGAGAAGCAGTCAATATAGTAGTATACACAATGAATAGAGTAAAAATTAGAGAAGGTACATGCAAGACACCATTTGAGCTATGGTACAATAAGACACCTACTATTAGTTATTTTAGAATATTTGGAAGTAAATGCTACATTAAGAGAGATGAATGCATAGGGAAATTTGATGCTAGAAGTGATGAAGGTATTTTTCTTGGCTATTATACTAGAAGAAAAGATTATAGATGTTGTAATATGAGAAATAGGAAGCTAATTGAAAGTGCTAATGTGAGAGTTGATGAAATATTTTAGGTTAGAGAAAGGTATTGTGACTTTAACCCCTATGAGATTACATTTGAAAATGTGAATGCAAATCATAACAATGTGTAAATAATAAAGAATGATGATGATAATGAAGAAAATGAAGCATCTTAGGATGTTTTGATGATTGACAATGGCATAAGTGTGGAGATGAAGGAGTAGACCACAACCAAATATGTTTAGAGATATCATCATAAGGATCAAATCATTGGTGACAACAGTAAGGGAACTAAAACAAGATCACAAAACATAGAGGAGAGGTTGCAAACTACAAATGCCATTTGCTTGATCTCACAAGTAGAACCACATCCCACATATGAGGCATGCAAAGATTAATCATGGATCAAAACCATGAAGGAAGAAATAGAGGAAATTTAGAATAACAACACTTGGGAGTTGGTTCCAAGGCCTAAAGACAAAAATGTGATTGGTACTAAGTGGGTATTCAGAAAAAAGATGAATAAAGAAGGAGTTTTTGTTAGAAACAAAGCCAGATTAGTGTGCAAAGGGTATTCACAACAAGAAGGAATTGATTTTGAAGAAACCTTTGTACTTGTTACTAGGATTGAGGTAGTAAGGTTATTCTTAGCTTATGTTGCTTATAAGAATTTCAAAGTATATCAGATGGATGTGAAATAATATTTTCTTAATGGAGACTTGGAAGTGGAAGTATACATTGAGCAACCTGATAGATTTCCTTTATTAGGAGATAAAGATCTAGTTTACAGATTGAAGAAGGCTTTGTATGGTTTGAAACAAGCACCAAGAGCTTGGTATGAAAGATTGTATACTTATCTAATTAATTTGGAATTCAAGAAAGGTAATGCTGACAACAATCTATACTTAAGGAACAATGAAGAAGGTATCTTGATTGTTGAGGTTTTTATTGATGATATTATCTTTCGAAGAAATGATGCAATGAGTAATAAGTTTGTAGATGAGATGAAAAGTGAATTTGAAATATCTATGATTGGGGAGATGAAATTCTTCCTTAGATTGTAGATTAGTCAAACTAAGAAAGGGATATTCATATATCAGACCAAATATCTTAAAGAATTATTTGAAAAGTTTGGCATCGATGACAATAAACCTGTTGGAACTCCTATGTTAACTAGCACTAAGTTATCTTTCAAGGATGAAGCAAAGAATGTACCACACACAAATTATAGATCAATGATTGGAGGTCTTTAGTATCTAACACACACTAGACCTAATATTGCTAATGCAGTTGGATTTGTTGCAAGATTTCAAGTAGATCCTAAAGAATCTTACTTTATGGAGGTAAAAAGGATATTAAGATATATAAAGGGTATAGTGTAGTTTGGTCTATGGTATGATAGATCAAATGACTTTACATTTCATGCTTTCACTAATGCTGATTGTGTTGACAATTTGGCTAAGTAGGATATCATGAAATTGTCACTATGGCAACATATATTCAACATTAAGATAACATGATTCAAGGATAAAGTTTTTGATGAGAACTTAAGAAATTTGTCTACGTATAACAGTGTTTATTTGTCAACACAGAGACTATTTTGATCAGCTAAGTTCACAAAAGTATTTCTAGCACAAGTGTACTTGAGCACAAATTGTATGAGGTATGTTGAAGCTACAACTAAGAGCGCAAGATTGTATGACATGTACAGATAGAGTTATTAATGTTTTACATAAATAATGTTCAGCCGATAGAACAAAGAAATGACTAGTAAACAAATTTTCTGGGTTAAGGGATTATTTTTCTTATGAAAATAATGACTTAACTAATTAGGGACAATATCCTAGATGTTAACCCTAAGGCAACAAGAATTAATGCTATGCTTTGGAAACGTGCAAGCCGATTAGAAAGCTATATTTGTGATAGCATGTATAAAGGAAAGTAATTTGTAATGTGAATTTGCAAGACTTATGTAATGTTATGGTATTGTTGCAAAATATAATGTATGATTAGAGAAGTGTGAGTTGATAACAAGTTTTGTGAAGAGCTTAAAAACTAGATCAGAATATTAAAGATATTCAACAATAGTAAAAGGTTTTTGTAATCTATATTTTGTATTGAAGATTATAATTGTATATTGCATGTTTGGGAAGTGGGCTCATCTTGCATACATTCATGTTTTGTAATACCAACTCCTAATAGGGTTGAGGCTTCTAACAAGGCCTACTTCCTCTAATAAGGACTGAGACACTATACATATGTAATAGACTCCTAACGGGGTCAATATCTTCAACAAGATACTTTTGATTAGTGGATCATTTGTGGGTACCATTCCCAATGGGATTTTCCCTTGGCCAGGGTTTCCTCAAGAAAAAACATGGTGTTATGAGTTCTATTGTTTTATGGTTTTGTTTTCTATTTAGTTCATTCAGTTTAGTTTCTTATGCAAGTTACAAGTTAATTAAATATATCCATAATTGGGCAAAAGTAAAATTTTGTGAAATACTAATTCACTCTCTCTCTCTCTCTCTCTCTCTCTCTCTCTCTTAGTATTTCCTATTTCTAACAATTGGTATCACAACAACATTACTCGAAGAAGGCCTAATAACTTGAGTAAGATCTCTATGGATATGGATCAGTTACAGAAAAACCTAGAAGAAGCTCCTGAGTAGATTGATATTCTTACTGAAAAAGAGATACTCTGAAGAATAAATATGAAAGTGCAAAATACTACATTGAGAAATTAAAAGACAAGATAGAAGATCTTAAATCAAAGAAAGATCTTGTAAACCAGATCAAGGATAGTGATGAAGTTTCAAAACTGAAAAAGGAGAATGAGATCCTAAAGCATGAACTAAAGATTGTAGATCTAAAGTTAAGCTTGAAAGATGACAACCATATAATTGAATCATATCTGAAGTCTAAAAATGCAGATCTAAGGTCTAATCTTACCAAAGTAACATCTGAACTGGAGACTATAAAGCTGTGGTATGCTAAACTTGAAAAGTATAATACTATTGTGAAAGGAGAACTAACTCAATCTAAAAAACATCTTGAGAAACTCTATTCCACTAGTGAAATGATTGATGAATAGATTCCTATCAGAGACATACTTATGACAAAAATGGTCTTAGATATTTTGAAGAAAAATTCTCAAAAAAGACTGAAGAGTGTAAAGAACTAGATCCAGTAATTCAACAACCTGAGAACAAAGAAGAAGAAAAACAAAACAAAGTTGAGTCTAACCAATCTAAAGATGTACCTAAGCAAGTTGAATCACCTAAATAGATGTGAAATGAATTCAAAGGTAGATGTTATGCATGGAATTCATTTGGACACATGAAAAGGGACTATACAGGTAAACAATTCAAACCTATATCCGGTTAATGTTATAATTGTCATGGTTTTGGTCATAGATCTATTGATTGTAAAAAACCTAGACCTAATAATAAAGATAATAGTAGAATGTTTAGATGTACTAACCCTGCAGATAAAAGACCTACTGGAGAAATAAACAATATAAGAAATGGAGTTATGTGTTATAGATGCAAAAAATTTGGACACACTACTAGAAATTACAAATCACATATCAGTCAGTCAGGACCAAGCTATGGAAACAATGTCATAGTTTGTTAGATTTGTAACAACATGAGACATACAAAAAGATATTATGGAATGAACAATATGAGGAATCCTAATCCTAGGAGAAATATGAACTACACCAAAAGGAATATGGATAACAACACAATAGTCAAAAGGGAAATAGCAGTAACATGAAAGAAGTTATATTTGT
Organism: Chamaecyparis obtusa; assembly: GCA_027943335.1. Lineage (NCBI taxonomy): Eukaryota > Viridiplantae > Streptophyta > Pinopsida > Cupressales > Cupressaceae > Chamaecyparis > Chamaecyparis obtusa. The sequence goes on along the minus strand of BSBK01001326.1, from coordinate 588,630 downwards.
CAAAGATACAGATCAAGCAAGTGCATCCACAATATTAGGAGAAGCATTTGAAAGTAAGTTGGAATCAATTCTGAACTCATCTCAAACTGATTAAGCATCAAATTTCATGAATTAAATGTCATAATAAGCATCGGAACAACATAGAATTTAGCAGAATTTGAATCAAGCCTTGTGAAGTTAATATGTGATAGTAAGTGATGTAAAGAAGCTATGGTTAAGAGCAATAAGATCCTGATCATCTATGAAAGCACATGAAGTGCAAGAATTTAACTAACAATCAGAGACAACTTTTTGGCATGAAAACACTTATGTAATTAATGCAACGACAATTTTTTGAAGGATTTAATGAGTAAAAGTGGATTATTGGACAACATTCGATAATTCATGAGATTAAAAGAGTTTTAGAGAGCGAGCCAGAGAATAGTGAAAGCATTTTGAAGGATTTGGAGAAAAATTTTCATCAGATCGATGTAAGAAGCCCTAAATCATGACATTAAGGTATTTCACTAAGAGCTTACTATTAAAGCTATTATTTTTAGTATAATCATGGATGTAACCCTAGTTCACAACATTAAGGATACCCCTAGACCTAAGGTGAGAAGGGAGCTAGTTGAACCTATAGAAGATGACCCTAGTTTGGCTTTATCAACTACACCATATAGAGTTTTACATTTTGAAGATATAAAAGGCTATTTAAAATGAAAGTTTGAGACTGTAGGAGATAAGAGTATGACTAAGGAATATGATAAAATTTACAATCAAGACATGACTTACAAAGAAGGGTACAATCATTTAGGACAATTAGATACTATAAAGTACATGTTTCATTATGAATTTTAGAATGAAGAATGGAATAGGATCATACTGAGAAGAATTCACGATGGGAAATTTTGGTTAGATGATAGAATAATAGAAATTACAACATATGTAATTCATGAACTAACAAGTCTTTCCAACCAAGGTGTAATTCCACTAAATGAGAAAAATGTGAATAAAATAGTCATAGAAAACACTAAGTCTACATACAATGGCAGAGGAATTGTGATAAGAAAAATTGAATAGAATGATGTAAGACATGTTTGCAAGATAATGGCTGCTAAGCTATGTGCTAGTTCTAGAGAAGATGACATAGCAACATACAAGAAGCCTACCTAATGTGTGTTGAGAAAGTTGAAGTTGATATGAGCGAAATTATGAGAATTCAACTTATTGAAAACCTTGAGAAGATCAAGAAGACAAGGAACTCTCAATTCAGATGTTCATCTTTGATTACTTATACGTCTTTCCATCTTTTAAGAAGATTTCCTTACACTATAGGAGCAAATTGGAATGATGAGAGATGTACTATGGAAATAATGAACAAAGTATATCTAAAACATCCTATTGATAAAGTCAATGAGAGTGAAGCATTGGTAATCAAGACATTCCAGAATGAAATGAGGAAAAGATCAAGAATTCCACCCTCTATGGTTGAGAAATATAAGAATGATTTATGCTTTCTAGTTGACACAGATTTTACCTATAGAAGTAGTGAAACCTAGAGTTGAATTAATAGACCCATTGGATAATGAAGTTCCCGAAGAAGCTATTGAAGGCTATGCAAGAATAATCTTTAAATCCAGATTAGATTCCAAGAGTCCTAGATTTGGAACATCTACGAAAATATCAAGCACAACACATCAAAATCAATTACAAAAGTTAGAAAAGAAAAGAGTGGACACAACAATAAATAAAATCTTAAAAGAAACATGAATGACAGAAGATGAATTCAATATAGAAAAACAAACAACATTAGTTATGACTGATATCGGTCAAAAGGAAGTATTGACAGTACCACCATTGGTAGCCAAAGAAACCTCTGCTTTAGATATTGAGAATATTGATGAGGATATCACAAAGGAAAGTGAAATGAGAATATCATTTTCTAAGCCACCAGAAGCAGCCACAAGAAAATCAACAAGATGTACTTCCACTACACCTACTAAGACAGTCAAAGAAATGGCTAGTGGACTGAGAAAAAGATAGAAAACCATTTTCACTCTTGTGGAAAGGAAAAGGATACAAGAAGAAGAATCCACACCTATCAAGAGAATGAGAGGTCAAGTTTAAAGTCAGACTCAAGGAGAAGAAGAGGCATAAAACAAGAAGAAGAAACAATGGAAGCCTGAGATAGAAAAAGTTAACCCTTAATCATCAATGATGGAGATTTCACCAAGTTTTATAAGTATTATAATATGTATAAAAAATTTGAAAAGATAAATCTTGAGAATGAAGTTGTCAGGTATATGATCCTTGCAGACAAGAAATTTGAAAATAGAAAAGATAAAATACCAAATGAACTATATGATAAATTGATAAACAAAAACAAGAGAGCAATAGAGGAAGATAAAAGTACTAAAGAAATATTTGTGAGAAAAATTTGTGAAGTTAAGAATGAAGAGCACTTCAAGGAAATAATGACGAGTCTTGGTACTCATCTAAGGAGGAAAAGAAGAACTATTCTAATCATGAGAGGAAATTATGAGGAAATAAATAGGGACACAAAGGAAGTAGTTATAAGAGTTATGACATTTGTACCTACATAAACATTAAGTGAGTTAGAAAAGGACACCCTAGTCTCAGTAACATCTATGTAGTCAAAGGAGACATCACTTGTGGAAGAGTCATTGCGGACTATAGTTAATCCACCAATAATATTGATTAATGATGAAACTATGCAAGTAGAAGGCACAAACATCACCATTGATACTTGGAAGAAGATCCTTTCGAGGACCAAGGAGAGGATGTTGGTAATTTGGAAGAGATGGTGAATGAGGAAGAAGAAAAGGAAGAAGAATCAGGGGCATTGGAGAAGACATTAATAGAAATTGATGTTGAGTTACAAAAGAAATGGAAGATAGTTGAACAAGAAGTCACTTTACCCTTACCGAGGTTGAAGCATGTTGTAATTGAACAAGTTGTACAAATTAATGAAGGAGAAAAAGAGGAAAAAAGAAAAGAAAATGAAGTGAATCCTATCGAGATTGTACCACAACACATATAGTTAGACACACCTTAGAAGGACACACCAGCAAGTACACCAAAATTTCCTATTGAATTAGTGCTAGAAACTTTGGGAAAAAAATTTGATGATTATGATCAAATAGAATTGATCTCATCCTCGAACAAAATCATTGGAAAGAACAAGAAGGTAAAAAGTTTGGAGGGATCACTACTTGAGGTAGATAATAAGCTACAAAATGTTATATCTACTTAGATTAGAAAAGTTGATCTGCAAGCTAAGGCAAAGGAAGTAATTAAAGCTTTTGATAATGAATTTACTACATTGTCAGATATTGCAATAGTTAAGGCACAAACAATTTATAATGCCTAGTTATTTTAGACAACTTGTTAGAATATTAAGAATGATTTGGATAACCTTGATGTTTGTATTAAGGAGTTGATGAAATGTCTATAAAGAGGAAGAATATTGTATGGTCAGTGTGCCCTTTCACACAATCACATCTCAGATGTCACAACAAAATTGAAGAACAAAGAGGCAAAATTACAAGTCACAGTGAATGAATTACAAAATCCTAACATGAAGATCACAAACATCGAGAAGAAAATAAGCAAGATACATGATGAAATAAGCCTATTGGAGAATGAAATAGAAATGAAGTTGAAGAGATTTGTATTACTTAGAGAACATTTGACATTGAAAATTAGTAATGTGTAGAATCAACTGGAAGAATGTCTTTCCTCAAAGATATCATATGGTAAAATTTCTTATCCTAATCTAAGAGTAGTTGAGATAGCATCTTATGGGCTATGTGCACTTATCAGTGTATCAGATTCAGTTAAGACTACATGGGATAAAGAGATTACAAAATTGAAGGTGAACTTTATAGATTGCATTTCAAGTCTTCCAACTCTACAGAATTGAAGACAAGAGGTATATTAGAAATTTTGACCTGCATATATATATATATATATATATATATATATATATATATATATATATATATATTTTCACACCTTTGTCATTTCTGTCAAAGGGGGAGTAATAGTATGAGAAAATTGTTAATATATATAAGGTATATATATATGTGGAAAGGATGGTATAATCAAAGGGGGAGTATCCCTATGATGGAATGATATAAGTAGATATTTATGATCCACAAAATTTTGCAAATATTGTAATGGCCATGTAACACAATGTTACAAAATGTTGCAAGTTTGTTTTTGAAGTTTTTTATTGTAAAGTTTTGGGACTTAGTCAATTTTCCCATATGTTTCCATCACTGAAAAAGGGGGAGATTGTTGGAAATTTGGCTAAATAGGATATCATGATGTTATCATTATGGCAACATATATTCAACATTAAGATAGCATGATTCAAGGATAAAGTTTTAGATGAGAACTTAAGAAAATTGTCTAAGTATAACATTGTTTATCTATCAACATAGAGACTATTTTGATCAACAAAGTTCATAGAAGTATTTCCAGCACAAGAAAACTTGAGCACATATTATATGAGGTATGTTGAAGCTACAACTAAGAGTGCAAGATTGTACGACATGTACAAATAGAGTTATTAATGTTTTACAGAAACAATGTTGAGCCGACAGAACAAAGCAACAACTAGTAAATGCATGTTTTGGGTTAAGGGATTATTTTATTTATCAATATAATGCCTTAAATAATTAGGGATGACATCCTAGACATTAACCATAAGGCAACAATAATTAATGCTATGTTTTGGAAATGTGCAAGCTGTTTGGAAAGATATATTTGTGATAACATGTATAAAGTAAAGTAATTTGTAATGCAAAGTTGTAAGACTTATGTAATGCTATGGTATTGATGCAAAATCTAATGTATGATTAGAGTAGTGTGAGTTGATAACATATTTTGTGAAGAGCTTAAAAACTAGATTAGAATATTGAAGATATTCAACAACAGTAAAAGGTTTTTGTATTCTATCTTTTGTATTGAAGATTATAATTGTATATTGCATGTTTGGGCAGTGGGCTCATCTTGCACACATTCATATTTTGTAATACAAACTCCTAACAAAGTTGAGGCTTCTAACAAGGCCTAAGTCCTCTAACAAGGACCAAGACACTATACAAATGTAATAGACTCCTAACGGGGTCAATATCTTTAACAAGATACTTTTGATTAGTGGATCATTTGTGGGTACCAGCCCCACTGGGGTTTTCTCTTGGCCAGAGTTTTCCTCAAGAATAAACATGGTGTTATGAGTTATATTGTTTTATGGTTGTGTTTGATATTCAGTTTAGTTTCTTATGCAAGTTACAAGTTAATTAAATATATCCATACTTGGGCAAAAGTAAAATTTTGTGAAATACTGATTCACCCCCCTCGCCCTCTCAGTATTTCCTATTTGTAACAAATTGGATAGGGAATGTAGATGATAGAAAGAGTAGAAGTGGAGGAGCATTCTTCCTTGGTAAAAGGTTGATTTCTTAGCTTAGCAAAAAGCAGTATTGTATTTATTAGTCTACAACAGAATCAAAGTATGTTGTAACAACAATCAATTGTACATAGATCATATGGATGAAGCAAATGTTGAAGGACATTTGAGTATGTCTTTAGGATTTAGTTACTATCCATTGTGACAATACTAGTATGATAAATATGTTAAAGAATCCTATTATGCATTCTAAAACAAAATATATAGCAATAAAGTATCATTTCTTGAGAGATAAGGTAGTAAAAAAAGAAGATAAGTTAGAGTATGTGAATTCTAAGGAGAAGATTGCATACATCTTCACTAAGCCACTAAACAAAGATACCTTTGAGTATCTCAAAGCTAGACTTGGGGTCAGAGACCCTCCTGATGACAACTAAAGAAAATGTAGAGATGCATTTGTTACAAGTAGTGGTTGCTGTTGCACCAAAAGATCGACCTGTTAATGCTAGCCGATACAACCACTAGACTTATAGAAGACACAGGAGGCGGTTAAGTCATGTCATGAACCCCAAGGGGAGTGTTGACCATTTTTCCAACAATCTCCCCCTCAACATTACTCGAGTGGATTCAAACTCATGACCAAGCTCTAATACTGTGTGTGTGAAAATTGTACCTAGCTGCGGACACAACACTTCAATAAAACATTAGAGGTTAGCAAAATTGAAATCTACAATATAAATGAAACTAGCTAACTAGGTGATTTACTACCTTCTAGTAGGTGCAAGTATGGTATTCTCAGATTCAGACCAATATTAGTGATGATGCAACACCTAAACAAAGGATTTAATTCTAAAAGATGAATGTAGGATGGATGCAGATTAATCTATCTTTTTGTATTTTCTATGCAATGATATGAAAAACTGTATGAATCTAATCTAGAGTGTATGGAATTGATATGCAGATTATTCTAACAATGATATGCTATGATATGAAAATTGATGTAAAGCTATGAAAAACAATGAAAGATCTCACAAATTGCCTATTTGCAAGGGTTTGATTCTTCAGATGCAATTTTTCTAGAGTAATTGTGCAAATTTGAGAGATGTTTTGTGAAGAGACGAGTCTTGATTTTATAGAAATCCAAGGCTTGAGGATGCATTGAGAAAAGCCATAAATCACTCTTGATAAACTTGGGTTGATTTTTGAGTTAACAAGAAATCATAATTAATTAACTCATAAAATCATGCAAAATCACCTTTTGACTCAAAATAGAGTTTAGTTCACTTTTTCAACTCACAATCACATGTTGAGTGTAGAAAGTTAACAAATTGAAAATAATAGTTGTTTTAAAGCTGACTACTTTTTTGATTGTGCATGATTTAATATGAATTAATTTAAAAATAAAGTGATTTATTCTCAACTTAATTGATTTTGAATTAAAACAATTGATTTATGGGTTAATCAATTATTTAATCAAACTTTATTCCAAAACTATATCATTAAATTTGAGAATTTGATTTAATCAATTAAATAAGAATTCAACTGATTATTTTTAGCAAATTTGATTTATTGTCAAATAAAATAATATTAATTAGAAATAAATAGAATTAAATAATTAAGTGGCAGTATTAATCTAATTAATTAAATATTTATCATATTCAATTAATCAAATTTAAGATAAATGAGATTTATTGCCAAATAATATTTAATTAAAGATAATTAAGATAAATAGGAATATTTAGGAAATATTCCCCGATGCAAAATTAGGATAAAATCAATTAGGGTTTTGATAATTTGATGTGCAAATGTGCCTTAGGTTAGGACTTTTAGGTTGATTTCGATTGATTTGATGATGTAGGAGGTTAATGAACCTATAGCCCATTTTTGGGGTATTACATTTTGCCCCTCTTTGAATTACTGTGCGAAGTGCAGTAGTTTAAAGATTAATTAGTTTTTGATGAGGAGGACTCAATTATGTGGTGGAGAAACTGATCTTGAAAGACTAACCAATTTTGAGATAGAAATCGATTGAAAGATTTGAAGATGTTGGTGATTTAGGTCCTGATTGACCAAAGAATCAAGATGATGCTAACTATATCAATAGTGAACCGGCGATTTTGAAAAAGTGTCAAAACGCCTGATTCTGAACCTATGATTACAAGGAAGTGACCATCCTAACTCTAGACCTGATTGTCCAAAGGAATCAAAAGGATGCCAAATATGAACCCTTCAGTTATGTAGAATCAAGGAAATAACACTAATGAACCGTGGTTACAAAGAGCTGATATAGTTTACAAGATTAAGAGAATACCAGATTGATATGGATCTCAATGAATTTGATATGCCCCAAGCAATGTGCCCTAAGCGACGAGGTCTTTTGATGAATCAACAAGTAGACATGGTTGTTGTCTTGATTACTGAAAGAAAGATTTGATTTACAGATTTGATTGATGTGCAATACCATGCCCCCTTCAGGATGAAAATTGAAATCTGATAAGAAAAATCAATGTTTGAATGATTAGAAGCATGTTAATCAATTGTAGAATTGGTTGTACATGTCTAGGACATATTCTGCATCGTTTAGAGGTCCTGGAGACCAAGTTTGACTAGATTTGACCATGGTTGACCAAGTTGAAATTTGAATAGTTTGATGTTAGATAATCAGTTAAGTTGAATATTAGATTTCTTTGATGTGTAGAAGGTCGATTATGCAAGCAGTTGGCCATCGTGGGTCCAAAAATTTTAAATTGTGATTTTGACAATATAAATAATCAGATTTCAATTTTGATCCCGAAAATGGATTCAGAATGTCGAAATTAACTAGGGGTGCCTACTTGGTTATCTATTAAGAAGACCTTCATGCGATACTCAGTCCTTGTGATATGTTTAGCATAGTTTTGGAGAACTATCAAGCATTGAGCCGAATTGAAATTGTAAGATAAATACAACCATGCAAAGTGCAAAATGAGATACAAAATGAAATGCATACCTAGGACCTAGGACTTAGTCACTGATCATGTGTCGGTATTTTTCATCACTGAATATTTTATTAGGTAACCGGATAAATCAATACAACATCCACTAGTTAGAAAACTATAGACATATGAATATTGATTTTTGCGTCAAAGTCAATACAACGCCCATTGGCTAGACAACCATGGACATATGAATATTGATTTTTTTTTTTGGAATGTTGGATTAGATATAAGGACCAAGGCAACAATGCCAGGATGACTTGAATATCATGTCCATTTTGATATTGCAATTTGTACAAGCATCAGAACACAAATGTTGTGATGACCTGAATACGCCTTGCATACAAACACATCAAGTAGTCAAGAGATCATTCTAAATCTGCTGTGAATTTCCCGCAGTGACCCTTAATCATTCACATCCTTGGATAAGATCGTGTTTCACAGTAGGAGTACTAATTCACTCAAAAGATAAAGTTAGATCAAACCTCCTTGAATTTTCTAGGTATCGATGGTCGAGGTACTCATGGCCATCCAATACGTGATGGAGGCTCTTATAGATGGACACAAATTCAATCCAGAATTTCCAAAGTTATTAGATTTTCACTCAAAGTAGAAAAAAAAGAAAAGATTATGCCCCTAGTTATCACTCTCTAAATCCAATAAAGGACATCATCGAAGAGCTTGAAAGGACATTATATGAAAAAATATCAATGTAAATCAGTAAGCATACAAAGAAGATTAAAGCATGCATCAAAGATTATTTTCGTTCGTGTTGATGTTTGTTTGTGTTGTTGTAGATGCAAAATCATTTCTAGTGAGGAGATAGATTGACTGACTTAGATGTAGCTTCAAAGGACTCTGACTAGATATGACTCATCTGAAGTAAACTGGAGACCATAGGATATAACATTGATTGCCCCCAAGTTTGAACATTGATAGGATAACAACACTTTTGTTGACCATTTGAAAACAAGGATATATACAGACTAAAGTAGACTGAAAGCTAGGAAATACCAAGATTGCGTTGATAGATGGAGCATTTTGAAAAAGTGGCACCTATTTGCCAGGGTTTCACCAGCTTGGCATAGATTCTATTTTTGCTACCAAGGTGCCTATTTCTAGGTTTTCACTAAGGCACTTTTTCTTTTTCTCATTTTTTTGTATTTTTCATTTTTTGATTTTTTTTGTGATTCATCAAGGCACCTATTTGCTAGGTTTTCACCAGGATGATCATTTTTTCAGGACTTTTTCTGATTTTTATAATTTTTTTAGGACATTTTGCAAAGATTGAATGCCTTAGGTGTAGAATTTCTTTAGATGGAGAATGTTGATTAGTTCTCGGAGCTGTTCTCCTTTAGTCGTTGAGAGTTGATAGGCTCCAGAGCCAAAAGTAGTAGTTATAACAAAGGGACCCAGCCAGTTGGGTTCAAACTTCCCCTTGCATTCTCTATGTGATTGATTTTTAGGATTCTCTCTCAAGATTAGGTCGCCAACCTAAAATTCTCTGTGTCTGACTTTCTTGTTGTAGCCTCTAGACATTCTTTTCTGATATACTCTGAGATGATCATATGCTGCTTGTCTATGCTCATCTAGTAGTTCAAGTTCTTGCAACCTAGACACTTTTTAGTCATCATCAATTACTAGACCATGCATTATAATTCTTAGTGATGGGATTTCAACCTTAATAGGTAGTATCACTTTAGACCCATAAACTAAAGCAAATGGTTTAGCCCCAGTAGGCATTCTAATACTTGTTTTGTAGGCCCAAAGAGATAGATTAATCATGAGATGCCAGTCTCTTCCTATTGTATTGATTGTTTGATGCAATATTTTCAATAGATTCTTGTAAGATGCCTATGCTTGTCCATTCCCTTGAGGATAGTATATGGATGACCAATGTTACTTGATCTTGAATTTTGAGAAAAAAGAATCTATGTCCTTATTCTTGAATTGGCCAACATTATCTATGACTATTGAATGTGGGATTCCATACTGACATATGATGTAGTTCAGGATGAACATTGAAATTTGTTTGCCAGTTGCTTGAGTCAAAGGAACTGCCTCTACCCATTTTGTGAAATAGTTTGTAGCTGTAATGATATGGGTATGTCCATTGGAAGAATGTGGATGTATAGATCCTATGAGATCAAATGCCCATTGTTGAAAAGGCCATTGTGTAGTAAAGGGGATAAGATCTCTCCCTGGTGCATGAATCAAGTTACCATGGACTTGACACTTTTGATAGTTCTTAGAAAATTTGATAGCCTCTTTCTCCATTTCAGGCCAATAATACCCAGCCCTAATAAGTTTTTGAGCTAGTGTTAAACTGTTAGAATGTGATCCACATATACCTTCGTGGACCTCCTCTAATGCACGTTGAGACTCTTCGTGTTCTAAACACCTAAGAAGTGTACCATCTAGACTCTGTTTGTACAGATCATTACCAATGATGACATACCAGGATGTGTTTCAGATAAGGTAACATTTCTCATGGTGATTAAAGGAATCAGGAATGATTTGATCTTGAAGGTAGGAGAAAATGTTTTTGTATCTGGAAGAATCATGACCAAAAAAAGTGCAGATCATGCAGGTTTTGGGGGAATCATATGTAGGGAATGACAATGCTTCCACTAGGAACTCATAACATAGCTCATGTTCGGGTTGCTGGAGTAAAGATGATAGCATTTCCATAGCATTAGTAGCCTTGTTCTCCATTCTAGGAATCTACTCAAAAGTGATAGAGATGAAATACTTCTTAAGGTCATCGACCATGTGTTTGTATGGGACTAGTTTCTCATCTTTTGTTTGGTACACATCATTGACTTGGTGTATTACAAGATGTGAGTCTCCATGAATGTGTAATTCTGTCACTCACCACTCAATTGCTATCTTCATTCCATTAAGTAGAGCTTCACATTCAACAATATTGTTTATGCAAGGAAACTTGATTATGAATGCTTTAGGTATTGAGTAACCTTGGGGTGTTATGAACAATATGCATGCTCTAGATCCATTATGTGTGTAAGATTCATCAAATAAAAGACACCAAGTCCTAGAAGAGATGTGCATGATGGATGAATCAGGAAACTCCATCTGTAATGGTGTATCATCAAACAATGGTGCTTTAGCCAGTTGATCTGCAATGACTTAACCTTTAATAGCTTTCCTCTCAACATATTCTATGTCAAATTCGCTCAGTAGCATCACCCATTTAGCTACTCTACCTATGAGGGCAGCTTTTCTTAGTAGGTACTTTAGTGGATTAATCTTAGCTATTAGTTGCATCATAAGAGATAACATGTAGTGTCTCAATTTTTGTGATGCAAAGATCACAGCTAGACAAGATTTCTCAGTCATGGAATAGTTCTTCTCATATGCTACCAATGTTCTACTAATGTAGTAGATAGCTCTCTCCTTCTTATTTTCATCATGTTGTGCTAGTAATTCCCCTAGTGATGTATATGTGGTGGATACATATAGGATCAATGGCTTCCCTTGAATAGGAGTCATCAAAATAGGAGGATTTGATAGATATTGCTTGATATGATTGAAGTTCTTTTTGCATTCCTCGTTCCATGAGAAGGTCACACCTTTATGTAATGTCTTGGTGAAAGGTTGTGATATATCTACTAGCTGAGATATGAAATGTCTAATTTATTGCACTCTTCCTTGTAAGGTTCTCATTTGACTAATATTTTTGGGAGGTTTCATCTTTATGATAGATTTAAATTTAGCTAGATCAACTTCAATACCCTTCTTTGAAACAATGTAACCTAAGAGATTTCCAAAAGTGACACCAAAAACACACTTTTTAGGGTTCATTCTGAGACTAAACTTCTCCATTCTATCCAACATTTTTCTCAAGTCACTCAAATGTTCAAATCTTATCATTGATTTAGCCAAGGTGTCATCAACATAGTCTTCCATAGTTTGATGCATCATATCATGATAGATAGATGTCATAGCTCATTGATATGTAGCACCAACATTCTTGAGACCAAACGACATGACATTCCAGAAAAAGGTACCCCATGTACATGTAAAAGCCATTTTCTCTTGATCTTTTGGAGCAATTTTGATTTGGTTGTATCCAGAGAAACCATCCACTAAAGAATACATCTCAAAGCTCGCAGTCATGTCCACTATCATATCGATGTTTGGAAGCGAAAAATCATCCTTAGGGCATGCTTTGTTTACATCTCTGAAGTTTGTGCATACTCTGATAGATTTGTCTAGTTTTGAAACATGAACTATGTTGGAGATCCATTATGCAGAATCTATGACTCAGATAAATCCGGCTTTTAGTAACTTTTCTAGCTCAGCCTTTACAAGAAGTGCAACATGTGGATGCATCTTTCACAACTTCTGTTTAACAGGTTTGACTCCTGGAGCTATAGAGAGATGATGCATTATCAAATTTGGATCTAACACTGGCATATCTAAATACTTCCATGAAGTTGATTTTCTTCTTTGTCAAGAAAGTGGTAAATGCTTGTTTTTCTTCTTCTGAAAGAGATTGTGCTACATGAATCAATTATGGTTCCTCTTTTGTACCCAAGTTGATAGATTGAGTGGGATCTATCAATACTGGAGATCTACCCTATAAATGACTCAGAAGGACATCAAATATCTCATTCTTAGGCACCTCAGAGATGTTTTCACCTTTAGATACGTCTTTTGTTTTTACTATTTTAGGTTCTGAGACTGCCACAAAGTAGTTTTCACCCTCAGAATTCCTTTTATTTTTATTCTTATTCTTTTGACTAAGATATTTGATATCTGACTTTGTCAACTGATGCTAGGTTCACTGATGGAAGTCTTCATAGGTTCCACTACATTGAGGTAGTAAGCAAGGGCATAGTAAGTTAGGAAGGTATGGATGTCTTGGCTCAGATTGGTAGATGTTCTATCAATAAGCTCTAGATGTTGGATAGTTAAGGTAGGGGAGGATTGAGAAATGGTGTTCATGCATATGGTGTTGTCATCATTGGTCCTAACCTGACTCTCAAATTCAAAGATGATATTACTACTCAAAATGGTCATTTCATGAATAGCCTCAATGTCATTATTGGATTCCACTTCAGCAGTAGGTGGATCAAATTCATTAAGTTTGTCATTTCACTCTATACTTACGTTGGATTTAGGGGAATATTGGTGAATTACATCAATGTGTTTTTCAGTGATAAGCTCATCTTCTTCTGGAATGACTCCCCATTCATAGTCATTTGATTCTTCATCTAGATCTCTCAAAAAATTAAGAACATGAGTGAAGTCAAGACGAATTCCCCAAGCAGGATTGCCTTCAGATTCCAAGTGGAATTCATATTCATGGGAGTCTATTTTAGAATCACTCTTATATCCCAAGTGTTCAACTATTGTGGCAAGTTTGCCTTCCTCTAGTTTAGCAGTAGGTTCTTGTGTATCTACTACATTGATATTCTCCTTAGGTTTTTCTTCATCTTTAAGAATATCTAGTATTTATTGAGGTAAACGTTCATAAGGAATAAGCTCAGAGGTGTTTGAATCATCACTGTCTGATTGTTGTGTTTCTCTCTCTAGTTGAGTTTCTATTGATGGTTCAATCTACTCTAGGACATGTGGGGAATTTTTACTGAGATGAAAAGGTTTCTTTTGATATCCCAGGCCTATAGTATCTTTTTTTGTCTGGCCATGGTGTTCAATAGGTGGTATAAGACCTTTTCCTCTTGTTCCTAGAGGTCCTCTTCCTTTGTATCCCATTTTAGACATGAGTTTGTGACCTAGTCCATATGACTTTGAAGGAATTTTGTTTGACTTGGAGTCACATTTTTGAATTGACTGGGATTCATATTTGTATAGCCATGCAAGCATAGCTTCATCTTCTTCAAACTCTTGTTTGGACAGTTGCTCTATGACAAAACTTCCATTGTAGATGGTTTGAGGTTCTTTAGACTCTTGTTTTGTCTATTTTAAAGGTTGCCCATAAGATTTAGGCGAGACTGGGAGAGATGTTAGAGATATGACTGCTTCCATAGTGTATTCTCCCATGCCTATGTCCTTCATTTTGACCTCTTTGGTAATGTCCTCCATTTTGGATGTAGATGCTATGTCTATTTGTTTGGTAGGAGACTCTCTATTATTTAGGACAAGTTTATCGGTGCTTTCTTTCAATGCATTGCAAGATGTAGATATGTCAGCTGGAATTGTTACCTCTACTCCATCATAAGGAAATTTCACACACTGGTGGTATGTTAATGGAATAGCTTGCATCTCATGTATCCAAGGTCTCCCTAGAAGAATTTTGTAAGCCAATGGAAGATCTAGAACTTGAAAGGTGATATCTTTGATAACTGGTCCTGTTCTGATAGGTAAGACAATTGTTCCCTTGGAGGATCTTTCTTTCTCATCATATGATTTTATAGTAATCTTCTTTTTAGGATCAATATCATCTTCTGATAATCCCAGTTGTGTGATCAATTTGTAGGAATAGATATTTAGACCAGTGCCTCCATCTATCAACACATGTTTGACATGACAGTTTTGGATCAAGACTTCAATGTGCAAGGGCTGGTTACGCGGATGACTCAATGAATTGTCATCTTCCTCTGAAAAGGAGATATACTGGGGGGATATCAGATGACCAACCATAGTCTGGAATCTATCTAGACCAAGATTGTCAGGAACATTAGAACCGAGCAAAGCTTTATCCAGAATAGCCCTATGAGCAGGAGATATACGAAGCAACTCAAACATGGATATTTTGGCATTGGTATGTTGGAGTTGTTGGACAATGTCGTATGAAGTTGGTCTCATCTCTTTAGGAGTTGATAATTTTGAGGCAGCCCTCTGTTTAGAAGCATATGAGAGATTGAAAGGCACCTTGGGGGTATTTGATGAACCCGAGTTTTGTCCTTATAGGTGTACCTGAGCTTGTGATCGAGTTACTGCATTTGCTAATTGATTATCTCTATCCTTTCTCAAAATAGTGATGACATTGCAATGTTTAGATAGGCATGGTTCAATCATATTTATGACATCATTATTTCTAGAGTAGGCGTAATTGACTTTAGCACCCATGTTAGGCTTAGAAGATGAATCTCCTTGATTATGCTTCAGAAATGGTTCCGTGAATGCTAAATGATCATTGTTCATTTTGTGATTATCAATTAAAATTTCTCCTTTATCAATTTTGTCTTGGATGAGATGCTTTAAGCGTATGTAATTATTGGTTTTATGACCCTTGATGCGATGCAAATCATAGAAATTGGTTTGTTTCCACCATTTTGGTTTAGGTTCAGGATCAAATGATTTAATCTTAGGCAATGTGATGATTTTGTTTGCCAATAGCATTTTCATGGTAGATTCTAAGGACTCACCCAAAGGAGTGAACTCGCACTTTGGTTTTGAAACCCATGGTTTATAGTCATTAGACTTTTGGATGATTTAGATGCCTTTTGTTTAGAAGCTTTTATGGCTTGGGTGCCAATGGTGAGATTGAATGCTAGTGCCTTTGATGGGATATTGATGTGATCAATAACACCATCTGTTACAACATTCTTGTTCTTATTCCGGAATTTGACTTTGTCTTTGTTGTTGGAACTAGAACTAGATTCATACTTGCTATCTTTGTTAATCGATATGTCTCCCTTATGAGAAAGCACATTTTCAATTTTTATGGCATTTTCCACCTTTTTCTCAAAAGAAGTATGATTTTGCATTTGCAAATGATAGTTGAATTCCAGAATTAGATTGTTGATGAAGATTTCTAGTTTTTCAGTTCCTAGAATGGATATAGCATAGAGTGAAAACTTCTTCCTCCATCAGTTGAGGAAATTCAAGAAGGGTTCTCCTGTGTTTTGCTTTAGATTGAAGATATCGATCATAGTAACTGGATGTTGAATATTGTAGTATTGTTGGTAGAACAGTTTGATCAACTCCTCAAAAGTTTTGATTGTTGGAGGCATTTTAGAGAACTAATGAATGGTTGACCCTCCTAGAGATCATGGGAAAAGATGCATTAATTAGGTTGGTTCATGCATAAACTCCATAGATTGAGTACAAAATTCCCCGACATGGTCTTGGGGATTAGAGTTTCCATCGTACTTATCATATTCTGGTATCTCCACTCTTTTTGGGAATGGTGGCATGCACAAGTTTTTATCAAATGGAAAGGGGCATAGAGCCTCCATGGAAAATTCTTTAGGTTATTTCTCTTTTTCCATCTTGTTTAACTTGACTTGCATAGCATGCATCTGTTTCATCATGGCTGTGATAGGAGTTTCTTCCTCTTGAGTGATGATATCTTCAACATTAAAGTTTGGAGGAAGTTTGGCTCCTTGTCAAGCTGAGAAGTAGGTCTCTTTCTCTTCTTGCAAGAAATGTTTCATATTTTTTCAAAATTCATCATCATTTCTATATCACTTAATTTTAGATGGGGTTGGTTCTGGATCTTCGTGATTAGATTGATGGCCTTGGGATCCTTGGTTTCTTCTTCCTTGAGACATTGTGTTGTTATGAGGACTACCAAGGATTGATTGATGTGGAGGTGATTGAGTACCTTCGTGGATTGATACAAGTGGATTTTTGTAACCACCTTTTAAGTAGATATTGCCAAGAGCATCTTCTCCAAAGAGATTTGTGGTAGGGCTGATGAAAGGTTTGAGCAATCACAGAAGATGCTGCTAAAGAGATTCTTTATTGTTCTCTTTGTTTTCATATTGAGGAAGCTCTAGTTTCCACCATTAACCTTGGGTGAAGAAAAAGAGCAAGAAAAAGACAACTGACAAAAGATCTGGATTAAGAAAGATCAAGTGACACAACCTTGTCAAGTTTTGATTGATTGTATGATAAAAAGATTGATTGGATGTAAGTGTAGGATACTGTGCCCTAGTTGTATGGGTAGACATCCAAAAGATGGTAGACATGAGCTCACAACCCTTAGCCATTTTGAAGGTTGAATTAAAAGATGGTTTTGACAAGGTTTTTGACACAAGATCAAATGGGATTCAGATCAAAAAATCAAAAGGTTGGATCAAACTCAAGAGACCACTTTTGGAAAATGTATTGGATTCTTCTAGTTTTTTGCTCTATTCCTGATACAGTGAATTTTCTAACAGAATCTAATGATTGATTGTAATGGTTGACTTTCTGGCAATTTTGAGTACTTTTTGACAGCTTTGACAAAACTTTGATACGACTTTCTGCAGGCTCATACGACAATGTATAGGGTCTAGCATGACAATTGACAAAACTCATATGATAGTTGACACTAGGTTTTTGATTTTGCTTGTTTTATATGGCAACACTCGTATGACAATGTATAGATTCTCGTACGATAATTGGGGGGTTCTGATATGACAGTTGGGAAAACTCGTACAACTTTTGTACTTCCAGGATGACTTTTGACACCAGAAAGGATTTTTGTTCAGATTTTGCAATTTTTTAAGATTTTGGTCAATTTTGAAGGCTGGATTGTTCATTTTAATAGATTCATATCATATAGCAGACATGCAAAACAACAATCAAGGGATTTCAAGAAATCAGTTGTCTCCAAACAATGAACAAGGGACAAAGCAACCTTGCACATGAACAAGAAATTGTGACTTAATGATCCTAATCCCTGAAAATTTTGCTTGTGTATATTCCCACATAATCCTAGAAATTAAAAATTTAGTTTCACTAGGGTTCTTAGTAATGGTTGACTCTGCAACTTTTGTAATCTCAAGAGGGAAAAATCCAATCTAGGCACACCAGGGTTTTAACAAAGTCCAAGATTTTAATCAATCAGGAGCTACTGAGGAGATCTGATAGCCCAACAAGAGACTACACCTATGGAGATTTCTTCCACAAAGACATTTATATAGTAGTTGCTGCTACCACAATGAAAATAGCTATTACCGCTTGAGGTTTCATCCATGTGGTTGACCCAATAAAGGGAATGTCCACACAGTTAACCCTATCTATCAAGGTGACTCACAAAAATGACCACATGGGGACTTAGTTCAGATTCAAGGATTTGCATTTCTGATACTACCCAAAAAGGGAGCATAGCATAATTCTCTAGCCTCTTCACTTCACCAAAACACAACAGAAAAATTCTTTGACATGCTAAGATTGAAACTACCTCACCAAGGTTTGTGATGTCAACACCAATATCTACCGAGCTCTCTAAGTGGGTCCAAGAGAGAACCTACCAATAAAAGTTGAGGACCAAAGCTAGTAAAACCATGAGATAATAACAATATCCTCCCTACCTACAAGAGGATCTATCTTCGAGAAGAGATTCACATGCAAAACAAGTGAATGAAGCCCACTCCCTCAAGAACTCCACAAATAGTGTTCATAGGGCCTAGTTACTATGTGTAATAGATATGCATAAAGAAAATATTTGTTCATTTTAGAGCCCAAAACTGAAGTGTGTTTTATGAAAGTAGGAAAGACAATCAAGCTAGACATGTGAGAGGTTCATTTTATGTCCCAAATTGAAATGTTATCAGATACAGTAGAATACCTCAATATGCATCCATTTTTTTGTTTACCCATGCAAGTCCAAGGTGTTCCCACAATCAAGGGAAACAAGAAAAACAAGAGAACATAGATGTGAGTTTATGAATCACTGAGAGAACTAGACAAGAATATAGAAGGGTTTTTTTTTTCATTTCTTTTACTTTTAGCAATTTTTGAGTGTGTCTTCTATCTTTTGTACCCATAGGATGTACCTGCACCTACCCCTGCAAACCACTGTTATGAAAAACTTACCTATTCTTGTACATGAAACCCATTGTTATAAAAATCCATAAAAAAACACAACTTGTCAATCCCACGTGGTAGAAAATTAGGTTAGTCAAAGATAATATGTCATTTGATAATCGAAAAACTTGTTATCATAAAATTTAGATTCTAACCATTTTGCACTAAATCAATCATAACTTTTGAAAATCAAGACAAAATTAATTGAAACCAATGGAAAATGAAAGATAACTCAAATACCCTTCCAAAAATATAAATTTTGGATCTTTATCATGTCATATGTGCACGTACCAATAAAAGCATCAGTACGATTTCATAAAATCAGGTTCTAACCAATCTTCACTAAAATGATCATAACTTCTGCAAATTAAAACAAAATTAATTAAAACCAATGAAAAATGAAAGCTAACTCAAATACCTTTCCAGAAATATAAATTTCAGATCTATATCATATCATATGTGTATGTACCAATAAAAACATCAGTTGGATTTCATAAAATCGGGTTCTGACCAGTCTGTACTAAAATGATCATAACTTTTTCAAATCAAGACAAAATTAATTCAAACCAATGGAAAATGAAAGCTAACTCAAATACCTTTCTAGAAATATATATTTTGGATATGTATCATGTCATATGTGCATGTACCAATAAAAATACCAGTCAAATTTTTGGAAAAATAGCCCATAAATTTATCACAAAACTCACAAAAATTAACCTTATAGTCATGGGTTCGAGCCCCACGGTGGGCACCATAAATGTGTGTGTGAAAATTGTACCTAGCTACGGACACAACACTTTAGTAAAATATTAGAGGTTAGCAAAATCTAAATCTGCAATATAAATGAAACTAGCTAACCAGGCGATTTATTGCCTTCTAGTAGGTGCGAGTATGGTATTCTCAGATTCAGACCAAGATCAGTGACGATGCAACACCTAAATGAAGGATTTAATGCTAAAAGATGAATGCAGGATGGATGCAGATTAATCTATCTTTTTGTATTTTCTATGCAATGGTATGAAAAACTGTATGAATCTAATCTAGAGTGTATGGAATTGATATGTAGATTATTCTAACAATGATATGATATGATATGAAAATGGTTGCAAAGCTATGAAAAAAAATGAAAGATCTCACAAATCGCCTATTCGCAAGGGTTTGATTCTTCAGATGCAATTTTGCCAGAGTAATTGTGCAAATTCAAGACATGTTTTGTTAAGAGCTGAGCCTTGATTTTATAGAAATCTGGGGCTTGAGGATGCATTGAGAAAAGCCATAAATCACTCTTGATAAACTCAGGTTGATTTTTGAGTTAACAAGACATTAGAATTAATTAACTCATAAAATCACGCAAAAGCACTTTTTGACTCAAAATAGAGTTTAGTTCACTTTTTCAACTCACAATCACATGTTGAGTTTAGAAAGTTAACAAATTGAAAATAATAGTTGTTTTAAAGTTGATTGCTTTTTTGATTGTGCATGATTTAATATGAATTAATTTAAAAATAAAGTGATTTATTCTCAACTTAACTGATTTTGAATTAAAACAATTGATTTATGGGTTAATCAATTATTTAATCAAACTTTATTCTAAACCTATATCATTAAATTTGAGAATTTGATTTAATCAATTAAATAAGAATTCAACTGATTATTTTTAACAAATTTGATTTATTGTCAAATAAAATAATATTAATTAGGAATAAATAGAAATAAATATAATTAAATAATTAAGTGGCAGTATTAATCTAATTAATTAAATATTTATCATATTCAATTAATCAAATTTAGGATAAAAGAGATTTATCGCCAAATAATATTTAATTAAAGATAATTAAGATAAATAGAAATATTTAGGAAATATTCCCTGATGCAAAATTAGAATAAAATCAATTAGGGTTTTGATAATTTGATGTGCAAATGTGCCTTAGGTTATGAATTTTAGGTTGATTTCGATCGATTTGATGATGTAGGAGGTTAATGAAACTATAGCCCATTTTTAGGGTATTATAGATACCACTTGTTACAAGTAGTGGTTGCCGTTGCACCAAAAGATTGGCCCATTAATGCTCAATACAACCACTAGACTTATAGAAGACACATGAGGCGGTTAAGCCATGTCACGAATCCCGAGGGGAGCGCTGACCTTTTTTCCAACAACATCAATAATCATGTATTCAGAGTATTATTTTCAAGTCTAAATGTAGTAATTTATTCCTATGGGGGAGTAATTGTTTAAGAACACAAAAGAGATCTAGGTGGTTTGGCACCTATTTCACTACTTTGAGGAGATACTAAGACACCCTTTTCCATTTATGTCAAAGGGGGAGAGATATATTGACAAAAAACCCTTCTGTTTTGTTGGGACTCTAAAATTTTGGATAAATTTTAGAGTCTATACTTTGAAAATTTCCGTAAGGCTCAATTTAGTGCTTCAAACGACTATTTTCATGGACCCTAGTTCAAGTCCAAGTAAAAAAGGGAACCTATTGATTTTCATGGGAAACCTCTTGGGACATGTATTCTTCACCTATCATTGAGTACATGGAGTGGGTTACAATTCTCAGATCTCAGTTCTGATGTGTTTTGGAGATACCCATTTGGAGGTCATTGCACAAATATGCACTTTGCATTCTGTTCGGTTTTTATTGAATGACCTAGTTTGGAGGTTTACATCTAATGCCTAGTTGATAATCATGGTGTAAGGATTGTTGCAATGTATTGTAGGCATGAGAGTGTGTCTCCATGCCCATTTTTAGATTCCGGTGACTTTGTATGATCAGTTTACTAGGGCTCTTTTGTTTGCATTTTATTTAGTTTTACTGAATGTGAGAATGCATAAATTTAAGTAGCCTACATTGAGGTCATGCAAATTGCACCCAATAAGTGATATGGAGAAATTGAATGTTCCTATATAATGTAGACATGGAAATGAGCTTTCTTGATGATTTTGAGATCATGACTAATCCATTTGATCACTTCGCTCAATCAATTCCAAACCCAGTTTATATAGTTTCACCGTCTTTCAATTTAGGAAGTTCCGGAGGCATGACTTTGGAGACCATTCCTTGATCGCCAATTGATCATTTGGGAAATTTGATTATACCCTTTTTTTATACATATGAAATATAATCTACACCCAAGGTTTCAGGCTATGTGTTTCTGATTGATAGGTTTGCAAAGTCAGATCAAAAGGTGTTTTATATAGATGAATAGTGCTGACATGATAAACTTTGCAGAATGGTTATTTTTAGAAATTCATAGCTTTATGTCAGATCATTTTTTTGAGATGGCGGTTGTTCCCTTTCATTCCTTGAATATGAGTCTTCTATCAACATTAGTGGTTCAACCTCATCTCTTCATTTGATATTTTTGGTACATCGTCTTGATAGGTCGTTCCCAGTGTTTCCAGTTTGTGTTTACAAAACTGATCTAAAGGGGCATTTTTAAGTTTTAAAATCTTTCTCCCTATTCATCTTTATGGAAATCCGCCTGACAAGGTAACTCTCTATAGTAAAAATTTCATGTTCACTAGCTCCCAATGTCTGGTGATAATTTTTGATGAATTTTTTAAAGGCGTGACTGGAGACATTTTATTCAAATTTGACGTCTTGGCAATGATTATTGAAAATGAGGTTTTTTAAATATCTGGCCATGTTTTAATCACTTCCAGTTGTAGTGGCTGGCCGTTCTGATCATTTTTAAGGGTTCTTGTGTTTGAAGTCAAAATGTTTTTAGGCTAGACCCACTTGGGGCCCAGCTGGCTTCATTATTTTAAAAGCTTTGTCGCCTTCTTTCCATTACATGTGCTCACACCAAATCATTTCAGGCATTTTCCCTTGCCTCTTCCTGCATCAAGTATGTTTTAAAAAATAGTGAGCATTCTTCATTATGTTGTGCGTACTTACCCTTTCCAGCATTCGCGTGCATGCATTCTATTCTTCACTAGTGTGTTCTTTTCTACTTGGCATATGCATGAATTCATTGTTACCAGACATGCTTTCATTTTTCTTTGTGCACACCTGTGCCTTCCTTTTATCTAAAAGTCTACCAAATGAAAGCTGCAAACAATGTGATGGCTACATGTTTTTTGTAGTGATATTGGGTGCATACTATGAAAGGAAATGTGTACACATTAAATAAGAGGAGTGCTATGTAAGCACAATGTACAGACTGCAAGCATATTGTAAAGTGTTGTGCATGCCAAAGGGAAAATATACACACCAAAAAAACACCGTGCACTTACCTTTTTCATTCTTCATTTTTGCTGTGTGGACCATCTATTTTATTATATGCACCATATTTAGAGGCTACAAAGAATAAACAAAGAGATGCACACTTATCTATTTTGGAGGTGCTGCACGCTCTCCATTTGGAGGTGCTGTGCGCACTCTCCATTTGGAGGTGTTGTGCACTCTCTCCATTTGGAGGTGTTGCACACTCTCTCCATTTAGAAGAGCTGCGTACTCCTCTCCCTCATGGAGTTGCACACTCTCTTGGCGGGTGCACATGCACAATTTGGTATGTGTTGTTTTCAACTAGGCCCTGCATGCACACTAGTATTTGTGTTACAAATTTATGGGCTGCTATGTGGAGGGGCATTATCCCACATGCGCCCAAATTTCTATGACAAATATTTTTAAATACAAAGACACTCAATGGGATGGTAAAGAAAGAGAAGAAGGAAGGCTATGTGGGGCCTCCCAAATTTGTGTGGGGCTAGCCGACTGGGCAGACACTAAGATGATTTTTGAAAAGGAAATATTATTAAATTCAAGGGGATTTAATCCCACATCCACGACGGGAAGGAATAACATGTTCTTCATAAGGAAAAACAAACAGTTGAATGGTGTCCAAGAATGGACGTCTAGATAGAGGCTCTTCATGCATGCACAAAAACCAAGGAGGCAAGGTGGTAGTGAACTGGCGACAACGTGGCAATGACATAGAAGTGGGTCCCAAGCAGAAGGTAAGGTATATTTTGATAGATTGAAGAAATATAGGTTCGATGCCTCAAGATGCGCACTCGAGATCAACTGTGGTCGTGATCCCGCAATGAGGAAGTTGCTCAAAGTTTACCATTGCGGCATTGCGATAGGTCAATACTTGTCAAAGTGATGAGTTGGCAGATGAAGTTGTAGGGTTATGAAGTGATGAACTAGAAGTTGACATGTGGCAAGGATAGTGATGTGGCACTAATGACCAGGCATAGGAGATGATGCACAGTTCCAACTGGTGGTGAGGTAGTTGGCCGAGAAAATTAGATGATGCCATGTGGCATATGTGGGGCCCACCCAAATTTAAATAAAGTTGCAGAAGGATTTAAAAAGCTTGCATAGTCTGGACTATAGGAGAATTTCAAAAATTTAAATGAATGTAACTGCTCATGAAATTTTGATCTGGATACTAAATTTTTACCAGAACATACAAGTGTAATATATCGTTGAAAACAACAGGAAATGAGGGATTCAATGGCGATGGAAAAAACTAGTTTCTCACAAGTGGGAAAGAGCAATAAAGGCTATTTTATTTTAAAGTCAAATTTTGGTGGGAAGAAGATATTATGTAGAGTGTATTATTTTGGAAAGAGACATATGTCAAGTAGAGATATGTTTTAGGTCTCTTTCCCTTCTCCATATATTCTAATCTTTTCCATGTTGTAGGGGTTCCAAATTCTCTGTAATTTCTTAGAGTTGGTTCTAGAGGTGGTTTTTTGGTTGGGTGGGAGGTCTAGGTTTAGTCTATGCTTAGTTTGAGAACACCGAATGATGATTTTTCTCTCAATCTAGGATGTAGTAGATGTTTACTAAACTGTATTGTTATATCAAAGAGAAAAATTCTTGATCTTTTGCTTAGTTTGAGAACACCAGCTGATGATTTTGCTCTTAGTCTAGGATGTAGTAGATGTTTATTAGACTGTATTGTTATATCAAAGATTAAAATTCTTGATCTTTTGCTATTATTGAAGTGGTTTTAAACCTTGAAGCAAGGTGTATACAAAGGCATGATCCTGATGCATAATATAAATATCATTTCTCATTTCTCTCCATTCGTGTCAATCTTATGAGTTTTGAATTTTCTGATTCACTGCATAGAGTTATGCATATGTTTTCATTCTCTAGATCTGATTTAAGATTAGATTAAATGATGCTATATATGAAGCATAAATTCATTTGGTTTTCACAAGGATATTTGTAAGCAGTGTGGGTTTGGGTATTTGTGTGAATAGACTGGATCTGTAACGAATGATAGTAGTTGGATTCTGTATATTGAAGTGCATTAGTGGTTTTTCCCACTGGATAAGGCAATGATAAGAAGTGAGTATATTCTACAATGATGTGTTTGGTGTGGTCTATTATGTCCCTCAATGTTTTAAATCATAACCAATCCCAAATCGTTCAAAATATTGAAGTTATAGGGCCATTTGTTTAATCATGGTGATTGCGAATCAATGAATGACTGGTTGCCATTTAGTATTTTCTCACCATCCCATTTTATTTTCTTTGTTCAAATCCAGTCCTAGTGTTATAAGGAGTATTTTTATTGACTAGATTAGGTGCACCCACCTTGGTTTTGCAGAGCTAGAAGTACAGAGGGTAGTCTTGTCCCTATAGTTGGTCCAGTTACCTTAAGATCCATAACATATTTGGAATTAACTACTCCTAAAATCAAATCTGAAGGTATATTGGCAGCCTAAGTGCATAAGTCATTTTAAGAAACCAACAAGTTTTTCTAGGGGAGAGATGTAACAACTCTCTATCTTGAAAGGGGGAGTACATGAAAGGGGGAGTGAGTAACCCTCTTGTAGCTGAAAAGGAGACAATGGTTGATATCAAGCTGAATGAGAAAGATTTCTCCTAGGGGGAGCTACAATATAGAAATATTGGGAGCTTTTAAAGATGATATTGAGAAGGTCGTATTAAGAAGGAAAAACATATGAAGCAGGCAAAGTATGCACCATGGACCTTTGTGTTGATGGTTTTTCTCATATGTTTCCATCAATGCCAAAGGGGGAGATTGTAGAAAGCTAGATTGGAATTTTTGCATTCCAATATGTTTGGGAGATTGTTGGAAGACTATCTAGATGCTGGTACTTAGTATTTGTCATTGATGTCAACATATGTTACTAATTGGTTATTCAAATAATCTTGCAAATAGGTTATAGAGAATTATACAGACACACTACAATGAATTAGAACATGTGAACTGATGCAGGGGCATTCTAGGGTACTTGGTAAATTTGCATGGGAGGTGTATGTTTGGCTGGTGTTACTCAGTTGCAGCCTTGACCAACAGTCTCGGTCATTGAAGGAAGCTCGATCACTAAAGGGACTTGATAATCTCTGGCACTTGGTGAAAGTGTTACTCGACGATGCCCACAGTGCTTGGTCGACACTGGTGCTCGGCAATGCCTGACATGCTCAGTTATTTCATTGTTGCTCGGTAGTTCTGGTTTACCGAATGGAGTTCTATGTGATTTGTTGGTCTGACTTGGTGCATTTATTGTTGGTAGTTGTTGTTATAGGTTGACATGTTGAATTAAATTTTTGTGAGGCTATTTTGATGCTGACTTGTATTGCATTTAATAATTGTTGGGGGGAGTTAATGGTTTCTGTGTGTGTGAAAATTGTACCTGATCTGTAGACACAACACTTCAGTAAAACATTAGAGGTTAGCTATAATCAAAATCGTGCAAAATTGAAATCTACTCTAACCAAGCAATTTACTGCCTTCTAGTAGGTGCGAGATTGATGTTCTCAGATTGTAATCAAGATCAGTGACCTAGACGACACCTAAATGAAAGATTTGAATGCAATTGATCTAGATATGAGATTGAATGCAATTAAGCTTTTTTTTTTTGATATTTTCTATGCAATATGAATGATTAATCTGATATGAAATCTATGCTAGATGAAATTGATATGCTATGAATGCTATTGAAAATTGATATGCAATGCTAATCTAACAATGATATGCAATATGAATGCAAAAATAAAATTGATCTCACAAAGATGTCGATTCGCAAGAGCTTTGATTCTTCAATTCCAATTCTTCAAAATAGTTGTGCAATTCATAGATAACTTTGGCAAAGTAAGCTTGCAAAATTATGAGATGAATTGGATGCAAATTTGAGAGATGAATTGAGAGATGAATTATGAAGAGCTGAGCCTTGTTTTTATAGAAATACAAGGCTTTGGAGGTGCATGGGAAAAAGCCATAAATCACTCAAATAACTCAGGTTGATTTTTGAGTTATTTTTAAATAACAGACAATTAACTCACAAAAACATGCAAAAGCTAAGTTTTAACTCAAAATAGAGTTTAGCTTTAACTGATAATTGATAGTTGTTTGCTTTTGTGATTGTGCATGTTTTATTTATGAATTAATTTAATAATAAAGTGATTTATTTCCAACTTAACAGCTTTTTGAAAATAAATAATTAATTTATGGGTTAATTAACTATTTAATCAAACTTTTATTAAAAATTATATTATTAAATAATGACAACTTGCTTTAATTAATTAAATAAGAATTTAATCAATTATTCATATGATATTAGATTTATTGTCAAAATTAAATAATACAATTAATAATAGATAGAATTAAATTTAATTACACAATTAAGTGGCAAATATTAAATCTAATTAATTAAATATGAAAATATTCAATTAATCAAACTTTAGGATAAATGTGATTTATTGCCAAATAATTATAAAATTAAAGATAATTATGATGATTAGGAATATTGCTAGGAATATTCCCTGATGCAGAATTTAAGATAATCAATTAGATTTGATGATGTTCAGATGTGCCTTAGGTTAGGACTTTGATGTCGATTTTGTTCCATTTGTCGATGTAGGAGGTTAATGAACTTATAGCCCATTTTTGGGGTATTACATTTTGCCCCTCTTTGAATTATTGTGCAAAGCGCAGTGGTTCAAAGATAGTCTGTAATTGATAAAGATATGAAACTGATTCAAAAGATAAACCGATCTCAAGATAGAAACCGATTGAAAGATATTGAGATAGGAGTTGATTGATATTGAAATTGATATTGTTAGATAATTCTTCATATCAATTCTTCAAATCTAATAAGAGCTGAATGTCACATGAAGGTTCCTCCAATGAAACAACAAGTAGAATCCTTTTTCGGGATCAAAATTAAAATCTGTGATCATTCATATTATTAACTACTTGCATAATCAACCTTCAATTATCATAGAAATCCAGTATTCAACTTAACTGATTATCTAACATCAAACTATCAAGATTTCAACTTGGTCAACCATGGTCAACTCATGGTCAAACCTAGTCAACCTTGGTCTCCAGGACCTCCAAACGATGCAGAATGCATTCTCGGACGTATATAACCACACTTCTCAAATCAATTAACATGCTTCTAAACTATAACGCTGACTTTTCTTGTCAGATTTCAATTTTAATCTCGAAGGGGGCATGGTATTGCACATCATTCAAAGTCTGTAAATCAAATTCTATTGATCAAGTCTATCAATATCTTTCATCAATGATCAAGACAAACAATCACGTCTAGTCGCTGATTCATCAAAAGTCCTCATCGCTCGGGGCAAATCTATCATCACTTGGGGCATATCAGATTCATCGATCCATATCAATCTGGTATTCTCCTAATCTTGTAAACTGTATCAATTTTTGCAACCATCAGATCATAGTGTTCTTTCCTTGGTTCTTCGATAACTAAAGGATTTGCATGTGATACCTGCTAGTTCTGCTAAGACAATCGAGTCTAGAATAGGTCACTCACTTCTTTGCAATCCTAAGGTTTGGAATCAGGCATTTTGACACTTTTTCACAATCATAGGTTCATTGGCTGCTACAGTGAACATTATCTTTGGTCATTCAAGACCTATTATCTAGATATCAATTCAATATCAATCAACTTCTATCTCAATATCTTTCAATCGGTTTCTATCTTGAGATCGGTTTATCTTTTGAATCAGTTTCATATCTTTATCAAACACAGACTATCTTTGAACCACTATGCTTCGCACAGTAATTCAAAGAGGGGCAAAATGTAATACCCCAAAAATGGGCTATAAGTTCATTAACCTCCTACATCGACAAATCGAACAAAATCAACATCGAAGTCCTAACCTAAGGCACATCTGAACATCATCAAATCTAATTGATTATCTTAGATTTTGCATCAGGGAATATTCCTAGCAATATTCCTAATCATCATAATTATCTTTAATTTTATAATTATTTGGCAATAAATCACATTTATCCTAAAGTTTGATTAATTGAATATTTTCATATTTAATTAATTAGATTTAATATTTGCCACTTAATTGTGTAATTAAATTTAATTCTATCTATTAAAAATTATATTATTAAATAATGACAACTTGCTTTAATTAATTAAATAAGAATTTAATCAATTATTCATATGATATTAAATTTATTGTCAAAATTAAATAATACAATTAATAATAGATAGAATTAAATTTAATTACACAATTAAGTGGCAAATATTAAATCTAATTAATTAAATATGAAAATATTCAATTAATCAAACTTTAGGATAAATGTGATTTATTGCCAAATAATTATAAAATTAAAGATAATTATGATGATTAGGAATATTGCTAGGAATATTCCCTGATGTAGAATTTAAGATAATCAATTAGATTTGATGATGTTCAGATGTGCCTTAGGTTAGGACTTCGATGTTGATTTTGTTCGATTTGTCGATGTAGGAGGTTAATGAACTTATAGCCCATTTTTGGGGTATTACATTTTGCCCCTCTTTGATTTATTGTGCGAAGCACAGTGGTTCAAAGATAGTCCGTGTTTGATAAAGATATGAAACTGATTCAAAAGATAAACCGATCTCAAGATAGAAACTGATCTCAAGATATTGAGATAGGAGTTGATTGATATTGAATTGATATCTAGATAATAGGTCCTGAATGACCAAAGATAATGTTCACTGTAGCAGCCAATGAACTTATGATTGTGAAAAAGTGTCAAAATGCCTGATTCCAAACCTTAGGATTGCAAAGAAGTGAGTGACCCGTTCTAGACTCGATTGTCTTAACAGAACTAGCAGGTATCACATGCAAATCCTTTAGTTGTCGAAGAACCAAGGAAAGAACAATATGATATGATGGTTGCAAAAACTGATACAGTTTACAAGATTAGGAGAATACCAGATTGATATGGATCGATGAATCTGATATGCCCCAAGTGATGATAGATTTTCCCCGAGCGATGAGGACTTTTGATGAATCAGTGACTAGACGTGATTGTTTGTCTTGATCATTGATGAAAGATATTGATAGACTTGATCGATAGAATTTGATTTACAGACTTTGAATGATGTGCAATACCATGCTCCCTTCGGGATTAAAATTGAAATCTGACAAGAAAAGTCAGCGTTATAGTTTAGAAGCATGTTAATTGATTTGAGAAGTGTGGTTATATACGTCTGAGAATGCATTATGCATCGTTTGGAGGTCCTGGAGACCAAGGTTGACTAGGTTTGACCATGAGTTGACCATGGTTGACCAAGTTGAAATTTCGATAGTTTGATGTTAGATAATCAGTTAAGTTGAATACTGGATTTCTATGATAATTGAAGGTTGATTATGCAAGTAGTTAATAATATGAATGATCGCAGATTTCAATTTTGATCCTGAAAAAGGATTCTACTTGCTGTTTCATTGGAGGAACCTTCATGTGAGATTCAACTCTTGTTAGATTTGAAGAATTGATATGAAGAATTGTTTAAGCTTTGAAGTTCGTTTAGTCATTGTGAGATCATGCAAAGATGAAAGATGCAAAGAAGCATGCAATATGAAATGCAACCTAAGACCTAGGACCTACTCACTGATCATATGTCGATTTGTTATCATCATTGAACTTTTAGGTAACCAGATAAATCAATACAATGCCCACTAGCTAAAAAAAAACCATAGACATATGAATATTGATTTGTATGCGCAAGAATCAATACAACACCCACTGGTTATACAACCATGGACATATGAATATTGATTTGTTTTCAGAATGTTGGATCAGATATAAGCACCAAGGCACAAATGCCAGGATGACCTGAATATCATGTCCATTTTGATATAGCAATTTGTACAAGCATCAAAACATAAATGTCGTGATGACCTGAGTACACCTTGCGTTGCAAACACATCAAACAGTCAAGAGATCATTCTAAATCCAATGTGAATTACCCGTAGTGACCCTTTATCGTTCACATCCTTAGGCAAGATTGTGTTCCACAGTAGGAGAAAGAACTTACTCAAAAAGACAATAGTTAGATCAAACTTCCTTGAATTGTCTGGGTATCAATGGTCGAGGTACGCATGGCCATCCAATTCAAGATAGAGGCTCTTATAGTCGGACACCATTTCAATCTGAAATTTCCAAAGTTATTAGATTTTCACATACAAGTAGAAAACAAAGAAAAGATTATGCCCCCAGTCATCACTCTCTAAATCCTATAAAGGACATCATCAAAGAGCTCGAAGGGACACAATATGCAAAAATCTCAATGCGAATCAGTAAGCATACAAGGAGATAAAAGCATGTAAAAAGCATAAATTGTTTTCAGTTGAGTTTTGATGTTTGATTGTGTTGTTGTAGATGCAAAATCCTTTCTGGAGATGAGATTGACTGACTGACTCAACTTGAAGCTTCAAAGGACTCTGACTGGATAGGATACGTCTAAGATACATTGGAGGCCATAGGATATGACATTGATTGCCCCCAAGTTTGAACATTGATAGGATACAGATGCGCAAGCTGATTGGTGTACAAACCAACTTATTGAAAACTGGAAATGTTAAAACAAACTAAGAGATATGTACAACTAAAGCAAGACTGAAAGCTGGGAAAGACCAAGATTGTGCTGATAGATGGAGCGTTTGGAACAAGTGGCACCCGTTTGCCAGGTTTTCACCATCTTGGTAGAGATTCTATTTTTGCTACCAAGGTGCCTGTTTCCAGGTTTTCACCAAGGCACTTTTTCTTTTTTCTTTTTTGTATTTTTCATTTTTCAATTTTTTTTTTGAATTTTTGATTTTTTTGTACTTTTGATTTTTTTTTTTTTTTTTTGTGAATCATCAAGGCGCCTATTGCTAGGTTTTCACCAAGATGTTCATTTTTTCAGGACTTTTTCTGATTTTTAAGATTTTTTCAGGATATTTACCAAGCACTGAATGCCTTAGGCGTAAAATTTCTTCAGATGGAGAATGTTGATTGGTTCTCAGAGCTGTTCTCCTTCAGTCATTGAGAGTTGATAGGCACCAGAGCCAAAATTAGTAGTGATAACAAAGGGACCCAACCAATTGGGTTCAAACTTCCCCTTGCATTCTCGATGTGATTGATTTTTAAGATTTTCTCTCAACACTAGATGACCAACCTGAAATTCTCTGTGTCTAACTTTCTTGTTGTAGCCTCTAGACATTCTTTTCTGATACACTCTGAGATGATCATACGCTGCTTGCCTGCACTCATCTAGTAATTCAAGTTCTTGTAACGTAGACACTCTATAGTCTTCATCAGTGACAAGTCCATGCATTCTGATTCTGAGTGATGGGATTTCAACCTCAATAGGCAGTACTGCTTCAGACCCATAAACTAAAGCGAAAGGTGTAGCCCCTGTAGGCGTTCTGATACTAGTCCTATAGGCCCATTCTGATACTTTTTCTGATACTGGTTCTGATACTGATTCTGATACTAATTCTGATAATTGTTCTGATACTGGTTCTGATACTGATTCTGATAATTATTCTGATACTAGTTCTAATATTGATTCTGATACTGATTCTGATAATTGTTCTGATACTGGTTCTGATGCTTGTTTTGATACTGGTTGTGATACTTGTTCTGATACTAGTTCTGATACTTGTTCTGATAATTATTCTGATACTGGTTCTGATACTTGTTATGATAATTATTCTGATACTTGGTATACTTGATAGCATCTTTTTCCATTGCAAACTCCCAAGCAAGATCATATCATGCAGTCCCAATGTCTAGCAAGGTGGAGAACAAGAGGGATTAGCAAGCTGGTGGAAGAGATGGAAGACAAGAGAATGAAGGAGAATGAAGGGAAGAAATCCTCAAGGGAAAACTCCTCAAGAATACTCAAGCTAGGGAAAAATTGTCATGTAAAGCATATTTGGATAAGTAGGGAAAGGCTAGTATAGGATAAGTCACAAAAGCATAGTGCAAGAGCAGGAAAGAATGCAATCCAAAGGAGTAGACATGTCAAGAGGCTTCATAGCACTGTGTTTTACTCTTTCTTTCTTTTTTTAATTAGATCAAGACCAAAGGGGAAAAGGATAGCGATAGGCGAAAATGAATGGAGGAAGATGGATATGAAGGCTAAACATGGAAGGAATGAAAGCAAGATCACCGTAAGATAGCTCACAAAATAGCCAAATATTCGTGTATAGATCAACATTGTCAAGATCAAAGAGAGAAGATGGAATGGATGAAATATGTAGAAGAACTACGCATGATGCCTGATTGCTAGGTTTTCATCATGGTACTTATCCAAGGTGCCACAAGGAAGTGGTTTTCACCATAGGATGAATTTATTTCTCTTTACTTTTGCTACCAAGGTGCCTGTTTCCAGATTTTCACCAAGGCACATTTTCAATTTTATTTTATTTTATTTTTGGAAGAAGGCAATCTTTTTAGATAATGCTCCTTGAAAGGATAAACCATGATATGCCAAGGATTCAAAATGATATGCTCAAAGATGCTGATAGGGAAAGGAACATGGAAGAGAAAAATGAAGGATAGGGTTTTATGTAAAGTGAGTGAGGTTGGAAGATAGGAGGAATAGGCAAATGAGGAAAAAGGATAGAAGGTATAAGGTTAATGAATGGAAGGATTGTGAGAGGGTAAATGGAAAGGAAGGCAAGATCAATGTAAACACACACCTTGAAGGGTGGCGAGAGGGTGGAGGAAACGTGAATGAAGGAATACGTGAAGGAATATGGTGAATGGATAGCAGAGGTTGAGGTTTGGGTGTATGAAATGGAAGAATATTTTTAGAAGGAGATGTAGTGGAAGCCTTTGGAAGCTTGAATGTCAATTTCACTTTTTGTTCAACACCAGACTCTTTCAAGAGAGACTTTGGAATCCATATAGTTGTAGGCTTTTTATTTTCTTTTGATGATTTAGAGATAATATCTTCAATGATGGATTTTGGAACCCATACTTGTCTTGTAGTTTTTTTTTTAGATATCTCTTTTGACTTTATGCCTCCATGTCATTTAGAGGAGACATGGTGATCTTCTCTTTTTGATGGATTCTTGTATTGCTTCTTTTTCTTGTATTGAATATTCAAGTTACTTCCAAAAGACTTGGGATTTGTGGAAGAGGGAGGATATGATTGATTTAGATGGGTGGAAGGATGAAAAGGATTCAAGGGTATGCATCTATGTTGATCTTGAGGAAAGATGGGAGATGGAGGTATGTAAGGACCCAAGATGGATGGAAAATTAGGAGAGTTAGGAGGGGAAAGTGAAGGGACATAAGGACCCAAGATGGAAGGAAGGTGTGAAGATCTTTGTAGTGGTGGAAGAGGTCCAAGGATGGAAGTGGAAGACACAAAATGATAATCAATAAGTTCATCAGCATCTATATGACAACCAAGGATATCAGCATCTTTAGAGTGAGCATTAGGATCTTCAATAGAATCATGGACATCTTGAATATGAGCACCTTCTTTGATAGGATTGTTCAAAGCTTGCAAAGACTTAGGAAGAGTAGAAAGTGGAAGTGAACATGGAGTGGTAGAATAAGAAGATGGAAGACTTTGATCTTGACAAGGATCTTTGGATAGCACAAGTGCATAATTTTTCTTTTGATTTTCAATAGGCTTAACATTGGAAGTAACAACACTATTTTTAACAACCTTAATGGAAGTATCATCTTTGGAAAATGCAAGTGTAGTAAGGTTATTTTGATTGCCAATAAGCTCAACAGTGTAAGTAGTAGCTTGATCTTGCTTAGGAGAAGACTTAAGACATGATGGAATGCATGAAAAAGGGTGTACAGGATCAAAAGAACCATGAAGCGGATAAGAGACATCGGGAAAAGGAGTGGATGACATGGAGGGTTCTTGATCTTGATCTTTCTTTATGTTCTTTTCTTTATCATTTTTAGAGTCCTCTTGACATGGAGCCACTGCTAAGGACAAGGAAGCATGTTGGGATTGTATGGATGGCTTTGGAAGAGATGGTGGAGAACTAGCTGAAGTAGGCATCATAGCATATAAAGGCTTAGGCTCTTTAGGTTTATCATCATTGAAAGTATTTGCAGCCAGGTGAAGGTTAGCTTGAGTTTCTTTAAGAGGTAGCCCTGGAGGATAACTATAGGGAACCGCATGAAAAGTATCAGGGCTTGTGTCGAATGAAGGTTCTGTGAAAGATTTGAAAGACTCAGAAGCTTTAAGAAATGTACAAGTATTGGAGGAAGTAGGGGATGGAAGGGAACCATCACAAGACAAAGGTCCAACATTAACATGATCTTGCTTGAGAGTGTAATCTTTATTTTTAGCCCAAGAGTTCTTAGAGGAGAGATCCTTATAGTATTGACGTTTCAAGCTAGCACGATGTATTTTATAGTCCTCAGCAGTAGTAGATGGATCATCATCAAGGTATTGTCCACAAAAGCCATCAAAGTCTCTTTCAAAATTAGAATCATATGGATCACCATCACGATCTATCCAATGTGACGGCCCATTTGTAGTAAGCAGGAATGAACGATGAGGACTCTTAGGAACAGAGGTGTCATAGGTATCATTACATTGTCTGTCATCATAGTCATCATAGTCTCCAAAGCTAGATGTGTCACTCTCCATGGAAGAGGTATCATATTGCTCAAATTTTTTCCGGGGGCATGGTGACATGTACAAGTCTTTATCAAATGGAAAAGAGTATAGAGGTTCCTTTTCTTTCTCAAGTTTGTCAAGCTGGACTTGCATAGCTTGCAGCTGCTTCATCATAGCGGCGATCAAAATTTCTTCCTCATGTGTACTGATTCTTTGAGACATGTGTACTGATTTTCAATAGCTATTGATTTTTCCTTGACACAATGATATTTTTGACAGATTCTG
Source organism: Chamaecyparis obtusa (assembly GCA_027943335.1). Classification (NCBI taxonomy): domain Eukaryota; kingdom Viridiplantae; phylum Streptophyta; class Pinopsida; order Cupressales; family Cupressaceae; genus Chamaecyparis; species Chamaecyparis obtusa. Next base: position 552,374 of record BSBK01001326.1, on the reverse strand, counting down.
GAACTAGGCTGGAAACATTGGATATCTTACAATTTGACAATTTCTGACAACTCTCTCAAATTTTTCCAAACGACACTCTGCAGACTCGTACGACACTGGGTAGTCTATGAAACGACAGTTGCTAAACTTGTACGATTGTTGGGTAGCAATGAAATGATAGTTGACAAAACTCATACGACAGTTGCTAACAGGGTTTTGACTTTCTTGAATTTGCTGGTTTGAAAACTCGTACGACACTGGGTTCTCAATCGTATGACAGATGGGCAATACTGAAACGACACTTGACAAAACTCGTATGACTTTTGACTTCTTGAAATGACTTTTGACTCCAGAAAGATTTTACGTCAATTTTTGCAAAACTTAAGGTTTTCAATTTTGGATTGTTTGCAAATTGTACTGTCCAGATTTTGAAGGTTATACCAAATTTGATCATTTTTAATAGCCAAGTAGATAAACAAGCATGCAGAACAATAAGCAAGTGATTCCAAGCACGTCTGAAAATAATGAACAAGGGAAAAAGCAACCTTGCGCATGAACAATCAAGTGACCAAATTGTGCTAATCCCTGAGAGTACTAATTGTGTATGTTCTGAAAAGTTTTGCAATAACACACATATACCTGAGAATGAAAAATTGGCCTCTCTAGGGTTTTTAGTAATGGTTTGACTCTGCAACTTTTATGATTCAAAGGGGTGAACTCCAATCCCAGTGCACCAGGGTTTTGACACAGTCCGAGAACTTAATCTTCAAGAGCTGCTAGGGAGATCTGACAACCCAACAATGAACCATACCCGTGGAGATTTCTTCCACAAGGACATTTATATAGCGGCTGTCACTACCATGGCAAAAATGGCTATTACCGCTTGAGGTTCCGTCAACGTAGTTTGCCCTATGAAGGGATTGTCCACTACGGTTAACCCTCTCTAAAGGTGACTCATAGATTTATACCACAAGGGGACTTGGCTCCAGATCCAAGGTTTTTGACACCTTTTCACTTTTAACCCAAACAAAGCAAGCAGATTAATCCGACACGCTAAGACAAAGTTTTGTTCCACCAAGGTCTGTGATATCAACTCCACGTGATCTATCAACCTCTCCGGGGAGAGAATGTATCAATCAATAAGAGAAGAGGCACTAACCAATTTTGATTCACCAAAGCTCATGATATCAACCCCACGTGATCTATCAACCTCTCCAGAGAGAGAATGTGTCGATCAATAAGAGAAGACGCACTAACCAAGCTGAATGTGAAACACACTAAGTATCCTCCCTACCTACAAGGATTTTGTCATCAAGAAATATTTCTCTAGGAATCCAATCTCTCAAGAATCACGAATAGTGTTCATAGGGCCTAATTACTATGTGAGCAAAGATATATTCCCGAAAGCAAATCTACCAAAAGTACCCAAAAAGTAGAAAGAGGAACACTTAACGCTTAAAGAAAATATGAGATGAGTCCACAAGGTGGAACATTTAACACCTCACACAAGCTGAAAATGAGTCCCCAACTTAGAAAACAAGTGAGTTCCTAAAAGCACAAAAGGGTTGCCAAGTGGAACACTTAACGCTTCTGTCATGTGGACCCCTCCCCTTTATGGTGCTGAGATTGCAACCACGGGGTGAAAATGAGGGGCCGGTAGATTAGCGAGTCCAATAACCCAAGATAGCAATCAAGATCAATCACAAGTATCTAAGACTACTTAATGAATCCTTAAGGGGTCACAACCTAGTATCAATTATGCAAGTGTGTAGAACAAAAGCATGAAAAGAATCACCCAAGCTAGACACACGAGAGATTTATTTTAAGGCCAAATTGAAATGTTATTAGATGAAGGAGAATACCTGAGATCCTTGCAATGCACTTAGTAGATTTTACCTGATTTTTAGCAATTCTTGTTGAGCTTTTCCATGCAAGCAAGTGACAAGCTCCCCAACAAGCAAACAAACAAACAAGATATGCAAAATATATTCAACTTATCAAAACCATAGGGTTAGCTCTAAAAATCAATTATTATCAGAAATAATAACCAGCAATTAACCCAAATGACAACTCATATCATTCATTGAACCATGTAAAAAAAATAAGTGCATACCCATCACAAAACTTTATTTTTTTTGCTGCATTTGACCTAGTCAACAAGATCTGATTTTGTTGATATGATTTTGGCCACAAAAATAGAAATTAAAAATAGAGACCCCTACTAAAAAATAGAGAGCTTTCCAAAAATGCAAAAATTTTAGAAAAATCTCTTCATTTGTGCCCTAGAGACCCGTTTTATCAAAATAGACCAGTTTTTGCAAATTGACTATTTGAGCTATTAAATTGCATCCAAATTTAAAACACAAATAATAGACCCCTTGTATAATTTGAAGATTTTTCTGAAAATGTAAAAATTTCCAAAAAATATTTTGATTTGCGCCGAAAATTAATTTTTTTATGAAAAATTGAAAAAAATTTATTAAAAATTCAATTTTTTTAAAAAAATTATGAATTTTTTATCGAAGCTTCCTTGATATGTCACCAACTTGAAAAAAAAATTTCAGACCAAAACTATAAGTTGGTTGGGAGATAAAATTAAATCTTTGAAACTTTAGGGTTTTAGCTCCCAAAAAAAATCAAAACCAGCATGCAAAGGTGGGTTGCCCCATGGTGGGCGTCAGAAATGTGTGTGTGAAAATTGTACCTAATCTATAGACACAACACTTCAGTAAAACATTAGAGGTTAGCTATAATCAAAATCGTGCAAAATTGAAATCTACTCTAACCAAGCGATTTACTGCCTTCTAGTAGGTGCGAGATTGATGTTCTCAGATTGTAATCGAGATCAGTGACCTAGATGACACCTAAATGAAGGATTTGAATGCAATTGATCTAGATATGAGATTGAATGCAATTAAACTATTTTTTTTTGATATTTTCTATGCAATATGAATGATTAATCTGATATGAAATCTATGCTAGATGAAATTGATATGCTATGAATGCTATTGAAAATTGATACGCAATGCTAATCTAACAATGATATGCAATATGAATGCAAAAATAAAATTGATCTCACAAAGATGTCGATTCGCAAGAGCTTTGATTCTTCAATTCCAATTCTTCAAAATAGTTGTGCAATTCGTAGATGACTTTGGCAAAGTAAGCTTGCAAAATTATGAGATGAATTGGATGCAAATTTGAGAGATGAATTGAGAGATGAATTATGAAGAGCTGAGCCTTGTTTTTATAGAAATACAATGCTTTGGAGGTGCATGGGAAAAAGCCATAAATCACTCAAATAACTCAGGTTGATTTTTGAGTTATTTTTAAATAACAGATAATTAACTCACAAAAACATGCAAAAGCTAAGTTTTAACTCAAAATAGAGTTTAGCTTTAATTGATAATTGATAGTTGTTTGCTTTTGTGATTGTGCATGTTTTATTTATGAATTAATTTAATAATAAAGTGATTTATTTCCAACTTAACTACTTTTTGAAAATAAATAATTAATTTATGCGTTAATTAACTATTAATCAAACTTTTATTAAAAATTATATTATTAAATAATGACAACTTGCTTTAATTAATTAAATAAGAATTTAATCAATTATTCATATGATATTAGATTTATTGTCAAAATTAAATAATACAATTAATAATAGATAGAATTAAATTTAATTACAGAATTAAGTGGCAAATATTAAATCTAATTAATTAAATATGAAAATATTCAATTAATCAAACTTTAGGATAAATGTGATTTATTGCCAAATAATTATAAAATTAAAGATAATTATGATGATTAGGAATATTGCTAGGAATATTCCCTGATGCAGAATTTAAGATAATCAATTAGATTTGATGATGTTCAGATGTGCCTTAGGTTAGGACTTCGATGTCGATTTTGTTCGATTTATGGATGTAGGAGGTTAATGAACTTATAGCCCATTTTTGGGGTATTACAGTTTCATCCAGCTGACTTGTGGCTGATGATTAGTAATTATAGGATGTTTGGGTAGATGTTTAGGGATCATCAAGGGATCATCAAGAGATCAATGGGAGTTCATGACTTGGAAAAATTAGTGAATCAGATCTGAAGTTCTAAAAGTTGGAGTTGGTGAAGTTGTGGAAAAGATCTTGCATGATCTTGCAGATCAGATTGTTATTTTATAGTTTGTAGTTTCAGAGCTAGTGGTTTGCACACTTGGAGATAAGGAGATTTCTTGGAGGCTTGCGAAATCAAGTTTAGATCTACCTTAGGGTTTCCATCAGTTACTGATTATTTTCAAAGTTGAACTAGCTAAGATTGTATTGGATCTATTTGGATCTTGCAGAATTGTTTTTGATTGTACTTGGCCCTAACTCGGAAGGCCTTACAGCTGGGCATGTTAATGAAAATCAGAGTTAAACAATTATTTTATTGTTGTGTTGTTGAGTATTCCACTGTGTTGAGTATTGGCTGCAAGGTTTGGACTGTCCTTAACTGGATCCACCATCCTTGACTGCATTAAGAACTTAGATGGAGAATCTACATGATGTCTTGGGTCACTGGCAATGATCGCAAATGCTTATGAATTGATCTGACAGAGTTATGGTTGATTTACTAATGAATTTTTTTAGGAGATATAAACTATGATTTTGATAGAGTTGAGTATAGAACTTTGTGGATAGCATTCATGGTTTTTTAAGTCATGATGAGAAAAAATAGGTTCATGTTGGAAACTAGTTGGAGAGCTTATTGCGATCATATGGATTTCTAATCATATAGGTGATGTCATCTATGGTGTGTGTATTGGCAAAGACCTATTTGGAGGACAACTTGGAACACATTTCAAGTAATTTGATGAGCGAGCTTGATTTATAGATTTGGATGATTAATTGATGTAATTGTTATGTTGTAACATCGTAAGAGGTATCGTGTCCATCTTAGCATGGGTCTATTTATATTTTGTAAATAGGATTTATCCTATGTAGGATGACCTAGATTTAATTGTTGCAACTTGTATATAAGGATTGAGATCCTTGGAAAATATGTAAGAAAAATATTATAAAAACTATATATGTGAATTATAGAGGTGAATGTGAAATTAAGGCTACATTGGTTTCTATTTGGAGAACAATAGTTGTGCATTTGGGTACAAGATGAAGCTTTCTTGGTAGTGGTTGAGTAATGGAAGTAGTTTCAGATCAGAAGTGTCTTACCCTTGAAGTTGCGAGGTTTGAAGAATTTGAGGGTGGCTTTAACTCTCAAATCTCTTGATCAGGTTGATCTATTGTGTACCCCTAATAGGCTTATTACCTCTAGCATTGATCGAATCTTAGCAGGGTCGATTCCTTAATAGGGATCACATTGTAAAAGACTCCTAACATGGTCTGTCCTTCAACCAGGACCTTCCTATTGTAATACTCAGCTCCTAATAGGGTAAAATTTTTGAACAGAGTTATTATACTTAGTGCAGATATTTGTGGGTACCACCCCCACCGGGGTTTTTCCCTTAATAGGGTTTTCCTTGAGAACAAATCTTGGTGTTCATATATATATATGTGTGTGTGTGTGTATTATTGCTGCATTTACTTTTTAGTTCAGTATTTTGTTTTCAACAATAAGTTTGAAGTTAAAGATTAAAGTATTCTTTATTGGCATCAACTGATCCCCCCCTCCTAGAACTTGATTAGGAAATTTTTATTCTAACAATATATTCCTTTATTATATAAAGAGGGTCATTTTTAATGGGAGGGTAGAAATTTTAGGATTATTTTAGAACTTTTAGGGTCATTTATGAACTCAGGTCCATGGAATATCACTTTAGGTGGCTTGTCCTTGTGTAACATGAACCATGAATCCTTGTGAGTCTCCTCAAGTGCATCCTCAAAAATCAAGGATTCTTTAATGAGCTAACCTTCAAATAGTTCCTCAAGTCTTCCTTGAAATGCAAAGTCCCATTGTAGTGCCCCCCTGTAATGTTCTTCTTCCTATTCTTCCATGGGAGAAACTTTTTCCTTGATTAACATATCTTGCACATTCTCACTAAATAAACTTGAAGCCCCTTCCTCTAACGTGAGATTTCCAATTTCTTTCTCTTTAGGAAAACCTTGCAATTCATGTGGAATTCCCCCAAGCATAGTTTCCTCAAAACTGATAGGACTATCAAACATCTTTAAAAGTTGATTATCAAATGGCATTTCAAGTGACAATGCCTCTAGAGGTTGAATTTGATGGTGGATCATGCCACTTGCAACAAATTTTTTGTCTTGAGATGCCTTTGGCAATGATTCCATTTGTACTTCCTCTATGAGATCTCTTAGCACCCCCCAAATAATATTGTGGTAATGATATCTTGTAATGCCTTCTCAAATTTCTCTGCATATTTGGACTCATTTATGACATCTTTTAATTCTTTACTCAATCTATCAACTTGATTACCTCCTTCTCCAAGGGTGTCTGAAACTTCTTGTAGTTCACTCTCAACAATCTCCTTCTATATCATGTGTGAAAGCACACTAAGGATATTCTCCTCTTCAAAATTGTGATGATCTTCTTGTAGTTTTTCACCCTCATGGGTTTCCAAATGTTTATCTTCAATTGCTACCATTTCTCTTCCTTGAATGTATTCTATCGCTTTCTCAATTTCCTTCTCAACACCCTCCTCTTGTGCAGTTTTGTGTAAAGGTTCAATTTTCACATGAATGCCTTGATCATTAAGTTCAATCATGCTACTTTGTAGATTGTTCTTCTTGAATGGTGATGCAAGATTTTCATCATTTGATATCCAACTTGAATGATGAATGTCATCCTTGTTTCCTTCCTTTGATTCCAAGCTCATTCATTTGAGGCATGCACTCCAAATTTTGTTTGTATTGGGTTGCTCATAGTCGAACCATCCCATCTCTTTCTTGGCCTGCTTTATGATATCCTGGCATGGTTGACAAATATATTTTGAATATCTCACATTGTGGAGTCTACACCAACTAGAGAGCAACATACCTTCCACATATAGTTCCTCCTCGCTTAGTCACTTCTTGATCATTTCCTTGAAATTACTCACAAACATGTTAACTCTATCATTTGATTTGGCAAATGGAATTGGTTTGAGGATATCCCAAAATAACATCTTCCTTTGCAATACCAACTCCACCCTTGACATAAATGTCAAACAATTAAGCTCATCATGTGTGGTTGTCCCATGGATCCTGCACTCACAAAGTGATGCCAATTTGAACAAATTATGTGGATAAAATTGTGCATTCAAAGCCTCACAAAATCAAGCAATGTTAGCTAGATGAATGACTTGACAATGAAACCACTACCCATCCATTGAGAAGTCTTTTCCTTCTTTTGATTTTCTAATTTGTTTTATTTTTTTTATTTTTTGAACTTTTGAAGAGATTTCTCACATCTCAAATATAACATGAAAGCTCATTGTTGTTGATAGTCCATGAATGAACTTTATTCAAGCCCTCCTTCTAGCACCAATTTCTTGTTGATGTGATGATGGAGGGTGTGTATTGAGATGGCTTCTAGCATTGATGATTCTTGATGACTTTCTAGCCCTCCTTCTAGAACCAATTTCTATTGATGTGAGTTTTGTTCCACTACAACATGTAAAATCAAATACTCAATGTTTCATAGTGAAACATTAAATATTCAACTCTCTCTTGATATGAGGTCACTTCTTATGCTAAGCCTGCAAAGTAAGATGACAAGGTGACTTCAAGGTTCTTTTACTTTGGATAGTCGCTTAGTTGAAATGATGTGATTTTCTGGATCACTAAGGGGACTTACACCAGTTCATTCAAGACTTGTCAAATACTTTCACTTCTAATGATTTAGCCTTACAATGTGCAATGAATTTAAATTTTGATTTTCCAACTTTCAACTTATCGACTTAAACTTAAACTCCCAATCCTAACTACTCCTATATAATTATGAATGCAAGGAAAGTGTGAATGTGATTGGACTCTACTAGGTGTAGCTTTATCAGTGACTCCACCCACCTAGTGCAAGCTTCTATGGTAGAATTAAATGGTTTTCAAATTAATATTTCCTCTCTAATCCCATCAAATGAATTCAAACTAAAGATTCAATACTAATCAAAGTTAAGTGTTTCCATTCTTCGACTAACCACACAAGGAACTCCTACCATCAGCAAGAGGCTAGTGGCCTAGATTTTTTGAGTCAATCACGTAAACATCCACAATTACTTTCATCCAAATAAATAATTCTAAACACCATGAAATGAAATCCTAATTTAAGTGAGGAAATATGGATCCCCATGAAGTAATGCAAACTTGATCACACCAATTCATCATGCAAGACACAATAATGACAAGTAGAGCAAACTCAACATTATCTTAGAAACAATTCTCCAACAAGCCCTGCTTTACAAATGAGAGAGGTGGGGTTTATATAGGAGCTCCAATTACAATGAATGACCAAGATTAATTTAGAATCAAAGGCCCAGATTAATCCATTACAAACCCTCATTAGGGAGACAAAAGTAGCCAATAGAAATGAAGCACCACAAAATTAACCAATGAGAAAATTCAAAGGCTTGAGGACCAATAGGAAGAAAGGAAGCCATCGATTCATCATAAAAATCATCATTATGAACATGCATGCCTCTTTTCTCTTGCAATATTTAACTTAATTTCACCTCCCTATCCTTAGGAATTCTTCATCGTTCTTGGACATCTTTCTCTTGGATGGATATACTTTGTAATGCTTGAACCCTTGGTATTTCCACCTTCATTGTTTGGAATTCTTCTTCATCCTTCGGACTTGATCCTTATGGAAATCCCTTGAACACATGAACATCTTCCTTGGCATATTAAATATTCCTCAATTCATTTCCTTGGATGACTTAATCATCATTAGGATCATTCCCTTGATGGGAACCTTGTCCTTGAACTCTTTCTTGATCTTGACCTTAGACTTGTCCTTATATCCTTGTCCATATTTTAATGCTAATGTTGGTGTTAGAATCATCCTCAAACATTCCTTTGTGTATTTGTTTGATCCTTGTAGAAATTGATGTGAATAGGATCAAATTGATCTCCTTGTAAGATAGTCCTTATTCTTCAAGTATCTAATCAAGTGAAAGTTGACTTGCATAAGGACATATGAGTGTCCTTGTATTGAATCCTTGAACTTGTTTGTGGACTCCTTTAAATATAGACTTGTCCCATATCCTTTCTTGATGAAGGCTTGATCTTGAGATAATTCCTTCAACTTCATCCTTGATTTTTCTTTCCTTTGTCCCAGCTTTGAAGTGCATGATCTTGAAGTGATGTCCTTTGAACTTGATCTCTTTATACTAGTCCTCTTTCATTGTTATCCTTGGTCCTAAGCTTGAACTTGTCTTCCACCTTCTTTTTTTCACTTCCATGTAACAATCCTTGTCTTTGATTCGAATAAGATTCCTAGTACAAACCTCGAAGTCAGTATGGTTTTAAAGGACTTAAAAAAAATAAAAAATTTCAGACTTCACAATCCTTGAATTAGTCCATGAATTCCACATCCTAACATAGTAATTAAATCCAATGAAGGTAATAACTAGCATGAGCATTTGGATAAGAATCCTAAGATGAAAATAACTAATCAACACTTATCCAAAATGAGAGAACTGAGTTTTCATTTAAATCTAATTTTTTGAGGACAACATGAACATGTCTGAAAATAATCCATTGACTGGCCTCAATAACTTGTAAAATTCATTACTCACCAAATGCATGGATTCCTATGTAGATTATGAATTATGTTCATGAATTCATTAAGCATTAAAATTACTTTCCTCACCAATGTCAAGTCTAAAGTCACACCTACAATTTGCACTTTCGAATGAATTTGGGTGGAAAAATTGGTGTTTTAGATGCTCAAGGACCTAACGAAGACTCAACACTATCAAAATTTTTAATTGGAAAAGTTTAGAACATATGGGAAATTTCTCAAAAATCATCCTTGATGTAGGTTGTCTATAGACCTAGGTCTACAACTTATGATTCTAGACTTTAAAATGGTGCAAATAGTGTTTAAAACAATTCCCAAAACCCTGCAATATAGTTAGGATCAGATTGTAATTAAAAGCAAACCCAGACTTAGGCAAAAAAAACTAATTTTTAGAGGTTGTCCTCAGATTTTCACTCATAGAAGCCTTACCCTTACCTCCCAGTGACTAGAAATGGTTGCAAATGGTTGGTTTTTGGCCAAGGGAGACTCATCAAACAAATTTGGGCAGCCTTGGCCCTTAGATTATTTTATATGATTTTCAAAAAAATCACCCCTGTTCTTGAAGTTTTCAGATCTGAGCATGAATACCTTAAATTTAGCCCTCTAATGGCCTCAAAATTGATGGCCAAGGATGGGGGATTGGTTTAGAATGAGTTCTTGGCAATTTGGACACTTGGAAAAATTTCTATGAATTTCTAAAAAAAATTGCCAATATCATAACTCTGCAAATTTTGGATTAATAATTCCTTACCCTTGGCCTTCTAATGTCCTCTAGTGCCTTAGAAAAAGTTGCCTTAATATTTTCAATCAGCCATGGATGGAAGGAGAATTTGGAAGGAGTGGAAAAATTCAAGGATGGAGTTGCTTCTCATGGAGTCTTGCTTCATATTTCAGCTTGCCTTGCCTTTGCCTTCCAAAATTATTCATGTTTATTACAACATCACCCCTCCTTTTATACTTGTTTTTGCCTCTTATTTTCCTTCCAAAAGAAAATTGGAATGAAAGATTTACCACCTTTTAGAAGGTTACACTTTGAATTTATTAATTTACCATATTAACTTTACTTAAATAATAAAATTCTACCATAATGGGGAAAATCAATCCATGTTAGAACTCTCAAATTTTCCTAAGTCCAAGACTTGTATGGACTTGTAACCATGTCCAAACTCCAACTCCATCCATGCAAGGTGGGGAAAATTGATCAAAGTTTGGATAAAAATCTTCTTTTTACTTAGAAATTTTTTTGATCTTGCTTTGCTATGCAAAGGAGGAAAAATCAACCCTAGTATGGATAAATTTGACACTTAGAAAATTTTTGCAATTTGGCCCTCAAAGGGAAATTCGACCCTAGTCTGGATAGTTCTCATACTTAGAAAAATTTCCACATTCCAAACTCCTCTTGAGGGGAAAAACATGATATGTTTGTACATCTTCAACACTTAGAAATAATTTGCATTCCATACTTGGTTCCCAGGAAAAATCGACCCTAGTCTAGAAAATTTCTAGACTTAGAGAAAATTTTTCAATATATGCATTCAGTCTTGGGGGAAAAATGACCCTTGTCTGGACACTTTCCAGACTTAGAAAAATTTCCAAGTTGCCAACTTTCCCCAAGGGAAAAAAAACCCTTGTCTGGACAATTTCCAGACTTAGAAAAATTTCCAAGTTCCCAACTTTCCCCAAGGGAAAAATGACCTGTGTCTGGAAGATTTCTAGACTTAGAAAAATTTTAAGCTCACCCTTGGGGGAAAATCGACCCTAGTTTAGATTTTTCAAACACTTAGAAAATTTTCAAGAAGAATTCATCTAAAGTGGTGGAAATTCATACTATGCTTGGATTTTAACCCCAACACTTAGCATTTTTTTAGGAAAAAGCCAATCAATGAAGGGAAATTCATGTAGAGTTTGGATTTTGATAAAAATATGAAGGGAAATTCATGTATAGTCTGTTGGACTACAACTGATTTGGAATCTGATTGAAGGATCTGTGATTGCAAGATCACTAAGGAGTTGCTAATTAGATATGGAATATGATTAAATCGGTATTATGTTGTCATTGATGTCAACTAGTTTGACAACACTTATCTTGTAAGTTACTATACCAAGACATTTGAAGAAAGGTGAAAGAGATGAAGAACATATAAATCTACATGAGGAAAGATGTACATGACAAATGAGGATAAGGAACACATTGAGTAACTTGCTGATGAGTCTATGACTTGATGATATTGACTTTATTATGTTGCATTCATCTATGATGAAGTATAGAGCTAAAAGACACAAAGCAGTGTTGTCGATAAATGAAGCATTTCTAGTATACACCGACGGAGTATAGTGTATACCGATCATAGTATTAACCGAGCAGTGTTCATTGACACATTTCTTTGTTAACTGAGTAGAATAGAATGTATTAAATGATAAGTTTAGCTGATAAGATTGATGAGCTAGCAAGAGTATAACATCGAGGTAACAGATAATGTTTGTTACACAGATCGACGACTGAAAAAATTTAGGGAAGATCTAACAGAGCAGATTGAATCATGTTATTGACACAAGTACTGAGAAAGTTTGAAGCGGCAAAATCTATGAATGTGCTTAAGAAGCAAAATCTGATGGTGGAGAAGAAAATGATTTACTCATCTATATAAGAGAACATAATTTATTTATGAAAAGAGCTGGGAGAAGAAGAAGCTGCAAGAATATCACATGAACAAGGTGTTAGGCCACTTTTCTGGTTCATGCGAAAATCTTATGAAAATGGCCTATTTCCCTATAAAGTTTTGTTGTGTGCCCTTAGCCCCGGGTTCTTCAAAGGTTATGTGTCACTGACTCTCCAGATCCTATGGTGGTTTTAGTCTTCATTCAGTGACCCAGCAACTGTGTGTCGCGTGATCTCCCAAAGATTGGCAGTTATATGTTAACATCTTGCGATCCTCTAGGTTGTTAGTCGCACATTCACTTGATTCTAGTGATTAAGTGGCTAGCATTCAGTAACTTGGCTGGTGGTTTTATTTTCTTTAGTCACGTGGTCACGTAATGGTGGGCCTGGTATTCTTAGGCGGAGTGACAATGTAGAAAATTTATGGTTGTCGCATGATCATGAGGAATATTCCTCCCCTTTGCGATCATGTGACCGCCGTCCGATCTTCTGAAAGGGTAAGGCTTTTCTCAGCATGGGTCTAGTGTTGGTGACCAGGCAGTTGCAATGAGTAGTGTGGTGACAGGTGGCATCGTAGTTGCGGAGTTAGAAGTGGGGTCCGTTGTAGTTTGGCGATCCCGATAGCTGTTTGGCGGTCCTGATAAATTTGTGGTGGCCTAATAAAATTTCCTTCTTGTCGCTGGTTCGCAAGATGATTTGGCGGTTCGCTAATTGGTCTAGCAACTTGGTGAATGAGTGGTCGCGGGGTCGCTAGAGTTTTTAGTTGAGGCAGGAAATATTTCATGAATTGGCGAAGGTTCCTTTGTTGCTAGTTCACCAGATGACTTAAAAGGGGTTTTTTAACATGTGCAGTCGTGTGTTCGCTGGATCTAGCTAGGGTTTGGATTTTCATTCCGTGAATGAGATTTTCCTTTGTCACGTGTTCGCTGAATGTAACCTGAGGTGTTGAGATGAGTTAGGGTTGTTGAGCCTATGATAGATAAAAGGATCAATGGCCGCGACTTATTGTTGATCTGATTTTGAATAAGAGCCGCCGATTGAGGGGTAAAACAGTAAGGTAACCGTTGGAATTCAAATTCAAATCTCTGAGATGTCTCCAGTGACTAAAGGACTAAAATTGATGACAAAAAGGGGGCAAAGTTGGTGAAACTGATCTTCTCCACCATTCCAGTGTGCTCTAGGATGTGAGATGATTGCAGAGGAGATGTTTCAACGTGGAGAAATTAATGAAACAATACCCTGAAGTGTATTGCAGAGGTCAAATGTGGTCAGTTTTCTTGAGGGTTTGATGATGATTTGGTACTTGGACCAGTACAGGGCTAGTTAGCTATTGAAATTAAACTGTTTGAGCTTGTTGCGGCTTGGTCCCTGTCTTGTCTGTGTTTACCCCTCAGTGGGGTTAGGTGGTTTTGAATTTTGAGTGGGAAATGATCATGTGCTTGCATTGTAACCCTGGTATAAAGGGATTTTCATGATCATTTTATGATTATTGGGAGTTAGATTTTAAACTTTTCTGTTGTGAGTCTTCTGCCCAGTCAGGATTGTAACATTTTGATTTTTGGTATTTTGTTAATGATAGAGAATAAGTTGTAGGTCTAAGCTGTAATTTGCAAGCTTGACTCCTCTAGTTTGATTGTTTATACTTAAGGATTCTTCATACTTAATGCAAATACATGACTCTTATCTCCCCTTTGTGTCAACTTAGATAGGTTCTGGACTTTCTAGTTCTCTGCATATTGTTTTATGTGTATGTATCCATTCTTAAGTTCTAATCCAGGATTAGATGAAATGATGCTTTAGATGGGACATAGATCTATCTAATTGTCTATGTAAGGATATCTTATAAGTAGTAAAGGGGATTGTAGGTGTGTTTATGGCTTTGAATCTTAGCTATTGTCTAGTGTGTGTAACATTCTTGTTCTAGGAGATCTTGCCCAATGGATGAGGCACTGGCCTAAATGATTATCTCATTATCAACAAATACTGATTGTTGTTATGATCTCAAAAGCATAAATCAAGAACCATTCTTTAAATTTTCAACATTTGGTTGTTTATGGTTCTACGCTATAGCAATGGAGAGTCAATGAGTGTGTGGTTGACATTCACTACTTTCTTCCTATCCATTTATTTGTTTTTCAAACCTAGTTCTTGGTGTATGAAGTCTATTTTATACTAGGTTAGGTGCACCCGCCTTGGTTTTGCAGAGCCAGAAGTAGAAGAGGGCAGTCTTGTCCCTATAGTTGGTCCAGTTACCCTAAGACCTCATTGAAATTTTGGAGTTAACCATTCCTAAAATCCATCTAAGGGTATACTGGTAGCCTGTTAGAGCATAAGTGTCATTTTGGACACCAACACAAGGATTTCATGTATTCTGATCATACTAGTTAGTAAGAACCAAGCTGCAGAACCATTACCGAGCTACAAAGAGCTATTACTGATGGACAGTAAGTTGATATAGTATTGAATCTGAAGTGAATTATTGATCAGAAGGATTTGTATGGACTAAATATTGATCTGTAATCTGCAATTGAAGTTGTATTAAGGTAGGTCATTTTACTATTACATATTTAACCATTGTATACAGTCTAAATCTCTTAACCGAGTGGATTCTGAAAGTCTTATGATGTATCATTCATAGAATGAACATTGTTATCCTGTCAACCCCATAGTGAATGCTGGTTGGATGATAAATTCTAGTCTAAAATCCTCTAACAAGGTCACACTTGACAGTGTGTTTGTAACCTTTAACAGGGTTGGGTCTTAACCAACCTCACTTCAGAAGAGTGAACAATTTTGGGTTGTCGGTCCCAGGTGGTTTTTCCCTTTACAGGGTTTCCACGTTAAATCTATTGTGTTATGTGTTGATTGTGATATTTGTTTGTTATCATACTTTGCATGTTACATGTTAGATTTGATCGGTAATCTATTTTAGCATTAGACTAGTAATCGGTGAAAGCACAGACATTGAGAATTATTATTGTTTACCGACGAGCAGAAATTGAAGAAATTGTTTTGAATTATACATTTTGAATTGGGACACTGGATAACTGATTCACCCCCCCTCTCAGTTATTCTAACATAGTCCAGATTTTGATCAAAATATGAAGGGGAATTCATGTATAGTCCAGATTTTGATCAAAATATGAAGGGAAATTCATGTATAGTCTGAATTTTGCATATTTTTATAAAGAAAAATAGATTTTCCTTAGGATTTTGGCCATTTTGAACATGAAAAATCAATTTTTATAAGGATTTTAAGGTCCTTACTCATGTAATATGCCTTTATATGGAATTTTGCATATTTTTATAAAGAAAAATTGATTTTCCTTAGGATTTTGGCCATTTTGAACATGAAACATCAATTTTTATAAGGCTTTTAAGGCCCTTACTCATGCAATATGCCTTTATATGGAATTTTGGACAAATTGCCTAGAAAAAAATTAAATATGCCTAGCATTTTACTTTCAACCTATTATAACATGACCCCGACAAACTTTGATTTTAACATTCCCACTTTAAGATCAAAACTTTTTCACTTGATTTCCCCATTACCTCTCAGTCTTTTAAAGCTCAAAATTGCCCAATGCAATGCCAAAATTTGCTGAACCTAACAACTACGAGTGAATGAGGGGGGTCCCCATTTGCAATGGGGTAATGGTGTGAAAACCTCACAACAGAAAGTTTGTAGGATTTTCAATCTATTGATTTAGTCACCAACAGATTGGTGAATCTACTTGAGATTTGTTCATAAAATATTGTTGAAGTTTACCTAGAAACTCTGGTGTTAATTGTTTAAAGATTGGATAGTATGAGTTTTCCCCATTTGAGTCACTAATAGATTTGTGACTCTGCTAGGGAATTGTTTGAAATTTTTTTTCTAGAATATTTGGTGACATAAGAAGATAGTGTACTGGAGAAGAACTTTGAATATAAATTTTTCCTCTTAAAGAGGGGTGGTGACTCTACCTAAGCATACATAATACATGAATGAATAAGTGACTTGTGAAATAATAAAGGAAGGTTTGAGACACTTAGTGCTCAACTATATGTGGGGTAAAAGGTCACTAACCAAATGACAAAATGACCACATTGAATTGAGCCCAAAGGGAAGAAATAAATTGAGCAAGATAAAGAATCCTGATTTGGAAATGACATTTGAAGCACTTAAAATATTCCTCATAGAGAAAATGAGATTTGTGATGAAAATAGTTTAGTCATTTGAAGTGAGCATGATGTTGAAAATAATGATTTTGATGAAAATAGAAATCCTTGGAATATTAACTATAATGAGAATTTTGAAAGTCTTACTCCTCAACGTGAGGAAACAAATCAGGAAGAAGAACTGACAACAAATCAAAATGAGAATGTCCAAAGAGTAGAAGGAATATTGACAGAGCTTCTAAATATAAAAGACATTCCTAACATTGAAGAAACAATACAAGGATTTTTGAATAAGCTCCCACAATGTACTTTGGATGAACATATGATCAATATGAGTATAAATTTCAATTCACCAAGTACAAGTAGGGATGAACAAAGGAGGAAAGATAAAGGGGATAAATATTATCCACTACACAATAGGAGAAAAGGTGAAAAAGGTTTTAAAAATGAATGAATTAATCCTCTTTTTGAGCCAAATAGAAGAGACAATAGAGGAAATTATTTGACTAAATAGAGATAAAGAGGGAAATATAATGGTGGTGGGAAAAACAACTATGGGGAACCATATAACATCAATGGTAATACAATGGTAAAAAATACAATTACAATGATAATAGACAACATAATGGTGGATAGGGAAACCTAGGGTGATGTAACCAACTTAATAATCATCATAGGATAAATAATCAAGGTGGAAATCAAGAAGGTATGAGAAGACCTTTTGTGGTTGAAAGATATAAGCAATTGGATTTCACTAGAAAAGTAGGATATCCTAATGACTTGCAAAATGAATGGAGATCCATTATCCCTAAGTTCAGTGGTAGTAGTTCTGAATTAGGAGAGGAGCATGTTAAAATATTTCAGGATGCCATAAAAAACTATGTGGTTGACCATTAGGATATATATATGAAGCTATTTGTACAATCCATGCTTGATGAAGCTATTGATTGGTATAGGGGATTACCTGAAAGTTCAATCACCAATTGGTCTTATTTTACAACACAATTTTTGGAAGAGTTTGGTGATCATAATGACCCTACATTTTCATCACATGAACTTACAAGTATTAAAAATGGGTATAAAAAATCAATTGCATAATTCAATAAAAGATTTAATAAGTTATTGAATAGAATACCCAAGAGTATGAGGCTAGTTGATTCATTCCTCATTGGATTTTATATGAGTGCATTTGATATCAAGATAAACTATGAAATCAGATTACTCAATCCAACTACTTTTCAAGAAGAAAATAAAGTATCCCTTACCATTCAAAACAATCAGAAAGCTGCAAGAAGAATTGGTAAAAGAGAAGATCTAAAACTATAAAATCCAAGAGATCTTAAGCAAGTTAAATAATAAGAAAATTTTGATAAGCTCCTTGGTATGATCAAAGATCTACAAGTAAAGTAAATTAGAGGACATAAGCAACAAAATTAGAGAAATAATAGACCCATATTACATGATATGCCATATATTACCAATTGGAAAGCCCAAGCACCCTAAGAAGAATTTCAACAAAGATCCCCCCGATCCATTAGTTAGGAATAATCACATGGTTGATCAAAATCCTTGGTGTGATGCTAGCAACATGACCCATTCATCACAAATATGTATTATAGAACAAAGCCTCCAAGAATATATGAACCATGAAGATAAGTTTAATCAAGAACAAACTATAAATGCATTATCAACATAGCCACTATGGGGTGCTGACTATTATGAATCATCAGAAGAAGACTATGATTTTCATGTTGGCACACTGTGAGGCCTCACCCCGATCCATCATAGCACTATTGACACATTTGTATTTTGATACTCTATGATTTGATACTTCGATACACTTTCTGATCATTCTGATAGAGACTCATGATATTATGTTTTATGATGACGATTATATTGTGGGAATTAGGTTTTGATGTGGATTAGAACCTAGAACATATTGTTGGTTTTGTATATACATGCTTAGATATGTGATTTGATGAGAAAGATTTAATCATGATTATATTTGAGTATTTCATGGATTATGCCTTAAAGTTAGGAAATAGTATGGATATTATGTCATGATGTAAAATTATGAAGGTACTATGTTTGGGCATTACTGAATGGAAATTGTAATTAGAAATTGAAATTCTGCATATTGATTAATGTTGCTAATTATGAATTGTATATATATTTGCATGTGATTTTATTGCCTTGGAATACTGATGCTCAAGTTTAGTGTGCAGGAAAGAAAACCATGGAATTATTCAGAGAATCAGGGCTAAACACATGTGAATTGAGTAAGCCAAGGTTTAATCTAATGAAGAGATTGAAACCTCGTTGTAATGTGATCTTTGTTGTAAACGTAATTTGAATGTATGTTAATAGTTTAAATTCATGTTGTTAATTGGACATGTCATTTGTGAATGTGATGTGTATTTATGGTGTCACTTGACACTTGTATTGTCCATGTGGATGGTGACATGTCAATTAGGGTTTGGGTAAGAATCACCTAACCTTATAGGGTATTATATTAATCCCACTTGTATGTAGATGTCTTGTAGGGATCATATCAAGTTGGAAATCAGATTTGAACTTTAGAGGGGTCAAAATTGACCCTATAGTGCATTTTTTGCCAAAATTAGCTAACCCTAGGGGGTACATTGAGTTGGGGTCCAAATAGGCTACTCTTCAAAAGTGGTGAAAATGGAGATGGCCATGTGCATTTGACTTGTCCCACAGTCTTTTCTAAACTCACCATTAAGAGGGGGGACAAGATGTAAGACCAAATGACTAGAGGGCTTGTCTCATTAATTGCTAGATCCTGAGTACATTTTTAGGGGTCTTTTTAGAGGGCTTAGAGAGACTTAGTGGGTGTTCACCCACTCTCTAATTTTACAAACACTTAGTATTGGAGAAAGGAAAAAGAAAAGGAAAAAGGATAAGGGCTCTTCTCAACTACTTTCTTGCCATTTGCTTTGGACCAAGGTTGGTGAATTCTTGCCATGAAGGAATTCTCTTGCATTTTAGTTTTGTAAATTGTTGTTTTGGATGATCATGTAAATTTTGTATGGTGTTCATGTATGTAAATCTTGTTATTGTAGTGTTGGGTTGGGATGCATTTAGATTTTGAATTCTTCTAATTTTGTTGGTTTTGGGTTTGTTGTTCATGGGAGTTGAAGGCATCACTCACCCTTGGGAAGGGAAGTAGTAGCCTTGGGTGAAGGGGTTAGTTGGGCTCTACATTGTAGTGAGAGTCTCTTCTCTTGGAGAAGAGGGAAATTTTCATGGATTATGGGCTCCATGAAGCCATATTGTAACCTTGCATCTTGAGGATGATAATGATGAAATTTGTATATGAAAAATTTGATATGGTAGCCTTTGGAAGGTATGAAGACTCTTCTTGAAAAATGTATAATGTAATTGCATTCTCCTCCTTAGAAAAGCCCACCTTCACCCTACTTTAATGGGTTTGGAAAATCCATTTGTGAAGCGATGGTTGGGAGTTTATTGTAGTGTTTTTCATGTATGTGTTTGTGAACATCTTGTTGTATGTACCTGTTTAGTCTTGATTCTCCAAGGTCAGGGGTGGTCTCCTTGAGACCTTGGATGGGAGGTGAGCTCTCCATTGTTTTCTCTCTCATTTGTAGGTTTTGGAGACTATGCTCATGTGGATAGCTTTGGGAAGAATCCTCCATTGTGTTGTTATTGTGAAAATGATCCTTAGTGTTACATTTTTTAAACCCTTGCAATGGGAAAAGCTCTCCATTGTACAAATGCATACTTAGAGGGTTGCAAAATGACACTCTCTCATCATTTAGTTATTGTGAAGTTGTATATTGAAATATATAATGGAGAGAATTTTGTTCATTATTCTTGTTACTCATATTTGTGGAATGCTACAAATTTGTATCTCACTATTGTAATAATGTAAGTTGAAACCAATGTTAGTAAATGAAATCAATATTGAAATCTTTCTTGAAATTTTAGAGTAGTGTTCTCAAAAAAACTGTTAAAACAATCTCTCCTTGGCACTTTTAATTCAATACTATGTAGAATGGGTGTTCATGTTTGAGAATAACAAAAAAAAAGGCCTAAAAGTTTACTTGATTTAATATTAATGGCAGCCTTTATTTGAAGGTAACATTTTAAATCAATCTATGAAGTTCTATCAAGTTCTTAGAATGCATTCTAACAAGTAATACTTTCATTGCCTTAGCTATCAAAAGGTTAAATCAAACGAATAGATATTAAAAAAAAAGAACAAACAAAAGGAGGTCGAGTGCAAAATAAAAGAAAAGGGCAAATGGAGACCTAAAGGTCTCTGGAAAATGTATGGGAAAAATTCCCATACATTTTCCTTTACCACAGTCAATATTTTATTCAAAAAATAAAACTCCCACTTGGCTCAAAAAAAATAAAATGATAAGAATATAAATACACCTATATCACCCTATCTAAGGGCAGGGCCTAGTGGGTGGGACCCCTATGGGTCGCCACCCAAGAAGCCACAAAAGGCCCTTTCTAAAATATTTAATTATATTCGAATTTATTTTTAAAACAAAAAAAATAATATAAAATTAAAATTAAATTTATTACCTTATGGTTCCTGGTTGTGTTTTTTTAAAAAATATATATATATATATATATATAAATTATATATTAAAGCTTTAAGTGGGGGGGTGGACCCCACGCCACCCACTTCCCTGCTGCGGCAGGTGGTGGCCTTGCCAAGGCAGGGTACACACTGCTTAGGTAGTGCAGCCCTTGCTTAAGCAGGGTACACACTACCATGGCAGGTACTGCACTGTCATGACAGTGTGGGTCCCACCAGTCCCAAAGGGGGACTTTAAAGATTTTTTTTTAATTATTAAATGTTTTTTTTTTAAAATTCATTTATTTAATTTAGTTTTGATTTATTATTAATACAATTTATTTTGTTATTAAATTATATTTAGTTTATTTTAAATTATATGTAAATTTTTTATTATGTTTAATAAGTTTGTTAGTTAAAATTATTCATGAAACTATTATTATGTTTTAATAAATTTTTATTTAGAATAATATATTTATAAATTGATAATTATGTTTCTTTAATAGTTAAAGTTTATTTTTTTCTAATGATATAGACTTTTTTTTGTCTATTCACCCAATGTCGATCCAACTAAGGAGATCTACAAATTTAGTTATTTTAATTGTATACTTTATTAGTAAATTAAATTATATAAAATACTAGTTGATAGTTAAAATTTGTTTTATATAGACATTTTACTTAATAACCTCGTTAAGGATATTAAGACTTGGTAATGTAATTAATTAACAAATAAATCAATCAAACTTTACCAAAGGATAATTTAATGATAACTTTGTGTAATTGAATTTAATACATGAACCTTAGAATAAGGAGGCATAGTAAATCAATATTCAACTCTTATGTGTGCAATAATGGTTAAAAGATTAAACGTTCGTTTGAAATTCCATAATCATTCATAGGACCGATTGGACTTATATGTGTACTTTGTTTATACATGTACATGATGGCCATTCTGCCATTGATTCGATAACATTTGTTTATCTACCGACTTGAGACTAGACTATATGCATGGATAGATTCATACCTTGAGATGTATTATCAAGCTAACCTTTAGTAAACTTAACCTCATTTCTAGTCTTCTAAAAACAAAATTATCACAATTTTAGCATAGTTTTTCTAGGCATGACATACAAAAAGGTTTAGATGCTAGTATGATGTGCAATAAGTTTTTTTAGATGATGAGAAAGAAATACCCACTTTAAGAAATCTTACCGAAGATGAGAAGAGAGCATATACTATTGCTTCTATTACTCATGCTAGAAGTAATTATCAGTTGCAGAATATGAATATAAATGCAAAAGAGAGAAAACTCTCAAGAATATTTTTGAAAGATAATCAGAAGTAAAAGGCCCTTGAAAAGAAATATGAAAATTGTATAGTTAAGTAGAAAATGGATGCTCCTAAATTAGTACAACTAGCGAGTGACAAGCCATATGTTCATAAACCAATTTCTATTACTCATACATCAACATTTAATATTGCGTAGATATTTTCGTAGATAAAAGTTTCAACCTGATGCAGCAGCATCTCGGGTCCTTGGCAATCCTGTGTCACCAAAAACATTTTGGAGTTTGTCTGTGTTGCTCGATTTCTTCTTTGACCAAGTTGGTCGGTAGTTGGTTGATTTCCTTTGGTTACTAAGTGTGGTCGGCTATCTCCTAGGTGGTCGGTTGTTTCACTGGCACTCGGCATTGCTTGTCTATTGCTCGGTCATCCTTGCTTACCGAGTAGTTTCTTTTGAGTTCCTATTGAGTTGACTTGTACATTTATTATTGGTCATGGATTTAATGCTAGAATCCATCATTGGGAAGTGTGTGGTGCTAGATCTGACCATTCCATTCATTGATTATGGATCTGAAGGCTGACTTAGTTCGGTAGACTCTTGTATAAATGTAGTTGTTTGGTTGTAGTTTAGGGGGAGTTTTTGGGAGGAGTTTTTAGATAGAGATAAGAAGATAGTAGATTGGAGATTCTTGGTAGATCCTCACATGTTTGAGGACTTTTATAATTCATTGTAATAGCTGGCCCTAACTGAGAAGGCCTTACAGCCCAACATGTATGATTCTATTTGATGAAAATTAATCAAAGATCCTGAATTCTCTCTCACTGTTGTGTGTTGTTACTTTCGCGTGTTGTTGAGAAGGCTAGATCATTAGGGTGTGCCATTGTTTGGCCCCTCTTGACCTTTCCCTTGCGTCACAACCCCTTTGTAGGAAATTATGAAAATATCTGAGTATAAGGATAAGGCCATTAAATAGATATCAAATGTTGCTAGAGAAGGGATAAATGCACAAGCTTCAACCAAACAAAATGAAAATGTGGAGGAGGCACCTAATATATATTTGGGGACAAAAGAATCCATCCCAAGTTGATCCTTTCTATATGAAATTATTATTTAACAATAAATTGGTAAAAAAATATATGATTGATTCAGGCTCTATAGTAAGCATCATGTCTGATGAGGTCACGAATGAACTTGGGATGAAAGTGGACACAACATATGGAAGATATTATGCTATGGATAACAAATCTATGCTTAGTAGGAATCATGAAGAATGTTAAATTTAAAATTCTTGCTTGCCCAAATATGTCATACAAGACTAATATCATAGTAGTAGAGGTTCCTCCTAACTATGGAATGATCCTATCAAGACATTTGTCAAATCTAGTAGGAGGTCACATTCAATTGGATTTTTCATATGCTACTATTCCTGTGAATGGAAAAGAGACTAGAATTGACAGAGAATCTAGATCTTTATGTTAGGAATGGGAACACTAAGGGGGGCAGGGTGTATCAATGTTCTATAATATTAATGTTTTTCTGCTTCTTGAAACTTAGCCCAATTACTTAATTACTGAATTGAATATTAAAGAAAATAAAGTACACAACCATAACACATAACACCAGATATGATTACGACGAAACCTTGGCCAAAGGAAAAACCCCGATGGAAATTAATACCCACTAATGATTGTATTTTGTATTATGAACCTATTAATGTTCCTTTGCCCCATTAGGAGCCATCTTTACAATGCTTAGTACAATGACCTAGTCAAAGGTTAGACCCTATTAGGAGTCTTGAAGTAACAAACCCTGTTAGGGGTGTAAGGCTCACTGCCAGAGCTCACTGCTCAATAAAGAAGGCTATAACCTCCTGGATATCAGATACGCACTATATCTACAAGGGTGAACTACTGCTATGAAACTAATGTCTGATTAGTTCCTTTTGTGCACTGATACTTTAACCTCTTGTAAAGCTCTATATCATTCTTACTTATCTTAACACATACTTCGCATACTTCTACTCTTCTATTACATCTTCTATCAACACTTCATGCTCAAATAAAAAAGTACATGTCTTATATATAGGTGCAACCAAAACTAATTACTAAGTTGGCTTATATGTTATAAGTAGTAGTTGCTGTTGCACCAAAAGATAGACCTATTAATGCCCGATACAAATACTAGACTTATAGAAGACATAGGAGGCAGTTAAGCCATGTCATGAATCCCAAGGGGAGTGCTGACCATTTTTCCAACAATTGCCCCCTCAGCATTACCCAAGGGGATTTGAACATATGACCAAGCTCTAATACCACTTATTACAAGTAGTAGTTGTCGTTGCACCAAAAGATCAACCTGTTAATGCCTGATACAACCACTAGACTTATAGAAGACACAAGAGGCAGTTAAGCCATGTCATGAATCTCGAGGGGAGCACTGACCATTTTTCCAACACTATAACCTATTACATACAATGCTTCCAAATGAATTGGCTCAAGCATGTCTACATACAATGATATTAACAAGTCTATAACATAAATATAATAGGCACATAGCCTTTACGAAACAAAATAATACTCGCTAATCAAATTCTTTCCTATCAGCTACATGCTCTGTTCTGTTCTGCCGCTTACTGTCTGTGTAACTTCAACTCATTGTAACTTCTTCATATTGTCACATCTGACCATGCATGCTTAATCATATCTTACGAACATACTCAAAAGATTATCTTGAAGGGTGCATACCAAATCTTGATCATACACACGTGCGTTGATGCTTTGTTCATCAGGTGTTTTATTGTCTACTCTGTCTTCCATACTTAGCCAAATTCTGATCTTCTAAGTTAGTGTGCTGACTCCAAAACTTCATATGACTTTGTTGCCATAATGAAAACACTAAAATTATTCATATACACTAGTATATTCAACTTTCCAACAATATCCCCCTTTTTCATTAATGGCAACAAAGGAATATGGTGAAGTTGCTAAACTACATCTTTACACAAAAACTTTCTATCTTATACTCTAATCCTTTTATGAATATTGTACATCATATACTATCTCCCTTATATCATATTACTCTACTAATCCCATATTACTCTACTCCCCCTTTGAAATTAATGAAAAATGTGCACAAAAATGAATCTTTAAGTAATTACATAGAGAGTACATCTAGGTATGCAATCTGGAGGTTTGCAATTTCTTGCTGCCAAAAAATCTTGAGTGCATCAACTGTCTATAAATGGGCACATAATGCATATGTTAGCTTCTCCATCTTTTAAAAATCTATACATGGACCTTGATCATATGTCACAATAGTAGCATCAATATGCTTGATATTCTAATTGAGTACATCTAGAGAGGGCGCAAGTGCATTCCTTAACTGTGCTTTTCTGGCCCTTAACTTTGCTATCTCTTTTTCTGCCTTCTCAATTTTGTCCATCTATCCTTGATACACATTATTACACATTTTAATATCCTAGGAGGGATCTTCCACTAATTTTCTTACTACTTCCATCAGAGATTCAGCTTCCTGAATCTTCTTTGAAAGGTTTGAAGTAAGTTTGTCTTTATTCATACAGTTAGCAATTATTTTCCTTCCTTTTTCTGCTATCTCTTTTAGCATAGCTTGACCAACCTTTAGAGAATTAAAGTCAAGTGAGAAATTTTCTATCAATTCATTAAGCCTTTTCCTGAGATATTTCTCTTCTGCAATTTTAAATGTTGATTCTTCAAGATTTGAGAAATTTTCTTTGAAGCTTGATAGGATGCTACTAACATCATCCACTGAATGAAAATTTATCACTTTCTTATCCTCAGGTAGTAGATTGTTTAGTATGCTAACCGATTCTATAAATAATGGATTTCTCATTACTTGTTTCTCTTTTTCTTTCTCCATAGCTAACACACTTATTTTCATTAGATCTTCTTCTCCCCATGAGTCTAAACTGGTTGTATCAAGGGTCAAACTTGACAACAATGAAATATAGGACTTAGGAGTGTGTTGTCCATAATTTCATTCTTTACCTTCACTAGAATCTCAACAGAGGGCTCTTCTTTATGATTATCTTCCTTCTCTTCTTCCTGCCATGTTAAGTCTTCAATTTGTACTTCTTCTTTCTATTTAGGTGATTCATCAGCACATAAAATCTCTACTTCCTCAGTACTCACAAATGCTTCCTCAAACTTGTCTAGATCCTTGTCTGATGCTACCATGAATATCTCAACATTGTCAATAACAATGGTGTCATCTTTTGTTTCCATTGCTTTAGTAGGCACCATCACTATGGGTGTAGAATCCTATGGACCTGTCATACGTGAATTAGGGATCTCTGACTCCTTTTCTTTCTCGGAGGGAGCTTGGGTTACAGGCACAGAAGGTGGATATATGTGTCTATCTAGGAATACCTTTTCAAATGCCTTCTCAGTCTCCTTCGCAACCAACTCATAATCCTTGTTCATAATTTGCAAATTTCTTAGTTTAGTTCTTAGGTGAGGCTTCACCAAATCTAGCAACAATGATTTTTCTTTAAATGAGCATACATGGAGGTTGTCATCTAATGTTTTTCTCTTATTCTCATATCTTCTTCAATGGATTGTCTTTTCAAAGAGTCAAGTATGTTCCATACTTGATTAGGAATAATTGTCTTAAGTTCCAAAACTAATTTCTTGAACTTAATCATGTGCTTGATAATCATACTATGGATTTTTGATTTATCAATCTCATGATACTTATCATAAAATTTAGCTATTTGATCAATCCTGCCTTCATCAACTAATCTAGTTCACAACACTTCAAGATTCAGTCTGAATCCTACCTCAGGAGGTGCTTGAGTTTTTCTTCCTTTTCTTCTCATTGATCTTGATGATGGATGGCTTGTGGCAGTCTGATTCTTCCTTCTAGTCATTTTTCTTGGCTTAGGAGATGGAGTGGACTCCAAATCAATTGTATCTGTGGGCGTAGAGGTGCTGACATTAGTCTTTTTCTTCTTCTCCTTATGATCATCTAATTTTTCTATTTTCACTTCAGATGAGGGTGCTCTCAAGTTGTATTACAATCTTGGCTTCCCTAGATTTATCCAAGTCTTCTTGTGTAACATGATGAATTTTCAAAATGTCTAAAGTTATCTTGGATACTTTTCTCTTTGTTGTTGTACTCTATAAGATAGAGTCTAATTTTATTGTCTTCTCTTCATACGTACCCCATCTTGGTTCATTAGGATCCTTAGGCGCTGATAAGAGGACTTGTGCATAAGCTTCCAAAATGTGTTCCTCTACTTTATATCCAAGTGGATGAATCCACTTAGTCATAGGCTCAACTACTTCCATGCATGTGATATCAGTTTCCACCATGAAGCATATAGTATCTTTATACTTCTCCACTATACTCTCAAGTATCTTATACCTTCTCTAAATCCTAATTCTAAATGTTTTGATTTCCAAATCCATGAAGTCTTTTAAGGTTCTCTCTAAGGGCTCAATCTTGAATGTAAATGTGTGGATAATGGATCTCCAGTGACTATTAAATTTTTTTTTTTCAATTAATGCTTTCCGCCATAACACGTAATACAATAGAGAATTCCAATCTTCATTCCTGCTAACAATCAGGTTGTGTAATCTTTCATACTGCATCAACTAGTAACCAAACAACTAAAACTAAAGGCACATACTTTGAGGGTGAGTATACCAGCTACACAGGGGTCTAGAGCTAATCTAGCTCCCCCTATGACCATGAGGGTCATCTATCTAGAAGTAGAGGGTGCATCCACAAAGGATGGATCTACTACTGTGGCACTAAAATTATCTTTCTTTACTTCCATCCAAGTCTTTCTCACATCTTCTGTAGATTTCACAAACTTGAATTCTCCATATTCATCCAATATTGATCCTTGAGACTTATTAGGTCTTTCTTGACTTTGAGCTTGTGATCTGTAAAACTTTGAGATGTGTCCAATCTTGTTACAAGAGTGACAAATGACTAGATGCCTTATATTCCTCGACACATCGATGTGAGTTACCATACTGCATTATCTAGCTGTGTGACCATTGTAATTTCATATCTAACATGTAATGTTCAGAGGACTTCTAACACTTTGTTGAGGTTGATTTCTCTCATTGCGGTGTCTGACTTCTTTGATTCGATCTACAATTCATAGCTCTATGACCAAATTTATTTTATGAATAACAATAACCATTGAAAGGTCTTATCTCTTTACAATCTCTTTCTATATGTCCATGCTTGTTACATGCATAAGAAGTTTGGTTTATTGGCTGGCATTCATCTTTAGATGGTTCTACTTTAGCTTCAGTATGATTTTTAGTCCTCTTAGCTTCTATAGATTTTTTTGGTGCTTTCATTCTATCTCGCATAGCATTGATTTGATTTTGTGCTTCATTGAATCCAATACCAGTGGTATCTCCTTTAATCTTCTATGAATACAACTATGACTCTATTAGATCCTTACTTGTGTGCTATTTGTCAATATGATTCTTTGCTTCAGTTAATTTAGATTCCACCTTTTTCTTGATTTTTTCTAACTCCAAGATTTTCATGTTTTCTTGCCTCAGTTCTTCATCCAACTATTTGTTTTCTTTGATCTATTCTTCATAGGCTTCCTGATTGTTAGTTAGATTTTCATCTAAATCTTCAATTTGATCCTTCAGAGATGTGTTTTCTTCATTCAACTTTTTGACCATTTTTCCCAAATCATTTTTAGAACAATCTTTCAAGTCTTTTCTCAATTTCTTGGTGAATACTTGTGAACCACTGACCTTCAATTTTAGTTCTTCAATTTATTTTTTAGATCTATCAAGATCTTCAAGAGATGCTTCAAGATTCTTCTTGAGATGTTTTACTTCTTCCAAAACCATGATCTCCTCAAGTGGTTAAACTTATCTTTAGAGGAGCAAAGCTCTGATACCAATTGTTAGGAATGGGAACAATGGGGGGGGGGGGGGTGAATCAATGTTTATAATATTAATGTTTTTTTTCTTCTTGAAACTTAGCCCAATTACTTAATTACTGAATTGAATATTAAAGAAAATAAAGTAAACAACCATAAAAAATAACACTAGATATGATTACGAGGAAACCTTGGCCAAAGGAAAAACCCCAGTGGGAATTAATACCCACTAATGATTGTACTTTGTGTTATGAACCTATTAATGTTCCTTTGCCCTATTAGGAGTAGTCTTTATAATGCTTAGTACAATGACTTGGTCAAAGGTCAGACCATATTAAGAGTCTTGAAGTAAAAAACCCTATTAGGGGTGTAAGGTTCACTGCTAGAGCTCACTAGTCAATAGAGAAAGCTACAACCTCCTGGATATCAGATACACACTATATCTACAAGGGTGAACTTCTACTATGATACTATTGTCTAATAAGTTCCTTTTGTGCGCTAATGCTTTAACCTCTTGTAAATATCTATATCATTCTTACTTCTCTTAACACATACTTCACATACTTCTACTCTTCTATTACATCTTCTATCAACACTTCATGCTCAAATACAAAAGCACATGTCTTATATATAGGTGCAACCAAAACTAATTACTAAGTCAGCCTATAACCTATTACATACAATGCTTCCAAATGAATTGGCTCAAGCATGTTTACATACAGTGATATTAACAAGTCTATAACATAAATAAAATAGGCACATAGCCTTTACAAAACAAAATAATACTCGCTAATCAAATTCTTTCCTGTCGACTATACGCTTTGTTATGTTTTCCCACTTACTGTCTATGTCACTTCAACTTGCTATAACTTCTTCATACTGGCACATCTGACCATGTGTGCTTAAGAACATCTTACTAACATACTCAAAATCTTATCTTCAAGGGTGGATACCAAAACTCGATCATACACACGTGCACTATTGCTCTATTTATCAGGCACTTTACTATCTTCTCTGTCTTCCATACTTAGCCAAATTCTAATCTTCTAAGTTAGTGTGCTAACTCCAAAACTTCATATGACTTTGTTTCCATAATGACAACACTAAACTTAGTCATATACACTAGTATAGTCAACTTGCCAACACTTTATACATCATAGAAGAGGTAGATCCAGATTAGGTAACATGATTTTACCATACTAACATGGAAAATTTATAGGTACGCCTCACTAATCCCACTATGAAAAATAATGATAAAATATAAATTCATTTTATAGAGAATCATGACATGTTGTGGTAGATGTATTTTGATGGTGCTTGTAGTAAAGAAGGAAATGATGCTAGTGTATTTTTTGTTTCTTCTAATGGTGAAACTTTTAAATAATCTTTTCTTCTAACATTTGAATGTACTAATAATGTGGCTGAGTATTAAGCACTTTTGTTAGGCCTCAAGATAGCTAATAAAGATAGAATAAAGATACTTACTGTGTATGGTAATTCAGAATTAATAATTTCTTAGATAAGGATTAAGTTTACCACAAAGAACTCAAAATTGAAGTATTACAAGAATGAAGCCTAGGATGTGATTGAATCATTTGATGCTTTTTCAATAAATTGGATAGACAAATATAAGAATATTTTGGAAAACTTGGCTATCAAACACGATGATGTGCCGTTTGATGAGATAACCCAAGTTGAAATTAAGACAAGATCTACAATTTCAGATAATGTTCAAAATTGGTAAGTATTTAAAGATGATTATGATGTAATGAAATTCCTTGCTGGTGAAGATTAATATGAGTCTCGACAAATTGATTTAAATGAATATATAGAAAATGAGGAGGGAAAAGAGTTCATGTTTGAAAAGGAAATTGTTCAAGTGAAAACAAATAAGATTCCAAAGGGACTGGTGGCATTAGAAAGGATATTTGACAATAATGATAGGGTGAAATTTAAATTATCCCCTGTGAAAGATGAGTATGTGGAGAAAGTCAACTTAAGAAATGAGCATGCCCCAAAATAAGTATATATTGGAAAAAGGATCATTCCTAAGATAAGGTCAGAGATGATAACATTAGTAAGGAAGTATAGACATATTTTTTCTTGGTCTTATGACGACCTTAAAGCTTACATAGAAGATATATTCTAGCTTGAAATTCCTTTAAAACTAGATGTAAAACCATTTAGGCAAAGGAAAAGGCCAATAAATCCAACTTTGGCCCCAAAGATGAAAGAGGAATTAATAAAGTTGAGGGATGTAGTGATAAAAAAACCTATTAGACATTCAACATGGGTATCCAATTTAGTCCCTATTAGAAAGAATAATGGTGACATTAGAATTTGTGTGGATTTATTAAATTTGAATGTTTCATCATTAAAAGATAACTATGCATTACGAAATACGAAGGCTTTATTAAAGAAAGTGATAGGAAATGAATTACTTTCAATGATGGATGGTTTTTTTTTGGCTATAACCAAGTAAAATTAAGGAATTAAAATAATACAAGACTACTTTTAAAACACAATGGGGAACTTATGTATATGTAGTATGCTATTTGGACTTACTAATGCTGGAGCCACTTTTCAAAGAGCTATGGATGTAGCCTTTAAAAATTTAATTAATTTTATTTTGGTGGTCTTATCAAGATGATTTAACAAATTACTCAAAAAGAGTAAAGGATTATTGTAATCACTTGGAAACGATATTTCTAAGAGCTTTAGAATATGAAATTTCACTCAATCCAAAGAAATGCCATTTTGGGGTTACAAAAGGAAAACTATTGGGTTATATTGTATTGAAAGAAGTAGTAAGAATAGATCCTGAAAGGATAGCTACATTAATTAATAAAATTCAGATTCCTAAAACAATCAAAGCCATCTAGTCATTCTTTGGACAAATAAACTTTATCATAAGATTTATTTCAAATTTTGCAGAGATTGTCAAACCAATTGCTAAAATGCTTAAGAAATGGGCAATAATCAATTGGACTTCTAAAGCTCTAGATGCTATTTCCAACATCAAGAAGGAAATCAAAGAAGCTCCCATTCTTAAGTCACCAAACTTCTCTAATCATTTTCAGCTATTTTATTTTGCTTCATTTCACACAATAGTTATTGTCATGTTACAAAAGAATGATGATGGACACAAACAACCTATTAAATTCTTTAGTAATACTTTACAATGAATAGAAAAAAATTATGACATTAATTAAAAATAAGCCTATGCATTAGTAAAAGCAGTCAAATCATTCATACCTTAGTTAGAGAAAATGTAACAACATATGTGCCAATGCAGTAGTGAAAGATATTTTTCAGACAAATAGAAGTCATTGGGAGAAGGTGAAAATAGATTAATCAGATTCATGAATTTAATATAGACATCTAGATCAATAAAATGGTGAGAGGCAAGGGTCTTGAAAATCTTATGGAAAAATTAAACTTGGAAGCAGTTCAATACATCATGTTGAATTAGAAAATACAATGGTAAGCATTGAACAATGTCCATGGTATAAAGATATTGTCTATTAATTGAAGCACATGAAATGCCCTAAAAATATAACAAATAATTCAAAAATAAATTTAGAGTTACAAACATCTAAATATGTATTGATTCAATGAGACTTGTTTTGGAAGAATCACAAGGGTGTTTTACTTTTTTTCTTAGATGTTTATCAATCCAACATTGTTCTAAAAGAGCTTCATGAAGGAGTTTGTGGTGGTCACTTTACAAAAAAGAGTACATCATATAAGATATTGCAGTAAGGGTACTATTGGCCACATGTATTTAATGATTGTTACTTGTTGGATTCAGGTGTGGACAGGTAAGTACTGAGAGGGGAGGGGTGAATCAGTTCTTGAAAACACTTTTAAACTTTTCTGAACTGCCTTCACATTTATTTACTGATTATTTATCATTTGCATGCATCACATGAAAATAAATAAAATATATAATAATCATCACATAACACAATGATTTTGGTATCGTATAAATCCTTGTTAGAGGATAAAAATTGTGGCGGAGATGACACCCACAACACTTCACTACTAAAAAATAAAGTTGTTCGGTTAGAGCTACAATATTTAACTATTTATGATTGCTTACCTTGTTAAAGGTATTAACCTAGTTAAGAGTTCTAAGACTGCTAAGTCTACTCTATTAAGAGATTTTACAACTCTAATCTAAGAATTGTACCTCGTTAAGGATTTACAATTAAGATCTGTTAGGATCTTTTCGGTTAAGAGACTTTTACAGTTTTGATTACCGTTAATTAGTAATAAAAAATGTCTATCAAACATGCATCAAAAAATTCTATTCATACTCTATAAGCTCATCAATTCATTACCTCAAACTATGTATCCATTACACTAATCAATTCAATACTCGGTAGCTCAATTCGAAATCTGTTCCTCAATACTCTGTGACTTGATAGCTTCACTATTCATTCACCTTATCCTCTGATCTACAATCTCCAATTTCTCTTCACATATACATATGCCACCTTAATGATCTTCATACTCTGATCTTCTTATATACAAAATTTAAGTAGTGCTAGATCTTCTAGAATCTTCTTCCTCAAGCGGTGATAGAATTGGGTACACTTCCAATGCACATTTCATCCTTAATTATCATTGATTGAACTCATCTTGTAATAATGTGTAATCATTAGATTTTAATCTCTAATGTTTTATTATACGATCTCCTCAAGATTGGTAAACTATTTTCTAATCGATGTCCATGTCCAATGTACTTAGAGATCTCATTTGGTGTCAGTTTGTTCTTCTCAATAACACATTTTCTTTAACTCAGTAACTAAGTTCTCTTCTCAATTAGGTTCTTAGTAGAACTTGGTTCTTGGTGGTTGGTTCTACCTCGCTCGATGTTTATACTTTCTTTCTCTTTACTGATATTCACTTTACTTGTTCCTTTTATTGAATGGTTTCTCTACCTTACCGACTCATCTTCTCTTCTTACAAAATGAATTTGACAAACATAATGACTTCCTTATAACTAATGACAAAAAAAATTAAATCTTAGGAGTATCAATCTCCCCCTTTGGCATTAGTTTCGTATGTTTGTTAAAAACCTTCAAAATCTTCAAAGTCATAAAACAAAATTATGTCTCAGTCTATTTCTCTTCCTCGGTAAAACTTATTTCCCCCCCTAAATTAATAATTAGGATACATCTCCATACTGTATAAAAAATATTTTGTATATTCCCTCTTGTATATCCATTAATCATATTCAAAATATTATATGTATTCCCCTTTTATTCTATGTAGATATTCTCCTTTTACTTATATTGTATATTTGCGCTTTTTTAACAAAAATGCCAAAATACTTATTATCTGGTTTGAGGATCTTGTCAAAAATACATTTATACTTCTCATGTGCATCCTTAAGTGATGCCTTGTAGGATTCCTATAGTGTCTATGAAACTATTATTTTCTCACTTATATTAGTAGTGAGACTAACCATGTTGTCCATGGCACCTACATCTGATGTGCTCACAAGGTCTTTAGCTTTTTGTATTTGCCTCTGTAGTGATTCAATATTTGGTAACAAAACTATTTGGATTTATAAGAGATCCATCTTGATTTGGTTCTCCTCCTTTATCAATTCAAATTGCACTCCCATCAAGTGCTTAAGATTCTCATAATATTTAGTTATTATTTTTGGCTCGATAGAAATCTTTGATAATAGCTTGATAAGCTCTTTTTCCACATTGACATCCTTTTCCTTTATTTCCTTTGTGAAATTTAATAATAATTTTTTTTTTGAAATATAGAAAGAATGAATTTCATCTCTTCTTCTAATGTATTGATTAACTTAGAGAGAGTTACCTTTTCCAATGCTACTGATTGAAGAACTTCTTGAATCACTTTGGTCTCCATGTATTTCTTGTGAACCTTCATCATGTGCTCGGTTGTGTCAATTCTAGGCTGATTGATTTGACTTCCAAGTTATTTTAAGTGACTATATATGTCTGCATTTTTATTGATTTTTTCCTCAGAGACAACCTCATTTAAAATGCTTTTTATTTGTTCTAACACATCAATTTTCTACTTTTTGGCTATAAGCTCATCTTGTGCAACTTTCCTCTTTCACAAGTCACTGAACTTAGAGAGTTCCTTCAGGCTCATGGTAGTATAGTCAACCTTCAGTATAACTATAACCTCATTTATATCTACCTCTTTTTCTACTTTACTTTTCTTATACTTTCCCTTTGAACTTGATTCCTTCTTTGCATCTGATTGGGTTGAAGTTGCTTCTTTTTTTATCTCCCTTCTACTTTTTCTTCTCCTCTTGTTTCTTCTCTTTTTTCTCATCTTCTTGTTTTTCCTCTTTATTTTCTTGTACCTCTTCTATCTCCATTACCTTTTCTATTTCTTTCTCTTTTTAATGCTGACCTATAATCTTGGTGGGGGTCACCGACTCTGTATTTTTACCTTGAGTAGTTTTTGTCTTAGTATTCTTCTCTTCAGTCTCTTTTAGCTCATTTTCCTTTGCTAGATCGGTAGGAGTCTCAACATCTATAGGTGCAACATCAATTACCTCTATCTCTGGAAAGTCCATTACTTGAATGATTATAGGCTCTTTTGTCAATAACATTATTGTAGTCGAATCATCTATATCCATGGCCTCTGATTCTATGACCTCGATAACCATTACATTTTCATCCTCTTTTATTGTTTCATCAGGGTCTTGTTAGGTAATATCTTCTATGATTACTTCTTCTTGGTTTGTTATCAATCCTACTAGCTTGGATGTATCCTCTTCAACTATTGTACCTTTGATTATCAGTTGGTTAATTGAAAATATCTTTCTCCAAAGATCATCGATATCCTTTTGTACTTCTTGTAATTGACTGACCATTATACTTAAAGGTATTCCTTTCGCCAGAAATCTTTCTAAGTATTCATTTAGTGTATCCTTTATTCCCCCCTTTTTCATATCTGGGACTGTGATTTCCAATGATCTGTCTCTCATTTATTTTTCAGTAGCAAGTCCATATTTCCATTTGGCATCTATTTTCTTATACAATTCTCCTTCTATATAATTTACCACTTCAACTGGTATCATCCTGAATTTATGTAGTGTGGTAATGACTGTTTATTCTATTTTATTCTTTTCTTTGTTAATCCTAATGTCATATTTCAATTGTTGCATGACCTTTAGTCCACCATATTATTCAAGTGTCTTGAGAAAATCATTAAGACTTCTCATATTTTTTCTCGGTGCAACTTTGAATTGTGACAAGTCATCCAACTTAGTGTCACTTTCCTTTTCCAAATTTAATTTTCTTCTTGGCCTCCCATTGGGCTTATTTTCTCTAACATATGTTTTTGTCTTTACAGGATCTGCTTCTACTTTCTTCTTTCCTCTCGGTGTAGAGGTAGACCGATTTAATGGTCTTACATTGGCAGGACTAGGGGTTTCCTTCTTGATCTTTATTTTCTTCCCCTATATTGCTAAAGGCTCAACAACTTCCTCAACTTCATCAACATCAACAATACATAATTTTTTAGTTAATTCACTAATCATTTTACCTATTTTACTTATTTCTTTTGGTATTAGTATACATGTTCTTATTTTCTCCTTCATCTCTTCATAGATTCCATCCCTAGTTATAATTCTATCCATTGGCTTGTCCAAAATTCTATTTATCTATACATTGGTTGTATCTATGTTCATTTCATAACCCATCAGGGGTAGCCACTTAGTTCTAGGCTCTACTGCTCTTATGATACACACATTAGTGTCCACTTCAAAACATAACTCATCCTTATACTCTTCCACTAATTGAGGTGGAATCCTATACCTCTTATGCATTCTAGCTTGGAATTTATTGAAATAGTTATCCATTATGACATTGAAATTGTCACCCATGCTTTGAATAAAATCACTAATTTGATAAACTATGGGTTTATCTTCACTCCATGTGACTTCACCAACTATTGGAAATGAATTTTAAAAATAAAAGAATATACATACCAACAGGGGACCAAACTTCAATGTGTTTGACTTTGCCTTACAAATGGTATTCATATTTTCATCAAGTTGTTTTAGTAGAATCTCTGATAAGTCAATCTTCATATCCTTCTTCACCATTTTATATGCAATATCCACATCTCCATAGAGTACACTGTCTACTTGAGATGATTGGAATATCCTATATGATATTGATGAAGTACAACAGATTGAATACCTGAATGACTTGAAGATCAATGATTAGAGATCACCAAGTACTGAAATGATATGTAAGCTAATTAAATCAGTCATTATGTTGTCATTAATGTCAACTAGTTTTGATAGTACTTATCATGATAGTTGCAAATATCTAAACATTTGTAAAGAGGAGAAAAGATGAAGAACTGAGATATCTACATAGAGGAAGATGGATATGATAGATGATGATAAGGAATACTTTTGGTAACTTATTGATGAGTCTATGACTTTATATGGTTGACTTGATTATGTTACATTAATTTGTTATGAAGTTGGAAGAAAAAATTAACAAAGTAGTGTGGTCGGTAAATGAAGCACTTCAATATACACTGAGCCAATGTAGTGTATACTGAGTGATAGTATTAATTGAGCTTGTATTCACTGACGCATTTCTTTGTTAACTGAGTATGGATGAAAGAACTAAATGTTTAGTTTAGCCGACATAAATTGATGAGATGGAATGTGTATGATTTTGAGGTTGAAGATAAAGTTTGTTATGAGATCCACGACTAGCAAAATTTGAAGAAGATCTAAAGGATGGAATTGAAATGAGTTATTGACACATCTACCAGGGAAGGTTTAAGCAGCAAAATCAAAGAAGGAGATTAAGTAGAAAAATTTGATGGATGAAAATAAAATGGTTTACTTGTCTATATAAGAGACATTGGTTTCATTGTTGAAACTATGTTGGAAGAAGGAGACTATAGAGATTTCACATGAACATAGCTTCATGCATGCCTGATTAGATTGGTTGAAGGAGAACCAAACTGCAGAGTTAACCAAGCGTCAAATAGTTTTTACCGAGGGATAGTAAGTTATTGAATATTGAAGAACTGAATTGAAATATTGATCATAGGATTTTTATGGGCTTAGAATAGATCTAAACATCTACAAAATCAATTTGTATTGTAATCAGATCACCTATTGTTTTAGTTTAACCATTGTAATATAAAAATCTCTTAACTGAGTGGAATTAACTGTCCTATGATTGCCCTATGTCATTCATAGAATGTACATTGTTATCCTATCAACCCCATAGTGAATGCTGGTTGGATGATAACTATTAGTCTTAAATCCTCTAACAAGGTCACACCTTACAGTGTGTTTTGTAACCTTTAACAGGGTTGGCACTTCATTGAGCTCACTTCAGAAGAGTGAAAAATATTTTGGGTTACCAGTCCTAGGTGGTTTTTCCCTTAACAAGGTTTCCACGTTAAATCTTTGTGTTATGTGTTTCTGTGATGATTGATGTGTTGTCATACTTTACATATTGCATATTTGATCTAGTCAGTAATCACAACGAGTAATTAACTAGTAATCGGTAAAGACACAGACAGTTTAGTATTTTATGTTACTGAGCTACATATATTTGTTGAATTTGTTTTAAGAGACATTTTGTAATTGGGACTATTGGATAACTGATCTAATTGATTCACCCCCCCTCTCAGATATTCTAATAGATATTACATTTGATGCAAATTTTAGTTCAGGGTCTTCAACTGTAGATAGATTAAGGCCTCTTCCATCCCACTTAGCTTTTGTCAACTCATAGAGTTTTTTCTTATTCATTTGTTTGTAGGCCCTCAGTCTATCACCTACTGGAAATTTAGTAACTATGTGCAAAAAATCCTTAGTTATCTTTACTGGCCCATCAAGCCACATGAAACTATCATGAAATCTACTTAGTACAATTATTATCCACTCATGCTTGAATACTGTCAGTACATGCATTGCATGAACCAAACACTTGGTCTGCAGGTGTGTGTGATCACTCTTTAGATTAACTTTTACTCACAACGTCCTATACGATGCATCAATCTTAGCTTGGCATATATCCTCGATCTTACAATGAATGAAGGAACACACGTCTTCGATCAAAATAAATCTTGGTAGGATTAGGGACATGGCTCCTATTTTATCAATTTTTGTGACAATGGTGGGTGGAAGCTTGTACTTCAAATTTACAGGGTCGATCTTCTCAACAACAACTAGCTTTTATATTTTAGGTTCCCTTTGATGTTGAATACTTCAAAAAATTCTAGGGTTAAAAAAAATAGCAGTATAATCTCTTAATTCAGCTTAGTGAACTCTAGAAATACCCCAGATGATCTTGCAAATGTTTGGAATGCTTGATTAAATGCTCAGAAATAGCTCTTTGTTCTCGTATTCATCACTGCTCAAATTTTCTCGCAAGAATGTAAAGTAAGAATGATGTATCTTTTACTCTATTTATAGATTTTCCTTTAGGTTAGGGCTCCCTATAGCTATAAATGCATTTAATGCTTCTTTACCTAACATTATTTTACCGTTTAACTAAACTATACTTCACCAAATACAACAAGATAGCTCAAATACTTTACCGATCAACATATGAACTCATAACTTTATAACTAATATCCAAATGCATCTAGATATGCTGATATGGATCTTTGTACTAAATCTAGGAACTGATTTAAGATAATCTATAATTTATCAGATCCTATTCATACCTTGATCGATTAAGTGAAGATTGGTGCACCTGATCTAGAGGATGTGGTGCCTTCACTAGCTCCCAATTTTGTTCCATCATCTTTTGAATTTCTTCTCCAAGTCTTATTCGTTTATTCTTGGATTTCATTAATGCTTACTGAAGTCTTTTTATTCATCTTCTCCTCGATAGAATCCGTATTTCAGTTCTGCAGTCCTTAGCAAGGTGACCAACTCTTTGGCAATAGAAACAAGCCATTCTAGTGTTTCTCCATGATTTCCTATTATTCATTCCATGCATCCCGAAACAATTTGCAAAAATGTGACCAAACCTTCCACACGTAGTACAAGTAATCCTTGTATTATAATCCCATTATTAGTAGGTCCTTGTCGATTGTTGTCAACATTCCATCAGTTAGGGACCCATTTATCATTTCTTCTTTGTGACCTACGTTCTCTAGATTTGTCACCATATTTCTTGCACTTGTTACAGTAACCATAAAAACTTGGTTTCCTTGGAGTGTTCACAACTCTTGATCTACAATCAAATGCCTTATGTCCATACTTATTGCAATTATAACAATGAACTTTAAATTTAGGAGAATTTGTAGGATTACCTCTCTTACTTCTTGATGAAGGGTGCTCCCCTTAATACCACAAACACATAACAGAAACAGAGAAACAACAACAACAATATGCAAGAACAGAAAATTGGCTTCTTATTATCTCCACAAATGTGGAATTACAAACTTTCAGAATTACAATATGCAAAGCCACATGGGCATTCCCTTACAATATTCTGTAGGACAAAGCCTCTAATAAATACCCAGATCTACTACCTAGAACTACCCTAGACAACACTGCGGGCCTTCTTTATATAGGCATTTTCCACCGCCTGAGAAGGTTCCAGAAATTTAGCCCTAAGGGCCGACCAAACTTAGAATTATTTTATTTTTCAATTTATTACATCAAAGTTGGCTCAAAATAACTTTTGAAACCCAAACATAAATTTTGAAGGAAAATTATTTTTTGCCATTTCAGGTGGCCTGACTTCTGGAGACCATAAGTAATCACTAGTTGACCCAATTGACTATTATAACCCCATTTCAGAAATGCCACTCTGAGCAAGGCTTTTGAGGATCCTGTTATCTATTTTGAAAGGCTCAAATCAATCAAATGTTAAGAGTTTAATCTAGCATAAAATCAAATCAAAACAAGGAAACTCTAAGCTAAGCCACCTAAGATTGAACTAAAAACAGGTGCACCCAAGCACTGTTTGATTTGCTCTTGCTTAAGGGGATGTGGGTGTGATCTCTAAGCACTTGGAGCATACTCTAATGCATTTTAGGATGGATTTAGATCCATGAAAACCTCAAAAAATGACACAATAATGGGTAGAACACCCAAGATTGCCCCTAAGGCCTCAAGAACTCAAACTATGATGCTTAAATGGAGATTCAATGCAAGTGTGATTATGCTAAGATTGATTTTAGACCAAATAGAGATGTGATATGATGCTATGCTATGCAAAACAACAATAAAAACTATGTTAATCCATTATTACTACGCTACGATGAGCTAAAATGCTTGAAAGTAAACTAAATTAGAATGATTTATGCTAAGTCTAGAAATAAAAGGGCATGATAACAATGCATGAGAATGAAAGTTAAGCTAATGGATTTGCTCTTGAAAGGAGGGGTATTTATAGGATTTGGGAAGGAAGAATGAGTGGCCAGGATCAAAACCCTTAAGAGAGGCCAAGATTCATTCAAAGGGGAGCACATGGATTGTGCTAGTTCAGGGCCACCTCCTTGTGACAAGTGTCACAAGGGCATTGGGTTGAAAGATGGGAGGAATGTGCACAATTTGAGAAATGTGCCTAAGGTCAAAGGGTGTAAGAAAGGGGTGAGGGGCTTCTTAAATGCACCATAAATGCATGTAAGAGGGATAAGGAGGCCTTAAATGCCTTCAATGCATGTAAGAGAAGCCTCTAGAAGTTTGTTGACTTTGGGTCAAGCTTAGGAGTTGGCTAACCTTGTTTAGGGAATGTGACAAGGTTAGGGGGAGGATTAGGATTAGGATTAGGGGATTTTAGGATTAGGATGGGTGAAGAGGTTGGGTTGAGAAGTTTCTAGAAGAGTCTAGAGTTTTCTTAGGTTTTATGGAATAAATGTTTATTCATTCCAAAAGCTTTTGGTTTTGGGAATATTTATTAAAATATATTTAATAAATATGAAAATTAAATATTTAATCTTAATTAAATATTTTGAGTTAGGATTAGGGTTAGAAAGGATGGGTTTAGCCTTTTAATCGAAATTAAGGAGGGATTAGAAGATTCTGGAAGAGGTTAGTGGTCTTAAGAAAATTGGCCAAATTTTGGTCAAAAAATAAATAAATTATTTATTTTAGGATTTTTGGTCAATTTATTAATTAAAATAATTAATAAATAGGGAAATAATGTTTAAATAAGATTTAAACATTTTTGGGAGGGATTTCTTAATTAAATATTTTTAATTAAGATAAAGGGATTTAATGACATAAAAATAAATTAATTAACTAAATAATTAATTAATTAATAAATGATGATGTCATCAGAGATTTTTCAAAAAATAAAAATACTTTATTTTCTAAAAAAATTTTAGGTGTCTACATTTTGCCCCTCTTTGATGCGATGCCGCAAGTGGCATGGTGTCAAAGACAAGAAAATAAGATGCCCAAGGCTAGAATTTAGAGGAATGATGGGTTGTGCCCCCTCAAGAAAATAACGCCAAGGAGTAAACGTTGTAGAATTTTCTCGAAAGGAAACAAAGAAGGAAGGACTGAGGAAGCAAGGGAGATAAATTACCAAGCTTCCAAGAGCAAAGATGGGTGAATGCAAGATGAGATGGAATGCAAAATGCAGGATGCAGCTATATGAGGATGTAAGATTAATCTATATGATGCAAGATGCAGGGGATTTGGGGAAGCTCCAAGTGTAAATGTGGAGAGCACAACCTAGTTTAATATAGCAATGCTAGAGACCTGCCAAGGATACTGGGATCACGAGGCCTTGTCACCAACGTTGCATAGGACTGACGCTAAAAAGACACGCAGGGTTTCCCCAGCAGCACACATGAACCCAAGAGGAAGCATGGTGGAAACGATGCTGAAGAAACCACAAACACACAACTGACTCACAGGCACAAGCAAAAGATCAAAAGACCTTGCCCCAGATTGTCCTCATTTGCTACACACCATGATATAAAGGATCATGGTGACTTTGAGTAGAGAACCATAAGAAGCCGTAAAAGATTAACAAGACCCAAAGGACAAAAATCCAAGGTCAAAATGATAACTCCAAAAGATAACCTTTGCCAAGGAGAGAGATTTGATTTGATTGATGGCAAGAAGATTGGTCTGAACGTGTGGAAGGATACATCAACACAGACCTGGTGTTCTTGGTGGAAGATTAGGTCAGACAAGAAGGATACAACTGAGGGGACCCGTGATTAGGCTTAGGTCAAACAAAATAGAAGCATACATCTATGCAGACCCGATGCTAATGGGGAG
The DNA here is from genome assembly GCA_027943335.1 of Chamaecyparis obtusa. Lineage (NCBI taxonomy): Eukaryota > Viridiplantae > Streptophyta > Pinopsida > Cupressales > Cupressaceae > Chamaecyparis > Chamaecyparis obtusa. The sequence continues at coordinate 508,842 of BSBK01001326.1, read as the reverse complement.
AATGCTATGTTGCTAATTGGAAAATGATGCAGTTTAAAGATGGTCATGATGATCAAGGATAGTCGACAATTGATATTACTGAAGTACAAGGTTGGGTAGGACAAAGTGTTCTGATCAAATGCTGTTGATGCAAGACTGACAAGGATATGTACAACAAGACAACAACAAGGGAAGACTAACAAAAAGGATGGGACCTAAAGACACATATGTACAAATGAGCTAAGGTGGAGACACGATTGACGCTATGGTACAAGACTCTGGATTAGGATGTACAAAGAACCTGGGGATGAAGCTGAAACTCCAAAGATATGCAAGACAATTCCCCAGTTGGGCTGGAAGGCCAAGATGGACTGGTGATGGATGATGTGTCCTGAAATGACACAGATTTGGGAAGGACATATCCCAATGATGATGATTGGATTGAGATCAAGGCTTGCTACAAGACTAAGGATGTGATTGGATTGGTTGGCTTGATCTTGGATGTTGGATAGCTAGAGGATGTGGATAGGATTGGAAGATGGCTAGAAGACTACTAGGAATGTTTGGATAAGGATGAATGGCATTGGATTACAATGAGGTTAGCCTATAGCTAGATACCAATGACAAGGGAAGATACTAGGTGATGGAGATGTGGAGGAAATGCTGAGGGATGAGGATGATGGAACTACTAGGAGATTTGGATGGAGGAAGATTTGGATTTGGATGGAAGAACGCTTGAGGGTTGGATAGTGGAAGATTTGGGGAGATTGGATGGCAGTTTTGGATTTGGATGGAGGAACTGCTGAGAGGTTTGGATGGAGGAAGATTTTAGATAAAAGATAGTCTCCAAGTAATATGTTACCAAGGAATAAGATGCCCCCTGCTTAGGATAGTTCATGTATTTTAGAGACATTAGGATGGGGTATGATTTGACAGAAGATATGCTGACAAGAGGATGAGGAAGGTAGATGGAAGCTAGGATGAATGGATTGGATAGAGGATATGTAGCTAAAAGGTGTGATGGGTGCCAAGAAGGTGACCAAAAGCATGTATACCTGGTAGTCTTTGTTTTGTTATCAAGATCCAAAGGAGGATGAAGGAAGTGAGAGATAAATGGGATGGAGGAGATGCTGGATAAGATGGAAGAAGGGAATGGTCCCCAACTGTAGAAAGGAATTGGGGGGAACCTACGCATGATGCCTGTTTGCCAGGTTTTCACCAAGGTACTTGTCCAAGGTGCTTGAATTGCCAAGTTTTCACCATTGGACGAATATTTTTCTCTTTTTCTTTTCTTTTTTGATACTTTTCTCTTGATTTTTTCCAATTTTTATGGATTTTTTTATTTTTTGCTGACTTTGTGCTGATCTTCTGATATTCTGATGTGTTGCTATCTTTCTTCACTAATCTTCTGATTTGTTGCTGACATTTTCTAATTTTTTTGTTGACTTTCTGATTTCTCTAATTTGTTGCTGACTAGATGCTAACCTTCTGATATTCTGATGTGTTGACAACTTTCTAATTTTGCTGACTTGCTGATTTCTCTGATCTTTCTGATGTGCTCGGATGTTGGTACAGCTTCGCTAGGATGGATGGATTTATGCAAAAGCACAGATGAGATGGGGTAGATGGGAGATATGGTGGTAGAAAGTGTTTGGATGGAAAGATGGAAAGTGATCATGATAGGGGGATGTTATCAGGATCAACATTGGCACATGTTGCGAAGAAGGTGGCTGAATTTGATGGGATGCAAAAGACAAATGTGGAAATGATGGAGGATTTGTGCTAGGAGATCTTGTAACATAGGGATCCAAGATGGATTTAGGAGATGGAGGAGGAAACTGAGTAGTTGGGGGATTAGCAACTTTGGATGCCATTATGGATATTTCTTTTAGATGCATTACATCTTTTTTCTTTGGGATCCACATCATTTTTGTTTTAGCTTTGGAGGGCCTTTGTGGCCATTGGTATGCATCAGATTTTGATTTTTCTTTGCTGGGCCTTTGTGGCCATGTAGTGGATTTTGCTTGTGCTTTGCTGGGCCTTTGCAGCCATTGGTAGGCATCAGATTTTGCTTTTTCTTTGCTAGGCCTTTGTGGCCATGTAGTGGATTTTGCTTGTGCTTTGTTGGGCCTTTGCGGCCATTGGGATGCATTGGATTGCTTGATTGGATTTTGCTTTGGTTGACCATGTCGTTTAGACTGGACATGGAAATCTTTAGATCTGTGTGGATATTTCCTTTTAGTCATATTGGATATGACATCCAAATTGTGGGGAGCATTGGAGTGAATATGAGGAGATGTGCGGGATGGAGGAAATATGGATGGAGAGATGGAAGGAGATTGGTAGATAGGATATGTGGGCATGTGCCTTTATTGATCTTGACTAGGGATGGTTGGATTTTGGATGAAGGTCTAAGTAGGATAAGATGGGGGATGATATTTTGGGATGTAAGGGCCCAAAATGGAGTTGGTATGTGGAGGATATGTGTTGGTAGATTTTGGGACATAGGGACCCAAAATGGATTTGGAGGATGGAGGAATGTGATAGGTTGTCCTAGGCTGTAATGATGGAGGAGGAGGAATAGCATTGTATGCCTTGGAAGATGTGATGGTGGGTTTGGAAGTATGCTTGAATTTAGCTTTAGTTGTACCAACATTTCTAGAGGAAGTGTCTTCTTCTGATGTGTGACCAATGCCACATACCTTTGGATGTTTCTTGTCTTGGATAGGCTCCAGATTTCCTTGTTCATGGATGCCTAGGCCTTTGCCTTGATAATTCCATTTCTTGAGCATTTTATCCAAACAAGGATATTTCTGACTTGGGGAATATGATAAACATCCAATTTCTAGTTCCCTGATGGAAGACATGGAACTTATTGCTTTTGCTTCAAGTGGGTTACCTCTGAAAAATGTAAGTGATCCAAGAGGATAGAATGATGGCAGTGGGATAGTTTGATTTGGAAGATCCTCAAGAGGAGAGGATAGGATGGTGGGATTTTGACTGGGATTGGGGGATAGTAATGGATCTTCAGTTGGAGAAATTGGGATGATAGGATCTTGGATTGGAGGAATTAGGATTGTAGGATTTTGGATTGGGGTGGATGGAAGCAATAGAACATGTGATGGGGGAAGTGAAGGGATTGGATCTTGATTTTCTTCTGTGAGTATTTCAACATGCTTTTGGACAAGATCTTGACATGGTAGGATTTGTGTGGATAGAATGTTGGGGGATTTATGGATGGACTCTTCAAAGGGGGTGGATGGAAGGCTGGGAGATTCTACAATTGTGATGGTAGGAAGAAGGGTGAATTCATGAGGCTCATCAGATATGCTTTGGACGATGCTAGGAGGAGGTGATGTTGGTGGGGATTGGATGGAGACTTCAGATGGAAGGGACTCAATGATGCTAGGAGACAAAAGAAGATCAATGAGTGGGATGTATGGAAGATAGATAATAGATGGGAGTGATGGATGGGCCTCATCAATGATGGCTTCACATGAAGGATTGAAATGGCTTGGCTCTTCATTTTTAGGAGTGGGATTTTTTGTTGGCTTCCTTGTGAAACTCCTTGGAGACTGTCATGGTGAAGAAGGATTGGAATGTGGAGGAGATGGAGAGCTAGGATAGTTCTCATATGAAGATGGGGTGGATGAAGGGGAACCTACTTGAGGGGATGATGGTGCAAATGAGGAGCTAGAGGATGGTGGGTTTGGATAGTTCACATAGGTAGGTTTAGAGGAAGCTTGTGAAGTTGATGGACTATTGGATGAGGTAGGAATGATGGATTGAGGTACGGGATATGAAGCAGACTGAAGGGTGCATTCTTTTTGTGGGAGGGGGTTTGCAAAAACATGGGTTTGAATGGAGGATGGTGGTTTGAGATAGGATGGTGGATTGGGGAAAAGGATTGGAAGACTTGGTGTTTGAATTTGAAAGGGTTTTGGAGGATAAGTGGATGGAGGTTTTAGATAAGGGAAGTAGCGTGAAGTGTTTCGAAGGGATGGTGGTGATTGGGATATGACCATAGCAGGAGATGGAGGTATGAAGGATGCATATGGAGGATGTGTAGGTTTAAGATAGGGATAAGGTGTGGATGGATAAGATAATGGATTTGCCTTGCCAAGGACATGAAAGGGAGTGCTAGTGGATAAGCGTGAAGGCATGATAGGATATTTTGGAGGAAAGATTGGATGCTGGGGGATGTTTGGAGCAAACTTGCTAAGATTTTCAAAATATGCATCATGATCTACAAGGCTTTCATCATCTTTGGGATAGGATGAATTGAGGGGAGAGACATAATAACCAAACTCATCATAATAGTTTTGAGACATGTTGACTTGTGGATTAGTTGGATAAGGATGAAGATGGATTGGAAGACTAAGACTCAGATTGGAATGATTGATAGGATCAGACTAGGATTGGATTTGGCTTAAGATTGGAAGAAGACTGACTCTAGAAGAAGACAGACAAGGGGATGGGGGATGACCAAGATGACTTTGCTAACCTAGGATAGGAGGAAAGGATGACAAGACTGGATTGAATATGACTGGAAGACCGTGATTTGAGATTCTGAAAGCTTTGGACATTTTCTAGATTTTGGGAGGATTTGGACTGACATGGCTGTTTTGAGTATCTTGAACCAAGTTGTAGATCAGTTTGATGTTTTTCCAATGGCAAAGGATAGATTTCAACAAAGATTTTTGGAAAAGCAATCTCCACAAGGGACAAAGCAACCTTGTGGGATACAAACAAGATAATTGACTCTGATAAAGCTTTGAAAGTGTATGTTCCAACAATATTTTCACAGAGTATTGACTGTCAAGCACTTCAAAAAGATCTGCCTAAGGAAGGTGAGTATCAAAATTGCTTGCCCATAGCTTGGTACACCCTAGAAGGGAATACAAATGGTGAGTAATCTTGAGGTGACCCAATAAACCCTTTGGAATCAGTCCTTGCACAAGGATTTTGATACTTTTGGATGTAGATAGGGTAGCCTCTATTTTATCAAGTTTTTAATAGTTCCGTGGAGTCTCCATACCCAGTTATGCTGACCACCTATGACTCACTTAAGAGCCTAGCCAACAACGCTGGGGGAGGAATATTTACCTTTCCCCAGACATTTGCATTTGGCACAAAATGCCTGTGGATTAGGAGATAAAGTGAGTACTTTTTGCCTTCACTTTATTTATATACCAGCCAGGGGGGATACCGGTTTGAGGTCATTCTCCAAGGAGGAAGCACTTTTCTCCCTGGACAGGCCTCGCTAAAAGTAGAACAAGTGAACTTGTCCGAGTCCAAATGTTCTACGTTGCTTACTTTAATAGGATTTTACAAAAAAAGTAAAGTTCCTAAATGCACATTAAGAAAGTTGTTCTTTCTTCCAATTTGATTAAGTGTGATTTGAACTGTGAAATTGAAGACACAAGTGTTTAAGATTTGATTTGTTCTTTCTCCAAAAAGTAAATGATTTGAGCGATTGCAATTTCTTTCCTTTGGGCATTCAAGATTGAGATGTGCGTGTTGATTTAGAACTTTGAAGTGCTTTGTTTTATCCTTAGATCATTCAAGATTTTGTTTGAACTGAAATTCAAAAAAGAAGGAATAGGGATGCTTGTTCTTTCCAATTTAGATCATTCAAGATTGTGTTTGATTTTCAAAATGATAATGACTCTTAGGACTTAAGTTCATTTTTCCTTAATTTCATTCAAGATTTGTTTTCACCTTTGTTTGCAATAAGAAAAATGAATCCAGTCCCAAGCAAATTAAGACAGAAAAAAAACAAAAAGCGACACTGTCCAGCTCAAAACACAACACTGGAAAGTGCACAGGCGAGACCAAAAAACTCTCAGGCGACACTCAAATGTTTACAGGTGACAGATAATTGTGCAAACGCGACGGAGAAAATTTCCAGGCGACAAAGAAATAAGTCCAGGTGGCAGAGAAAGACTTACAGGCGACACAGAAATAATTCGAGTGATAGTAGAATGTTTACAGGCAATAACAGAATCATTACAGGTGAGACTTTTGTACCCAAAGGTGTAAAAGTTTATCTCACAGGCGTGATTACTTATGTTCTAGGCATGATTTCTTATGTTTCAGGCATGATTTCTTATGTTGCAGGCATGATTTCTTATGTTGTAGGTGTGATTTAATTGCTTACAGGCGACAGAAGAAGGATTTTGTGACAGAATAGAAGTTATCGATGGTGAAAATTTGTCAGCAAATAGGCGTGAATACAGAGCTTGTAGGCATCATTTCATTGCTTGAAGGCGTGATTTAATTTCTTGAAGGCATGATTGTATTGTGTGTAGGTGACATTTCTTTGCTTGAAGGTGACATTTCTTTGCTTGAAGGAGACATTTAATTGTTGTAGTTGACATTTAATTGCTTGAAGGTGACATTTCATTTATTTCTTGCAAATACAAGAATATAAAGTATGATCTAATCAAAATGATTGTGGTTTTGGTCCCACCGGGCATGCCAGAATGTGAGCAAGGCTTTTGAGGATCCTGTTATATGTTTTGAAAGGCTCAAATCAATCAAACGTTAAGAGTTTAATTTAGCATAAAATCAAATCAAAACAAGGAAACTCTAAGCTAAGCCACCTCAGATTGAGCTAAAAATAGGTGCACCCAAGCACTGTTTGATTTGCTCTTGCTTAAGGGGATGTGGGTGTGCTCTCTAAGCACTTGGAGCATACTCTAATGCATTTTAGGATGGATTTAGATCCATGAAAACCTTAAAAAATGACACAATAATGGGTAGAACACCCAAGATTGCCCCTAAGGCTTCAAGAACTCAAACTATGATGCTTAAATCAAGATTCAATGCAAGTGTGATTATGCTAAGATTGATTTTAGATGAAATAGAGATGTGATATGATGCTATGCTATGCAAAAAAATAATAAAAACTATGTTAATCCATTATTACTAAGCTACGATGAGCTAAAATGCTTGAAAGTAAACTAAATTAGAATGATTTATGCTAAGTCTAGAAATAAAAGGGCATGATAACAATGCATGAGAATGAAAGTTAAGCTAATGGATTTGCTCTTGAAAGGAGGGGTATTTATAGGATTTGGGAAGGAAGAATGAGTGGCCAGGATCAAAATCTTTAAGAGAGGCCAAGATTCATTCAAAGGGGAGCACATGGATTGTGCTAGTTTAGGGCCACCTCCTTGTGACAAGTGTCACAAAGCATTGGGTTGAAAGATGGGAGGAATGTGCACAATTTGGGAAATGTGCCTAAGGTCAAAGGGTGTAAGAAAGGGGTGAGGGGCTTCTTAAATGCACCATAAATGCATGTAAGAGGGATAAGGAGGCCTTAAATGCCTTCAATGCATGTAAGAGAAGCCTCTAGAAGTTTGTTGACTTTGGGTCAATCTTAGGAGTTGGCTAACCTTGTTTAGGGAATGTGACAAGGTTAGGGGGAGGATTAGGATTAGGATTAGGAGATTTTAGGATTAGGATGGGTGAAGAGGTTGGGTTGAGAAGTTTCTAGAAGAGTCTAGAGGTTTCTTAAGTTTTATGGAATAAATATTTATTCATTCCAAAGGCTTTTGGTTTTGGAAATATTTATTAAAATATATTTAATAAATATGAAAATTAAATATTTAATCTTAATTAAATATTTTGAGTTGGGATTAGGGTTAGAAAGGATGGGTTTAGCCTTTTAATCGAAATTAAGGAGGGATTAGAAGATTCTGGAAGAGGTTAGTGGTCTTAAGAAAATTGGCCAAGTTTTGGGCAAAAAATAAATAAATTATTTATTTTGGGATTTTTGGTCAATTTATTAATTAAAATAATTAATAAATAGGGAAATAATGTTTAAATAAGATTTAAACATTTTTTGGAGGGATTTCTTGATTAGATATTTTTAATTAAGATAAAGGGATTTAATGACATAAAAATAAATTAATTAACTAAATAAATAATTAATTAATAAATGATGATGTCATCAGAGATTTTTTAGAAAATAAAAATACTTTATTTTCTAAAGGATTTTTAGGTGTCTACAGCCACGAAGCACTTTACAGGCTTGATAGGTGCAAGCACTCATCACCTAAATTTTTGACCTCATCCGGAGCCTCCAAAGCCTTCAAAACTAAGTTCAAAGTTTCTGTACCCTGCTGCCAATACCGAAAATCTTTAATATCCTCAAAACTAGACCTGATCTAGCCATGAAACTTTGCTGGTAGGCTGATATGACTGAGATGAACCTCCACATGTAAAATCAAAATATTTCAAGATCGTAAGACCAACTTACTAAAAATAGAAAGTTTCCATAAATAGCAGCTCTGCACAAGATAGCCCTTATTGAATACAAAAACAAAAATATTTTTGGGTGATGCAAGATTGCTCTTACACCCAGGATGCTCATACATCAGATACCTGGGGTAATTTGAGAAGTGACCTTGTCACGTCTCAGGTGTGTAGAGGAAAAAAAAGATGGTTAACCTCCTCCTTTGTCAGCCATGATGAATCTTCAACAGGTCAGCCTTTCCACTTGACCAGATATTCTTCATATGTCCTGTTCCTTTTGGTTCTACCAACATGACTATCCAGTATGTCTTCAATCTCTTTGATATCTGAACTGGTTACTGGAATACTCCACTATGCTATTGTAACCTCATTTTCAACACCTCCCTCATGATACTCTATCAGATCTGAAATGTTAAACACCAGTGAAATATTCAGCTCAGTAGGCAATTCTACTTCATATGCATTTCCTGAATCATGCTTCTTCAGTATTTTACATGGACCAAACTTCTTCATTTTTAATTTGTTATATGTACCAACTGGAAATCGCTCCTTCCGCAAATGAACCATGACTTCATCTCCAACCTAAAATTCGTTATGCCTCCTTTTCTCATCCACCTTAGCCTTATACTGTGTGTTCATCTTGGTAATATGCTTCCTCACCTCCTCATGGATTTTCTTCAAATGTTCTACAAAATCCTCAGCTTCAACACTACTTATTTCTCTTTTATCTATCTTTCTCAACTCATATGCATTTCTTGGACTACTCCCATATACAATCTAGAATGGTGATTTACCAGTGCTCCTACTGATAGAATTATTATATGCAAATTCTACCTGTGGTAAAATCAAATCCCATCCTATTGGCTTATCTCCAACCAAACATCTTAGCAAATTTTCCAAACTCCTATTCACCACCTTTGTCTGTCCATCAGTTTGTGGATGATGTGATGAACTAAACTTCAAATCTGTCTTCAACTTCTTCCACAATGTATGCCAGAAATATCCAATGAACTTAGTGTCTCTATCTGAAACTATGGTCTTTGGAAAATCATGTAGTCTCACTACTTCTTTGAAAAATAATTCTGCTATATGAACAACATCATTAGTCTTCTTGTAGGGAATGAAATGTGCCATCTTCAAAAATCTGTCAACTACTGCAAAAATTGAATCATGTCCCTGTTGTGTCCTTGGTAAACCAAGAACAAAGTCCATACTGATATCCTCCCAAGGCTTCTCTGGTACAGGTAATGGCTGATACAACCCTATATTCTGCTTCACTCCTTTCGCCATCTAACATACTCTGCAACTTTGTACAAACTTCTTGACATCTTGCTACAACTGTGGCCAATAATAATTCTCACTAACCAAAGCAAGGGTTTTATCTCAACCAAAATGTCTAGCCAATCCTCCGCTATGCTTCTCCTTGATGAGATTCTCCATCATAGAACTTTGTAGAATGCACAACTGACTCCCTCTGAATAGCATATCATCCTGGATGATAAAATCCAACCATTTTGTCCTATCTAGAGTAACAGGTTCTTTACAAGCTTTCCAAGCTTCACCAAAATCAAGATCCTCTAGATACAAATTCTTGAGTTCCTTGAACCCAACCACCTCAATCTGCATCTCTATCAGCAATAGTTGCCTTCTGCTAAGCACATCTGCAATCCTGTTAGACTTTCCACTTCTATGTTTCGAAAAAAATGTATAACTCTGCAAAAACTCAACCCATTTCAAATGCCTTTGATTCAACTTTCCTTGACTATTCAAATATTACAAAGCTTGATGATCAGTATACAAAACAAACTCCTTAGGAAGCAGATAGTGTCTCCACTTCTTCAATGCCTAAACTATAGCATAAAATTCTTGATCATAAACAAAATATTTTCTCTTGGCATCATTTAACTTCTCACTGAAATAAGTAACAGGTTTACCTTCTTGGCTCATAACAGCTCCTATTGCAGTACCACTAGCATCACAATCTACTTGAAACACCTTATTAAAATCTGGAAGTGCTAAAATAGGTTGTTCTATAACTTTTTGTTTCAACAATTGAAAACTCTTTTCTGCCCCATTAGTCCACTTAAACTCTTTTCTATCCCCTCACATTGTTTCAGTCAAGGGACCACAAATACTATTAAAATTTTAGATAAACTTTCTGTAAAAACTAGCTAGACCATGAAAAGATCTTACCTTGGTAGCACTCCTTGGAGTAGGCCATTCAAGGATAGCCTGTACCTTCTCTGGGTCTATTTTTAGACCTTCTGTTGAAACTACAAATCCCAAATACACTAACTCTTTCTTCACAAAACTGCACTTCTTCAAATTAATCAACAATTTCTCATCTCTCAGCTTCTCAAACACCATATGAATATGCATCATATGCTCTTCCAATGTCTTACTAAAGATAAAAATATCATCTAGGTACACAATGACAAACTTACCCAAAAAAATTTTTAGAACCTCATTCATGAGCCACATGAAAGTGCTTGGTGCATTGGTTAGCCCAAAAGGCATGACTAACCACTCATACAATCCTTCCTTTGTCTTAAAGGTAGTCTTCCATTCATCTCCTTCTCTGATCTGATCTAGTGATATCCACTCTTCAAATCTATCTTTGAGAAATACACAGCTCCAATCAAACAATCCATAATATCATCCATTCGTGGCAATGAAAATCTATACTTGATTGTGATCTTATTTATTGCTCTGGAATCTATACACATCCTCCATTCTCCATTCTTCTTTGGTGCTAATACCACTGGTATAGTACAAGGACTCAGGCTCTCTCGAATCAACCCCTTCTGCAATAACTCATGTACTTGTCTGTTCAACTCTTCATTTTATGCTAGTGTCATTCTGTGTGCTGCCTTGTTTGGCAAACTAGCTCCTAGAATCAAATCCATCTAATGACTGATCTTCCTTACCAGTGGTAATCCATCAGGTACATTATCAGATACAATATCTTGAAACTCATTCAACAAATCTGCAACCTCTACAGGTACATCCTCTACTTCTTCTTTACCAACTTTTGGAATTAAAGCAAAACACACATGCTCATGCCTCATACCATCTATGAATTTTCTTCCATCAACAAATGTTATTCTTGCATTACCACATACCTTTTCTTTGGTCTCCTTCAATGGCTTTAGCTTATGTCGCACTCCATCCTTTGTCAGGGAATAGGTATTCACACAACCATTGTGTACAACACATCTGTCAAACTACCATGGTCTACCCAACAACATATGACATGTATCCATAGATATGATATCACATAGTACCTCATCTTAGTACCCGCTAATCTTGAACTTTACCAGACACTGTTCACTGACCATGACCTTGTGGTCATCCTACACCTAGGCAATCCGATATGGATGTGGGTGTTTATATCTCTTGACCTTCAACTTTATCACCATCTCTTCTGACACCAAATTTTTAGTGCTTCCACTATCGATAATTACATCACAGCATTTACCCTCACACTTGCATCTAGTGTGAAACAAGCTCCTCCTTTGTTCAGGTTCATTCTCACCACTCAACAGGACTCTTCTGTTAATCAGTGTTTCTCCTCTTTCAACATCTTTTGAATTTGATGATCTGGCATCTTCATCTATATGTGCAACTCTAGCCTGGCCTTCATTCCTCCTATCTATCCTTCCTTGGTGTTGAGGACATTCAAATACCCTATGACCTTCTTCTCCAAAGTGAAAACATGTTCCACAAAAGCCTCCTCTTCCTGAACTTTTTCCTCTTCCTCTTCCTCTTTGATCTCTATTATTCTAATCTTGGAAATGATTGGAATTGTTTCCTCTCTGATTTTGACTGCTACTAGCCTCATCCTTCTTTTTCAGATCTTCATTTAGGCTTCCATATGACTGTCTACCAGATCATCCACCACGACCTTTTCCATTTTGTCTGCTCTCAAACTTCTTGTTCAACTTTTCCTCCACTTTTAGGGCAAAATGGTATGCCTCTTCAATACTATTCATTCAAACCAAATTCAGCTCCTCTTGAATGCTGGGCCTCAACCCATTAAGGTAACGAGAAACTTTCTCCTTATCAGCTTTCGCATGGCCTGTTTTGATGAGGATTTGATAGAACTCCTTTGTATACTCCTGAACAGATCATCCTACTTGCTTAAAACTTTGTATTTTCTTCAATAGGTCAAGCTCGTAATCAACAGGGATGAACTGTCACTTTAATTTATCCACCATTTGATCCCATCTTATGATTTTATCTTTCCCTCTTCTATTTCACTCCAATTGAATCTCTTGCCACCAGATCTTTGCATGATCTTTCAGTCTGGCCTTCGCAAATTTGACCCTATCAAGATTCTCAATATCTTCATACTCAAAATATTCTTCACATTCATTGATCTAGCTGATCAATTCTTCTAAGTTAAGATTTCCTTAAAATGCAGGAACCTCAATCTTAGGTCTTTTTCCAATCTTGGAAATGGCTCAAAAAAGTATTTCTTCCTCCTGGTTCACAATTTTGACTTCTCCTTCTTGATCTTCTTCTTCGGCTTCATCCTCGCATTCATCTCTAACATTAAGATTCATTCCTTTGCAAATCTCCTCTTGCAATACTTGCACTTGTCTCTGGAGTGCTCTAACCTCAGGTGTTACAACACTAGCTCTTCCACCATGTTCCCTTTGTGGAGGCATTTTTGTGATGCGTGCTGAAACCCTAACCACAGTCCTAGTGCAAATTACCTCAAAATCAGTGATTTGTTTACACACTCAAGAACTCCTGCTCTGATACCACTTGATGAAGGGTGCTCCCCTTAATACCACAAACACATAATAGAAACAGAGAAACAACAACAACAATATGCAAGAATAGAAAATTGGATTCTTATTATCTCCACAAATGTGGAATTACTAACTTTCAAAATTACAATATGTAAAGCCACATGGGCATTCCTTTACAATATTCTGTAGGACAAAGCCTCGAATCAATACCCAGATCTACTACCCAGAACTGCCCTAGACAACACTATGGGCCTTCTTTATATAGGCATTTTCCACTGTCCGAGAAGGTTCTAGAAATTTAGCCCTAAGGGCCGACCAAACTTAGAATTATTTTATTTTTCAATTTATTACATCAAAGTCAACTGAAAATAACTTTTGAAACCCGAACATAAATTTTGAAGGAAAATTATTTTCTGCCATTTCAGGTGGCCTGACTTTCAGAGACCATAAGTCATCACCAATTGACTTGATTGACTATTATAACCCCATTTTGGAAATGCCACGAAGCGCTCTACAGGCTTGAATAGCACAAGCACCAGTCACCCAAATTTTTTTCCTCATCCAGGGCCTCTAAAGCCTTCAAAACTGAGTTCAAAGTTTCTGTACCCTGCTGCCAATATCAAAAATCTTCAATATCCTCAAAACTAGACCTGATCTAGCCATGAAACTTTTTTGGTAGGTTGATATGACTAAGATGAACCTCCACACGTAAAATTAGAACATTCCAAGATCGTAAGACCAACTTACTAAAAATAGCAAGTTTCCATAAATAGCAGCTCTGCACAAGATAACCCTTATTGAATACAAAAATAGAAATATTTTTGGGTGATGCAAGATTGCTCTTACACCTAGGATGCTCCTGCATCACTTCTATAGATGTTAGCTGTATGTCCTAGTTTCCAACAATGATAACATGTAGGTTTCTTAGGCTTTAGTGGGGTAGCATCTTTGTCTAGGTTGATTTCTTGTTTGGAGGACTCATCCTTCTTGGTAGTATTGATTGCATTGAAACCAAGTCCATAGTTGTCATTTGGTTGCATTTTATTTTTTAGTTGTTCATCCATAATATTCCATGCTTCTTCATTTATTTTCATTATTTCATTAGCATCTTTCTCAGCTTTTAGATCATTCTTCAAATGTTCATTCTTAGATCTCAATTCTGCAATCTCACTGACTTTCCTAGAAACATGTTGATTTTCCATAACAAGTTGATCTATCAAGTTATAGTGAGTTTATGTTAACCTCATGATTTCCCTCTCTTTCTCATCTAGTCTTGTTTTCATTTTCCTTCTTTCTTCTTCTGGAGTTATTTTGTCATCCTCAACTTTTTCTTTTTGTTCCATAATTTCAGACATCCTTACCGACTGTGCTTCTTGTTCTCTTTTCAGTATTTTGACCTAATCAACAAGCATCTTATTCTTTTTAGAAATTTATGATATGATAGCATTAGATTCATCAGACATGCTTCCCTCATATTGTTCTTCTAGTTCCTCAACTTGATCTTGAGTTTCTTTCAACTATAGTAAAAGCTCTTTCCTTTTGTTGATTGAATTTTTCATTTTCCTACTCAATTCTTCAATTTTCTTATTAGCCATATTTAGTTTTGTCTCCATACTGTCAATTATTATTTTGTACTTGTAACTTTCCATCTTTCCCAATCTTCCCTCTCAAGTGACTAAACTCCTTAATAAGAGACTGATCTCTGATACCAATTGTTGGATTTAGATGTGGAAAGGTAAGCACTAAGAGGGGAGGGGTGAATCGATATTTCAAAATAATTTTAAACTTTTCTAAACTTCCTTCACATTCATTTACTGATTATTTATCATTTTTATGCATCACATGAAAATAAATAAAATATATAAAAATCATCACATAACACAATGATTTTGGTATCACATAAATCCTTGTTGGATAATAATTGTGGTGGGGATGACACCCACAACACTTCACTACTACAGAATAAAGTTGGTCGGTTAGAGCTACAATTTTTAGCTATTATTTATATCTTACCCTATTAAAGGTATTAACCCGGTTAATATTTTTAAGACTACTAAGTCTACTTTGTTAAGAGATTTTACAACTCTAATCTAAGAATTGTACCTAGTTAAAGGATTTACAATTAATATTTGTTAGGATCTTCTCGATTAAGAGATTTATACAATTATGATTACTCCTTAATTAGTAATAAAAAAATATATGTGAAACATGCATGAAAAAATTCTATTCAGACTCTATATGCTCATCAATTCATTACCTCAAACTATGTATCCATTACACTAATGAATTCAGTACTCGATAGCTCAATTCTGAATGTTTTCCTCAATACTTTGTTACTTGGTAGCTTCACTGTTCATTCACCTTCTGCTCGGATATGCAATCTCCAATTTCTCTTCACATATACATATGCCACCTTAATGATCTTCATACCTTGATCTTCTCATATACAAAATTTAAGCAGTGCTAGATCCTCTAGAATCTTCTTCCTCAAATGGTGATAGCATTGGATACACTTCCAATGCATATTTAATCCTTAATTATCATTGGCTAAACTTACCTTGAATCATGTGTAATCATTAGATTTTAATCTCCAATTTTCTGTTATACAATCTCCTCAAGATTGGTAAACCATTTTCTAATAGGTGTCCAGGTTCAATGTACTTAGATCTCATCTGGTGTTGGCATGTTATGATTGGTAACACATTTTCTTCAACCTGGTAAATAATTTATCTTCTCAGTTAGGTGCTTGGTAGAACTTGGTTCTCGGTGCTTGGTTCTACTTCGCTCGGTGTTTATACTTGCTTTCTCTTTACTGATATTCACTATTTACTTGTTCCTTTTACCGAATGCTTTCTCTACCTTACCAACTCATCTTCTCTTTCTTATGGAATGAATTTGACAAACATAATGAATTCCTTATAACTAATGACAAAAAAATCAACTCTTAGGAGTATCAGTTACTCATATGTGAGGAAGTGTGAATCATGTCAAAAGTTTTTAGGAGAATTGAAATACCAGGGAGCCTTACCTCTTAGACCATTGTAGACAGAGGAACCTTTCCAAATGTGGGGGATTGATTTTATTGGAGAGATTCCTGATAATAATGTGGGGAATTTTAATCAGGTTGTAATCATTGGATAATAATAATATTGGACTCATTTTTGGTGGATATAGCCCAGGGATTGGGTGAACCATGTTAAATCTTTGTGTCTTGTGTTATCTTTCTCTGTGGTTTATTATTTTCTAATATTGGTTATATTTGCATGTAACTATTATTTCTATCTTGTTAATCCTAACAAGTGGTATCAGAGCCAAGTTTCTTTTAGTTATCCTTTGCATGAAGGTCTCACAGTTGAGAGGGAGCAATGGAAGACATGAGTAAGCTGAAGGTTGAGAATTTTAATGGGCAGAACTTTCAGTTATGGAAAATGAAAATGGAGGACTATCCCTATTAGAAGGATCTATGGCGGCCATTGGAAGGACAATCCAAGAAAATGTCAACAACAAGTGATAAGGACTGAGATATTCTTAATAGAAAAGAACTTGGAAGTATTCAATTATGTCTAGCACAATCAGTGACATTAAAATTAAGAAAGCAAAGACAATTGAAGAGTTTATGGAAACCCTAGAAAATTTGTATGAAAATCCCTCCACTTCAAACATGATATTTATCATGAAGTGTCTATTTAATATGAAGATGGAAGAAAGTGGATATGTTACTAATCATTTGAATGAGTTTAATATGGCTACCAGTCAATTATCTTTTGTAAATAATACTTTTGATGAATAAATTAGGGCTCTCTTGATTTTGTGTTCTTTGCTTGAAAGCTAGAATGTCTTTGTAATATTTGTTAGTAACTCTGTTTCTAGTTCTAATACCCTAAAATTTGATGATGTTATTAGTGTGATTCTAAGTGAGAAAAATTTTAGGAAAATCTCAGGTGGATCTACATCTACAAGTGTCTTGAACACACAAAGTAGAGGCAGAACGAATGAGAGAGGAAATAATTCTAGAAATTGTGGGAAGTCAAGAGAAAAATCTAAGGGAAAGAGGTCTGAATCCAAAGGACCAAATGATTGTTGGTACTATGGAAAACTAAGTCATAAGAAGAAAGATTGCTGGTCTCAAAATAATAAAGGAGACAAAAAAGAAGGTAACACAGAGGGAAATGTGGTAAGTAATAAATCTGAAGAGGATGTTTTTCTTCTTTCTTTAGAAAGCATTGATGATTCATGGGTTTTAGATTATGGGGCTTCATTTCATGCTACACCCCATAGAGGTTATTTTCTTGATTATGTCCAAGGGGATTTTGGGCTAGTTTATTTGGGAGATAATGAACTCTATCAGATTGTTAGAAAGGGAAAAATTAAGATTAAGTTGCAGAATGGGAATCATTAGCTACTACAAGAAGTAAGACATGTTCCAAAGCTCAATAGGAATTTAATTTCAATAGGGCAACTAGGTGATGAGGGTTTCACAGTTACTTTTAATGATATAAATTTGAAAGTTTCAAAAGGTTCCTTAGTAGTAGAAAAATGTGTTAAAGTAGGCACCTTATATCTTTGTACATGTCATACTATTCCTTTTACTTTAATTGTTTCAAAGGAAAATGATTGTTCAAGAACAGTTGTAGTTGAGCAAGAAGAACATCAAATAATTGTTGTAGATTTTGACACAACAGTTTGGTACAACAGACTTGGGCACATGAGTGAAAAAGGTATGAAATTACTTCATTCAAAGAAAGTTTTACCTGGTCTAAAATGTGTCAATATGGGTTTCTATTAAATTTGCATGTATGGAAAATAAAATAGAGTTAGTTTTGTGAAGAGTGGGAAGGAAAAGAAAAATGAGAAATTAGAGCTTGTGCATATAGATGTATGGGGACCAGCTCAGGTATCTTCCCTTGGTGGCTCTCTATATTATGTTACATTTCTAGTTGATGCAACAAGAAAAATATGGATTTATTTCCTTAGACAAAAATATGATGTATTTCAAATTTTGGAGAAATGGAAATGCTTGGTTGAGGATGAGACTAGTAAAATACTAAAATTTCTAAGATCTGATAATGGTGTTGAGTATTGCAGCACAAAATTTGAATATTATTGTTCCTCTAATGGTATTCATAGGCAGAAAACTATACCAAGGACTCCACAAGAAAAAGGAGTGGTTGAACGCATGAACAAAACAATAATGGAGCATGTAAGGAGTACGAGGTTATATGTTGGGCTGACATTAAAAATGTGGGTAGAGGAAGTTAATACAACACTATATTTAATCAATAGAGGTCCCACTACTCCATTGGGCTATGGTATTCTAGAGGAAGCATGGACTGGTAAGGAGGTGAGTTATTCTTTTCTCAAAACTTTTGGTTGTGAAGCATTTGCACATATAGATTTTGAAAATAGAACTAATCCAAAAGCTAAGTCAAAGAAATGTGTATTTTTTGGATATGGCATTGATGAATTTGGTTATAGGCTTTGGGATTTTAAAAATCATAAAATTGTAAGAAGTAGGGATGTCATATTCAATGAGAAAGTATTGTACAAAGATTTGTCACCACAGCATGAGAAGAAATAAAATGATTATATAGTACTGGATGATACTCCAAAAGATGATGTTCCAGTAGTTCCTTATGCTCCTCAAAAACAACAACAACAAATACCACAAACTCTAGTGAATGTTAGATGGTCAACTAGGCTAAGTAGACATCGAAAAATATTTTCTCCCTCTTTGTATTCTATTTTTTTAACAGATGCTAGTGAACATGAATGTTATAATGAAGTTGTGTAGGTGGATACAAAGATTCAATGGGAGTCTGCCATGACAGAAGAAGTGGAATCCTTGGTGAAAATTCAAACTTGGGGATTTATGTAGGTTACCTATAGGTAAAAGGGCTTTACAAAATAAACGGGTTTACAGGTTGAAAGAAGAGGATGGAGGTAAGAAAAGATTTAAAACTAGATTAGTTGTAAAAGGATTTGCACAAAAAAAAGGTATTGATTTTGATGAGATATTTTCTCCAGTTGTTAAAATGAATTCTATTCATACCGTTTTAAGTATTGTGGATACTGAAGATTTGCATTTAGAGTAGCTTCATGTTAAAACTAATTTTCTTCATGGTGATTTGGATGAAGAAATATATATGGTATAGCCATAAGGATTTGAGGTCACAGGTAAGGAAAATTTAGTGTGCAGATTGCAGAAAACTTTATATGGCTTGAAGAAAGCACCTCGGAAATCGTATATTAAATTTGACACTTTTATGAATGAGAATGGATACACTCGGTGTCATTCTTACCATTGTGTTTATTTTAAGAGGTTGAATGATGATAGCTACATTATTTTATATTTATATGTTGATCATATGCTTGTAGATAGGTCTAACATGGATCACATTAAGGGGTTGAAACAATAGTTATCATATTCATTTGCTATGAAGGATTTGGGGGTAGAAAAACAAATCCTTGGTATGAAAATTTGTAGAGATAGGAAAAATTGAAAATTAACTTTATCTCAGGCTGATTATATTGAGAAGGTGTTGCAACATTTCTCTACGGAGAATTCCAAAGATGTTAGCACACCTTTGCCTGGTCATTTGAAATTGACTAAGGTGATGTGTCCAAAGACACCAAAAGAGGAGGCTAAAATGTCTAAGGTACCTTATGCTTCAGTTGTAGGGAGCTTAATGTATGCTATGGTATGTACTAGGCCAGATATTGCAGATGTAGTGGAAGTTGTTAGTAGGTATATGAGTCACCCTGGGATTGAGCATTGGAATGTAGTCAAATGGATTCTTAGATATTTGAGAGGTACATCCAGTAAGTGTTTACACTTTGGGGGATCTACTACTACTAAACAAGGCTAGGTTGACTCAGATTTGGAAAGAGATATAGATAGAAGGCAAAATACTATAGGATATGTATTTAGTATTGATGGGACAATAGTGAGTTGGATTTATCGGTTACAAAAGGTGAATGCTTTATCCACTATAGAGGTAGAGTGTGTCATTGCTATAGAGGCGGCCAAGGAGATGATATGGCTTCAATTCTTCATAGAAGAATTGGGACATCCACAGATGGATAATTATCTATATACAGACAACTAGAGTGTCATTCATCTTGTGAAGAATTCTACTTTGCACTCAAAGAAAAAACACACATAGTTATGGCACCATTTCATTTGGTCAGTTTTGGATGATCAACAGTCAAAGCTAGAAAAGATACATATAGATGATAATCCAACAGATATGTTTACGAAGGTAGTAACAAGGGAGAAGTTAAACTCTTTTTTAGCTTTCGTTGGTCTACTAGACTGGACAAAATAAAGGAACAACAGAGTCCAGGGTGGTTGGATCCAGTGGTAGCTTCACAAGGTAGTCGTTTAGCTACAAGATCAGTCTCCAAGTGGGATATTTTTTCTTTGTGTGGAGCCTGATCGATCCCCAAGTGGGAGATTGTTATCTTGTGGTGATTGATTAGGGAATTAATGCACAATTTTCCTCCCATCCTTGTTGGGGGGCTATTTTTTGGCTATTTTTGGGCTGACATGTTGTAACCGATTTGAATCCTAAACTGACAAAATAAGCTTGTATAAAATGGATTAGGGTTAGGGATTTCATTATGATGTATGTTTTAGTACTAGCTTCTTGTGATGATATTGAGCTATAAGGGATTGTGGATTGTAATCAGGTTGTAGTCACTAGATAATAATAATATTGGACTCATTTTTGGTGGACATAGCCCAGGGATTGGGTGAACCACATTAAATCTTTGTGTCTTGTGTTCTCTTTCTATGTGGTTTATTATTTTTTGATATTGGTTATATTTGCATGTAGCTGTTATTTATGTCTTGTTGATCCTAACAATGATAGAGACCAAAAAGAATAAATAGATACAATTTTTTATCATCCCTAATTAGATAACACAAATACACATTCAAAAATAGTTGCACATGCATGACATAACATATAATAAGAATAAATGAGACACAAGAAGAGGAATACCACAATAGGTCGATTCCATTATCACCTTGAACCAACAAAGCACCAAGGGTCAACTAAAGAAATCTAGACAAAATATATAACAAGCAACACATCATGGGGGAAGCACATTATGACAAGAAAATACAAAGAATTTGTCGTAAAAAAGGAGCTAGTCAAGAATGTTGCATTCCCCCCATCTCAGTCAATAGTTTTTAGGGAAGGTGAGAAACATAGAAGAGGATAAAAATAAAGAATGATAGATGGAAAAATAGCCAATTCCAAACAATGACCATGATTGTAGAGCTGGGTCACTTTGTTCATCACTAGGACTAAGAAATAATTGTTTTAAAAATCTAACTGGTAAATCATGATTAACATCAATAAGCTCATACATATCATCAAAATAAATAGCACAAAT
Organism: Chamaecyparis obtusa; assembly: GCA_027943335.1. NCBI lineage: Eukaryota > Viridiplantae > Streptophyta > Pinopsida > Cupressales > Cupressaceae > Chamaecyparis > Chamaecyparis obtusa. The sequence continues at coordinate 487,444 of BSBK01001326.1, read as the reverse complement.
ATCATCATTTACATTAAAAACATTTAAATCATCATTACATTTCACCTGGCCTTTTCCCCCATGGGGCGGTATAAGGCTAACTTCAATGGGGCGGCCAAGGGAAATCCTAGCCCGACTGGTAGTGGAGGAATGATTAGGAATCACCATGGTTCTTGTATTTTCATTTTTGCTTTTCCCCTTAGTACTCAAACAAATCTTTATGCTGAAGCCATGTTTTCTCTCCAGTTCACCAAGATGGCTTGGGATTTGGGGATAAACTACCTATGGCTCAAAGGTGACTCGAATAATATTATTAGGTGTTTGAATGGTTCCTCCCCTTCATGGACTATTGACAACATAATTAAAGAGACCCAAAGAATTCTCAACACCTTGGAGAAGGTCCATATTTCTCATGTGTTTAGGGAATCAAACCAAGTGGTTGACGCCCTATCCAACATGGTTGTCAGGAAGAAAGATATTGTGAGGTGGCATAATGGAAAGGAACTCTCACAGGAGGTGAAGGCTCTAATCACATGGGACTGCATTCATTGCAAGGAAGGAGCCATATGTGATAATTATGACAATTAATTCACATTTTCCAATGATTTTTTTCAAGTATAGGAAGTACGGTGATTTTATTACCCATAATTATGAAGCGTTTAATCCGCATGCTTTCTGGATTTTAAGAGAGCCAAATATTTATGCCTTGGTTTTTCAGTTTCATTCTAAGCTCTAAATAAATTCCAAGAGTAATATTAGTGCCCATGTTTTCTTTTGGCTCCAAATATTTCTAAAGGGAAATGCTTATGTTAGGCAGAATCTCACCATGGGTGGCTAGAGAATCAAGAGGGAGCCCATAGCTTGTAAAAAATTGAAGAAAAGAAGCATAGTTTGGGATATTCTGCAGAAGGGTGGTATTACTCCTTTCATGAAGAGACTTCATGGTGGTAATCAGGAAGTCACTAATTTGTTCCTCAAGAATTGGAATGAGGGAAGCATTGAAATTGATGGGTGCTAGTTTACCATGATGGAAGAAATCATTTCTACAGTTACCGGTATCCTCATTATTGGGAAAAAGTTCTATAGAGATCTCAGGATCTCAGACCTTGTGGTGAATAATTTCCCCAAGGATCCAGAGGAGAAAGAGACTCTCATGAAGATGGGCACCTACTACCATCCTGAGGGCATCAAGAAAATTTGGAGGTTCATGCTTCGGGCTATTATCTACTACATCATGTTGGATTTGAGATTTTCCATAATTCACACTTACCACTTTGTCCTGCTCAACCATTTTAGACATGGTAACATGGTGTCCATTCCCTTCTACCTTTTACTCATCCATAAATGAAAACATCAATAGTTTTAGGGGAAAATCTAACACTAACCCTACTTTTCATGAGGGTTTTTTGTTGCATATTTATGAATACTTTAAATTGCAAATGGGGAGTAAAAATATTAAGGATAAGGGGGTCAAGGAGGATGATTCAAGGTCTAATTATGAACCCTCTGATATTGAGGATAGCACTGGGTTGCATTCCAAAGACTAGGAGGAAAAAGAGATTAAGAAAGGGTCTGACTCTTCCTCTAAGAACAGAAAATGTAATCTATAGAAGGTTAAGAAAGAGGTCAAGGGTCCTTCCCCTAAAAAATAAGTAAAAATTTCCATATCTTCAGATGAGGATTACAATGAGGATGAGGAGGATATGGACATTGAGGAGGAGGAGTCGAGGGAGATGGGGAAGAAGAAAACTATGAAAAAATCTCCTAAGTGTAATACCCCAAAAATGGGCTATAGGTTCATTAACCTCCTACATCGACATATCGAACGAAATCAACATCAAAGTCCTAACCAAAGGCACATCTGAACATCATTGAATCCTAATTGATTATCTCAAATTCCGCATCAGGGAATATTCTTAGTAATATTCCTATTTATCCTAATTATCTTTGATTTAATGATTATTTGGCGATAAATCCTATTTATCCTAAAGTTTGATTAATTGAATATTCTCAATATTTAATTAATTAGATTTAATTCTGCCACTTAATTATTTAATTGAATTTAATTATATTTATTCCTAATTATTATTATTTAAATTTGACAATAAATCAAAATTCCTATCATTAATTGATTAAATTCTTATTTAATTGATTAAAGCAAGTTGTCATATTTAATGATAATATTTTGGAATAAAAGTTTGATTTAATAATTGATTAACCAATAAATCAATTATTTTATTTTTAAAATCAGTTAAGTTGAGGATAAATCACTTTATTTATTTATTTAATTAATAATTAATTATGCACATCCAAAAAATAGTTAAACTATAAATCAGAAAATCAATTCAAGTTGTTTTAAAAATAAACTCAACTCTATTTTGAGTTGAAAGCTGATCTCAACTTCTGATTTAAATCAAAAAGTTGTTTTTGCATGATTTATTGTGAGTTAACTATCTTTAATTCCTTGTTCACTCAAAAATCAATTGAGTGATTTATGGATTTTTTCCATGCATCCAAAGCCCTAGATTTCTATAAAACCAAGGCTCGGCTCTTCAATCTCATATCTCATAATTGTGCAAACTTATGCTAGCGAATTGGTATCTGGAGAATTGGAGCTTCTTTTGCAAATCAAACAACTTTGTGAGATCATTCATATTTTAGCATATCATTTTTAGATTAATTGTACTGCATATCAGTTTTTCATATAGAATAGATTCATATCAGATTTCTCATTATTATTGCATAGAAAAACCAAAAAAATAGATTAATTTGCATGTAATTCATATCTAGATTTTGTATTCAAATCTTTCATTTAGGTGTCTTCAAGGTCACTGATCTCAGTCCAATCTGAGAATACATACTCGCATCTACTAGAAGGTAGTAAATCACCTAGTTAGTTTAGTTTTCAATTACTTGCATGATTTTGATTTTTGCTAACCTCTAATGTTTTACTGAAGTGTTGTGTCTACAGCTAGGTACAAAATTCACACACACATTTCTAGCGCCCACTGTGGGGCACTGAAATAGGTTTCCATTCAATTTCTATGAATTTCTATCTTCTTGTCATTTTTTGTTCCAAGCTATGATTTTTAATTTATGTCCATACAATTTTTGTACGAGTTTTGTCAAAAACTTGTATCAGAGGATACCCACTGTAGTACGATAGTTTATTTGATCAAGAATCATACCATCAGGATCACAATGTTATTTGGAGACCCTATTGTCGTATGATCTAGTACCCAGTGTTGTACGAGTTTCTAGACTATTCTAGGAGGTAACCCACTATCATACGAGTTTTAGTGCCAGGTTTCAATTGTCGTTTCACTTTTTCAAGTAGTTTTTTAGATTTGGACTAATAGCTAACATTAACGATTGAAATTTGCTGGTTCTGATTGATTTCTGCTGGTTTTGATTGGGAAAAGTATAATAATTGCTAAAAATAGGTAAGAATCTACTAAGCACGTTGTGAGGAATTTAGGTAATCTTCTCAGTTGATAATGTTTCAATTTGGATTAAAAAGAACTCTTATGTGTCAAGCTTGTGTGACCTTTATTGCTTTCATATCACAGATTTCATTTTGGGCTATTAAAAATGAACATAGATTTTCTTTTTAGCATCTTTGTTACACATAGTAAATATGCCCTATGAACACTATTCGTGGCTCTTGAGAGAGTGGGTTTCCATCGAAACTCTTCTCAACGAAGGAACCCTTGTAGGTAGGGAGGATACTGAGGGAGTCTCATGTTCTACTAGAGTTGTGCATCTTCAGCTTCTGATTGATACATTCTCTCTCCAGAGAGGTTGATAGATCATGAGTGGTTGACATCATAGATATTTGTGAGATAATCTTGGTCTTAGCGTGTCGGATTAATCTGTCTACTTTGTTTGGGTTAAAAGTGAAAAGGCTAGAGGATTATGCTCTACTCCCTTTTTGGGTAGTACTAGAAACTCATATCCTTGAATCTGGAACCAGTCTCCATGTGTTATATTTTGTGAGTCACCTTTAGAGAGGGTTAACCGTAGTGGACATTCCCTTAATTGGGTCAACCACGTTGATGGAACCTCAAGTGGTAATAGCCATTTTCACTGTGGTAGTGACAACCGCTATATAAATGTCCTTGTGGAAGAAATCTACACAGGTGTGGTCTCTTGTTGGGCTGTCAGATCTCCCTAGCAGATCCTAAAGATTAAGTTCTTGGACTATGTCAAAACCCCAGTGTGCCTAGATTGGAGTTCGCCCTCTTGAGATCACAAAATTTGCAGAGTCATACCATTACTAAAAAACCCTAGTGAGGCCAAAATTTTCATTTTTTAGGAATATGTGCATTATTGCAAAAAAATTTGGAGCATACACTGTTAGCACTCCTAGGGATTAGCACAATTCAGTCACTTGATTGTTCATGTGCAAGGTTGCTTTGTCCCCTATTCATTATTTTTAGACATGCTTGGAATCACTTGCTTGTTGTTTTGCATGCTTGTTTATCTATCTATTTACTAAGAATGAATCAATCTGCTACAATCTTCAAATCTGGATAGACAATTTTGTGAACAATCTGAAACTAAAAATATGAAAAATTGCAAAATTTGATGTCAAACACCTTTAAGGAGTCAACAATCATTTTGTAAAGTTAGAAAGTCATACGAATTTTAGCTATTGTCATTTCAGAACCCCCAGATTGTCGTATGGTATCAGGTACATTGTCGTACAAGTTTTGTTGCCAGTCAATTCCAAAGAGTCAAAAACCCTGCTATCAACTATCGTGCGAGTTTTGCAATAGTCGTACAAGTTTTTCTATTATCGCTCCATGCTATACCGACTGTCATATGAGCCTGTAGAAAGTCGTTTGAGAAATTTCAAAAGGTTGTCAGAACTATCAGAGACCCGACTTTTCCAACCTATTTCCACAATCTATCAAACAAATCGTTGTGTCAAGAACAGAGCAGCAAATACTGAGAATCCAATCATTTTCCTAAAGTGGCCTTTTAATTTGATTTAGCCTTTTGTTTAATTGATTTGAGTCTTTTTCATCTTGTGTCAAAACCTTGTCATAACTATCAATCTTCAATCAATCATAAAAAATGGCTAAGTGTTGTAAACTCATGTCCAATGTCTTTTGGGAATCTACCCATACATCCAAGGCACAATCTCCTTCATTTACATCTAATCCAAGCTTCAATCAACCAAACCTTGACAAGGTTGTGTCATTTGATCTTCTTGAATCAAATCTTTCTTCAGTTGTCTTCATCATATTCTTTTGTTTCACCCAAGGTTAATGGTGGAAACTAGAGCTTCCTCTCACAAGAAATCTAGGGAAATATCTCATAGTTTACCTTTGACTCATATCCAAGCTCCAAATCTTGAGAAACTCTACAATTCTGGTCTCTACGAAGATGGCGGTCTTGGCAATCTTTGATTAAAAACTGGTTACATTCCTCCTTCATCAATGCACGAAGGTAATCAACAAACTCCTCATCAATCTATCCTAGGGAGAACTCCTACCATGTCTCAAGAAGGGACAAACTTTGGCTCTCAAAGAGCTCAATCTCAACATGGTGCAGATTAGGAACCCACACTTGAAGAAATTACTCAATATCAAAATGATGATAACTTCAAATGAATGATGAAGCATTTCTTGAAAGAAGACAGAGAGGCATACTTTTTACAATTAGCTCATCAAGGAGCTAAACTTCCTCCCAACTTTAATATTGAAGATATCATTACACATGAAGAAGAAACTCCACTCATAACTATGATGAAATAGATGCATGCCATGCAAGTCAAACTTAATAGCCTTGAGAAAGAAAAGGAACCCAAGGAGTTCTCCATGGAGGCCCTATGTCCTTTTCCATTTGACAAAGACTTGTACATGCCACCATTCCTGAAAAAAGTGGAGATGCCTAAGTATGATAAGTATGATGGACACTCTGATTCCCAAGATCATGTCAAAGAATTTTGTATACAATCTATGGAGTTCATGCATGAACCAACCTATCTGATGTGTCTCTTTCCTCAATCTCTAGGGGGAGTAGCCATTCATTGGTTCTCTAGATTGCCTTCTACTATCAAAAATTTTGAGGAGTTAATCAAATTGTTCTATCAACAATACTCCTAAAATATTCAAAATCCATTCACCATGATCGATATCTGTAATCTCAAACAATATCCAAGAGAACCATTCCTGACATTTCTCAAGAGATGGAGGAAGAACTTCTCTCTATATACTAGGCCTATTCCAGAAACTGAGAAATTGGAAATCTTCATCAATAATCTTGTTCCAGATCAACTACCCTTTACAAATGAAAGATCATGCATCTTTTGATAAGATGGTAGATAATGCGATCAAAATTGAAATAGTACTTGTGAAAAAAGGAGACATCACACTTCAAAAGGACAAGTATGAATCGGGATCCAATTCTAAAGACAAGAACAAAAATTGGAACAAGAATAAAGGCATCATCATAGATGGCATTGTTGATACTATTCATGCCCCATCAAAGGCACCAGCTTTCAATCTAACTATTGGCACTCAAGCAATCAAAGCCTTAGAGAAAAAGGTGTCTGAACCATCTCAAAAGAAGCTAGAACACAAATCTTGGTCCGTTGATAATAAATGAAAGTTCACTCCTCTTGGAGAATATTTGGAATCAGCTATGAGAACTCTACTAGCTAATAACATCATCTCTTTGCCTAAGATCCGACAATCTGATCTTGATCCTAAACCAAAATGGAGGAAGAATGAATTTTGTGATTTCCATCAAGGTAAAGGTCACAAAACTAATAACTGCTTACGCTTGAAACATACTATTTAAGATCTAATTTATAAGGGAGATATCATGATTGACAATCATAAGAGCAATAATGATCATACAACATTCACAGAACCATTTCTGAAACATGGTCAAGAAGTTTCATCTTCTCAGCCTAATATGGGGGCAAAGGTCAATTATGCTTACCCTGGAAATAATGTTGTTATCAATATGGTTGAACCTTGTCTCTCTGAGCATTGCAATGTCATCACAATTGTGTGAAGAGATAGAGATCATACTTCAGCTAACACAGTGAGTCGATCACAGGCTCAGGCACATTTGAATGGACAAATCCTAGATTCATCAAATGTCCCTAAGATACCCTTCAATCTTTCTTCCGTTTCCAAACAGAAGGTTGTTTCTAAATCTTCCAATCCTAAAGATATGAGGCCAACATCTTATAGCATTGTTCAACAAATCCAACACACTAATGCAAAAATCTTCATGTTTGAGTTGCTTCAAATATCTCCAGCTCATAGAGCCATTCTAGATAAAGCTTTGCTCAAATCCAATGTTCCTGATGACCTTGATTTAGATAGGTTCCAGACTATGGTTGGGCATCTTACATCTCTGCAATATCTCCTTTTCAGAGGAAGATGACAACTCCTTGAGTCACCCACATAACCAACCCTTGCACATAGAAGTCTTGATCCAGAACCGTAGAGTCAAACGTGTGTTGATAGATGGAGGAGATGGCCTCAATATTTGTTCTTACAACTTGGTCACACAATTGGGATTTTTAGAATTGGATATTGATCCTAGAAAGAAAATAACTATAAAAGCCTATGATGAACAAGAAAGATCTTCTAATGGCACCATTGTCTTGCCTATTAGAGTAGGTCCAATTATTAGAGATACTATATGTCAAGTTCTTGATCTACCTTTAGCTTACAACATTCTTCTAGGGAGACCATGGATACATGAGATAAAGGCTATTCCTTCTACATTCCACCAATGCTTGAAATTTCCTTATGAAGGAGTAGAGGTCACTATTTCAATAGACATATCCACCACTTGTAATACATTGAAGGAGAGTGCGGATAAACTTGTGCCTAATAATAGAGAATCTTCCATTGAGCCAACAAAAGAAGCATCCACATCTAAAATGGAAGATCTTGCAAAAGAGGTCAATATCAAAGAAAATGGTATGGGAGAATATACTATAGAGCCAATCTTATCTTTGACATTTCTACCTATCTCACCTAAGTCTTATGGATAATATTTGAAACAATCCAAACCAGACTCTAAAGAACCTCTTGAGGCATATAAAAAGAATTTTGTAGCAAAGCAAGTATCTAAACAAGAGTTTGAAGAGGATGAAGCTGTGCTTGCATGGCTATACAAAGATGAACCTGACTCTCAAGATATTCTAATTAGTGACTCTACAGTATCCAAAATCCCTTCTAAGGCATATGGTCGAGGAGATAAATTAATAGCTAAAATGGGATATTCAGGTAAAGGACCTCTAGGAGTCAGAGGAGAAGGTCTTATAACACCTATTTCACATATTGGTAGGGCAAAAAAAGATAATGTTGGCTTAGGCTTTAAAAAGAAACCCTTCCACCTCAAAGGTAATTGTTCCCATGTCATAGAATAGATTGCACCAGGTGAACCCCTTCTTAAGAAGGAAGAAACTAAACCATCAGATAGTGATTCAGAAAGCTCAAAACTTGTTCCTTATGAGTGTTTTCCTAAAGAAATCAAAGACCTTCTTGATGCTAAAGATGATCCAATCAAAATAATTAATGTAGTAGAAACACAAGAGCCTACTATCAATCAAGAGATAGTTGCAACACAAGAACCAGCTAATCTCGAAGATAATCAAATAGACAAAGAGGAAGGTAGTAGTTATTCTGAGATAGACTCCCATGAGTATTAATTCAAATTAGAATATGAGGGTAACCCTTCTTGGGGTATTCATCCTGACTTTACTCATGTTCTTAGATTTCCTAGAGGCATAGATGAAGAATCTAATGACTATGAATGGGGTGCCATTCCAAAAGAAGATGAGCTTATTACAAAGAAACATGTTGATGTTATTCACCAATATGCACCTGAACCCCACGTAAGTCTAGAGCAAAATGATGAACCTATCGAGTCTGATTCACCTATGGCTGAATTGGACTCCCATAATGACATTGAGCCTATTCATGAATTGAATGTATTATGTTGTAATATCACCTTTGAACTTTAGTGTCGGTTTAGGACCAATGATGACAGATCCATATTCATAAACACTATCTCCCAATCTTTCCCCATTTTGACTATCCAACATCCTAAACTTCTTGATCAAATCTCCACAAATCTGAGCCATGGTATTTATACCTTCCCGAATGACTATGCCCTTGCTTGTTACCTCAATGCAGTTGAGCCTATGAGGACTTCCATTAGTGAACCGAGCATTAGCATGACGGAGTTGGACATCAAGTATATTAGTCAGAAAAATAAGAATAAGAATAAAAAGAAAAGGAGTTTTGAGGGTGAAAACCACTTTGTAGCAGTCTTAGAACCTACAAAAGTAAAAATAAGAGACGTATCCGAAGGTGAAAACCTCTTTGAGGTGCCTAAGGATGAGATATTTGATGTCCTTCTGAGTCATTTATAGGACAAATCTCCAATTCTAATTGAGCCCACTCAACCCATCAATTTGGGAACAACAGAAGAACCACAGTTGATTCATGTAGCACAATCTTTATCAGAAGAAGAGAAGGAAAAATTTACAACATTCCTATCAAAGAAGAAGATCAACTTTGCATGGAAATATTTAGATATGCCAGGGTTGGATCCTAATCTTATAATGCATCATTTATCTATAGCTCCAAATGTCAAACCTATTAAGAAAAAGTTAAGAAATATGCATCCTCATGTTGCACTCTTGGTAAAAGATGAATTAGAGAAGCTTCTAAAAGCTGGATTCATCTGAGTTATTGATTATGTAGAATGGATCTCTAATATTGTACCTATTTCTAAACTAGATAAATCAATCAGAGTGTACACAAACTTTAGAGATGTGAATAGAGCATGCCCCAAGGATGATTTTCCATTACCTAACATTGATATGATAGTGGACATGACTGTGGGCTTTGAGATGTATTCTTTAATGGATGGTTTTTCTGGATATAATCAAATAAAAATTGCTCCAGAAGATCAAGAGAAAACTACTTTCACATGTGCATGGGGCACCTTCTATTGGAATGCCATGCCATTTGGGCTTAAAAATGTTGGTGCTACATATCAAAGAGCCATGACATCTATTTTTCACAATATGATGCATAAGACTATGGAGGATTATGTTGATGCTACTTCAGCAAAATCTATGATTAAAGTTGAACATCTAGATGACTTGAGCAAGATACTAGACAGAATGGATAAATTTAGTCTCAGACTAAATCCTAAGAAATGTGCTTTTGGTGTCACTTTTGGAAAGCTCTTAGGATACATAGTCACAAAGAAGGGTATTGAAGTTGATCTAGCTAAAGTGAAGGCTATCATGGAAATGCAAACTCCAAAGAATATTAGTCAAATGAGGACATTGCAAGGAAGAGTTCAATCTATCAAAAGATTCATATCACAGCTAGCAGACATATCACAGCCTTTTACAAAAACATTACATAAAGGTGTGACCTTTGCATGGAATGAAGAATGTGAGAAGAACTTTGACCATATCAAACAATATCTATCAAATCCTCCTATTTTGATGCCTCCTATTCATGGGAAGCCATTGATCTTATATGTCTCCGCTATAGATACATCACTAGGGGCATTGCTTGCACAACATGATGAGAACAAAAAGGAAAGAGCTATATACAATATCAGTAGAACATTGGTTGCATATGAGAAGAACTATTCAATGATTGAGAAAGCTTGTCTAGCTGTGATCTTTGCATCATAGAAATTGAGACATTACATGTTAGCTCATAACACACATTTGGTAGCTAAAATTGATCCACTCAAGTACCTTCTAAGAAAAGCTTCCCTCATAGGTAGATTAGCTAAATGGGTCATGTTGTTAAGTGAATTTGACATTGAATATGTCAAAAGAAAGGCTATCAAAGAACAGGTTATTGTTGATCAATTAGCGGATGCACCTATGATTGATGATACACCAATGCAAATGGAATTTCCAAATTCCTCTATCATGACTCTTTCTTCTAGAGAATGGCAGTTATTCTTTGATGGCTCCTACACATAGAATGGGTCAGGCGTGGGCATATTGTTCATAACTCCTCAAGGATACTCAATCCCAAAAGCATTCAGATTAAAGTTCCCCTATACAAACAATATTGCAGAATGTGAAGCCCTTTTGAATGGTATGAAAATAGCGATTGAATGGAGACTAACAGAGCTACACATTCATGGAGACTCTCAACTTGTTATCCATCAAGTCAATGATGTGTACCAAACTAAAGATGAAAAGATCATTCCTTACAAGAGAATGGTAGATGATCTAAAGAAGTATTTCATATCTATCACATTTGAGAAAATTCCTAGAATAGAGAATAAGGCTACCAACGCAATGGCAACGCTATCTACTTTATTATAGCAGCCTGAACATGAGCTACGCTATGAGTTCCTAGTGGAAGCACTATCGTATCTTGCATATGATTCCCCCAAAACCTGCATGATCAACACTATTGTTGGTCATGATTCATGCAGATACAAAAACTTATTTTCCTATCTCCAAGACCAAATCATTCCCGATACCTTCAACCGCCATTGAAAGAGATACCTTATCTGTAATGCCTCTTGATATGTCATCATTGGTAACGATCTGTAAAAACAAGGTCTAGATGGTACACTACTTAGATCTTTAGAATAAGAAGAGTCTCAACATGCATTAGAGGAAGTCCATGATGGTATTTGTGGCTCACACTCGAATGGTTTAACACTAGCTCAAAAACTTATTAGGTCTATGTACTATTGGCCTGAAATGGAGAAAGAGTCTATCAAGTTTGCTAAGAACTATCAAAAGTGCCAAGTGCATGGCAACTTAATTCATGCTCTAGGGAGAGATGTAATTCCCTTTACTACACAATGGCCTTTTCACCAATGGGCATTTGATCTTATAGGAGCTATACATCCTCATTCTTGTAATGGACACACCCATATAATCACAGCTACAGATTATTTTACAAAATGGGTAGAAGTCATCCCTTTGACACAAGCAACTGGAAAACAAATATCTACGTTCATCTTAAACTACATCATTTGTCAATATGGTATTCCACATTTTATAGTCACAAAAAATGGTGGAAAATTCAAGAATAAAAACTTAGATGATCTATGTGCCAAATTCAAGATTACACAACATTGGTCATCTATCTACTATCCTCAAGGGAATGGACAAGTAGAGGCTTCTAATAAGAATTTATTGAAAATCTTGCACCATACAGTTAATAAAACAAGAAGAGACTGGCATCTCATGATCAATCTAGCTCTCTGGGCCTATAGAACAAGTATCAAAATGCCCACTGCAACTACACCATTCACTTTAGTTTATGGGTCTGAAGCGGTACTACCTATTGAGGTTGAAATCCCATCACTAAGAATCAGAATGCATGGTCTAGTAACTGATGATGACTACAGAGTGTCTAGGTTGCAAGAACTTGAACTACTAGATGAGAATAGACAAGAAGTGTATGATCATCTCAAAGTGTATCAGAAGAGAATGTCTAGAGGTTACAACAAGAAAGTCAGACACAAAGAATTTCAGGTTGGTGATCTAGTCTTGAGAGAAAATCCTAAAAATCAATCACATCGGGAACATAAGGGGAAGTTTGAACCCAACTGGATGGGTCCCTTTGTAATCAATGCTACTTTTGGCTCTGGTGCCTATCAACTCTCAATGACTAAAGGATAACAGCTCCGAGAACCAATCAATGTTGTCCATTTGAAGAAATTCTATGCGTAAGGCATTTAGTCTATGGTAAAATGTCCTAAAAAAAAATCTTAAAAATTGGAAAAAGTCCTGAAAAAATGAACATCTTGGTGAAAACTTAGCAATAGGCACCTTGATGATTCACAAAAAAAATAAAAAAATAGCATAAGTACAAAAAAAAAAAAAAATGAAAAATACAAAAAAATGAGAAAAAGAAAAAAGTGCCTTGGTGAAAACCTGGAAACAGGTGCCTTGGTAGCAAAAATAGAATCTCTACCAAGATAGTGAAAATCTGGCAAGTGGGCACCACTTGTTTCAAAATGCTCCATCTATCAGCACAATCTTGGTCTTTCCCAGCTTTCAGTCTTTCTTTAGTTTGTACATATCTCCCAGTTTGTTTTTGCATTCTTATTTTCAATAAGTCAGTTTGTGCACCATCAGCTCAAGTGTCTGTATCCTATCAATGTTCAAACTTGGGGGAAATCAAAGTCATATCCTATGGCCTCCAATGTATCTTAGATGTATCATATCTAGTCAGGGTCCTTTGAAGCTTCATTTGAGTCAGTCAGTTAGTCTCATCTCCAGAAAGGATTTTGCATCTACAACAACACAATCAAACTGAAAACTGAAAACAATCTGTGCTTTCTATATGCTTTTATCTCCTTGTATGCTTGGTGATTCACATTGAGATTTTTGCATATTTTGTTCCCATGAGCTCTTAGATGATGTCCTTTATAGGATTTAGAGAGTGATGACTGGGGGCATAATCTTTTCTTTGTTTTCTTCTTGTATGTGAAAATCTAACAACTTTGGAAATTCTAGATTGAAATGGTGTCCGACTGTAAGAGCCTCTGTCTCGAATTGGATGGCCATGTGTACCTCGACCATTGATACCTAGAAAATTCAAGGAAGTTTGATCTAACTATTGTCTTTTTGAGTGAGTTCTTTCTCCTACCATGAAATGCGATCTTACCTAAGGATGTGAATGATAAAGGGTCACTACGGGTAATTCACATTGGATTTTGAATGATCTCTTGACTGCTTGATGTGTTTGTACCGCAAGGCGTATTTAGGTCATCATGATGTTTATGTTTTGATGCTTATACAAATTGCTATATCAAAATGGACATGATATTCAGGTCATCCTGGCACTTATGCTTTGATGCTTATATCTAATCCGACATTCCAAAAACACAATCAATATTCATATGTCCATGGTTTCATAATCAGTGGGTGTTGTATTGATTCTTGCGTATACAAATCGATATTCATATGTCTATGGTTTCATAACTAGTGGGAATTGTATTGATTTATCTGGTTACCTAAAAATTCAATGATGAGAATAATCGACACATGATCAGTGACTAGGTCCTAGGTCTTAGGTTGCATTTCCTACTGCATGTCTCTTTGCATTTTTTCATGTTTGCATGATCTCACAATGGTTGACTAAATGAACTTAAATACTTAAATAATTCTTCAAATATCTTTTCAAATCTAACAAGAGCTAAAACCTAACTCGAAGGTCTCTTCCTCGAATTGCAAGCAGTTATCCTCCTAGGTTAGACATCCTTTTGACGTAAGACTGAGTACTTGTCTTCATCAATACCTGCAAAACATATCATGTGAATCATTGCATTTACATATCATAATCATTTGTTGCATTACAATTCATCCATGTGCATAAGCATAAACCATACATACATCTTTCCATAATCAAATACATTTGCATAACATCCATACATTTGAAGGAAATCATTGCATTGCATATATCCATACATACATTCTACTCTACTCATAGCATTAGCATCACATGATATCATCATAAATCAAAACATGACAAGTACAAATAAAGTCACAACCAAAATATCGATCTCATATATATCAAAAATCTTGAACTAGTTAGGGGTGCACTACTGACATAGTATACAACAGAATGAGCTCAACTGAGCTATCAGAATCAGAACAGTATATTAGAATCAAAAGATAAAAAATGGCAGAACATATCACAAATCGATCAGATCTTAGCCTGATCCTCTGCACCTAGTGGAGGAGGAGATGGTGCATCTGGTACTACCTCTGCTCTAGGTGCTCTAGCTCCCTCTGATGCCATCATGTACTGTGAGTAGGAGGGAACTCTTTGTGCAGTAGGAACAACTGTATAATATGTGGACACATAGTAAGATGCCCGTGAGGTTTGATGAATCACCTCTACCTGCAATCTCTGTACCTCCACACGTAGCTCAATCCACTGTCTATCTGCCTCTATATATCACTCCTCCCATTGAGCACTGTGCACCTTCAAGTCCCTGACCTATGCACTGAGCCATCTAATAGTGTCCTATGGAGTAGGAGTAGTAGGATCAACGTCTGGCATCTTAGTATTCGGGGAAACTTGCTCAGTGGTCTCTACCCTCTACGCTTAACGATGTCTAACCTTAGCACCTAAATCAAAACTAGTATCCCCCTCTCTGAAGTCCACACCACCACCCACCACTTGCTCGGCTGCTAGTACCTCATCCGCTAAACCAACTCCACCTAATGTACCACCCTCTCCCCTAGTCTTTCTATGAGAACTGGAAGATCTGCCTATTGTAGAACTAGTAGGATGAGTGGGCCTCATCTGTCCTGATGGCCTCTGGGGTGGAGTCATCGCTCTGGGTCTTGGAGGTGTGGGGTGAATAATGGGAGCCTGTGTCGATCTGGGACCCTGTCCCATTAGAGCACTAGTAACGTCCATCACCTCCTCCATGGAGGGTATCAGCTCCATCAGATTAGAAAATCTGTGAATGGGGTGGTCAACAAGACATGAGATAAATCCATCAGTAACACCAGCATCTAGTACATCTAGTCTATACTCCTAGTCTTGACCGACAATAGCATTGTACTCCTGTGAACACAAAGCATAAGAGAGCCTTTGTGTCCATCCAAGTCCAATCTCACGCCCAATCCATACATATGTAGCATAATCCTTTGGGGCATCCTAAATACATCCATACTGCTGCTAGACCCTAGTAATAAGAAATCTCTCTATAGTGGAGGATGACCTCCCAATCAGTACATGACTCTGGAAGAAGTAACTAAATTTCTCTCAAGCAGTAGGCCAAGGCTCAATGGCTACATATGGTCTCCAGTGCACAAAATTCATATCATTGAGGCATCACCTCCAATACTTAGTGTGGCCCATCCATTCCTTAATAACATATCCGGCATATGTATAGATGATAGGCTCTCGAGGCTACCTCTATGAAGTACATACAGGTCTCAACACTAGGATGTGCTCCCAAGCCCATATCTGTAAAACTAGAGCTCCTGCAGCAAAAGATTTTCTCTCCTGATACACTACCTCGTGCATCTCGGAGAACATGTGAGCCAATAGACACTGACCCCAAGCCAACTCAGAGGGAGTGGCTATCAATCGTGCTACCATAGGGGCCCAGCCCATCAAAAAATTGTTCTGTTGACGATCAGACATGATAATACCACTAATCATCCTAGCAATTGTGCACTCTAGCCGGTGTGTTTGTCCATATCTTTTCATTAAAGTCTCCCAAGAAATGGAGGCCGTCATCTGAGTATCATCTTCGAAGAGACGTTGGAAAGCTAATACGCCTAAGTTCCCTAGACTCACATACTCTGGTCACCAGCCTACATGGAATGGAATGCGCAATATCTGGTACACATCCTCAGGGGTAACAGTGATCTCCCCCATCAGCAAGTGAAAGGTCTATGTCTCCAAGTGGAACCTCTCAATCAGAGCATTCAAAATTCTATGATTTACCCTAATCTCGGGTAAAGGCATCAAGTGCTCAAATCCACAAGCGACAAGGTGGACCTTCATAGGGTCTGATAATGACACACATAGTCTCTGCATAGCAGGATGAGAGATATGTACATGTACATCTGGATATATGACCTACACAACACAAAAATAGGGAATCCTATTGGTAATTTGGTCATAGAACAGGTTAAAAGGGCAGAAATGGGGCAGTTCAGTATTTCCAAAGGTAGGTTAACAGGTTAGGAATCAGACTACAAAATCAAAAAATTCAAAAATTTGACCTAATATTGAGTTTTAAGCTCACTATTTTCCATACGACATTTTAGACTAACATGAAAAGTCGTACGACTTTCTACATCATACCAAACAACAAAGCATAGTGACACAAAAATGCATCCCTCATTGTACGAGTTATGAGGGACCTGATGAAATGTCGTATGACTCATGGGTCCCTCTGATACGAGTCGTGGGGGCTTATTAGATGACAACCTATCTACAGTTGAAAAGTCATACGAGTCCTGCTAGGGAGTCGTATGAGTTTCCGTGCATGCAAAATTCAAAAATGGAAAAAATGTACGAAAAATTGCTAAAATCCTATAAAACATGGAAAAATTGACATTTTAGCAAAGCACAGAGGTCCACCTACTGGATATCTGTACTATCGAGGTCTTTGGTGTCACCAATTGTGCTCAAATTGATGCAAACTCACAGGTACCTTTGGTTCTGCCGCTTTATCTGCCATTTTTCTCAAAGGGCTCCACAAAGTTTTTCAAAGTCAAAAGGTTGAAATGAATTGAGAATGACCCTTCCGGCCTTTATATAGCTTTTGACCTAATTTTCAAAAGTGCTCAGTTTTTCATGAAAATTGCACCCCTAGCTAATTTCGACGTCTTGAATCCATTTTCAGGATCAAAATTAAAATCTAAGATCATTTACTATGTCAAAATCATGATTTAAAATTTTTGGACCCAAGATGGTCTACTGCTTGCATAATCGACCTTCAATCATCATAGAAATCCAATACTCAACTTAACTGATTATCTTACATCAAACTATCAAAATTTCAACTTGGTCAACCATGGTCAACTCATGGTCAAACCTAGTCAACTTGGTCTTCTGGACCTCTCAACAATGCAGAATGTGTTCTTGAATGTGTACAACCACTTCTCAAATCAATTAACATGCTTCTACCCCATAACATTGACTTTTCTTGTCAGATTTCAATTTTCATCCCGAAGGGGGCATGGTATTGCATATCATTCAAAGTATGTAAATCTAAAGCTGGAATCATATCTTTCCTCAATAATCAAGACAACAACCACGTCTAGTTGTTGATTCATCAAAAGACCTCATCGCTCGGGGCAAATCATCATCACTCGGGGCATATCAGATTCATCGAGATCCATATCAATCTGGTATTCTCTTAATCTTGTAAATTGTATCAGTTTTTGCAACTATCGGTTCAATTGTGCTATTTCCTTGGTTCTTCAGAAACTGAAGGGCTCAAATGTGATACCAATGTGATTCTTATCAACAATTGGGTTTGGAATCAGTCACTCACTTCTTCGCAATCATAAGGTTCAGAATCAGGTGTTTTGACACTTTTTCGCAATCATCGGTTCATTTGTTGTTATAGTTAACATTATCTTTGGTCATTCAGGACCTATTATCTTCATATCAATTTCAATCAATTTCTGTCTCATATCAATTTTAATTTCAAACATCAGTTTCTTCATCATACACAGGATGTCTTTGAACCACTGCGCTTCGCACAACAATTCAAAGAGGGGCAAAATGTAATACCCCAAAAATGGGCTATAGGTTCATTAACCTCCTATATCGACATATCGAATAAAATCGACATCAAAGTCCTAACCAAAGGCACATCTAAACATCATCGAATCCTAATTGATTATCTCAAATTCTGCATCAGGGAATATTCCTAGTAATATTCCTATTTATCCTAATTATCTTTGATTTAATGATTATTTGGCAATAAATCCTATTTATCCTAAAGTTTGATTAATTGAATATTCTCAATATTTAATTAATTAGATTTAATTCTACCACTTAATTATTTAATTGAATTTAATTATATTTATTCCTAATTATAATTATTTAAATTTGACAATAAATCAAAATTCTTATCATTAATTGATTAAATGCTTATTTAATTGATTAAAGCAAGTTGTCATATTTAATGATATTATTTTAGAATAAAAGTTTGATTTAATAATTGATTAACCAATAAATCAATTGTTTTATTTTTAAAATCAGTTAAGTTGAGGATAAATCACTTTATTTATTTATTTAATTCATAATTAATTATGCACATCCAAAAAATAGTTAAACTATAAATCAAAAAATTAATTCAAGTTGTTTTAAAAATAAACTCAACTCTTTTTTGAGTTGAAAGCTGATGTCAACTTTTGATTTAAATCAAAAAGCTATTTTTGCATGATTTATTGTGAGTTAACTATCTTTAATTCCTTGTTCACTCAAAAATCAATTGAGTGATTTATGGCTTTTTTCCATGCATCCAAAGCCCTGGATTTCTATAAAACCAAGGCTCTGCTCTTCAATCTCATATCTCATAATTGTGCAAACTTATGCTAGTGAATTGGTATCTGGAGAATTGGAGCTTCTTTTGCAAATCAAACAACTTTGTGAGATCATTCATATTTTAGCATATCATTGTTAGATTAATTGTATTGCATATCAGTTTTTCATATAGAATAGATTCATATCAGATTTCTCATTATTATTGCATAGAAAAACCAAAAAAATAGATTAATTTGCATCTAATTCATATCTAGATTTTGCATTCAAATCCTTCATTTAGGTGTCGTCAAGGTCACTGATCTCGGTCCAATCTGAGAATACATACTCGCATCTACTAGAAGGCAGTAAATCACCTAGTTAGTTTAGTTTTCAATTACTTGCACGATTTTGATTTTTGCTAACCTCTAATGTTTTACTAAAGTGTTGTGTCTACAGCTAGGTACAAAATTCACACACACACTAAAGACTCCAAGTGGATCAAATTGAACAAGAGTAGGGAGACAAGCTTGGACCAGGTTGTTGGAAAAATGGTCAGAACTCCCCTCGAGATTTGTGAGATGGCTTAACTACCTCCTGTGTCTTCTATAAGTCTAGTGGTTGTATCAGGCATTAACATGTTGATCTTTTGGTGCAACGACAACTACTACTTGTAACAAGTGGTATTAGAGCTTGGTCACAGGTTCGATTCTCCTCGGGTAATGCTAAGGGGGAGATTGTTGGAAAAATGGTCAGCACTCCCATCGGGATTCGTGACATGTCTTAACCACCTCCTATGTCTTCTATAAGTTTAGTGGTTGTATCAGGCATTAACAGGTCGATCTTTTGGTGCAACGACAACTACTACTTGTAACACAAGTCTCTGCAGACCTTGAAGAGGAAGGTAAGGATATGTGCTCTCCCCTTGTTCCCCATGAGATCACTCTTGTTGGCTTCTCAGATGTTGTGAAGAAGAATATTTCTGTGGGTGATATGGCCTCTTAGGGCATTCCCCCTATGGTCTAGCCAGAACCTCACCTATATACCAAAGGTAAGAGCACTGCATGGAAGCTTTTCAACTTTTACACTGCCAAAATGGGCATTACAAGAGAGTTAATTAACCCCATGGTGCCTGATGGGGAAGCTGGAAAATTTGAGACCACCAAACTCATTGATCCCTCACTGGTTGTCCTGAGTAATTCCACTAGGGAATTTGATTATAAATTTCTTAATAATGCCAGGGAAAGTATGCTTGACAATTATAGGTCTATCAAATGGATTTTCTTTGAAGTGGGCAATTTGAAAACCAGGATGGGAGAAATGGACAAGAAAAAAGATGAGAATGTTGATAGGGATAGGGCTATCTGTCACTCCCTCCTCAACATGGTTGAATGTTACAATCTGGAGGCACAAATGTTGGAAATGAAGAACATGGTGTTAGGTATTGAGTGTACCCTCAAGGGCATTACTGAGTAGAGGTTTAGTATCCTCAAAGCCTCCAATGAGCATATTAAGATTCTTATAGCCAAAATGGAAGCTACACCCTATGAAAAAGATGAGGAGAAGACTACTAATGAGTCAGAGGTCACCTTGAACATGGGACTGAGAATGCATACCAGTCTAGCACGAGGAAAAGGGCCACCATGACTTCCCATGAAGATCTCATCCAAATCAAGGAAGCAACTGACAAAATTAACCATATGGAGGTGCAAGTAGCCAATTTTCTCAAGAAGATGTCTTTAATTGTTCCTCTATTTTTTTTTCTTGTGCAATTTTTGGTGCTAGCCCTCTACCTGTCCTTTTTTTCTATCTTTTGATCATTGGCCCTATTGTTGGCCCTTTTTGTTGGTTGCCTGCTCTTTCTATTGTGGAGCTTTAATATAAAATCTTAAGACTTGATTTGGGTTTTAGGTACCCGTCAAAACCTATTTTATGTAATAAAAAACATTTAAATCATCATCATCAAGAGTATCGTCTTCATCCAACTTAATTCTAATAGAATCTATGATATGAATAGAATTATCATGTTTTTTCAATTTCATATTTTTTTCAAATTAACTTCCTCCCTTTTGCTATGTATAGTTGGCCAAAGGGAATTAAAGAATCAATAGGTTTATTAGGGGAGGAAACATTTTTGGAAGCATTCTCATAGGGTATATCATGGGATTTACAATGATGCCCATGAGCACATCGACTAAATTTAGTTTTTCTTGAGATTTGGTTGGCTTCAAATTTGTAAGGCCCCTCATGTTTTCCCTCTGATAGTTGGATCACCCTGATGGATTTTAGGTGCTAAGACTGCATGTTGAGACTATGAGATGCACCTGGATTTTAATATAAAAAGATAGTTAAGGATTAGTATAGTTGGATGTTCTAGAAAATCCTTGTGGGGCCCTGTCCCCATTATCAAACCCTTCAATCTAATCTCTTAAGGGAAAAAAAATTTTAAAAAAATTAAAAAAAATTGAATATGGATATTGGTGTATTATAAATTTAATATTTTCTATAATGTAAACAGACTAAAAGTGAAAGATAGCAACTCAGAGATTATTAGAAAGAGAAAAGTTAATGGGCAAATAAGTTGTAACATAAATTAAGAACAATAAGTGTACCTTGAGTGCCAAGGGCACAATAAAAGAAATAATTGAAGTATATGACTAAGAATGGCTTATAAGAAGTGTTATGATCTTAATGTTAGTTACTTAATTTCGAGATAAATTAGACCTAAGGAAATTACGATCCTACTATGAAGGAATCACTGAATTTGATTTAATTTCCATGTTAACATAATATAGGTGGATTGAGCCAGATGGCTTTCATGTTTAGGATAATGTTTTGGATGAGTTAGTAAGATGAATGTTGTAAAAATATTTGAATGAGATTAGACTCCTTTGAATTGAGTATTACAATGATTAGGGATACAATTGAATAATGATGATGAATTATGTAATTGAATAATGATGTCAAATTATGCAAAATTGGTTTAGCTATAATGTGAAAGGCTAATGCAATTATTTGATTACCAGGATACTATTGAATTAAGCGATAGACGAAAACAAATGAACTATGTGGTGATTACTAGTTATGTTATAGATGAATGTGTAGCCTTTATTATTATGATGTTGTGTTGTAAAGATGAACCTTGATCTATTGATGTTAGTATTCATATTTTAGAAGTTGAGTATCTTAGACTGTGAAAATCAGGGCCATTGTTCTATTAGAAGTAAATGTGAACTCCGTTGGAAATTAGTAGCCTAGGAAATGATGAATTTCTAATTGTGCCTAATGTTAGGTATGGATGAAATTGATAAATGATTTAATGTGATGATATAATACCTTGATAGTTAATTGAGTTATGATTGAATTTTGCACTTTTCATTGGTATTATTATTTCTTGGGACTACTGATGCTCGTCTCAAGTGTGCAGGTATAAACCATGGATTAGGGGGAGTCAAGCCAACATATTTGTACTATTCCCGTGACACCAAGGTTGTGTCCCAAAGGGATACAAGGCCTTTGTAATGTATTTTATTTTGTGAAGTGAAATGATTATGAATGTATTTAAAAGAGTAAATGTTTTATGTTGTTACATTGTTTAGTGGACTTGCCAAGTAATTATGTGTTTGGTATTGTAGTGTCAATTGACACATGTTCTTGTGATGTGAGTTGGCAAGAGTCCACATGGAGAGGATGAATGTCACCATCCACCCTAGTACAAGTTGGTCTTCCCCATACCTCAACTTGGTTAGAACACCAATGGTTGGTCACATCACTTTGAATTTCGAATTTCACCTTGGGGTTGGATTTTGAGGGGTCAAATTGACTCCTAGAAGGTTGTTTTTCATAAAAATGGAAGGCCCATGGGTTATACCTATGGGTAAGGGACCCTTTTGACCATAGGACACCCTAGGAGCACCTTGGGAAGCCCTCCAAAAGTGACATTTTGAAAAGTTGCGAAAATTCCAAAGTCACATGGGAACTCTTGAGTCAAAAAGCTTCCATTACTCTTCTCCATTCACTTTTTAGAGTTCCATTTAGGGAAAGTTGGAAGACCTTGGTTAGAACATCCAATAGGAAACTCCCAATACTCCCAAGGGCATGGAAGAAGGTGAAGAGCCTATTTTAGTGGAAAACTTGGATTGTGCTCCTGAATCACCCACTCTCCAATTTTGGAGACAACCAAGGAGCTTGGAGTAGGATAGAGAAGAGAGCTTGGATATAGGAGACACTCCCAACACTTGACTCATTAGCTTGGACCAAGGTTGGTGGCTCACTTACTCATTTGCTTTATGTTTTGTTTATGCAAGTAATGGAGAAAAATATGTATTGGTGTATTGTATGAGTTCTAGTGATGTATTCTTGAGAGTTTATGCTTGTGAATCTTGTTGTTCTTTTGAAGTTTGTGTGGGAGTCTAAGTGATTCATGCTCTCTTGAGCTTGTTTGATTTTCTTGTTTTTGTGCTTTGTGTGTTGTGTGGAGTCAAGATTTTTTTGGGGGGTTGTGCAAGGACTCACTCACCCATGGGATGGGAAGAGAAATCCTTGAAGGTGAAGGGGTTCAATGGACAGCTCTAATGGTGGAGAGTCCCTCATGTGTAAAGAGGGTAATGTACCATGGATGTATGGGCTCCATGGATGGGTTTTGCTTAAAATTTGGGGGGCATAAGGAGGTTGTTTTGTGATCTTGGCCATGTGTGCCAATGAAGAGTATTTTGTATATTGAGCCTTGTTGAAGGCATGTTATATTGCAAGCCCTTTTTCTCCCAAAGGAGTACTTAGTCCACCTTCACCCGTTGAAGGCTTGTGGTTAAGCCTCATGGAAAAGCCATGGGTTGGGAAGCTTTCCTTATTATGTATTGTAGTGTTTTTTTTGTGGTTTCATTTGAAGTTGTTGAGTAAATGATTATGTGGAAGAAAATATAAAGAGGAATGTGTATGTTTTGTCACCCGGTTGGCTTGAACTCCCCTAGCTCGAGGGTGGTCCATCTATTTGGACCTATGGTAGGGAGGAGAGTACCATGGTTTCTTTTGACTTGTTTCTTTCAGGTTGCTTTTGCAGGATTGGAAGGAGAGGCACTATTTGTCCTATGTGTTTGTGAAAATTATGTAAAGGTTGTAAAGAGTCATGTTTGATTACCTTTGTAAATTTTAGCGTTATTTGAATTGAGAAGGAATTGTATTTAGATATGTGAATGTATGTAAATTTGCATTTCAAGGCTATTCCTATGTATTAGCCTAGTTTAAATGATTCTCCTTGTAATTGGATTTCATTGATCTATGAAAAGTTTGGATATTTTGTATTCGCCCGAATAAACCTTATATGTAAGGAAGTTGTTGTCTTAGACCAAATGTATTAGGCAAGAAAAGGGAAAGCTTTTACTAAGATTAGATAGTCTTGTTATTATCCATGTAGTCAATAATGCAAAAAAAAAAAGAGAAAAAAAGTTTATTAGTTTTTTTTTTAAAAAGGCTTATATTTCCAAAGGGACATTTGAGTAGTCAGCTATGTTAATTTGCACTTCTTTGTTTAGATACAAATCTTGATCCATTAAAATATATACAATCTTGGTACATTAAAAAGAAAAAGAATGAGACATGTTTAGATAACCAGAAGATATGCGTAATTAAAACATATTTAGAATAGAGGATACTTGCTGAAAAATTTACAGTCATATTATTTTTTTTACACAAAATATATATATATATATATATATAAACACACACGCATATATATATAGTATAAGAATAATGTAAATGATATGAAACACATTCTATTTCATTCGCTGGTGTAATATAGGTATTCTGATAAAAGTATATATATATATATATAACTGTGATCTTGCAGCTTGCAGCAGAGCTTTATATATATATATATATATATATATATATATATATATATATATATATATAAACAACCCCCCCATTCACCCTTAGCGCTGAGCGCTTGACAGTAACAAAATGTATATATAATAAATAAATAAAAAGAATTTCAAACAACATTTTGGCCTATGGTAGACCGCGCGGCAGGGCATGAGGGAGGGGAGAAGGGATAGACACAGTCACCCCCTCCCCCATTACCATTGCTGTAATCCACGCATCTCTGACCGCTATGCGCCATTTCAAACACATCCTTCGCTGGTAATAATGTAGTGCATTCGCCCCCTTTTAAAAACAACAACTGTATTATATATATACTCTTGATCTTCTTCTGCCCAGCGTACACCTGTACATCTATAATCAAGAAAATACAGAGAGAATGGAGTAAAGGAGGAGATAGAAAAATGGGAGCTAGGGTTAAAGAGAAGAAAAGATAGAGGAGAATAGGAAATGTTAAAAGAAAGGATATAATAAGATATTAGGGTTATGAGTCGATATTTTAGTTTTTTTTTGAAATGGACTCCAAATCGTTATAAAAATAAACTTAGTTCTCTTGTGAGGAAATGGGAAAAGTCTTTTTAAAATTTGAATTTAGTCAAACGCACTGCCTTATATTAACTAGTGAAATGGTTATCCCAAGTAAAGTCTTGGGTACGATGGTTAGTGGAGTCTTGCTCTCCCTTTTAAATAAACATTAATATTTTGCCACAATTTAAGTTTAATTGATAAGTAAGTCTTTAAACTTTAAATGTTTTAATTAATTTCAATAGTACAAACTATTAACGATATTAATTTAAAAATGTGACTTAATGTTGGGACTTGATGGTATGTAGTTGAATAAGATTACAAATTTATCAATATATTTCTAATGCATTAATTTTAGTATGAAAACACATGTAGTAGTATATCTAAGTCTATTGATTGAATAAATTGTTTAATGCGAAAATATAGTCGTAACATTATAAGGATTCGACCATTACTAATAATAGCTAACGTTTACTAGACTAAATAATATTAAAGATTAACATGAGATTTCCATAATCCATGAGTAATAATAATAAAGATGTCAATAATAACGATAATAATAATGACAAAATTAACGACATTGCTATTAATATATGTTGACATTAATGATCAATTGATTTGGAGGTGGTAGGATTAATATGAAATCTCAATTTGCCTTATAACAACTAGTAAGCTATATTTATTATTTTTAATTAATTAATATGTCAATGATTAGCATCCGACTAATTGAATTATTAAGTGAATTCTAGTGATGGGACTTATTATTATTTGGGGAGATTAGACTTATTTAATATTGTCAATCCATTGGAACCCATGACTTAATTAATTAACGATAAATTTGACCTTAATTTCTTATTAATTTACAATGTACCTTTAAATTAATGAATAAATAAATTTCTAAAGTGTTTTATTTAAATAATTGATTTATGATTAATTTAATTTGTTAATTGTTACAATCATAATTAGTGGCCGAAACAGGAATCCTTAGACCTTAGTAAGATTTATTGATAGGGGGAAACCCTAGACCACCTTGGTACGCAAATTGAGGCGTAGTCATTTGTAGACCTAAACCTTTCTTTAGGTCATCTAATTTAAATCAAGACTATAGTTGAACTCAAGGGGAGGTATTTAATACATCATCCCTATTCTTTTTAACTGAAACTAATTATTTTATGTTGTAGGTTATGTTAGTAAACTATAAGGGTTAGATGATTACAATTATTAACCCCTTTAAAAAAAAAAATTTGGTGAAAATTTGGGGCATGACAAGATCAATCAACATTAGGTCTTTTTCTTCTTTAGGGGGAAGAGTGAAAAGTGCCACACTAGGTTGAGAGGTGACATCGGTAGAATGTTTATAAGATATAGGAGGTGGAAAAAAAACATAAATTGAAGGTGTAGGAAGAAGTCCATGTCTAGGGAAAGGAGATGGAACATCATTGGGATTGCTAAGATTACAAATCTTTCAAATTTTGAACTTCTGATAGGATTGAGAAATATTATCTTTGCAAGGTTTAATTGGTTGAAGCATGGAAGGCCAAAACAAGTCAAAGTAAATATTCCCTCGAGTTGCTAAAAGGTTATAAAGACTATGATTAATCATAATTATTTCTCCATCATGAAGAAATTTCAAACACTTATGAATAAGAGAGACTGTGACTTTCATGGAGGTGAGCCAAGGAAGACCAAGTCTAACTTGAAATTGATTGGAAGTTGGGATGACAAAAAAGGTGAGATCTAGATTTTTACCACCAACTTATATAAGAACAGTAATGGAAACATGGGTATGATAAGTGAAATAATTGAAATTTTATACCATCACATTATATCTATCATAGAAATCTTGCTGCAAATTTCTAGTGAAAAGATGTTCTTTGGTTATAACATTTTCCATGCAAGTAGGATCTATAAGGACATGACAAGAAAGAAGAATATTAACCTTTACTATGATGTAAAGAGAACCATTAGGTGCTATAATCATCTCTTTATGATCAAATATAATGCAAAACTCAAGTTTAGGTTTG
The DNA here is from genome assembly GCA_027943335.1 of Chamaecyparis obtusa. Classification (NCBI taxonomy): domain Eukaryota; kingdom Viridiplantae; phylum Streptophyta; class Pinopsida; order Cupressales; family Cupressaceae; genus Chamaecyparis; species Chamaecyparis obtusa. The sequence continues at coordinate 460,038 of BSBK01001326.1, read as the reverse complement.
GATTTGGGTTCAGATTGATCAATAAGGTTGACAACATTATTGGATTTAGTATGTACTCAATGCCATAGTCAACACCATGGGTTGAAGAAGAAGGTAAAAATTGAGTACACTCAACGGTATTGGTCAAATGAGAAGCAAAAGGATTGGTATAAATTTACAAGTTTTTTTTGGGAGGTTCTATGGACTTGTTTCCTTGATCATCAACACACTCAATAGATATAACATTGGAATCAATGACGTCTTGAATAACATATTTCAAATGGAGACACTTCTCAGTATGATGGCTAGGTTGATGATGGCATTGACAAAAGGCTTTGTGATCAAAGGATTTAAGAAAAGGTTTGGATGTGTCAATTGGATTAATAGGAGGAAGTTGTAAAACATTATCATTGATAAACTTCAACATCACATTATGTAAAGATTTAGAAAGAGGTTTATAAATATGAGAAGGTCTAAAAACTAATGACAAAGGAGCTACACCTTTGGATGTTGTTTCCACTTTCCTATCAACATGGTTTGATGAATTATTGATTTTGATGAAGTTCCTAGGTTTCTAAAACTTTTGAAAGGACAAATGTGAAATCACTCTTATCAACTAGAGCCATTGGAGGAGTTCTCTCAAATTAACTCACTTGAAGATGTTATTATGAAACATTGCACATAATTAAGTAAAAGAAGATAATTCATACAACAATATCTTATCCCTAATTTATTTTTACAAATTAGAAATACAAATATATTAAATTTATCAACATGAAGCATAGGATAAAGAATCCGAGTATGCAAACTCTTAAATCTACCAATGAAATTAGTCACTTTTTCTTTAACACCATGTTTAAAATATATCAATCCATCAAAGAAATCTTAGGACCAATATTATTTTGAAACTATTGTATGAAATCATTAGAAATTTTTTGAAAGGAATCAATGGAATAAGGAGGAAAAGAATAATACCATTGCAAGGATTTATCTCGTAAGGTTCTAGTAAACAATTTAGCCATGAATATTTGATCATGAGAGAAATCACTACACAATGTTTGAAATGTTTTAACATGAGTCAAAGGATCACCCTTACCATTGTAAGTCTTAAAATGAGGAATTTACATGTATTGAGCGATAATGACAGACATGATGTCTAAAGAAAATGGGATTGCAATGTCACAAGTAGGAAGATGAACTTGGATTGAGTCATAGACGTAATTTGTTATTACAAAGATGAAATGATTTTAGCCAATATATTGATAGTAGATTTGGTAGAAAGAGTGGTAGGAGATATGTGTAAAAGGTTTGGACCATTATGGGAAATAGATGGAACAATAGAATATGAAAAAGGAACACTATTATAAGTAGGCATGGATGAAGGTGAGGTCACACATGGAACACTCAAAGAGGATGAATAATAGATTTGGAAATAGTAATATGTGTAGGGTTGGTATTTTGAATGGAATTGGTTATGAGAGGTGGAGCATAAGAAGACACACTAGATATTGAGGTGGGAAAAGGAATGGATATCTCAACATTAGTGATAGGTGAAATAAATGTTATCTCTATTGAGCCTTCTAAGGTTTTCATTAGTACCAAAGGTATGTAAAGATATCAGTCGGTTACTTAAAGTGAGCTAATCGGTAACATAAAGCAGAATAGACTAGTCGGTAAATCCTATACATTGAGCAACAGACAGTTTACCGAGTACTAACAGACACCGACACCAACAGATAGTAAATACCGAGCATCGTAGTATACACTAATCAGTTTACACAATGTTTACTAAGGATCACAGGAAATAACATAGTAATTTGGAATGGCACATTCTTCTATGCAAACGGTTACAACAGTTTGTAAAATGTTTTACCAAGATCGAGGAACATTTAATGTAATGATATTCATTAAATACAATGTATAATAGATGATCTAGGTTATGATTGTACACCATAGATCTTAGGGTTATGATTATAGTATGTAACCTAATTGTGTTAAAGCGGCAAAACATAACATTATATATTTATGTGTTCACATCATTTTTGGTGTGAGCTGATATATGAATCACAGAGCACTTGAAGCATTTGCCTATCTTCAAGTCTATCAGTTAACAAAGAAGAACTGAGTACAGTTGAATTCAGATTGAGCAGAATTAGCAGAGGCTACCGAGTAGTTCAGAGTAGATATTCATCACAAGTAAGGTGATATTTTATCAGATCTTATAGATCTGTAATAGATAATTGAGTGTCAAATAGAAAATAAATACCTATTGCTTTCTGACAATTGTAATAGAGTTTTTGGATAAAATTTCTTAACAGAGTAGACTTAACAGTCTTATGTAAATCTCTTAACCAAGTGCACACTTCATTAGTGTTGCTAAAATCCTATAACTAGGTAGATCTAGCTGATCTAACATGTCACTCCTAACAGGGTGAGATCACCAGAAGTGATCAAAACTTGTAGCCCTAACAGGAAAACCTTTTATATCTGCAGTAGTGAAGAATTTGTGGGTGTCATCCCCACCGTAATTTTTACCTTCTAACAAGGGTTTCTGTGTTACCAAAATACTTGTGTCATGTGATTGTGTTATGGATTACATGTTGTTTACTTACTTATGTTAAGTGGATAAATGATTCATGCAATTAGATTCAAGTTATATTGGTCGGTTATCACTGTTTATAGTTTTAGATCTAAAAGGTTTACAAGAAAAGTTTATGAAGGCACTGATTCACCCCTCCCCTCTCAGTACCTATCTCTCCTAATTCCAACAATAAAATCAAGTTCTTGGGTATAATCTCTAATAGGATTGATATTATTGTTAATGATATTAGAGATACTATGCAAGATGTTAAAACTATGTTCATCATTATGAATTATCTTCCTCAATTCCTCTACTATGGAGATGACCTTGGGATTGGAGTTTTCTTTTCCTGACCATTTTTCAAATATTTCAAAGTCATGGGAAAATTTTTAAACTTGCATAGGAGGAAATCTTAAGGTATCATCTTATTCATGAGAAGAGTGCAAAAATTTGTTATAAAAAATAAGAGGAATATCATTAATAGGTATTTTTGTATCATCAAGATTCCTAGGAAACATAGAGTACTCAGGATCAAAGGAACCCATAAGTCTATGACTTGTCCTAACTAGAATTATATAATTAGGGTTGAATATAATAAAACTCATGCACAAGATGGATATTTCTAATGTAAATATGAACTTTGAAAGAGATATCCAAATCAACTAAACACAATTTTATATTTAATAAAAAGTGCATCTAACTGTCAAATCAAACCTAAAGATCTAATGCATACAATGAATTAAATATTGAATAATGCAATGCATACAAATGAGATATAGAAACCAAATTAGATTGGAAATGTCATAAGTCAAGTTCACCAAAGATATACATGAGGAAAATATAAGAAATGAAAAGGGCTAGATTACTCCTTTTCCAAATCACACACTCAGAAGGAAGATGTCCTAGTAGGCTCAAGTTAGGACCTAAGCACTGAATTGGGTAGTGATCCTTTACTAAATATGTAATTTAAAAATGGGAAAGAGGAAAGATGTAATGAAGATGGAAAAAGAGATGAATAAAGATAAAACATGAAATAATAGAGTGAAAACTAACTGCTAGAAACTATATTTGAGCTGAACCAAGGTCTAGACTATTGTACTGACCTTGGATTTTAGTTTGGTCTAGATTTTTAGGGTGCAAAATGTTTTAGATGTTTTGTACCCAAGTAAAGAACATTTTAGGTATTTTGTATCTGACACTTTTAACTAAAACTTATGGCTGTCCTTCGACTATTTTTGATCTACCTGAAAAAGATTTGACAACTTTGTAATGTTGGAAATCTAATATGGGAAATGAGATACTGAGAGGGGGGGTGAATCATATATCTACTATTAATTCCACTTTGACATAAATTCAACTTACTTATCATAAACATGAATCTCAATACTGAAATAGATCTAACAATCAAACTTCATCCATGAAATGAAACACATAACACAAATATTTTGGTTACCCAGAAACCCTTGAAAGGTAAAACTAGGGTGGGGATGACACCCACAAATCTTCACTACTATAATATAAATTTTTCCCATTAGGGATACAATGTTTGATCACTTTAGATGATCTACCCTATGAGGGGTCTGCCCTGTTAAGAGCTTACAAACTGATACAATCTACCTTGACTAAAGGATTTGAAACTTACAACAAAGTAAGCACTTGGTTAAGAGATTTATGAAAGCCTATTAGGACTACTCTATCAAAAGATTTACCCTGATTCACTTGTTAAACTGTATCAGTACCCGATGCTTCAGTTTTCACTAAAAATGTTGATAACATATCTCCTCTTTCGAATACTTATCTAATCTCAAAATCAAATGTATCTTTGTTTTGTCCTTCACTGCTTTTCTCGGTCACTCTAACTGATCTCTACCTATATCAAAATACTTCTCTATTCTACGTACATGAGATCTCCTTCATTACATCCATATATCCATACATAATTTTAAGGTTTGGATCTCATCTTATCTAAACATCTAAACAACCTCCTAAATCAAGATCAACGATCTAGATCCTCTACTTATGTCACTTAAGCATTCCCCTTTTTCTGATAGGTTACATGGCTTACATAGGGATTAATGATTATAAATACAAGGCATAATCAACTCTGTGATTCCCTTAACAAACATTAAATATTATATAGATGTCAACCAAAAAGGTTTACCTAAGTGTTTGTGCTATAACAAATACATATGTCAAAACTGGCTTTCTCGGCATATGAAGTCTTTGATACTCGGAATTTACTATTCTTCATATACAGGTGCTTGGCACTAATTCTTCTATACAACTCGACATAAACTACTTGGTGACTACTGAAGTACTCGGTGACCTATGACTTTCTCGACAGTAACTACTACTCAGTAACTATACAAAATACAAGTCTAAAACATAACTCGGCCTTTACAAGATGGCTCAGTCGTAGTGATGAATGACCAACATTGCCTAGAAATGACTAAGTGTAAGACACTAATAGACAATAGAACTTAGGGATCAACAATCTCCCCCTTTGACATTAGTGGGTAAAATACTTTGTCATGACTAGTTTGAATACCCTCCTAAGACTGTGACTCTTTCTTCAAAAGATTCTACATATATATACATAAGACTCTTTGACATACACTAAATATATACATTACAAAATAGTATGTCATACCTTTCTATACATTCCTCACTATATTTTCTCCTTGTGTTACTCATGGCAGTCCCCTTTAAGTCATTTCATAACCTCCTTATGTTATTCCTGTCATGCCATGTCATTTCCCCCTTATTTTTGTCACTTGAAGCTGCTAGGTTGTATGGGTAAGAAAATACTTATCCAAAAATGGCTTATGGAGCTGCATTATCATACCTAAGGCATTGTCCCATCCTGACCTGATAGACTCCAAAACCTGTATCTTTATTTCTAGCTAGGAAGCTAGATCAACTAAACTCTCGTCAATAGAGAGATGAGGATCTCTCTGTACTAACTCCTTTGCCATTGCTAATTATTTCTACATAACCTCCAGATGAGGTGTTAACATTGTCTATATATAAATTATCTTGGCTCTTATTCGTCCATCATTATCCATCAACTAGGCTAATCTCCCTTGTGCATGAAGTAGCCTTGTGAAATGAATGGACTTGTAGCTTGCATCCATGCTTAGTGAATGGCTAGTAGACTTCAAGTCTAGTTGTAGTTTATCAATCAATTCTTGATTATCCTTAGTGAAATATTCTACATTACATAGCTTATTGTACAAACAATGAACATTTTGCACAACTTCTGCTAAATTAGTCACTAAGGAAGAAATTTCTACCTCTTTTACTACTATCTTTGTTGAGACCTTTTCAAGTACCTTAGTCTTGAACTTTATTTCAGACCACTGCATAAGTTTCTCATTTGCTTCATTGTCTTCACTATTCACCTTCTTAACAATTTGAACTAGTTGTTTCAAAATAGGTGCAATATCATTCACATCATCCATTTCAAAGGCTTCTATAAATATACCTTTGATTTCATATAAAACTTGTTTTTGTTTATGCTCTCACCTTAACTCTTCTTGTTTACTTTTCTTCTTCAAAAGATCTTGCAAAATTTGCATCTGCTTTTAAGTTAAGTTTTCAGTGTCCCATTTTTGAATCACTATAACTTCATCAAGTGTAACCTGTGTTTCTGGAGATTTCTCCTTTTTCTTATGTGATTTCTTCTTAGGTGTATTTCCACTTGGCATTTGTATTAAATCTTTAATAGCCTCTTGTTCCTTAGGCTCTAGATTCTCCTCAGTTGTTTCATCCTCAGTCTTCTTATTTTCCTCCTTATGAGGACCTTTCATTAATAATTTAGACTTATCTTCTTGATATTTTAGGCTCTCCTCTCATTGTTCTGTCTTCTCCTCCTTGACAGGTGCATTCTCAATTATTATTGTCGACTTATCTTGTTTCTCGAAACTTGCACTATGTAACACATGCTTCTCAACTATGACTATGTCTGAGCTTGAAGGTGCATTTTATATAGTTGAAGTACCTTCAATCCATGTATAATCATGTACCTATATAAGAATGGGATTGGTACTCGGTAGAGAGTGACCAAAAGTTTCCTTAGCAAGAAGTTGACTCTTTATCTCTTCATTGGTCAATGCATTGGTGTTAACTAGTGCATCCTTAGAGATATCCTCTATTGTGATCACATCATGTGATCCACTCAATTCTATCTTTTTTCCTTCTTCTTCCTCTAGATTCTGAGGTTCATCAATGTCTTCCTTATTATCCAATTCCACTTGGATGGATGTATCTTCACTCGGGTGTGTACTATTCTCAATTAACATCCCAAAAATAATCTTCCATATCCTTTTACTTTTCTCAACAAATTCTTCAACCTCGTGTTGCAAAATGGAATAGGCCCTCATCTTGGGTAAAAAAATATTTTTGTACTACTCCATATATGTCTTTATGTGTTGTGGTGATAGATTAGGCATGATCTAAGCTAATGTACTTTCCCTTATCTACTTTTCTGTCATGATGGAATACTGTCATTTCTGATCAATTATTTTATATAGTTCTTCAGAGATGAGATTCCCAATCTGTAGAGGTGTCATTTTAAAAGTGCAAAGAATCTCTAACATAGCCTCTTCAACTTTTTCTTTGTCATCATTATTTAGTTTTCCAAATTTTATTTTCTTGAAACCTACTAATCTTGAAGTAATTTTGATATTGTGGTATATCTCATCCATAGTCATTATTCATATATATGATGTCACTTTCAACTTTTTATTGTCATCTGTATTTGTCTCTTCATCATCATCATCCTTCTCCAAGACTAACTTCCTTCTCAGTTTCTTTCTAGGATGAATCGACACAACTTTGGTTTGAATTGGTTTTCTTTTACCTGACCCTTCCCCTTCTATTTTCTTTTCTGCTGTCTTTCTCTGGGGCTCGGAAGCTATGGTAGTAGAAGTTTCCCTAGTCCTTGGTCTAAGTGTTGTAGGAGGAGTGGGCTTTTGTTTTTGCAATTTTCTTTTGATAGGCTCGCCAACTGATACCTCCTTTCCCCTCTTTAGAATTTTAGTGTCCTCCTCATCACTTCCTTCAAACTCACTAGATTTATCTTCTCCCAAGCCTTGTGTTATTTCAAGAGGTGCATTTTCCTCTTCACCTTCTCCTAGTATCTTGTCTAGGTTCTTGACTATTTTCTTTCTCATTCTCTTAAGGGTTGCAGACTTTAACCCCATAGTTATTTTTGACTTGGCTTCTTCATAGTTTCCAAAAGATTTAGCCTATCTATCTCCTCTTGTAGTAAAGAAATTATTGCTACTGATGTTTCATCTACATTCACCTCATAAGGTAATGGCCTTAGCCATGCTAATCTAGGCATAACAGTTCAGACATAGGTATGGTCGGTATCTAATAGAAAGCATATGTCATTATAGTGCTTATCTACTAGCCATGCTTATCTACTAGGGATAATCACCAATCTCTCTAATTTTACACATACAACATGAGCGCACATTGTGTATCATCAAAACCCTCAGTGAAATCGATGACAGGGCACCCATGAGATCTCTCTTCACCGTACTTTATTGAACGACTTGAAATTTAGGCGGCTTACATGCATCACTTCTCACAAGTTGAACATTCAAAACTTATTTTCCTTGCCTCTTAGCTGATGTAAATGAAGTAGATGCCATATCTCTAAATTTAGGGTTCAAGTTACAAATTCAAGTTACTCAGTAATACCTTGTTTCCATAGCCCTTCATGATGTTTGTTGATGACATGCTATAAAGATCTTCACAAACTTATCTTAGCATAGATAGCTCTTCTTAGTCACTTAAATATCACTCTGAAAGTTCTCAAATCACTGGGTGAAATGAGAATGAATGATAATTTCTCACTTTATAAGATCAAACAGTAACTTTTAGGGCTTCATTAAATGATTTATACACTTTGTAGGTGAATACAATTGTCTTGGCCTTCACACGACAACTCAGTTATCATGTACTCATACTCGGTTGAAACTATGACTCAGTCAATACTACCATTTTTAGTTTTTCTTGATATATACGACATCTCAGCTATCACAGGAGCTTGACACATACTGAGTGACTTTGTCACTATGGACTTAAATACTAATGCTCGACATCAAATGTGCAATATAACTTCTTTCTCAAATCTGTCCTAATACATCTCAATTCATGCAGATATGGCCTTTAACATATCGAATGTCAAGAAATGATGTAAAATAAATCATTAGAAAAATTAGTTCCTCACACACCTTCCTTGCTTAGTTTGAATTAGTGTGATCACTTGATCCATTGGATTAGGTGACCTCAGGTTCATTAGATCCACTACTGCTTTCTTCCTCTTTATTTTTCCATGTCTTATTCATCTAGTTTCTTATTTGTTCAACAGTCTCTTCATTTTTTACTTGTTCATTGCTCAATGCTTGTACTCTTGACATAGGATAAATAAGGAGGATCCAATTAAGGACTGTCCAAAATTTCAACCAAATACCCACAATGTAGAATAACAGAACAAGATAATATTTCAACCAAATTTCATTAGACATGCCCGACTGTAAGGCCTTCTAGGTTAGGGCCAAATACAATCACAAAGTATTTCTACAATCTTTCAGCTAGTCCAGCTCTGAAACAAATCAACAACTGATAGAAACACTAAGGTAGATCTAAACTTGAGCTCGCAAGCCTCCAAGCAATCTCCTTGTCTCCAAGACTACAACCACTAGCTCTACTATTACAACTATCAGGTAAACAATATGATCTTCAAGATCTCATAGGATCCAAATGCTATCCTTCTATCTACCACTTCTCCAATCTCACTTACTCTCTAAACATGTACCCAAACACTCCTTAAATACATTTCCTCAACCAAAAGTCACTAGGAAGATATAATTATCTCCTAAACCAAGTTGGCTTCTACTACAAACAAATATTAAATGCAACAATAGTTGGCTCTCTAATAGCCTTACAAACAATTAATTCTACATGTTAGCCTCTAGATCCACATAGGAAAATACAACAAAATCTACCAACAATAAATGCACCAATTCGGCCAACCAAAACTCCAAGAACTCCAGTCAGTAAACCAAAACTATCGATTGCCAGAGAAATAATAGAGCACTAGTGAAACAACCGAGCATGCCAAGCATCACCGAGAAAGAATGTCGATTGAGCACCATAGGAATTTCCAAGCACAAGTTCCACTAAGCACTAGAGGTTTCATCGAGCTCCTTCAATGACTGAGATTTATTCAATAACCAAGACCTTCGGTTAAAGTTGCAATTGAGTAACACAGAACCATTTCAACACACCACCATGCAAATTTTCCAAGTATCCAAGAATGCCCCTACATTAGACACCACAGGTTTGAAAAGATGTTCTCATAGGATGGAAGAACATCTTCTGGGATTTAGCACATAAACCTCAAACTAGTTTTTCACATACAATCCCTTCAAGTCTTCACCTTGCATACTCTTCCACTTCTACTTACTCTCTCTTTTCAAATCTTTTCTTGACAACACATAGGCTTTTTATCCATACTGATCCATCCTTTCATAATTCTTCAACTCATCTCGGCTACCAAAGCTCTGGTTACTCCTACTGAGTGTTGTATCCAACAAAGGCATCAGGGAAAGCTTCATGTTATTCTTCTCAACAATAAACACATTCTTGACATAATCATACATAGCTCTGCAATCATACTGCCAAGGTCTATCAAGCAATATATAACAACTATTCATCTCCAAAATATCACACAACACTTGATCCCTATACCCTCCAGGTTCTAGGCTGGTTCCTCTTGAATAATCACCCTGATTTGCTTCTTAACATGAAAAGTAAACTTTTGAGGGAAAGGGATAGGATTGTAGGAAAGGGAAATGACTGAAGGCAAATCTACCTACTAGGTGATGCACCGAAACTAGGGTTTGGATCTTAGTATGTAGGAATGAGACCAATGGAGAAATCAGGTCTAATAAGTCACAACTCACTAGATAGGCTTGCATAAGTGTTTCATAGGAGGGTCTGAACAAAAGACACAACTTATGACCTGCAAGAAAACATCCTTTTATACAACTAGGTGTAGGAATGAGACAAGACTACTAGGGGTTGTAGTATACCAACAAAACATCTAAATTAGATCAGACACAGTAACACACAAAATCATAGAAAATGAGAGGGATTAGGAACCCCAATTTCCATTAACAGCATTCATAAACTTCAATCCAATAAGAGATAATCAAGATAGTGAAGACAGGGATAGAACAAATATCACAAGTACCTCAAGAATGCCTTGATTGTCAATGGGAGATTACAAAGTGTAGAAGAACTAGAGGGTAGAACAAATACCACAGATGGCTTTTTGAGAAAAGATGACTTCCTTGCAAAAGTGGGCTTCTCTCCTTTACAAAAATGAACCCCTTGAGCACTAAGGCTCCACAAAACAATATATACAACACTCACTACCCACAGGCAGGAGTCCAAAATTGACCTAACCAACAAGACACTGCTCCCTCACTTCTAGAGCATGAACATCTTGCAATTAGCCTATCCTATAAGGATAAGGATGTCTCATTCTCTTCAAACCAAGTTTTTGAACCATGTCCTCAGCTACAAGGTTATCAGTACCACCAGTATCCATAATTACATCACAAAGTTTACCTCCTGACTTGCACCAAGTTTTGAACAAATTACCCCTCTGACAAGGCTCCACCTTTGCACTGAGCAATGGTCTCTGAACCAACAAGTTATCAAATTTAGGCTCATTCTGAATGTTCTAATTTACTACAATAGTCCTTCAGTCACCAAACTTATTCTGTGTACACTCAAAAGATCTATGCCCTTCTTCACCACAATTATAACAAGTACCTTTAAAGATAACCCTACCTATCTTCTTTTTCACCTCCACAGATTTTGGTTCATCTTCAATAGTCGGTTTATCCTTCACTGAGTGTGATGAACTACAACTGATTTAGAACCTAAATGGAGAATCTGTAATTCAAGATTACTAAGAAGTTGCTGATTAGATATGCAAGATGATTAAATCAGTATTATGTTGTCATTGATGTCAACTAGCTTGACAATACTTATCAGCTAAGTTACTATATTGACACATCTGGAGAAAGGTGAAAGGGATGAAGAACAAAAATATCTACATGAGGAAGATGTATACATTAGATGAGGATAAGGAATACACTGAGTAATTTGTTGATGAGTCTATGACTTGATGAAATTTACTTTATTATGTTGCATTCATCTATGATGAAGAATAGAGCTAAAAGACACAAAGCAGTGTTGTCGGTAAATAAAGCATTCTAGTATACACCGACAGAATGTAGTGTATACCAAGCGTAGTGTTAACCAAGCTTGTGTTCACTGACACATTTCTTTGTTAACCGAGCAAAACAGAAAGGAATTAAATGATCAGTTTAGCTGATAAAGTGATGAGCTATAAAATCTATGAAATCAAGGTAACATATAAGGTTTGTTATAAAGATCGACAACTAACATAAATAAAAAAGGATCTAATGGAATAGATTGAAACATGTTACTGACACATCAACCAAGGAAGCTTAAAGAGGAAAAATATATGAATATGATTAAGTGACAAAATCTGATGGAGGAAAAGAAAATGATTTACTCGTCTATATAAGAGACATTGATTTCATTGTTGAAACAACGCCGGAGGAAGAAGATATTGCAGAATTATCACGTGAACAAGTTGTCATGCATTCTGATCATACTAGTTAATGAGAACCGAGCTGTAGAACAATTACCAAGCTACAAAGAGTAATTATCGATGGATAGTGAGTTGATATAGTATTGAATCTGAAGTGGTATATTGGTCAGAAATATTTGAATGAGTTGAACATTGATCTGTAAACTACAATTGAAGTTGTTTCAAGGCAGATCATCTACTATTACATATTTAACCATTGTACATAGTCAAATCTCTTAACCGAGTGAACTATGAAAGTCTTTTGATGTATACATTTTGATTTGGGACACTGGATAATTGATTCACCCCCCTCTCAGTTATTCTAACAATTGGTATCAGAGCTACAGTTTCTTAGAATAGAGTTTTAAGGACTCTAGCAAAAGGGTCTCAAGATGTATAAGAGGGAAGTGCCAAAGCTTAATAAAGATAACTTCACAGTATGGCAAAGCCAGATGAAGTTGCACATATCTGGAATTGGGAATTATACACTAGAATTGATGTAGAATGGCTACATTGAACCGACACTAGGTCCCCTGACACTTGATCAATTGAAGGACAGGCATGAACACAATATTACTATGATGGAACTTGTTGCTACCTGTACTGATGCCAAATTTGAAGACATTAAGGGATGCACAACTACCAAAGCCATGTGGGATAAACTGACTCTAATATACAGTGGAGATGTGAATGTTAAGAGAGCTAGAGCAAAAAGCCTAAGATGTCAATTTGATGATATGAAGATGAAAGAAGGTGAGAACATTGTGCAATACACAAATAGACTGAAAGAGGTAGTACATGCTATTAGAGCATCTAGTGGAGTTATTTACGATGAAACAGTGATAAGAAAGATTCTCAAAACTTTGTTGCTAGTTTATGCAATCAGGATCTCTACAATTCATGAAACAAGAGCTACATCCAATCTTACTCTTGACACACTGATCGGTAAGCTTACAACCTTTGAATTGAATAACTTTGACAACAATGTTTTACCTTTTGTTGAATCCGCTTTCATGTCTTCTTTGAAGATTGGTAAGTCTAGTAGCAGGAATGATAAGAATAATGACAGTGATAGTAATACCAATGATGAACTTGATGAGCTTGAAGCTCTTATGGCCAGAAGCTTACCCAAAGGTAAGGGAAGATATAGAGGCAAGCTACCCTTAGCATGTTTTAATTTTAAAGAAGTTGGCCATATCGCTGCTAGATGTCTGAACAAGAAAGATGATGATAGATCCAAAGACCGATCCGAAGGAAGCTATGGGAGAAGAGTCAATAGAGGCTACTAACACAACAACAGAGATAACTAAGATAGCTATGAAAAAGGGAAAAAAGTATGTTACATAGCTGAAGAATTTGAATCTAAATCTAACACTGATGATGATGTAGAAGTAGTATTTGTTGCTATGAAAGATGATTCAGAGGAAGAAGAGAAACATGAAGAAATAACACTAATCTCTAAAGTAAGAAAAAATGATACATGGATCATAGACAATGGCTATACACATCATATGACTGGTGATATAGAGAAATTTGATCTACTTGATGAATATGATGGAGGATCTGTTAGAATGGGAAATGATGCACCTTGTACGGTAAGAGGTAAAGGTTCACTGATGATTAATGATAGAATAAAATGTGAAAATGCATATTGGGTAGATGGACTGAACTATAATTTGTTAAGTGTGGCACATTTGAATAACTCAGGCCACTAACTTTCTTTTGAGAGCAAAAAGGTAAGAATCTATGATAATGGAGGAAGACTTGTCAGAACCGGTACACAATCCAGAGGTAATCTATTTTATCATAATATTGATCAATCTTCTTGTTTATTAATGAAGGATGAAGATGCATGGTTGTGGCATAAGAGGTTATGTCATGTGAATTTTGATAACATGATCAAGATTAGTAAGAAGAAAAGAGTTAGAGGGTTTCCTAACTTGTCAAAACTGGATCATACTATGTGTCATGAATGTCAGAAAGGTAAGATGACTAAGTCCAATTTTAAAAGAAAAGACTACTCAACAAAGAAGATACTTGAGTTGGTTCATACCGACCTATGTGGTCCTATGAGAACTCAGAGCTATTATGGTGATAGATATTTTATTCTTTTTGTTGATGATTGTTATGTTCTTGAAAGATAAATCTAAAGCTTTTAAGATGTTTAAGTGGTATAAGGAAAAGGTAGAAAAAGAGACTGGTAAAGAAATTAAGTGCTTAAGATTTGATAGAGGAGGTGAATTTATCTTTGATGTATTTACTAATTTCTGTAATGAGCATGGTATTAAGAGACAGGTCTCTGCACTGAGAACACCTCAGTAGAATGGGATTGCTGAAAGAAGAAACATGTCAATAATTGATTGTGTTAGAACACTGATGATACAAAAGAATGTTGCTCAAACATATTGGAGGGAAGCTATCAATACAATTGTATATGTGCTTAACCGAGTACAACTAAAGAAGGACACCAACTGAACACCTTGTGAGCTATGGTTTGGACACAAACCTACTGTAAGTTATTTCAAGATTTTTGGAGGAAAATGTTTTATTCTGAAAGATGAGAGAAATGGGAAATTTGATTCTAAAGGTGATGAAGGAATATTCTTAGGATATTCTACTAAGAGTAAAGCATACAAATGTCTGAATAAGGTTACAAATAAGATGATTGAAAGTACTAATGTCTATGTTGACGAGTTTGATGACAAGAACATAGAAGAAAGAAAGGAACTGGAAGACTATGGTAGATTCACTTACATTGAACTTCCTAATTATCTACTAAATTCGCAACCTGTGATAACTGGTCAATAGGAAAATAACCCCTGGGAACAAGAAAGGGAAACTGATGAACAAGATGGTGCTACTGAGTAAGCACATGAACTTGAACATGATGAACAAGAAAGAAGAAATGAGTACTGGCTAGTTTTGTTAGAAGACATCATCCTGAGACACAAATTATTGGAGACAGATAAGCTGGAATGTAGACTAGAAGCAAAACAAGACAAGGTACATGTTTAATTTGTGAATTTGAACCAAAGAATGTGAAAGTTGCATTAGAGAATGAAGAATGGGTTAATGCAATGAAGGAGGAAATAGAGAAAATAGAGAAAAACAAAACTTGGTCCTTAGCACCCTGACCTAAAGATAAGAATGTTATCGGTACTAAATGGATATTCAGAAACAAGCTAAATGAAAATGGTGAAGTGACAAGAAATAAAGTGAGATTGGTATGCAAGGGATATGCACAGGAAGAAGGCATTGACTATGGTGAGACATTTGCACCCGTTGCTAGATTGGAAGGAGTTAGAATGCTACTTACATATGCTACACACAAGAAATTTAAGGTTTATCAAATGGATGTGAAGTCAGCATTTCTGAATGGTATACTTGAAGAAGAGGTCTACATAGAACAACCTAAAGGATTCATTGATCCAGACAATAGAAACATGGTATGTAGATTACACAAAGCTTTATATGGTTTGAAGCAACCACCGAGAGCATGGTATGAAAGGTTGCATACTTACTTGTTAAGTATTGGATTTGTAAGAACCAGTGAAAACAACAATTTGTACATGAAAGGTGATACTGATGACACTATTCTTATTGCTGAAATTTTTGTTTATGATATTTGAATGAGGTTAAAATGTATTCAACATCATTCATTTGTTTTAAGGGGGGAAATATGAGATCTATTCTCAAACCCAAATTCCCCACAAGGAGATCCGATTTGATCAACCTAGAGGTTAATACACAATCAAATCAATTTATGGTTAATATGGAAGAAATAACAAATCTGATGTTTCCCCTAGGTAGAAAATGTGTTATACTTGGAATTGAAATAATTGAAGTGCAAATACTAACCTTGAATTAGGGCAGATCTGGAAAATACTAAATTTTGGCTTCTGTATGAACTTTCTGAAGATTTTGTCACCTATTCTGCACTGGAAATGTCGAGGTGGACAAAACCCAGAAATCTTTTCTCCAAATTCACATAGGTCAACTTTGACCTTTTAAAAGGTCAAAGACCACATTATTTATTTGAAGTCTGATTCTGATTCTGTTCGTAGATCCTGAAAGATTACCGAAAAGGGTATCTGAATTCACTCTCAAATCCAAGATTTTGCACCTGTACCTACAAGAAAATGGGGGTTTTTGGTTGTATGGGGGGTTTGCCTTGGTGAAACCCCAATTTAGGAATTAACCTTGAAATTGAATTGAAATATATTGTGCATAAACAAAGTAATTGAAATAAATCACCTCGCTTATGTTGAAGTCCTTGTAGAGGATTCGAATCCTCAAATCCACAAGTAAGAATGCTTCAATGAATGTAGGATGTCTCCAATCAATGGTATTTTGATCTTCAACACCAATCTTGATTTGATCTTTGCATATGAGAAGGTTTGAATGAATGGAGAAGGATGAATCTTCAAGGGGGCTCCAAAGAGATTAAATCCTTCAATAGCTAACAATGGAACTCCTTGATGGATGAATGCTTGAAGACTTTCTTGAACTTGAGAGCTTGCACATGAAATTGCTTGAGTGTCGATGAGATGAGATATGAAAACTTGATGTGAAAATGAGAGAGGAAGGCCTCCTTTTATAGTGATCTAGGGAACACTCCTCTAGATGGGCCACCTTGAAGAATTAAATCCCAATTAGGTCCTCACCTTTAGAAAATATACCTTGATTAAATACAATTAAAGGATTTACCGTTTCAGAGCCCGAAACAGCCGACCTGGAGGTGGAGAAATAATTATCCTGAAAGCCAAACTACTGATAGATGACAATTTGAAATCTTTGTGAGAAGAGGTCAAGGTTGAGGTCGACCCTGACCTAGTTAGGGTCAAGGTCGACTTTGACCTCAAACCCTAACTTTGTCAGGATTTGCAGCAGAGGTTCCAGGAGATGCCAGAAACTTAGAAATTGATATATGAACAAGACCCAGTGTCAGGAATAGATAGAAAATCCTTTGTTTGATGTGATGAAGGACTAGGAGGTCTCATTTATGAATCCTACCTAGAAAATGGAACCATGGAAGAGAGAAAATCAGGAAATTCCTTAAGAACTTAACCCTAATTTCACCTAGAATGAAGAAATCAAGTGCGGAGAAGAAGTGGAAAGTGGGGAGAAAGCCAAATACATGAAAAGACCTAATCAAGGTGCTTAACATGACCCCAAACCACTTAATCAGAGGGATAAATGCTCTTAACATGGAAGTGATTCCATTTTAAGATGATTCAATATTATTTTTGGAGGTCAAGATCATGTATGTAAATCTTTTGCTGATGACATGAGGAATGAGTTTGAAATGTCTATGTTCGGAGAGATTAAATTCTTTCTCAAATTATAAGTGATTTAGTAGAGTGATGGGATATTCATCACACAATCCAAGTACATAAAGGAAGTCTTGAAGACATTTGGCATGGAAGATGCTAAACCTGTAGGAACACCGATGGCTACTAGAAGTAAACTGACAAAGGAAGATGAAACTACAGAGGTAAACCAGAGACTTTACTGATCCATGATTGGTAACCTAATGTATGTAGTTCACAGTAGACCAAATATAGCACATGATGTGGGAATTGTTGCTAGATATTATGCTAATCCTAGAGAATCACACATGATTGCTACTAAAAGGATCTTAAGATACCTAAAAAAGATAGAGGATTATGTATTATGATATCCTAAGGAAGGTAAGTTTGAGTTGAAAGTTTATACCGATGTTGATTGGGTTGGAAATGTGGATGATAGAAAAAGTACCACCGGAGGAGAATTTTTCTTTGGTAAAAGACTTGTAACATGAACAAGTAAAAAGAAGGCTTGTATTTCTTAGTCTACAGCTGAAGCAGAGTATGTTGTTGTTGCTACTAATTGCTCAAATATTGCATATATTAGGCAAGTGTTGGAAGGAATGAATGAGGTAATCACCGACCTAGTGATTATATACTGTGACAACACAAGTGCTATTAATATCTCAAAGAATCCAGTAATGCACTCTAAGGCAAAGCATATATCAATTAAGTATCACTGCTTAAGAGAACAAGTGCAAGAAAAGCAAGTGAAGTTAGAATTTGTTACATCCAAAGAACAACTTGCAGATATCTTTACAAAGCCTCTACCAAAGGACACATTTGAATATTTGGGGATTAGACTTGGGGTCTATCCCCTGTCTACTGGTCACTAATGTGATCTGGATGTTGCATTAGCCTAATTTTATGAGAAGATCACACATGTTAATGTAGCATAGTTCACACTTTGGATAATGTTCAAGGTTGTGATTAAGTTTGAAGAACTGTAACAGATTGGGATATCAGTATACAAAGATACAGAGATTGTATTGGACAATAGAGAGTTACTTAGCTACTACAAGAGCTAATTATTTATTTGTTTCTTTGGCATTTTTGTCAAAGGGAGAGATAAATAATATGAAAAGGAAACCGATGAGAACTATCTAATGGAGAGATAATCTAATGGAACTGTTTAGTAACGTAGTGATTAAACATATTAATGTTGTATGAGCTTAGCAAATCATTTGATCACAGAGTTTTAGAATACATGTTTGGTATGTGTATGGTACATTTCATATTACTTGAGTTGCCATCAATGCCAAAGGGAGAGATTGATGAACTACAACTAATTTAGAACCTGAATGGAGAATCTGTAATTCAAGATTACTAAGAAGTTGCTGATTAGATATGCAAGATGATTAAATTAGTATTATGTGGTCATTGATGTCAACTAGCTTGACAATACTTACTAGCTAAGTTACTATACTGACACATCTGAAGAAAGGTGAAAGGGATGAAGAGAAGAAATATCTACATGAGGAAGATGTATATATCAGATGAGGATAAGGAATACATTGAGTAATTGTTCATGAGTCTATGACTTGATGAAATTGACTTTATTATGTTGCATTCATCTATGATGAAGAATAGAGCTAAAAGACACAAAGTAGTGTTGTCGGTAAATAAAGCATTCTAGTATACACTGACGGAATGTAGTGTATACCGAGCATAGTGTTAACCAATCTTGTGTTCACCGATGCATTTCTTTGTTAACCGAGAAAAAAAAAAGGAATCAAATGATCAGTTTAGCCGATAAAGTGATGAGCTGTAAAATGTATCAAAACAAGGTAACAGATGAGTTTTGTTATAAAGATCGACAGCTAACATAAATAAAAAAGGATCTAATGGAACAAATTGAAATGTGTTATTGACACATCAGTCGAGGAAGCTTAAAGTAGAAAAATCTATGAATATGATTAAGCGGCAAAATCTGATGGAGGAAAAGAAAATGATTTACTCATCTATATAAGAGACATTGGTTTCATTGTTGAAACATTGCCGGAGGAAGAAGATATTACAGAATTATCATGTGAACAAGTTGTCATGCATTCTGATCATACTGGTTAATGAGAACCGAGCTGCAGAACAATTATCGAGCTACAGAGAGTAATTATCGATGAACAGTAAGTTGATATAGTATTGAATCTGAAGTGGTATATTGGTCAGAAAGATTTGAATGAGCTAAACATTGATCTGTAAACTGCAATTGAAGTTGTTTCAAGGTAGATCATCTATTGTTACATATTTAACCATTGTACACAGTCAAATCTCTTAACCAAGTGGACTATGAAAGTCTTTTGATGTTTCATTCATAGAGTGAACATTGTTATCCTGTCAATCCCAGAGTGACTGCTGGTTGCATGATAACTTCTGGTCTAAAATCCTCTAACAAGGTCACACCTTATAGTGTGTATGTAACCTTTAATAGGGTTGGCTCTTCACCGACCTCACTTTAGAAGAGTGAACAATTTTGGGTTGTCGGTCCCAGGTGGTTTTTCCCTTCACAGGGTTTCCACGTTAAATCTCTTGTGTTATATGTTGATTGTGATATTTGTTTGTTATCATACTTTTCATATTACATGTTAGATTTAATTGGTAAATGTTATAAATTTTAGACTAACAATCGGTAAAAAAACACAGACCGTGAAAGTATTTTTTGTTTACCAAGTAGCAAAAATTGAAGAATTTGTTTTGGATTATACATTTTGATTTGGGACATTGGATAGCTAATTCACCCCCCTCTCAATTATTCTAATAGAGTGATCAAGCTTCTCCTTCCCTTGGGGATTACCATGTTGTCTCCTCTTCAAATTATCTTCTTCCTTCAGAGCATAGTGATAATAATCTTCAACTGAATCAATCTTTAGCATACCAAGCTCATCCTAAATATTGAATCTCAAACCATTCACATATCAAGCTACCTTTTCTTTAGCAAGTTCTCTATGTCCATACTAAATAATCAACTTATAGAACTCCTCGGTATAGTCCTCCATAGTTAAATCTTTTTTCTTATGATTCTGAAACTTCTTAAACAAGTCAAGCTCATAGTCAGCAGATATGGACTTAGCTTTCAATTTAGTCACCATCAACCTCCACCAATTGATCTTCATTTCACCTTTATCTTCTCTATCTCTTTGTAATTCTTTCCACCAAAGAGCAGCATGTCCTTTCAACTTAGTATGTAACAATCTTACTCTAAGAGGATCTTGAATTTCTTCAAGCTCAAAGAAGTCTTCTAATTCACCAATCTAATCAATCAAATACTTAGGTCTCAATGTACCAGAGAAAGTAGAAACTTATATTCGGTAAATAGTACTTAACCAAGCTCCAGATCTGTGCAAGCAACCAATTCTGACTTCACTAGATCTAAATCTTTGGTTATCTCCACTAGATCTAGCAGCTTCAAAGTCTTGAATAGCTTCCTCATAACCATCATCAGTACCAAGATTTCTCAACATACCAGTAATAGCTCTCTTGACCTCAGTGATTTGTTAGAAGCTGCAATTGAAGCAATTGTTGTATTGTCATTGATGTCAAACCTTAATTGGTAAGACTGTTTCTATCTAAGAAAGTATTATATATATTTGATTGTTGAGAAGGATTAGGGAAAGGGTGATAACAATAGAACCTAGAGAAAGGTTGAGTTATTTGATACTACGATGAGTACTTGATTATGTGGCACAATGATAAGATAATGTATTGTTTATCTATGTGAGAAGCAAGACTGAACAAGTAGGCTTAACCGAGCAGAAGTGAAGAAATCTAGTTTAAGCCAAGTGATGTTAGTGTCGACTAAGCCAATATATGCTGAGTAAATTTAGTGTTGACTAAACATCAGTGTATTGTCGAGGAAGACAACATTAGCCAAGGGAAACAGTTTCAAGTGGTGACCGAGCTATGCAGTGATGACCGAGGAGTTGAACACAGTATTGACCGAGCGTCAGTAATTTACATTTGAGGAAGAATTTAGATTCCTAGCTGACATGTTTGAATTCTTGGATTATGTAAATTATGTTGACTTTATTTATTGACTGTATGGAGCATTTAATGCATAGTAAATCATTTTATTGTGATTTTGATAAAGAGATTAAAGATTTTTCTAGAAGGATGGACAAAGAACATAATGTTGGAAGGATTTCATGAATCAAACCTAAACCTAAGATCTACAGAGGAGATTAAGCAACAAAAAGATGGATCTACCTATCAAAGAGGTATTAAGGAAACCTAAGTATGAGGTTGAGATAGAGATGCTGGAGTTGTTGTTATTGATTGAATAAGCAGAAAGGCTGAAGGAGAAAGAGTTTATCAAAGTTGTGATTGCTTGAAGGGATTTTCGAGTAGATTAGTGATGGAGATGGAAATGGAACTTAGTCAGTAAGCCAACATATATATAAGAAATTGATCTATTATTTGCAAAGTGAGTTGTATGTTTTCAGATCAAATATTATTGTTACTTTCTAATCATTATATCAGTTAAATTCCTTTAATCAAGGTTGACCTAACAGTCATTGTATAAATCTTTTAATCAAGGTTGCATTCTAATGGAATGTACTTGAGTCCTCTAAGAAGGTGCACTCCTAACAAGGTGGTTGAAATCCTTTAACAGGGTCACACCTAGTAGTGTGTTTGTAAATCTTTGACAGGGTTGGCTTTTCACAGAGCTCACTTCAGAAGAGTGAAAATATCAATAGCATGTTACAATGTGGTTTTTCTGAAATTGCATTTCCGCTATAAATCCTAGTGTCAATACTTGTGTGAATGTTTTGGTTTGAACATTTCTATGTTTTCCAAGTTAAATACTATTGGATAGTGGACTACATTGTTATATGTTTCTGGTATACATTCAGTAATGACCGAGTAGTTGTTGGTTATTAGATCTGAGTTGTTGAAGTGTTTAAAAGTTTAATTAATACATTTAGACCTGAGAACAACTAATTCACCCCCCCTCTCTATTGTTCTAAATTACATTAACAATTGGTATCAGAGTTTTTGGTGCTTACAGAGAACAAGTTTAAAGGTACTTAAAGTAAATGATCAAGATGTATAAGAAGGAGGTACTGAAGTTGAATAAGGAGAACTTCCCTGCATGGAAGAGTTTGATGAAACTGCATCTAGCTAGTATTGGTGACTTAGTGAAATATTATGTTGAACATGACTATGTTACACCTTTTGCACCTTTGACTGCCGAGGAGATGAGAGCTAAACAAGAACACAATCAAGCAATGTTGGAGATTGCATCTTCCTTAAGCTATCCTAAATCTGAACATTAAAGATTGCACAAATGCAAAGAAAATGTGGTAGACTCTTGTAAACATCTATGGTGGTGAAATAAATGTACTAAGGGAAAAAGTTGAAAGCTTCAGAGGTAAGTTTGATGAAATGAAAATGCAAGAAGGTGAGAATATTGCTCAATATTGTAGAAGGATAAAGGAGGTTTTAAATGATATTAGAGGAGTTAATGGAACTATTGATGATGAGACTATTATTGGAAAGGTACTAAGAAATTTGCATCCTATATATGCCATCAAAATTTTAGCAATTCAAGAATCTAGATGTAACCCCGGTAATATTTTGTATCATCTTAAAATGGAAGCACTTCCATGATAAGAGCATTTATCCCTCCAAGTGAGTGGTCTAGGGTCATATTAAGCACCTTGATCATGTCTTTTCATGTATCTAGCTTTCTCCCCCCATTCTGCTTCTCTCTCCACTTGTTTTCACTTTATTACTACATTTCCTAGCATTCTGGATTGAGGTCCTGAGGTTTTTGACCTCAAGGTCAAAGATGACCTTGAGGGTCAATGACAACCTTGACCCTGATCTAGGGTGGGGTCTACCTCATCCTTGACCTAGGGTTCAAATTTAAAGGTTCCAAGATTTCTAGGTGTCGGGTTTCGAAAATATTTCTTTTCCTGCTTCCGAGTCAACCATTTCGGGTTTCAGAATGGTAAATCCTTAAATTGCATTTAATATGGGTCCATTTCTAGGGTTTAAGGTTAATTGAGATTTAATTCCCCAATGTCAACCTTCTCTAGAATATTGTGCCCTAGATCACTATAAAAGGAAGCCTTCCTCTCTCATTTTCTCCATCAAGTTTTGTGAGAAGATCTCCCAATCAATTTTTCAAGTGATCTAATCTCTCAAGCTCACAAGTGCATTCAAGCATCCATCAAAGAGATCCATTTTTAGCCATTGAAGGATTCAATCTCTTTGGAGCCCCCTTGAAGATTTCTCCATCCACATTCATCCAAGCCTCCTCATATGCAAAGATCCATTCAAGATTGGTGTTGAAGATCAAATGCCATTGATTTGAGACATCCTACATTCATTTCTACATATATTTGGAGAATCCCTACTTGTGGATTCAAGGATTCAAATCCTCCACAAGGACTACAACATAAGAAAGGTGAATTTTTTCATTTACTTTGTTTATTTGCATTACAATTTCAATTGAATTTCAAGGTTAATTCCTAAATTGGGGTTTGACCAAGGCAAGCCCCCCATACAAATAACAAAAAACCTCTTTTTCTTGCAGGTACAGGTGCAGGATTGCGAATCAAAGCTTGGATTTGGATACCCTTTTTGGTGAACTTTTGAGATCCATGAACAAAGTCAAAGTTGACCTTCAAAATCCCGAAGTAGTCTTTGACCTTTTATGGGGGTCAAAGACTACCTGCTGCCAAAAAGACAAAAGTTTTATGGGTTTTCTTCATCTTGGCATTTCTAGTCTGAAACAGGTTGCAGAATTGCTCGAAACCGTACACAGACATAAAAATCAGCATTTTCTAGATTTTCCCTATTTTGAGGTTAGTATTTGTCTTTCAATTATTTCAGATTTCAAGCATATACTATTCATAGAAAAATATAAAGTTTTCTTCTTCATTCATATTCTCCATAGATTCATTCTTTTGTGTATTGACCTTTTGGTTGATCAATTTGGATCTCTCCTTTGGTAATTTTGATTTAGAAGGGGATCTCATATTTCCCCCATTCAATTAGGTGATTACATTTCAACTCTATCCATATAAGGTGACATGTATACTATTTCACCTTATTCATTTTGGTGAGCCTGACTAGCTTACTCTCTTTCTTTTTGGTGTTAGATATCCCTTTATATTATCTTTTTGGTATTAGATTTCTCCTTTGCATTAAATCTTGCATGCTAATTACATTTCAAAAATACAAAAAAATTGCAAAATTTCTTTCAAAATACAAAAGAGTTCATGCTTTATGTTTTCTTAGTTTAGTTCATTTGCATTGCATTGGTTTATGAGCTTTACTACTACTAGTCCTACTTATAACATTCCGGTTAGAAGAAGTCATAGACTCTTGGGTGCCTTTGATCCTGAATCTTTCTCTCCTTTCCTTAGGGTCCTAGATGATAATTTGATTCTTCATGATTCCAATCCTATTATGGAGCAAAACTCTTCTCACTCATCTCACGATGAGGATGATGCTTTAAGAGTTCCTCCTAAACAAGTCCAAAAACTTTCAACTAAACTTGATAAAATGGGTAATTGGCTTATTCAAGAAAACCATAATCAAGATTCTATTCAAGCTATAGAGGCTTTTAAGAAATTTATTTGTGATAGTGATCAATGTGTTAACCTCTTGCGTGGTATTACTCACCTCGTGCATTCAAATGTTAAACCTCTAGCTCAAGAAGCTCAAGACTTAGGGTTGATTCCTCCTATCACTAGTGTAGAACCCTCTTCTAAAGCTTTACCAAGTGTTCCTACCTATACTCCTTCTTTGGTAACTGTGATGATTCCCTCTGTTCCTATGAGTGTTCCTCTTGTGTCCCTTCCTACATCACAACCTTTTTATCATAATGTTCCTTTTACTTATTCCAATCCACTTCCAACTATAGTTCCAAGTGTCCCTCCAGTTGTATCTTCAATTCTTGTAGCTTCTTGCACTATACCTAGTGTTTCTAATGTTTTTATTCCTCCTATTTCCTCTAATGATTCAACAATCACCAGTTTGGCTCAAAATGTGTCTTCCTTACAACAACAACTTGCTTCCTTAACTCAAAACAAGTTTAGTGTTCCTACATGTGACATGGGAAGTCCTTTTTCCCGAGACATTATTCGTACTCCTGTTCCTCAACAATTTAATATGCCTCATCTTGAGAATGACAATAGAAAAGGAGATCACGTTCATCACATTAGAACTTTTGAAATCCTTTGTAGTCATTATGCTCATGACCATAGGATTTTAGCCAAAATGTTTGCTAGAAATTTTCATGACAAGGCCTTACAATGGTATTTCTCCTTGCCTCCTTATTATATTGATTCATTTCCACAACTTTCCAATGCTTTTATTCAACAATTTCAAAACAACATTGGCCCGCAAGTGTCTTTGACTGATTTGATGCATTGTAAACAAAGTGCTAAAGAAAAATTAACTGAATTTATTGGTAGATTTAAGCATTTGCATGTTGAGATTACCTATCCTATTCCTGATATTGATATTTAATGTATGTTTATTTTAAATTTTCAAAAGGATATTAGAGATAAGATTTTGCTTACTAAATTTATGTCTTTTAAATAAATTTGTGTAGCGCTTCATCATTATCAATTACAAGAGATTCAATTTGAGAGCAACACTCCAATGGATCCTATTCTAGTTGATAAAAGTGATGCTACTCCTAATTTGAACAAATTTCAAAAATTCAACAACTATGTCAAGATAAACAAACAAGCGAATGCAGTCACTAATCAAGTTGTTGCATCTCACAATGCCATTTCTGCATCCACTGCTTTTTGATTAAATCATATGTTTACTCCTCTTTCTGAATCTTTACATTCTATTATGAATAGGTTGTTAATTGCTAATATGATTACTTTACCTCCTATTCGACCTCTTTTACCTACTACGGTTGCATCTAAATCTTTTGATCCTAAAACTTTTTGTCAATATCATCATCAGAATGGTCATGATACTCAGAAGTGTTATTCTTTAAAACATAAGGTTCAAGACTTAATTGATTCTAATGCCTTATCTGTTGATAATCTTGATGGTAGTGGGAACAAATCTATTTCTCCTCCTAATCAAAACCTTCATATCTATATGAATCCTTTACCCATGCATGATACTAATACCATTGCTCAGCCATCTTCTATGGAAATTGTGTATGATTCAAAGATGGATGATCTCAATCATGTTGTTAATCAAGTGGAGCATGTTGGTCAAACTATATCTCCACCTCAATCTCAACCTCAGCTTCAACCTCAAGTTCAATCTCAACCTCAACCAAAACCTAAGCCTAAATTGAAAACTCAACCTAAACCTCGACAACAACCTAAGAATAAAAGACCTCGGGAACTTTTGATTACCTTTGATGATTTTGAGACTATTAAATCTCCTGATGGTCCCCTTTACATTTATTCTAGGATTTCTTAGAAACCTACTTGTGGTTGTCTTTTTGATCCTATATCCTTAGTCAATGTTATTACTGAATAAAATCTTTTTATGAAAAACTTGCAACATGATTCTTATGATACATCGAATGTGTGGATTCAAACTTGTAATGGTTTTCTTTATCCATCATTTGGTTCTATTAACTTTTTGGTTGAACTTTGTGGAAAAATTGTGAACACTACCTTTGTTGTTGTTCCTACTTCTGATCAATTTCAAGTTAAGCTTGGTTTTCCATGGTTAAATGCCATGCATGTTGTTGCTTCACCTATCCATAAATGTCTTAAATTTGTTCATGATGAAGAAGTGAAGATGGTTCATCATAGTTTATATCAACCTTCTAGGCCTAGATATTATGTTTCTCTTGATTTCTTTTGGCCTTCATTACCTAATTCATGTCCTCCTCAACTTGATAATTGATGAAGGGTTCTCCCCTTAATACCACAAACACATAACAGAAATAGAGAAACAACAACAACAAAATGCAAGAACAGAAAATTGGCTTCTTATTATCTCCACAAATGTGGAATTACAAACTTTTAGAATTACAATATGCAAAGCCACATGGGCATTCCCTTACAATATTCTGTAGGACAAAGCCTCGAATCAATACCCAGATCTACTACCCAAAACTGCCCCAGACAACACTGCGGGCCTTCTTTATATAGGCAACTTCCACCGCCTGAGAAAGTTCCAGAAATTTAACCCTAAGGGCCGACCAAACTTAGAATTATTTTATTTTTCAATTTATTACATCAAAGTCAGCTCAAAATAACTTTTGAAACCCGAACAAAAATTTTGAAGGAAAATTATTTTCTGCCATTTTAGGTAACCCAAATTCTGGAGACCATAAGTCATCACTAGTTGACCCGATTGACTATTATAACCCCATTTTAGAAATGCCGCAAAGCGCTCTATAGGATTGACCCATGCAAGTGCCTATCACCCAAATTTTTAACCTCATCCAGGGCATCTAAAGCCTTAAAAATTGAGTTCAAAGTTTCTGTACCCTACTGCCAATATCAAAAATCTTCAATATCTTCAAAACTAGACCCGATCTAGCCATGAAACTTTATTGGCGGGCTAATATGACTGAGATGAACCTCCACATGTAAAATTAGAACATTCCAAGATCGTAAGACCAACTTACTAAAAATAGCAAGTTTCCCTAAATAGCAGCTCTGCACAAGATAGCCCTTATTGAATACAAAAACAAAAATATTTTTGGGTGATGCAAGATTGCTCTTACACCCAGGATGCTCCTACATCAGACACCCAGGGTAATTTGAGAAGTGACCTCGTCACGACTCAGGTGTGCAGAGGAAAACCAAGATGGTTAACCTCTTCCTTTGTTAGCCATGATGAATCTTCAATAGGTCATCCTTTCCATTTGACCAAATACTCTTCATATGTCCTGTTCCTTGTGCTTCTGCCAACATGACTATCCAGTATGTCTTCAATCTCCTTGATATCTGAACTAGTTGTTGGAATACTCCACTGTGCTGTTGTAATCTCATCTTCAACACCTCCTTCATGATACTCTGTCAAATTTGAAATGTTAAACACTGGTAAAATATTCAGCTTAGTAGGCAATTCTACCTCATATGCATTTCCTAAATCATGCTTCTTCAATATCTTACATGGCCCAAACTTCTTCATTTTCAACTTGTTATATGTACCAACCGAAAATCGCTCCTTCCATAAATGAACCATGACTTCATCTCCAACCTGAAATTCCTTATGCCTCCTTTTCACATTTGCCTTAGCCTTATACTATGCATTCATCTTAGTAATATGCTTCCTCACCTCCTCATGGATGTTCTTCAAGTGTTCTGCAAAATCTTTGGCTTCAGCACTACTTATTTTTCCTTTATCTATCTTTCTCAATTCAAATGCATTTCTTGGACTACTCCCATATACAATCTGGAATGGTGATTTACCAGTGCTCCTATTGACAGAATTATTGTATGCAAATTTTGCCTGTGGTAAAATCAAATCTCATCCTATTGGCTTATCCCCAACCAAACATCTCAGAAAATTTCCCAAACTCCTATTCACCACCTCTATCTATCCATCAGTCTGTGGATGATGTGATGAACTAAACTTCAAATCTATCTTCAACTTCTTCCATAATGAATGCCAAAAATATCCAATGAACTTAGTGTCTCTATCTGAAACTATGGTCTTTGGCAAACCATGTAGTCTCACTACTTCTCTGAAAAATAATTCTGCTACATGAACAACATCATTAGTCTTCTTGTAGGGAATGAAATGTGTCATCTTTAAAAATTAATCAACTACTACAAAAATTGAATCATGTCCTCGTTGTGTCCTTGGAAAACCAAGAACAAAGTCCATACTGATATCCTCCCAAGGCTTCTCTGGTATAGGTAATGGCTGATACAACCCTATATTTTGCTTCACTCCTTTTTCCATCTGACATACTCTACAACTCTGTACAAACTTCTTGACATCTTACTGCAATTGTGGCCAATAATAATTCTCACTAACCAAAGCAAGGGTTTTATCATGACCAAAATGTCCAGCCAATCCTCCTCTATGCTTATCCTTGATGAGATTCTCCCTCATAGAACTTCATGGAATGCATAATTGACTCTCTCTGAATAGCATATCATCCTGAATGATGAAATCTAGCCACTTCGTTCTATCTAGAGTAATAGGTTCTTGACAAGCTTTCCAAGCTTCACCAAAATCAGGATCCTCTGGATACAAATTCTTGAGTTCCTTCAATCCAACCACCTCAATCTGCATCTCTATCAACAATAGTTGCCTTCTATTAAGTACATCTGCAACCCTGTTAGACTTTCCACTTCTGTGTTTCAAAACAAATGTATAACTCTGTAAAAACTCAACCCATTTCAAATGTCTTTGATTCAACTTTCCTTGACTATTCAAATATTGCAAAGCTTGATGATCAGTATACAAGACAAAATCCTTAGGAAGTAGATAGTGTCTCCACTTCTTCAATGCTTGAACTATAGCATAAAATTCCTGATCATAAACAGAATATTTTCTCTTGGCATCATTTAACTTCTCACTGAAATAAGCAACAGGTTTGCCTTCTTGGCTCATAACAGCTCCTATTGCAGTACCGCTAGCATCACAGTCTACTTGAAACACCTTATTAAAATTTGGAAGTGCTAAAAAAAGTTGTTCTATAACCTTTTGTTTCAACAATTGAAAACTCTTTTCTGCCCCATTAGTCCACTTAAACTCTTTTCTATCCCCTCTCATTGTTTCAGTCAAGGGACCACAAATACTGCTGAAATTTTTGATAAACTTTCTGTAAAAACTAGCCAAACCATGAAAAGATCTTACCTCAGTAGCACTCCTTGGAGTAGGCCATTCAAGGATAGCCTATACCTTCTCTAGGTCCATTTTTAGACCTTTTGCTGAAACTACAAATCCCAAATACATAAACTCTTTCTTCACAAAACTGCACTTCTTCAAATTAATCAACAATTTCTCATCTCTTAACTTCTCAAACACCATACGAATATGCATCATATGCTCTTCCAATGTCTTACTAAAGATCAAAATATCTAGGTACACAATGACAAACTTACCCAAAAATTCTTTCAGAACCTCATTCATGAGCCACATGAAAGTGCTCAGTGCATTGGTTAGCCCAAAAGGCATGACTAACCACTCATACAATCCTTCCTTTGTCTTGAAGGCAGTCTTCCATTCATCTCCTTCTCTGATCCGAATCTGATGATATCCACTCTTCAGATCTATCTTTGAGAAATACACAGCTCCACTCAAACAATCCATAATATCATCCATTCATGGCAATGGAAATCTATACTTGATTGTGATCTTGTTTATTGCTCTAGAATCTGTACACATCCTCCATTCTCCATTCTTCTTTGGTGCTAATACTGCTGGTACAGCATAGGGACTCAGACTCTCTCGAATCAACCCCTTCTACAATAACTCATGTACTTGTCTATTCAACTCTTCACTTTCTGCTGGTGTCATTCTGTGTGTTGCCTTGTTTGGAAAATTGGCTCCTGGAATCAAATCCATCTGATGACTGATCTTCCTTACTAGTGGTAATCCATTGGGTACATTATCAGATACAATATCCTTAAACTCATTCAACAAATATGCAACCTCTACAGGCATATCCTCTATTTCATCTTTACCAGCTTTTGGAATTAAAGCAAAACACACATGCTCATGCCTCATACCATCTAGGAATTTTCTTCCATCAACAAATGTTATTCTTGCATTACCACATACCTTTTCTTCGGTCTCCTTCAATGGCTTTAGCTTATGTTGCACTCCATCCTTTGTCAGGGAACAGGTATTAGCATGACTATTATGTATAGCACATCTGTCAAACTGTCACGGTCTACCCAACAACATATGACATGCATCCATAGATATGATATCACATAGTACCTCATCTTGGTACCTGGTGATCTTGAACTTTACTAGGCACTGTTCATTGACCATGACCTTGTGGTCATCCTACACCCAGGCAATCCGATATGGATGTGGGTGTTTCTGTCTCTTGAGCTTCAACTTTGTCACCATCTCTTTTGACACCAAATTGTCAGTGCTTCCACTATCAATAATCACATCACAGCATTTACCCTCACACTTGCATCTAGTGCGAAACCGGCTCCTCCTTTGCTCAGGTTCATTCTCACCACTCAACAAGACTCTTTTATTAATCAACATTTCTCTTCTTTCAGCATCTTCAGAATTTGATGATCTGGCATCTTCATCTATGTGTGTAACTCTGGCATGGCCTTCATTCCTCCTATATGTCCTTCCTTGGCATTGAGGATATTCAAATGCCCTATGACCTTCTTCTCCATAGTGAAAAAATGTTCCACGGAAGCCTCGTCTTCTAGATCCTTGTCCTCTTCCTCTTCCTCTCTGATCTCTATTGTTCTGATCTTGGAAATGATTGAAATTGTTTCCTCTTTGATTTTGACTGCTACTTGCCTCATCCTTCTTTTTTGGATCTTCATTTCAGCTTTCATATGACCGTCCACTAGGTCATCCACTGCAACCTCTTCCATTTTGTCTGCTCTCAAACTTCTTGTTCAACTTTTCCTCTACTTTTAGGGCAAACTGGTATGCCTCTTCAATACTGTTCATTCAAACTAGATTCAGCTCCTCTTGAATGTTGGGCCTCAACCCATTAAGGTAACGAGCAACTTTCTCCTTATCAGCTTCCGCATGGCCTGTTCTGATGAGGATTCGATAGAACTCCTCTGTATACTCCTGAATAGATCATCCCTCTTGCTTCAAAATTTGCATTTTCTTCAGTAGATCAAGCTCATAATCAACAGGGATTAACTGTCGCTTCAATTTGTCCACCATCCGATCCCATCTTGTGATTTTATCTTTCCCTCTTCTATTTCACTCTAATTGAATCTCTTGCCACCAGATCTTCGCATGACCTTTCATTTTGGCCTTCACGAATTTGACCCTATCAGGATCCTTAATATCTTCATACTCAAAATATTCTTCACATTCATTGATCCAGTCGATCAATTCTTCTGGGTTAAGATTTCTAGAAAATGCAAGAACCTCAATCTTAGGTCTTTTTTCGATCTTGGAAGTGGCTCAAAAAAGTCTTTCTTCCTCCTGGTTCACAACTTTAACTTCTCCTTCTCCTTCTCCTTCTTGATCTTCTTCTTCAACTTTATCCTCGCTTTCGTCTCTGACATTAAGATTCATTCCTCTGCAAATCTCCTCTTGCAATGCTCGCACTTGTCTCTGGAGCACTCTAACCTCAGGTGTTACAACACCAGCTCTTCTACCACGTTCCCTTCATGGAGGCATTTTTGTGGTGCGTGTTGAAACCCTAACCACAGTCCTGATGCAAACTAACTCATAGTCAGTGATCTATTTACACACTCAGGAGCTCCTACTTTGATGCCACTTGATGAAGGGTGCTCCCCTTAATACCACAAACACATAACAGAAACAGAGAAACAACAACAACAAAATGCAAGAATAAAAAAATGGCTTCTTATTATCTCCACAAATGTGGAATTACAAAATTTTAGAATTACAATATGCAAAGCCACATGGGCATTCCCTTACAATATTCTATAGGACAAAGCCTCGAATCAATACCCAGATCTACTACCCAGAACTGCCCTAGATAACACTGCGGGCCTTCTTTATATAGGCAACTTCCACCACCCGAGAGAGTTCCAAAAATTTAACCCTAAGGGCCGACCAAACTTAGAATTATTTTATTTTTCAATTTATTACATCAAAGTCAGCTCAAAATAACTTTTGAAACTCGAACAAAAATTTTGAAGGAAAATTATTTTCTGCCATTTCAGGTGACCCGACTTCCAGAGACCATAAGTCATCACTAGTTGACCCGATTGACTATTATAACCCCATTTTGGAAATGCCACAAAGTTCTCTACAACCTTGACCCATGCAAGCACCCGTCACCCAAATTTTTGACCTCATCTGGGGCATCTAAAGCCTTCAAAATTAAGTTCAAAGTTTCTGTACCCTGCTGCCAATACAGAAAATCTTCAATATCTTCAAAACTAGACCCAATCTAGCCATGAAACTTTACTGGCGGGCTGATATGACTGAGATGAACCTTCACATGTAAAATCAAAACATTCCAAGATCATAAGACCAACTTACTAAAAATAAAAAGTTTCCATAAATAGCAGGTCTGCACAAGATAGCCCTTAATGAATACAAAAACAAAATTATTTTTGGGTGATGTAAGATTGCTCTTACACCCAGGATGCTCCTACATCAATAATATTTTTCATTCATATCAAGCCTATAAACATCGTAAGATTCTTGAATTAAGTGTACCTCTTATGGATCTTAGTCATGGTATTTTGCCTACACCTTCTATATCTCCTTTAACTATGGCTTCTAGTTATATTAATCAAGTTCCTACTATTACTGATAATCTGATTGATCTCCCTAACTGTGAAGGATCTTGTGGTTGTTCCTCCTAGTTCTCAACCTATTTCAAGTAAAGAAAAATGTAATGGATCTGCTAATGAACATCATAAGAAGTGTTGTTCTCATGCTAAAGCTCATAATTCTATTCTTCAAAGATCTCTACCTTCTTCGAATAAACCTATGCATGATGTGTTAGGAGAAGTTGTTACTAATAAAGATGTTAAGATGCATGATTATGATAATTCTATTCATATCTTAGATCCTATTCTAATTAATTTGGATGAAGAAGATACTCTTGATGATACTGATGATTTTAATGATAAATATGAGACTATTGACATTGACATTAATTTACCTAATATTCTTTCATCATAATTAATTCTTACACATAGTATCGAACATGATGATTCTCAAGAGGATCCTTGTTTGGAACTAGTGTGTTGGATGTAATCCCTCTTGTGAGTTACCCACCTTCCCTAAATGATATACACTAAGATGGGGAGAGTAGGTGGCACACTTGATTGGCTTGTCCTTTGTGGTAGCTTTGTTGTGTTTTTTTCTGTTGTATTGTGCTTCTCCCATGATGTGTTTGCTAAATGTTGTTAGATTCTTTTATACAACCCTTGTTACTCCGTTGGTGCAAGGTGATAAAGGAATCAAACCTATTGTACAAATTCCTCTATATGTATCTCTATTATCTCTATATGTTGTTTCATGTTATGTTGTACTTGTGCTATTGTGCGTAAATGTTTCCTTGTGTAATCTGCTTGGATCTGATATGTGGTAGCACTAATTATTTTTGGTCTCCATGTCATGTTCTAAAAATATTCTTCTTCATATATCTTATGTGATCTTTCCTCCTTTGTGATTGTATTTCTACTTCCTTTGGGGAATGATGTCAATTCATTTGCAATAATATCATATATATTATCTTATGATCTACTGACCCCATGATAGGTAGATCCCTTTTGTGTTCTATGTATGTTCATGTGGTATTTCCCTTGAGTTGTCTTCGTCTGGGGGCATCTTGTAGTGGAAATGTAATCAGTGGAGTTGTTTATGTTTCTATTAAAGCCATTGTTCTTGTTAAAGTGTTAGCAATGACTTTAATGTGGGTGCATACACTCTACTCACCTATTGCACACATGCACTTTTCAATACACATATATTATTTTTCAAGATACCTTTTTTTTTCCTTTTTGGATTAGTGACTAATCCTTAAAGCATGGATTTATATTTCAGGATCTCTTGATCCCGCTAGTTTCAAATTTTTGATCCCTTAAGGTTAGAGGTGTCCTTAAGACTAGATCTCTTTTTCTTTTGGTTTTATTCTTATGGAATAGAATATTCCTAAGGGTGAATCTTTGATGGGTTGACTAGTGAGTAGCCACATTCACTAGGCTATTCAATTCCATCTTTCTAGTTGCATCGTTTCCTTGTGTGGTTCACAATGGGACATAAGTTCTCATTGGGCAAGATAATCACACCCTCTTTTTCTCTCCCTAGATATATCTTTCTTATTTTGATCTTGGAGTTGATGAAGACTTGAGTCCCTGGGGGCTTAAGGTTTCTCTTTGTCCCTTTGATTACGATGAGATTATCTTTTCATTTTGATCTCCTTTACCAAGAGTTTGCATTGAGTCCATACTATTGCTAAAGTGGCGGCTTAATGTATCATCTTAAAATGGAAGCACTTCCATGATAAGAGCATTTATCCCTCTGAGTGAGTGGTATGGGGTCATGTTAACTACCTTGATCAGTTCTTTTCATGTATCTAGCTTTCTCCCCCCGTTCTGCTTCTCTCTCCACCTATTTTTACTTTATTTTTGCATTTCCTAGCATTTTGGATTGAGGTCTTAAGGTTTTTGACCTCAAGGTCAAAGATGATCTTGAGGGTCAATGATGACCTCAATCCTGACCTAGGGCAGGGTCTACCTCATCCTTGACCCAGGGTTCAAATTTCAAGGTTCCAAGATTTTTAGGTGTCGGGTTTTAGAAATATTTCTTTTCCCACTTCCGAGTCGGCCATTTCAAGTTTCAGAATGGTAAATCCTTAAATTGCATTTAATATGGGTCCATTTCTATGGGTTAAGGTTAATTTTGATTTAATTCCCCAATGTTGGCCTTATCTAGAAGTTTTTTCCCTAGATCACTATAAAAGGAAGCCTTCCTCTCTCATTTTCTCCATCAAGTTTTGTGATAAAAGTAAATTTGATACCCTAGATCATTACAAAGGTAGAAGTGTTAAGTTTGGTAATGATGTACCATGTTCTGTAAAGAATAAAGGATTAATTAAGCTAATTGATAAGATCACTTGTGAAAATGCTTATTGGGTTGAAGGTCTTAACTATAATTTTCTAAGTGTTGCACAGCTTAATAGCATTGGTTACCAAGTGGAATTTCATCACAGGAAGGCTAAAATATTTGATGCCACTAGTGAACTGATTGGAAGCGGAGAACAGAAAAGAGGTAATTTTTTCTATCTAGACCTATGTAAAGAGACATTTTTGGTTGCACAACTTGATGATATATGGATATGGCACAAAAGGCTATGTCATGTTAACTTTGACAAGCTGGTAAATATTAGTAAAAAGAAGAAAGTTAGAGGTTTGCCTAGATTGAAGAAACCTGATAATGTGATGTGCAAACAATGTCAGTTGGGTAAAATGACAAAGTCTAGTTTCAAGAGCAAAACTTTTACTTCTGAAAATGTCTTAGATCTGGTTCATACTGACCTTTGTGGACCTATGGGTGTACAAAGTTATTGTGGTGCTAAATACTTTATTCTATTTGTTGATGATTACACTAGGATGGTGACTGTAATGTTTTTAAAAGAAAAATCTGATGCATTTTAGTTGTTTAAGTGGTATTTGGCTAAGGTTGAAAAAGAAACAGGTAGAAACCTAAAATGTCTGAGATCTGACCAAGGTGGAGAGTTTATATCAAATGAGTTCAATCTATTATGCAATGATAGAGAAATCAAGAGACAAATGTCTGCACCTAGAACACCTCCACAGAATGGTATAGCAGAAAGAAGAAGAAGATCTATCATGGATTGTGCAAGGACACTAATGATTGAGAAGAATGTTGCACAAAAGTACTGGAAATAATCTATAACTACAGCTATTTATACCTTAAACTGAGTACAAATAAAAAAGGTTCAAATGTTACACCTCATGAACTATGGCATGGTTATGCACCTAATGTAAAATACTTTAAAATTTTTGGGAGTAAATTCTATATACTAAAAGACAATAGGAATGGAAATTTTGATGCTAAAAGTGATGAGGGCATATTCCTAGGCTATTCCACAAAGAGTAAAGCTTACAAGTGTTTGAGCTCTAACACTAACAAAATTGTGGAAAGTGTAAATGTGAAGGTTGATGAATATGCAGAGAAAAATGAATAGGAAAGAAAAAGAGAACTTGAAGATTATAGATCTTTTATCTATATAGAAGAAGAAGAGGCAAGTAACAAACTTGCACTTGATGTAGAGTCTCGGGTAAGCAATGTCGAGCACCGGGGAGATAATGCCAATCATTAGGAAGATGTTTCTGAATGATAGGAGGATGTTGTCAAACAACAGGAGGATGTTATTGAGCATCAAGAAGTGGTTGTCAAGCAATCAGAGGCTGAATCTGATAATCTTATTGATGAACCTAAAGAGAAAGGAGAAAAGAAAGATGAACCTATTTTGGCACAGTATGTAAGGAGACATCACAAGCCTGAGAAAATCATTGGAGATAAAGAAACTAGAGTTCTAACCAGAAGAAAGTTAAGATATCCTACATGTTTATTCTATGAATTTGAGCTTAATACAACAAGGGAGGCATTAGACAATGAAGACTGGATTCAAGCTATGAATGAGGAGATAGACCAAATAGAAAAGAATGATACCTGGACTCAGTTGTTGAGACAAGAAAACAAAAATGTCATTGGAACAAAATGGGTATTCAGAAATAAGCTTAATGAACATGGAAAAAACACAAGGAACAAAGCAAGGTTGGTATGCAAGGGCTATGCACAAGAAGAAGGAATAGGCTATGGGGAGACATTTTCCCCTATAGCAAGATTAGGAGTAAGAACTCTACTTGCATATGCTACCTACGGAGATTTCAAGGTATACCAAATGCATGTCAAGTTTGCATTTTTAAATGGTATATTAGAAGAAGAAGTGTAAATTGAGAAACCTAAAGGATTTGTCCATCCAAACAAGAGACACATGGTTTGAAAATTGAACAATGCACTCTATGGATTAAAGAAATCCCCCAAAGCATGGTATGAGAGGCTGCACAATTACCTGTTACATATTGGATTCTCAAGGACAAATGACACCAGCAATCTGTACATGAAACATGAAGAAGGTAAAGGGATCTTGTTAGCTAAGATTTTTGTAGATGATATCATATTTGGTGGACAAGATGCCCTGTGTAAGAAATTTTCAAATGAGATGCAAACTAAGTTTGAAATGTGTATGTTTGGTGAGATAAAATTCTTTGTTGGTTTGCAAGTATATCAGATGGAGAAAGGTATTTACATCATATAGTCTAAATATGTCAAAGAGATACTAAAAACCTTTGGTATGGAGGACTCAAGGCTAGTAAGTAATCCCATGGCCACTGGATAGAAACTGTCTAAAATTGATGATACTACTGAAGTAAACCAAACTCTGTATAGATCCATAATTGGAAAGCTGCAATATGCTATTCATAGTAGACTAGATATTGCTCTAGCAGGTTGGATTGTGGCAAGATTCTTTTCCAATCCAAAGGAAAGTCATATGATGGCTATGAAAAGAATAATGAGATATTTGAAAGTAATAGAAGACTATGGATTGTACTACAAGAAGTATGAGAGATTTGAAATGAGAGTCTATACTGATGTAGATTGGGCAGGAAATGTGGATGATAGAAAAATTACTAGTGGTGGAGCTTTCTTTCTTTGATAGAGATTAGTTTCCTGGACAAGCAAGAAACAAAATTGCATTTCCTAATCTACAGTTGAAGCCGAGTAAGTAGCTGCTTCATAAAACTATTCAAACCTAGTATGGATAAAGCAATTGTTGAAAGACATGAAAGAGGATATCATTGAACTAGTTGTCATATACTATGACAACATAAGTGCTATAAACATATCAAAGAACCCAGTGATGCACACTAAGACCAAACATATTGCCATCAAGTATCATTACTTGAGGGAATTAGTACAAGATAAAGAGGTCAGAATGGAATATGTGAATACAAAGCAAAAA
The DNA here is from genome assembly GCA_027943335.1 of Chamaecyparis obtusa. Taxonomy (NCBI): domain Eukaryota; kingdom Viridiplantae; phylum Streptophyta; class Pinopsida; order Cupressales; family Cupressaceae; genus Chamaecyparis; species Chamaecyparis obtusa. Next base: position 420,820 of record BSBK01001326.1, on the reverse strand, counting down.
CTAGCAGACATATTCACCAAAGCCTTACCTAAAGAATCTCATGAGTATCTAAGAGGAAAATTAGGTGTTCTTCCCCTAACTGAGGCTGCCTAGTCAAGCTAGGAGCACTGCATCAAATGTACTACAAAGAGTATCTGACAAATTGATGTAGAAAAGGTCACACTTTAGGAGCAGCCTAGAGTTGTGAAAATTATAACAAAGCTGATAGTCAGTCATAATAAAATATGACAGAGGGAGAAATATTGTTACTAAGCTGACACGATGATATCTACATCTAAAAGATACAAGTTCCAGTTGCTGCTTTGGCATTATTGTCAAAGAGGGAGATGAGTCAGATGAAAAAACATGGTGAGATTTCATGGAAGATCAAGAAAGAGGGAGAGATTTAGAGGAAAGGGACACAGAAAAGATTCAGTGGGAGTTACTATGTGGACTATCAAGCAAGTGAGGCTAAAGAGATTAAGAATCAGAATGAAGCTAAGGATATTACAAATGTTTCTTATGCACAGACAAGTTTTGGATTGGTTGGTGAATCATGTGTTATCCATATGGTGTTTCCATCAATGCCAAAGAGGGAGATTGTTGGAAATTGCAATTGAAGCAATTATTGTATTGTCATTGATGTCAAATCTTAATTGGTAAGACTATTGCTATCTAAGAAAGTAATATATCTATTTGATTGTTGAGAAGGATTAGGGAAAGGGTGATAACAATAGAACCTAGAGAAAGGTTGAGTTATTTGATACTTCAATGAGTACTTGATTACATGGCACAATGATAAGATAATGTATTATTTATCTAAGTGAGAAGTGGGACTGAATGAGTAGGCTTAATCAAGAAGAAGTGAAGAAATCTAGTTTAAGCCAAGTGATGTTAGTATTGATCAAGCCAGTATATGCCGAGTAAATTCATTGTTGACCAAACATCAGTTTATTGCTGAGGAAGACAACATTAGCCGAGGGAAACAATTTCAAGTGGTGACGGAGCTACACAGTGATGACCGAGGAGTTGAATATGGTATTGACTGAGCATTACTAATTTACATTTGAGGAAGAATTCAAATTCCTAGCCGGCATGTTTGAAATCTTGGATTATGTAAATCATGTTGACTTTATTTATTGACTGTATGGAGCATTTAATGCATTGTAAATCATTTTATTGTGATTCCAATAAAGAGATTAAAGATGTTTCTGGAAGGATGGACAAAGAACATAATGTTGGAAGGATTTGACAAATCTGACCTAAACCTAAGATATACGGAGGAGATTAAGCGGCAAAAAGAAAGATCTACCTATCGAAGAGGTATTAAGGAAACCTAAGTATGAGGTTGAGATAGAGATGCTGGAGTTGTTGTTATTGACTGAATAAGAAGAAAGGCTGAAGGAGAAGGAGTTGATCAAAGTTGTGATTGCTTGAAGGGATTTCTAAGCAGATCAATGATGGAGGTGGAAATGGAACTCAGTCAGTAAGCCAACATATATGTAAGAATTGGATCTGTTATTTTCAAAGTGAGTTGTATGTTTTCAGATCAAATATTATTGTTACTTTCTAATCATTGTGTCAGTTAAAATCCTTTAATCAAGGTTGACCTAACATTCATTTTATAAATCCTTTAATCAAGTTTTCATTCTAATGGAATGTACTTAAGTCCTCTAACAAGGTGCACTCCTAAGAGGGTGGTTGAAATCCTTTAACAGGGTCACACCTAGCAATGTGTTTGTAAATCTTTGACAGGGTTGGCTTTTCACAGAGCTCACTTCAGAAGAGTGAAAATATTAGTAGCATGTTACAAATTGGTTTTTCTCAAAGTGGGTTTCCACTATAAATCCTGGTGTCAATACTTGTGTGAATGTTTTGGTTTGAACATTTCTATGTTTTGCAAGTTAAATAATGTTGGATAGTGGACTGCATTGTTATATGTTTCTGGTAGACATTTAGTAATGAATGAGTAGTTGTTGGTTATTATATCTGAGTTTTTGAAGTGTTTAAAAGTTTAATTGATGCATCTGGACCTGAGAACAACTGATTCACCCCCCTCTCTGTTGTTTTAAATCATAGTAACATGATCATGTCATTCTTCATCAATTCCATCTCAGATCTGAAATGAACTTTAACTTTCTCTACAATCTTTGATTCCAATACATCACAAAGATCTACAAATCACTCTAGGGTCCAATCTTCTCAAAGGAATCCTTAAAGATCTTCAAAAATACGAAGCAATAAATTACCAACCAAGGTCCTAGTACAAATAACCTCAACTCGAAGATCAGTTTACACACTCAATAACTTCAAGCTCTGATACCATCTGAAATAGGAAAAATAAGGAGGATCCAATTAAGGTGATGTAGGAGAATTTTGGGTTCCTGAAGATCTCTCTTTGTCTTGGAGGAATTCCCTCGCAGAGGGATGTAGAACTTTGGTTTTGGTAGTTTTCTAAGTTTTTGTGTTGTGATGATCTATGGAGATCTCTAGCATATGCGATGAAATTTATTTTTTACTTGATTTATGTGGAAGATATTTCTAAGGTCATAGCTCTTGAGGTGGCATGGTTTGGGAGATATTGGATGAACTGTTTCAAAGTTAGAGTTGTTTTCCTTGTCGTTGGAGCAGTATTTTCCTTCAGTTTTGGTGCTGATTGCGTGATGTGGCGTTGTTTATCCTTAATTAATCAGTCTTTGCACTCTTAGGACCTTAAAGAGGGCCTAAATTAATATCTTTTCCCAGGGGAAAAACTCCTAATTCATTATGAGTAAAAAGTTATGCCCATTTTTCTTAGGGACCTATTTTCTGCCAATTTTCATGTGAAATGTGGAGTGTTTCTTCTTGTGCGGTTCTGTGTGATGAGATGGGGCCTTGCGTGGTTAAGGGAATGTTCTTGGGTCATGTGTGGACCTAAATCCAAAGGTACATTAATTTTTTATCATTCCTGCATTATTTTTGGTTTCTTTTATTGGTCTGGACCTATATTGTAATTAAAGCGTGACTGGTCAACTTGTGGCTTAGCTGGCTATATATTGAGAGCTTGGGTAGATGTTTATTAGTTAGTTAAGTATTAGATGATCATTAGATCATTAGGAAAGATGTATATCATCATGATATGATGGAACAGTAGAGTAGAAGTAGATTTGCGAATTTGGGACTTTGTAGCATAACTAGTGGCCTGCGGGCTTAGGACAATGTTAGTAAACAGATTTGTCCTTTCTTGTTTCTTGTGGAAATAACTCTTAATTCCCAAATGATGAACAATATCTGGCTACAACAGTTGAAAAGCCATTTTTTGATTACCGGCTTTTCTCTGAATTGGCAGGTACAGCTCCCTATGTGAATGGTATTCAATGAATTATGTTTTGCTCCTAAAACTAACACGGAGTATGCTCTTAACCCGAGAGCAGAAGAGGCAAACCAAATTAAGCCTAAACAGGACTTAATCTAGGCAAGGAGAGATTTCTAATCTACAAACCAAGTTGCAGAACTCACACATCTTATGAATTCATATACTCAGCACTAACTAATCTACAGCAACTACTAACAGAGATATAAATGTAATGATGAAAACTTCTAATGAATCCTTCTCCGAATATCCCACTACACATCCTACTGAGGTTCATTCACATCCTCACAATAAAGGAATGAAACATCTTTTCCTTCCTACTGCAACTCAGATTAAGAGAAAGAATCATAGAATTAACAACCAACAGCTAACTGGAACAAAAAATCATTGACATAAAACACTTTCAATTGTCTCTACAACATCAAGTCTCTTACACCAACAATTTTCTGACTATTGCCTTTTCTTTTGCAATAGTTTATATAAGAATTACAACATGCATTCTTTCATGGGAATGCAAAATGTTTCAGCTTCTAGAATTTGAGCAAACTGAAGAAAGATAATTTTGAAATTACAAACAAAAAAGAACTCCAAAAGACTCTGTCTTTTCATGTAATATGCCTTTGAGAATGTGAAGTGAACAGACTCCATCCATCGACATGAACTTGGGAATGCTACATAACATCTGCATGCATCCATAAACATCTGACCATCCCTCTGTATTAGACTTCTCCTTGTTTTCATATCATAAGGAATCAGTTTTGAGACCTCAATAATGTACAATTTCTTCGACGTGCTTTGCAATCGACATTTTTTTATTCTAATATGATAGTCGACCATCTATTTCATCATTTTCTTCCCATCAACCTCAAGCACTTACGTGTAAACACATGCAAAATGCCTCTGAGATAATATTCTTTTAATTCCTTTTTAATTGTGCGCATGACACGCGTCGAGATCTTGCATTCCCTCAATGACTTTTTCGTAGCATAGTAGACAAGCGGGGACCGTTGATGAACATCTGCCGATAAGTCTTTGGGACCCATCGCCACACATCTTCATCTCGCATGATCACAAGATAGTTCTCTCAGTCATGCGATCTTGCGACCACACACCTACCACAAGGCTTTCACTGTCTTGTCGCATGATCGCAAGGCTATATTTTAATCCATGCGATCATGCAACCGCTCTATGATTGGTCAACTCTACAAGCATCTTCAGTCCACCTGGACATGTGGAAGGATCCCACTTTACCACCAAGCATCTTTGATGACTTATGTTGTCGCATGATCCCATGGTATTATTTTAATTCTTGTGATCATGCGACCGCTTTATTATTGGTGCACGTGGACCCCAGCTCGAGTGTCAAAGAATCTTCCGTGGCTTTGAGGAATAGTGGCAACCATTGGTTTATCATTGCATATAGACCCTATGGACCCACCACCATGTGGCTTTATCTCAGAAAAGTCATAACTATAGTCAAATGCTTTCGGACCCACCATTGGAAGATCAACGGCCATCGCTTCTTCGCATAGATCTCCAAGATTCTTTGCGAACATACGCCCTCCGTCGGATGTAGGATCTTTCCTTGCTCAGCTTATGTTGTCGCATTTGCATTGTTGGTGTATGTGGGTCCCAGCAAAGCACTTTCTATTTAGTCTTCATTGTCTTCTCTCTCCTACTCGGGCTTTATTGTCTTGCCTTGTCACATGATCGCAAGGCTATTATTTTATTCATGTGATCATGCGACCACTCTATTATTGGTGCACATGGACTCCAGCTCGGGTGTCAAAGAATCTCCCATGGCTTTGAGGAATAGCAAAAACCATTGATTTATCATCACATATAAACCTTATGGACCCACCACCACGTGGCATGATCTCGCTTTGTCGCAAAGCATATTCCACAACATAGTGGAAAAGCGGTAACCGTCGATTAGGAATCTTGATCATTACGTTGGCAGAGATAATAGCACCACAAACATGGAACCACTTTACACATGTCATCATCTCGCATGATCGCATGGCATGTTTTAAACTCTTGCGATCATGTGACTTCTCTGTCATTGGCACACATGGACTCCAGCGGGGCACCATCTATTTCCAGTCTCCCTTTTCATTGACTTTTCTTACCACCTAAACCTGCACTGTCACTGCATCATCCATATGAAGAATCTTTTGATTTCTTATGAATATCTAGAAATCATGATCTCCAATTTCCATTCTTCCTAAGAAAAATCACCAATAAGAGCACATTATCCTTGTCGGGTTGGGGTTTATCACCTACCCATAATGACAAGACTTTGAAACCACCCACCCAATTTAAAGATGAGAGAGCAAGAGAAAGGGAACCCGACAAGAATAACCTACCTATGAAAGACTTAGACCTAGACTCAACCATGACCAGACTGACTTGATATGACCAATATTGCCAAAAAAATGGGTGACTGAAAGTCAGGCAACAGACAACAAGAGGTTGCTTGGTGGCTTCCGAGCACAAGTTTAGATCCTGTCTTGGTTGTTCCTATCAGAGGCTGCCTATTGCAGATCTGAACTAGTTTGTGGTTCCTTAGATCTTGCAAGATCTTTTTGATACTTTTTGATTTGATTGTAATAGGCCAAAACCTGAAAGGCCTTACAGCCAGGCATGTTGAATGAAATTCTATTTTAAATCATTACCTTTTTGTATTCCTCTACAATTGTTGTTTTTATAATGGGAAATTGTAGGTTTGAACCATCCATTATTGGATCCTCCATCCCTACCCTACATTAAGTGGTATCAAAGCTTGAAGATCTTTAGTGTGCAAATTGAGTTGAGGTTGTTTGCACTAGGACCTTGATTTGAAGATGCCTCTGAGGAGAGCATATTTGATGTAAGAGATGAAGATTTCCTTGAGTGAACAAATCACCGAATTGAGGTAGGTTGTGAATATCAATAGTAGATCACTGAGTGTGTGGAGGAAACTAGTATCTTGCAATTAGATCACTGAGCAGAGTTATTTGCACTTTGAAGGGAACTTTTATTGAGAAGTTGGGTCAGCTTTGGCCTAAATTCTGAGAGAGAAGACATCTTCACAAGGTTTCTTGTGACAGTATAGAGGATGAAGAGGTATGTGATATTAGTTTTTGTGATCAATTGGTGGACTCTAACATGAAACTTGCAGAGCAACTTGTGACTATTGTTGAGATACCTATGTTTAGTGATACTATGGTTGACCTTATTGAGGCTGGTGAGAAGATTTGTTTTCATGTTCAGTCAGTTGTGTCTAACATGGAGATTGCAGAGCATCTAGTTGGGTGTGATCAGATTGCTGTTGGTGATGAGTTATCTTTTGTTGAACACCTTTGTGATGGTGGTGTTGGTGACTTTCTTTTGTTCATTTTTATGGTGCAAATCTTATTTGCTAGTTGTAGACTTGAATTGCTGGTTGACATTAATGAGTCTTGTGATGAGTTGCAGAGATGGGATGCTAATGATGAGGGATTTCATATTGATGTGGATCTGACTTTGGATCTACTTGTTGGGGAGTTGGATACTCTTGTTTCTGATATGGGTTGTGGTGATTAGTGGTATGCTAGTTGGATTGATGAGATTCATGTGATCCTAATGTTTGAATGGATGAAGCATAGATGGTTGATTTTCCAATTTGTTCTTTCATCCTTGATGGATTGGAAGCCTTTGGTGAAGATGAAGTTGATTCAAGATAATTATCTTGAGATTAAAGTATGGGAAATACTTTCTATTTACCTAGGTATTCTGATGCAGGAGCATTTTGGGTTCATGAAGATCTTTCTTTTTCTTGGAAGAATTCCCTGGCAAAGGGATGTAGAGCTTTGTTTTTGGCAGTTTTCTGAGTTTCTATGTTGTGATGATCTGTGGAGATCTCTGGCATATGCGATGAAAGGTATTTGTTCCTTGATGTATGTGGAAGATATTTTTAAGTTCATGGCTCTTGAGGTGTCATGGTTTGGGAGATATTGGATGAACTATTTCAAAGTTAGAGTTGTTTTCCTTGCCGTCAGAGTAGTATTTTCCTTCAGTTTTGGTACTAATTGTGTGATGTGGAATTGTTGATCCTTAATCAATAAACCTTTTCACTCTTAGGGCCTTAAAGAGGACCTAAATTACTATCTTTTCCCAAGGGTACAACTCCTAATTTATTATGAGTAAAAAGTTATGCCCATTTTTCTTGGGGACCTATTTTCTGCCATTTTTCATGTGAAACGTGGAGTGTTTCTTCTTGCACGGTTCCGTGTGATGAGATGGGGCCTTTCATGGTTAAGGGAATGTTCTTGGGTCATGTGTGGACCTAAATCCAAAGGTGCATTAAGTTTTGATTATTCTTGCATTATTTTTGGTTTCTTTTATTGGTTTGGACCTATATTGTAATTAAAGCATAACTGGTTGACTTGTGGCTTAGCTGGCTATATATTGAGAGCTTGGGTAGATGTTTAGTAGTCAGTTAAGTAGTAGATGATCATTAGATCATTAGGAAATATTTATATCATCATGATATGATGGAAGAGTAGAGTAGAAGTAGATTTGTGAATCTAGGACTTTGTAGGAGAACTAGTGGCCTGCGGGCTTAGGACAACAAGAGGTTGCTTGGTGGCTTGTGAGCACAAGTTTAGATCATGTCTTGGTTGTTCCTATCAGAGGCTACCTATTGTAGATCTAAACTAGTTGGTGGTTCCTTGGATCTTGCAAAATCTTGCTGATATTTTTTTATTTCATTGTAATATGCCAAAACCCGGAAGGCCTTACAGCCGGGCATGTTGAATGAAATTTTGTTTTAAATCATTACCTTATTGTATTCTGCTGCAATTTTTGTTGTTATAATTGGAAGTTTTAGGTTTGAACCATCGATTATTAGATCCTCCATCCCTTCCCTACGTCATAAGGACAATCCAAACTTGCAGCCAAACAACCACAATGTGGAATAACATAACAAGATAATGTTTCAATAGAATTTCATTAGACATGCCCGAGTGTAGGGCCTTCTGGATTAGGTTTAAATACAATCACAAATTATTTCTATAATCTTTCAGCTATTCCAACTCTGAAACAAATCAGCAACTGATGGAAACACTAAGGCAGATCTAAACTCAAGCTTGCAAGCCTCCAAGAAATCTCCTTATCTCGAAGCATGCAACCACTAGCTCTGCTATTACACCTATCATATAAACAATCCGATCTTCAAGATCTCACAGGATGCAAACGCTATCCTTCTATCTATCACTTCTCCAATCTCACTGACTCTCTAAACATGTAACCAAACACTCCTTAAATACATTTCCTCAACCACAAGTCGGTTGGAAGAAATAATTAACTCCTAAACCAAGTCAGCTTCTACTACAAACAAATATTAAATGCAACAACAATCAGCTCCAAAATAGCCTTAAAAATAATTAATTCTCCATGTCAGCCTCTAGATCCACATAGGAGAATACAAAAAAAGCTACCAAAAATAAATGCACCAAGTCAGCCAACCAAAACTCCAAGAACTCCAGTCGGTAAACTAGAACTATCGAGCGCTAGAGAAACAATTGAGCACCAAAGAAACAACTGGGTATGCCAAGCATCACCAAGAAAGCACATTGATCAAGCACCATAGGCATCACCAAGCACAAGTTCCACTGAGTGCCAGAGGTTTCACTGAGTTTCTTCAGTGACTAAGCTTCGTTCAATAACTGAGACCATCGGTTAAAGCTGCAACTGAGTAACACATAACCCTTTCAACACACCACCATGCAGATTTGTCGAGTACCCAAGAATGCCCCTGCATTAGCTCTGCAGTCTCTTTTTATGTGACCAATCTTGTGGCATTTGTAATAGACCAGACTTCCACTCATCCAACTCTTATATTTACCTCTAAAATGTGTCTTCATACAATTTAGTCCAATATGACCATATTCTCCACAATAATGACAACTATGCCATGTATTGTAGTCCCAATTTAATGTGGTACCCTTCCTAGGTGCTTTATTCTACTTATTGGATGTCCACTTAGCTTTGGATCTACATTCTTGTGCTTGATGACCATATTTCTGACAGTTAAAATAATGTCCTTGAAATCTAGTTGTAGTAGGTGGATTATTGACCTTTGACCTACATTCATGTGCCTGATGTCCATGTTTATTACAATTAAAACAATTTCTATTAAACTTTGGTTTAGGATTGGACTTACCATTCTTTCTTCTATAGATGTTTTTTGTGTGTCCTAGCTTTCACAATGATGACATGTGGGTTTATTGTTCTTTGACTTTGCATTCCTTTTTTCTCCACTCTTTGATGATTCTCCTTCTTCAGTGGATGATAGGTGCTCATCATGTCCAAGTCCAGAAGTATCACTTGATCTTCTTGGTGACCTCAATAGTTCTTCAAATTATTTCATAGCTTCATTTGGTTTGTTCATCCTTTCATTGAGTTCCTTTTCAGATCTCAATTCATTCTTCAGTTGATTATTCTCTAATCTTAGATTTGTGATTTCCATTCTTTTTTTCTCAACTCTTGATTAGCAAGCAGCAATTGATTTTCAATGTCCAATTGATTATTTTTCAGCCTTTGCATGTCACATGACCTTTCATCAAGTCTGATAGACATTTTTCTTTTTTCTTCTTTAGCCATTATCTTGTCTTCTTCAACCTTCTTTTTCTGTTCAATTACTTCACATAATCTTACTGGTTGAATTTCTTGTTCTCTCTTTAGATTTTTGATATCTTCATTCAGTATATTGTTTCTTTCTAATAGATCTTCTATAGCTTCATCACTTTTAGTAGAATTACCATTGTCAAATAGACCTTTAGTATCCTCTTCTTGATATTGTGTATCATTTTGTTCAATTGTAAATTCTTTCCTTCTGCATAAGGATTTCTTCAATTCTCCTTTGGCTGCTTCAAGCTTGTGTAATGAAAGATGAATGTAAATATTTTGATTCTCCATGATCTTTCCCAACTTATAGACCTCCATTTGCAAGACCTTAACTCACAAGTGATTAGACTTCTTTTAAGAGACCACTTCTCTAATACCAATTGTTGGAAATCTAATATGGGAAATGAGATACTGAGAGGGGGGTGAATTAGATATCTACTATTAATTCCACTTTGACATAAATTCAACTTACTTATCATAAACATGAATCTCAATACTAAAATAGATCTAACAATCTAACTTAATCCATGAAATGAAACACATAACACAAATATTTTGGTTATCTAGAAACCCTTGAAAGGTAAAACTAGGGTGGGGATGACACCCAAAAATATTCACTGCTGCATTATAAGTTTTCTTATTATGGCTACAATGTTTGATCACTTCAAATGATCTACCCTGTGAGGGGTCTGCCATGTTAAGAGATTACAGACTTATACAATCTACCTTGATTAAAATATTTGAAGCTTACAACTAAGTAAGCACTCAATTAAGAGATTTATGAAAGCCTACTAGGACTACTCTGTTAAGATATTTACCCTGATTCACCTATTAAAATGTATCAGTACCTGATCCTTTCATTTGAACTGAAAATGTTGATAACATATCTCCATTTTCCAATACTTATCTGATCTCAAAATCAAATGTATCTATGTTTTGTCCTTCATTTCTTTGCTTGGTCACTCTGATTGATCTCTGCCTATATCAAAATACTTCTCTATTCCGCGTACATGAGATCTCCTCCATTACATCCATCTATCCATTGATTGTTTTAGGGTTTGGATCTCATCTTATATAAACATCTAATCAACCTCCTAGATCAAGATAAACAATCTAGATTCTCTACTTATGTCACTTAAGCATTCCCCTTTTTCTGATAGGTTACATGGCTTACATAGGGATTAATGATTAGAAATACAAGGCATAATCAACTCTGTGATTCCCTCAAAAAACATTAAATATTATATAGATGTCATCCAAAATGATTTACCTAAGTTTTTGTGCCATAACAAACACATATGTCAAAATTGTCTTACTCAACATATGAAGTCTCTGATACTCGACATTTACTATTCTTCATATACAGGTGCTCGACACTGACTCTTCTATACAAATCGACATAAAATACTTGATGATTACAGAAGTACTCAGTGACCTCTGACTTTCTCGATAGTAACTACTGCTCGGTAACTATATTAAATACAAGTCTAAAACATAACTCGACCTTTACAAGATGGCTCGATCATAGTGATGACCAACCAATATTGCCTAGAAAATGACTAAGTGTAAGACACTAATAGACAAAAAAAACTTAGGGATCGACATGTAACCTATTTATACACATAGAAAAATAGGAAAAGAGGTTTTCCTTGGTCAAGCCCTTTTTTAGGAATCAATCTTGAAAATGAAAGGAAATTGCATAAAGGAAAGTATGTAAAAAGATAAATGTTTGTTTCACCTTGTATAAACCCTCATGGATGGATGTAGTAATAACTCATACCCATGAATATATTTGAATGTTCTTGGAATCAATTAGTTGACCTTGAAATGTAAAATAGGAATCAATGATTCCCTAAAAAATGCATGGATCTATGAATGAAACTCCTAGATCTTCAATGTAGATATGCTTGATAATCACTTGCAATGAAGAAGAGACTAATGCATATGGAAGGAAGGATCTTTCTTGATTGATAATTCCTCTAATTGGCCATCATGGGAGAGGAAATTTATTTAATGGAGAATTTTTCCTTGGAATTGACTTGAATGATTCGAAGAAACTAGATCTTGGATTTTTTCCTTCAAATATTGAATCCAATTGCTTAATTTCTCTTGACCTCTTGATTGCACTTGATAGCTTGAGTGTAGTAATGATATAGGATGCAAAAATGAGGAGAGAAAATGTGTTTATATACTTCATCACTCATTTTGGAATTCAAAAATAAGTTAGGCTGACCACAAGATCTAATTTCCCACTAGCACCCTAGCATAGGGCTCCGAGCCAAATTTAGGCCAAAAAGAGTGGGTATAGAATGTTTGAAACATTCTTACTTAGGAAAATTAACCCAAATCTGAATTGGGTGTCTAGATGGAGATAAAGATGTGGGTAAAGAAGAATCAGGTTGCTAGGATCAAGCATAACATTCATCAATCTTAAAATCACCAAAATGGGGCCTAATAGAGCATCTAATTATGGGTGCTAACTTTATAGAACATTATAATCAAATAATATGAAAAGTGTGTAAGAATTTGTAGGAGCATATAATGTCATTATTATGTGTATGAGCATTTAATGATAGTATAAGATGGGAGTTACTTATGACTATTATTATGATAGTTTATGATGTATGTTATAATATATTTAAGTACATCAAAATGGTGCACATAAATTGAGCTACATAAAATAGATTATGAAATGTTATGACGATTGTGATAGAATATTCTATTTTTATACCACGACAATCTTGGACATTAAAGTTTGGGTAAAATATGGCACTACTTTTGAGTCATATTTTTTTGAACATAGTTTTGGGAAATCACACTTCATTTCTTATTTGATATTTTCATATTGATTGGATGCTAGAGATGAAGGTTTCCTGGTGAATTTTGTAGTAATCTTTTAAGATGCCAAAATTTATTTAGATCTCTTGTTGGTGATACAAACGTAAATACTTAGACTCTAAAAGCATATTGTAATCATATTGATTACAAAATAAAATATGGAATTACTTTGGAATGTGGGGTTTTCTCTTGGAAAGGTTTTCTCGTCATAAATAACTATGCAATTGTATATTTCTTTTGTGTTTGTTTCCTTATAATTGTATGTTCAATTTAATTTTTGTACACACTTCTCCTCAATTTAATTATTTGTTTTACCATTTTTAACACATGCACCCACATTATAAGTAATATGTACAATACTCTGCATAGTGCAAATCTATCAAAAGAACTCTCTTCCACAACAAAACACACTACAAATAAATGTAAAATATGAATCCATGGTTGAGTTTTTTTAGATCAGAATTTGAATATGAAACAAGGTTTATGAGTTTGTATACATTTTTATGTTATGATTATTCTTTGTGTTCTCATTGATGTCAACCTCTTGTGTGGCATTAATGTTAGCTTTTTGAAGTTGGAGAGTTGTTGATGCTATGTCATTGATAGTGTATGCAATGAAATGTATCGTTAGGAATATGAAGTTAAACTAAACATTCAACAAAACAAGCCAACTATAACACTTATGATAAAACAAAAAATAAAGCTTGAAATAGAGAATGCAAACCAAAGGGAAATCACCCAAGAAGCCCCCTTGATCTTTGGATGTTTCCAAGGATTTGAATGTATGCTCAAGATCTTTTCTCAAAGCATAGAAGTGACCCAAATGCTTCCATGCTGCGTGGATTTATCCAAAGCTTTTGGATTAGATGTGTATTCAAAGTATATGCTCAAGCCTCAATGGGATTTGGAATGATTTTGATTTTATTATGATGCTATGCTATGGATTTTAGAGGCAAAATAGCATGATAGCAATGCATAGACGGTGGATGAAAATTAAGGAGTGAAGGGTTCAATTTATAGGCAAAAGGAGGATGAAATGGACTGTCAAGATGCAGACCTGAGGAAGGGTGGAGATGCATTTGAGAGAGAGAAAATGGATTATTCTTTCTCAAATGCCTCTCATTGTGACAAGTGTCACAAGGAGAGATATTTGGAAGAATGGGAAAATGTGACCATTTTGGGAGATGTGAGAGGGGACAAAAGTGTAAGAGATGGGTGGAGTGTATAAGAGGAATGTAATATCATTTAAGGTTGACATGAGGTTTGGAGGTTTGGAGATGTGAGGATGTGACAAGAGATTTGACTTGGGTTTGCTAATCTATTTAATTAGGATTGTGCAAATATTTAGTGGGTGATTCGGCTTGGATTAGGGGACAAGTGGGAGAATTAGGAGGATGTGATGGGAGGAGAGAGAATGAGTGGAGCGTTAGATTAGCCAATCATGGTTCATTAGCTAATTAAGAAGGATTAGTATGTGTGAATGGGTTGGGTTGAATTAAGATCATGGGTCAAGGGTCAAGTAAAGGGTTAGATTGGGGTTAAAGTTAGCAGGCATGTGCTCTAATTGATTAAATAGGAGTTGTTTAATCAAAAAGGGAGTTTGGGAAATTAAATAAGATTATGTATTATTTAAATGAATAGAGGAATAGAGATTTATAAATTAATTTAAATAGATAAATGTATTTATTTAAATTAATAGAGGAAGGAGATTTTATTAATTAAATGGTTATGGGTTTTCATTATATTAATTGGACTATAGTTGATTAATTAGATTAATTAACTAGGGGATGATATTAATCAATTAAATAATGCATGATTATTTAATCAATAATGTGAGTAAGATGACTAAATTTAATTAAAATCGTTAAGAAAATTTAGGTGTTTATAGATAGATGAAGAAGATTTGAAATATTATTGATTGTTGAATGAGTGATGAAGAATATTCAAAGTATGATAATTAATTCTTAGCATTGAGTGTTTAGAGATTCTAATAATTTCACTAAGATAGTTTGTTGTATATCTGAAATATTGAAGAGTGATACGCAAGAATATGAAGGAAGAATATTTGAAGACCTTATGGGAGAATGCTTTGCATTCCTCCATATGATATGATGGAAACTTGTGGCTCTAGTTATAATGACTAAGTTTTTTTAATATTGCACTATCATTTTTCAGGTCCCCAACTAATTTTTTGATAGAGATATGATGTGTTGTTTGGATAAAAATAAGATTGGTTGTCAAGAAGGATTGGATAGACTTAGAGAATGATGTACATTACTCCACAATGGGATCTAAGGGTATAAAATTTGGTGGACATGATCAGATGGATCGTAGATTATTTTAATTTAGATATTTTTATGGTTTTCTTTGTATGTGAAGATTTATTGTTACAAGTGTTATTTTACAATTTGTATTGGCTCATGACTAACTAAGATATTTAAGGTGCCCAAATTTGACTATTATTGATCTAGATATAGGTTAAGGAAAGAGTTAAGAGGGTTAAGATGATAATACTATGGTGTGTCATGATTTATATGAAACTATATGATTTGGAGAGTGTTTTGGGGCCAACTAGTAACCTACTTTTAATATTTCTCTACAAGTTACCTTTGGGGCCATCTTAGGAAAATGTTGTGATGTATATAGATGAATTATACTATTTGGGGAAGAAATTTTATGATGGATTTGGGTCCCTTTTTATCTCTTTGGGTGGACCACATTGAGTATTTGAGCTCAAGGTGGCTGACTTTGTATTGATAATGCTTATATTATATTATTTTGGCCAATCTTATTGATGTTTTTGATGTACAAATATCTATGTACTCAAGGGAAAAGGATGAGATGAATACGAGTGAGGGTGAGGTAATTGTGAAGTGGTTATGAATCAAGTGTGAAGGAGAAGATCATGTGAATAAAGAAGAGAAAAGGTGTAAATTACTAAATTATATAGAGAGTTCACTACAATAGACGAGGAGATTCATTTTTCATTAATTCACTATGTTTTCGAGCAAGTAATGAGTTTATTTTTCATAGTTGTGGAAATCTATATTTATTGTTTTCTTTAGGATTAGTTCGATCTTTGGAAGTGTGCCTAAATTAGAAGGGACAATGAACTCCTTGATTTCTAGCCTTTATAATTAATAATTTGTATATATTGAGTATACTTTTCACCATGGTTTTCCTCATTTTGAATTTTCCACATGAATCTAGAGTTCATGTGTATGTATTATTATTGCTATATCTTTTGTTGATGATTGGTTGGATTAATAATAATTACTAACAATTGTTATTTTGTTTTATATGTGATGAGTCACACCCCCCCACAAGAACCCAATAGTGTTCAACAATTAATTTAATAGAAAAGTTCCTCTAGAGAATCTTAACCACTTGAGGTAGATCCAAAATTGTTGGTGAATAGAGCACCAAAGTACCTAAGTTTGATGTAATGAACTATACCTTTTGGAAGGAAAGAATGTAGTCTCATTTAAATTCTATGTCATATGGTTTTCTTGATGTTATAAAAAATTAATGTGTTACTTTGGACTTAGGTACATCTACCACTCAAGAAGAAAGTAAAACACACATGAGAAAAATAAAAAGGCAAGGAATACAATTATTAGCAGCTTGGGTATGAAAGTTATGGGTTGAAAACCCACATTTGATGTATGGGAGAATCTTGGTAGTGTTTATGAAGGAGACAAAAAGACTAAGAAGATCAAGTTGTAGAATATGAATCACAAGTTAAAGATCCCGATGATGTTAGAAGATGAGAAAATTGAAGGTTATCAACATTGGGTAAATCAAATTGTCAACTCTATTAGAGGCTCTAGTGGATCCATTGAAGAAAATGAGGTGGTATTTAAAGTGATGAGGATAATGACTAAGACCTACAAAATCCCGTTGATTTGTATTCAACAAATTTAGGATAAGGAAAAGTACACTTTGGAGGAGCTATATGGTGTAATCACTACATTTGAGTTGTCATAACTTGAGGAGAATCAAAGTGAGAAGAAAAAATTTTCTTTCAAGGAAATTCAAAGCTCTAAAGATGATTTCAATGAGGGGGAAAATATTATTAGAAGGCTAAAGAAAGGACCCAAAAAATACAAAGGCAAGTTACCCTTCAAATGTTTCAATTGTGGAAGAGTAGGAAATTGTGTTGCTAAATGTCCTTTTAGAGAAGATCGGAAGAAACCTAATATTAATGAAAATAATGAAATTCATAGAAGATATAATAGGAATGGTAGGTTAGATGAAAGAGATAAGGAAATAAAAAATTATTGCATAATGAAATTTCATTCATCGAAGGATGAGGAAATAAATGACTCAAATGATGAGGTTTTTTTTTTTACCATCAAGGATTAAGACAAAGTTAGATCTGAAGGATGGAATATTGCTCTACATTTGATGGAAGAATCCAAATCCTAGATCATTGATTTTGTTTTCTTAAATCATATGACTAGTGAAAGAAAGGTGTTTGTACATATTGAAAGCTATGATGGAGGATCAATTTCCTTTAGTGATAAAGGTTCTCCACCAATTTGTGGTAAGGAAAATATGTTAGAAATAGGAAATACTGAGAGGGGGGGTGAATCAATATTTCACAGATTTTAGCTTTTGCCCAAGTATGGATATTATTAATTAATGTGTAACTTGCATAAGAAACTAAACTGAATAGTAAATACAACCATAAAACAATAAAACTCATAACACCATATTTCTTATTGAGGGAACCCTGGCCAAGGGAAAACCTCAGTGGGGATGGTACCCACAAATGATCCACTAATCAAAAGTATCTTGTGAAAGATATTGACCCTGTGAGGAGTTTATTATATCCATATAGTTTCTCGGTCCTTTTTAGAAGACTTAGACCTTGTTAGAAGCCTCAAACCTATTAGGAGTTGTTATTAAAAAATACAATAGAATGTATGCAAGATGAGCTCACTACACAAACATGCAATGTACAATGATAATCTTCAATACAAAAGATAATGAACAAAACATTTCACTGCTGCTAAATATCTTCAATATTTTGATTTGCCTTTGATGCTCTATAAAAAACTTATCATAAAATCGCACTACTCTGATCTTACATCAGGATTCACATAATAAAACAATGTACATCAATACCATAACTTACTACAACTTCTCATTACAAGTTTCTTTCCTTTATACAAGCAATTACAAAACAACCTTTCAGTCGGCCTTCACTTTATCATATGCTTCCAAAAACATAAAGTTACTTCTTGATGACTTAGGGTTAACATCTAGGATATCGTCCCTAATTATTTAAGTCATTATTTTGATAAAAAAAAAATCCCTTAACCCAAAATATACAAATATTAGTTGTTACTATGTTCTGTCGGCTCAACATTATTTCTATAAAATAATAATAACTTTGTTCATACATGTCGTACAATCACGCACTTTTAGTTATAGGGTCTACACACTCTGTACAATCCATACCCAAGTGTGCATGTGCTGGAAATATCTCTGTGAATTGCGTTGACCAAAATAATCTTTGTGCTAATAGATGAATTATGTGATACTTAGACAATTTTATAAGTCCTTATAACAAAACTTCATCCTTAAGTATTGCTGACTTAATCCTGATAATATGTTTCCATAAATGACAACATCATGATATCCTACCTAGCCAAATTTCCAACTATCTCCCCATTTATCATTGATGGAAACAAATGGGAAAATTGGCTAAGTCCCACAATATCAAAATTCAAAACTCCAAAAACTTGTAACATTGTGTTACATGACCATTACAAGATTTGAAAAAGTCTTTGGATCAATCATTTACATCTAACATCTTTACATATAAATACTCCCCCTTTGGATATACTATATTCTTTACAGTTTTCTACATAATTTACTCCTTATACTTGACAATTTTCTACTATTTCTCCCCCTTTGACATCAATGAGAAATGTGATGCCAAAAAATGCATATACAAGTCAAAAAATTTGTTAGGATTAACAAGGCAGAAATAACAATTACATGCAAATATAACCAATATCAGAAAATAATAAATCACACAGAAGAGAACACAAGACACAAAGATTTAACGTGGTTCACCCAATTTCTGGGCTACGTCCACCAACAACAAGTCCAATATTTTATTATCTAGTGATTACAATTTGTAATCCCTTACAGCTCAATTCCACCACAAGTACTAAAATCATACATCATAATGAAATCCCTAACCCTAAGCCAAAATAACAAGGCTTATGTATGTTAACAAGTTAACCCTAAAATACTTGACAAGTCAACCTAAGAAAAAAGGCTTGACAAGTCAACCTAGGGAAATGTTTGACGTGTCAACTCAAAAATGCTTGACGAGTTAACCCCCCCAAAAAAGTGTACAGTACTTTCTTGGATAGTACTTTCCTGATCAGTCACCACAAGCTAACAAATTTGTTACCTCTTCTATGTTGGATTTGATATCCTTGATATGCAATCAACAAAACTCTCTATCACGTTCTTTAATTCCTTGCTCCATGTAATTTGAACTGCTTCAAAGACACTGATAAGGGCTCATAAACCATAGGATGCAACTTCTACTACATTCAAATCTGAATATGCGAACTTTTCATAGGATGCCTTAGCCTTAAGGAATTCATCCAGTTGCTTTTGCACTATGTAGGCTATCTTCGTAGTTAATTTCTCTCTTAACAATGAAAATATTTTAATGACATTCTCTCTTTCAATCTCAATAAGACTTATGTCATTATAAGTCTTAGCAATTTTGTTTCCAAAATCTTCAAATTTCATGTTAGGTTGTTGAAGTTCATTAACTAAGTTATGTAGATCTTCATGTTTCTTTTTCAGCTTCTCATTTATGTCTCTAACGAAATTATGTGCCAATGTGCACTAACCATATAGTGTCTTTCCTTCAATTTCACATCTTCTTAGTTCTTTTATGCTAGTGTCTACAATAATTAAGTCATTTTTGATGTTCTGGAAAACCGTGTCAAATAGTTGTGCATTGTGCTTGGGTGGATGCTACCTCAGATAACTGTGAGAACTCATTATCAAATGTCTTTATTACTATACTTTCTCTCTCTTGTGGCTGAGTCTCAAATACTTTTTCTATTATAATACTTTGCAACTTCTCTGTTACTAACATTAGTGAATTTTGTAAACTTTTTACTTGCTTATGCTTTTCAAAGATTTTTCGTAATGATGATATCAGATCAACTTGATCATCATCATCTCCAAATAGGTTTTGCAATGCTGCTTCTAATTGTATCTTTGGTTTTATTGGGATTTGGAATAATATGTCAGCTTCATGCTGGAAAACAACTTTATCAACCTTAGTCTCAGTGTGCTTCAATTTAGGTACTACTGTTGATTCTTGTATAATTTGATTCCATTTTCTTTTCATCTCCTCTAAGGCTGCTCTAATCTTATCCTCATTTTCATTTTCTTCATCTCTTTCCTCTTTTCTTCTTCTTCCTCCTTTTGTTTCTTTTATTTTTCTTCCTCAATCTTTTCTTCTTCTTCTCTCTTCTTCTTATCTTCTTGAGCTTTCATTTTTTCCTCTTCCTTCTTTTTCAACTCTTCTTCTTCTACCAAATTGTCAACAATGTTTTCACTATAGTCCATAAATGGATCTTCTGTGGTATCTATTGTGACACTGGTGTTATCAATTTGCATGCTGTCATTACCAATAGTTACTTCTAGTTTTGTTGTGGATGTTGTTGCCTTGGCAGATTGAATGGTTGACATCATAAAAACTATCGCTTCCTCAGTTTTCTTGTTAACTTCTTCATAATTTCCTCCCATGATCAATAATGTTCTTTTTCTAGTTCTTAGGTGAGGTTTAAGAGTC
Source organism: Chamaecyparis obtusa (assembly GCA_027943335.1). Taxonomy (NCBI): domain Eukaryota; kingdom Viridiplantae; phylum Streptophyta; class Pinopsida; order Cupressales; family Cupressaceae; genus Chamaecyparis; species Chamaecyparis obtusa. The sequence continues at coordinate 400,160 of BSBK01001326.1, read as the reverse complement.
TTCATCGGACTCTAAAGATTTTCATCATTGTTTACTGCACACAGTTTTCTAATCATGTTTTCTCTTATTTTCATGTCCTCGTCATGAACTCTCATCTTTATTTTTACAAGTCTTTCATTCAATTCATTAGGAATTTGTCCTCAAATTTCTTATTCTTTAAGATCATATGCCTTATCACTACATTCTCTAACTGAAGTTTTTCAAAGTTATCATACAAACTGTAAAACTTGTTTAACTATACAAATTACCATTATAAATGATTACGATGTCGATGTTTTTAATCTTAGGCTTCCATGGTTTTCTGTCTTTTCTCACACTCACTAATTTTTCATTTTTCTCTTCTTTCTCAAGGGTACTTGACTTTTTATTTTCAACAAGTGTTATTACTTTCTGCCTCTTACCTGGTCCAGTTGCCATTTGTTTCATTCTTTTGTGCCTTGGAGCTTTTGCAGGTTCTTTCTTAACTTCATCCAATCTTGTTGATCTTATGGTGGATGGTGAGGTGTCTGAGTCCACATCAAAGACATTTACATCTTTTCTTTCTTTGTGAATGGGAGTAACTTGTGGTTGATCTTGTGATACAGTTGCATAAGGTGTTGCAGGTGATTGCATAGATGGTACTACAATTGTTACACCTTCAGTTCTTATGGATAGTGGCTTGACTAAAATATCTGGCTTCCCACTTACTCTAACCACACTTGCAATCTTTAAGGATTCATTGTATTCTTCTCTTCTCGTTCCATTCTCCTTCAAGATGTTGTCAATTGTTTTATCAACATTTCTTCTAATATCCTTAGCATATAAGTCTTGGTAAACTTCTTTAATATTTTCCTCATAAGTTCCCCATCTAGGACATTCCTTGTCTTTATCTAATTCAAGGATAATATTTTCATATCCTTCAATTAATTCCTTTGACATCTCATAACTCATAGGATCAATGAATTTTACCCTTGGTTCTACTGCTTCCATGCATGTCATGTCAATTTCTACCATAAAACAAATATCATCTTTGTATTTTTCTACTAATGCAGGTGTAATTCTAGATCATTGTTTCATCTCTGCCTGGAAACTCTTCATCATTTTGGTTATGTCTCTTGTGATCTGATTGTTTCCTATAGTACTGTGTCACTATATCCATTGTGCACCTTTTGTATTTCCATTCATAGTTCGGTATACCAGGGAATTTATCCATCACTTGGAAGAATAGGTGTGTTATAAATGACTCAAATCTGAATGTTGCATTCTTTGTTTTCTTCAATCTATCTATGTTGTCTAGCAATTGCTATCTCAGAATCTCACACATGTTCACTTTCTCCTTCGCAACAATCATCATGTATGTTGCATGAATGAATCATGCTGGGATAGAGTTCAATCTAGAACTGTAATTCATCTTGTAACCTATAATTTTTCTTACCAACCTGATGTCAACTTGTTCTATCATATCTACCTTCATGTTTCTTCCATCAGATTTTATCTTAAGGTTGGATTCCACTACTTTCTTGACATTCTTAGTATGAATGGGGTTACTACCCTCATTTCTCAAACTAGTGAGTTTATGAATCATCTCATTTTCAATGACAACAGGTACATCTCCTACCCAAATATATATATTCATGAATGCGGCTCAAAATGATTTTTGTCCACTCATGGTTATCAAACTCAGTGAAGAAAATATGCTTAGTAATGTTCAAATCATCTAAATTCTCAAACCCTTCCTTGAATGATAAATTGTTGTCTTACACAAGGCTTAAATCTTTGTGAATATCATTATCCCCTAGTGAATCAAACTTGCAGTAGATAAAAGAAAAAACGTCTTCAACATGTAAAATCCTATGTGAAAGTTGTGAAAATGCTCCTGTTGGATCATCCTTAGTAGAGACATATGGGTGTTTCTTAAACTTATATCTAGGTCTCTCACTGACATCACTAACCATAGATAAATCCATTTCTTCAAATTAAACCTTTCAAAATACAGTTGCACAAATGATAAATACCTTGAAATCATGAAATTAGGGCTTGTTGATAAATGATTTCAAATTTTCTTCAAACACTTCAACTCTGCTCTTCAATTCGCTTTGAATGCTTCTTTAAATCTTTCTTGATCAAATGGAGCTTACATATTTGATTTCAATCCATAAATAACCTCAGATTGATCTTCTTATTAAATGTGCAAGTATGCAATTTCCAAAAACATCATCTTTGTTCATCAATGAACTTCTTTCACTTTGTGCACTTCCATAAAAGCTCAAAATCTCATGCACTCTTAACCATAGCTTTATTACATCATTTACTATCACATACTAACTACACAAGACCTAATTCAAACTCTTATATCTACTATACTATTATGATGTTTGTTCTGTCATTTAATTGATTAAATATGATGCTTAATCAAATTTAGATGGGTTTAGGATTGATTCCAACTTACTTTCAAATTCTTCACTTGACTGACTTCCCGATACTATGGATGCACTTTTTGGATGTGTAGCTTTGACAAATACAATATCTTCCTTGATGTTTCTATCTCCTTTCTGACTATTTATGTTATCTTTGTTCCTTCTAGTGTAGTTCATGTTTCTTCTAGGATTAGGATTCCTCGTATTGTTTATTCTACAATAGCTTGTTGTGTGTTCCATGTTGTTACAAATCTGACGAATTATAACATTGTTTCCATATCTCGGTCCTGATTGACTAATCTGTGATCTGTAATTTCTAGCAATATGTCCAAATTTGTTGCATCTATAACACAAAACTCCATTCCTTATAGCATTGGTTTCTTCAATAGGTCTCTTATCTGCAGGTTAACATCTCCAAACATTCAACTAGTATCTTTATTACTAGATCTAGATTTCTTACAATCAATAGCTCTATGACCAAAACCATGACAATTATAACAATAACCAGAGATAGGTTTAAATTGATTACCTGTACAATCCCTTTTCATGTGTCCAAATGCATCGCATGCACAACATCTACCTTTGAATTCATTTGGCACTTCTTTAGGTGATTCAACTTTCTTAGGTACATCTTCAGACTGATTAGACTCAATTTTATTTTTTTTCTTCTTCCTTGTTCTCAAGTTGTTGGATTACACGATCTAGTTCTTTACATTCTTCAGTCTTCTTTGAGAATTTTTATTCAAGATATCCAAGACCGGTCTTATCATAAGGTCTTTGAAAATAAATCTGTTCATTATTCAATTCACTGGTAGAATACAATTTCTCAAGATGTTGCTTAAATTGAGTTAACTCTCCTTTCACAATAGTATTATACTTCTCAAATTCAGCATACTGCAACTTTTTAGTCTCAGGTTTGGATGTTACTTTGGTAATATTAGACCTTACATCTGCATTTTCAAACTTCAGATCTGATTCAATTTTACTGTTATCATCTTTGGTAATATTAGACCTTATACTGCTAGGACCTACAAAGTCTCATGATGCTATATGGTAGGGAGAAGAGTATTCCATGGAAGAGTTGTTTTGTTTTCTTGCAAGTTTTTCAAGATATCTTGGTTGGACCAGGCCAGGACTATGAAAGAATGTAGTGATTTTGAATCCCCTCAATGTGGTTTTGGGTGTAAAGTGCACCTAATAAAAATGTAGTATAAGACTTTGTCTCATCTATTTCTTCTTGAAAGATCTTGTAAGATAGAGTCTCTTTGTAAAATTTTGTAGTGTGTGTAAGAAGAGACATGCTTCCAAGTTGTACAATAAAAAAATAAAGAAATACTTATTGATGTATCTCTTTGATTGTAGCTGTAACTTGTAGGAAGAGTACTGTTCTTTATTTAGTTATGTTTCTTGTAATAATCTATCCATACTAGTGCTAGTACTGCTGTTGTAAAATGTGTTTAGAAGAATTATTAGTAAGCTATACACTATTAACATATATTATGTTAACATTTAAAAAAAAAAATTAATTGTGTTTTGCCTAAGAAATCTGGGCATGACATTCTGGTATCAGAGCCCTGGGTTAAACACTATGACAACTTATGGGTCCAAAATAAATGTACGAATGCAAATAAACTCACTCAAAAATAAAATAAAATTTCAACCATTGTTTTGAAAACCAATTTGCACATTAAACATTGTTTCTCAAAGAATGTAAATATGCTTATACATTAGTATCCTTTATATTGTTGAAAACTGTTGATAGTGAAACACAGTTAAAACCAGTGTACTAAGAACATAAGGTAACTTGCATGGAAAGAACATCAGAATAGATAGAATACATGCATAAAATGTGAACAAAATAAAAACAAAGCAACCCCTGAAACTTCTAATAATAATAAAAAAATCCAGAGGGTCGAGCAATGTTTTCTAGATGCAATCCCAAAAGTGCCCTAGGGAATCTTTAAGAAACAAGTTCCATTGCATTAGTTGAGAAAATTCTCCATCACATTATTTATAAATGCATACAGTTGATGAGCAGGTTGCCATGAACAATTAACAAAAAAAAAAATCTCTAAATATTTAACAAAGAAAAAACTTTTCTAAATATCTCCAAATGCAAAATCTGAAGGGAACGAGAACACTGCAGACACTTTCTGAGAGAATGTTGTATCTCTACTCCCAATCCAGCAGCCCTCCGTAGATGTGCCTCTCTAAAATCTAAATCCGGTCTGAGCCAGAACCAGATATTGAGGAAAAATTTGATGAACTCGCAGCATAGCTGAAGAGTAATATAACAAAAAATTGATATATCTAGGGATGGGCATGACAATCAGTAAAAGCAAAGTCCTGCAAAAACATAGCAGCAGTGGTGGTAGAGGGTCAACAATGCCACAACTATAGGTCAAAATACACAAATTTGTTGTGAAGTGATGAATACGCAATTAAGTGGGTAACTTCTCTAATGGATGCCCAAATAATACAAGTCTGGAAAGCCAAATGTAATCGAAAGGATCAGTATACTGTTTATACTCTCAAAAAAAAAAGCGTAATACCATAATAATAAATAATAGTAAATAGCTTCAAACTAATATTTTCAAAATATATATCCATACGCAATAAAATGACAAAAGCCTCACTCAAAAAGCAAAAGTGAATGCATTCGAGGAGCTGGGATGCAAAATGCGCATTACAGAAGACCCGAATCTTCAAAATATTAGATGGGAAGATTCAATAAAAAGCAATAAGAGTAGACTTTTCTGGAGAAAAGGACCCCAAAATCATAATGCATAGTGCAATCGAAATTGTCAACATGTCATAGTGCAATCAAAATTTTTGGGTGGGTCGGCAAGGCCGAACCCTAACCGTGACAGCCACTAACAATGGCTTGGCAGACACAGCGACCGTTTTTGTGCACGATCGAGGGCACTGGGGACTGCTGGGGCCGAACGCGAACTGCTGGGAGCTGAATGCAGTGACAGACACTGTGTACGGTCGAAAGCTGCCACAGTGCTCGGTCACTGTGAGCAGACAGAAGCAGGTCGGTGAGCGGCCAAGGCCCAGCGAGACAATGAGATAATTAGGGTTTTGGGGAGAGATATAAAGTATGCCCTAACCCTAAAATTCGAATCAGGGTTAGGGATTATTCTCTCATGTAAACCCCATTTTCATTTAAGAATTTTATTTATTTTAAATAGGGAGGGAAAAGTCCAAAACATAAACTAAAACGTATTTCTTACCAAGGGGACACTTAGTTTTTTTTTCCAAACATTTTCTAACTTGCTTTAGATTTTTTACGTTTTAGTTTACGATTTAGCCAATACCACTTTATTATTTAAGTCCATTTGGGACTTTGTGTAATAAATAATGATTGGAATATTTTCATAGAAAATTCTAAATCTAAATTTAACAAAGTTATAGAATTCAATTTAATAACTAAATATCATTTTTATTTCTATAGTTGGACTCAAGCCATTATTGGACCTAGATAATTACGAGATAAATAATTAAGAGATTAGACTTTTAAATCGTAATGCTAAGGCACATTTGAAAGAGTTGAGGAATTAAATATTTTTATATATAAAAAAATAATTTTATATCAAATTTAAATATTTGAAATCCTTCTCAATACGTATAGTGTTAAGGAAATTATATAGATGAACTAATTTTTCCATGGAAATGTTTCAAAAAAAAAAATTGTCATTAATATTTATATAAATAATGTATATCTTAAATTAAAAGCTTATTGAATTGATTAGTTTGTAAATTTTATGATTAGAGATTATAGTCATTAATTAAATTGGGAGAATAAGATTTTGATTATCATAGCACTAAAATTATTTATTGACTAGTTTAATTTTACACTAAGATTCTAAGGGGGTTATTTAATCAAAATCATTAATATCAAATTTTGTAATTAATCTTTAAAAAGAAATTAACCTCGTATGCCTAGATTTGAAGTTAAATTAAATATTAACTATTAATTATTCAAATTCTAAAATGTATACCCGAATGGATTTAGGCACCATTATGAAGTTGAATGTACTACGCTAACAAAAGTTTATGGGTTAGTTTAATGAATTAAATGTAGGTATTGGGAAATTAAATTAAAATGAGAATTAATAATGCTATCTAAGGGATATTTGTGATAAATTAATAGGATTAAACCCATTGATTTAGGGTTAACCAATGTTGCTAGAAAAAGGTTTATTTTAGTAACGTATATATAAAATTTGTTCAAACTTCTTAATAAAATAAGATAAATTATTTTTGGCCTCACGGGGCGCTGCCCCTCGACCCCGCCCTGTATCGCGACAAGGAACGCGCCAGGGGCGCTACCCCTTGGACCCCGCAAGGGGCGTTGCCCCTTGACCCCATCTTGGGGGCTCTGCCCCCAAACCCCCGTTAATTAATTTGGGGGGAAAACGCACTGATAAAAGTGGGAAAAAATTTAACCTCGTAATTATTAATTTCTATTAACATGATTAATTTTGTGGCGATAAATGATTATTTGATCAAATAAATAAATAAATAAATAAAATTAAGATTATCAACCAACATAAAGTATCGATTGCAGGGGGTATGGTTGAAGGTAATTAATTAAACCTTATAGGAAAATCGGAGGAAATCTTATATAGGTATTTATCCTTCATTCAATTGGGGACTAGAGAGAACTTATAAGAAAACACTAGATGGAAATCTTGCAAAAATATTATTGTGCTGTGTCTTTCTTTTTACGCTCAAGGTTTGATAATTTTAGTACACCAATCAAGTAAAAAACAATGCTATATGTCTTGAAATGAGTGATGATTTGCTTGTACCTAATTTATTAAGAATTGAATACTAGTGTGGACATGTTATCTTTCCTAATTCAAATTTTGAATTATGTCCTTATTTGTCGTATACTGATCATTAGAATTGTGAATATGTTAATTGACTATGAAACTTATGCAAGTGAATCTTGTGTTTATGTAATAAGTATTAATTGTGAATTTCATTTACCGTAAAAGATGGAATTATGTATATTCAAAAAGTGAATTAGAGATGTAAATGTTTGGGATGCTATATTTAGTTGATGAAAGATGAAAATGATATCAAACATGGCATTGGTGTTAGAAGATTTTTTAAAAAAATTTTAAAGATGATAATAATATGAATATTGTGAAAAGTTAGTAATGTAAACGTATTATGTAATCCCTTGTAAATGTGATTGAACCTGTACCAGTGCATATAATGAGTGTTGTGATAAAGCCAGTGCATTCTTTGTGTTGCTTGGAGTGATGTGTAGGAGCATCACCCATGAGATATTTGCTTGTTATGGGTATGGGGGCACCATATCCACTATATGTTGGCACTTGTGCATATGTATGTTACCTTACTGAGTTATAGCTGGCAGGGTAATTTGTGCTAGGGTAGTGTTACTACCAATCCCTTGGGTAGCATGTGAGGTGTATGTCAGGCAACACGAAGTGACCTTAGCTTCCACTACTCGAGTTTCTCGGATAGCACGTATGGTGTATGTCTGGCAACACGAGGTGACATGAGCCTCAACTATTCGAGGGGTGGAGTAAGAGACACTATCCTCCGATTCCCCCACAAGGACTCAGTATGTGTAGGGGTGGTAGCAGCCACAAATTTTCTTGGTTATTAGGGTATTGCGTACGTATTATAGCGGCGCGAAGCGATGCTAGCTTCCACTAACCAAGGAATGTACTCACTACTTCCCCTTCTATGGACCCAAGTACGTGGTTCATATGTGTATATCCATTATCCCCACAATTTGAGCATTGTACCAATATTCAATGTGAGACTCTTTTGGATAGATTGGACATTATTAATGTTTTATAGCTTCACATATATTCATTGTGGTTAAGCATGAGGTGGGAAGTGTATGCCCTGCTGTGATTATTCTGTACTGCACATGTTCTGACATGATGCATGAGGTACGATGCCACACCCCACTGATGTTTCGACATAGTGTTGGGTGATGATGTCGTGTTGCTGATGGTAGTGAGCCGAGCTCGAGGACATGATGCCATGTACGTAGGTACGTGAAGGCGCAGTATATGTATGTTATGTATTCCTACTTGATGCAGAGTGATTGGGAGACGCTTGCATGCTTGTAGAGGGGTGCCCATGGATGCTCAGTCATTAGACATGGTAGGCATATGGGGGGTCCCTAGCCATGTATACCTCTAGCTATAGTGATGACCCTGGGGGTATCACTATTTGGAGTGTGTCCTATGTGTGCCATATCTGCAAGGAACACTACCGTATGATATATTACTAGCATATGCATTATTATTATTGTTTATGCCATGTGGTTAGAGACTGTTGGGTCGCCACATGAAGGGCTATTGTGACATCCAGACAATGTTCCCTCCTTCCTCATTGGTGGCTATGTATGGTCACATAGTGATGTGTGCTGCCTTTTCATGATGATTTTTGTTGCTTGTGCGGACTAACAATTGTTTATTTTACTATGAAAATTTAGACACAACTTTTGAGAAATTTATGTTATAATGCTTTACTGTTGCAACATTTCTATTTATGTTATTTATTGTTGAATTTTGGTAACTCTTTTACCTTCATTTGCAATTTTGGTGGCTAAACTATTTTCCTTGGTGTTATTTGAATGTTGGTCCTGTGTAGTAATGTGATTCCTTGCCAAGGATGCAGGAGGTAGACTTGGTGGGTGTATGCGAGGAAGCAGACATAGGGAACCCTTGAGTATGGGGGTATGTGAGGCTATTATACAGCTAATATCCACTGCCTACCTTAGAGTGGTGACTATTCCTTGGAGGTTTTGTTATATGTATCATTGGATTATGGATTTCAGATTTTGGGTCAGATGAGATCATTGTGTATACCCGGAGGACTGGACTATGTCTGCTCCTGAGCCCTCTATTGTAATGTGTACTCCCGGTGATGTGGACTATTGTGTGATTGTGTGGATTTGTATCTTCTCATGTCTAGAGAGATGTCATATAAAATTAAAGAAAGTGGCATGAATATTTGCATTTACAATACCATGTGTGGTGATTATGATGTCATTTGTGCTAATGAATGTTGGAAAGGAGAAATTTTGTAATATTAAACTTTTCCTTGGGAAAAGGGCACAATTGTGAGAATGCTAGTGTCTGCAAGAATGTCTATGTGATTAATCTTGCTATTCATGTCATACATCATTGTATGGTAGAGGTTTTTGTGGAAATTTTTGAATGAGTTTGTAGGAATTTCTGAAAACATGAGAGATGTTAATAAAATATAATAAAATTATTATTTAGTGTTACTATAAGGTTTGGGTACACCATCTACTCAGGCATTAAAACATGTTCAAATTGTGTTATTATGTACCCTTCTTGTGAAAATTGAAAGAGGACTAGAAAATGATTTATTTATTTTTACAAACAGTTGCCTCCAAGATGATTGCAAATAATTTTTGCATTTAAAAAAAAACATGGTTATATTATTGTTTATGAAAATGCATAGTTGTTTCTAGATGCTAACATGTAGGAAATTAGTACCATGGATCAAGTTGATGACATGGAAATAGGTAGAAATACTACTTGAGGGTGTTAGCGCAACCTTGCAACTTCCAGGAGTAAGTCCAGACCTAGGGGGGGAGGATGTAGGACCCCTCCATTTCCCTCATCTTGGTAAGAACACTTTGATAAGCACTATTGTTATTTCTTGCAAAACTTTTATGTGAGGTTATTAGATATCTTGACTGTAGTTCATCAACTTATTTAGAATAGATTTCATTTTCAAATGAATTCATGGAATATGTTAATTTAAGACATAGTTTTGAAGTAATATTACCTTTAGTTAACTATTGTGGTATTAGAACATAAAGGTGTGAACCTATGCTTACATGATAGAATTAATATTACTCTAAGATGATTGGAAATTCCATCTGAAACTAAAATAAGGGAGCCTATGTGGATTAGAATAATGCCCTAATGAAAAATAGAATGAGTCAAATTAACTAACAAAGTTTTGAGACATTTTAAAATAAAGACAATCAATGGTAATTAGCAAGTGAATAGTAAACCTAATAGAATCTTTAAGTTATGTGGCAACATTATATGTTATGATGTCTTAACTTAGGTAAGGATGATGCATGCACATAGATGGTTTGTAATGATCTCTATAAGTGTAAAATTTATGTTAGAGTGATAGGTGCATGCATCAAAATATAAATTTAGGAAGGCTTCAAATAAAAGTAATTTTTTTGTGATAGAATTGAGCTATGCAATTTAATTGGCCCCTACCATTCTCCCTCTATGTGAGACACTTTTGTGGATAAGGTTGGGAGACCATTAGTATTTTAACCTTGTTGAGCCCTACTAGAACATATTACGTTGGTGAGAATCCTTGTAATGTGATTATGTAAACCACTTCATACAAAATAATGAATTGTACAACAATAGTGTTGATGATTTGATTTCACTAGCATAACCAAGACTAAGTTAAGCTTAAGGAAGTATAGAAACCTTATGAGTTGACATGTCCACACTATTAACCAGTCTGATTAGTGAGATTGTAGATTAAAAGACCTTATAGGATCAACAATTAATTATGAGATGGATTAGAAATGACCTTGAGTTAACCATCTTCATGAAACATACTAGAAAATTAATAAACGAATCCATGGCAAAATTGTATTATGGGGTAATTGCATATTAGGTGTAGTGGTAAGTATGTTGTTAGGATCAATGTTTAACATTGTTTAAGGACCGTCTTGTTTTAAGATAGCATTGTGTAATCTAGGATCTAAACTTGTTGATTTTGTACCATATGTTAAATTAGGATAATGTTATTACAATATGATACATTCTGACATGATTTGATGAAAGGCCCTAGTGCATTGGTATTGCATTTTACTTGGGTTGTGTTTTGCTAGCTCATAGTTACGATCTAAATGAAATGATAAAGAACGAAGAGCTTGAATCATATATTGGTATATGGGACTTGTTCCAGATTAATTGAGGTAATTTAAATAAATGGAATTGTGATATGCTTTAGAAATAGAGAATATAAATGAATATGGTCTATTAGGAATTGAGTTATGAAACCTGGTTAGGAGATATTTTCAATTTACTATATATAGATTGATCAATTTTGGATTTGGAGAAATGTGGATTTAAATATGTGAATGAGGTGATGTGGTATGTAGACGTAATTGATGTATATGTACAAATGGGTTCATATGGTGCTTTACTTGGATTATATACATAACGCATTCTTGGAATTACTGATATTATCTTGAGTGTGTGAGTGTGCAGGGATAAAACCATGGAATTTAAGGGGAATGAAGCCAACATGTGTATATTATCTCTGTGACACCAAGGTCGTGTCCCCAAAGAGATACAAGGCCTCCCTGTGACATAATCTATTTTGTAAAGTATGTGGATGTGAATGTATTTAAGTTGGTTTGTTTTATTAAGTTGTTTAGTGGAAGTGCCAAGTGTAATTGTGAATGTGTTGTGCTGTCAATTGACACATGTGTTTGTATTTTGAGTTGGCAATGGACCTCATGGAGTGAATGCATGTCACCATCTAACCCTAGTACAATTTGTCTTCCCCACACCTTTGCCTTGGTTAGGGCACACATGAGTAGTCACATCCTCTCTAATTTCGAATTTTGCCTTTGGGATGGATTTTGAAGGGTCAAATTGACCCCTAGGGAGTTGTTTTACACAAAAATAGAAGGCCCATGGGTTATACCTATGGGTAAGGGTCCTTTTTAACCATAGGACACCCTAGAGCCACCTTGGGAAGCCCTCCAAAAGTGGGCTTTTGTCAAATGTCGTAAATCAAACTCACATGGGAAACTTCATGAGTCAAAAAGCTTCCAACTCTCTTCCCCATTCACCTTTTTGCAGTTCCACTTTAGGAAAGTTGTAAGGTTTTGGGTAGGTCACCCAATGGGAAGCTCACAAATCTCCCAAGGGCATGGGAGAGTGTGAGAGGCCTATTTTAGTGGAAAACTTGGATTGTGTTGCCTAATCACCCACTCTCCAACCTTGGAGACAATCTAGGAGCTAGGAGAAAGTTAGAGAAGAAAAAGGGAAGAAAAGGAAAAACTCATTAGATCTATCTACCATAACTTCAAGTGAAGGTATGTGCACCTCAACCTCCATTAATGGAGTTTATGAATTTTATGAGTTCATATGAGTAGGAAGGTATTTCAGTTTGGTATATGTGTGTTGTGAGTTCTTGTTATGCTTTGTGTAAGTCCTTGAGTTCATTCATGAGAATATTGTGTTGGCATAGTGTTTTGAATCTCTTATGTTGTAGTGATAAATGTGTATGTTATGTGAGCTAGTGATGAGACATGTTTGTTTTTTTCTTGTAGTTCTTATTCCCTTCTGTTTGAGTGGGTCTTAGTAGATCCTTGTTTGTGAATGGCCATGTAAGAAAATTTTTTGTTGCAAATCCTTGTGTGAAGGAAAGAATGACATATAGGTTGTTGTCTCTTGAAGTAATGTCATGTGTGCAATATTTGAGGGTGGTATGGGTGTTCCCTATTGGCTTGTTTTCCCCTTGCTCGGGGGTTGGCTAGGACCTATGAGGTCTCATGATGCCATATGGTAGGGAGGAGAGTATTCCATGGAAGAGTTGTTTTGTTTTCTTGCAGGTTTTGCAAGATATCTTGGTTGGACCAGGCCAGGGCTATGAAAGAATGTAGTGATTTTGAATCCCCTCAATGTGGTTTTGGGTGTAAAGTGCACCTTGTAAAAATGTAGTATAAGACTTTGTCTCATCTATTTCTTCTTGAAAGATCTTGTAAGATAGATTCTCTTTGTAAGGTTTTGTAGTGTGTGTAAGAAGCGACACGCTTCCAAGTTGTACAATAAAAAAATAAAGAAATAATTATTGATGTATCTCTTTGATTGTAGCTGTAACTTGTAGGAAGAGTAATGTTCTTTATTTAGTTATGTTTCTTGTGATAATCTGTCCATACTAGTGCTAGTACTGCTGTTGTAAAATGTGTTTAGAAGAATTATTAGTAAGCTATACACTATTAACATATATTATGTTAACATTTTTTTAAAAAAAATTAGTTGTGTTTTGCCTAAGAAATCTAGGCATGACAAGTTTCTTCAATAGGTCTCTTATCTGCAGGTTAGCACCTCCAAACATTCAACTAGTATCTTTATTACTAGATCTAGGTTTCTTACAATCAATAGCTCTATGACCAAAACCATGACAATTATAACAATAACCAGAGATAGGTTTAAATTGATTACCTATACAATCCCTTTTCATGTGTCCAAATGCATTGCATGCACATCTACCTTTGACTTCATTTGGCACTTCTTTAGGTGTTTCAACTTTCTTAGGTACATCTTCAGATTGATTAGACTCAATTTTGTTTTTTTTTCTTCTTCCTTGTTCTCAGGTTGTTGGATTACAGGATCTGGTTCTTTACATTCTTCAGTCTTCTTTGAGAATTTTTATTCAAGATATCCAAGACCGGTCTTATCATAAGGTCTCTAAAAATAAATCTGTTCATTATTCAATTCACTGGTAGAATACAATTTCTCAAGATGTTGCTTAGATTGAGTTAACTCTCCTTTCACAATAGTATTATACTTATCAAGTTCAGCATACTACAGCTTTTTAGTCTCAAGTTTGGATGTTACTTTGGTAATATTAGACCTTATATCTGCATTTTCAAACTTAAGATCTGATTCAATTTTACTGTTATCATCTTTCAATCTTAACTTTAGATCTGTAATCTTTAGTTCATGCTTCAAGATCTCATTCTCCTTTTTCAGTTTTGAAACTTCATCACTATCCTTGATCTGATTCTTATGCTCTTTCTTTGATTTAAGATCTTCTATCTTATCTTTAAATTTATCAATGTAGTATTTTGAACTTTCATACTTGTTCTTTAGAGTATCTCTTTCTTCTATAAGAATATCAATTTTTTAAAGAGCTTCTTCTAGGTTCTTCTGCAATTGATCCATATCCATAGAGATCTTACTCAAGATGTTAGGCCTTCTCTGAGTAACTATGCTCTAATACCAATTGTTAGAAATAGGAAATACTGAGAGGGGGGGTGAATCAATATTTCATAGATTTTAGCTTTTTCCCAAGTATGGATATTATTAATTAACTTGTAACTTGCATAAGAAACTAAACTGGATAGTAAAAATAATCATAAAACAATGGAACTCATAACACCATATATTTTTTATCAAGGAAACCCTGGCCAAGGGAAAATCCTGATGGGGATGGTACCCACAAATGATCCACTAATCAAAAGTATCTTGTGAAAGATATTGACCATGTGAGGAGTCTATTACATCCGTATAGTGTCTCGATCCTTTTTACAGGACTTAGGCCTTGTTAGAAGCCTCAACCCTGTTAGGAGTTGGTATTACAAAATACAATAGAATGTATGCAAGATGAGCTCAATACAAAAACATGCAATGTACAATGATAATCTTCAATACAAAAGATAATGAACAAAACCTTTCATTGTTGTTAAATATCTTCAATATTCTGATTTGCCTTTGATGCTCTATAAAAAACTTACCACAAACTTGCACTACTCTAATCTTACATCAGAATTTTCATAATACAACAATATATATGAATACCATAACTTACTACAACTTCGCATTACAAGTTTATTTCCTTTATACAAGCTATTACTAAATAACCTTTCAGTCAGCCTTCATTTTATCACACGCTTCCCAAAACATAAAGTTACTTATTATTGACTTAGGGTTCACATCTAGGATGTCGTCCCTAATTAGTGAAGTCATTATTTTGATAAAAAAAAATTATCCCTTAACCCAAAATATATAAATATTGGTTGTTACTCTGTTCTGTCATCTCAACACTATTTTTGTAAAACAATAATAACTCTGTATGTACATGTTGTACATTCATGTGCTTTTAGTTGTAGGACATACACAATCTGTACCCAAGTGCACACGTGTTGAGAATATCTCTTTGAAATATGCTAACCAAAATAATCTCTATGCTTGTAGATAAATCTTGTGATACTTAGACAATTTTATAAGTCCTTATACCAAAACTTCATCCTTAAGTCCCGCTGACTTAAAACTGATAATATGTTGCCATAAATGACAACATCATCATATCCTACCTAGCCAAATTTTCAACAAAATATTTCAAGTGATGAAAATTATAAATCTACTAATCTTTATTATGTAAAGGGAGTAAGACAAAGTATTTTAAGTATTAGCTAGTTGTGCAATAAAGTATTTCTAGCAAGTTTTCATGGAGGAAAATTTAAAATCAGAAAAGGTTCTAAAAAGATTATTATAGACGGGACAAGGAATTGTAATATCTAATATCTCAAGAAGAAAAATGGAGGTAGTTTCTCCTTGGTACTGAAGAATAAATGTTGGATATGTTAAAAAAGAATGGGATGCATCAAATTTGATAGTATGATGAAGATCAATTCGTCTAATATTGTGAGAGACATGCCAAGGGTTACTGGACTTGCCTACACAATTTGCATAGAATTTTAAATTAGGAAGAAAACCTAAAAAATATTTAAGAACAAAAGAATATTAACCCACAAGACCTTTGGATTTGATACACCCTGATCAATGTGGACCTAGAAGAATAAGATAACTAAATAGTGAAAGGTACTTCATGTTACATATTGATGATTATGCTAGAACGACATGAATAACATTTTTGAGAGAAAAAATAAAAGCTTTAGATAGATTTAAAATATTCAAAAGGTTGGTTGAACATCAAATGGATACTAGGATTAATTCTTTGAGATATGATAGAGGAGAATATTTTATATCATATAAATTTAATAGCTTCCATAAGAGTTATAGAATTAGAAGATGATTATCTACTCCTAGAACTCTACAAAAAAATATAGTTAAAAGGAAATATATAATTGTTGTTGAGATGGCAAGGATGGCATTGAAGGATTCTAATCTATACAATGTCTATTAGAGATGTGCACTACATACTATCATCTATATTCTCAATAGAGTGAAAATCAGGGTAAATCGTATAGAGACTCCCTATGAGCTATGGTTAAGAAAAACACCTAACAACAAATATTTTTTAATTCTTGAAATAAATTTTTATATCAAGAGAGATGAGGGAAATCTTAGAAAATTTGGTGCAAGATCATATGAAGGTATCTTTTTAGGATACTCTAATACAGGAAATGCATACCTATGCTATAATATGAGGATATTGAAAGGGATAGAAAAAGTAACATCAAGGTCAATGGAGTATGTGATCAAACAACTCTAGAACTTGAGATTGAGTTAGAATAGGTTCATGATACTCTAGCATAACAAAGGAAATCTCCAAACACTAATGATAAATAATTAGAGGATGAAGAGGAAGAATATAAATAAATTCCAAGGACACTTTCTAGGTATGCTGATAGAGATAATTCAAAGGAACATATCTATGCAGATAAGGATAAGGGTGTTCAGACAAGAATAAGACTTGCTAAGGTAGGTGAACAATCAAACTATTGTTTTCTTTCTACAATAGAACCACAAAATTATGTATAAGCTAGAAAAGATGAATATTGGATAATATTTATGGAAGAATGGATGGATCAAATACATAAGAATAAAAAACAAGAATCAATACCTAGATTGTTGGACAAGAATACAATTGGAATTGAGTGGGTATTCCAAAAAAAAGGTTGAATGAAGATGGACAAGTTACCAAAAACATAACAAGACTGGTCTATAAAGGTTATACTCAAGTTGGAGGAATTTATTTTGAAGAAAAATTTCCTCTAGTAGCTAGAATAGAAGCTATTAGAATGTTTTTGGCTTTTTCTACACATAAGAATTTCAAGTTTTATTGGATGGATGTTAGTCTACATTTTTTAATGGAGAACTTGAAGAAGAAGTATACATAGAACAAATAGATAGTTTTAAACTCTCAAAAGATCTAGATATGGTTTGGAAAGTCAATAAAGCATTGTACAAACTCAAACAAGCACCTAGGGATTGATATTATAGAATAGACAAATATTTTATATGAAATAAATTTAACAAAGGTACAATAGACATTAATCTTTACATTAAAATTGAAAATGATAATGTATGCAATTTAGATTCCTAATTAGTAAAAATGAAATTTTAACTAATCTAAGCTACTAAATCAATCTAATGCAAACACAATGAAGATTACAAATGATTTAAATGAATTTAAAAAAAGTTCTTTTACCTTCACTTACCCATGTAGTTGGTCTCCATTGTCCTCCTAGTCTTGATTTCTTGGATGTGTTGAGCTCTCAGATTTCCAAATGAAGCTCCTTTTCCCAAGATGCTCTCAAAGTGTGGAGATTGGATGATTTGTATGCAAGATGGCCTAAAACCTTGATTATGCAACTATGGTGGATGAAATGCTTATGTAAATGATATAACAAAATGTCTTGGATGCTTGATTGCATGAAGATTACTAATGCTATTAGGTTCTCAAAGGAAGAATAAGGCTCTTTTTATAGGTTTTTGGAGGACTCAAGCCTAAGTGGCAAGATCCTAGGGTGAAGATTGAAAGGTGGAGGATCCTAGGGCTGCAATTGACTTGGTTGAAGGGGTTGACAAAAAAGGGGATGTAGTTGGAATGTGAGAGGAAGAATAGGGAGGATGTCCCTCCTACATTGACAAGGAAGAGAAGAAGGTGGAAGGGAAAGACACATGTCAAGTGTCTCACAAAGACTATCGAGAAGAAGGGGGAAAGACCTTTTCTCCATGAGGACTCTTGGTACAAGTGTCCCATCAGTCATCTTTGACTCCTTGAGGTGACTTGAGAAGCTCCTTAGGAATAGGGATTGTTTCTTGACTTAGTTTGGAGGAAGACATGTGGTCATGAGACCAAGTCTTATGAGGCCACATAGCCCTTAAAAATAGGACATGTGTGTGTGAGGATAATGAGTTATTAATAATTAATAAAAATTAATTATTTTAGCCAAGGTGATGTGGTAGGTGACTAGATCTTATGAGGTGGACTAGGGGACTTAGTCATATTAGTGATTGTGTAATTGGTTAATTAATTAAATCACTTTAATAGGACTAATTTAGAGGACTTGGGATAAGAAGAATAGGATATATTGAATATATTAAATAAATTAAATAATTTATTTAATAATAGAGGAAATAAATATTTAATTAATTCATCAAGTTAATAATAATTAAATAATAAATATTTAATTAATTAATCAAGTCATTTTTAAGTGTGTACAGATAAGTTATTAGTAGTAATAATATATATTGATGATATCATATTTGGAGGTGTATAATAAAAAAAATGTGGTGGGGGATCTATGTGATCGTATTTCCTATTTCACATTAAAAGGGAGAGATAACCCAATAGGCTTAGAAGGGCCAAAGTGATGAATGGGTATCAAGATCCTTCAATAATATGAAAAATTGATAGGGAGATGCAAGAACTAGGATGAAATGGATAGAAATATTGAATTTTTGTACATACAAAATGATAAAAACTTGATAAACTACTATGGATGCAAAAAATAAAAACCAGAGACTATAACTAACATGTGATTTCAATTTGATGTTGTTTTGGAGAGAATAGGTCACTTAGGCCTACCTGCTCCTGGGACTAGGTCACTTGGGCCGACCTGTTCCTTGGACTAGGTTGCCTGAGCTAACCTATTCTCTACACTTATAACTATTTTTAGTTTTAGACTATTTGTAAGGTCCTAAACTTGCCTGTACCATCTTAAAATGGATGCACTCATTATTTAAGATTGTTTATCTCTTGTCCCCTTACTGACTTTATGGACCATGGATGGATTCATGCACGACCCCCATCTTCTCACGTTTAGTCCCATTTTTTACCCTTTTCAACTATGTAGTCTTTGAGACCCTAGGGTTAGATCTGTTGGAAACTGCAATTGAAACAATTGTTGTATTGTCATTGATGTCAAACCTTAACTGGTAAGACTATTGCTACTTAGGAAACTACTATATCTATTTGAGTGTTGCTAAGGGGCTAGGCAAGGTTGGTAACAATAACACCTAAGGAAAGGTTGAGTTATCTTGATACTACAAAGTGTACTTGACTATGTTGCACAATGATGAGACAATGTATTGTTTATCTTAGTAAGACTAAAGACTAAACTGGTAGGCTTGACCGAGCAAAGAATGGAAAAATCATGTTTAAGCTGAGTAATGTTAGTGTCGACCGAGTTAGTATATGCCGAGCAAAATTATAGTGTCAGACCGAACAACAGTTAATTGCCAAGGAAGACAGTGTAAGCCGAGGAAACATTTTTAGTAATGACCGAGCTTTCTACATGAAGACCGAGTAGTTGATCACAGTATTGACACGGCATTAGCAATTTTATATTTGAAAAGAATTTAATTTTGGAGCTGACATTGTTGAATTCTTGGATTATGTAAAACGTGTTCACCTTATTTATTGATTGTTTGGAAGCATTAAATGCATTGTAAAATGTTTTATTGTAAATCTTTAAGAGATTTGAGATGATTCTAGAAAAGGAGCCGAAGAACATGAAGTGGGTAGATTCAATGAATCTAACCTAACCCTAAGATCTACGAATGAGATTGAGCGGCATAAGCTGAGTTAACCTAATTGAGGAAAGTATAAGGGTACCTGAGCATTTGGATATGCAAGTGCATGGGTGAATAGAGAATGTTGGAAGAGTAAAGTTTTATTGATTGAATAAGTAGAAAAGGCTGAAGGAGAATTGTGGTGGTTGCTTGAAGAAAAGTTCTGAGCAGATCAGAGATAGAGATGGAAAAGTTTCAAAGTTAGTAAACTAGCATTAGTGTATGGAATCGGATCTGATATTTGCAAAGTGAGTTGTATATTTTTTAGATAAATATTGCTGCTACTTTCTAACCATTGTAACAGTCAAAATCCTTTTAACAGAGGTTGACCTAACAGTCATATGTTAAATCCTTTGAACAAGGTTGCATTCTAATGGAGTGTATGTAAGTCCTATGACTAGGCTCACTTTTAACAAGGTGATTGAAATCCTTTAACCAAGTCACACCTGACAGTGTGTATTGTAACCTTTGATAGGGTTGGCTTTTTACCGAGCTCACTTTAGAAGAGTGAAAATAATAGTAGCATGTTACAAAGTGGTTTTTCCCAAATTGGGTTTCCACTATAAATCTTGGTGTTAATACTTATGTAAATGTTTTGGTTTGAACATTACTATGTTTTACAAGTTAAGTTACAGCTGGGTAGTGAACTGCATTGTTGTATGTTTCTATAATTGAATCAGTGATGACCGAGTTTGTTTTGGTTATTGGATCTGATTTAAGGAAAAAAATTTAAGATTGTTTTATACATCAGGACCTGAGAACAACTGATTCACCCCCCCTCTCTATTGTTCTAAATCATATTAACAATTGGTATCAGAGCTTTGATGCATTAGTGTTGACATAAATCAAGTTTAAAGGGGCTTGAAGCAAATGATCAAGATGTATAAAAAGGAGGTACCGAAGCTGAACAAGGAAAACTTCCTTGCATGGAAAAGCTTGATGAAGTTGCATCTGGCCAGTATTGGTGACTTTGCAAAGTACTACATTGAAAATAGCTATGTCTCACCTGTTGCACCTTTGACTACCGAAGAAATGAGAGCTAAGCAAGAACATAATCAGGCAATGCTGGAAATTGCATCTGCCCTAAGCTATCCAAAATTTGAAGACATTAAGGACTGCACAACTGCTAAGGATATGTGGGACACTCTTGCAAAGATCTATGGGGGTGACTTAAATGTGTTGAAAGCAAAGGCCGAGAGTCTTAGAGGTAAGTTTGATGAAATAAGAATGCAAGAAGGTGAAAACATTGCACAATACTGTGGTAGAATATAAGTTGTGAATGCTATTAGAGGAGGAAATGGGACTATTGATGATGAAACTATAATTGGGAAAATACTAAGAACCTTGCGTCCTATATATGCTATTAAGATCTTAGCTATTTAGGAATCTAGATGCAACTCTGCTAATGTGCTTACTTTGGAAAGTTTGGTTGGTAAGCTGACTACTTTTGAACTCTCTAACTATGATAATTTCACTATTGGAAGCATTGGAAATGTTGAATCTGCTTTCAAGTCATAGCTAGTTCTGAACAAGCCAAAGAAAGAAAAATAAAGATGCATCAGTGAAAGTGAAAGTGATAGTGACACTTCTGATGAAGAACTAGAAGATCTAGAAGCTCTTATGGCTAGAAGACTGAGAAGGGGAAAAGGAAAGTATAAAGGTAAACTCCCTATTATATGTTTTGCATGTAATAAATTTGGTCATATAGCTGCTAGATGTCTTGACAAGAAGGATAAAGATGATGAAAGGAAAAGAAAACACAAAGATAGAAAAGATGACAGAAGCTACAGATGGAACAAAGACTACAAAGAAAAAGGTAAGAAATCTTGTTACATTGCTGAAATAGAAACTGGCACTGATACTGATGATTTTGAAATTGAGGTAGTCTATGTTGCAATGAAAGATGAATCTGATGAGGATGAGAAAACTGCATTGATATCCTATGTGAACAAGAATGATAAATGGATTATTGACAATGGTTGTTCACATCACATGACTGGTGACAAAAATAAGTTTGAGACCTTACATCATTATACAGGTAAAAGTGTAAAATCTGGTAATGATGCACCATGTCCTGTTAGAGGAAAAGGTTTGATTAAACTGGCTGATAAGATATCTTGTCAAAATGCATATTGGGTTGAAGGTCTTAATTATAATTTGTTAAGTGTTGCTCAGCTTAACAAAACTAGTTACCGAGTGGAATTTCATCACAAGCAAGCTAAAATATTTAGTGCTACTGGAGAACTGATTGGAAGTGGAGATCAGACTAGAGGTAATTTGTTCTATCTTGACCTATCTGAAGAAACATGTTTAATTGCACAACTTGATGATATTTGCTTATGGCATAAAAGGCTATGTCATGTCAACTTTGACAATCTGGTAGAGATAAGCAAGAAGAAAAAGGTAAGAGGTCTACCTAGATTAAAGAAACTTGAGAATGTGATGTGCGAGGAATGCCAGTTAGGAAAAATGACAAAGTCAAGTTTTAAGAGAAAATCCTTTACTTCTGAAAACATTTTAGATTTGGTTCATACTGACCTTTGTGGACCTATGGGTGTACAAAGTTACTGTGGTGCTAGATACTTTATCTTATTTGTTGATGATAATACTAGGATGATGCATGTAATGTTTCTAAAAGAAAAATCTGAAGCTTTTCAATCCTTTAAGTGGTATTTGGCAAAAGTTGAGAAGGAGATAGGTAGGAACCTGAAATGTCTTAGATCTGACCAAGGTGAGGAATTTACATCAAATGAATTTAATCTATTTTGCAATAAAAGAGGAATTAAAAGACAGATGTCTGCACCTAGAACACCTCCACAGAATGGTATAGCAGAAAGGAGAAATAGATCTATCTTGGATTGTGCAAGGACATTGTTGATTGAAAAGAATGTGGCACAAAAATACTGGAGAGAAGCTATAAGCACTGTTGTCTACACTCTTAATCAGGTACAGATCAAGAAAGGTACAAATCTAACACCCTATGAATTATGGCATGGGTATGCACCGAGTGTTAAATACTTTAGAATTTTTGGAAGTAAGTGCTATATATTAAAAGACACTAGGAATGGAAAGTTTGATGCTAAGAGTGATGAAGGCATATTCCTAGGGTACTCCACAAAAAGTAAAGCTTATAAGTGTTTGAACTCTAACACTAACAAGATTGTGGAAAGTGTGAATGTCAAAATTGATGAGTATGCAGAAAGAAATGAAGCTGACAATAAAAGAGAACCAGAAGATTATAGATCTTTTGTGTACATTGAGGAAGAAGAAGAGGCAAGTAACGGACTTGCACCTGATGCTGAGTCTCAGGTAAGCAATGCTGAGTGACAGACAGATGTTGCCGAGCATCAAGAAAATAGTGTTGAGAGAGAACAAGAACATGCCGAGCTACAAGAAAATGCTGCTGAGTATCAGGAAGAGGTTGCCGAGCATTCATAAGTTGAATCTGACAATCTTGTTGAGGAACATGATGAAATAGAGGAGAGACGAGCTGAACCTATTTTGGAAAAATATGTAAGAAGACATCACAAGCCTGAACAGATAATTGGAGACAAAAATACTGGAATTCAGACCAAAAGTAAGACTAAGGATCCAACATGCCTATTGTGTGAATTTGAGCCTAAGTCACCTAGAGAAGCATTAGAGAATGAAGACTGAATACAAGCAATGAATGAAGAGATTGACCAGATTGAGAAGAATGATACTTGGACTCTGGTACCGAGACCTAAAAACAAAATGTTATAGGAACAAAGTGGGTGTTTTAGAATAAGATGAATGAAAAT
Organism: Chamaecyparis obtusa; assembly: GCA_027943335.1. Taxonomy (NCBI): domain Eukaryota; kingdom Viridiplantae; phylum Streptophyta; class Pinopsida; order Cupressales; family Cupressaceae; genus Chamaecyparis; species Chamaecyparis obtusa. The sequence continues at coordinate 376,406 of BSBK01001326.1, read as the reverse complement.
GGTGAAATCACTAGGAAAAAAGCTAGGCTAGTATGCAAAGGCTATGCACAAGAAGAAGGAATAGATTATGGGGAGACATTTTCCCCTATACCTAGATTGGAAGGAGTAAGAACTCTGCTTGCATATGTTGCTTATAAAAATTTCAAGGTATATCAAATGGATGTCAAGTCTGCATTTTTCAATGGTATACTAGAAGAAGAAGTTTACATAGAACAACCAGAAGGTTTTATTGATCCAAATAGAAGACACATGGTGTGCAAACTAAACAAAGCACTATATGGATTGAAGCAAGCTCCCAGAGCATGGTATGAGAGGTTGCACAACTACTTGATACAGATTGGATTTTCAAGAACAAATGACACAAGCAATCTGTACATGAAGGATGAAGAAGGTAAAGGTATCTTGTTGGAAAAAAAAATTCTAGATGACATTATTTTTGGTGGACAAGATGCATTATGTAAAAAAATTTCAAATGAAATGCAAACTGAATTTGAAATGAGTATGTTTGGTGAGATCAAATTCTTTGTTGGTTTACAAGTATATTAGAGGCAGAATAGAATTTTCATTACACAGTCTAAGTATATTAATTAAATACTGAAAATTTTTGGGATGGAAGATACTAAACCAGTGGGAAGTCCTATGGTTACTGGACAAAATTTATCTAAGAATGATGATGTTGTAGAAGTGAATCAGACTTTGTACAGATCCATGATTGGAAAATTATAGTATGTTGTACATAGTAGACCAGATATTGCATTAGCTGTTGGGATTGTGGCAAGATTCTCTGCCAATCCTAAGGAAACACACATGATGGTTGTGAAAAGAATTATGAGATACTTGAAAGGAACTGCTGACTATGGTCTATATTATAAGAAGGATGACAAATTTGAACTCAGAGTTTATACAGATGCTGATTGGGTAGGAAATGTAGATGACAGAAAGAGTACTAGTGGTGGAGCTTTCTTTCTTGGACAAAGATTAGTCTCATGGACAAGCAAGAAACAAAATTGCATTTCCCAATCTACTGCCGAGGCCGAGTATGTTGTTGCTGTAGTAAACTGTTCAAATTTGGTATGGATAAAACAATTGTTGATAGGCATGAAAGAAGAAATCATTGAACCTGTTGTTATTTTCTATGACAACACAAGTGCTATCAATATTTCTAAGAATCTAGTGATGCACCCTAAGACCAAGCACATTGCAATCAAGTATCACTACTTGAGAGAATTAGTACAAGACAAAGAAGTCCGAATGGAATATGTGAATAAAAAAGAACAATTAGTAGATGTATTAACTAAAGCTTTACCCAAAGAAGCTCATGAGTATTTGAGAAGTCAATTAGGAGTCCTTCCCCTAACTGAGGCTGCCTAGACAAGCTAGGAGCACTGCATCAAATGTGCTAGAGCAGAATATTTGACAAATTGATGCAGAAGATTGTCACACTTTAGGGCTGGCCTAGAGTTGTGAAAAGAAGCAAAGACAAGGAATCAGTCATAAGAAAGATGACAGAGGGAGAAACACTGAGCTGCACAAATATTATCTACATTTGTTGGATGTATGTTTTAGTTGCTACTTTGGCATTTTTGTCAAAGAGGGAGATGAACTGATATGATAACACATGACACTGAAAGGTAAGAGGGAGATCAACTAATGAAACTGAAGATAAGGATGATGAACTAAAATGAAGGATCAGGATAGAGGGAGATCTGAATACTTTTGATGGTCATAAAAGTGAGGCTTATAGGATTCTGAATTAGAATGAAGCTAAGGATATTATAAATAATTCTCTGATGAATGGATAAGTTTTTGGATTGGTTCGTAATCCATGTGTTATTCAGGTGATATCATATGGTGTTGCCATCAATGCCAAAGAGGGAGATTGTTGGAAACTACAATTGAAACAATTTTTGTATTGTCATTGATGTCAAACCTTAACTGGTAAGACTGTTTCTACTTAGGAAAGTACTATATCTATTTGAGTGTTGCTAAGGGGCTAGGCAAGGTTGGTAACAATAACACCTAAGGAAAGGTTGAGTTATCTTGATACTACAAAGTGTACTTGACTATGTTGCACAATGATGAGATAATGTATTGTTTATCTTAGTAAAACTAAAGACTAAATTGGTAGGCTTGACCGAGCAAAGAATGGAAAAATCATGTTTAAGCCGAGTAATGTTAGTGTCGATCAAGTTAGTATATGCCGAGAAAAATTATAGTGTCGACCGAACTACAGTTAATTGTTGAGGAAGACAGTGTAAGCCAAGGAAACATTTTTAGTAATGACGAGCTTTCTACATGAAGACCGAGTAGTTGATCTCACAATATTGACCGAGCATCAGCAATTTTATATTTGAAGAGAATTTAATTTTGGAGCCGACATTGTTGAATTCTTGGATTATGTAAAACATCTTGACCTTATTTATTGATTGTTTGGAAGCATTAAATGCATTGTAAAATGTTTTATTGTAAATATTTAAGAGATTTGAGATGATTCTAGAAAAGGAGCCGAAGAACATGAAGCGGGTAGATTCAATGAATCTAACCTAACCCTAAGATCTACGAATGAGATTGAGCAGCATAAGATGAGTTAACCTAATTGAGGAAAGTATAAGGATACTTGAGCATTTGGATATGCAAGTGCATGGGTGAATAGAGAATGCTAGAAGAGTAAAGTTTTATTGACTGAATAAGCAGAAAAGGCTGAAGGAGAATTGTGGTGGTTGCTTGAAGAAAAGTTCCGAGCAAATCAGAGATGGAGATGGCAAAGTTTCAAAGTCAGCAAACTAGCATTAGTGTACGGAATCAGATCTGATATTTGCAAAGTGAGTTGTATATTTTTCAGATAAATATTGCTGCTACTTTCTAACCATTGTAACAGTCAAAATCCTTTTAACAGAGGTTGACCTAACAGTCATATGTTAAATCCTTTGAACAAGGTTGCATTCTAATGGAGTGTATGTAAGTCCTATGACTAGGCTCACTTTTAACAGGGTGATTGAAATCCTTTAACCAGGTCACACCTGACAGTGTGTATTGTAACCTTTGACAGGGTTGGCTTTTTACTAAGCTCACTTCAGAAGAGTGAAAATAATAGTAGCATGTTACAAAGTGGTTTTTCCCAAATTGGGTTTCCACTATAAATCCTGGTGTTAATACTTGTGTGAATGTTTTGGTTTGAACATTACTATGTTTTACAAGTTAAGTTACAGCTGGGTAGTGAACTGCATTGTTGTATGTTTCTATTATTGAATCAGTGATAACCGAGTTTGTTTTGGTTATTGGATCTAATTTAAGGAAAATTTCTTAAGATTGCTTTATACATCAGGACCTGAGAACAACTGATTCACCCCCCCTCTCTATTGTTCTAAATCATATTAACAAGATCCTTGTGGGCCAACCCTGGAATAGGTCGACCCATTCAACCTGTTCTAGAATACGTCGACCGGGTCAACCTATTCCCTAGGGGTTTTAAATCCTGGGGCTGATGTTGTCTTGGGGAATTAAATTTCCAAATAGGGTGTCTCGATCAACTTGGTTTGTTTTCCCACCTAGAAATTCTAGTATAAAAGGAACCCTAGGCACCTCATTTTGAAAGGGGGAATTTTCATTATAGAAATCACACGTGCAAGCTCAAGTATTCAAGCTTAAAGCAAGTAAATTTTCATCAAGCATTCAAGGCATTCATCAAAGATTCAAGGATCCTTTGTTAACATTTCCTCTTCAAGATCTAGCACTTTGTTGGCCATCAAGGGAGGAGATTTACATTGAGGCATTCATCATCTTCTTCATTGGTGCACATTTACATCCATGGCTCCATGATGTGGTTTTGGTAGATCTATTGCATTTGTGGAGATTTCCTACATCTTTTATTGCAAATTCAACATCTACAACATACAAGCATCACAAAATCCTTATTGACAAGGGTTTCTAAAAGAAAGGTGAATAACTGCCTTTGTATTGTTTCCTTTACATATTCACATTTCAATTTCAAGGTTGATTCCTCAATCTAGGGCTTGACCAAGGCAAGCCCTCATCCACCAAGCCCAAAAAAAAGATTTTCTATGTGTAGGAACATGATATCAAAATTAAAACTAGAAATATGGAAACTACTTGCCAAGATATTTCTGAAGAAGTTGGGTCGACTTTGCTACGGTATCCCAGGAACACGTTGACCTGGTTGACCTATTCTAAAACATGATAAAATGGTCAACCTGTTCCTAGAAGTCTGGGAAAAACAACATTTTCTGGGTTTTTTGTCGTGATCACGAATCCCCAGTCGGAAGTTCTATCACTGGTTCAGATTTGTAGTTTTCACCAAAAAAAAGGCACATTCCTCTACACATTTCAAGGTGAGTACTTTATCATTCATTTCATTTCTCAATCTAGACCATTTTCACATCTTAATTGGGTTGATTACTTACATTTAGCATCTAGATCTACCTTATTTTCCTCATTAAATCAATTGGTTCAATTGCACTTTATATTTACATATCTTTAATCAAATCCTACATTTCATTTAAGAGGACTTACTTATGTACTTCCTTAATATAATTTTGGTTTAGAATTGGCATCCCTTTATCTCCTTGGGTTTTGCTAATCTAACTTGGGTTATATTGAGAGTTATATTTGGAAGCCCCTCTTTCTCTATATTTTGAATGTTAGTATGGAAGTGGTTAGTTAATGAATTCATCTCACATAGTTTATATTGTTAAATTCACTAGCACCCATTTTCCCCCTAAACATTACCAAATCTAATCTAGTGTGAGTGCCACCTATTCCTATACACAAAAAAGAAGGAAAATTGTTGTGTAAATAGAGGTTTACCTTAGTCAAACCCTGAGCGGAATCAACTTTGAAATGAAATAAAATAAAGGAAAGTGTGATGACATAGAGCAGATGCTAGATATAAATCATGAAATTATTATACCTTGGCACAAATGCTTCTTTGAATATGATATAAAATGTAGATTCAATAGCTTGAATCCACACAAAAACCTAAAATAAAATCATAAAAGATATGCCTCGCATATTGATGTTTTTATTTTGCCACAATTCTTGATGTAAAGAGGAAGGATGACTTGAAGAGATGAAGACTTGAATGTTTGTATGTAGATGGATGCTTGGATCAATAGATTTTGGTGACATTCTTCCTTGCTGGAAAAATCATTTTCTTGGCCTTGAGTGAGGGAAAGAAACTTGATATAAGGAGAAGATAGCCTTGAAAATGCCTTAGAATGCTTTAAATCTTGCTTGAGAATACTTGAGATGTAAAATTGTATGAGAGATCTTAAAATTTTCTTGTCTTATGAAATCTCAATATCCAAATAAGGAGGGGTAGGTTTCTTATATACCCCTCACAACATTTCAAAGCTCAAAACTCAAAGGAAACTGATGAGATTTTAGATTTCCCATTCAACCAATGAGATGAATGAACCCCCAATTTGAATTTTAGGGAAAACCTTAGAAAATAGTTCAACTGGACTAATCTATTCCCCAAAAAAAGTATTGAAATTTAGTTTGGGAATTAGGGTTTTTGAGAACATGCTAGAATGAAAAGTATCTTCGGACTATGGTACTAATAATAAATATGAGATCCCATACATGCTAAAATGAGGCCTAATTGAGCATCTAATTATAGGAACTTACAAATTAGGTTGCTACATTTACCCCCCACTTTATTGGGAGTATGATTCAACCTCAGGATCATGGTAAAGGAGAAGAGGATAGAAATGATTATGGGAAAAACTACAAAGAGACAAGACATCACAAAGTTTAAGCACACAAACCCCCAAATAAAGGATCTAAAAGAAGAAAATCACATGCAAGGGAAAAAATAAAAACAAAGACAAAAAGACAAAAGTAACCATCAAACCAAAAGGGGTTAGTACTAAAAAAACTTCCTAATCAACTAGTTGAAGAGACATCAATCAAAAAAATGCCTCAACCACTAGTATCATGCTCAAAAAGATATTGCAAAATCACAACTGGTCACATAAAAAGGGAAGGAGAATCATCAAAGTAAAGATAAAATTTTGTGGCCTAACCCATTAAAAAAGCTACGAGAGCATGGAGAAAAGAGATAGAGACCATGAATCCAACAATCTAGCAAGTTGTGTTATGCTAGGTGATCCATAGAAGAAAATGGAGGAAATAATAGAAAGGTTGGGTAGTTGTGTTATAACAGTTCCAATCATCCTAAAGAGAGAAAAGGTACAATATATGATCTAGAAATTTATTGTATGCTAGTTGATTCTACCTAAGGATAAATAAGAAAAGCATTATCCATAAGGAAAAAAGGAGATTAGTCCTAAGAAAAGAATTGTCTCCAAAGGGATCTAGAAAAATCCAAGGAAATAATTGTCTCGAAGGAAAATGCAAAACAATGCATAGGGAACAAAAGGATGTAATTGATAGTCTAATAATTTGTGTTATGCTAGTCAACCCATCAAAAAGGATAACCAAGTGAAGAATTTTCCACAAGTAAATCCACCAAACTGGATCATTCGTAAGGATATAATTATCTCCAAAGAGATTCATTTCAAAAGGAGGATTAGGCCTAAGGAAATCATAGTTTCCAAAGGAACCCTCTAAATAGGATCATTCTTGAGGAAAGAATTGTCTCTAAAGGGATCCATTGAATGGGATCAGTCTTGAGAAAAACATTACCTCCAAAGGGGTCCATTAGATAATATACAAGGTTTCATAATGTACAAGGATCCCACATGTATCCCCCCATTCTTAGGATGAAAACATAGGACTATGGTGTCATCATAAGAAAAATAGAATAAGGATAACTATTTCCAAAAACAAGGAGATATCCCTAAAACACCTATGTATGCAATAACCTTGGAAAATATGGGAGAGTGTTGTTAGCCAAGGAAAAGATAATCTTGAAAGGATATCTTGCAACATGTGGAAAGATACCCTTGTAAGGAAGGGATATTTGTTACAAGATATCTACCTCTAAGAGGAGTTCTTGAACAAAAATAAAACCAATGCAAATGCCAAAAATAAAAACCAAAGACTATAACTAACTTGTGATTTAAATTTTATGTTTCTTTGGAGGGGCTAGATGACCTGATTTGATCTATTCTCGAGACTAGGTAACTAGGGCCAACATGTTCCTTGCACTTCCAATTGTTTTTAGTTGTAGACTATCTGCAAATTTATAAACTTGCCAGATCTGATCTAGTGTGAGTGTCACCTATTCCTACACATAGAAAATAAGAAAGATTGTTGTGTAGAGAGGGGTTTGCCTCAGTTTAACCCCAATTTGGAATCAACCTTGAAATGAAATGAAAAAAAGAAAAGTGTGCTAACAAAGAATAGAGGCTATATCTGAATCATGAAGTGTATTACACCTTGGCAATGTAAATGCTTGTTTCAATGTAATTAAGAATATTGATGCAATAGTTTGAGTCCACACAAAAACCTAAAAGGAAATCATGAAATACATGCCTTGCATATTGATTGTTGTAGTTTTCCACAATGCCTGATGTGAAGAGGAAGGATGACTTGAAGAGTTGAATACTTGAATTCTTGTATGTAGATAGATGCTTCGATGAATAAATATTTTTGATCTTCTTCCATGATGCTAGACTCCTTTGTTTGGTCTTCAATGAGGTAAAGAAACATGATCCATGGAGAAGACAACCTTGAAGACACCTTAGAATTATTTAAATCTTGCTTGAGAATTCTTGAGATGGGAAATTGTAGGAGAGATCTTGAAATATTCTTGTAGATTATGAAATCTTGATATCCAAAGGAGAAGAGGTAGGTTTCTTATAGACCTCTCACAACATTTCAAATCTTAAAACTTGATGGAAGGCAACAAAATTTTATATTTTTCGCTTAACCAATGAGATGAGTCCCCATTTTGAAGTTTGGGGCAAAGGTCAAGGAATAGGTTGGTTTGGCTAACCTATTACCCCCAAAAAGTCTTAAAATTTGGTTCAAGGATTCAAAATGATGAAAACTATTAGGAATAGTCCCAAGAGATAACTGAGAGGGGGGGGGGGGGGGGGGGGTGAATTATTTATCTACAAGTTTCAATTCTTTATCCAATTAAGTGTACTTAAACTTTAAGCATAAACACAATGAAAGAACACTTGAACACAACACCAATATTTTGGTTACGGGGAAACCCAAATAGGTAAAAACCCCAATGGGAATTGACACCCACTAATAAACTATACTAGTGTATAATGATCCGTGTTAGAAGATCTTATAACCATGTTAAGAGTTGATCTTTATAATGCAATAAGTACAGTGACCTGGTTAAAGGTTGGACCTTGTTAGGAGTCTTTTAAGATTGACCATGTTAGGGGTGAGGATGCACTGTCTGAGAGCTCACTGCTCAAAGGGGTGAAGGTTACAACCTTCTGAATAACAGATACACACTATATCTGGATCTTGGTGAACTGCGAGGTAGACCTGTTGTCTTAATAAGTTCCAATGAATAGTACACTTTATCTTATTTTCCACATAGACCTCTTCTTGATGACACAATACTCGACACTCTCTGCTCTACTCTAACTTTTATCTCAATGTCATACTTCTAGCGATCACAAATGACCAGCTATAAGTATCTTTCCTCTAAATGATATAATCAAGTCGGCCAGTTAGAACCACCTTGAAATCATATTAGAGAAACAACAACACTCTCCAATAACATCTCTGTCGGCTCTACTAAGCACACAACACAACTTGGGACTTGTCCAAATTAATAAGTGTAGACACACACTGCATACTATCGGCTCTACCAAATTAACTGATACTTTCTCCTTAAGCTGAATTAGATCATGTGCTCTTAACCAAACCTTCTTAACTCTTCTCTAATCACTAATCAAAGTACACATACCTAAATGATAGGCGTAACTCCTGTACTAATATAATCTCTATCGGCTCTTCTGGATAAACATAGGAAACTGCAACTGGTGAATAGCGACTACATAACTTCACTTATAATGCACATCAAACTCTGTGTCCATGAATGGAGCAACACTAACATGTCTCCATCACATATCCAAAGGTGCAAGGCTCCAAGATAACTATACAGACAATCACTCACAGATCACTGCATGCAACTCTATCAGGAACACTGCTGACACAAGCTGCTACATAATTGTTTGTACTAACAATTAAGCTCTGCATCCATGATATCATGTTGATAACATGTTCATGTTACATATACTCAAAGCTTACTGCATAGGTCTTCCACACATGCTACTTATCATATGTTTTCATCAATGACAAACATACAGTCAGCATTGGCTTCCTAGCAAATCTCCAACAGAGAACATGCTAGAATGAACAATGTAGTGGGGTTAGAAGATCAAAATCAATGCAGGAGCTCATAAATATTGAAATGGGGTCTAATTGAGTATTTGATTTTGAGTTTTTACATTTTAGGATGCTATAAGAGGTGATGACAATGCTTCCAAGAAGTTTGTTGAAGAAATGCAAAAGAATTTAAAATGTCTATGATTGGTAAACTGTCATTTTTCATGGTCTTCTAGTTATGTAGAAGGAAGATGGTATTTTTATTTCTCAAACTAAGCACATCAAAGATTTGTTGAAGAAATTTGGAATGGAGGAGTCCAAACGAGTGGCAACTCCTATGGATAGTGGCTGTTAATTGAGAAAGGATGATGAGTCTCTAGAATTTGATTAGAAATTATACTAATCTATAATTGGTGGACTATTATATTTAACTACTTCAAGACTAGGTATTATGCACGCAGTCTACTTAGCTACCAGATATAAACCAAATCCAAGACAATCTAAAGAAGTGGCAATGAAAGGGATATTCAATTACATAAAATGTAACCCAGATTTTGGCCTATGGTATAGAAGAGATGGTTGCTTCTCAATGAAAGATTTTAACAATGTTTACTAGGTAGGATGTGTAGATGATAGAAGTAGTAGTGGTGGAGTATTCCTTTTAGGAGTTAGGCCAATCTCTTGGATGAGCCAAAAAATTGATTCAATTTCACTATCCACTACAAGGGTAGAATATATTATAGAAACATCTTGACATACTCGGATGGTTTATATGAAGAAAACTCTTAAGGATGTGAAAATAATTTTTTATGAAGAAATTCCAATAATGTGTGATAATAAAAGTGTCATTATAACCTCCAAGAATATAGTAATGCATTCGAAGAAAAAATACATCTCTATTTGGTATTATTTCTTGAGGGAGAAAGTTGTTGAGAAGGAAGTTAAGTTGGAATATGTTCCTACCAAGGAACAAATTGCAAATATTTTCATTAAAGCTTTGGCTAAGGATACATTTGAGTATTGTAGATAAAAATTAGGGGTTATTGTTCATCCTTTTTCAAACTAGATGCATAAAGGAAGTGCATCTTTTAAGGGGGAGAATAATTGCTTGTCCCTTGTCTCCTATATTGATGTTTTGGCTTCTCACAAGGGGAGCAGTACAGGTGGAAGGTTGCAAAAATACAATACAAAAAGTTGATTTCATTATAAATAGGGGGCAGTTTCAGATTAAATTGGGGTTATTATTTGTAGAATCAAAGGAGGAGAAATATTTGCACCCTTTTTCCTTGATATAAAAGGGGACAAAGAAGTTCATAAAGGTTGTTTAGTCTTGGTTTTCATTGGTGTTGCCATCAATGAAAAAGAGGGAGATTGTTAGCATTATGATTTGTGTTGTCATTGATGTCAACCACTGGTGTAGCATTGATGTCAAATTGTTAAAGTTGGAGAGTTGTTGAGGCTATGACATTAACTAATGAAGAAGATTTGAAAGATTATTGACTATTGAATGATTGATGAAGAAGATTTGAAGTATGATGACTAATTCTTTGCATTGAGTGTTTAGAGATCCTAATGATTACACTAAGACAATTTGTTATAATGAGAAGATGGAAACTTGTGCCTTTGGTTACAATTGTGTGTGTGAAAATTGTACCTGATCTATAGACACAACACTTCAATAAAACATTAGAGGTTAGCTATAATCAAAATCATGCAAAATTGAAATCTAATTTAACCAAGTGATTTACTGCCTTCTAGTAGGTGCGAGATTAATGTTCTCAGATTGTTATCGAGATCAGTGACCTAGACGACACCTAAACAAAGGATTTGAATGCAATTGATCTAGATATGAATTGAATGCAATTAAGCTATTTTTTTTGGTATTTCTATGCAATAAGAATGATAAAAACTGATATGAATCTATGCTAATATGGAAATTAATATGCTAAAATGATCTAACAATGATATGAAAAAGAATCTAAATGAATGTAAAAAAAAACACAAATTGATCTCACAATAGCCTTGATTCGCAATAAGCTTTGATTCTCCCAATTCCAATTCTCCAGCGTGATTGTGCAAACATATGAGATGCTTGGATGCAAATTTGAGAGATATGAGAGATGAGCCTTGTTTTTATAGAAATCCAGGGCTTTGGAGGTGCATGGGAAAAAGCCATAAATCACTTAGATTAACTCAGCTTGATTTTTGAGTTATTTTTAAATAAAGGATAATTAAGTCACAAAAATCATGCAAAAGCACAGTTCAACTCGAATTAGAAGTTTACATCAACTTTAAAACTCAAAAAGATGTTGAGTTTCAAAAAGCTAACAACTTGCATTGATTTTCCAATTTTGAGTTTAACTGGTCCTTGAATATGCACATGGATAATTATGATTTAATAAATAAATAAAGTGATTTATGCTCAACTTAACTACTTTTTGAAATAAAATAATTAATTTGTGGGTTAATTAACTATTTTACCAAACTTTTATTAAAAATTATATTATTAAATAATGACAACATGCTTTAATTAATTAAATAAGAATTTAATCAATTATTCATAGGAATTTTGATTTGTTGTCAAAATTAAATAATACAATTAATAATAGATAGAATTAAATTTAATTAAACAATTAAGTGGCAAGATATTAAATCTAATTAATTAAATATGAAAATATTCAATTAATCAAACTTAGGATAAATGTGATTTATTGCCAAATAATTATAAAATTAAAGATAATTATGATGATTAGGAATATTACTAGGAATATTCCCCGATGCAGAATTTAAGATAATCAATTATGATTCAATAATGTTTAGATGTGCCTTAGATTAGGACTTTGATGTCGATTTCATTCGAATTGAAGATGTAGGAGATTAATGAACTTATAGCCCATTTTTGGGGTATTACAACAATGAGTTATTTTGTGAATTTTGCACTATTATGTTTTTAGGTCCCCAACCAAATATTTGGTAGAGATATGATGTGTTGTTTGGACGACAGTAAAGCTATATGTTAGAAAGAATTGGATAGACTCATAAAATGACTTGCATTGCTCTATAATGGGATTTCTAGGTATGTGGTTTGGTAGATGCAATTAGATGGTTAGTACAATATTTCAATCTAGGTATCTTTTGATAGTTTTCTTTGCAAGTGAGAATTTATTGTCATAAGTGTTATTTTGTTGTATGTGTTGGCAGGTGGCCAACTTAGCAATTTGCAGTGATTGGATTTGAGTATTATTGGTCTAGATATAGGTTGAAGAAAGAGTTAAGAGGCTTAAGATGATTGTACCATGAGGTGTTGTGCTTCAAATGATGTTTTATGTTTCATAGAGGGTGTCTATGCCAATAGGTAATCCACTTTCAATGTTTATCTACATGTTACCTTTGGGTCTAACATTGGAGAATGTTTCAATGTATATGAATAGATTATGCTATTTAAGAAAAAAACCTTTTATGATGGACTTGGAGCCCCTTTATCTCTTGGGGTGGACTCCATTAGGTGTTTGAGCTCAAGGTGATTGACTTTGTATTGATAATGCTTATATTATTTTGGAAGACCTTAATTGATGTGTTTTATGGACCAATCTATATATATTTGAGTAGAAAAAGATGAGATGAAAATGAGTGAGAGTGAGGTAATTGACAAGTGTGTATGAATCAAGTGTGAAGGAGAAGATCATGTGAATAAAGCATAACAAAAGTCTAAATTATTGAAGGAAATAGAGAGTCCACTACAACAAATCAAGCAATTTGTTTTTCATTCTTTCACTATGTTTGCTGAAAAACATTGAGTTTAAGTGTGTATTTGTGGAGATCTATATTTATTGTTTTCTTGAGGATTAGTTAGTTCCTTGGAAATGTGCCTAAATTAGTAGGCATAGTAAGTTCCTTGGCTTTTGTCCTAAAACTTTGTAATTCAAAATTTGCATATAGTTAGTATATGTATCACTATGGTTTTTCCCATCTTGATTTTTCCACTTAAATCTAGTGTTCATGTGTATGTATTATTATTTCTATATCTTATGTTGATGGTTAGTTGGATTAATAATAATTGCTAAGAATTGTGGGAGGATTGCTAAAGTTTTTATGTTTGGTTCACCCCCTCCTCTCAACACCCAATAGTGTTCAACATTTAATTGGCATCATGCATTCACCTGTAATGTATTTATAGATTGGAAGAAAACTAGCATGAAGAGCTACTCGCTCCTCTTCCTTGTATTATTTTTCCTTTTTTCAAAGTTTCTTCAAGGTCTATTGTGTATATAATCATTACCTTGTATTTGATCTTTATTTCTTAGTGTTATTCATTTTATATGTGTCATGGGTGCATGTGTACTTAGATGGTATATGTATCAATTAATCACGTGATTGTAGTCTTTTGAAGTTGTTTAAGTAGATTTAGTTGAAGGAAATCTATTCATGAACTATTGAGAAATTTCAACTATTTTTTTTATTGATTTGAGTGCTATATATATAACCTTTTTCCCAAATTGCTTCAAAAATTCTTGTCAAGTACTACCCCTTCCCTTATCTAGTTTAATCAAACATTTGAAAACCTTTAGCATTGTAAGATTTGGATGGAATTTTAAATGAACATTGTGCTTTAAATCAAATTGACAAATAATCTTTTAAGTTTATTTATGATAGTACATATGCAAAATACCTATCAACATAAACTAGACCTTAGCAATGTAACAGTGAGCAAAAACATAAATATGACCTTTTTGTTCTTATTGGATAAAAGCAATAAAATGTAACATTAAGAAAACAACTACAACAATATAATGCAATCACAAAAATGACTGCAATATAATTCAACCATAAACTTGACCTTGCAAATCATGACATCATTGTATGATTCATTAATGCCATAAATAAGAAGCAAGATTATACAAATTTTAGACCTTACTTGTACAGGACAATCATTCTTAATTGATGCGAATTGAAATCTAAATTTAGTGTAGAAAGAAGCCTCAAACCAACATCTATAGGTATGTGATCATTTGATTAACCAATCTCCTTAGAATTAGCAAGGAACTTTGACTGGTGACTCAAGGAAGCTACGATTAGGTAATCATTTGTCATAGTAATCCTGAAATTTATTTTTAACACAAGATTTCACAATTCTCAGATAAATCTTTTGAACAAATCAAATGAAGCTCCATGTAAATTCTAATGTAAATCTCTGCAATGTGGTAGCGGAAAAATCTCAAGGTTTTCCCTCTTACCTATAAAACAAGTCATCACCAAATTCTCTCTAAAAATATTCCAAAGAGATGGCCATAATTTTACATTACCTTCAGTTTAGGAATGTTTAGAAAAATCATTTAATATTTTAGACAAAAATGATTTTTTTAATATAATTTTATATAAAAGTACTTTAGTTTAAATAATAATGAATTTGAATATTACTTACCGCAAATTAATTTTAGACAACATATTAATTTAATTATTTATTTATTTATTTTTATTTGGTATATGCAAAAAGGGACATTACATGCTAGAATGTTTTATAAAAGAAAAAACTTTTTAATTCATTTGCATCCATTCATTATACATTGTCCCACATTCTACTCTTGTATTATCACTTAGAGAATATTTCATTCCTATATAAAATCTAAATAAAAACATTTACAATATTTTTGGGTACCACCAAGTCTAAATAAATTAGGTGAACAGATAATGGAGATGAAGTGCATGGAGTTTGAAACCGTAGAAGTTTAGATACACAAATTTGGGGTCAAATCTATAGGTGTGGGAATCAAATCCACAAACGCAAGATTGAACCTTGACAAAGCATAGGTCATTTTTCAAATTAGAGTTTTAGTGTCTTAGAGTTTGTTGCAATTCTTATAATAGATCACAATGAGCAAGTTGTATTTTAATGTTCTATTGTCACATCAAAAGTGTACTATTAAAGTGTTACTTGAATCAGTTGATCAATCCAAGCTTATCTAATTATTAGTGCTTGTTTATATCTACTTATCCTATATTCAATTAAATTAATTGCTTTATTTCTTTTTATTTGATAAACTCATTCAATCTTACACCTTCTAATGTTTAACCTTTTTTATTTATTTTTTTCTTCCAAATCTAAGTGTTTTCTAATTTTCTAAAGCTTATTTGATCCTTGTTGCCATATATTTTTTGTGACTTGTAGATGTATATAAGGTCTCATCCTTATTTGCCAAAAAGAAAAAGGCTTGGATTGAATCCGACCATGGTTGTAAACTACATTAAGGATGTTAGCATCAAGGATTTGAATACTACAAAAGTCTTTCACAAGGAAGAAGTTGATCGTGATGTCCATATTGAGATAATGGAAATGAAAAACACTGATTTGATCACAATTTTTTTTATAGATCTTCTAAAGTTGGCTACTATCTATAATCCCACTACAATAATTGATGCTAATTCATAATGTGTTGATCAATTAGTCATGTGGATTAGAAATAAATATATAGGTGAAAGGACACATTTTTTAATGGAGTATGTCTTCTTCTCACAAAATTCTCTCCCCTATTTTTGGTATGCATACCACCCCATGTCCCTACCTTTCACATTATGCCTACTCCTTGTGTTCACTCACTTTATATCTAGTGACCATGTCCACACCACATCCCTTGTTCTTACTTCCCACGTTTATCCCACAAGTATTGCATCTACCTTTCATCTTACTAGCGTCATTCCTACTTTGCATATTGTTGTCAAACCACTTTGCTCTACCATGCCAAAATCCCTTTACGCCCTAGCTCTAATTTCCAACATTGGTGTATGTATGCCTTGCGGCAAGTATATGGACATTTCAAGGGTCAACGTAAAAACCTTGATTAAGTTGTTTGAAGAAGAAAACATAATAAGTGTTGCAAATTTCTAGATTAAGATACACAACGGAAAATCCAAGTTGTTGAAGGAAAAATAGATCTAGTTGATTGAGGCTTCTCTTTTGAACTTTACTTGCTTTTTTTGTTTGCAAACTATCTGTTTGGCCTCATGAACATTATTACAAACATTCATTCACTCATTCATTGAAAATGATTATTAGTATATTGCTTGAAACTATAAGATGCATTATTTTGCCTTAGCTATTGATATAAAGAATGTATTTGTTTTATGTCATGTTATTACATCAAATAGATTTTTTATTTCACTTGGCATCCATGGATAGAACATCAAAAAGTTCCATCTATAGTAGATCAAGATAAAATATTAAAATATTCACAATTGAGAAGTAGTTACGATTGCTAGAGACCGAGATGAGCCTCTATTAGAATGAAGTCATTTTGGAGACTTTCATAAAAACACCTAAAGAACCTCTATCCATAATCGATACAAATATAATTGAATATTTTACAATGCAAACGGCAAAAGAACCATTTGCTCCTGGAATTGCCATAATCCTGTCGCTTCTGTGCCTCAAGTCATATCTCATCTGATTAGTATGTCTGAATAACATGCCCCGAGAAGCCTAGAAATAATACTAATTGCAAACGATATCCATATTTGTAAGAACACACAATGCTTGTTTCACGGATATTCTAGCATTGGATATAATCTCTTCAATATTAGGAAGGAATGTGTGACTGACATGATTCCAAACATGAAATGCCAGAAGTGCAAGGTTCATAACATTGAAAGGAGGCATTGACCTCGTGCACATGTTCCAGCATCGCACAGTTAGTAGCCAAATCTATTGACAGTGAGGTTTCCATATTATACTTTAATAACAAGAGGCATGGTGGTTCCAAAGACACAACTCGTCAAGAGAATTCACGAAAATCTTAGTCTTCCTCCACTTCCTCTTCCTCCTGTAAGATACTTTCACGATTCTCGTGAGCTAAGAAACCATAGACATCTATCAGTATGGTAGCTACAGTGCTCCCTTGTTTGCATGCAAGTAAATCTTTAAGAGTGATCTTCAAAGGATCACATGGTTTGACCATGTCCCAGATCTCATTCCTGACATCTTCTATACAGATATCATCTTGTCCAAGTTCAATCCATTTCTGATAGACATCCCTGGAATGGAAATAACCAAATGAGAGACTAGAGTATAATACGGAAATCAAATGTGTAAGCTAGAAACTATGAAAGCAAAAGTATCATAAAGATTACAATGAACTGGCAAATATGTATTGCAGGTTACATTGCTTTTTGGAACAATTAATAAACATACGAAGATAGCATAAACAAAAAGTTCAAATCTCATTTTAATGTTATCACCTTGAGATGCATAAAACATTAAAAAAAAGAATGGCGTATCATAATGACATATTGGTTTAGAAGAAATTAGAAGTAAGTCGAATAAAAATCTAGCATCTTCGAGAGGCTATGGCATTTTAATGATATTACTTGTCATCGGAAGAATTTGTTTTACTAAACTCTCTTTGGGTGTTTTTAAAAGGTTGTGCCATTCAGAAGTTACCCTCCAGTTGTTCCTCAAAACTCTTTCCTCCAACCTCAAAATTCAATGCATACATCAAAGAACCAAAGGAAACAACAATAGTGCAAAGAAATAAAAAGCTGAAATCATTAACCAGTTTACCTGAAAAGGGTATGAATATCTGCCGCTGTGAGGAATCCTCTTCCATTGAGATTAAGGCAATGAAAGAGATATGTCAAACCCTCGGGTGTATCTTTATTTTCTAAAGCCAAAACAAAGTCAAGAAAGCTCTCAAAATCCATTTCACGACCATTTCCTCCACCTCTTTTACCACAACGGATGTGCTCATCAAATACTGCATACATATAGTTGTACAATTAGAAATTCTTTTGTTGAATACATCATATAGAGGTGCGCTTTGTTGTTTTAAGCGGTACCATGTGACTTCTAATAATAAAAAAAGTTAAAGCGGAACCAAATGATAAAACAGAAGATATATTTTAAATGAATAATCAATAATGTTTCAAATGAGCTCTCATCTGAATACATATGAAAAATTCAAAAAAGTGACTTACCTTTCTTAAAGGGCGTCTCCGTTTCTTTTTTTAACTGGTCGGTTTATGTTTACAGAAAATACTATTGGAAATAATCTAATAATAACAAGATATGCATTCAATATTGTCTTTCTAGTTAATTTTAAAAAAAGTGAGTGCCTCATAACCGAACATTGTATACAAGGTCATACCATCCCTCTTCAAACAAGTCAGGTCAGATTAGTATCGAGATGGACTTTGGCTTTTAAAACTGAAATTACAGTTCTAACATTAATGAGTTCTTCATAATCCTGACTTTCTAACTGATATTATTACATATCATACCGTCCTAAAAAGTTAGCACCCATTAATTGGTGGCTTTAGGACCTATTAAACCCCATTTTAGTGAATTCTAGACCCGAATGTATTTATGCTTGATTTCCCACATCTGTCATTTTTTCCCCCTGAGACTTTGCACACTTCCCAAGCCCCGGATCTACTTCAAAATTAACCCTGCTGGGACTAGGTCGACCTTGTCCCGGCCTTGTCCTCAGGCATTGATTTTCAGTGGGCTTCGGGCCCAATGCAGAGGTTTTTCTTCCTGATCTTCATTTGTGGTCAGCCTCACAATATTGAGTCCCGAAATGAGTATAAAAGGACATCAAGGCCTCTCATTTTGACATTCATTATCATCCATGACTATTGTGCAATCCATTATTATGCAATCCAACTTATGTGCAAGCAATCAATTGATCAAGTGCAAGCAAGTCAAACAATTCAAGTTGTGCAATTGAGGATTTGGATTCAAGATTTGATAGCAAGCACCTATTGAAGATCTTCAAGTCTCCATCTCTCCGAGTCTTCATTCAAGCAAAGGAAATCTTCCCTAGTTGATGCAAGTTTCTCTTTCATGGCCATGTAGAGGAATTCTCAAGTTACCAAGAAGATCCATTGCATTTGCGAAGACATCCTTGATTCTACAACACATTTCAAGAAAGCTTACAAATGTCTTCGTGGGTTTATTGGATCCTAACATCCATCCGTGAGGGTTTCTCATGTAAGGTGAATACTTACATTTACTTTGTTTACAACACTTTCCTTATGCAATTTCTATTTCATTACAAGGTTAATTACTATTTCCACAACCTTTTCCCCTTCTTGTGTGCAGCAAAAAGTTTTCAGAGTTTCGGATCCGTATTTTCAGTTATAGAATCAGTAATTTTCATGATTGGAAGATATAGGCATCGGGGTACCAGATCCAGAACCCTTCCTGTTTCTAACAACTCTACGACAATAAAATCTAGATCCAAATTTTGTCTTGCCTCTTCTCTCTTTAAGGTGAGTTCATTCTTCTTCTTTTCATCTTACATTTACTTTTATGCATTAGATCTGATATTACATCTTATTAGTTATCATTTCACTTATCATAGAATCAATTCCTTTCATATATTTACACATCTTATCACACACATTCCACATCTCTTTAAGCAAAGTAAACCCCAATTCCCCACTCTCATTTGGATCTTGCATTAGCACCCCTTCATCCTATTTGGGTTGTGTTGATCTGATTTGTTTGAGGGTGAGTCTTTGGGAGTATACTTACTTTCCCGAATGTACATACCACCCCAAGAACTTGGTGAGTGATCTATTATTCTCTACATAGCATTGCTCGCCATTTTCTTATGTACACAAATAAACAATTTATGTCTGTTCTAGCAAATACTGAGATTGAAGCTCATGGTCATATTACAAACATTCTAACAAAGGCTCTATCAAGTAGAAAAAATAGAATTTCTAAGTTAAATTGCATTCGGGCATAATACCCAAGGTGGCTTGCATATTTGGTGACTAAAAATTATAACCATTACCACAATGAGGAATGCAAGCAAGACCTAACTAACTCAATACATAGCATCGATTTTTCTTAACTATCTAAAATATAAATTGGAAAGATGAGTAGATGCGATTATTAGCTATCTTTTACAAGCAACCTCATATCTACTCTTTAATATTGTACAACAGAAAGTTCATGAGACTAGCAATAGCATCAAAATGCTAACAAAATGCTGCAATTTTGTGATGATATATTTGAAGAGAAGGGAAAAATCATGTGTTAAGAAATCAGAAAGGTTACCTCGTTCAATAAAAATATCAGTGAGGGACCCATCAGCATAATCTCGAAGTTCTTGCTTGCTCAATGTCCCATTCTTGTCCTTATCCAATGCAAAAAATATATCTTCACATCCACAACCCAAAAATATATTAGAAAGGCAATCAACTACGGAAAAACTAAAGATGTTGAATTAAATGTTATTTTTACTTGCTTCACAATTAGAAGAATCAGAAATCGTCAAATTCGTTATGTAGATTCAAACAATAAATTGAACAAAAGAGGTTTAGCATTTTATGATTTTATCAACTTTTTCCATGGAATTTGCATGATAAATCCTTCGCTGACTTGAACTCTAAACAAACAAACCAAAAAAATCCAATCCACAACTATGAATCAAAGCAAAAAGTGAGATAGTTGAGTCCACCTTTTAGACAAAATAAAAATGTGTTATATTCACAACCAATGGAAAATAATCCGAATCACTAATTCATCATTACAATAGGATTAAATGAGAGTGGTACAAGATGAACAACAATTTACACTATTCTCAACACTGGGAAGCACATGTTAGCATGGGAGAGAAATAGCTAATGTAACAAAGTAAATTGTTATGGGCTATCTGTTGTGAGGTTTTCACACCATCGCCCCAAAGAATTTGGGGACCCCCAATTTTCGAGCAAGCCTTGACAATTTTTCTAGATCCGGGAGTATTTGGATGCCTTAGAGAGATTTTGGGCGATCCAAAGATTTTGAAATGACAATTTTACACCTTAGATGTTTTTGAAGTGCCTAGGAGCGTATAGCTTGTTTTCACCTTGCATGGAACCTTGGTTTTCCTAAACGGTTGATTTCGTCTTTAAGCCAAATGAAATTCAATAAGAACATTTTTTTCAATTGTTAGAATAATATCTAGTAGGACAAATTGGCAAATTTTGGACTTGGATGAATTTTGAAAATTGGTGTAATTGTATAGCTTGAACATTTTCAAAATATAATTGTGGATTTGGATATTTTGGAAAAATCTTGTAAATTTTTTGTGGTGAAAACGATTCTTTTTAATTTGAATTAAATTGCCAAATTTGAATTAGATTGTCAAATTGAAATTAAATTGCAAAATGATATTTGGATTGCAAAATAATAAAAATTAAATTGCCAAGTGGGATTTTCAAAATTTTAAATGGAAAAAAGGAGTAAATTGAAATTGGAATTTATTTGAATTTTTTTAATTGGCTTAAAATTTTCGATTTTGGATGGTGTTGTCAAGATTAAATAGGCTAAAATCAATTTCCTTGGGGAAATTTCAAATTTACAGCTAGCAGCCCCTTTTCAATTTTGATTTTGGCTTGGCATAGGGCTTAACAAATTAAATTTTCATCTTCCAAGAGAGCCCCCAACTCTTTTCCCAGACCACTTGCGATTTTTTTATTAATTAATTGGGCAAATTTGAAATGAATTTAATATCCCCTAGGGCTATGCGATTTATTTCATTTAATTCATGTTTAGTTTTAGCAATTTTTAATTTAATTTTTTCTCCTCCTAGAAAGTCGGCCCTCTATTTTAGGAGGCAAAAAATTAGTATATAAGGAGGGCTTCCCCCTCATTTCCTCATTCTCTCTTTCCTTTTCATTGTGTTTGGGAAGCAAAAATTTGAAGAGTAGGGAGCTGCAAATTGGGAGCAGAGCTGCGAATTTGCAAGGAAGAGTGAATTTTTGGAGGAGGCTGCTATTTTAGGGGGCAGCGAATTTTGTGAAGGAGGCTGCAAATCTGGAAGGCCTGCGATTTTAGAGGAGCTGCTAGAATCTGGAGGAAGTGGAGCTGCGAGTTTCCAAGAGGAGGAGCTTCGAATTTTGGTGCTAAGGCTGCTGTTTGGTGGAGCAAAATTCTAGAACAAGAGGCAGCGAAAATCAGAAGAGAAGGCTGTGAAATTAAAACAACAGGCTGCATTTTTTTAGGTGAAGAGAGCTGCGAAAATCTGTAGAAGGATGCTGCAATTGTGCCCTAGCTGCAAAATTTGAAGGAGCTGTGATTTTTGGAAATAGGCTGCAAATCTGGAAGGAGTTGCGAATTTTCCAAAAGCCACGAATTTTTGGTAAGGACTACAGATTTTTTATTGTTGTTTTCTTCTTTGGTGGAGTTGAGAGCTTGTTGGTGTAGAAGAGGTCTTCAAGTTTGAGGGTGAAGGCTGGTTGATAAGGCAGATTTTTTTTCCTTGTTTCTTGCTTGGTTCATTCCTATTTCTTGTTTGCATTATTCATCCACCACTTCATCGTTCCATCTTTAGGGCTTGAAGAGGCAGATATAAGTGTAGTTTCACTCATAGGATTTGGAGAAGGGAGATATAAGTGATAGTCCTGCCCCTAGGAACAAAGAGGCAGATATAAGTGTAGTCCATCTCATAAGTATTCGAAGAGGCAGATATAAGTGGTAGTCCCACCCCTAGGAATGAAGAGGCAGATATAAGTGTAGTGTGATAGGAATTGAAGAGGCAGAAATAAGTGGTAGTTCCATCCCTAGGATTGGAGGGGCAGAGATAAGTGTAGTTCCATCTCATTTTGTAGAAAGAAGAGGCAGAAATAAGGTTTAGGATGGTGGATGCTAGTGCAAGCAAGAACCCATGGGAAATGTATACCAAGAAAGACAAGGAGGACATGATGCCTAAGACCTCCTTCTTCTCAAAATTGAAGCAAGTGAGTGACACCAGTATTGACACAGTGAACATGATACAGTTGAGAGACAAATTGATGGAGAGCTCCTCCCCCTTGGCCAAGAAGGATAAGGAGACAGGTTACCACCACATTTTCATAGCTCCGTCCTCCATCTCCGTCTTTCACTTACATCCGCTTCACCCCCACCCTCCATTCCATATTTTCATTGCAAGTACAAGCAAGGAAGCAGGTTTCATTGCAGGTTGGAAGAGATTTGAAGATATTTGAGGCTAGGTAGGGCTTGGCTATTTGTGCATGCTAGCGTGGTTAGATTCGAGAAGGTTCTAGCACCCAAGAGGGTCATGCATTTTGTTGATAAGTTGTAACAGGCTAAGTAGGCAAGTTCTAAAGGTCAAGAGGTAGGTGTTGGATCATTACACCAATGTAATAGGAACTTGGACTTGGACTTTTTTATGTGGTTGGCACTCCATGTTTAGGAGTCTGCCCTCGGTGGTGAGCTCCATGGAGTGGAGTTATGTGTTTTCTTTCCTTGGCTAGTTGTTTTCTTTCATTGCAAATCAAACAAAGACAACTAGTAATTAGATTCAATCACATTAAGAGGAAAGATAAGAATGGACTACAAATTTATACAAACAAAGCAATCATAACTTGGATGGTAAGATTGATCAACACACAAAGTAAGTTGTAATTATCTATTAGAAATGGACTTAATGAACAATTCGCATAATTTTGGATGTAAGATGAACTCCACATAGCTTAATTAGGTGGTGAAGGAACCAATTCACTAACTAGCGAGGAGGCAATTGATGAACTTAATGATTATTTCAAATCAAGTAATGGGTGGATTGTGGGCCTTGCAGGAGGTATGGCCAAGGCAGGTGCCCCCAGAACCCAAGAGTATTGAAGCAAAGGGAGGTGCATGCAAACCGAATTCGAGTAGGAAGGAAGGTTAAGGAAGGCAAGGATAATGAAGGAGGAAGGTGAGACGAAAGGTTGAAAGAGGTCAAGTTCGATTTCAAGGCGGTGGCCAAGAGCAAGGCTCTCAAATTGCAAGAAGGTTCACATCCAGGCAAGCCACCGAGGCCAAGGCAAGATTACCCCAAGTGCATGGAGACCTCACCCTTTCAAGGTCAGGACATCAGGTACAAGCAAGTTCAAGTGGTGATGAGAAAGTTTGCAAGGACAAGCTCAAGCATCCAAGGCTTCACCTCATCTCAAGGATTAGATAAATTTATAAGATAAGGTTGATGAGGTGGCAATTTCATGTGCATGCAATCAAATCATGCCAAATGTCCTATATTCTCATTGGTTGATAGATTATTGTAATTTTCTCATTGGCCCACAAGGTTGGTGCCCTCATGTAATTGGTTGAAAGATGGTAACCCGAATTAGGGTTTGTAAGGTTTAATCTTGGCCCTTGATTTTGCCCCTTAATCTTGGCCACTCGTAATTTTGAGCCTCTATATAAGGCCATTTGTTCTCATTTGTAAAGAGAGTTATGTTGGAGAATTGTTGCAAAAATACTATCAAAATTTTTCTCTATTCATTGTTGTGGCTTGCATGGTGGATATACATGATCATTTTGGTGTATTGCATGGTTCTTCTCATCTCTCAAATTAAAGTAGGATTTCATTTCATGTTGTTAGAGTAGATGTAGATGGCTAGTTGTATGGTGAAGTTAGTGAATGTTTGATAGGGATCTATATACTAGGCCACTAGCATCCTAGCAGCTTGTTAGGAAGCCTTGTGTGGTAATCTAGTCCAATCACTCCCAAGTTCTACTTGCATTTCATCTTTCTGCTTGTACTTCAAGTTGGCTTGGAAGATAGGTGTTAGTGTGAAAATTCTAAGAGTATCCCTTTGAATCATTGCACCAATGGAGGTAGCGCCGCAAGCAAGCTTTCATTTGGTTGGATCCCTGTCCATTTGCTAATTTCTTCATTCATAGGAGTAGTAGTAGAGCAGTATGCAGTTAGTGGTAGGAGTAGTTGAAAGTGAAAGTGATCAAGGAGAAAAGAACAAGTCAAGCAAGCGAAGTACCACCAAGTTATCTTTGAATGAACAATGTAAGCCTGCCTACGTGATTAACCAACAAATCACATTAATATAATTGAGTTAGTATCCACAAGTGTAAGGAACCTTGGAGTTTTCTCATGTTCTTCATGAGTATTTACTTTTCAAGAGAGGGTTGAGTGTTTGGTATTCTATATCAAGTGTTCAATTGCTATATGTTATGTAGTGGTTCAAAACTAACATCAACACTATCCCAGAGGAAATTTAAGTATTTTCATTATAAGGACAATCACTCAAATGAATTATCTTTGAAATTGAAGCACAAGTTAGCATCATCATAGATGAAGAAGTAGAAATAACAATAAAATTCCACATTGAGCAAAAGGCAAGGAGATTGACTCTAACTCTGAGGTATATAAAAGGTTATCTTGTGCCACAACGTATAAGGGAGCATGGGTAGTGGTTGAAGGTTTCCAAGAAGTAGAACTCAATAAATTATTCCAAATCAAGATTAATAATGGAAAGAAAATAGATGCATTGTTTGATACATGTTCTAGAAGGCAAACCTTATCTCCCAAATTTGGTAGGTGAGCTTGAATGAAGACCATGGATCATCCTCAAATAGTAGACATCTCAATAAAAAATCAATGTAAGTTAATATTTTGGATGAATCCCAAGTTTGTAGATGTTGTTCTAGTAGGTGTGATCCCACTAGATATGTGGTGTCATATTTGGGAGTCCCTAGTTCCCAGACTCGCCATGACTCGCCGAGTCTTGGAAAGTCGCAAGACGAGTTAGGGTTGTTGAGTCAAAATTACCCTGACTCGGACTCGAACGAGTCAGACATGTGACTTGCCATGACTTTTCGAGTCGTGATTCACATGCTGACTCGTCAAGTCTGAGCCACTTGACTCAGTTGGCAGACATGGCAAGTTTGCATTAAAAAAACATAAAAATCTTTAGTTATTTTTAACTTTTTTTTGTCTTATTTCTTCCTTGCAACCATAAAAGGTATCTTATTTCATTGTATTGAGAAGAAGAGAGAAGTGTGAGATAGGAAGAAAAATAACAGTCCATAGGTTTGCAACTAGCAAGGAGGAAGAGCTAAAAAAGGGAATGTTTTGAGTTGTTTTTATCGAGCCGTACGTCATACAACTACATGAATGCCACCCTTCCCTACGACAGTTGCAATTCCTTGACTTCTTGTGCTTTGTTCGCAAGAGATTTGGTAGGAAAAGATTTGGAAATTGCATTTTATTTTTGAAGCACACTACAACTTCGAGGTTGCGTAGTACACGTCATTATCTACACTCTTGTCATTAGTCTTCCTGGATATTACTTGATGTATATTTATAAATGTTGAAATCTGGTAGCCATGACAGAGACTTATCTCATGTCACATGTATATTCATTTGTGTTACTGTTATGATTATCGTATCTTCCATTACGACTTCAACCATTGCTGGAGGTTGAATTATGTCACAACTGGCGATGGCTTCCGAGTTGTCAAATGTTTCCACGCTGGCACATAACGGTTGTGCGATTCATTGAATTCACCGTATGTCTTTTCCCTCTTCACTCTCCAG
Organism: Chamaecyparis obtusa; assembly: GCA_027943335.1. Lineage (NCBI taxonomy): Eukaryota > Viridiplantae > Streptophyta > Pinopsida > Cupressales > Cupressaceae > Chamaecyparis > Chamaecyparis obtusa. Next base: position 349,824 of record BSBK01001326.1, on the reverse strand, counting down.
GCAGTCTTTTCCTCAACGCAGGAGCTTAACTCTTCTGGTAACGGCAACCTTGGTAACACTTCACCTTGCCGGCTGTAATGCCAAGCAAGGTGAAGCGTCACCACACCCGGCATTTGCCTTTGGATCTCCCTCTCTCTATCGAATGCGGTATTTGATCATTCAGTTACAAACAAGAAAAACGAGGAGTAACCCAAGTCTAGCGGGATTGCAAGACACGAGTTTTGTGTGTTTTCTGTTGAACGCTGTTTCTAGATTGCGATTGTTGTTGTGTATGAATGTTGGATCGAAAGGAAAGGATACTGGCGTGTGAGGCATCTCTCATCTAACCTGTGCGTGATACTTCAGCATGTCTACCGCCTATGCTTTCTGGGATGCTCACAGGTTGAATGTGCTCTCCACGGATTGAACACATTCTAGCATCATCATTGCGACTTGTGTCTTTACTTGTGTGCTCATTCAATGAGCTAGATTGTTTATTGAATGTTCATTCTACGAACAGTATTTCCTGTTGAGTTCATCTTTGTCATTCGCCTATCTCTGCGAAAAGTTTGTTGTATTGGACTTCACATTTTTCATATTAATAAAGGGGTACTGCTTTGTAGGCTGGGTTGTTTCCCTCTACCAAGGGGGTTTTTCCCAAGATAAAGGGACTGTGCATTGTTATATCTTGTCTTATTCGTCTTTCTGCTTCAATTTTAACATGGTATCAGAGCGGGTTTAAGTTTTTCGATCCAGAATCAGAAAGACCAGGCAGTCTCTTCCACATCCTTCTTGCTTCGCCATCATGGTTAACGGCTTGAAGGTCGAAGACAGACTTGACGGTTCTTCCAACTTCTCTTCCTGGAAGTTTAGGATCCTGATCACCCTAGAAGAAAATGATCTTCTTGCTTACATAAATTCTGATCCGGAAGAACCTGCTGATGATGCTGAGAAAGCACTTTGGAAAAAGAACAAGATTATGGCAAAGAAAATTCTTATTGATTCTGTGAAGGATCATCTTGTCCCCATTATTTCCAACCTACCTTCGGCCAATGTGATGTTTCAAACCTTGAAAGATCTTTATGAGATTAATAACACCAGAAGAGCCTTGGCTTTGAAGCATCAGATCCTTCACATCAAAATGGCTCGAGGAGAATCAGCCATATCTTACTTCATGAAAATCTCAGAACTCAGGGACCAACTTAGCACTATTGGTGACTCTATTCCTGATAAAGACTTGGTCATGCTTGCCATGAATGGTCTCCCTCACTCTTGGGAATCGTTTACTCAAGGCATCAATGGACGTGATGATCTCCCTAAATTTGACAGATTGAGAGCTGATTGCATTCAAGAGGAATGCAGACTTGAGGCTAGAGGTAATGGTCGCAAAAGTCACCATGAAGATGATCAAGTACTAGCAGCCCACACCTCTAAAGGGAAAGGGAAGAAACCATTTTTCAAGCGATCTAGGAATTATGACTCTCATCCAGATTCTTCACACAAAAGAAAGAAAGTTGATGTCTCCAAAGTTCGATGTTTCAGATGCGACAAATTCGGTCATTATGCTAGGCATTGCACCTCTAGACCGATGCCTCAAATCTCTACTGCACGTGTTGAAGACTCTCCTCCCAAGAAAGATTCATGTGATGAACCTGAGGGCTTTAGTTTTATCTTTGCTTTATCCAGCAACATTCCTACAAACAGTGACACTTGGCTGATTGATAGCGGAGCTTCACGTCACATCATGGGTTACAGTGATCATCTTTTCAACCTCAGTGAAAAAGATTCCCACCTTCAAGTTATCATTGGGGATGGTGCTAGTTATTCAGTGAAAGGGGCTGGCTCCACTTCTTTCCAACTTGATTCTGGCATTCCCCTACACCTTAGTGATGTTCTATTTGTCCCTGGTATTAAGAGGAACCTGATTTCTATTTCAGCTCTTGAAGACAAAGGATATCATGTGTCCTTCATTGATGGTAAGGTCCTGGCTTGGAAGAAGAACTCTAACTCCTCTTCAGCTCGTGAGATAGGAGTTCGTCATGGCAGCCTCTATAGACTTTCAGCTCGACCTATTCAAGCTCTATCTCTTTGTTCCTCAAATCCAAACATTCTTTGGCACAAGAGATTTGGTCACTTAAATTTCTGAACCTTGGCATCCATGGACAAGGCTTTCATTGGTCTTCCCAAGCTCAATAAAGATCATGAAGGTATTTGCAAAGGTTGTGCTCTAGGTAAGAATACTAAGAGTACATTTCATAGCAGTGAATCTAGAGTTAAAGGTATTTTAGATTTAATTCATTCAAATTTATGTGGCCCTATGTCCGTTGCTTCCATTAGCGGTTTTTGGTACTACATTACTTTCATTGATGATTTTTCTCGAAAATGTTGGATATACTTTCTTAAATCAAAAGAATCAGATGAAGTGTTGTCTCGTTTCAAATCATTCAAAGCCTTGGTTGAAAATTCTACTGAGAAGAGGATCAAGACCTTGAGATCTGACAATGGTGGGGAGTTTGTATCTGGAGTCTTTCATAATTTTTGTTCTGATGCTGGGATTATGAGGGAGCTTTGCGTTCCCCATAATCCTCAACAAAATGGTGTAGCTAAAAGAAAGAACAGGACCATTGTTGAGGCAGCGAAAGCAATGATTCATGATCAGAATATTCCTATGTTCTTATGGGCTGAGGCTTGCAGTACATCTGTATTTATTCAAAATCGCAGCCCTCATCAGATTCTTGGTAACATGTCTCCTGAACAGGCTTTCTCAGGATCAAAACCAGATGTTAGTTTCTTCAGGATCTTTGGCTGTCCAGTAGTGATTCACATTCCAAAAGAGAAAAGGTCAAAGCTGGAACCTTCATGGAAGAAAGGATTCTTCATTGGCTACAGTGATTCTTCTAAAGCTTTCAAAATTTATGTACCTGGTCAAAGGCAGATTGAAATCAGCAGAGATGCCATCTTTGACAAAGACATAGCTTGTAATCCTCCCAAGGAATCTGAAGTTGTAAATGAGGAAGATCTTGAACTCCCTCAAGATTCCACCATGGCTGATCCGAACTCTCCTTCAAAGGTTGAGAAGGAGTGTGAAGATCTTGTTGACCCAGCTCCTCTTTCTACACCAGCTGATACCACAGGTCCCCACTCTTCTTCCACAAATAAAAAGAGACCTCTATGGGCCAGAAATATTGTAGAGGAAGCCACACCTTTTGCAGCTCCTAGAGGGACTTTTAGAGAAAGCAAACGGCCTCACAAGTTTGCTGGTTATGTTGAGTTAATGAGTCACATTATTTCATCTGAACCTTCTAATGTTGAGGAGGCCTCCAAATATCAAGTGTGGAGAGATGCTATGGTGGAAGAATACAAGTCCATAATTCAGAATGATGTATGGGACATTGTCCCTAGGCCCCCAGACAAATCAATTGTCTCATCTAAGTGGTTGTTCAAGATTAAGCATGCGGCAGATGGGAGCATAGACAAATACAAAGCACGATTTGTAGCTAGAGGTTTTTCCCAAAAGGAAGACATGGATTATGATGAGACATTTGCACCAGTGGCTCGATACACCTCCATCAAAACCATCATTGCCATAGCTGCAATCAAAGGCTGGAAACTTCATCAAATGGATGTGAAAACAGCATTTCTAAATGGAGTCATTGAAGAGGAAGTCTACCTGGAACAGCCAGAAGGATTCATCATCCATGACAAAGCATCTCATGTGTGTAAGTTGAAAAGAGCCTTGTATGGACTCAAACAAGCATCACGTGTCTGGTATGAAAGGATAGATAAATATCTTTTGGATTTAGGCTTTCAAAAGAATGTTGTTGATCCTAACACATACTTAAAGCTTCAGGATGATAAAATTCTGATTTTAGTTCTATATGTAAATGATTTGTTTCTCACAAGCAATGATAGTCTCATCATCATGTGTAAGAAGGAGCTGACTTCAAAATTTGATATGAAAGATCTTGACATGCTGCACTATTTCCTTGGACTTGAAATATGGCAGAACTCATATGGCATCATCCTAAGTCAAGGGAAATATGCTATTGATATCCTGAAAAGGTTTGGTATGTTGGACTATAAATCCATGGCTACTCCTATGGAAGTGAATCTGAAAAGGTTGCATGATGACTCAATTAATTCAGATTTAGTTGATCCTTCCATGTACAGTCAACTCATTGGTTCATTGATGTACTTGGTCAACACAAGACCTGACATATGTTTTGCTATTAACACGTTAAGTCAATTTATGAGTGAACCTAGGCACATCCATCATATGGCAGCCAAGCATGTATTGAGATATGTTCGTGGTACTATTGGATATGGACTCAAGTACTCTTCTTGCACTAAGCTGAAGTTGCAGGGATTCTCTGATTCGGATTGGGCAGGTTGTGTGCCTGATAGGAAGAGCACTTCAGGTAGCTGTTTCAATCTTGGTTCTGCTATGATTTCCTGGAGCAGCAGGAAACAATCTTGTGTGGCTCAAAGCACAGCTAAGGCAGAATATGTGGCAGCATGTATGGCTACCAAAGAAGTCACATGGCTTCGTAAATTGGTTGGAGGATTGTTTGGACAGCCTCTTGAGCCTTCTGTTATCATGTGTGATAACCAAAGCTGCATAAAGCTTTCAGTCAATCCAGTGTTCCATGACAGGGCCAAACATATAGAGATCAAGTTTCACTACTTGAGAGACATGGTACAAAGAAAGGCAGTTGAGCTGAAATATATTCCTATTGAAGATCAAACTACGGACATCCTCACCAAGCCACTTCCAAGGGTGAAGTTTTGTTACTTTCGAGAACAACTTGGTCTAGTGGAAAATAAGGCTCTTGCTAAGAAGGCATCTCAAGCGGAGTGCTCCATTTCTTATATGCATTCTTCTCTGGGAGAAGTTTGAGGTGAAAGCCCTTGACCCACCCTCTGCGTGTAGGCATGGTGGGATCACCCTCTACGTGTAGGCAAGGTGGTTAATGCATTCTTCTCTGGGAGAAGTTTAAGGTGAGAGCCCTTGATCCACCCTCTGCATGTAGGCATGGTGGGATCACCCTCTGCGTGTAGGCAAGGTGATAATACATTCTTCTCAGGGAGAAGTTTGAGGTGAAAGTCCTTGACCCACCCTCTGGATATAGCCATGGTGGGAGACACCTATGTGAGGTCTAAATTTTGTTTTTGATTTTGAGTGATCATGTTGAACATTTAGTTGTGATTTTATGCTATAATAAATGTTTTGTCATCTTATTTCTTTCACCCTCGGGTATGAGCTATGGTGAGGATCTTTGATTAATGATGACTAATTTTCAATGTTCATTGAGGTTATCTACTGATGATTGTTCCCTTGCAGCTGAGTGCATTTGTACAGGTGTGATTATCCGGAAGTTCTCTCTTGCTAAGAGGGAGTGTTGAAATCTGGTAGCTGTGACAGAGACTTATCTCATGTCACATGTATATTCATTTGTGTTACTGTTATGATTATCGTATCTTCCATTACGACTTCAACCATTGCTGGAGGTTGAATTATGTCACAACTGGTGAAGGCTTCCGAGTTGTCAAATGTTTCCACGCTGGCACATAACGGTTGTGCGATTCATTGAATTCACCGTATGTCTTTTCCCTCTTCACTCTCCAAGCGGTCTTTTCCTCAGTGCGGGAGCTTAACTCTTCTGGTAACGGCAACCTTGGTAACGCTTCACCTTGCCAGCTGTAACGCCAGGCAAGGTGAAGCGTCACCACACCTGGCATTTGCCTTTGGATCTCCCTCTATCGAATGCGGTATTCGATCATTCAGTTACAAACAAGAAAAACGAGGAGTAACCCAAGTCCAGCGGGATTGCAAGACACGAGTTTTGTGTGTTTTCTATTGAACGCTGTTTCTAGATTGCGATTGTTGTTGTGTATGAATGTTGGATCAAAAGGAAAGGATACTAGCGTGTGAGGCATCTCTCATCTAACCTATGCATGATACTTCAGCATGTCTACCACCTATGCTTTCTGGGATGCTCACGGGTTGAATGTGCTCTCCACGGATTGAACACATTCTAGCATCATCATTGCGACTTGTTTCTTTACTTGTGTGCTCATTCAGTGAGCTAGATTGTTTATCGAATATTCATTCTACGAACAATATTTCCTGTTGATTTCATCTTTGTCATTCGCCTCTCTCTGCAAAAAGTTTGTTGTATTGGATTTCACATTTTTCATATTAATAAAGGGACACTACTTTGTAGGTTGGGTTGTTTCCCTCTGCCAAGGGGGTTTTTCCCAGGATAAAGGGACTGTGCATTGTTGTATCTTGTCTTATTCCTCTTTCTACTTCAATTTTAACAATAAAATGCTTATTGTTGTGTTTGAAAATATCGGTCATCTATCAATGTATTAATTGTCATCGATGTATTAATTTGCATTTATACTTATGTGATCAATGTATGTTTATGTATGTGATCAAATTAGCTTCTATTTGATGATGTTATTGTGTCTTTAAGCTTTATTCAATAATGGGTGCATGAAACAAGTTTTAAATCCTTAAAAATCTCTAAATTTTAAAGGTTTTTTTCACTTTGCCAAGTCTTTGGCATGTCATTTTGCCAAGTCATGAGTCACAAGTTGAGTCAGCCTTGATGAGTCTGAGTCTGGGAACTTTGGTCCCTACCTAATATGGGTGTGATGCAATCTACTTTAGGAGGAAAACTAGTGTAAGATTTGTTTAAATGGAAAAAGAATCTCCCTCGAATTCATGTTGGAAGGTCAGATGAATCCACATTGTTTCTCAAGCCAATATGATTGTTAACGTGATGTAGGAGCATCAAAAGGATTAGCAATCAGTACCACATAAAAATTGCATTTAATATTGGCTTGTGTGTAGGTGTCATCCTCAGGTTCCTTGGTAATCCTTGTAACTAAAATTCATATTTCCTTTCATTTGGATGCCACACTTGATGGGGGGCTTGGAGAATCCTCTTGACACTCGGTCTTTTTAAGACATTTATTCATGAAGAGGTTTTCTTATTCTAGTCATCACTACTTATAAAAGAAACTATTACACATCAAAGACAAGTCACTTGTAAGGGAAATGAAATTTGACTACTCAAAGTCCACCTTGAGATTTGAGCTCTCTATTTGCTGTTAAGGTTTTAGGATCATTGCAAATGTAATAGCACTATCTGATTGTATGTGATTTCCAAATGCATCGATCTCTTTGTATTTATACATGACAAGGACAAGAAGAGACATGTCCCTTCATGGGACATGTCTATTCATTAATCTAATTTATTAATTAACTATATACTTATTATAAGAATAAATATAGATCAACTATATATATATGCATATTAATATATAAAATAATATCAATTATTATATATATTAATATATATGTATATGTAATAAATCATTTCTCATAATAATCATATAGTCAGTTTTATTTATCTGACCAATGCTACATACATCAACACTCCCTCTTAGCTAGGGAGGATAAATCAATCCAATGTCAACACTCATGACACCTGATAGCATCAACCCTAAGATGTAAGCACTAGAAGCATCATCCTCATGATGTAATCAATAGAAACATAGTCTCAAGATGTGGATTGCCTCTGTAATCGGTGATTCTATCCTCAAGCTCTCGTGTGGGTTGCCTCCATCTGCGATTCTATCCACAAACTCGTGAGCTTTAGTGTGGATTCCCTCTATCAGTGATTCTATCCACAAGTTCTATCTATTATGATCTATTTTAGCCATCACAAGATGTCTATCACAATAGAAGGTCAAGTTATTGTAAGATCGTCACCTTCCAATAACTTTTACAAATACAAGTGGTAATCATTTGGAAGTCGTCACTTCCTTATGATTTACACAAGACCCAAAAAAACATTCATGATTCATTAGTATAATAATCAATTATATCAAGTTTACCTCAAAAGTGTTTCACCTTCAATAGTGAACTCCCTCTCAATCAATATGATCAAGATTGTAACAAGTTGACTGAACCATCTACTCCCTCTGAAGCTCAAGTTCTTGTATCAACCTCTTGTCTTCTTTTGAAATGTCAGACTCCCTCTGCATCTGGTCTCAATCATCAATTCATTTGCAAACATTAAGCTCTTTCTCCCTTGAATGCAATTTTCTTGTGCTTCCATCCTTTTATAAATTTCAAGTATTTCATTCTGTAAGGTGAGCCCATATAGAAAATATCATGCAAAATCACAACACGATGTCGTTGTTCTTGAACATTACCAAAATTCTTCACATGACCTGTCTTGAATATCCAAAGGTTTTATACACTATGACAACCTTAAATCTGATTAGATCTCCCTTCAAGGGGTTTAGGATTTTAAAGAAGGAACCTTGCTCTTTTACAGATTTTGCATAGACCCATACACAGTCGGTCATAACTTTTGAACCTGACATTTTCTCTCCAATCTCTTTGGTGAGATTCTTCTAAATTTGTTTATCACCAACATATCCAAAATTCAGCAAAATCCAACGGTTCATTTGTGAGATATGGTCCTCGTACTGAGACAGTATTTTCTGAGACAATCACACATTCACCATCAACAAACTACTCTCTTACATTTGCAACTTGGCTCTGATACCATGCTAAGGTTTTAGGATCATTGCAAATGTAATAGCACTATCTGATTGTATGTGATTTCCAAATGCATCGATCTCTTTGTATTTATACATGACAAGGACAAGAAGATACATGTCCCTTCATGGGACATGTCTATTCATTAATCTAATTTATTAATTTAATATATACTTATTATAAGAATAAATATAGATCAACTATATATATATGTATATTAATATATAAAATAATATCAATTATTATATATATTAATATATATGTATATGTAATAAATCATTTCTCATAATAATCATATAGTCAGTTTTATTTATCTGACCGATGCTACATACATCAACATTTGCATCAAAGTTTATTTAAATCTATTTAATGATGCATTTTGGATAGGGGCACCTCAATTGAGGAAAGAAAGCCCATTATTTAGGCAACACAATTGAGGTTGTTAAATAGTTACAAGTCTGACCAAGATTAGAGCCCCTCTTCATTTTTGTTGGTGTCCTTATCGATCAAGTGAGAACTTCCAAATCAAAGCCAATCATAATGGCCTTAATATTTTCTTATAGCAAAGGCTATCATCCAAACAGAAGAAGTGGATGATTATGATCCTAGATTTTGATAATGAAACCATTTATTATGAAGGCAAATAAAAAGTGGTGGTTGATGCACTTTCATGTAAGTATAGAGAGGATTGTTCATTGTTCTCTCTCTTACTCCTAGTGCACATCTGGATAGACAGAGTTTGTCTAGAATGGGAAGCTGATCCTCACTTATTGTTGGGTTTAAATGGTTAGGGAAAGTGCTGAAATAGCAAGATTGCATTTATTTACACAACTACCAACTCAACCATCAATTGCTCATGGAATTCATTTATCCCCCATAGTAGTTCACTCAACGTTCTTGAAAACATGTGAGTGCATGAAACAAAATTTTGATTAGGACGGTCTTAAGTAAGCTGTTGAAACTTTTGTGGTCAAGTGTGAAGTGTCTTTGTGCAACAAAAGGGGAAATAGAACAACTATACGAATTGTTACAACCCCTTCCTATTCCAAACACAACTTGGGAAAATATTTCCATTGCTTTCATAGTGGCTTCCTAAATGTAGTGGCAAATAGGTCATTTCGTTGATTGTTGATTGTCTAAGCTTGCTCAAATCTGTGCTCTACCCCACCCTTAACAACAATCAACACAACACTACTTCAATAGTCTTCAAGCTTTATTGTATGTAACACTCCATCATAAGTGTGTGTGATCTCGCCTTCTATAATGTCCCCCTTTCAAGCGTAATCAATTTTTGAACCATTAGCCTATTTTCCAAGTTTTCTTGTAGGTTAATTAGTGGGCAAGAGAGAACTCCAACTTTCTTGGAGAGAAGAATATTGACCGAGAAGGGGTTTTGTTCATGGCAATGAGTTTAGGTAATCTCGGTAAGCTTGATGCTTTCAAAATGCAATTCCATCCTTTTGGGAGCTCTCCAAGCTTTTTGGATAAGCATGCTATTTTTAGACAAATGCCAAACAAATGCCAAAAGAATTCGTGCTACACAACCTAACACAACCATCTTCAAAATAACAAAAAGTTTTCTCAAAACAAACAAAAGGCTGCAATAGAGGAAGGAGCACAAACAAACCAACCAAAACATCATCCTCTTTGTCGTTTACTTCCCCTGAAACACCTTTGTCTTGACTTCCATGACTCCACAAAGCCTTGCAGAATCCCACCTTCTTGTATGCAGACAAACCCCTATAGAAGAAAAGGGGAGACACAAAAACAAAAACAAGGGCCACCAAGAGAGAATGTAATGTACCATTCATAGCTTAGCCAGTAAACGCACCTTCGAGTGAGACCTGTACCGTACTGTGACACAAAGGGGAATCGGTAGGCTGTATGAAGACTGTACGCAACAAGAATGTTGTACTGTGGAGCCTCAGGACGTACGGTGTTGCTCAGAGAGGTCGTATGGTGTGCACAGAAGGACCACATGGTGAGGGAGTCAAGTCGTACGGAGCAGCAAGGCAAGGCCATACGACTATGTTGTGGCTGTACAATGGACTGGAGTGAGGTTGTACGGTAGAGGTGGGAGGACCGTACGAAGGTGGTGTGGTATAGTGTACGGTTAGCAGATGGTCGTACTGTGGTAGCTAGGTGGTCGTACAGTGCTGTGGAGTTGGCCGTACGATGAAGAATGTATGGTCGTACGACGTCTGGGAGTGCTGTGCAGTGGAGTACAGATGGGAAGTGTAGCCATATGGTGGCTGTGTGAAGGCCGTACGGATGAGAGACGTGTGCCCAGCAGTCGTTAGTAGAAGTTCTTCCTTCCTTCGTAGATGGTTAAATGTGTTACTTGCAGACACAGAACAATATGCCAACCAAAGATAATTGCTACAAAGATCTTATTGAATTTATTGACGAAACTTCGGATTTGCCAGATCCGATACAAGCAGGACAACAGAATAGGGTGAGGGTTGAATCCCACTGAAACTGCACACAAACCAAATAGGGAGGATCTTTCACCTCCGAAATGGCGAACAACAGAATCCCAACAGGAATTCGCAAATACAAATCAAATATAATTCTCAACATATCAAATCTAACCTACATGCCGAGCATAAATACCCGTCGGGGAAAACTCCCAAGAGTGCACAAAAGAGCCAAGGGTGACAACTAAACTACGCCAACAAAAAGAAAGAATGGGCCCGAGATAAACTAAATCAATCGCGACCACTAATACAATAGTTTTTAATAGTCATTTAATGACAAGGATATTACAGTCCTCCCATCCCAAAGATTGCTTGTCCTCAAGCAATTTCAAGCTGGGGTGTTCCAAAATCTCTTCTCCTTCCCAGGTGGCATCTTCAAGGGGAAGGTCCTTCTAGCGCACAAGAAATTCCTTGATAGTGCGTGTCCTCAATCTTCTCTCTCAATTGTCGATGATTTCCGCAGGTTCCAATACTAACTTTCCTCCATCATCGAGGGGTGGCAGATTTGTGGAGACTGTCACTTGCTAGCCCACAACTTTCTTCAGACAAGAAACATGGAAGACGTGGATTCGGCTTCCCTCAGGCAGGTCCAATTTGTATGCAACTTCGCCCACTCTCCTTGTCACACGGTAGGGTCCGTAGAAACGGGATCTCAACTTCTCCTTTTCGGAAGCCTTCAGAGATGATTGTCTGTAAGGTTGAAGACGGAGGTATACCAAATCCCCTACTTCAAAACTCCTCTTGATTCGGTGCCCGTCAACGTACATTTTCTGCTGATTCTGAGCGTGCTGGAGATTTTCCTTTAGGGACTTTAAAATATCTATTCCTTCCTGCAGCCAGTCTTTGGCCTTCGGCATGTGACTGTCACCAAGAGCCAAATCCACAAATGAAGGAGGTTCATACCCGTACAAAGCTTTGAAAGGTTTCATTCCAATGGACATGTGGAAAGTGATATTGTAGTAGTACTCTCCTAGGTGTAGCCATTTTACCCATGCCCTCTGTTGTGCTGAAACATAATTTCTAAGGTAACCTTCCAGCCATTTGTTTACAATCTTTGTTTGTCCGTCAGTTTGCGGGTGGTAACTGGTGCTTGGTGACAACTCTATCCCTGCTAGTCAAAACAATTCTTTCCAAAAATTATTGAGGAAGTGGCTATCTCTGTCGCTCACTATGTTTCGAGGGAGTCCATGCAGACAGAACACCTCTCGAAAGAATAAGTCTGCTACTTGTGAAGCAGAAAACTCTGTTGGAATAGCAAAGAAATGTGCATACTTGGTTAGTCTATCGACTACCAAAAAGATGTAGTCCTTCCCCTGTGCCTTAGGGAGCCCAGAGATGAAATCCATTGATATACTATCCCACTTCTTCTCTGGAATCGGTAATGGCTGCAGCAAACCCGCCAATAGAGTGTGTTCAGATTTATTTTGTTAGCAGATGGAACATTCCCGAACGTACTGTAATATATCACTTTTTAGGCCCTTCTAAGAAAATCTTTCCCTAATCTGTCGGTAGGTCTTCAAGTAACCTTGATGCCCGGCTAGAGGTGAATCGTGCATTTCTTTCAAAACCTTTTTCTTCAACTTGGATTCAGGCACCAAGTAAATTTTGTCCTTGCAAAAAATAATATCATCAACCACCTCATACCTATCGTCCAGTATTTCTTTGTCTAAGAGTTGGCATGCGAACTTGCCCTTGGAGTATTCAACCAACAAATGTTCTTTCCAATCTGCTGATATTTGAGATAAGGAACAGATGGCCAATTTTCTTGACAAGGCGTCAGCCACTACATTATTTTTCCCTTTCACATATTTAATGTCAAAGTCAAAAGCCTACACTTTACTTACCCATTTCTGTTGTCACTCATTCAACTCTCGTTGTTCCAGAAAATGCCTGAGACTATTGTAATCTGTACGGACAACGAACTTGGCTCCGACGAGGTACTACTGAAACTTTGTCAAGACATGCATGATGGCTAGCATTTCTTTGTCGTATATAGAATACAACCTCTCGGCTCCTGAGAGCTTCCGACTTTTGAAAGCAATAGGGTGGCGGTCTTGCATTAAGACAGCCCCGATACCCTCTCCGGAGGCATCACACTCTAGGATGAAAGGTCGACTGAAGTCTGGCAGTGCAAGGACTGGACAAGAACTCATAGTCTCCTTGAGTTTCTCAAAAGTCTGATGTGCAAGTTCATTCCATTGAAAAGATCCCTTCTTCGTCAGGTCGGTGAGAGGTGCGCTGAGCTGAGAGAACCCCTTCATGAACCGTCTATAGTAACTACACAACCCAAAGAATCCACGTAGTTCTGAAAAAGTCTTCGGAGGTGGCCTATCCAAGATAGCCTGAATCTTTTCTTGATGCACTTGAACTCCTTGGCTACTGACAATGTGCCCAAATATAATATCTTTGTCATCCTGAATTCACATTTGGATTGTTAAAAATGTGATTCATGCAAGATTGGAATGTAGTAGGAGCGTTGGTCAATCCCAACAGCATGACCAGAAATTTGTAATGCCCATAATGGCAACGGAATGCTGTCTTCTCCACATCCTGCTCCCTCATGCAGATTTGGTGATACCCCGAACGGAGGTTTATTTTGGAGAAATAAACGGCACCATGTAACCCATCCAGTAATTCATCGATCCTGGGAATCGGATACCTGTTCTTGATGGTCTTTTTGTTCAGTCCGCGGTAGTCTACACGCATTCGCATTGTTCTGTCCTTTTTAACCAGCACCACCGATGATGCAAAGGGACTAGCGTTGGGTCTAATCCAACCTTTGTCAAGGAGTTCCTGAATTGTTTTTTCAATTTCATCTTTTAGCCTCCTAGGGTGGCGGTATGGCACAGTGATTACTGGTTTGGCACCAACTTCCATCTCAATGGTGTGTTCGAATCCTCGGTGTGGTGGTATGCCTAGCGGTATGTCGGCGAAGACTTGGTGGTATCTATCCAAAATCCTTTGAAGTTCTTCCTCCTGGTGGTCCATTCTTTGTCTCTTTATGGGTTCTGTCGAGGCAAAATAGTGTGCGGCCCAAACCACATTGTCATGTCTGAAGATAGCTTCCATCCATTGGGCTGAAATTTCCTTCGGTCCTCCATTCAACATCCCTCTCAACACAACCTTTTGCTGTTTACCTCGAAGAACTCCATTCGCTTGAAACTCTGTGTGTATTCATCCAATGTTTCCATCCACTGAATGCCGAGAATGACTTCCATGTCGTCCAAATCCACCACGAAGAAATCATCTGTCACTGTGTGGTTGCCCATGGTGATGCTCAGTTGCGAAACCAGATGAGTGCATTTTAACAGATTTCCTCCCGCTACTTTGACGTCAAATCCCTAGTGTGCCTCCATACACAGGCTCCATCGGCTCACTAGTGATGAGTTAATGAAGTTGAGTGTGGCTCCTCTATCAAGCATGACCACGACCCGTTGTCCTTGGAGGGTGCCCCGGACCCGAAACACAGTGCATCTCAGAGTTCCTACCAGAGTAGCAATGGCACCTCCTCTTTTGAAGAGTGTGGCAAGTCTTTCTGCGTGATTGATATTTACCTCCCCCGAAATTTGTTGTTCAGCTGCTTCGGCTTTGGGTGTTTGTTCTTCCTCTCCGTCAGACGAAACCTCAATGTAATGGATTTTTCCTTTGCCAAGGCATCAATGTCCCGATACCCATAGTTCCTTACAATTGAAACAAATTTTCTTCCTTCTGAGTTCTCGCCTAGTTTCCTCATCCAACAGAGGCCTCCTGGGTGGAGGTCTGCTGTCTCTTTCCCGTGGAGCGAGAGGTGGTTTGGACTGTGAGTGATATTTGTTGGATGAAGTCAAAGATGTCGCCATGTCATGTGCCTTCTTAATCGCTTTCGTGAGTGTGATGGGGTTGAATCCTTTCACCCACCCTTTCAAGGGTTCCGCCAGTCCATCCATGAACAGTACGACCAATCGTCTTTCTGAAATATTAGTCACCAAGACAGACAGTCTCTGAAATTCTGTTATGTAATCATCGACTGTGCCAAATTGCTTTAACTGAGCCAATTCTTTGAAATTCAGTTCTAAATCTTTTCCATCGAAACAATCTATCAACCTCTCAGTGAATTCAGCATAGGAATTTATTTGGTCGTGGCCAAGAGTAACCATGCCATGATGCCACCATTCGTGGGCTATTCCTTTGAGATGTAGTGCTGCAAATTTGATGGCCTCATCTTTCGGCATAGGGTTGAGCTAGAAATATGTGTCTGCTTTTTGCACCCATGCTCGAGCTGTGATAGTTCCAGACCCATCAAAGGAGGATAGATTAACTTTGCCCATCTTCCGTCTCAAATCGTCATTATAATAGCCATGCTTGTTTCCACCAGAGTACCTCATTCTCAGCTCAGCATAATCTTTGTAGGATATATCCCCTTCCATATTTGCGTTCCTCCAATCTTCCCGAAGCTGATCTTGTATTTCTTGGAAGGTTGGTTGCTCTCCTCGCCGTTCTTCCATTTGTGGAGGGAAAGTTGGCATTGACAGTCGAGAGCATACGGGTTGGGGATTTGCCCACCCCGAGACAGAATTGTCGCTTTGTTCCCCGGATATCTTGCTTTCAACCAATTTTCGCAAAGTCTCTTCCATGAGGCGTTGAGTGTCATTTATCTGTACCTGGTTCTTAGTGAGCTCTCTCAGAAGAGTCATGACTTCGGGCGTAGGGTCTTGGGGATCACCCATTCTACCAACTGAGTGAGATCTACTCCTTTTCCTTGAATAAACTCTCATTCAATACCCACAAACTGGCAGAATCACCAACTCTAATACCACTGTAATGTACCGTTCATAGCTTAGCCAATAAACATGCCTTCGAGTGAGACCTGTACCATACTGTGACACGAAGGGGAATCAATAGGCTGTACGAAGATTGTACGCAGCAAGAATGTTGTACCGTGGAGCCTTAGGACGTACGGTGTTGCTCAAAGAGGCCGTACGGTGTGCACAGAAGGACCACACAGTGAGGGAGTCAAGTTGTATGGAGAAGCAAGGCAAGGTCGTACAACTGTGTTGTGGCCGTACGGTGGACTGGAGTGAGGTCGTACGATAGTGGTGGGAGGACCATACGGAGGTGGTGTGGTACAACGTACGGTTAGCAGATGGTCGTACGGTGGCAACTAGGTGGCCGTACGGTGCTGTGGAGTTGGTCATACGATGCAGAATGTATGGTCGTACAATGTCTGGGAGTGCTGTGCAGTGGAGTATACATATCAAATCTAACCTACATGCCGAGCATAAATACCCATCGGCGAAAACTCCCGAGAGTGCACAAAAGAGCCGACGGCGACAACTAAACTACGCCAACAAAAAGAAAGAATGGGCCCAAGATAAACTAAATCAATCGCGACCCCTAATACAATTGTTTTTAATAGTCATTTAATGACGGGGATATTACAAATAAAGGGAAGCCCCATCAAACAGAAAAAAGACCCCATATCCAACAAAAACTAAGAAGGGGGGTCAAAAACAACAATGGCAAAGGGACAAAATCCATCCTCATCTCCATCAACATCCTCCCCGTCCTCTGAACCTTCAAAATTACCTCCTAAAACCCTCACAACACTCCCACTCTTGCCTCTCACCATCGATATCCAGTTCATGTTCTCTACATGTTTGGTATGTTGTGAATATTGAACCTTCTTTACATTTTCAATTAGTTAATAAATACATCAAATGTGCATAGTCAATATGGAGAAAAAGTACACACTAATAACAAAGAGGGTTCCTTTGGAGCAAGTAATAATAGGAGAAAGGCACCAGTAGTGGTTATAGCTAATTTCGCGTGCTTATATCTGCTAAACAGTATATAGGATTTTGACAATTTTTTTTGGTTGTCTCCGTATGTGACCTAATTGTTTAAAGGTAAGATTTCGGCTTCTAGGTATTAACGATGCACATTGTAGGAGTCATTATGTGCGAAAGGGTCAAAGAGTGATCATTTCAAAGTGTCAACCGATACATGACCCCCATTTCGCCAATAATCGTTCACTCAAAATCACCAGTACTTGTGGACAAATGTCTCAGTAGTGGTGCACAAATGTCCAATAGTGGTTCACAAATCTCCAATAGTGGTGCACAAATGGGCCACTCATGAATTTAAAAAAGAAAAATAAAATAAAAAATGATCAACTATTGGTACATAAATGATCTTAAGTGAACAGTTATTGGGGAGTCACTATGACAATAAGCGAGTGGTTATTGGACCCCAAGCCATTATGGGTGCCTTTCCCCTAGTATGACAGCACAAGACTGACTTTTGAATCAGGCTTTCACACTATGAAGATACTTTTGTGGATAAAGCTCATAGGGGAAAGAACCTAGTACCTAAGTGCATTCCAATGATTGTGATAGTTGTTGTTGATTTAATACCCACACTTTTTGAAATAATGTCCAATATTTTTAACAACATTGCACCAATAGTTGTGACTTTAAATTTGTTATTGCTCATGGTGACTACTCATAATTGAATGAAATGTATCCCTTAGTTCTAAAAAGCGACCAATCATGTGATGCCACATCAACTACACAAGTATGGGTCTCCCTTTCGCACAATTATTAATCTCACTTTTTGGGGGGTTGTTTTGGACACCTTGGCAAAAAGCATGCTGACATACTTGATGATGTGGCTTTGAAACTTTAGTTATAAGCATGTTACTCATCAAGTAAGTTGTGTAAAATTGGGAGTGATTTGAAGTTTCTATGTAAGATTTTGAGAAACTTAAAATTAAGATGCTCAACTACTAGATTTTCTTCCCTAAATCCATTCTACACATTTGCCCCACCTTATTTCTCACCTAATATTACACATTTAAGAGGGCCCATACAAAGTCATAAAAGAGACATAAAGAAGATGCCTCCCTACTTCTTTCCTCGACTTTTCCCCCACCAAATGGTATCCACTCATCCTCTCTCCACATTTTTCTCGCTACTTTCCTCTTTGTTTCCATATAACTACGCCTTACTCCCCTGCTTTCCTACCCTTTTCCCCATCAAATGTTATCCACTCATTCTCTGCTAGGCCTTTTTCTCGCTATTTTCCTCTTTGTTTTTATATAACTCCACCTGGGCTGTATCATTACCACTACCATTCCATTAGATTTGCCTTTTGTTTTTCAACCATTCTGCATTAACCCAGATATATCTATTCTCCTGGTTTCTGTTTGCCTCAATTTATATAGCAAACCCTCAGCCCTAGACTGTCATGCATTTCAGCATCATTATTTGATCCTGGAGGTCCCCAAATGCATTCTAATCAAATTCCAGTCAATCTCTAAAAAGTAGGAACCCCTCCTAAAATTTAGGAGACTGCCCCAATCTGCTTAAAGCAGCTCATAAAACCCTTGCATAGCTCCACAAGCCTCTAAATGAGTCCCCTATCCACACTGCTGACCTACAGGAACTCGTCTAATAGGCCAACCCTCTGCTATCTGCTGGACTGTTTAAGGAAGGGACATAACAATTAAGAGTCCCAAAAGTCAAACAAAGATAACCTTTTACATTTTGCACGTTATCAAAGTGCACATACATATATATATATACACCCATGAATATCAAATATTGATTTCCACCCAATCAATTCTAAGATTACATCGTATGAAAACATAATCCAACAATGCTTAGCTATCTGCCAATTCAGCAGAAAAAGCGGACAAATGAATATATTTCACAACTCAAAAAGTTATTATATATTCCACAATACAAACATGGATCAAAAGACTTATCTGCTCAAAGGTTGTTTATTAGGATGCCCCAAAGTCTTATATGTAAAGAAACATAACAAAAGAATTGCTAGACCATATTATTTCGCAAACAAGATATCTGCATACCACAGATCCTTTGAGCTGTTGCTAAAGAAAACCAGTTCTCGCCCTGATCACTATCAGTAACTTCCTCTTCATTTTCCTACATAAAGGGAACAACGACATCAAAAGTAAGAATAAGATCATGTTTTCAATAAACCGACACAGAAACATTATAATGAACTCGAATATAATATGATATAAACTAGCAACTATCTAGGTATGGCTTCAAATTGTTCATCCTGAGCTTTTGGAAATTATCATTTCATACTAAGTTTTTCGAAGTCATTCCAGTAATGCATAGCCTAGCACTCTTGGCAACTTTTTATTGTTGTAGATTGAGACAATAGCATGAGTATTGTCTAAATGAGCAAAACATTTGTTCTGGAAAGATAAACTATGATACATCAGAATTAAATGTTTGAATATATCAAGCAAGATGGATATACATTTGCTATGCTACTATCTAACTTATTGCAATTGGAGCAAAGTTGGTTGCAAGAAAGTAGTATTCCCTTGAAGAACTTAACCCCACGCTGGACCATCAGCAAATGGCATATATAGAGGCCAATATCCTGTGAAGGTTAAAGATTCTCATTGCACAGCTGACACTAACTCACAAGGCTAAAGATTCTCATTGAACAGAAATGACTAACAGCAGGGAGGGGAAAAGGACAAAAGAAGTTTGGGAAGAGAGGGTTTGTATCTTGTGCACAATGAGGACTGTGGAAATTGGAAAGCAATTTGTTTTAGACTGCAACTTGCGTATAATGACATCAGGATCAGCTACAGAGATAGTTTAACACTGAATGATTTTTAAGATTTATTCAACAAAGATTGGGTGGAGAGAACACAGAACTCATTATTAAAATAAATTGTAGAAGGTTTGCAGTCTAATGGAGAGCTCAAGATGTAATAGTGGGGTCTACTATCCCATATGCTACCTTGGCCTCCTGGACATTAAAATGTTTCTATTCTATTCTATTTTTCTTTAGTGTTTTCTCTGCTTCTTTGCATTTGTTCTTTGACCATTTTTATTCATGAGTTTAAATTCATCAAAAAAACAATTAAGTTCAACGAAGTTGAAAAAAAATATTTAATTTAAAAATGCACATAAAAGTAAGATGGTTTATCAGGCAGTTCAAATGATATTAGTAAATACATTTTTGATGAGAGAATTTAAAAGGAAAGGAAACGAGTGGTTAAATTAGTTAATAACTTAATTGGAGTGTAAATTACCTGGTGTAACTCCATTAGTTCTGCAAGACAATTACTTAGCAAAACCTTCTTTATGCACAGCTTCCCTATAATGTACAAAACATATTGCATATTATAAATCGAGTGCACCAAAAATGTGTTCCATTTTTAGAAACTAATCTAGTAATCTGGTAAAAAACTATTAAATTTGTTATCATAGCATCATACAAAGAACAAAAAGATAAGAGTAACAAAGAGCTATTTATAAAACAAAAAGTTGAGAGTGAGTAATCATAAAACAATGAAGAAACAATAAACTTTCAAATTTTACACCAAAAGCTAATATAACTCGTCAGATTATCCTTTCCACTAAAACAAAACACAAATTAAAGTTTAGATACATTCACAACATATGAACTTTGATGGTTTAATTATAGAAAAATCAACATGGAGCTATAAATAAAACAAAAATTTAAGACTGAGTACAGTAATCACAAAACAACCAATACAATAAACATTAAAAAATTTAGTTTTTTATTCAGAAACTCTGAGGATACAAGAAGCTAGTATAACTCATCAGATTAACTTTTCCACTAAAACCAAACACAAATTACAGTCTAAACACATCCACAACGTATAAACTATGATGGTTTAATTATGGGAAAAATAATGGTTAAAATTTGTGTAAAAATGAAATCAAAAAATTAATTGTGGTATTTAATATACATATTTGTCTGAAGATAGTTACTAGTAAATTCTCAAACAGAGATTGAATTGGCATTGGTTCATACCAAACTTTCAGATTGAATCCTTTCCACAAAATCGTCCCTTCTAAAATAAAATTTGTGGATCTTGTTTTAGTACTCGATTCATTAATGATTAAAGTTTAAAATTTCACTTCCATTAGCTACCTCCTACATGATGATTCATTTATAATTTATAAGCCATGTTCCGTAGGGAACATGGGAGCTATGTACCTAGATTTGAGCATAACGAGAGTATGATCACACCCATTTATCATTTTTTTATTCATAAAAATGGAAATGGGGTCCCTGTCCTTTTGCATTAAACCAAAACCCACAAAATTGCAAAATTTTTATTTTATTGGCATGGTAAAAACCAGAGTATTCCAGACCAGCAAGGAAAAAAGGATTACACAAGACAAGAACACATCCCATGCCCTATTACATATGTATGCATTCCAAAGATGCAAGGACTCCTCAAAAATGTCCCCTCACCATCCTCTCACCTATCAAGTTCAGAGGAAATGTCTCAGAAACTTCAACGAAACGGGAAAAAATCTTGCGACAACGAGGATGAGACAATCAGCTGTCCCCCATTGAAAAAGATAGAATTTTAAAAAATCAAGAAAAATCTTTTAAAATTTAAAAATTATCTCTATAGTCGATCGGCTGAGGATGAAAATGCAAATATGAATGTGAATATGAAATACGTCTGAGATATGCATGAGATAGGGCTGTGCATTGTGAAGTATGGAAATTGATACTAATCAGTGGTATCGGTGGTTGTCTGTGTTCACTTTAAGGAAACCGTCTTATTTATAAGACTTCACAATTTCCTGGTAATTAACTTATGACTATGCAATGATGGTGGAATATGGAAATGTGTTGCTGACATGAAACATGTAAAAAGGATGGAATATGAATGCAGTTTATCACTTCTAAATGCAATCATGAATGCTGGTTACATGATGATAGGTGGGCCTAGCCGACCATCATGTCATCGGTCCTTCATGAAGTCAACTTGACAGTGGTACTGTTTAAGAGTGATCGAATTATCCATCACTTTTAGATAGTATCAATCAAAGAAATGAGAATCAGAATCGGATAGGAATCGGTGATCACTTCCTATAAAGGCTCAGAAACTAGGTGTAATTCCAGACTCAAGGATTGGACATCCAACCGAGCAACTTATCCTCTTTATAGAAATTCATTTAGTAAGTCAAACCAAGGACGTATTACTTGAAATGGGCCAGCAAAGTATATGCACCAAGTATCATTCAGCCACACATTTATCATTGCTGCAGGACGGAAATGCTAAAGGAAATCTACACTATGACTGCAGGAAATGAATGCTAAAGTAATGCTTAAGCTGAAGTTTGCAGAAAAGTAAGTGCTGGAATAGAAACTACAAAAGTATAACTGTTAATAAGACATGAAGCCTCTTACAAACTATGCCATAGTACTTCTGTTGTTCTACGACTTTGGCTGCAGGAGGCATTAGCCGATCTGTAGCTTTGGCTGCAGGAGCAATTCAACACTTGGCTCTTAAAACAGCAGAAATACAGGAAATGATTCTAGCTAGTATGAATCTATCTTACTGTGGATTTCTCACCAAGTGGGCCCCCTTGGATGAGTATCCTAAATCACAATTATACTCAAATGGATATCAACACTTCATTTTATTGATTGAATGTCAAAGTACAGAATTCTCATAAAACAGTGAAAGCAAACTATTGCTATAATAAACTTGACAATCGCCTCCTTTTTATGCTCATGCAAGAGCGGGGCTTTATTTAAAGGAAAAACTCCTAACTACTTTCCTAAGCGCGTCGTAGAAACAGACGGATCTTTATTACAACATTATTGACTAGAAAGAAGGAAAGCCTTAAAGACTGAACAGATTGAATCCGTAGTGGAGGAGAGAATTGTCGTGATAGCAAATCTAACTTCCCACTCGCGCCTAGATTTTCTCAGAGAAGTAACACGCCACCTTGCTCTTCGCTGGAACTGCCACCTTATCCCTTCAACTGGCGCTGTATTGAATGTTCTTCCGTTGAAAGCTGCGGGAAGACCGAGTGGAACACTCCATGAAATTAATGCGCCATACCTGGTCAAAACAACATTCGCTATTCCAATGCGCTATGCCTTCAAGGGTTAGGATAAGATATTTATGACGGTAATTACTAGAACACGCATAATCAATCATATTCAAACATCTACTCTACTCATTGAAACACAACAATATCTTTTAGAACAAGAAATATAGTAATTTATCCAAGCACAACATATTTAAGTACATTTAAACCATGTTAAATGTCTGTTCGCAGCATGCCATATAGTAGCAAAAAAACATAAGAGTCTTGTGGTAAATGTATCAAAATGAAGCAAAAGGTATAGCAAATATTATCCTAGGGTATTCTAAAGTATGGCATTACTATGCCTCATCAATCGGCAAGGCCGAATCGAATCGTGAATCAGCCATGAATTGATGTCGAATCGGCCACAAATCAGCAAATTTAAAAAACCCTTGAAATTTAGAGATTTCAACAATTTAAAACTTATTTCATGGACCCTTTATTGAATATAACTTAAACACACTACAACATCATCAAATAGAAGCTAATATACATAAACGAGGAATATAAATGATAAATCCATCACATACGTTACACGTAAAATGTAAATTGTAGCTAAAGTAAATAGAAATCATAGGATCATAATGAGTCAAATCATAGAATGTATGTAAGATGAAGATCCATAAGACATCAAATCATAAATGTATGTAAGAT
Organism: Chamaecyparis obtusa; assembly: GCA_027943335.1. NCBI lineage: Eukaryota > Viridiplantae > Streptophyta > Pinopsida > Cupressales > Cupressaceae > Chamaecyparis > Chamaecyparis obtusa. The sequence continues at coordinate 326,236 of BSBK01001326.1, read as the reverse complement.
GAAGATCCATGAAACGTATGTCTATCAGTATCTGTAAGATCCATAAAACTAAATCGTTTCATAGTATGAATCTGTGATGCTTGATCATTGATCAATGCCAAATGTCAAAGTCTTCATAACTAGATCTTAGGTAGTCTTTGTTGGTGGCTGTTTTCAAGTCCCTAGGTCCGGCAAATGAGGTTTGAATGATTTTGGCCTGTTTGGAAGTCATGTCTGTCTGGGATTTGGGAGAGAGCTAAGCTAAGTTTGTTATAGAGATGGGGTCGAAACCAAGTGATTTGTGATAAAATGAGTTAAAACCCTTTGAGAATCCTTTTGCCAGCTTCAGTTTGACCTTAGAAAGCCATGATGGATTGTGGGAGGTAACCTTGCTAAAGGCTTGTTGAATCCTGAAATTTGGTTAAGTCTAGAATTTTTCGAAAACCCCCAAAATCTAGAATCTGCATCTTAACTCCTATGAAGCTGGAACCTATCTCAAACATCCTGGAAGTATTTATACAAATATAACTTAAAGTATAAGAAATACTGGCTGCATGGAGTATCGATGTCCTGATGATGGACTAAGTGCATCGATCAACATATCATCAGGAACCTTACAATGGTTCACTTTTTTCTAAATATATCATGTAACTTATTTACAATGGACAAGGTCTGCTACCCCTTGTCACAATATTTTACTTGTTTATAAAAAATGCAAGTGGTTTGAAATTAGGAACATCACAATGTGCAATTTAGCATTTCATGTTGTTTCAAGAGCTTAACTGACCTAACATTGATGCTTTCAAATATCAGTAAGGTTTAGATGAGTATTACAGATCAGCTTTAACAAAATCTTTACAGATGCAATTCTAAAATTTCAGCATCTGCAATACAATGAGTAGGCTATATGAAAGTACATTTGATTCTCAATACATCCTACTCTACCAGCAGAGGGAAAATTCTTCTAACCTCGTCGGTGAGGATCACAAAGGAAAAAGAATTTATGAGCTGCAATGTGGCAATACATGTAGAGAAAATCAGTAGGCATGTCACAAAGCTGTCCCAAATTCGGAATAAGGTGCCTTATGTAAGCTTCCATTTCCTGTACATGAACAACTCTCAGTTCTCAAAAACATTAACATTAAATAGGCATAATCTAACTAGCATAAAGTAATCCATGGGAAGATATTTGTTAACAAACTATACTTGCTTAAAAGTAAAAAAGTTTTAAGAATCAAACAAGACAATCAATTTATAGTTAAACTATTATTCCACTAATCAAAAGCACGGTGCTACAATGGCATACATGTGGCTGCAAGAAACCATCTGCGTCTTCATCAAGCTCACTCATGTCTATTCGTGCTTGGGTCAGAGAAACCTGCATAAGCAGAGAATGAGATATTATAACAGTGCTGCACATATTCAAAAGAAAGCCAGCAAATGAATGAATGAATGAAGTTTTTAATAACGTCCACGAGGCCAAGCAGCTTATGGGACCCACATGTAGCTAGCAAATAAAATGAGAAAGTGAAAACCAAAACGCAGCAGGTCCCCACCACTAGATCTCTATCTCTTTCTGCAGCTTGGATCTTTCACTGTGTATCTTGGTTAGGAAATCTGCTACCCATGTGATCTTTTCTTCTTCAAACAAATTTCTCAAAGTGTTCACTTTTAGGGTATGAGTGTAATTCTCCCGAATATCCTTATAGGCTGGACACTCTTATAAGTTATCTTACTGTTGAGAAAATCTTAATTGAGTTGAAAGATATTCCGTGACAATGGAACTACAAAATAAAAAATAAACAAAGCCAGAACCGAAGCAGAATAATAAGCTTAAACTGTTTATTGAGTAAAACACCATGAGGTTGTTGTTAACCCTAGGAAATTTTAATCATAATTTAGATTTTAAAAATGGCATGGAAGTTTTGTTTATTAACGTTAATTGTTTATTCTTATAAACATTTTTGTAAAAAAAAAAGCCTTATTTAAATCTTTTGTCTAAGGTTTAAATTTGAGCTTTTATTTTTATTTTATTTTGTTTTGTTTAAGTTTTGTTAATAATATATTTTGTAATATATTATTAAAAGACCTTGAAATCAAATTAGGCTTACCTTTTGTCTAGCATTGCATATTATATGCAATGTAATGTCAATACAAACAATGTTTATATCCTCAATAACTTGAATTGGCGGACCTTTTGGTACCCATCACATGTTTTTTTTATACATGCAATTTATAACGCTAAAGTCTTATAGACTCCCGATATTAAAAGTAAATTGGACTTTAATCCCCACGTTACATATTAAACATGTGATATGTAATGTAAATCATTTAAAAAGTTCCAACTATTTACATTGTCAGGTATTTCCTTTAGGGTCCGTTTGGTTGCTGGAATTAAATAACTCTGAAATTGTCAAATTCCAGTATTTGACAATTCTGGAAGTTTTAAATTTGGAAAATGGTTTTTGGAATATGGCTGGAACCATTTGGTTCACCTGGAATTCATAATGAGAAGATGGAAAATGTTGTTTGCAAATGGATTTCAAAATATTATAAATTTCGCTTTACCCCCAATTCTCATTGAAGTGGAATTGGAATTGATTTTTCAATTCCACGTATTTAGATGGAAGATTCAAATGCTGGTTTTGGGGGTAAATGGGAATTAACAAATCCCTATTCTAGTTTCATGTTTTGAACACAAATATTGAAAATGTCAATTCTGGGATTTGACAATCCCAATTCCAATCTAATTCCAGCAAACAAATTCTCATATAAGTGGAATTGGAATTGATTTTCCAATTCCACCTATTTAGATGGAAGATTCAAATGCTGGTTTTGGGGGTAAATGGGAATTAACAAATCCCTATTCTAGTTTCATGTTTCGAACACAAACATTGAAAATGCCAATTCCGGGATTTGACAATCCCAATTCCACTCTAATTCCAACAAACAAACGGGCCCTTAGTGTTACATGTAAAAGTCAATCCAAAGTCTTTTGCAAGTCATCGAGCTTGAAGATGCCAAATTCGGAGGGAAACATGGAGTTAGCAGAAGACCGCCAAGATTTCATTTAATGGAGCTCTTTGTTCTTCAGTAGACATCGAGTTATAGAGGTTATAAGCATTTTGAATACACTTATCTCAATCATTCATCCACAAGTTCGAGCTTTTGGAGAGGGATTTCTATCACATTTTTTTGAGTCTTATCCAAGCGTTAGTCTTCACGTTTTTGCATCTTCTTCAAGATTTTGCACCTCAAAATAGGATCGCGGCTCCATACACCTCTACATTTTAGCATTTCATATGTTGTTTTTGAGTAAAATGTGGTTGTGCATTATTCTTGGTCGTTTTTCATTTTCCCAAGTCGTTTCAGCTTTTCATGGATCAAATCTATAAGATTTCCACAATCCATGTATATACAATATCAATTTCTGGATTCGATTGTGTAGAGTTTTTAACCATCAACGTTTCAAATCATACTACATGATCCATCATCAGGATGTCAAAGAGCAAGAAGAACAAAAGATGGGTGATTGCAGATCTAGACAACAATGAAAGGAGGGAGAAGGGAAGAGGAGAGAGAAAAGAAAGGTATAACAAAAAATATAAAAATATAAGAAATACATAAAAGGGGTTAAACACAACAAAAGAGACTCATCAAACCAAGTAAATTGGAGAGAAGTGCAAAACAAAAAGATTAAACAAACCAAAAGAAGAAAACATAAAGGGATATCTAAAAGATGGACAAATCAAAAGATAAAAGCATAATAAGAGAAAAGAAAAATAAAAAGAGATAAAACTAAAAAAGAAACACAAGTGTATATATATATATATATATATTATGTATGTATGTATGTATGTATATGTATATATATATATACATGCAAATATATGTACAACTATATATATATATATATATATATATATATATATATATATATGTCTATATATACACTGGTAGACATATAGTTATAGGTATATATGTATACACATGTATTTATACATATATTATCATTTATATATATGCACATGTATATATAGACACATGCAAATATATATATATATATATATATATATTTGCATGTATATATATACATGCAAATATATATAGATATAGATATAGATATAGATATAGATATAGATATATATATATATATATATATATATATATACTTAGTTGTGTTTCTTTTTTAGTTTTATCTCTTTTTATTTTTCTTCTCTTATTATGCTTTTATCTTTCGATTTGTCCGTCTTTTAGATATCCCTTTATGTTTTCTTCTTTTGGTTTGTTTAATCTTTTTGTTTTGCACTTCTCTCCAATTTACTTGGTTTGATGAGTCTCTTTTGTTGTGTTTAACCCCTTTTATGTATTTCTTATATTTTTATATTTTTTTGTTGTACCTTTCTTTTCTCTCTCCTCTTCCCTTCTCCCTCCTTTTATTGTCTTCTAGATCTGCAATCACCCATCTTTTGTTCTTCTTGCTCTCTGACATCCTAATGATGGATCATGTAGTATGATTTGAAACGTTGATGGTTAAAAACTCTACACAATCGAATCCAGAAATTGATATTGTGTTTTCATGGATCATTTACACTCTTATGATCTATTTTGTTAAAAATGTGATGATAGCTGCAAATATCATGAACATTTTTGCATCTTTTCTCCATATTTGCCTCCGCCTAGGGTTTTTAATTGTCGTTTTGTGTAAAAACAGCTTGTATATTTTTTTTAATGGTGCCTGCAAGTTTAGTGATTGTTTTTACAAAAATCTAGACGTTGTTGTTGCGCCTAGGGTTTCCTTTGTGCCATTCATTAAAAACGGGATTTGTATTTCGTTTTTGTGCTTTTGAAGCCATATTTGGGGGGTTTTGATTATACTCTACAAATGTTTATCAGATTTTTTTTTCAAAAGGTTCAAAGTGATTTGTATGTGAAGATTTTCATATTTGAAATATGGTCATGTTTATGGCAAAAGAGATATCCAAATTTGGGTGAAAACACAAACAAATTTCATCTCAATGAATTTCTTCCAGCTTGCATTCAACACGTGTGATGATGGAAAATATCCCCAATAAATATATTTCCATTTCCAAAATGATGCTAAAAATCAGAAATTCCCATTCACTTCCATGATTGAGAAACACAGCAATAGTTGAGGATTTACATGCATTTACCTTGTGAAATCAGCATCTTTCATATTCACCACAAATAATGGATGTAGTTTCAGCATGGTTGTAAGATGTGTCCTCATACATAGTTGTTTCCAAGAAATTCCCGATTGCATTTTGTCTTAATCCTTCCTTGTTCCCAAATCGGGATTTTTAGCACCCATTACATGTATTGTTATATGTAATCAAATATGCAATCACCTCAAAAATCCCCAACAAAATTTTGTTTCAAATCTACCTTATTTTCAAAATTGGGATTTTTAAAACCCATTACATGTACTGCTACATGTAATCAAAAGTGTAACTACCCCAAAAATCTCCATGCCTATGTCATGTCCAAATTTGGGTTTCTAGTAACACATTGCAACTTGTGTTACAAGAGGTTATTCCAAGCACCCTAGGGAGAGATATGATAGTCTACAGAGGACGCAAATCAAACAGACTTGTCAGTGGAGGGAAATGGCTTCAAGATGCAGAATTCATGTTGCAGCTATATGATCTTCCCAAATTTGGATGCAATCATGGATGCATTGAAAACCACTTGAAATCGGGTTTCTAAATCTCAATTACAAGTGCAAGTACTCCCCCTACATATATAAAATGCAACTGTTAAATTATTGTGTTCGTGTTTAATATTTGTGCTGGAACATAACGTTAATCCTTTGTTAAAGTTGATTTATTAAACGAACAGTCATGGCTTATCGTATATGATAAGTCATGATTGTTCATGTTAAACTCCTCTAACTTATATATATATAGTCGTTGAGTGTGGTAGAATCAATCAATCACCAAGGCAATTGTATTCTACTGCATATCTTCAGATTATATTATATCTCCAGATTTATATTCCTTAACATGGTATCAGAGCCAGGTTATTAAAAGGAAATAAGGAAAATAAATAAATAAATGAATAACCTTCAGTTGAGCATATTTTTTTAATAAAACTGTTGAGTTTAATTGTTCAGAAATGGCTCAATGCATGAGAAAGGAAGATAGATTAGAAGGTGCCTCTAACTTTATATCATGGAGAACTCGACTTACATCTCTTCTGATGGAACTTGAATTAGAAGAGTATATAGAAAAAGATATTAAAATACCCGAAGATGAAATAGAGAAGACAATATGGAAAAGGAGAAACAATAAAGCCAGAAAACTAATAATTGACTCTGTGAAAGACTCAATTCTTCCTAGCATATCTAGAATTACCAGTGCTTTTGAAATGTTTAAAATAATTCAAGACACATTTGAAATCAACAATGTCAGTAGAATGTTAACATTGAAAAGTCAACTTCTAAATATGAAAATGAACAAGGAAGAAACTATCACTTCTTATTTTTTGAGAATCTCTGAAATAAGAGACCAACTACTCTGCATTGGAAATACAGTAGAAGACTCTGAACTCACCCTAATTTCTCTCAAAGGTTTACCCACCTCATGGGAAACCTTCATTCAATGTATAAGCACCAGACCACCGTTACCTAAATTCGAGCAATTAAAGAATGATTGTACCCAAGAGGAATCCAGGCTTGCTTCCAGAGGAATGGGGTCTAATAATGGAAATGAATTACAAGCTCTCCACATTAAAAGCAACAAGAAAACATCTCACAAAAGGAAGAGAAAATTCAGACAATCTAACAATGGGAAACAATTCAATAAAAGGGATCTTTCCATGGTAAAATGTTACAAATGTGACAAATACGGACATATTCACAAATATTGCCCAGAAAAACAAAAATTACAAGCTGCCCTAGCGGAAGTAAAAAAATCTGAAATTTCTCTCCTTTTCTTGGCTTTAGCAAGTGAATTAAATTCTAATAAAAGTACGTGGATAATAGATAGTGGTGCTTCCAGACACATCACTGGATTCAGAGATCAATTCGAAACCTTCTCAGGGAACTCTTCAGAAGAGGTAACTATTGGTGACAACTCCTCTTATCCGGTAAAAGGAATTGGGACCTGTTTGTTAAAGATAAGAGATGGAGTAACTCTACAGGTGAAAGAAGTTTTGTATGTACCAGGAATCAAGAGAAATTTAATCTCCATTTCTGGACTAGCTGATCAAAGATACAAGGTAACCTTCAATGAAGACAAAGTCCTTCTCTGGACTAAAAATTCTAATATAAAAAATGCCATTCATATAGGGAACAGAGAAGGTAGCTTGTACAAGTTATGTAATGAACAAAAGGTAGCCCTAAATCACAATGTTCATCAAAATAATGAGATTTGGCACAAAAGACTAGGTCATATTAGATATAGTGCCCTTCCAACATTGTCTAAGATCACCTCTGGCATACCTCTCTTAAAATCTGAACACTCTAGCATTTGTAAGGGATGTGCATTAGGGAAGAACATTAAAGGATCTTTTCCTCCAAGTGAACATAAGTCAAATAACATTCTAGAACTTATCCATACTGATGTGTGTGGTCCTATGTCTACACCTTCCTTCTCGGGTGCTCTATATTACTTAATCTTTGTGGATGACTATTCAAGGAAATCATGGATATATTTCTTAAAACTTAAAGAGTCAAGTGAGGTTCTAGCCAAATTTCAAGAACTTAAAGCACTAGTAGAAAACCAAACTGGTAAGAAAATCAAAATTCTTAGATCAGACAATGGTGGGGAATTCACCTCTGAAAATTTCAAAAACTATTGTAAATCTATTGGGATTAAGAGGGAGTATATTGTAGCTTATAATCCTCAACAGAATGGAGTAGCAGAAAGGAAGAACAGGACAATCATTGAAGCAACAAAGGCCATGATGCATGACCAAAATATTCACATATCATATTGGGCAGAAGCCGCTAACACTACAGTTTATATTCAAAACAGATGCCCTCATGCTATACTAGAAAACACCACACCAGAAGAAGTATTCACAGGAGTCAAACCTGACCTAAGTCACTTAAGGGTGTTTGGCTGTCCCGTGTATATACATGTACCAAAAGAGAAGAGGACTAAATTAGAACCTTCTGGCAAGAAAGGTATTTTCCTAGGATACAGTGAGGATTCCAAAGGATACCGAATCTATATACCTGGTCAGAAATCAGTAGAAATAAGCAGAGATGTTAAATTTGAAGAAAACTTCTTATCTACAGATAATGAAGATAACATTTCTATAGATCTTGATAGAGATCTCTCACTAGAGAAAGAGAGGGAAAATATAAATTCAGACATGAATTCAGCACCTATAAATAATGAAGAAGAAATCCCGGATTTTGAACCTTCTTGCTCAGATAATGAAAATAATAAAAAGAGACCATTATGGGCTAGGAAAATACTTGAAGAGAACAATGTGGAACCAGCACAAATCTTTAGAGAGAACAAAAGAACTAGAACTCAAAAATGTTACACTGCACTTCTAACTGAACTCTCAGAATCTGAACCTGTTAGTGTTGAGAAAGCTTTATCAAATCAAGCCTGGAGGGAAGCAATGGTTGAAGAATATCAGTCCATTTTGAAAAATGATGTATGGGATATTGTTCCTAGACCTAAACATAAGTCAGTTGTATCATCAAAATGGCTATTCAAAATAAAATATGCACCTGATGGCAGTATTGATAAAAACAAAGCTCGGTTTGTTGCAAGAGGTTTTTCTCAGAAAGCAGGGATTGACTATGAAGAAACTTTTGCTCCAGTAGCACGTTACACATCTATCAAAACCATACTTGCCATTGCAGCCTCCAAAGAATGGAAAGTACATCAGATGGATGTTAAGACTGCATTTCTAAATGGAAAAATTGAGGAAGAAGTTTACAAAACTGAAATTCAACTTCAAGGTTACTCAGATTCAGATTGGGCAGGAAGTTCCTCAGATCGTAAGAGTACCACAGGAGTTTGCTTCAGTTTAGGTTCTGCAGTGATTTCTTGGTTTAGTCGGAAACAATCTGCAATTGCTCTGAGTTCTACAGAGGCTGAGTACATGGCTGCATCCATGGGAGCTCGAGAAGCAGTATGGTTAAGAAAATTACTTTTTGACCTATTTGGTAAATCTTTAGAACCTACTATTATTCATTGTGATAATCAGAGTTGTATTAAGCTCTCTGTGAATCCTGTTTTTCACAATCGATCAAAACACATAGAAATTCCATATCACTATGTGAGAGATATGGTAGACAGGAAGATCATTAAATTGGTCTACATCAGTACTGAAGAACAAAATGCAGATATCTTTACTAAACCTCTTGCAAAGGTAAAGACAGATTTCTTCAGAGATAAAATCGGTTTGATCAAAATATGAATGTAATTATGTACATTTTTATTCATGAATAAAATAAAATATTGAAATATTTCAAATTTGTGAAGATGACGATCTTCCGTGTATATAGGTTACTATGTCAAGGTGACGATCTTGTCAATAGTAACCAGGCTTCAAGGTCGACTCCCGTAAAGGGTTTGTCCCGGATAGGACCGGACATCTTGTTGCTTGTGAGTAATACAAGATCGACTCCCGTAAGGGTTTGTCCCGGATAGGACCGGACATCTTGTTACTTATGTTATTTGTTGGGTAATAAAATTGTTAAGATCGACTCCCGGAAGGGTTTGTCCCGGATAGGACCGGACATCTTAACATTTATATTATTACTATGTAGTAACTCATCATGATTGACATTCTGTAAGTGTCTTGGATTGGGTCAAATATCATGATATGAAAAGTTCTATTAAACTCTCTCTCAAGAGGGAGTGTTAAATTATTGTGTTCGTGTTTAATATTTGTGCTGGAACATAACGTTAATCCTTTGTTAAAGTTGATTTATTAAACGAACAGTCATGGCTTATCATATATGATAAGTCATGACTATTCATGTTAAACTCCTCTAACTTATATATATATAGTCGTTGAGTGTGGTAGAATCAATCAATCACCAAGGCAATTGTATTCTACTGCATATCTTCAGATTATATTATATCTCCAGATTTATATTCCTTAACAGCAACAAGATCTTCCCTTTTGTGAATTTTTTCCCATGAATATGTTCTTCCTAACTTGTAATCGAGATTTTAAATCTCAATTGCAAGTTCATTCCTCAAGCAAAATTGAAGTTTTTCCCCTACTAGCAGTCAGGATTTTAAAACCCAAATGCAAGTGAAAGCACTTTCCCAAAACACAGGTAATCGGGTTTCTAAATCCCGATTACATGTGAAAGTTTTCTTCCACAATATGTATATGCATTTGTAACTTGAACTTCCCATTTCTAAGTTCAAATGCGTATGTTTGAGCTGCCTACACTGCCCAGCAAAAAACCCGAAATTCCTCATTGGCCCTATTGTGTGGAAGGATACAAAGTGAGAACAACCACATGACAGAGCCATACAATGAGGTGGAAAAGTGATAGAATGATTGAGAGCATAGAATGCTTTCAAGATAGAGATGGAAAGAAACGTTAAAAGGATGCTCTTCCAATAAAAGCTTTTGTGATGCAAAACGATCTAGAATGCAGTTCCTATTCTAGTTCAAGATGTTTCCACCAAACTTGAGCACATCAATCATGGAGTATCTTGTAGTAGCATGAAGACCGACAAAGGCTGATGTAAATAGGTGTTGTGTCTTGTTATTCACTTAGAATAGTTTTCAATTATGCACTTGTAATTTCTTTTCGACAAATTACATGTAATTGAAAAACAAGTTGTAATTGTTGGTGACCTTTTCACCTATAAAGTTATTACATGTAATCAAATTGCAGGTCAGGTACATTAGAACTTGCAATTTGAATAAGTCAAAGTTAGTTTTAGAATAGGTCAAAATTTGTTAAGTTTCTCCCACCTTTCTCTCTCAGCCCCTCACCTATATATAGGAGGGAGCCTCATTGTAATTTTCATCTTTTGGCAATGCAACAAAATTCTGCTAGTTTGTATATGCACTCTAAAAATTTGAGCTTGGATGTAAATTAAATTGCTTTCAAGAGGCAACTTGCTTTCAAACTTTGTGTTGATTCAAGGTGTTATGTGACAACATTTTCTAGATATTGATTGTGAGTTTTGTGCTTTCACTCAAAAGGGATTTGAACTCAATCTTGCAAACTTTGAGCTGCATATTGCATTCAAAATTATAATTTGGTTTTAGATTTAGTCTTGCACACTTTGAGCTGCTTATCAAGTCTGAGATTAACATAGGACACTCAAGCAAGGGAATAGCTTGCAAACTTTGTGTTGCTTCATTTTCTTTGTTTGTGCATGCAAGGTGAAATACGTGTTGGAGACTTTGAGCTACACATGCATTTCATTCTTGTTCTCAAAATCTCATAAGGAGCCATGGAAAGACCTTAAGCTTTCATGAGTTTCTAGGTTACATAAAATGCTGGTATGTTGAAGATTATTCTTACATCTAATCTTCTATTTATCATAATTATTGCTCCAATAAATACTTTGTAAGTGAATTACACAATTGATTAAAGATTGTGTTGTAATGATAAAATCTATTCTAAAAATAGAGAATAGGTAGAATGTCTCGCCCTGATTTAGCTTAGTGTAAATAGCCTAGTAACACGGGGACGTGTCCCCTCCCCAAATCCTAGATGCACCCAAGACGGGGACGCACCGGGGACGGGGGGATGGTGTCCCCGGCGGAGCCACGTCCTGGAGGGGGACGCGGGGACGTCTCGGCGTCCCGGGTGGGGACAAGGGGACGCCTAGGTGTCCCTCGACCTTGAGGGGACACCCACACGTCCCTCGTCATGGCATCATAAAAAAGTGCTTAGCTAAGAAAGGGTTGATTGAAAGAGTGAAAAGATTGATTGCAAGTCAAAGAGGAGTGAGAAGGAGCAAGAAGAAGAGGAGGAAGAAGATTCTTCACCTTGTTGAAGAGATTTCTCAAGAAAAAGGTAGGGTTTGTAACTGATTTTTATTTTCTTTTTTTCATTTTCAAATGAATGTTCATTGTTTTAAGTTTAATTGCTATGGCTGAAGCACAACTGAGAAAGGGGAAATGAAAGGTAACACTTGAAAGTAACCCCTTAGCAGATTTGCTTAATGTGTGCATGAAAGAGGAGATAGAGGATGCCATTGGGAGATTCTATTTTTCCAATGGTATACCACTTCGTGTAGCTCGATCTCCTTATTATAAGGAGATGATGCAGTTGGTGGCGACGGGGGGAGGACCATCATTTGTGCCACCAAGTGAGCACAAATTGAGCACCACAATCTTGGATAAAGAGTATGCCAAGATCAGTACAGCAATGGAGAGCATGAGGGCAGTTTTGGAGGAATCTAGATGCAACATTATCATGGATGGGTGGCCGGACATTAGGAACCGTCCACTCATCAATATCATAGTTACATGCAAAGAGGGCCCATTCTTTCTCAGGGCAATTGATTGTTAAGGGCATCGAAAGGATGTTGATTTTTAGTTTGACATCCTTCGGGCAGCTATTGAGGAGAATGGGCCACAAAATGTGGTCCAAGTAGTGACAAATGCAGCACCTACGTGCAAAGCTGCAGGGAGGCTTATTGAGGCAACATATAGACATATATGGTGGACTCTATGTTATGTGCATGCTATGAACAATGCACTCAAGGACATGGGGAAGATTGACTGGATTAAGGGAGTGGTCAGTGATGCTAGAGATTTGCAAATGTATATTTGCAACCACCACACTTCACATGCACTCTTCAGGAGCTTCGCGAAGGAGTTTTTGAAACCAGTTGAGACTAGATATGCATCCTATTTCATTCTTTTGGAGAGAATGCTTGAGTTGCAAGAGCCACTACAACTCATGGTTATGACGAATGAGTGTAATCAATGGGATGGATCTAGGACAAAACAGGGGCGGAGGGTGAAGGAGAAAGTGAAGAGTGATGTATTTTGGAGTGATGCAAAATACATAGTCTCTATCATCCATCCAATTTTTCAAGTCATCAGATATGGGGATGGGGATGCACCTAGCCTTGGAGAGGTTTATGAGTGCATTGATTCTATGCTTGGCCAGATGAGGGCAATTGTGTGAGAGAAGGACCCCACTTTAGCCTTCTACAATGACCACATTCAGCCTATTATTCAACGGAGATAGGATAACCTAAACACTCCCTTACACATGGCTGCTTATGCATTGAATCCAAAGTGGTATTTGCCCAGGCCTGGCAAAGTAATACCACTTAAGGATGATGAGGTAATTGAAAATTCATATCATGCTTGATGCTACTCATTGTAATCATCTTTATTTCTTATTAATAATTCAGAATTCTATTTCATTTGCCAATAATTTGAATTTTAAAATTTTAAAATTTTTAATTTTTTCAAGTGAAGGAAGGGTTCTTCAAGTGCATTAATAGGATGTATGATGCAGAGATTGCTGGGAAGGTTCGCACTGAGTGGACCAGATTTGCTACTCTTAGGGGTTATGCAGCTACAGCAAAGGCGGACATAAAAACTATGGCACAGGAGGATCCGGTTTTGTGGTGGAATTGCCATGGACCGAAATCAACAACTACCACACTAGGCATTCGTTTGTTGTCTTAGGTTTCTAGTTCTTCAACTCAATAAATATTTTAACTTTTAAAGATTTAACTTTAAGTTTTTATTTTTAACTTTAGAGAACTTTAGATTCAACTTTTCTAAATTCTCATAGTAGTCATTCGATTGAAATTTGATAATCTCAAGTATCTAGTTCTTCATCTTCTGAGAGGAACTGATCTACTTATAACTTCATCCACTCTCTTAAGAGGAACAGACTAACCTCTCAAAGAGCAGAGAAGATAGTGGTTGTACATAGTGTCTTGCGTATCACTGATCGCAGGACACGTGTGTACAAGGAGAGCACAGTAGCACGATGGGATGTAGAGCCAGAGGAGCCATCACAAATTGATGAGGATGAGGATGCTTCAGATGCAGGTCTGGTCAATGTTCCTTTAGTGGCTCTTAACCTTGGAGATAGTTCTGATGATGATGAGTTTGCCGACCCCGGGATGGATGATTAGAGGCCTCCTTGGCATTTTGATTTTGTTGTTTGTACTTGTTTTGATATATGCTACTCAATGCAATACAGTAATCATCTTTATGATGAGTTAGATACTCATACTTTTGATATTTATTATTTATATAATAGAACTCTTCCATTTGCTGATTGGAGTATTTAAAATTTATTGTATGTTCAAACTTCAATGTCCAATGCAATGTTCAATGTTCAATGATTTTACTGTTTACATCTTTATGTCTTAGACTCTTATATTGTTATACATATTTTCATAACTACCATTTTAAGTACCACATGTATAGTATATACTATATACACCCCGCCCCCATCCCCTGTTGTCGTCCCCAAACTGAGGCCTCTCCATCCCCCAGTCTTGGAAACTTGTCCCCCTGTCCCCCCGCCCCTCAAGGTGGTGTAACTATGGTAAATAGTAGTTAAGTGTTTTGTTGATTCTAGTAGCAATAAGAAGGGGGAGCCTTCCCTTAGAAGTAGGAGAGACTATGTCTCATACATTGTGGATGGAACCACTATTTTGAGATTTATCTTTAAAAACTGTCGGTTGCAAAATTTCCACCCAACAAGGTACAAGGAGAAATTCCCTCCTCAAGTCAAAGGAGATACCTCATAGCATAGTTGAAAAAATGTCAATGCATGGATCTGTACCCACCCCTTTATTTCTCAATGGCAACACTATACATTGAAGGCCCAAGGCCACCCCTAAGTTTCCTAAAAGTTCATCTTAATTGTTTCCCATAACATTTTTTTCCAGAGATGGAGAAACTGTCATAATGACAACCTAACTCCAACTGTCATTGGACTAACTCCCAGGTGGATGAGGCCAAGTGTAAAGTCCTAGGAAAATTTGGTGGAATAAGTACCACTCAGATATAACTTCTTTGATATTAAGAATGCTTTCCATCAAGATTTTGATTTTCTAGTGTGGTTCCTCAGAGTATTAAATTGGTGAACTTGACCAATTTTTACCAGGGGCATGTCCCTGGGCCCAAAAAACCCCACATGTCAGAGACAGTGATGTTCCTAGGGTGGTGGACAATAATGAAACATCAGCCCACCATCACACCAGCACCACCTACAATAAAAAGCAGTTCCTTAAACATAGCTTCAATAAATTGCAAAGAAAAACATCGAAAGCCCTTTCTTTTAACTGAAAAAGAAACATCATTGTTTTAAATTGCAATAAAAATCTTAAATTTCTTGTAAATGTTGATGTTGACGATTATGTTGATGATGATGTTGATGTTGATCGCGAGCATGAAGATTTAGAAATCATGGAAGAGGCCAACTTTTCTAGTAGTGTTATTGAAGGACTTAGGTCAGGGATTTTCTAAGGAGAAGCATCAACAGGGCCTCTTGCCCCCTAATATGTTATTGGCTACATTTGAGTTTTTGGAACTTTGTACTTAGTTTATAGGTTGACTTTGTACAAAGTCACAAACTATGTTGTAATTGACATTTTGACAATTGTCTCCATCTAGTTATATTTTATGCTATTGTGGTATGTTTTGTGCAATGTAATCAGCGATAAGTATATAAATGATGAAAATCTATTCTCTACAATCTAAAGTCATAACTCTATATTTTATTAGCTCTCAATATATCTATGATGTGGAAATGCCCTTTAATTTAAAAAAGAAAAGTAATTTTTTACTGTTTTCTTTAAGTTTTTACAGTTTTTTTGTAAATCCAATTTTTTCCCGATTTTTTCAAAAAATCCTATTCTTTTGGTTTGACGATTTTTTCCCAAAAAGATTAATGCTACTATGCTTAGAACGGCACAGGATTTCAAACTGCAAATACAAAGCATTATCGTTCTCATCCTTGGTGCACATAGACAGGTTACAGCTCATATATAATGTAAAGCTTGCATTTTATTTAGAATATGCAAAAATTAATTTCATTGGCAAAATTGATTTTAAATGAGCTACAAAGTGTGGATTAAGTGTTTGTTAAAACTAACTAAACAATGACTTTTCCACTTATGTGCCAAGTCTTTGGTCATATAGACACTTAATAATTATTTGATAAATTAGAATATTTATAATCAAGTAATTTAATAAATATAAATATTCATATATTATATATTAATAATTTAATAGTGACTAATATAATAATATTTAATAATTGTATAATATATTTAATTTCTATTATAGATATATATATACTATTTGCACAGGCACCCCCTACTGTTCACAAAGTTGGGTCCATATCCCTGTATCCAAGACCCATCCCATTGGAACACTAATTTCACCCAGTTTACACATCAACAAACAAAATAGTTTTAATGAATATATGAATCTAAGTCTCAATCACTGAAAACAAGTGCAAGGGGACTCTACAGCTGAGAGTTAGTCAGACTCAGGTGTCTCACAGAATCTTAGAGATTATTACCATAAGGATCAACTAACAAAAAAAAAGGAAAAAAATGAAAACAGAACAAAAAAACACACACTTCACTCATTTTGTTCAATTTTTCTCTCTGGATAGATCAATGCAGAGCAGCTGATTGTCACAGCCAATGAGAAAAAAATCTACTCTATTTTAAAGAAAACAAAACTGATTTGTGGACTCTGTTTTCTGTTTGTGGATTTTTAGCATAAAACAAATGCTTTTTGCTATATGTGTCATGGCTTTATTGACTTACTTTTTGATATTTAGAACAACTTTTCACATGAAGTATTTTATATTTAGATGACTTTGAATTCGAATTACGCTGGCCTTATAAAGAATCTACATCATATCAATGTTAATTTGTATACATACTACATATAACAAACACAGAGGGCCTCAGCCTTGTCCCCATATCCACATTACCTGGTGACTATTTAAATGAATGCAATTGTAAACTCATTTCTTTCCTCATTAATCCTTATTTGAAATGAAAGGACAATACTCATACTCATACCCCACCTTTCCAGATACCTATGAATGAACAACAATATGTTTCCATATTTTCATTGAGTTCCCCACAAAGCCCATTTAATAATACACATTCAAATCAGAACACCATCCTGCAGAATTGGGTTCAATTTCACAGAATTGCTAACCTCATACATAATTCTAGGGACACCTTCACTCTCTAAAATATTTGAGCTTTAGAGGAAAAGCCTATCAAATTATTATTTTACAAGATTGACCAAAAAAGAATAGCCTAATTTGTCTTAAGCAAAGATTAATAACAGTCCTCGCCTAATGAAAACTAAAGGACGTCCACATATTATATTTTGGATATATCATTATGATGAAAGAATAATCAAATCAAATAATTAACTAGTTGGAATTAGCAAATACAAGGACATTCCTATCCTATATTATTTGATATATTTAAATATTTGCAAGTGGTATATACCTAATTATTTCTTGGTTGTAGCTATTTTCATCCAGAATATATGTTTTTCTACTGCTATTATTATCAGAGAAGATCATAATAATACATACCGTGCGCATAACATAAAGGTAAAATGGCAAGATAGCTATCCTCCCAGACTCATCCTTCTCAAACTTCATAAAACTTGATGGACAGAAAAAATGCCGACATTTTGGACCAATTCGATCTACACAAACAGATCCTATGTGGCAAAAATCTTCATAGTTCATCTGCATGCAAACAAAAAACAGAAAAGGATAATATTAACATCAACTAACATTTTGACCAATTCGATCTACACAAACAGATCCTATGTGGCAAAAATCTTCATAGTTCATCTGCATGCAAACAAAAAACAGAAAAGGATAATATTAACATCAACTAACATTTTGCTATAAACTGTATGTGGAAAACCATATACACTAGAAACCACACTCTATGCCAACTTGTTTGCAGTATGAAAAAAATAATAATATAGGAAGCAATCACACTATGGACAAATGAACAATAAGGAATGCATGCTGGCAACAGTTCTCTATGCAACTAAAATGAAGTGTTGTGTTGAGAAATAGCTTCATTCGGATTGAAGCATATAAGTAAATTAACACATGCACATATATATGCTAGAATGAAATAGATGTGTGTGTGTGTGTATATATATATATATATTATTTCAAATGAGATCGCATATATATAAATATGATCGAACTTAATGTTAATACATTGTCGACTGCCCAAATGGCAGAATGTTGACTGTCATAAGAAAACCAAGTGTATCAAAATATGTTTGATACTCATCCATAATACTTATCTTAACGTATCCATGATACGTAAGATTAACCAGGATACACGATATACTGTTATCAGTATTTAAGTTAGCAAAGCACGATAAGTTATATTATTTGTTATGTTTACGTAGGGTCATGGCCCTTTGTGGCATAAGCCATGTATGGTCATGCCTCTAGGTAGACATGACTCTCCACCCTATATATTTAATATCAATGCTTTCTGTGAGAAATAATCAGTCACAGTGGAAATTATATATCACAGCAAGCATACGATATCAATAACTTCTGCAATATTTATACTTACTAATCTCTGCAATAATATATCAGATTTCAGACTTAGATACAATCTGGAATCTATAAACAAAGACTATTATTGTTTTGTATAACTGATCCTGATTCCTTAACATGGTATCAGAGCCTAACTAATAGAGAATAATAAAGATAGTAAAATTCTGATTCAGAATATCAGACATATATTCAAATTGAAGGAAGGACAATCATGGTGAACGGTGTTAGAGTGGAGGATAGACTCAAAGGCACCTCCAACTTCGTCTCATGGAAAATACGAATAATTGCAATCCTTCAAGAACTTGAATTGGATTCATGTATAGAAGAAGACAAAAGTATGCCTGAAGATGAACCAGAGAAAACAACATGGAAAAGATGCAATAACAAGGCTAAGAAAATAATTATTGACGCTGTTAAAGATCACATTCTTCCAACCATAGCTAGATTATCAACGGCATATGAAGTATTCAAAACCATTCAAACTACATATGAGATCAACAATGCAAGTAGATTGCTTACCTTAAAACAGCAACTCATGAACATCAAAATGAATAAAGAAGAAACGATTACTTCATATTTTTTGAAAATTTCCGAATTGAAAGATCAACTTTCTACTATTGGAAATAATGTAGATGATTTAGAACTATCCCTAATTTCCTTGCGAGGGTTACCAATCTCTTGGGAATCTTTTATCCAATGCATTAGCGGTCGACCGTCACTACCTAAATTCGATCAACTCAAAAACGATTGCACTCAAGAAGAATCTCGACTAATCTCAAGAGGGATAGGTCCAAATAAAGAGGGAGATATTCAAGCACTACATGCTAATACAAACAACAACAAAAAAAAGAATTTTAAACGAAAAAGAGGAAATAATAATCAACATCACCAAAACAGAGATCTCTCTAAGGTCCAATGCTACAAGTGTGATAAGTTTGGACACACTCGCAGGTTCTATCTAGAAAGGAAGAAAACTCAAGCAACCATAGCTGAAGTCAAAGAAGTGAAAAATCCTCTATTTTTCTTAGCCTTATCAAGTGAACTAAACTCAAATAAAAGCACTTGGATAATCGATAGCAGAGCATCAAGACACATAACCGGGTTTAGAGATCAATTTGAAACTTTTGAAGGACACTCAACTAAAGAGGTCACAATTGGTGACAATTCCACCTATCCTATGAAAAGAATCGGGACCTGTTCAATTAAATTAAGAATCGGAGTCATATTACAATTAAAAGATGTTCTATTTGTACCAAAAATAAAAAAAAAATTGGTCTCTATTTCAAGTTTAGCTGATCAAGGATATCGTGTCACCTTTCATGAAGATAAAGCTCTACTTTGGCCTAAAACTTCCAACATTAAGAATGTTATTTCTATAGGATCAAGAGATGGTAGCTTATACAAGCTTTTTAATGATCAAATACATGCACTAAGTCATGAAGTATCAAATTGTAATGACATTTGGCATAGAAGATTAGGTCATCTTCGGTATAGTGCCCTACCTACCATAGGAAAGATCACTATAGGTCTACCTCATGTAAAATCTGAACATACTGGAATTTGTTATGTTTGTGCTCTAGGAAAGAACTCAAAAGGGTCTTTTCCTTCAAGTGAACATAAATCAAAATTTGCGCTAGAACTTGTCCACACTGATTTGTGTAGTCCAATGTCAACAGCTTCACTAGGGGGGTTCTTGTATTACGTAATCATTGTTGATGACTACTCTAGGAAAACCTGGATATATTTCCTAAAACTTAAAGAGTCAAATAAAGTATTATTGAAATTCAAAGAATTTAAAACCCTAGTAGAAAACCAAACCGAGAAGAAAATAAAGACTCTAAGATCAGATAATAAGGGTGAATATATCTCTGAAAACTTTAAAGAATTCTACATTTCTATTGGGATTAAGAGGGAGTGTACAGTACCTTGTAATCCTCAACAAAATGGAGTTGCAGAAAGAAAAAAATAGAACCATCATTGAAGCCGTCAAAACCATGATGCATGATCAAAATATACATATCTCATTCTGGGTTGAAGCCTCAAACACAGCTGTGTACATTCAAAATAGATGCCCTCATTAAATCTTAGAGAATATAACACTTGAAGAAGCTTTTACAGGAAATAAACCAGACTTAAGTCACCTAAGAATCTTTAGTTGTCCTGTATACATTCATATTCCTAAAGAAAAAAGGACCAAACTAGAACCCTCTGAGAAGAAAGGCATATTTGTTGGTTATAGTGAAACCACTAAAGGATACAAATTCTATATCCCACGACAACGATCTATTGAAATCAATAGAGATGTAAAATTTGAAGAAAATATTGCTTATAAACTATCTCTAAATACAGAAGATGATTCAATCACAAAATTAGATGAAAATCATACAATTGAGAATCAGAGGGAGAATATCATAGAAGATAATGAACCTCCAACTAAGTTTGAAAATACTGAAATTCCTAATAACTAGAAAAGGCCACTATGGCCAAGAAAGATGTTTGAAGAAAACAACATAAAACCTGATGAAATTTTCAGAGAGAATAAGAAAACAAGAAATCAAACATGCTATGTTGCACTCCTAACTGAGCTCACAAAATCTGAACCTTCAAATGTTGAAGAGGCCTTATCATGTCAAGCTTGGAAAGATGCAATGATTGAAGAATACCAATCTATATTAAAGAATGATGTCTGGAATGTTGTACCTAGACCAAAAGACAAATCAGTTGTCTCTTCAAAGTGGTTATTCAAAATCAAATATGCATCAGATGGTAGTATTGAAAAATACAAAGCCAGATTTGTTGCCAGAGGGTTCTCCCAAAAGGCTAGAATTCATTACAAAGAGACATTTGCTCCAGTTTCATGATATACTTCTGTAAGAACCGTTATACGTGGAAGATACATCAAATGGATGTAAAGACAACATTCTTGAATAGTGTAATTGAGGAAGAAGTATATATAGAACAACCTGAAGGTTTTCCTACACATGATAGGAATCTCCATGTGTGCAAACTAAAGAAAGCTCTCTACGGCCTTAAACAAGCTCCTAGAGCATGGTATGAAAGGATAAATGGTTATCTCTCCAAGCTAGGATATTCCAAAAATAAAGCAGATCCTAACATATACTTCAAAATATTAGATGGTGATATGTTGATTCTAGTTCTCTATGTTGATGACTTGTTAGTAACAAGTGAAGATCATCTTATTGCAAAATGCAAACATGATCTTGTAGCTGAATTTGATATGAAAGATCTAGGCCTTCTACACTACTTTCTAGGTCTAGAAGTATGGCAAAAGGAGAACTATATTTTTCTAAATCAAGGAAAATATACCACTAATAGCTTGACCAAATTTGGAATGATGGATTGTAAACCAATATCTACTCCAATGGAAACAAATCTTCATAAGCTTAAAAGTGATGCAGAAGATTCAGAATCTACAGATCCTACATACTATAGACAAATTATTGGATCTCTCATGTACTTGGTGAACGCTCGCCCTGATATTTGTTATGCTACTAATGTATTAAGTCATTTCATGTGCGACCCTAAGAAGATTCACCTAATGGTTGTCAAGCATATTCTGAGATACTTGTGTGGCACTATTGGACTTGGCTTGAAGTATGAGAACGTTGAAATCAAACTCCAAGGGTATTCTGATTCCGACTAGGCAAGCAGTTCCATTGATCGTAAAAGTACTACAGGATGTTGATTCAGTCTTGGATCGGCTATGATATCCTGGTTCAGCAAGAAACAGTCTACAGTTGCTCAAAGTTCCACTGAAGCTAAATATATGGCTGCTTCCATGGGAGCTCGTGAAGCAGTATGGCTGAGGAAGTTACTAGTTGAACTATTTGGAAAACCCTTGAATCCCACAGTGATTCATTGTGACAATCAAAGTTGCATCAAACTTTCAGTTAATCCAATTTTTCATAACCGATCCAAGCATATAGAGATACCTTACCATTATATAAGAGATACGGTAGACAGAGATGTTATCAAATTGGTGTATATCGGCACTGAAGAGAAAAATGCCGACATTTTCACCAAGCCCCTTGCCATGTTGAAAATAGAATACTTCAGAGGTAAACTTGGTATGACTAAATTGTAATTGAATCTTTCTGAGATTGAATCTCAATCATATGTACTTTAATATATTCATGAATATTTTAATATTGCAATAATTATATCTGTGTGTTATGAAAGGTGACGATCTTTCATAAGATATATGTGTAAGGTTACTATTGTTAGGTGATGACCTCAACAATAGCCTGACCTGTTATCAAGATTGACTACATTAAGTTGCTGTCCCAGAATGTGCCGGATATCTTGATACTAAAATTGTGATCACTGAGTGTTGTGATAACAATCATATCATGATTGACTCCATTAAGTTGTTGTCTCAGATTGTGCCAGATATCATGATATTGAGATTCTTGATTTATCATCATGACAGACTGCATTGAATTGTTGTCCCAAAATGTGTCGGAGGTCATGATGATTTGTGTGTCAAGATGGACTATGTATGTCCGAAATTATACCTGTGATATTGGAGACTTCATTGTCATCCTAGGATCAAGGTTGTTATCTGATAGACTTCATTTAGTTGTTGTCCCGAAGTGTCGGAGATCAAATAATTTTCATTTCTCTGCAATGTAACTCGTGTGTAATCAATTCAAAGGGGTGTTGTTCAAAGCCTCTCTTGCTAAGAGGGAGTGTTGAGAAATAGCTTCATTTGGATTGAAGCATATAAGTAAATTAACACATGCACATATATATGCTAGAATGAAATGGATATATACATATATATGTATATATATACATATTATTTCAAATGAGATCGCATATCTATAAATATGATCGAACTTAATGTTAATACATTGTTGACTGCCCAAATGGCAGAACGTTGACTGTCATAAGAAAACCGAGTGTATCAAAATATGTTCGATACTCATCCACAATACTTATCTTAACGTATCCACGATACGTAAGATTAACCACGATACACGATATATTGTTATCGGTATTTAAGTTAGCAAAGCACGATAAGTTATATTATTTGTTATGTTTACGTAGGGTCATGACCCTATGTGGCATAAGCCACATATGGTCATGCCTCTACGTAGACATGACTCTCCACCATGATATGTATATATTTAATATCAATGCTTTCTGTGAGAAATAATCAATCACAATGGAAATTATATATCACAGCAAGCATACGATATCAATAACTTCTGCAATATTTATACTTACTAATCTCTGCAATAATATATCAGATTTCAGACTTAGATACAATCTGGAATCTATAAACAAAGACTATTATTGTTCTCTATAACTAATCCTGATTCCTTAACATGTTGTACATGCAGACATCAAATTAACTCTTAGTTTCATAGAAGTTATTAATGGCTTAATCACACTCATAGCCAGAACATGATGAAGCAAAACAAGGCCAAGCATGTGGCAATTGTGTTTGTATACATAAGACCCACAACCATCAGCTGGAATGGTAATCTACTGAAAACTTAAGATTAAGAGAAAAAAACCAGCCTGGCATAATCAAGAGAAGTCAATCACAAGCATCGTTGTTAAGAACTTCATTTTGTCAACAAGAGAACTACAGAAGCAACATCAATTCTTTCCATGTTACATTGGAATAAAATTCAGCCAATTATTGCTTGTTCTAATGTGGTCTCTAAAATGTACTCACAATAGCATTTCTTCAGAAAAAAAAAACTCGGGAATGAATATATGAGCTCTACATTGTTTTATATCCCAACAATATTTTCCATGAATCATATAGGTTCCTTGGATGAGTTGTCTGAAGAAATTTTTTGATACACTGCAAATTAAGACAACTCATCCAAGGAACCTATATGATTCATGGAAAATATTTTTGGGATATAAAACAATGTAGAGCTCATATATTCATTCCCGAGTTTTTTTTTTCTGAAGACATGCTATTGTGAGTACATTTTAGAGACCACATTAGAACAAGCAATAATTGGCTGAGTTTTATTCAAATGTAACATGGAAAGAATTGATGTTGCTTCTGTAGTTCTCTTGTTGACAAAATGAAGTTCTTATGCAACCTCACCTTGTATTCCAAATCTTAAATGCAACTTCACTAGAGAAGCCAGAGAAGCCAGATCTTTCATTACTTGTAACTATTATTAAAACAATGCAACCTGTTTTGAGATTATTGTGTGCCGTGAAGAATTAGCTTATCAAATGAATGTCTGACCATAAACATGCCTATCAGATATGAAATAATTGACAAAATCTTAAAACTGAGGCGCAAAAGCGGATTCAAACCCACTTGTATAACACGTGAAATTCAAACTTAAATAAAAAAATACCTTCTCATTCTAACTAGCAAAACAGGTCTTAAGTGAAAAAGAACCAATGCAATCAAACCTTTTCAGCATCAGTTGAATCGTCAATGACACAATTTTCTTGCAGGCATACCCACATGGTGTCTAGATCATCTGCATTTAATAGTAAATCTGATTGCTTCTGCAAACAAGACATTAAGAATGTGTGTAAATAAAACTGACAGTATTTTACATTATATGATGAAATGAAGATTTGTATTTTCCAACGTTATTTTGAACCATGAGAGTATGCATTTAACCCATTCTAGAACTATCTCTGATATGCATAGATATCCATTCAAAACCATTTTGCAATGCACATATTCATATCACGTATACTATTTACTTATAGCCTTCACTACCTTTTACAAATAGCATCATAAAGCCTTCTCAAAATTTGATCAACGTGGGCATTGATATAAATGTCACCATTTTAGTAACTCCTTTTGGCAATGCTAATAAAGTCACAATACTAAACATGAAATACTCACCAGAAATGGCAAATAGAGAAGTCGGGATAATACCTTTAAAAATATGGACTTCGCCAACCTTTGGACCCTAGATACAATAGATCCCTTAGAAGGCTTCTGCAATTATTGAAAACCCAATGCCATGACAAGTAGCTTTTACAAGTACAACATAGTAAGAAATATGAAATCTAGTTCAAAGTAATGGCAAGGCATCAACAGGGAGTCAAAAGTAGGAGATTAAAAAAACTACACAATAAAGTGACTTCACAAGCATATAACAACTACCCTGTGACGCATAAGTATCTGAGACTTATTATGCTTGCCTTTCTGTAGAAGCTTGGAATTGTCCTAGTATTTGCAGTCCTTTGCTGTCGCTCTTTGAAAAGTTCAAGAAGAATCCTTTTTATTTCCAGTTCTGCCAAAATACAAGCAGCATTCCCATCCAGGGTTAGAAACTTTTGACATAAACCTATCCATACAAAAATAGAATGACTAAGATTGCATTCGTATCTTCAAACTACTTTTTAGAAAAAGCGAACCACGAGAAGAACAAAGGAAGCTTGAAATACTGCAGACAACTTCTGTTTGCACTGAAAAAAATAAGTTGTTTTTTATTTCTAATTCAGTTCACAATACCTAGAAATAAACTCCCCTCTTTTTGCCTTATCTTTGGATGAACCCTATCGCATGCTAGTCTAGTCCATACATTAAACACACAAAATCCATAGCCATGTAATAATAGATTCACCAAAATTATTGATGTTATTTCCTTAAAAACTGTACTAATTCTTTGAAGGAGTTTTAAAGGGTTTGTCAGGCGCTTTAGCCTTTATTTTAGAAAGGTCTGTGCACATATCTGCTAATAAGGTCCAAATTCTAAAATAAGAAAACAATGAAATGTGATTGACACATATTCCACACTTTAAGGAAGACATGATATGTACAACACATATGTGCTTAAATAGAAAGCATAACTTACCATCAACCATATCTGCTTGTGAATACAGTCATACTAGATGTCTTTCAAACAAATCGTTGGTTGATGTCATAGGAGATAGTGGGGGAAAATAGGCCATTAAATTTTCAATAGACTGATACTTAAAAACATAATTGTCATTTAACATTGTCGATATAGGTTGTATTGGACTGAATACTCACCAATTGATATTCTTTTTTTATAGTATTCAATTGAGATAAGAAGTCCATAATTCAAGGTAAGCATGTAAATTTCATATGCACTAACATATGGACTCTAAAAAGGTGAAGAGAAAAGAAATACATTCTTTGGATCATCTTATTGGTGCAATAACATCCTAATATCATTTGCAAAGAAATGCAATGTCCCCATTTATAGCAATATAGTTTCATGAGTTCCAAGTTTTCCTGTAAGCTTCTAGGTATGCTAGCGAGAACTCTGAAGTTCTTGGAGAGCACAAGTTCAGTCTTTCTTGGATTTCGTTATTTGCGTTGAGCTTAGCTGGCATAATGAATTGCAATGATGCTTTCAAAAGCATTTTAGGACTACTAGGGTGTTCTTCAATCTTCTTGGAGACCGTGTCTATTTTTAGAAATTCTCTGAGTTGGAAAAAAATTATCCTCCCACTACTTCAATTGCATCAAGGCATGATCAAGATTGGATTTTGACACTTAGGCAGTGCTTTGCGCAACTTGGGTGGAGTATTTAAAATACACCTAAGTTTCTAATTTTTAATGTTAAATTATTCACTTAAGCGTTATATTTTGTTGAAGTTGCTTTATGTCCCCTCAAAAGTGGACACTTGCACAGGAAAATCATTCTAATATTTCAAAAAGAATGTTTGATTCAATAATAAATTATAATTATTTTATAATTTCAAATTGCTCTTTTCCCTCTAAAAGCTATAAAAGGAAGTTTGTCTTCTCATTGCTCATATGTTGAAGATTATACATACCATTATGCTACCAGAATGAACCAGCAAGTTCTTCCAAAGATCTTTTGAGGATGAAAACCCTCACTGAATTTCTAGTTTTGAATAAAGACGACCCCTAGCTAGATTGGAGTGGTTCTATTCAGGAATTGCCACTCTTCTTCAGAGATTTCAGACTAGGATTTCATTACAAAGACTTTTGCAGAATTCTGAATCACAATAGCTTTGTGTATGACTCGCTAATATTTTCCAAAGATTTTGATAAATTGTTTAAGTGTTTTGATAAATTTTTCAAAGATTTTGATTAGTTGTTTAGTTGTTATTTGTTGGGTCTTTGCTTGCCATTCAGCACTCTTGGAGCAGGTTATACCTTTCATGATTCCTTGAAAAGGTTGCAGGGTTTGAAATTATATACATTGAGTTTCTCATACCAGGTCACCCCCCTTTGAGGTAATATGCAAGTTGTTTGTAGGGTTTATGAATTTTTAGAAGGGATTGTACCACTGCAGTGTGCACCTGGAGGTTGGTGTGAGACTTCTAGGATGAAGCACCTAGGTATTTGGGGCTATTTCTTTGTGCTGTGTGGCACCTATTTTATGTTTAAAATATTTAGTCAATTGTGAAGCTGAACAAACGATAGTGAATACTGGCCACCCTTATTTCAATGTCTTTTTTCAGTGCTGGGTATGGCTGACACATATACCAAACTTGTAAGTTGCCTTTCTCACCAATTTAGGGTTGATAGTGAGCATTGGGGATGTGTGGAATTGATTGGAGTCTTTGGGGGTGTTGAGATTTTCATTGTGGTTTTGACCCACAACATTGGGCAGCAGACCTATAACTCCTCGCAGACACAGCAGCCTTGTAGAAGCTCATTTCCAATGTATATTTCTACCTTTTGAGGTATTTTTTAGAGGGCATCTCACAATCTTGTCCATTTCATGTATTGTTATTGAAAGCAGTTGTGACTCTATTTCAAATGGTTATATTGATATTTTACCATTGGCAAAAAAGTTTAAACAAAAATTGAGGGTGGTTATTACAATGGTAATAGAGCTGAAGATCTTGTCAGCATGTGCCTTTCTCACCAATTTAGGGTTGATAGTGAGCATTGGGGATGTGTGGAATTGATTGGAGTCTTTGGGGGTGTTGAGATTTTCATTGTGGTTTTGACCCACAACATTGGGCAGCAGACCTATAACTCCTCACAGACACAGCAGCCTTGTAGAAGCTCATTTCCAAGGTATATTTCTACCTTTTGAGGTATTTTTTAGAGGGCATCTCACAATCTTGTCCATTTCATCTATTGTTATTGAGAGCAGTTGTGACTCTATTTCAAATGGTTATATTGATATTTTACCACTGGCAAAAAAGTTTAAACAAAAATTGAGGGTGGTAATCACAATGGTAATAGAGCTGAAGATCTTGTCAGCATGTGCCTTTAATCCTACTGTACAAAGATAGAGAACTCTATTATTACAATAGGAACAGAAAAAATCAATTCCTCTAAACTCACAAAGGCCAATTGAATATCCCTTTTCAGCAGTTCAAAAATTTCAAGGGGGTTTGACTAGTGGCAGTGACAATTCTTCACAATCCACAAACCACAGCCCACCTACAAACATGGTAGAAAGGGATAAGGGACAAGCTGGTTCAGTTAGTCAAATACCAAAGCAGAGTGGAAATTTGATGCTACGTGGAATACGACACCGTAAATTTTAGCCAAGTTGAATCAGGGTATGTCTTAGGTTACCCAAGTGCAGAATGGCAAAACAAATTCATCGAACTCAGCAAAGCTCTAATGGACATACTATTGCAGCAGTATTGGGGTCTATTCCTAGACCACTTCAGCCTAATTTACACATATGGAGGAGGCTCCCATTATTCCAGGGCCCAGATTCCTTTGGCAAATGAAGTGAGGACTGGCCATGCAGAGTATGTGACACTTCCAGCTACAATTTGTGACCTTTTGTCTCTAGATCAGTTCCTGAATCAAAGGAAGAAAAGGGGTGGTGGAAGAGTAGAGAACAGGGGACCAATTATGCAGAGAGACTACCAACATAAATTAGGAAAGGTGACTCCAACACATTTTGATGGAAGCACTAAGTGTGCTCCTAGAGCTTAGGTACAGAAGTTGGATAATTATTTGTCACTCAAACCCGTGCCAGAGGAAGAAGTCATTAAGCTTGCCACATTGCATTTGGATGAAGCAACGCGTGAGTGGTGGTACCATGGCTTGGTGCCACTAGGCCACAATTTGATCACCACCTACGATGACTTTACTAACAAGGTCATTGAAAGATTTCAGGAAATACCCTAAGATACAGCTCAAAGAACTTGCCCAAGTGAGACAACATGATACTCACATAGAGGAGGTTTGTGATCCTTTTTAGTGAAGGAATAATGGAGCCAATTAGGGGTTAGATACAGGCTTTTTACCCCCCTACTTTACAGAAAGCAACAAGCAAGGAGTACGGAACTTTCTACTCCAAAAAGAAAATTTCCATCTAAGGCATTGTAATGTCCCCTTTTTAGCATGACCATGACTATGGATGGATTAGCCTATCATGTGACCCTTGTAAGCTAATGAGGATGGACAGAGGGTCTCTTTCAGTGGGCATCTACTTCAAGATTCAGTATGCTTTGGTTTGGCTTTCGTTTGGTGTCATTTGGACTTCATTTACTATACTTTTGCCACATTTACTATTTATAGTAAGCTTGATGTCGTTCGAGAAGGACCCTTTCCATTTTTGGAAAGTGCATTTGGTCACATGGAGAAATAATAGGTGTGATTCCTATTTCAGACGGCATACTAAAGGATAAGTATTTTGGGAGTTATTATTATTTTGGTGGCCAAATTATTATTAAATCATTAAATGGCTTATTATAAAGTTATAATTTAACTTTATAATTTCACTTAAGTTGAGGGTTGAGTCATCATGGGAACGGGCCACTTATTTAATTAATTCATGGAAGTTTAAGCCAAGGTATTAATTAAAGTATTGGAGTAAATGAATTATTAAAAGGGAAAAAAGTATATCTTTTATCCCACATTGTTAAGGAATGTGTTTGAGCTCTCACAAGAAAGAATAAAAAGGGACTTAAGAGCTCATTCTCATATATGGAATTGATCATTTTTGTGCTTTGATACTTGGTGAATTTTATGAGTTTCTCTAGCAAGGGTTCCAAAGAGCCATTGCAAGTTTGGAAGTCATTATTACTCAGCTTTAAGGTGCTGAAAGATTGCATTGAGATTGTTGGTTGTGCTAGCCATTGTTCTACATTAGCCTTTCAGAGGTTTGTGCATTTACAAAGGTCTTATCTAATCATTTGGGGATCAATTTGAAGACATTTATTTGCAGATTGAAGCAAGTCATTTCTTAGAGGCTGCAGTTCACATCTAGGCAGTTGTGTTTAATTAAGAGGTGCTACTCTACATTAGTTTTATGTATCACTTAATGAACTTTGCAAGTAATTGAATTAGTTAGTTTGGTGAGCCTTTGAAGTTAGAAATTTAATTGTTGTTGTAAATTGCCCTCCATGCATTGGTAAATGATTTTAAATTGCAAACTATTCAATTACAAAACAAATTTTTGCATACACATTCAAAAAATCAGAACTTAAACATTGCATGCCAACCGTCTGACGAAATGTCAAAAGGTTTGAAATTGGGTTTCAGAAGTTAGAACCAGCACGGTTCTTACAGTGGTATCAGAGCGGTTTCCTGCCATCCTGTTGGGTTGAAAATTATTGAGCTCACACGTTTGGAGTGACCATCACTCTAGCTTTATTTTTCAGCCATGGATAAATATAGAAAACCAAGTAAATATGGAAATCAATTGAGCAGTGTGACACGGGTCAAGAAACAATCAATTGCCTTGGAAGAGATTGTTAGCAATTTAAGTTGTCATTAGTGGAAGTTAGATGCAAACACCATTCCCACTGGTATAGGTACACCAGAAGATCACTCATATTACTTTATATGCACTAGTAGATGAAACAGAGGAGATGCACCGGTAGACCGAACAGAGTGCATTGTACCGGTCTTATATTACATACAGGGATGGACCGGGTACAAGATTGACACCGGTCAAATAGCATGTCTATCCTCGCCGGTGAATGCGGAGCTATTTAAGTTAAAACCGGAATATGCGGAGCATCCATCGTTTAGAACTGAAGTTATCTTTTTAACAGGAGTTAGTTTTATTTCTACGTGGATGTTTCAAGGTAAACTCAAGATCAGAATGCAAAGCTTTTTGTTTTGTTGCATGATTTAAGGACGAGTTTACAGCCTAGCGGTTCTATGAGTTAAGGGTTTCATTGAGATGAATTTTTGTATAAATATAAGGCATAGGATGCAAGAAAAGAAGTTGTTGATAGTTGTTGAATATACAGAGCAGAAGAGAGATACCTTTTGAGAGAAGTGCTACAGACACAAAGGTAAAAGGCAAAAAGATCAACAGCCAGGCAAAACCGGGAAAGATCAATAGGTATGATCTAATCAGACAGAGAATGCCAAGTTAAGATCATTTCTTTTGTATTGTGAAAGTATATTGAAATCCCACTATCAAGATGAACCCTAATAGGTTCTTTGCAAAAATCCTTTAACCGGGTAACATCTTTGTTGATATTGAAAGTCCTCTAACAAGGTGGCTCCTAACAGAGTAAAAGTCTTAACCGATCTTTTATCAAATCTCTTAAGCAGGTAGCACTCTTGCAAGTGCTTTGTAAGCTCCTAACAAGGCGACTTTATTTGTCATGTCCCCATTTTGGCTGACATCGTTGGCATGACAAATTTGCCTATCATCGACTCTCGTAGGCAAATGGTTTGGAGAGAGGGTCATTATGTTGATCATTTGATTGCATATTGCTGACAGAGCCTACATCCAGTTTGGGCCTACATGTAGTTGTAGTGGAGCCTACATCCAGTTTGAGCCTACATCCAGTTGTAGTAGAGCCTACATTCAGTCTTGAGCCTATGTTCAGTCGTAGTTGGGCCTACATTCAATTATGAGACATTTGGGCTTACATTGTTATAATTTTGAGTTGAGAAATGTACTTTATTAGTATAATGTTATTTTATTATAAAGTACATTATAATTGGATGTTTCTAGAAGTTCTAGCAACTTCTCAAGGAAAAGAATAAATAGAGGGCTTGGGCTTTCATTTGGAGATGCTTGGATTTGGGATTTCTTCTACTTCTTCATTGTGAAGCAATTTGTAGCCTTGTGGTCTGCAAATACTATTCGATCTTTGGGAACGAATCACTCCCCTAGAATGGCATAACTGAGGTAGTGAAATATCTACTGAAGGGTTGCAAGTTTGGAGTTGGTACTCAGCCATCTCATTGGTACTTCATTGAGAATTTGTTGTAAGGGTTTGTTTGTGATTGAAACAGCATTTCAGGAGGCATTTTTAGTAGGGCCGAAATTATAGGAGGCAATTTTTAGCAGGTCCGAAATTATAGGCGGCCATTTTTAGCAGGTCCGAAAAAGCAGTCCGAAAAAGCAAATCCGAAAAAGCAGTCCGAAAAAGCAGACCCGAAAAAGCAGACTTGGAAAATTGATATTGAGGGTTTGTAACTGGTTGAATAAGGGTTTGGAATTCATCACTTAATTGGCGAATCATTTTGGTGATAGATTGAAGACATTTTGGCACATTTTCAGTCACTTCATACCAGGGCCTGGATTCAAAATTTTGCTCATATCTCTTAAATCCCTTGAAGATAAATTTAATGCTTTGGAGTGAAGACTAGTACTGTATAGGCGGTCCTATTGATATCAGATTGGGGTGTCAAAACCCTCCCCTTTATTTTATACAGGTGTCGTACATGTACGGCCTGGTACGGCCTGTACTTGCAGGCAGTTTGGCAGAGATTGGAGGTGAAGTTTGGGACTGTTCCAGTCCAGATTACATCAGCAGTCATCACCAGGCATTGGGAAGCGATTAACAGGTTCCATCCATGAGTTTAGTATGCATTTGAATTCAAGGAAGTTGTGATAATTGCTTGGTCTCAGTCATAGTTACAGCAGATATTGGTTAGTCACTATCATAATTAAATTGGCATAGTAATTGGATGCATTGTATTGGAATCAGTCACTGTTATAGTCTTGGAGTCATTGTATTAGAAGTTGCATTATTAGACTTAGTTGTTACCAAGTTCCTTGCTATATATGTTTATGAAACAGCCATTGTATTCAAACTTTGCATTGTAATGTGGTGCATTGATGGGACTATGTCATGTAAGATGATTCATACGTTTCATATCCTAGTTCATGTATTGTAGACAGTCCATAAACAGTGCTCATATGTGATAGATGTAATAGACATATAAATTCTGGAAAGTGAAATCAGAATTAGAGAAGTTTGATATATATGTAGTGAGTCTTTACATTGCTTTGAGATTCATTGTTGCACATTGTAATACATTTCTACATTGGTATTGTTATCTCAATTGGAATTCGGTGCCCAAAACAATAAACACCTTGAAACACATCATTGCAAGCAAAACATACCAGTGCATGCCAACTGTTTGACGAAATTCCATAAGCACAAAATCAGAGATTTTAGTGATCCTACTAGTGAGGGTCATTACATTATTACTACAGTAGTGAAGTTGTGAGCTCTATCTCACCGTGGTTTTTTCCTTCTAACTGAGGGTTTCCACGTATACATGATATGTTGATCTGAGTATTTCTATTTATGCTTGTGGATGATTGTTTACATTCTGCTTATCTTGCAAGAATCTTTATACAAGTTTTTAATTGCAATAGAAATAGTATTTACTGATTCACCCCCGCCCTCTCAGTAACCGGTTAGGAATAAAAATTGGTATCAGAGCCTAGTTCTCTTAGATATAAAGCTTAACCGCTTGAGAAAAAGATCATGGAGGGTTACAGGTATCAGAAACAGCTTGATGAAGCCAACGACGTCATTGCCTCTCTGGAGAATAGGCTGAGAAGATCACTTGCTAAAATAAAGGAGTTGGCTCTGCAGTTGAGTGAGAGCAATGAAACAATTGATGAACTCTATGAGCAGAGTGGATCTGATGAAGCTGAGGAGGCAGTCTTTGAGCTCATAGAGAGGAACCAGATCCTAACCGATCAGATCTCCAACCTAAAGAGGGAGCAAGAAGATAATGCCCTAAGGATGACTGAACTGATTGAGAAAAAGAGGAAAGCTGAAGATGAAAGAAACACAGCAGTCAAGTCATTAATAGCCTCTGAGAGAGTGATAAATCTGGCAAAGGAAGCGGTAAGGGAAAATGATTTTGTCATTCTGCAACTTCAAGAAGACATGCAAATTGTCACTCAAGAAAATGCCAACATGCAAAAGGGTTGGCATGATAGAGATGAAGCATGCAAAAGGCTGACAATAGAGTTGTATCAACTGAAGGAACAAATGAAAGAACTTGAAGAAAGGAATGAAACCCTAAGAAGATACAACGAGAGCTCGGTCAATCTTGATGAGCAACTCAAAGCTCAAAGAAAGCACAAAGATCCCACCGGTCTTGGGTTCACCGATAAAGACACCAAAGAGATTAGTGAGTCATCAGGAGCCAACAAACGCAAGAAGAAAAAGAAGAAACTGGAAGAACAAAAAGCTAAAAAGACCAACAATTCTTTCCAACACTGTGGGAAACCGGGCCATAAAACGAGCAACTGCAAAAATGCACCGGTCAAGCCAACTAACAGTTACAGCAAAAACTATTGCAAGTATGGCCACAAGACCAATGAATGTTGGTCGAGCCCCACAAGTGTGTCCAGTGGAAGCAAGGGAAGCTTCAAGGGCTATTGCTACGCATGCAACAAGTTCATACACAAAGATAATGAATGCAGATCCAAGATAATCGCATTCAAATCTCCACCAAAACCAGTATTCCCCAAAAGAAACAAGAACCGGAGCACAACCAACTGTGCTAATTGTGGCATGCACAGTCACAATGACTCCTGGTGCAGATCACCTAACAATAGAAGAGTGAATCCATGGAAGGCAACCGGGATAGTCTGTTACACCTGGAACAAAGTTGGACACCTAGCTAAAGACTGCAGGAACCGATCAATGAACAAAAGGAAAGGATCAGTCAAACCGGTGGAGAAGACCTCATCTTCAAATGAGAAGAATAACAAAGGAAAGAAGATCGAGAAAGAAGTCAAGCAAATTTGGTTCAAGAAGAAATCAAAGAGCTCCGCTAAGGAGAAGACAGAGGAAAGATCATCATCAGTCGATGGTGATATCTCTTCAGCAAACTAAGCCTACAGGGCTTAGGGGGAACCGGTAGCTCGTCTACTGTTCCTGGTAGGACTAGTGAGAAACCCACTCACTCAGTCAAGAAGTATACCCAGACAGGTAAGCGTTGATAAAACGAGGTTTGTTCAACCGAAAAAGTCTGAATACCGGTTGGAGAAAAAGGAAAGAAAGGTTAGGTAAGGCAATTAATGTTGTAGTCGTTTAACAATAGTTACTGTTTGGTAATTACTGTTATGCCCTAACCCTATATAAAGAAAGGAGGATTACTCATTTACTTTTACTTTGCGATTTTGTGATTAACAATTCTTATGCTTGAGTAATATTCTCATGCTTTGATCATCGAAAGATATTGTCCATAAGACCGATCAAGCTACTTTCTATATTAACCGGTTGATAGCAGTGGCATCTTCATCATCCGTCGCCAAGCTGATTCAAGGAAATCAAATTGATCGACCTGTATACGATATCATGGCGATTCAAAATAGGGTGAACAACATGAATGGTGCACTATCTTGCATTCCTGATGTTCTCATGACGGAAGACATGACTGCTTTCATTCACGCCAAGCAGGAAGAACTAGGAGAGACTTTCATCCAGAGTGAGTATCTCTCGCTATGTCAAGACGGAAATCTTCCTGATAGATACATGAAGCTAGTGTTATCCAGTCTCATCAACAGAATCAACTATCCAACTATCTTCCGACCAGATTAGATTCGATTGGTTCTCAGTCGTGTGCATGATCCAGGGTTTTGGCTCCAAAAGGGTGCAGCTACACAAATTACAAAGGAGGATTTGCATCGAGTGACTGGGTACAGTCAGGAAGGGGAAGCATTAACCCTAAGAACTATCTCCAATGCTATCGCCACTAAGCTGACAAAGTCAAAATCCGATGGTCGACTTATGACAGTAAATGATATCGAAGATCAAGGAGTTCGGTTTGCATCCGTTGTGATAGGATACAAGATTTATCAATCTAGCAACCTGAACAGCATACCGAGAGGAGCCCTTCATGCCGCTCACCTGATAATGTATGACAACACCAAGTACAATCTCTGCGGAATGCTCCGAGGTCAGATATTTGAAAACATGAAGAAGCTCGACATTCTAAATAAGAAATCCATGATGTACAGAACCCTACTGGTATGTCTTTACTTCTACTATGCAAATTTCTTCCCAGGAATTGGAAAGGTGACATGGGGAACCGATCGACCGGTTATGCATCAAATTTGTGAAATGGCCAACCAACTGGGAAATCAGTTCGGTAAAGTAATGACTGAGTACTTTGAGGCATTCCAACAGAGAATGCATGCAAGGGAGTAGGTGCCATCAACTATTGTTGACTCGTATAAGGATGATGTTGTTATTGCTTACCGGTTACTGAGAGGGGGGGGTGAATCAGTAAATGCTCCTACATTAGTGTAATTCTCAACTTTTTGTTGTCCTTATGGATAATTAGAATATAACAGTCATTCACAAGCATAAATAGAATCACACAGATTAACACAGGTATTTATATGTGGAAACCCTCGGTTAGAAGGAAAAAACCACGGTGAGACAGAGCTCACAACTTCACTAGTACCAAATGAAGGCGCCCTATTAGGAGCTTACAAAGCACTGGTTAAGGTGCAACCTAATTAAGGGATTTTACAAAAGATCGGTTAAGATCTAAACCCTGTTAAGAGCTATCTGGTTACAGAACTTTGAACATCAACAAAGATGTCACCCTGTTAAGGGATTTTTACAATGAACCGATTAGGTTCACCCTGATAGAGGGATTTCAATATGCTTTAACACTTTATAAAAGCAGTGATCTATTATGACACTAATTGTCTAATTAGATCATACTTGTAGATCTCTTCCCCGGTTTGCCTGGCTGTTGATCTTTCTTTCTTACTTCACCTCTGTGCCTATAGCACTCCTCAGAAGATATCTCTTCTCTGCTCTATGCAATCTCCAACTATCAACAACAGTAACAACATATCTTGCGTCCTATGCTCTATATTTATACAAGAGTGAACCTCTTGACTCATAGAACCGCCAGGGAGTAAACTTAACCATAAATTATGCAATGCATGAAAGCTGTGCGTTGTGATCTAGAGTTTACCTTGAGATTATCCGTAGAGTTAAAGCTAACTTATGTTAAAAAGCTAACTCCACTTCTGAGAGGTGGATATCCCGTATAATCAAGGTTTTAACTCAAACTGATCCACAAAACCCGGATCGGATCTATCTTGCAATTAGATCAATATACCCTCATACCCAATTTGTCCTTGTATGCTTTATAAGACCGGTACTAAGTACTTGGTTCGGTCTACCGGTGCATCTATCGAAATAGTCAACCGGTGCATACACTCTATTCTTCATCTACCGGTGTCTTCTAACTAATGTGAGTGACCGGTGACCCTTTACCGGTGTGAATGGGGTTTGTGAAATACACTAATGACAACTCATATTGCTAACAATCTTCCCCTTTGTCATTAGTGGCAAAACTATACACAAACTTCACTCACTTACTAATCACAGTGCCTTGTATCAGTAGAACACTACTTCCCTTGACTGAGTGCTTCGGGTGAAAGTTTTGCACTGTCCTGTACTTTGTTGCCTTTGCACTAATCCTGTCTACTCATTCCCCTGTATCTCATTCCTCTGTATCTTCCATCTTCCCCTTTTTTGCCTCCATAGGACAAAGGGTTAAGGTATTCTAATAAGATTACATTTGTAGCTTTGTGAAGATGTCCTTATAGATGTTCTTTGCAAAATGTAGGAATGATGCCCATTGACCGGTTATATTTTCAATGTTCTTTTGGGCCACTTTTAGAGAAACGATAATGGTTTCCATATCTTCTAGAGTTTTGTAGTCTGGTTCTTTGATCAGAGCATCTGTACAAATTGTTGTTTGATGCATGAAATCCAATGTTGGGGTCAGAAGCATTTGAAATCCTATGAGATCTTGGATTCTCTTATTCTCTTCTTCAGTTGTCTTTCTCAGGACTAGAGCAAGACTAGTCATTTCTCTGCTAAAGGTTGTCGCAGTTTTATTTTTGATGTCAAATTGTGTTGACAAAGATCTTATGTCTTTGGAGGTCTTTGCAGCTTTTTCAGTTAAATCTTGCAAGAATATCTCAAAATTTGAAGTTCTGCTCATCAAACCTCTTGCAACTTGTGTCTGTGTTGAAGAACTTTTAAGTTGTCAGACAGAGTAGCCTTTATATCTGCAGCCTGTTTATTAAGAATCTCCACTCTTTTCTTCGCATAGTCGTCAATTGCCACTGTTTCTAGATCAGTTAGATCCTCACCGATTGTTTGCGCTAACACTTCCAGCTGGTCGATGACCGGTTCATCTTCATCTATATCGGCATCCAGTACGAAGTTGTATAGGATATCTTTTACTTTGATTAGAACCATATCCTGTTTTCTTTTAGTAAGCTCTTTTAATTGTTTTGTTGACATTTTGCTGATGTCAACTATAGTATCGATTATCTTACTTCTTTTTGCTTCAGATTCTTCAGAGGATGAGAGCTTTCTTTTAGAGGCGCTAGGAAGAGTTTCTTGTTCCTTCTCTTTTCTCTGTTCTTGTGCCTTTGGAGCTTGCTCATGTTCTCTTTTATCCTGTTCGTCTGGCTTGTTTCCCTCTTCCGGATGTTGAACTTGTATTTCAGGCATAGCATTATCTTCTTGATGTGAGGGCTCTTCTGGTGGGGCTTGTGATTGTTGCTGCTCTTCAGCTGTATGAAGATCACTTACAGTGATTCCTTCATCTACTTTAACTGATCTGTCAGTAGGAATATTGACAGAAGTCTGTCCCAATTTGACCAGTTCACTAGAGGTGAACATTTCTATGAGAACTTCTTGTTCTCTAGTTATTGGAATCTGAGTTGCAGTAAACTGAATAGGTGGATCTTCAATTGTTGCGGTGTGATCCTAAGGACCTGTTGCTTCAAGAGTATTGAAGTCATACTGCTGCTAGAAGTCTAGAGTCTCCTTGAAGACTTCATTCTCATACCCATTGAGAATCTTGGCAACTCTGTAATTTGTATCCAGACTCATAGATGCTTCCTCTAATAGAAGCTTTACTCTCTTGTCACTTAGACCAGGTCTAGCTTTTTCTAGCGCTTCCCTATTGATCTTTGAATTTATTTCTAGACCCGTTCTCCATTTTGTTTGAAGCTTACTGTTTAACTCAGGAGGAAACTTTCCCCTATAATCCCTAAGAGTCTTGATGAAATCTAATAGACTTTCAACAAGAGATTTTTCAATTTCTTGTTTGTCCTCCTTAGCTAATACACTATACCATTTGACTGCATTATCTATCTCTCCAAAATTTGTAATTTCAGCTACAATATCATTTACAGTCATAGTGCGAGCCTTACCTTTTTCTAGAGATACTAGGAATGTTGGATTTGTTGGTTCATCAATTATGTCAACAATAACCGGTTTATCTACTCCAAGTACACCTTTTCCTTTCCCGATGTCACGGACCAGTGAAGCTGTTACCTTGTGGCGTGCTTCCTCTGCTTGTTGTTGAGTCTGAAGAAGATTGGTCCAGATGGCTACCCCTTCATCATGTACCTTCTCGGTTTCTCCAATCAGCAAAAGACTTATCCTTCTTTTTGTCAAGAAATTTTGCTGATGTAGTTCAACTTGTTGAGTTGCTTCTTCTAGAGTGAGATGATTCTAGACTTCTAACAGAGCTCGAATCCTGAACTCCTTTTCTCTGTTCATTGAAGCTTTCCACCTATCTTGAAGAATATCCAAAAGATCCTTAGGTAATACTGTATGAAGTTTCGCAGGATGCAAATTAAACTTATAAAGGCATTCAACTATAGCATCTTCAATTTTTCTTTGGTCCTCATCATTTGCCAGAATGTACCTTCTTTCAACACTAGCCATTCCATCATGTTCTTTCAATCCTGACACAAATTCATCAATTGTTGACTTGCCTTTTCTTGGTGGATCCTCCTTTGCTCGTTTACCAGTTTTATTCTTTCTTTCAATGAGTGGAACCATGTCTTCAAAATTGGCTTCTTCACTTCTTCCTCCTGTGTGCTCGCCACTGGTTGAGCTTTCTTCTTTTGTGCTTTTGGTTGTGCAGTTCCTGGTTTCTTCTTTGGTGTAGGCATTCTTTTCACATACACGTTCTCGATTGGTCCCCTTTTCAAGTTTTTCTCTATTTCCTCATAGGTTCCAAACCGTTGAGCGTCGAGGTCCAAGTGTGCTTTATCCAAGGCCTCGACATACGCCTTTGCAATCTTTGCAGTGATTTCGTAACCAACCTCCGATGCATACTCATCTCTCGGTTCTACTGCTTGAATGATGCAGAAGTCAGTTGATACCAGAAAACATACCTCTTTTTTGTACTGGTCAACGATACTTGACGGAATTCTTTGTCTGGCATACATTTTCAGCTGAAGGACCTTGAAATGATTGGTCATAGCTTTGTCAAACTGGTCACCCAGTTGGTTAGCATAATCACTGATTGCATCATGACTGGTCAATCTGTTCTCCATGTCACTTTTCCTATTCTAGGGAAGGAATTAGAATAGTAAAAGTAGAGACATACCAGAAGTGTGCCAAATTTCAATGATTTCTTTTTGACAATGCCTAGCTTCTTCATATTCTCGAAGATCTGTCCTCTTAGCATTTTGCATATATCATAGTGTGCATTATTATGTATAATTCTATAAGCTGCATGTATGCCTCCACCTGGTATGCTGTTTAGGTTGCTAGATTGATATACTTTGTAACCTATTACAGCAAATGCGAACCGAACAATTGGATCTTCAATATCAGTTACGGTCATCAATCGTTTGTCAGATTTAGATTTTGTCAGATTGGCCACCACTGCATTGGATATGGTTCTCAGGCTTAGGGCTTCCCCTTGATTGCAGAATCCGGTTACCCTATGGAGATTGTCTTTCGTGATCGGAGTGCAGACTCCTCTTGTGATCCAAAATCCCGGTTCATGCACTCGACTAACCACCATTCGAATCCATTCTGGTCTGAATATGGTTGGATAGGAGACTCAATTGATAATCCTAGATGATACCAACTTTGTGTAACTATTGGGATAATTTCCATCCTTACGTAGCGAGCTATACTCGCTTTGTATGTACGTCTCACCCAACTCTTCTTGCTTTGCATGGATGAACGCAATTACATCTTCTGCCAGGAGCACTCCTTTAGGTACTGAGGAGAG
This sequence comes from Chamaecyparis obtusa, assembly GCA_027943335.1. NCBI lineage: Eukaryota > Viridiplantae > Streptophyta > Pinopsida > Cupressales > Cupressaceae > Chamaecyparis > Chamaecyparis obtusa. The sequence continues at coordinate 284,528 of BSBK01001326.1, read as the reverse complement.
CGCACCAGCCATGTTGATCTCCCTGTTCTGATTCGGCAAGATATCATACGGAGGACGATCAGCTTGATTTGCTGGAACCAGCTTAGCTTCATATGACGAAGATGCTATTGCTCTTAATCGGTTACTTGGAAAGAAGATTAATCGGTTTAACAGACAATCTCGCTCGATGATCAAATCGCAAGAATAAGCAAAAAAAGGATAAACATAAAATCACAAGGTAAAAGTAAATGAGTAATCCTTCTTTGCTTTTATAGGATTAAGGCATAACGGTAATTACCAAACAGTAACTATTGTTAAATGGCTATAGTAGTAAATGCCTTACCTAACCTTTCTTTCCGCTTTTGCTAACCAGTAGTCTAACTTTTTCGATTAGGAAAGCCCTGGTTGATCACCTCATATCTTTCCTATCTGACCTGTAGACTGAGTGAGATTAGACTCACTAGTCCTACCAGGAACGGTAGTTGCACTACCGGTTCCCCCTAAGCCTTAAAGGCTCAGTTTGCAAAAAAAATATCACCATCTTGTGATGATGATCTTACCTCTATTTTCTCCTCGGCGGAGTTCTTTGATTCCTTAACGAACCATATTTTCTTCACCTCTTTCTTGGTCTCCTTATCTCTATTGTTCTTCTTATCGGAAGTCAAGGTCTTCATCACCAGTTTGTTTGATTCTTTGCCTTTATTCCTATTCCAGTTCCAGCAATCCTTAGCTAGGTGACCGACTCTGTTGCAGTAATAGCAGACCATACCGGTTGCTTTTCATGGGTTCATCCCTCTTGGATTAGGGGATTTGCTCCATGATTCACTGTTGCAATGTATCCCTTTGTTTGTATGAATAGTTGCGTTCTAGTTTTTGCTTTTCTTGGAGAATACCGGTCTTGGTGATCTGAATGCCATTGTCTTTGATCTGCATTCTTCAGCCTTGTGTCCAAACTTGTTGCAGGCATAACAGTATCCCTTGAAGCTTCCCCTCCTTCCACTGGACACAAATAAGGGGCTGGACCAGCACTCATTGGTCTTGTGGCCATTTTTGCAACAGTTCTTACAATAACTGTTGTTGGTTCTTACCGATGGATTTTTGCAATCATTAGTGTTATGACCCAGTTTTCCACAATGCTTACAAGAAGTGTTAAAGGTTTTCTTACCTTTTTGTGCTAGCGTCTTCCTCTTGTTCTTCTTGCTTGACTTTGCACCAGCTGACTCATCGTTCTCTTTGGTGACTGCACCGGTGAATCCAAGACCGGTGTGATCGTTGTGCTTTCTTTGAGCTTGGAGTTGCTCATGAAGCTTGACCGAGCTTTCATTGTATTTTCTCAACATTTCATTCCTTTTTTCCAGGACTTTCTTTTGTTCCTTGAGTTGATATATCCCGATCGCCAGCTTCTTGCATGCTTCATCCCTAACCTCCCATGCTTTGTGCATATTGGCATTTTCTTGGGTGATAATCAGCATGTCTTCTTGGAGTTGCATAATGAGGAGTTCATTTGCCCTTACAACTCCCTCTGCCCAATTCATTGCTTTTTCCGAGGCTGTTGATGACTTGACTGTTGTGTTTCTTTCACTTTCAGTTTTTCATTTCTGCTCGATCAGTTCAATCATCCTTAGAGCATTTACCTTTTGCTCCCTTTTGAGATCAGCAATCCGACCAGTTAGGATCTGATTATTTTTCGTAAGCTTAGAGACTGCCTCCTCAGCCTCATCAAATCCACTCTGCCCAGAGAGTTCATCAATGGTTTCATTGTTCTCGTTTAGTTGCAGAGCCAACTCTTTCCTTTCTACAAGTGATTTCCTCAGTCTATTCTCCAGCGAGACAATGATGTCGTTGGCTTCCTCTAGCTGTTTCTGATACCAGTAACCCTCCATGATCTTTTTCTAAGCTGTTAGACTTTGTTGTATAGAGAACAAAAGCTCTGATACCAATTGTTATTGCTTACCGGTTACTGAGAGGGGGGTGAATCAATAAATGCTCCTACATTAGTGTAATTCTCAACTTTTTGTTGTCCTTATGGATAAATAGAATATAACAGTCATTCACAAGCATAAATAGAATCACACAGATTAACACAAGTATTTATATGTGGAAACCCTCGGTTAGAAGGAAAAAACCACGGTGAGACAGAGCTCACAACTTCACTAGTACCAAATGAAGGCGCCTTGTTACGAGCTTACAAAGCACTAGTTAAGGTGCTACCCGATTAAGGGATTTTACAAAAGATCAGTTAAGATCTAAACCCTGTTAAGAGTTGCATGGTTACAGGACTTTGAACATCAACAAAGATGTCACCTTGTTAGGAGATTTTTACAACGAACCGATTAGGTTCACCCTAATAGAGGGATTTCAATATGCTTTAACACTTTATAAAAGCAGTGATCTATTATGACACTGATTGTCTGATTAGATCATACCTATAGATCTACTCCCCAGTTTGTCTAGCTATTGATCTTTCTTTCTTACTTCACCTCTGTGCCTATAGCACTCCTCAGAAGATATCTCTTCTCTTCTCTATGCAATCTCCAACTATCAACAACATATCTTGCGTCCTATGCTCTATTTATACAAGAGTGAACCTCTTGACTCATAGAACCACCAGGGAGTAAACTTAACCATAAATTATGCAATGCATGAAAACTGTGCGTTGTGATCTAGAGTTTACCTTGAGATCATCCGTAGAGTTAAAGCTAACTTCTGTTAAAAAGCTAACTCCACTTCTGAGCGGTGGATGTCCCGTATAATCAAGGTTTTAACTCAAACTGATCCACAAAACCCGAATCGGATCTATCTTGCAGTTAGATCGGTATACCCTCATACCCAGTTTGTCCTTGTATGCTTCATAAGACCGGTATTGAGTACTTGGTACGGTCTACCGGTGCATCTATCGAAATAGTCAACCGGTGCATACACTATGTTCTTCATCTACCGGTGTCTTCTAAGTAATGTGAGTGACCGGTGACCCTTTACCGGTGTAAATGGGGTTTGTGAAATACACTAATGACAACTCATATTGCTAACAGATGTATGTTTTCTGGTTTCCACCGATCACTGCATTATTCAAGCAATGGAACTGAGAACAGGGTACGCTCCAGAACTGGGCTACAAGATCACCTCCAAGATAGCTAAGGCATATGCAGATGCCTTGACCGAAGCTGACCTACATCTCTCTACTTACCGGTTTGGTACCTATGAAGAGATCCAGGATAATCTGAAGAAAAGAGCTCCAATCAAGAATGTCTATACAAAAAGGACTCCCACACCGAAGAAGAAGACGATGACAGAACAACCCAAGGCTCAAAAGAAAAGAGCTCAACCGATACCCAGTACCCAAGGGGAAGAACTAGAGGAAACAGAAACTGAAGATACTATTCCTCTAGTCAGAAAGAGAACTTCTAGCAAATCGGTGAAGGAGTATCCACCAAGAAGGAGAAAGCCCACAATTGATGAATTTGTGGCAGGATTGAAAGAATCTAGCGGAATGGGTGCTATCAACAAAAGATATCAATTGGCCAATGAAGAAGACAGGAAAAAAATAGAGGAAGTAGTAGTTCACTGTATCTATAAATTTAACCTCTCTCCTACTAAACTTCATAAGGTTGAACCTGATGATCTCCAAGAAATTCTTGAAGCCAGGTGGAAAGCTTCAATGGACAGAGAAAAGGAGTTGAGGATTCGAGCCCTGCTTGAGGTCCAGAACCATCTTACTCTGAAAGAGGCCACCTACCAAGCCGAACTGCATTAGCAGAATTTCGTGACAAAGAAGAGGATCGGTCTAATGCTTATTGTAGAAGCTGAGAAGGTTCATGAGGAAGGAGTAGCAATATGGACCAAACTCCTTCAAACCCAGGAACAAGCAGAAGAAGCACACCAAAGGACAACTAAGCCATCGGTCATCGATACCGGAAAAGGAAAAGGAGTACTTGGAGCAGAAGTACCGGTCAAAGAGAAGATTCCTACCGAACCAATCATCGTCAACATCACCGATGATAAAGGCAGTGATCCAGCTCGCCCAACTGTTCTTATCTCTCCGAATAAAGGTAAGACTCACACTATGACTATCAATGAAATAGTTGATGAGGTGATGGATTTTGGAGAAGTAGGTAATGTCGCTAGATAGTATAGTGTGTTAGGAGAAGAGTATAAACAGTCAGTCATAGTAGCTATAGTGGAAACTTTTATGGATTACAACAGAACTCCAAGTGACTATAGGCCCAAGTTTTCCCCTGAACTCAATTCTAGGCTAATGACCAAATGGAGAACCGGTCTAGGAACCAACACTAGAATCAATAAGTAGACATTGTCTAAGGTCAGACCTAGTCTCAGTGAAGAGAGAATCAAGCTTCTACTAGAGGAAGCATCAATGAACTTGGATACCAAGTATAGAGTTGCCAAGATACTCAACGGATATGAAAATGAAGTCTATAAAGAGACTTTAGATTTCTGGCATTAGTATGACTTCAATGCTTTTGAGGGAACAGGTCCACAAGATCCAACTCAAACAGCACAAGCACCACTGGTTCAATTCACTTCTCATGAAGAACCTACAACTGGTGAACAGGTGAATCCGGGAGAGTCATCAGTCAAGATGACCACTGACAACACTTCAGGTGTTGAAGAAGAAATTATTGTAGGAGATCTGCATACAGCTGAAGAGCAGCACAAGGAAGAAGTCCCACCAGAAGAGGCTCAACCGAAAGTTGAAGTGCAACCGAAAGTGGAAGCACAGAATGAGAAAGAAGTACCAATAGCTGAAGACATACCAGAAGAATTAGCCCAACCAGGAAATGATGAAAACAAACAAGAACAACAGAATGAATAGGAACAAGAGTTGCCTATACACATTGAGCAAGCACTACCAATACAGGATCCTACACACAAGGAACAGGTAGATGTTCCAAGCTCATCCTCATCCAAGAGGAAGCTATCTTTTGCAGTAGATATTGAAGCAAAAAGGAGCAAGGCTACCGAGACTGTGGTTGACATCAGCAAAATGTCAACAAGGCAGCTAAAGGAGCTAACAAAAAGGAAACAGGACTTGGTTCTAACAAGTGTCAAAAACATCCTGTGCAACTTTGTACCTAATGCTGACATCGATGAAGATGAACCTATAATAGATCAATTGGAAATATTGGCACAAGCAATCGGAGAAGATCTAACCGACCCAGAGACAATGGCAATTGATCATTACGAGAAGAAGAGAATAGAAATTCTCCACAAACAAGTTGAGGAAATAAAGGTCACACTATCTACCAATCTAAGGGTACTTCAACAACAAATTCAAGTTGCAAGAAGTTTGATGTCTAGAACTTCAAATTTTGATACTTTTATTCAAGATCTCACTGAGAAGTCAACAAAGAGTTCAGAAGACATGAGAGCTTTGTCTTCCCAGTTTGACATAAAGAACAAGTCTGCAACAGCTTTCAACAAGGAAATGACAAGCCTAGCTCTTATTCTGAGAAAGGCATCTAAAGAGAAGACCAAAAGAATCAAAGACAAAATTGGATTCCAATTAATTTTGGCACCCACATTTGACTCAATGCAAAAGACTACAATAGATGCTGAGAATCTGATCAGTGAACCGGACTACAAGACTGTGGAGGACATGGAGAACATTATTGTCTCTCTAAAAGCAACACAGAAAAACATTGAATATGTTACTAGTCAATAGAACCCATTTCTTCATTTAGAAAAGAACATATACAAGGATATCTTCACAAAGCTACAAATGTAAAATCTTAAGTGAAGCATAACCCTTTGTCCTATGGAGGCAAAAAGGGGAAGAAGAAGATATTGAGAGGGAAGAGAAGGGTCAGGAGGTCAAAAGAAGAGGAGAGAAAAGAAGACTTCAGAGAAGAAGGGTTAGGAGGTCAGAACCGAACAGCTAAAGCACTTGAACAGGGGAAGTATGCAACCAAAGGAGCAGAAGTATACAGGATAAGGTATTAATGAGTAATGGTAAGTGAGCAATGGTTTTGCCACCAATGACAAAGAGGAAGATTGTTAGCAATTTAAGTTCTCATTAGTGAAGTTAGATGCAAACACCATTCCCACCGGTATAGGTATGCCGAAAGATCACTCATATTACTTTATATGCACCAATAGACGAAATAGAGGAGATGCACCAGTAGACTGAACAGAGTGCATTGTACCAGTCTTATATTACATACAGGGATGGACCGGGTACAAGATTGACACCGGTCAAACAGCATGTCTATCCGCACTGGTGAATGCGGAGCTGTTTAAGTTAAAACCGAAATATGCGGAGCATCCACCGTTTAGAACTGAAGTTATCTTTTTAAGAGGACTTAGTTTTATTTCTACACGGATGTTTCAAGGTAAACTCAAGATCAGAATGCAAAGCTTTTTGTTTTGTTGCATGATTTAAGGATGAGTTTATAGCCTGGCGGTTCTATGAGTTAAGGGTTTCATTGAGATGAACTTTTGTATAAATACAAGGCATAGGATGCAAGAAAAGAAGTTGTTGATAGTTGTAGAATATACAAAGCAGAAGAGAGATACCTTCTGAGAGAAGTGCTACAGTCACAGAGGTAAAAGGCAAAAAGATCAACAGCCAAGCAGAACCAGGAAAGATCAACAGGTATGATCTAATCAGACAAAGAGTGTCAAGTTAAGATCATTGCTTTTGTATTGTGAAAGCATATTGAAATCCCACTATCAGGGTGAACCCTAATAGGTTCTTTGTACAAATCCTTTAACCAGGTAACATCTTTGTTGATGTTGAAAGTCCTCTAACAAGGCGGCTCCTAACAGAGTTAAGGTCTTAACCGATCTTTTATCAAATCCCTTAACCGGGTAGCACTCTTGCAAGTGCTTTGTAAGCTCCTAACAGGGCGTCTTTATTATTGCAGTAGTGAAGTTGTGAGCTCTGTCTCACCGTGGTTTTTTTCCTTCTAACCAAGGGTTTCCATGTATACATGATGTGTTGATCTGAGTATTTCTATTTATGCTTGTGGATGATTGTTTACTTTTTGCTTATCTTGCAAGAATCTTTATACAAGTTTTAAATTGCAATAGAAATAGTATTTACTGATTCACCCCCCTCTCAGTAACCGGTTAGGAATAACAAAATGAAATGGAGAAATTAAGGCAAACACAAGAAAGGCTAAAAGCCCAACTTGCAGATCCAGCCACTGTTGACAGGGCAACTAGTTTCATGGTTTCCTTCTTCAGAAAGTCTTCCTCATGAAGACTACAGGAAGAAAAACAGGATGTTCTTGCAAGTGAGACATCGATGAATCTTCATGATGAGTTTTCCGCAGCCACTGATCATTGTGGAGATGATCATGTTCTTAGTAGGACAGCCACTAGTCCTATATGCACACATGATGTTGGAGACTTTTTACAGGGACCAGTGGATGTACATGTCTTGTTGGTAGATAGTGGTATTGAGTTACAGCATCCCGAGCCTATCAGAGTTAGTGACAAAGGGTCTGATTTTCAGGACAGCAGTCCTTTATGTGAGCCTGTTGTTGATGCCATGGATAGTGTGAGAGTGGAGTATGTTGTAGATGCCACTATGGATTCTGACACCATAGATGATGGTATTATCTTTGAGGACTCTGAGGAGTATATGAGCTCTGACAGCTCTGATGTTTATGACAGCAATCGCAGTGTGGAGTCAGTGTAGGAGACAGTAGTATTTTCTTGTATTGAGGAGTCCCAAGATCTGGATTGTCATGTGGTTGCAGAGGACGAGGTAGTTGAGGTTTGTGATGAGACACATTTAGCAGCAGCTTCCTCAGGGGTAGATGAGGATGAGTCCGATGTCAGTACTCAGTTTGCAGATGTGTGCTCGGATGATAGTACATAGAGATACGGCGATCTTGAGGGAAGTTTGTTGGATACAACTTCTTTCCATAGTGTGGACAGTGCAATTGAGATTTTGCATAGGAGACCTGTTGTGTGGAGTCACCATGTGACTAGCCAGTTGAGAGTTGGTGAGAGAGATATTACATCTACTCCTGAGCATTTTGATGCCACTCATCAGTTGTTGGTTGTTTATGGTTGGGGTGCTCTTATGACAGATGAGCACAATGGTGGTTACCTATCCTTGATAGAGATTCATTCCTTGCGTGAGACTGTCAAGATTTTGAGACAGGATTATTTACAGTCGGTAGCTGACCAAGATCACCTACTGAGTGGGGGAGTACGGCATACGAGGCACTGATGGATAGAGAGGAGGAGGTGAGTGATCTTACCCAAGAGCTCACAGCGACTTTTGAGGCTTTAGAGGGCACTCAGTGGGCTCTTCAAGAGTCGCAGTTGCAGTTGGGAGAGGTGACTATGGAGTTGGAGCAGATTCAGTCTTTGCCAACCATAGACCCAGTTCAGTTGCATATACTAGTGGTTGGTGGTGAGTCAACTTCCACAGTTAGCAGTGATGGATGTGTTGGGAACACGGTTACATCCATCCTTGATACAGTTGCAGTAGTAGTTAGCAGAGAGATTCTTGTTGTATCAGGTCCTCTAGTAGTTAGCACACTGACAGATGATGCGGAACAAGTTATTGAGAGTCCTGATGCGATAGTAGTGGATTCTTCAAAGAGTTGTGTGTCAATTCCTAACACTACTCCCTCTTCTTCATAGGACTTGGGCAGGGTATCATCTGATTTGGAGACGAGCTTTCATGGAGATTTGTTTCCTTCTGTCCGAAGCAAATCTATTACTTCATCTCATACAGCTAATAGCGATAGACAGTTGGTAGTGCCACAATTTCAGAGGGATCAATTGTGGGTTGCAGGGGAGCAAGTTGATGCTTTTTCATATAATTTCTACTGCACAAAGTCATTTATGGAGTATTTGCTTGAGAGTCTGGAATTGCAAGAGGGACCATTCGGAGCTTCTAAGGGTACTCTCATCCGAGGTTCTCGTAGTATTTAGCTGTTAGTGGGAAAGATTATAGATACCTTGACTACAATGCTTCCCCACAAGGATCTTGTGGTTAGGTTTGTTGAGAGGGTTTCCCATGATCTTACCCAATCAGATGTTCAAAGTCAGAGATTGGAGTCATCTCGTGACTCTCAAATTGTTGTTGATGAGCCTCTATCAAAGATTGGAGCATTTCACCGTGATTACACAGTGAGGAGCATTCATCATTTCTCTTTTGACCCACCGGTTGAGGATTTGGTTGCACGTCGATGTGGATTGGCTCCTAGGTTGTATCATCCTTTATGGGATGGGTTTACTCTATCTGCAGTTGATGGGGTTAGTTACTACAAGTTTGCAGAGGGCCACTTGCAGGATCAGCATATCCATGATGGTTTTGCAGAGGATGGATATCTGAGCTCCGGTACAGTTATTTTTGGGAGTTCTTGTCCCTGTTGCACAGATGAGCTTCATCTTCAGAGAAGATTGGCAAGGTGTGTAGGTAGCTCTGGTTTGTCAAATGGTTTTGGACATCCATTTTTCTTTTTTTTGGATGGTTGTGAGTTTCATCTCTACTGGGATCCAGGTAGTGACAAGTTCAGCACTACGGGATGTGTGGGTCACTATGGTTGGCATGGTGACAGTATGTTTAGGATAACATAGTCGATAGATTTATCATCACAGGAGTTTGTAGGTGATGCCAGGGACATTATGCATATTTATCTTTGGGATCCGGGTGGATCATTATGTTTCTTTGATTTCTATGATTGCTTGAGGACAAGCAATCTTGGGGAGGGAGGACCGTAATGTCCCCTTTTTAGCATGACCATGACTATGGATGGATTAGCCTATCATGTGACCCTTGTAGGCTAATGAGGATGGATAGAGGGTCTCTTTTAGTGGGCATCTACTTCAGGATTCAATATGCTTTGGTTTGGCTTTCATTTGGTGTCATTTGGACTTCATTTGCTATACTTTTGCCACATTTACTATTTATAGTAAGCTTGATGTTGTTCGAGAAGGACCCTTTCTATTTTTGGAAAGTGCATTTGGTCACATGGGGAAATAATAGGTGTGACTCTTGTTTCAGACGGCATATTAAAAGGATAAGTATTTTGGGAGTTATTATTATTTTGGTGGCCAATTATTATTAAATCATTAAATGGCTTATTATAAAGTTATAATTGAACTTTATAATTTCACTTAAGTTGAGGGTTGAGTCATGACGGGAAGGGGCCATTTATTTAATTAATTTATGGAAGTTTAAGCCAAGGTATTAATTAAAGTATTGGAGTAAATGAATTATTAAAAGGAAAAAAAAGTATATCTTTTATCCCACATTGTTAAGGAATGTGTTTGAGCTCTCACAAAAAAGAATAAAAAGGGACTTAAGAGCTCATTCTCATATATGGAATTGATCATTTTTGTGCTTTGATACTTGGTTTATTTTATGAGTTTCTCTAACAAGGGTTCCAAAGAGCCATTGCAAGTTTGGTTTGAGGTGCTGAAAGATTGCACTGAGATTGTTGGTTGTGCTAACCATTGTTCTACATCAGCCTTTCAAAGGTTTGTGCATTTACAAAGGTCTTATCTGATCATTTGGGGATCAATTTGAAGACATTTATTTGCAGATTGAAGCAAGCAATTTCTTAGAGGCTGCGGTTCATATCTAGGCAGTTGCGTTTGATTAAGAGGTGCTACTTTGCATTAGTTTTATGTATCACTTAATGAACATTGCAAGTAATTGAATTAGTTAGTTTGGTGAGCCTTTGGAGTTAGAAATTTAATTTATGTTGTAAATTGCCCTCCATGCATTGTTATTAAACTTTATGCATTGGTAAATGATTTCAAATTGCAAACTATTCAATTACAAAACAAACTTTTGCATACACATTAAGAAAATCAGAACTTAAACAGTGCATGCCAACCATTTGACGAAGTTTCAAAAGGTTTGAAATTGGATTTCAGAAGTTAGAACCAGCAGGGTTCTTCCAGGCATCTCATTACAAGAAGCAAAGAAAGCATGATAAGAAGAAGTCAAATCAACCCAGAGAACTCTCTTCAAAGAAGTTGGATGAAGATCTGAGAAAAGAGCTATGGAAGAAGAATCTTTGTTTTGCATGCAAGGAGACATGGGCACCAAAGCCATAAGTGTTTAGAGAAATGGAAATATCATCAATAGAGGGCATATTCAGCTGATAATTATGAATAATAAAATTCAGACCAGGAAGCTGAAACAGAGAAAAGTGAGCAAGACGAATCAGCGGAAGAGTTTGAGGAAGAGAAGGAAACTAGAAATACCCTTGCTATGATATCAAGTCTAAAAAGAAATGATTCTTTTAGAGTTAGAGGGACATTGAATAGACAGAAAATTGTTTCTCTTATTGACACAAGTGTTACAAACAACTCCATTGATGAAGTCACAAAAAGGGCTCAAGTCTACAAATTTTTAAGGCTTTAGAGTCATGGTTGTTAATGGTCACGATGTCGTGCTTGAGGAAGATACCAGAGTTGAGACTTTTATTGAGCCACTACATAGTAAATAATGATTTCAATGTTGTGAATACTAGAGATGCTAATGTTGTACTTGGTATGCAGTGCCTTCAATCTTTAGGTGACACCACCTTGAACTTGAAATACAAGGACCTAAAATTTCAGGATGATTGAAGAAAAGTTGTGTTAAGAGGAATGTCCTAGGAAATTTCCCTTATAGCCACATGCAACATGATCCAAAGAATATCTGATCACGGGCAAGAAAGAAAGCCAAAGCAAGAAGGTGAAAATAATTTCCAAACTTTAAACAATCCCCTTTTTGATATAAATGTAGAGTTAGCAAGTTATAATTCTATTTTTGAAATGCAGGTGAGAATTTGGGGTAAGGACAATTTTTTCATGATGGTTTTCTTCCTACGGTGGATCATAATGGATTGGATCATCATGGCATGATGGTTGACCATGTGGGTTCACCACAAAGAGAAGAGTACTATTTTAATTTAGAGGATGATGGGGTGGAGAGCCTTAGTGTTGGGACTTCAAACATCACCAAATTCCCTCTAGATGAAGTTCATATCGAGATTAGTCAAATGCAGCCTTAGCATGGTGAAGCCACTTTGGGGGTTAGTATCTACAAATGACCAAAAGTGCAAAAACAATGCTGATGTTACCTTTTCATACAGCCATCTTATGATTATGTTTGTGTTTTCTTAAGTGGATTGGAGGGAGATTTTAAGCAAGATTTGGAGCTCTACTAAGCTGGTGACATTTTGAAATGTGTTTTCAGCTGAGGGAATTGTTAATACTTAATACTATAAGATCCAAGATTACTGAGAGGGGGGTGAATCAGTAATCTATCAGATCTGAAACTTTTCACAATTCATTCAACAACATTAACCACATTCATCAACTTTACACTTTATGCATGCAATAAACAAATTAACCAAAAAACCATCCAAACATGCAACAAAGTAACACCGGTATTTTTATTGTGGAAACCTTGATTAAGGATGAAAACCACAGTGGGAATTAGCACTCACTAATAATTTGCACTCTTCTAAAATGCATTGCTTGTTCAAATCCAATTAAGCACAACACTTCTACTTCTTGCAAACAATCTTTGCTCTTCACTCGACCGCACCTTTGCATCTACGATCTACACTTGCATAATTCACCAATTTACATATAAATACATTACATGCTCATTAGGGCATTAGCTGACTCACAAACTTGTTACATTTAAATTACAATCCTTCCCGCTCGATCCTTGTACCCTAAAACGTATTATCAATCTAGAACATTCGATTACAAATTCAAGTCAGCCATGAGATTCATCACACATCGATCTAAAACAAGAACAGTCAAACTTTATTTGACTTCCCCAACATGCTTCCAAAACTTGACAGATCTTATCACCTCGAACAATGTAACAGCAAATCAACATTACAAATCTGTTATGCCATGTCACCTTGACACCTGGATCACAAAAATATTCACTGCAACCAATCGCATCATCGTCGCTCACCAATCTAACACCAACTGTTCAAACATTTTGCTAACTTGCACAAAATGATCTTTTGTCCCCTAAAACTATGCCTTGCAGTACTCCAATCAACTTGCGATCATAGAATCAACAACATATCCTAGTCAAGATAAACATATGATGACCACAACACTTGGATCGATATTGATTTGATAGAACAATCAAATCATTCACTGTCTGTTCTTCAGTCTACCCTAATGCTCTTCAATCAAACATAACTCTTTGCATACTCATTGTCAACCATTGTGGTCATACATACAGCATCTAGAGACGTCTCTAAGTCTCCCATAACAACCACACACTCCAATGCCTTCACATACTCACCGCACATTGGATTCAGCAACTCAAACATTTATCATCTCGTTGTCAACCAACACAACACTTAGTTGACATCAATGACAACACAATAACTGATCTTTCTATCACCAAATCTATTCCAATCAACACTCAACAATCTTTGCAACATCTCTACATCAATTATGCTAACAATATCCCCATTTAGCATTGATGGAAACACCAAATTGATTTGATAATAACAGCTCCCCCTTAACTGATGCACCAAACTTTTTGTCTTGATCTTCCTGGTCTTCTCCTTCAAAGTCTTATTTTGATCTTCTCCCCAATACCCGCATCTGGTTCTTCTCCCCCTTCGACAACAATGCCAAAGGCACCACATAGGTCACCTAATGCTGCAACATCTTTCTTTGCCTTTGACTGCTCCCCCTAAAGAGTAGTCCCCTTAACATCAATCCAATAGTGAAAGATATTCAGTGAGTCCACTGGATTGATGCTTGCAACAGCATCTTAGTGTCGTTCAGGTCGGGGAATAACCCCTAACTTACCTCTCAAATACTCAAAAGTATAATTAGGTAGTGGCTTAGTGAATATATTTGCTAGCTGCTCTTTGGTTGGCACATATTCCAATTTGACTTCTTTCTCCTGGACTTTTTCTCTCAGAAAGTGATACTTGATTGCAATATGTTTTGTCGTAGAATGCATCACCGGATTCTTGGAAATGTTGATTGCACTTGTATTATCATACAATATAGTCAATGGTTCAGTTACCTTCTCTTCGATACCTTATAGAATCTGCTTCATCCATGCAATTTGAGTACAATTGATAACTGTTGCTACATACTCAGCTTTTGCAGTTGATTGGGAAATGCAATTTTGCTTCTTACTTGTCCATGACACAAATCTTCCATCTAGAAAGAATGCTCCTTCGCTTGTTCTTTTTCTATCATCAATGCTTCCTACCCAATCTGCATCAGTAAAAACACTCAAAGAGAAATCACCTTTGTGAGCATACCAAAGACCATAGTCTTTTGTCCCTTTCAAGTACCTGAATATCCTCTTCACCGCTACCATGTGAAATTCCTTAGGATTAGCTTGAAAATTGGCCACTATCCCAACTGCTTGTGCAATGTCTGGTCTACTATGAATAACATAATTCAACTTACCAATCATGGATCTGTATAGAGTTGCATCCACTGCACTTGACTCGTCATCCTTGGACAATTTGCAACCAGTCACCATGGGGGTTCCAATTGGCTTGGAATCATCCATTCCAAAGGTCATTAGTACTTCCTTTATGTACTTGGACTGACTGATATAGACGCCATCCTTTAGTTGTGAAATCTGCAATCCAATAAAGAACTTAATTTGTCCTATCATTGACATCTCAAACTCTTTCTTCATCTCTTCTGCGAACGCCAAGCTCATTTCATCATTTCCACCAAAGATTATGTCATCCAAAAACACTTCAGCTAACAATATCTTATCACCTTCAATCTTCAAGTACACATTGTTATCCTCACTTGTTCTTATGAAATCAATCTTGATGAGATAAGAGTGTAACCTTTCATACCATGCTCTAGGTGCTTATTTCAATCCATACAGTGCCTTTTATAACTTACACACCATGTCCTTGTTCTTTGTCAATGCAAACCCATCTGGTAGTTCTATGTAAACCTCTTCTTCAAGAATCCCATTAAGAAAAGCAGGTTTGACATCCATTTGAAAAACCTTATACTTCTTACAGGCAGCAAAAGAAAGTAGAATTCTTACCCCTTCAAGTCTTTCCATAGGAGCAAATGTCTCTCCATAGTCTAATCCTTCCTCTTGTGCATAACCTTACGCACAAATCTTGCCTTGTCACGAACCACTTTTCCATCTTCATTCAGTTTGTTCCTGATAACCCACTTTGTACCAATCACATTCTAGTATGTTGGTCTAGGAACAAGTGTCCATGTATCATTCTTCTCAATCTGATCAAGTTCCTCTTCCATGGCTTTTATCCGATCATCATTTTTCAATACTTTATTCACAATTTTAGGTTCAAAACTAGAAATCAGACATGTACTTTCTCTAATATTTCTTCTAGTTTGCACTCCTGCATCTTTATCACCAATGATCTGATCAGCAAAGTGATTCAACTTCACATACCTTGGAATAACCGGCTCAAGTCTAGGTGCTTCTTCTTGTTCCACTGGTTGAACCCCTTCTTCCTCATTGTTCTATCAATAATTTTTTGCTCTTGCGGTTGCACATACACAAATTCTTGATCATCTTCTAGTTTTTGCTCGCTTGTTTCATCAGATTTCTCTGGATATTCATCTACCTTCACATTTGCACTTTCAACCATCTTGTTAGTCCTTTTATTGAAACAATTATAGGCCTTTTTTTTAGTAGAATATCTCAAGAAAATACTTTCATCACTCTTTGGATCAAACTTGCTAGTGAAATCATCTCTCTTGACATAGCATCTACTACCAAAAATTTTGAAATGCTTAACACTAGGTGAATGACCATACCACAGTTCATAAGGTGTCTTATGTAATATCCCCATTTTTTAGTAGGTCATTGAAATGATGGTGCCAGGTCATTATTGCGATCCTCGTGGTCTAGCGAGGGGTTTAGAGGGTCAGTGGTGTGAACTTACTATTTATAGTAAGTCAAGGGATAGTTCTAGTGAGCTCAGAGGAGTTAGAGGAGTTGAATGATGCTCTCGGTTTTCATTTCTAGCTTCCGGTTTGGGCTCCAAGAATCTTGGAGAGAGCGTCTATTTTTAGTAACTCACCCCGTTAGGTTCGTTCACCATCTTTTATCATGAGGATCACTCCAGTGCAAACAGATTTTGACTCTAATGCTTCTTCAGTGGTTTTCGCAAGACGGGTGAATTATTATTATTATTTGATTAAATTTGCTAAGGTTGCCATTATTGTTGGTATTATTTGTTGGGCACCTTAGTGTTATAGCTCGTCGGAACCGGGATGAAAAGTTTTAAATCTTGGGCACAAGAAACAGGGACCTCGCATGTCATAATTTTATGATATTGATGAGAAGGTCGTTTTTGGAGCCAAATGAGTTCATAAATTTTATCACTCAATATGTGCCTAGGTATAAAAGTGCTTCAAGTGAAAAGTGTGTGGGAGAAGACACTTTTTAATTATAAAAGCAATAGGCAAGGCATTCATTCATTATCTATCGAATATTGACTATTGGATTTGTTCTTAGGAATTGTTCCTACTTTTCTGAGTCCTAGCTGAAGGGTCAAATTAGTTTGTAGTAGACTGATTCTACTAAAGCTAATAATCAATTGATTGTTGTTGTATAATCAATTGTCTTCAATCGATTGCTGTTGTATAATCGATTGTATTCTTCCTTCATACTGTTTTGCCTGTGGCTAAAGGAAAGAGATAATGCTGAAAGTTTGTATGCACACTGAAGGCTGGGCGGCGCATGTTTGAAGTGCTGCATATAAATTGCAGACTATGTCTTGTAGGGGCGGCATCATTATTCTGACAGCCGCACTAGGATTATAGTGGCGTTAGCCACTGCTGGAAACAACCGCATCCACCAAGGAGCCGCATTTGGCCATGCTGGGCTGCGTGACATATATCATCAGCTACGGTGCATTTGGATGTTCTTTGGGAGCTGTGTAGTTGTCTTCAAGGGGTGCAAATACCATACAGTGGCAGTGTTCGATCTGGGAGAGGAACGTGACAGCCATTAAGTGACTGCGTTCATTTATTACTTGGTCACTACAAGCAAACGCATGTTACAGGTTCTTTGTTGTTATTTAATTACTTCTTTTCAAAATGAACAGTTGTATTAAGAGCTTTTCCAGAATAAATCAAAAGTGTTGGGGTATGAATGATCTTGTATGGAATTATGAAATTTTCAAATTTGAAATTGAATAAATAAATAAATAAATCTTGCGGAGTTATCCTATTTGTTGCAAATTTGTTAATTGTTGAGCAAAGTTTCAATCACTAGATAGAAGAGCCGAATCAGGGTTATTACAGTGATTGCCTGCCAACTGTTTGACCAAATGCCAAATTTATGATTTGCACAAGAAATTAATGAGAATTAGGGGGTTTGAAGATGAGGCCAAGTTAGGTTCATCACAGTGGTATCAGAGCTCTTTTCCTGCCATCCTGTGGGATCTGGACTCATTTTTATTCATAAGTTTTTTAAAGTGATCAGCACTCCTAATTTTTCTAGCTATGGATAAATATAGGAGATCTAGTTCAGGAAGTCGTCATAGCAGTAAGGGAAATAGAGCGGATTTAAATGCTTTAGCGAAAAGCATTGAGAGACTTAGATTGCATCAACAGAGATTGGCAGAGAGGTTGTCGGATCCAGCTACAATAGACAGGGCAGCGAGATATATGGTCTCTGCCTTTAGAAGGCCAACACCTAGTTTGCAAGGGAGAAGACTGGAGTTTTCTTCGACAGTAATCGATGATGTTGATATCCCTATATCTAGTTCAGCATCTGCTATGCCCATCCGCAGTGTTGATGATGGATTAATTGCCCAGGAGCCAGTGGATATTCCAGTGCCATTGGTTGACAACAGAGTTGAGCATCACCAGGTTGAGGTTCCCAGAGCAGTCACTACAGATTATACAGAGTCAGCTGATGTTGCAGTTATTACTGAGTGTTCAGATTCTTCCGTGAAGGGAGTTATTATTGGAGATGTATATGTCAGCTGTAGTAGTGTTGCTCCAGTTCAGGAGGCAGTTGCTTCCTCAATTGAGACTGAGGCATGTACGAAGTCTCCCAGTGGTGAGGTTGGAGATTTGGGCATTACAGCGGGGTCAGTTGATGATAGTTTGAGCTCCAGCATTATTGGTGCACAGCCTGACGTGGAGTCATGTGTGCAGAGTCACGTGTCAGTAGTTGAGATTTTAGCAGGAGATGTAGGAGCTGACACCTCTGATGATACTTTTGAGGATGTTGTGAGTTGCATGGGAGATGACACCCCCTGTGAGTTGTTGGGTGATGACTACGAGGAGCATATGAGCTCTGACAATTCAGAGATATTTGATAGCAGTCGCAGTGTGGGATCAGCACAGGAGACAGTGGTTTATTCCTATGTTGAGGATGTGAGCATGGAGCTTTCTAGAGATGACACTCAAGATGGGAGTGTTGCAGCAGATTTGGGCGACATAGTTTCATGCTACAGTTTAGTTGATTCACATGACGACATTGAGACGTGTATACAACCAGAGTTAATAGAGGAGATGCAGATAGATGATGTGTATACTAGCATTGCAGATATCTCTGATGTTGAGAGCAAGGATGATGAGTGTTGTAGTATTTCTGGCTTTCTATATCTGACTTTGGGTGTAGATTCAACGTTGTCATTTGCGGGAGGTGGGTTCCAGGATTCTGTGTTACAAGGACCCACAGATGAGGACAGGGAAGCCTATGAGTGGCAGGAGTTTGTTTCAGCCAGGGCTTCCACTTCGAGAGAGAGGGTTACTTCGTCAGTAACTCATGTGGATGTATCTCAAGGTCTGGATTATCAAATAGCTGCAGAGGACAAGGGACTTGGAGATTGTTTTGAGTCAATTTCAGCAGCAGCTTCCCTGGATTTAGCTGAGGACATGTCTGATGCCTGTACTTAGAGTGTAGAGGTGTACTCAGATGCAAGTACACAAAGAGAGAGTGATCTTGAGGGGAGTTTGTTGTATACAGCTTCCTCGCATAGTGCGGACAGTGCATTTGAGGGTGTACATAGGAGGCCTGTTGTGCAGAGTCATCATGTGACTAGCCAGTTGCAAGTTGATGAGAGGGATATTTCTTCTACTCTCGAGCATTTTGATGCCGCTCATCAGTTGCTAGTTGTTTATGGTTGGAGTACTCCTATGACAGATGAGTCCAGCGGTGGTTACCTTTCATTGACAGAGATTCACTCTTTGCATGAGGCTGTCAAGATTTTGAGACAGAACTATTTACAGATGATAGCTGACAGAGATCACCTAGTGGAGTCAGGGAGTACAGCTTATGAGGCACTGTTGGATAGAGAGGATGAGGTGGGTGAGCTTACTCGGGAGCTCACAACGGCTTCAGAGGTATTAGAGAGCACTCAGTTGGCTCTCCAGGAGTCACAGGCTCAGTTAGCTGAGGTGACTGTGGAACTAGAGCATCTTCAGTCTACACCATCACCAAATCCAATACAGTTACATATTATGGTGTCTGATGATCTGATGATGTCCACAGTTGGGGTAGTTGGATGTGATAGCAATGGGGATACATCCACCCTTGATTTCAGCATTGGAGGTGCAGATTTACTTCCATCGAATACTTGTGCAGTTGAGTTAGACACTGCAGCAGAGAGTTGTAGTGTGCCGGACTTTGGGATGGATATTACAGTTGGAAGTAGTACGTCAGGTGATACAGTACAAGACATTGTAAGCAGTGAAGTGGACCAGTCAGCATTTAGTGTTCCTGTTCATGACACTACTCCTTTGATTGCTTAGCAGGAAGGCAGGGTATCACCTGAGTCGATTGTCAGTGATTGCATAGCTAGTGATGATAGACAGCTAACTACGTCACAATCACACGATGACCAGTTATGGTTCCGAGGGGAGCAGTTGGATGCTACCTCCTACAGATTTTACTGCCCGGAGTCATTCTTGGATCACCTTCTTGAGAGTTCAGAATTTCATGAGGGATCTTACCGAGCTTTTGAGGGTGTTCTCATCCGAGGTACAGGCGCGATCCGGCGTTTGGTGAGAGAGATTGCAGGTACTTTGACTACGATGCTCCCTCACAGAGAGTTTGAGGTTGGGTTTGTTGAGAGGGTCACCCAGGATCCTGTCCAACCTGTTTTGCAAAGTTCAAGATTGGAGCCACCTTTGGGCTCACGACTGGGGAATGATGAGCCTTTGATAGAGAGCGGAGCTTCTTATCATTGTTACATGGTGAGGAGTGTCCATTATTTTTCCTTCGATCCACATGTTGATGAGTTGATGGTACACAAATGTGGACTGGCTCCTAGTCTTTATCATCCATTATGGGATAGGCTCTCGCCATCAGCAGTGGTTGGAAGTTTTGGCTACAAGTCAGTAGCAGGTGACTTGGAGAGTTACCGTGACTACAGAGATTATATAGTGGGCGGACATTCAGGCCCGGGTACAGTTTGTTACAGAGGTAGTCATCATTGTTGTGCAAAGGATCTACACACTCAGTACAAATCAGTTGGGTGTGCTGGGGGAGTCTAGTATATAGGGGATCCGAGTCTCCCATACATCTTGGTTTTTTATGTTCCTGAAGTACACTTCTTTCGGGATCCGGGAAGAGGCAGATTCAGTACAGGAGTTTGGGTGAGTGGTTGTTTGGGGTCTCTCTACAGAGTTATCCAATTTGCATTTTGGGTGATGCTACAGGAACCTACAGTTTATGTCAGTAGCAAGGTATACTTTTTTCTGTGGGATCCAGGTGGATTGTGATGTTCCTTGTTCCGGTGATTGCTTGGGGACAAGCAATCCTGGGGAGGGTGGACTGTAATGTCCCCATTTTTCAACAGGTCATTGAAATGATGGTGTGAGGTCATTATTGCGATCCTCGTGGTCTGGCGAGAGGTTTAGAGGGTCAGTGGTGTGAACTTACTATTTATAGTAAGTCAAGGGATAGTTCCGGTGAGCTCAGAGGAGTTAGAGGAGTTGAATGATGCTCTCGGTTTTCATTTCTAGCTTCCAGTTTGGGCTCCAAGAATCTTGGAGAGAGCATCTATTTTTAGTAAGTCACCCCGTCAGGTTCATTCACCATCTTTTATCATCAGGATCACTCCAGTGCAAACAGATTTTGATTCTGATGCTTCTTCAATGGTTTTCGCAAGACGGGTGAATTATTATTATTATTTGATTAAATTTGCTAAGGTTGCCATTATTGTTGGTATTATTTGTTGGGCACCTTAGTATTATAGCTCGTCGGAACCGGGATGAAAAGTTTTAAATCTTGGGCACAAGAAACAGGGACCTCGCATGTCATAATTTTATGATATTGATGAAAAGGTCATTTTTGGAGCCAAATGAGTTCATAAATTTTATCACTCAATATGTGCCTAGGTATAAAAGTGCTTCAAGTGAAAAGTGTGTGGGAGAAGACACTTTTTAATTATAAAAGCAATAGGCAAGGCATTCATTCATTATCTATCGAATATTGACTATTGGATTTGTTCTTAGGAATTGTTCCTACTTTTCTGAGTCCTAGCTGAAGGGTCAAATTAGTTTGTAGTAGACTGATTCTACTAAAGCTAATAATCAATTGATTGTTGTTGTATAATCAATTGTCTTCAATCGATTGCTGTTGTATAATCGATTGTATTCTTCCTTCATACTGTTTTGCCTGTGGCTAAAGGAAAGAGATAATGCTGAAAGTTTGTATGCACACTGAAGGCTGGGCGGCGCATGTTTGAAGTGCTGCATATAAATTGCAGACTATGTCTTGTAGGGGCGGCATCATTATTCTGACAGCCGCACTAGGATTATAGTGGCATTAGCCACTGCTGGAAACAACCACATCCACCAAGGAGCCGCATTTGGCCATGCTGGGCTGCGTGACATATATCATCAGCTACGGTGCATTTGGATGTTCTTTGGGAGCTGTGTAGTTGTCTTCAAGGGGTGCAAATACCATACAGTGGCAGTGTTCGATTTGGGAGAGGAACGTGACAGCCATTAAGTGACTGCGTTCATTTATTACTTGGTCACTACAAGCAAACGCATGTTACAGGTTCTTTGTTGTTATTTAATTACTTCTTTTCAAAATGAACAGTTGTATTAAGAGCTTTTCCAGAATAAATCAAAAGTGTTGGGGTATGAATGATCTTGTATGGAATTATGAAATTTTCAAATTTGAAATTGAATAAATAAATAAATAAATCTTGCGGAGTTATCCTATTTGTTGCAAATTTGTTAATTGTTGAGCAAAGTTTCAATCACTAGATAGCAAAGCCGAATCAGGGTTATTACAGTGATTGCCTGCCAACTGTTTGACCAAATGCCAAATTTATGATTTGCACAAGAAATTAATGAGAATTAGGGGGTTTGAAGATGAGGCCAAGTTAGGTTCATCACATCTTATTGGTTCCTTTCTTCACTTGTACCCGGTTCAATGTGTAGACTGTAATACTAATGGCTTCTCTCCAATATGACTTAGGTTCATCACCATGAATCATCATTGTCCTGGCAGCATCAACTATAGTTATGTTCCTCCTTTCTGCAACACCATTCTATTGTAGAGTTCTAGGTGTAGACATTTGCCTTTTGATTCTATTCTTCTCACAATATTGAACAAACTCTGATGAAGTAAACTCTCCTCCTCTGTCTGACCTTAAGCACTTCAAGGTTTTGTTTGTTTCTTTCTCAACAAGTGCTCTGAAAGCTTTGAACTTATAGAAAGCTTCAGACTTATCCTTCAAGAAAGTCACCCACATCATTCTTGAGTAATCATCAGTAAACAATATGAAATATTTATCACTATGATAACTTCTAGTCCTCATAGGACCACACAGATCAGTATGCACTAAATCCAGCATATTCTCTGATGAAAATGACTCGCTACTTAAAGTAGAACTAGTTAACTTACCCAACTAACATTCCTTACACATCATGTTGTCTGCCTTAGCTAATTGTGGCAATCCCCTAACTGCATTCAACTTACTAACTTTGACAAGACTATCAAAGTTCACATGACAAGACCTTTTATGCCAAAGCCAACTATCCTCAACTCTAGCCACCAAACAACTGCTAACAATATTGTTTAGATGGAATAAATTACCTTTAGTCTGCCTACTGGTAGCAATCAAATCTCCTAAGCTTCCAAGTATCCTGCATACACCTCCTTTGAATTCTAGGCAATAACCTTTGTCAATCAACTGACCCACACTCAATAAATTATGTGTTAGACATTCTACAAAGTAAACATCATTAGCATTGCTTTTTCCATTCAAAGAAATTGTACCTTTTCCTTTTACCAAGGGTGTATTGTTGCCAAACCTAACCACACCACCATCAAATTCTTCAAGCTTGATGAACTTACTTCTATCACCAGTTGTATGAGAGCAGTTACTGTCAATGACCCACTCATTGGCTTGATTTTAATGTGAGAGACTAAGGCTTTTTCACCTTCTACAACATCCTCTTTTACTGCAACAAACACTATCTCTTCTTCATTATCTTCTTACTCTTCATCAGTCACACCATCCATTGTTCATAATTAGGACACCTAGCAGCAATATGTCCAATCTTATTGCATGAGAAACACTTCAAAGGTAACTTGCCTTTGTACTTACCAGTACCTCTAGGCAGTCTTCTTGCAAGTAATGCTTCAAGTTCCACTTGCTTCTTCTCTTCATCTAAGATAGATTGAAATTCCCTGGAATAACTTGACATGCAAGCAGATTCATGACTTATCTGTTTTCCCTTCTTCTATTATGCTAATGACAAAGAGGCCTTAAAAGTTGCTTCAACTCTAGGTATACTATTATCAAAGTTGCTCAATTCAAAAGTAGTAAGCTTACCAATCAAAACATCAATAGAGACATTATCAATTGTTCTCAACTCATGAATAGCATAAACCCTAATGGTATAAGCAAGTAGCAAAGTCCTCAACATTTTACTTACCACATCTTCTTCTTCAATTGTACCATTGGCACTCTTGATAGCACCTACAACTTCTTTTATCCTTTGACCATATTGAGCAATGTTTTCTCCTTCAACCATTTTCATGTCATCATATTTTCCCTTCAGACTATCTACCCTTGCTTTTTGCACATGCTTGTCTCCACCATAGATTAGTTTAAGCTTTTCCCAAAACTCATGATTCCAGAATTGTGGCCCCATATCTTTTAGATAGATCTTCATCCAGTTGCTCCATATAGTGTAGTTATCTCTTGTGAACTTAGGACCTTCTTTATCATTGGATCTTTTCCTCAAGTTTTTAAGCTTACCACAAAGAGGACCTAGGCTCTGATACCAATTGTTAATACTATAAGGTCCAAGATTACTAAGAGGGGGGGTGGATTAGTAATTTATCATATCTAAAAAAATTCACAATTCATTCAACAACATTAACCACATTCATCAACTTTAAACTTTATGCATGCAATAAACAAATTAACCAAACAACCATCCAAACATGCAACAAAGTAACAATAGTATTTTTATCATGGAAACCCTAATTAAGGGTGAAAACCACGGTGGGAATTAGCGCCCACTAATAATTTGCACTCTTCTGAAATACGCCATGTTAAAGGCCTAGTCCCGTTAGGAGCTTACAATGATGCCTGATTAGGAGAAGACCCTGTTAGGAGTCACTCAATTAAGGGATTTACCTCTAGCCCTGTTAGGAGCTTTACCCTGTTAGGAGTTATCTTGTTAAAGGATTTCAAACCCTAATTAAAGAGCCACCCAGTTAAAGGATTTAAGAATCAGACATATTAAAGTCTACCTGGTTAAGGGGTTTTCTTGCAGAAACTGTTAGGAATCAACAAGTACAATGATCTGGGTGTAGCACTTCTCCACTGCTTGTTCAGATCCAATTAAGCACAACACTTCTGCTTCTTACAGGCAATCTTCGCTCTTCACTCGACCGCACCTTCGCATCCATGATCTACACTTGCATAATTCACGAATTTACATATAAATACATTACATGCTCATTAGGGCATTGGTCGACTTACAAAACGTGTTACATTTAAATTACAATCATTCCCGCTCAAACCTTGTACCCTAAAACATATTATCAATCTAGAACATTCAATTACAAATTCAAGTCGGCCACAAGATTCATCACACATCAATCTAAAACGAGAACAGTCAAACTTTATTTGACTTCCCCAACACGCTTCCAAAACTTGACAAATCCGATCACCTCAAACAATGTAACAACAAATCAGCATTACAAATCTGTTATACCACGTCACCTTGACACCTGGATCACAAAAACATTCATTGCAACCAATCGCATCGTCACCGCTCACCGATCTAACACCAACTATTCAAACATTTTGCTAACTTGCATAGAATGATCTTCTGTCCCCTGAAACTACACCTTGCAGTACTCCAATCAACTTGCGATCATAGAATCAACAACATATCCTAGTCAAGATAAACATATCATGACCACAACACTTGGATCCATACCAATTTGATAGAACAATCAGATCATTCATTGTTTGTCATTGTCTGCTCTTCAGTCTTCCCTAATGCTCTTCAACCAACCATAACTCTCTGCATACTCATTACCATCCATTGCGGTCATACATACAGCATCTAGAGACATCTCTAAGTCTCCCATAAGAACCACACACTCCAATGCCTTCACATACTCACCGCACATTGGATTCAGCAACTCAAACACTTATCAACTCACTGTCAACCAACACAACACTTAGTTGACATCAATGACAACACAATAACTAATCTTCCTGTCATCAAATCTATTCCAATCAACGCTCAACAATCTTTGCATCAGTTATGCCAACAATAATGATCCAATTTTTCATTTTAATTGAGGATTTTCACTTTTGATACAATTGTTCTTCTTTCAGGGTGCTAAGTTTTTGAAAATCAAATAGAACAAATGCAAGTTTGTGAAAATCAAACAGAACAACAGCAAGTTTGTGTTTCAGTCCATTTGGTCACCTGAAAAGGTTAGATCGGGACTGAATTTTTTTTAAATAAAATCAATTTGTTTTATTGTCACTAATTTCAAATACTTATTTTTTCTTTTTGAGCACTTAGGCAAACCATCATCTTGTCATTCCATTTCATTTGGCAAGGTCTCCTTATTTCAAAAGTGTGTCGAGAGATACAATGGTAGTCAAACCCTCTTATGTTCCCCTTGGGGAACACAAATCATGTACCTCTCTCCTTGACAAACAATATTCAAGGCTGAACATATTGATGGAGGAGATGAGACAAACATAGATGAGTTGATTGTTCCATTGTCACGATGGGTGGACTGATATTCGACATCAGCCACTCATTAATATTATTGTTACATGTCTTGCTAGTGAATACTTTCTTAGAGCTATTGATTGAATTGGGAAATGCAAGGATGTTCATTTACCAATTGCCCTTTTGATGTAGGAGCATACGGGTTCACAAGAAATCTTGCACAACCAAAAAGAATTACTTTATTTTAATATTTCATTTTTGTAGTAATTTTGATTGGTAGTCCTGATTTAATCCTCTCAATTATTCCACCAAAAGTATAATTATTGACTTTCAAGAGGTTGATGATGTAGGAAATTGGAGCTATTTATTTGCAAGTTGTAATGTTTAATTTTGGGCATGGAAAACCCGTGCCAAGAAAGGGAGGGATATTAATTTCCTTGTGCAGATACCATTTAGTCTTTTGACAACCACTAATTTGAACTGAAGTGGAGCCTGGGCGCCTAGAAGAGGACCTAGTTGGATTGATCAAGAAATGGCATTTTAAGGTCAATTTTTGTAGTAGAACTTTAAAATTCTCTCATGCAAAATATGGGAAATCCCACACCCAAGTCTAGTAGGAAATTAATTAATGAGGTCAGATATTGCAAAAAGAGGAAAAACTACATCCATATGGTCAAGTGTGAAGAAATTGAAGGTTGGAGAAAGGAAATGAAGAGAGGAGGATGCACAAAAGCTATCAAGGCATCCATGAGGTTCAGATACAACGAAAAGAGGGTTATTTTTCCTTGCGTGTTGCTGATTTGAAGGTTCAAGACCATATTTGCAGAAGTTTTTAGAGTTGTTGTAGTTTAAGTTGGGTTTTCTATGCATGCATGTTGTAGGTTCTCTTGTAGCTTGCAGAACAAGACTATCAACTCTAATGTTTTCAAATAAAGAATCTTTCTTCCAAAAATTTTTGTTTTATTACTTCATTTCATTCAAATATTAAATTTGTTCTACAAGCTACTAGAGAACCAAGGTCCCATTTCTCTAAGCTCCTGAAGAAGAAGTTGAAAAGAGGAGAGTTCCATGAAGGGTGTTGTGACATGATTATACTATTGAGTAGAGTCATGGGACAGCCACAGCCAAACCTTTTTGAGAAGTGGATGTTCTACTTTGTGGAGGTGGTGTTTTTTGGAGAGGAGAAGATAGACTGGGCTCATATTATAAGTGACAACGTTCATAATCAGTTTATTGATTTGAAATCTACAAGTTATTACACCATGTCCTCCTATGTGGTGTATATGTTGGCTAGGCAGCACAGGTATAGTGGTTTGGTGAGTCTTGGTCTGATAGGCCAATACAAGGTGTACAATTGCTATCCTCGATTCCATCTCCATCATAAGACGCAGTTTCATAGAGTCAATGATGTCTTCACAATGTTCATAGTCAGGACTTTACATGGCGGGATAGAGGAGAGAATATCCAAGGAAGCAATGATGACGGTAAAGCAGTATGGCTCTTGGTTCATTCAGTTCCTCACTTTCTCATACATAAGAGTATCATTTTATGAAGGCTCGCCATACCAATTGCCAAAGTACCCCAGAGATATGTTGATATTTGTCGAATTGACACAGCAGTAGTATCCATTAGATAAAGCAATAAAGAATAGAAAGAAATCTTGGATACAATATCCTATAACCATTGGAACTAGGGACGAAATTCGCTCTGCTACTCAATGTGCAAGAGATAGAATTATTTTGCTATGGGTTAGATATGCATTCCACTCGATATAATTACGACCCATTGGAAAAGGTAAGGGTGGCTTTTGGAAGAGAATACTAGTACAAGTATAAGCTAGAAGACTATTGGGAAAACCGTGTTGATGATTATGAGGTCAAGAGATGCTCATATTCGAGGATGGAGGTTGAACAAATCAGGATATATGATCCATTTAAGGTTCCTAATCAAGTAGTGGACAATGGAGATTGCATACAGCACTCGGAGTATGATAAGATAAAGGATAAGAAGCTGCCAACCATGGATTGGTCTCAGGAGGTCATCACTGATGTAGAAATCATAATCAAGCCCATGTTATCCTATACAGGGATATGTTTGAAACATCAAGAATACAAGCTAACAAGGGATGGTGTCAAGTTCAGATATGATATGGTGGGAGCTTTGGATTTTGTAGTCCTCAGATGAAGAACAAGATAGGGAGAAAATTGGAGTTCCTCAGTCGGAAGAATAAAGAAAAGAAGTGGTAACAGAGAAGAAGAAAAAGATAGTAACAAAAAGACTTCCCATTGAAAAGCCAAGGAAGAGATCCAATGATTCAAGATGGACTAGGTCTTCTAGAATAGTAGAGGAGGTCAATACTACTTTTGATTACGATATGGTAGCCCTTCCTCCTATTCCACTCACCTCCACCTCTACCAAACTCCCAATCATAGTTGCTCTCCATCACATGCAACCACTAAGCCTACACTTCCCATCATTCTCAAACATGTTCCTTAACCCACTTCATCACCCAAGCCAGACATGGGCATTGCCACTGCATCCACCACCATTCTTGTAGAAGTAGAAGTTATTGATGTCTCTAAAGATTCATTGAAGAGTGAAGACCCTATTCCGGGAGTTGCAGTGTTCAAGGTATATCAAAGGAAGTCTGATCCCAAGGACCTAATTTTATTCCCACGGCTTGATACTCAAGAGAAGCTAATGCAAAATATTCTAGAAGAGCCAAAGGACGACAAAGAAGAAGAAATAAATAAAGTGCCTACGATTACATATGGCAACACCTCAGTTGATGTTCCTCCTCAAAGAGTGGAAGACTATTTGAAGATAGGATCAAAACAGCAAGAAGATGAAGAGCAGCCACACACTGAGACACTTGCCTTACTAGAGAAAATGTACAAGTAGCTGAAATTGAGCCTCCAACTTAAGGACAGGAGAAGGAAACATAGAAGATTGAGAAGGTTGTTGGAGATTCAAATCCTAATCCAAGAACCTCCTCTCTTGATCAGCCAATTGTTCTGATTTGGTTGCAAGGAAAGATGAAAGGGAAATCAACTGCAACTATAAGACCTTCACCATTGAGCTTTGATGCCTTATTTACTGAAATTGGTCAGCCTAAAGAAAGAAAAGGCAAGAACATATTCTATGTTAACCAGGGATGCAAACCAAAATAGAGTAATTCAAATGGCCATTTTGAGGACTAAGAAGCTAAGGGAAGAAGCTATTGTTGCTGATTATGATGTTACGACCATTAACATTGGTCCCACAACTAAAGAGAAAGATATTGAAGAATCCAAGGACAACACAGAAATCGTGATCAGAAGGCTGAAGAAGGAAGAGGAAGCCAAGAACAAATACAAGGCCCAAGAAAACAAGGTGGCAAAGTATTTAAAGCATCTGTTGGAGCCTAATCAGCAAGTGAAAGGCACCCACACGCATCCTGCAGTACTCTCCCTGCAGTTAATTGAGGAACTTGAATCAATGAAGTCAATAGAAAAAACCACTACTGGATGGTTGGGTAATTTAGTCAAGGAAGGAGGAGATGTAGTGGATAAACTTATGTCAGAACATGCAGCATGTGATGTGTACCTTCATAGATTAACATCTACTGAAATCAAGTGAAATAAATTTGATGTTGTAACAGCATGGGCAGAAGATTACCTTGATGCCTTATAGAAGATGGATGAAGCAAAGTTGATTAAAGAGAAGATTCTGGAATCTGGGCAGCGAGAGAAAATAAAGGAATGGTACCATGTTGTGCATTTCAAGATGACCACAATTAAAGAGATTAAGGATTATTTTGCTAAACATGAGGAATTGGTCTGAGGAATCCAAGACAAGCGCTACAACCTTCTCGAGGACATGGTAGGAGAAACAGAACAAAAAATAAGGGTGATGTCACTTAGAACAGAATGGGAAAAGATTGTTGCACCAAAACCTGAAACACCATTCTCATTGCAGATCTGTAGAAAGACATCATCCAGATATGCAGTTATTGACAAATATAAAAATGATAAGGACAAATGGGGCGTTGAGCTCATGGAGTTTGACAAAGCTTTGGATTCCTACCATTTCAAGCTCAAGGCAAATCCTGACATTTCCCAGTCTAAATGAACCCCCATATTTGAGAAATTCAAGGAATACGTTGGAAAGGAAAGAGTTGCTGGAAAAGATAAATGTTCCAATTTGACTTTCAAGAAATAGAATATTCTGAATAACATTTTTGACAAATGAAAAAAATGATATTATAATGTCAAAAATAGTTATTATATTCCAACTGCTAATTTTTGTCTTTTAGTGGGGTAGGTATTGCTATTTTGTCTTGTAGTGGAAGTAGGTAAGAAATATTATTTTAAAATCCTGGGAGCTTCTAGAACTGGCCCTTGAGAGGATTTAATTCTGGTCATTCACTGAAAATGTAAAAACTATAAAAGGCCTATGCCTCTCCTCATTTTGTAAGAAGATTTTGATGAATTGCAGTTGCAATGCTGTAATTGTCATTGATTTGGTGAAATTTTTGTGTTTACTTTGTGTGTGTGCATGGTACTACCTTCTGAAAGGCATTTTCATTTCAGTTCAGTTAAATTAGTTCATGAAAATTTATTTGATTTGATGCATTGGAATTCCAAGTTCATAACATTTGCAGCTTGTTGATGCATGTTGCAGTTCATGGTTAGTTTGAACTCTGTCTATGAAAATTAGTTCAATTGTTGAGTTTCCCTATCGTAATTGCATGTTTTATGGGTTTGGTAGATGCTTAAAAGTCAGAAAACCATCCGTCACCATTGACAATTGCATCTAGTTGCATTGACCTGGCAAGCATAATCTGGTTTCTTGAATTTCAGCAGTCAAGGAAGATAGTTGTTCATTAGTTTAACATAGGATCATTGTTTTTAATCAACCCTCTAAACCGTTTCCCTGTTTGCAGTTTATTTTGGAAAAATCTAGTTAGCATAGTGAAGTGTTATCAAGGCTTCAGAAATCTGAAAACACTTGGACAGCTGGAGAATCTGAAGTCCTGTCATTATTAGACTTTCAGAAAATCTGAAGTCCTATCATCAAGAAAGTCTATAGGAGAAACCACATATAATGAGAGAGAGTTGTATTTTCTGTCCAGGAACATTTGTGAAGTCCCCTCGTGATTACCAGCATATCACATTATCAAACTGAGTCTATCCGAATGAAGTCAAGACTTGACATAGATAACCTTGGAGGCATCTCACTTGATCAAGCATATTAGCATTTGAGAAATTTTTCAACAAGAGAGGATAGAATATACTCCATATATTTTATTTTGTGCTGGTGCCGTACAATCACCCTCACCAAAAAACTTCATCACTGAGAGCATCCAATCAAATATTTGAAATAATAAAACATCATCACCGCAAATTGGACTTTGAAAAAAAAAAATTTCCAATACAAAGAGCATTGGCAGTATATATCATATCTACGACAACCATTTGACACTTGTCTACTCCCAACAGTTGTCAACCTTCCACACAATATTTGAGGTGAAACATATGGCAGAAAAAGACCATGCCATTAAGATAATGGAATAATTGTGAAGTTACGTATATTCCCCTCGACCACAAACAACATACTGGCATTTTCACAACAGACACCTGGACAAAATTCTAATTACTGAGCACCATGATGAGCATGTCTTTGATTTGAATTGTTAATAAACGCTTTCACTCTGTGCAAATAAATTGTGACAAATAAACAGAAAATTGCAATTAGCCATGGAAAACTAATCATTAAATCAGAATCCAGATGATACAAACTCCTTACTGCAATGTTGTGTATGCTAAACAAATAAAGTCTGATTACCTAATGGAAGACAGGACTCAAACAATAACACATGCTTATTAAGATATCTGTGTTTGAACTCATCTGTAGAGAATCAGAGATATCCTCCAACAGAGTATCCGCACCAGCTGTTTTTTTAATTCCAAAATGGGATAGAAGTTGAAGAGATTAAAAATACAATAGAAATGGACTCCACCTGGACCAGAAGGCAATAAATTAAAATTGGTAGTGCTTCTAAAGAGAATCTAGGTGTCTTCGGTTGAAAATTGAACAAGAATTCTGCATGTGAAGCACTAAGACAGATTACCGTTGAAGGATACCAGGATTGATCATAAGGATATTACAGGAGGAAGACGCCCAGCATTGGAAGAGAAAAGGGCTTTCACAAGAAACTATTATGTTAAAAGATTAGTCTACTCATATTTCCCTTACTCATTGCCCAAGAAAGTTCGTTAAACCTGTTGATAGGTTAGCAATCATGGATTAAATTTGATGGAGATCCGTGGCCTTAATTTTTGTAATGACCCTTACCAATAGGCCACTAAAAACCACTAATACTGAACTGAGAAAATTCGTCAAACAGTTGACATGCACTGAATTGTTTGTTTGCAATAATGTGTTTCAAGGTTGTAATTGTTTTGAGCATCAAGTACAATTGAGATAATAATACCAATATTGAAATGAACATTAACAGCACTAATAATAACATTCAGAGATTCCAATCACTTGGCACCTTACAATGACTATATCAACAAAGAGAAACTCTGCTATTAATGCAATGATCAATTTTCCCAAGACTGATTACTATGACTGAATTCTGAGAGTATAATGGGCTGTGACAACTATGTCAAATTCAGATTTCAACAATGAACTATGGTAATGACTAAACCATAGAATGCACTTCACTAAATCAATCCAATTACAATGAGAAATAACAGTGACTGTTCAAAGGAATTCTGGACTGCTATATAGTGACTGTACTTATGCAGATTTTTACCATTTTGGTACCCAAAACATCAATATCAAACAATTTATAAAAACTTGGAAATGCTGCACCAAATGTTGATCAAATCGATGATGAAGTATGCTGATGTAGACACCTCCAATTGCACCCGAACTGATCCCAATTTACAGTTGATTGTAGATGGCTGCAATTCTGTTTTTTTTTGCTTTGCTTTTTCAGGCCTGCTTTTTCGGACTGTTTTTTCGGATTTTCTTTTTCGGACTGCTTTTTCGGATCTGCTTTTTCGGACTGCTTTTTTGGATCCGCTTTTTCGTTTTGCTTTTTCGTTTTGCTTTTTCGGATTGCTTTTTCAGATTGCTTTTTCGAACCTGCTTTTTCTTCCTCTTACAACCAAAACTCAAACCCTCAAGTAAATCTGAGGATTCCAAATAAGCTCAACATGAAATGGCTGAATACCACTTCCAATGTGCAACCTTTCAGAAGATATCTCACTTCCTCAGTTATGCAAATCCAAGGGAGTTTTCGTTCCCAAAGATCTAATGAAAATTTGTAGACCAAATGACTACAAATTGCTCCAATATGGAAAAGTAGAAGAATCCTCAAATCAGCTTGACCAAATGAATGCCCAAGCCCCCTATTTATTCACTTTTTTGAGAAGTTACTAAGAACTTCTAGAAGCATCCATTATAAAATCCCATTATAATGCACTTTTATAATAATATAACTTTATAAAATAAAAAGTGTAACTCAACTTAAAATTATAACATGTGGGGCCCGCATAACTCATAATAATAAAAATAAGCTCTAAATCACTTCTCCAAGAGCAAATACGACCACTGATCTACAAAATGACTCTCTCCACATCGCCACCAGTCTACGAGAGCCTGTGATAGACTGATCCGGCATGCTAAACGATGTAAGCCAGAATGGGGACATGACAATTTTCGTGATCATTTTGGTTTTATATTAGTTTTCCAAAGAAATCTCTCTCCTAATAAATTGATTTAGTGTCTTGAGGGATTTCAGCAATGAGTAGGATACCTTGGAGTGCTGAAAATTTCCAGGACACTCAATTTTATGGGGGACATGTGTTCTGCAATGGAGTTCTTATTTAATCTGTATGTAAATTCAACAGTTCTTATTTAATCTGTATGTAAATTCAACACTAAAAAGGTTTTAAGATAGGCTTCATTTTGACAAGAAAATGCAGTGGTAAAGTGCATTTCTTGTTTTGACAGCAATATAGAAAACAATTTGTGAATTCTTGAAGTAATGTAAGGATAGATGTCGCTTTCAAGCAATAGGCCATGTGCATTGTCTGCATGGATCATTGATCATGTACCTTTTTGGTCAAGCCTCGGTAAGTGCTTAATCTCTTCCAAGGAATCCCTTAATCGGGTCCTTCTGGAGCACATTCACACCTAATCTTTCGAAAAACAAAGAGAGATAGACCTTGCATCTTTATTGACAGAATTCAACCTATTCATTGTACCTGTCCTAACTATCATTGATTCTAAAGGTTATGGACTCTGAATGCCTAAAGTCGTGAAAACGAAACAATTCCTAAAAGTGGCGATATCAGCTTGGATATTCATTATCTAAAAGCATTTCATCAGTAAAGCAAAATAATTACCCGCACAAAAACTCCTCTAAACAATATGCATCGCATACATTTATTAGAGAACATTGCAAATATCATTAAATCTGTGTAGCACACTTCGGTAAGCAATATCCATAAAATAATTTAACCATTTCCTCGAGAAACATGCAAATATTATTAACTGTTTGTAGCACATATCTACAACCAATGAGGAGTAAACAATTCAAGCATTTCCTCCACACATTACATGTATCATAATCAGTTTGTAGCAATTTTCAACAACCGATTAACGAGACTTCAAGAAAAAAATGCAGAGGAATGTGGAAGAAAAATACCATAAAATTCTGAGCAGTCCAGACAGGTAAGTGTGTTCTGAATTTGCAGCAATTGAATCAAAAATTCAATGTATTATTATACAAATTGCAGAATACTAACCCATGAGAGCCTCAGAACCCAAACCAGCATCAGTTCCAATGTATCTGCGTAAGTTGCGAACCCAGGGCATTGACGAAGCTTGGGAAATCTTCTTCAAGAGGCCATCATTGCCCTCGCAATCACTGGATCCGTTGTACATTTTGCCTGAGTTTCCCTGCTCAAATATTTTTCAGTCCAAAGGCATTCTATTGCAAATTGCTATTCACCTGAACAAAATGTAAAATGAATTCAGAAAGAAAAAGATAAGAACAAAAAATGAATCACAATTCAGTTAACGAAAGTCATTTTTTTGCACAGAATTAAGGCAGGGTGAAGGCTATGAATACTTTGTTTCTCCAACTGAAGAATTATTTCCTCCGATGCAAGGCCTTTGTTTGCCTCTTCCTCTTCCCTTCTCCAAAAATTGATACCTGTAAAAAGATATAGACGATCTTGGAAAGTACAGCCCCATATGAATTAGCGCCACCCTTCAATTTTTTTGAAAGTTCCTTTTAAGATTAACGGTTCTGTGATTTTTTTAATTTTAAATATTTGAGGAAATAAATTCAAAATAAAACGATTTAACATTATTTTTTTAAATAATAAAATACATGTGAAAGAAAAAGAAAAAGAAAATATTAATAAAAAGAGAGGAAAATGTTTAATTATATAAGGTATTTTTACTAAGCAATAATTGTATTATTTCATTTAATGAAAAAAATATTTTAAATTATAGTTATTCATGTGAAAAAGATTTTATATTAGAGTTATCATGTGAGAATTAAGTTAGTTGATATTTCAATTTTAAAGAAAATAATACTTAAATTCTAAGAAGATGAAAGGAAAAATATTGAACCTCTACCAAAATGAAACTGAAAATAGAATTATTTTTTCATAAATTTAGATATATAAACAAGTTAAAAAATTGTGAATGTAGTATAATATATATATTTATATAAATAACAATTATCTTACATAAAGCCAGAGTTCGTCACAAAGTGTGATGGTTAAGTGGTGGTGGTGTTGTTGTGGCCACCAAAGTTTAAACCTTCACTAAGCCATTGTTATCGTGGGCTTGTATTTCCAACTTGCTTGTGAGTTTGAACCTCAACACTGAAGTTGTTGACATTTATATAAAATGACTTAAATGCACGTGCTTCATATTGTCACTTGGTTAAAATTTTCAATTTTATCGATCAAAAAAATTCTCTAAAAATTTATCTTATATAGAGAGTTAGGAATGATTGAACTTGGAATCGATCTTCTAAATGTGGATTTGATTTTTCTCTCACACATCTAATGTGGATTTGTGGATCTAATCTGTGGAAACTTTTGGAATGTTGCTTTCAACATGCCTTGATGTCCTTGATTTGTCCTCGCATAAAAATTGGTTCCAAAATTTCTTAGTTTACAGATGGTAGGGGTGGTTGCTTCTCTTTTTTGAAGTTGTATAAGGGTACAAATTTATTCAATTAGATAAAGGATTAAGGAATATACTTAGAAATATGCAAAATTCCCTAAGTGCTTGTACAACACAATTTCTTTTATGGCTGCTCCTTATAATGTTGGGATGAATCAAGTGAATATAGAAGATTTATGACAATTTTTGATGATGTCTAAAATAAAATACGTTAACACTTTTAATACAATACCAAGGGTCAAACAAAGCATTTTTGCACCTTTAGTTGGCTGATAATGGTCACAAATAAAGGTAAAGTCAATCTCATATTTGAATTTGACTTTTTAGTACAAAAGGGGTCATTTTTTTTGTGATTGCAAAAGTGATCAAGATCACCTTCATAACTACCAATCTAACATAGGGCAAGGAAGGATAAATTGAGGGTCGAGACTATTCCATCAAAATGAGTGTTGATAGGAACAAATAAGGCACAACTATGCATCCTCTCTAAATAAAAATAACTTATTATTACATAAAAATTAATAAGCTAAAATAAGTTCAATTTAATAAATACAAAAGTTGCGGGGTATGTGTTTTTCAATCTTACATTTTGCCCCCAAACTGTCTTGCATGTTAACTACCACAAGAATGTGTATCAAAGTAAATGTAAGCAACCAAGAAGAATGTAAATTCACAAGATATAAATATGGATGAAGATTTAAGCATTGGTACTTACTTATTGAAAAATGAGTGTTCAATCTAGATAACATGCAACACATAAATGAAAGAAATAACTACTATCATGTAGACATTTAAAAAAGTGTGTATTGTCCATGATGTAAAATAAAATAAAATAGAGTTAGGTTAGGGATATCATCATCATTGAAGTAACAAGATGGGTAGTTATTGTGTTGAGGCATCCAAAGATAGTAATACAACCCATGGTAAGCTCTAAATCATGTTGTCATCTTGCAACCATGCTTAAATAAGAGGAATGTTAGTGATATCATATACACTCCCTCTAGTTAGTTGCATATAATGGATACAAATCTATATTGAGGGATGTATACACATATATGTGTATCTATGCATATATACACATGTATGTGTACATATATTTATATACATATCAATGCATGTATAAGTACACACATATGTATACATGTCTATATATGTTTATATGTGTGTGTAGACACTTAAAATTGTCGAGCTTACCTAACCACACCTAATTAGCCTACTCTAGCCTATTAATTAGATAAATATTTATTATTTATTTCATTGATCCCATATTTATTTATATCATATCCCATATTTTTTAATTCTATAGATATTTTTCACTTGTCCTATCCCATTAATTTTAAATAGATATCAATTATTTATTATATACTAGTTCCAAAATTTACCTTTAAATTTTATTTTTCTCGGTAACAAATTCAAGTTTTGTAAATAAAATAAGATAACTATACAATAGAGTTCACGATAAAAACATCCCATCGAAAAGCACAATCATCCATCAACTACCCCAACAAGCTATGATCGACAAATCCGCAGACAGGGCATCTTTGAAACCCTGACCTTACACCCCAATTCATCAATTATTTCAACAAATGCAACATATTCTTCACAGCAAAATTGTAGGGATTTAAACCCCAAAATACCTAGCCATGCTCAATATAATTTACTAGCCTAAAAGTAGAGAAATTTAAACAAAAAAAACATTAAAAAGGGCCTAAAAGCACCTAATTGCTAGCTTGGTAGCCCTATTTATGCTAAGAGTTAAACTGCTCCATCAGCTCCCCTGCACTACCTCATCATTCCTTCAATGCTTTCTTGGCAAGTGTCATCTCCTCAGCACCTCCACCTTGATAATCCCTGCACTCTATTTCTGAAACTCCTTAATTTCTTCACCCAACTACCTAATCATTAACACCAATTTTAATGCTCTTCATCCCATTGTGCTTCTTGAAACCTTTTCTTCTATTTTTTCTCCTCAAATCTCCACACAAATGGGGTAAGTTTAATTTAACTTTAAATTTTATGATTGACCATTTAGTCCTAGAGCCATCCAAATTTTCACATACATAATAATCCAAAATTGTTAACATGTTACAAGTTCCCCCTTCACATGTCTAATTTATCCTTTCCATTGTTTATTGAACCTAGACACTTATCCAAAATTTAAGCCAACTTTATATCATATTTGTTGATGTAATTTATACATTTTTGTAAGAATTTGCCAAAGGTGAAGAATGAAATGTCAAGATCTAGAAGCTCAATTGATAAAATAAGAGAGACAAATATGATATGATCAATTGAATGATTCACTAATGATCAATAATGAAATAGATACAAAATCAATTGAATACAAAGTAGATGTGCCTGAATATATAGGCAATGTATGATAACTAGGAGAGATGTAAATGATAACATATCAACTAGACAAGGTGTAATCACATGTCTAGCAAAGGTGAATTGTCCTCCATTATACATCAAAGTATGTGCAACATGTGCAATAATGAGAGGATGATAATGTGATAAGAGCGCTAAAGGTGGATCTCACACCTAAAATGGAAATTCTCCTACACCATGTGCTAAAATGAGATGCAAACTCCTAGGTGTATCAATGATAACTAATATGAAAATGCATTATCTTAAGTAAACTTAAGTTTAGTGTATACATAATGATTCAATAATGATCAATAGTGAAATAGATACAAAATCAATTGAATACAAAGTAGATGTGCTTGAATATATAGGCAATGTTTGATAACTTGGAGAGATGCAAATGATAACCTATCAACTGGACAAGGTATACTCACATGTCCACCAAAGGTGGATCATCCTCCATTGTACATCAAAGTATGTTTAACATGTGAAACAATGAGAGGATGACAATGTGATAAGAGCACTAAAGGTGGATCTCACACCTAAAGTGAAAATTCTCCTACACCTTGTGCTAAAATGAGATGCAAACTCTTAGGTGTCTCAATGACAACTAATATGAAAATTCACTATCCTAAGTAAAATTACGTAAAGTTTAATTAGTGAATACTTAATTACACCAACACCCCCCTTAAGTACAACTTAGGGGAATGCACTTAAGCTCACAATTCTAGATGACAATGCAAGATGGGTCCTGGCTACTAGGCCATGTTAGGTACCCATGGACAATATGCAAGTGCAAAAGATATGCAATCTCTCATAAAGTGGAGAAATAGGGAAAACCTCATGGGAAAACCCTCCCCCAAAAAGAGAGATAAAATAAGATGCATGGATGGATGGAGTAATCAAGACCCCCTCCCCCTCCCCCCCACCCACAACAACATACATCATGCATATACAATCAAGAATCCCCCCATAGGAAGGAAATCAGGAAACATGATATCCCCCCCTAATGAATAGTCTCCTCCAAGGAGGGTGAGTTCTTGAAGGCAAAACATAGTCCAATGCCTACAAACAACATTTCTCCCCTAAGAAGAAGATACACCAAATATAGAGGCAAGAAGGCTTCCCATTATGGATAGGAAGAAGGAAGGGGAATCTAAATGAAGTATGATGTCTGTAAATTATACCCATGTGTTGCCATGTCCTTGGTTGATGAAGATGCCATGAACCAATTAGGAACATATCCAATAGAAGGTGACAAGAAAGGAACCAATGGTAACTGATCCATGTAAGAATTTGGATAAAAATCTAAAGACAAAGATGTCTCCTCAAAATAAGAAATAGGAAGACAAGCAAAGAATCCCCCCGTCAATGTAGAATTTATACCAATGGTAGATGTTCTTGGATCAATGTAGAAATTGCACAAAGAAAATTGGACGATGTTCCTCCCCTTAGGAAGAAACAAGGCCATAGGTGTATCAAAGAATCCTCCCCAATCTCTAGGAAGAATCCTCAAGATGTATGAAGTCTCAGGAAACTGAATAGGAATATCTAACACATGAGTATGATCAACCTGAACCATGCAATGTGACATATCAAGTGAAGTTTGAGACTCGTGAAGGATAATCTCCAAAGACTCAAATGTCTTCTTTGAAGATAAAGAGACCTCCTCCAAATGTTGTATCAAAGGATCCATAATCATGTAAAACTTGAAAGAGTGATCAAGTGAAGAATGAAGATGAGGCTCAGAGTGTTCCCTTGCAAAAATTGAAGAAGGATCATCCTCAATAGAGACAAGATAAATGTCATCAATGATGTCTCCCAAATCCTCAATGTAGGACTCTACAAACAAACTTGCAATGTCTGTCAAGTAGTCATCCCATGGAACTATATCTAGAAGATAATGAACATATCCTATTGCACTGAATCACCTAAACCCATGGTTTTAGGAATGTAAACATCATCAAGATCAACGGTAGGAATGATCTCAACTAGAGAGGTAGGAGCTATGGTGGGCTCTGGATCTTTTGGAAATGGAGGAACAAGAGAATCTCCATACATCTCCCAAATAATGATCCAAAGATCACAAATTGTATTTATCTTCTTACTAGAAAGGGAATCCAAAACATCTTCATCCATGTTGAAATAAATAACTTGTAGAACTTTATCCAAAGAGTCCTAGATGAATGGATTACCATGATGAGGATTTTCTTCCATATATAAATATAGCAATAGATTATGCTCACTAAGATGAGCGAGAATGAGATCACTCCATTTCTTATAGTTCCCTTTCTCCAAGTCAATTAAAACACCCATGATGCAAAATGAAAAAACACAATAGAGGAGCACAACCACTCAAGACACCCCCCAAATCAATCAATCAAAGAACACCCCCCCTCCAAAAAAAAAAAAAGGTTTTGGCACATTATATATAGTGTGAATACAGTTGCCACTTGCCAAAATAGACCAAAGTGGACACCTGATTTTGATGATTACAATAGAAAATATGAAGCTATAGCAAACTCAACAAAATAAGACATGATATCTCTCAAGGATCCAATCAATTACAAGTGCCAAAATAGACCAAATTTCAAAAATACTGTGTCCACTCAAAATTTCTCCAAACTGATACTAGATCTAAAAAGTAGACAAAAAATCATACACTTTCAACAAAAAAAATAGCACCATAAAATGTGTCCATATGAGTCTAAACAAAGCCTCTAAAGTTGCAAAAATCTAGATTTTCAATTTTCAGAAAACATCATAAACAGAGATCAGAAAAAACTTGCACCATTGTGTAGATCGTAAAATTCTACCCCAAAACAAAAAAGAATTGCTCAAAAAAAGGAGCCTAAATGACTGAGATATCGTTGTTTAAAAATCGCCTTTGAAATTATTATTTTTGAATCGTCATCGCCGCACTTTCTAAATTTAAATGGCTCTAGATTTGGCCTCGGGTGCCCGATTTGGATGAAACAAAATTTTATTTAGGGGTTTTTTATCTCCTCAATGTGATGACAACCTTTGATTTATACCATCAAACTCCAATTTTGACCTGCAACAAAATTCACTCAAAATAGGCTATATAATGACACTCTTATGGCTCGGATACCATATAAGAATTTTCCTAAGGCAAAGAATGAAATGCCAAGATCTAGAAGCTCAATTAATAGCACAAGAAAGACAAATATGATATGATCAATTGAATGATTCAATAATGAAATAGATACAAAATCAATTGAATAGAAAGTAGATGTGTCTGAATATAGAGGCAATGTATGATAACTAGGAGAGATGCAAATGATAACCTATCAACTAGATAAGGTGTAATCACATGTCCACCAAAGGTGGATCATCATCCATTGTACATCAAAGTATGTGCAACATCTGCAACAATGAGAGGATGATAATATGATAAGAGCACTAAAGGTGGATCTCACACCTAAAGTGGAAATTATCTTACACCATGTGCTAAAATGAGATGCAAACTCCCAGGTGTCTCAATGATAACTAATATGAAAATGCATTATCCTAAGTAAACTTAAGTAAAGTGTAATTAGTGAATACTTAATTACACCAATTATTTTACCTTGGTTATTTCTCACCTAGGTACTAATTACACTTTACTTAAGCTTACTTAGAGAATTTCATGGGAGTAGTTGGAGTATTTTCACTTTATGTGAACTTATCACTTTATCACTCTCCACCTTTTTTGCACATACTTTATTACACATAAAAGGATAATCCACCTCTAGTGGACATGTGATTCCACCTTAGATGGGTGATAATGTTTCTCTTGATTATCATGCAATGAGACAACAACACTCGTCATTGTCTCATTCTCTCCTTTGTACTCACCTTGGCTATATAACTAAGGGCTTTGCTATGTAGTATCATCCATTATATTGATTTTTATTGCATTACTAATTAGAATAGAGTTTATTTTTGTCATATTCATTCTCTCTTTTTATTGTGTTTACCATTTCCTCAATATCTTGGGTTCCTACCTTCATATCCAAACATTACATGACATCAAAGCTTTTGGAGTGCCACTAGTTTTCCATTTGAGAGAATTTTGGTGCATTTTGGGGTTGGTGCATTTCATGACTTTCTATTATAGGTCAAAATTGGACCTTGTTAGGTTAGATCTAAGATCACCATTGGATTTAGGAGGTTTGAAATAGTTAGAATCACCTTTTGTTTATCCAAATCCAACACTTGAGGCAAAATATATATCTATTTGAAGGTGGAGGGTGGTTGCCTATCCTGGAAGTGATCTACAATTTTGGAGCATTTTGAGTTAAAATTAACCTTTCCATCGCGCTCAAAAATCCCAAAAACCCCAAAATTGATTTTCAATTACTCTAAATTTGAGTACTTGATCCTAGGACATTAGAAAATTTTGCCTCCCTCTCATATGTACATCGTAATTGCATAGTTGGGTACCATTTAATTTTTTTAAAAAAACCTTTTTGGGGGGTTCTGCACACTATTAGTTATTTTTGCAATTTTTTTATATATTATTGTAAAGTTTGTTATCAAATTTGTACAAGTAGAAACAAATGAAAAGCTCTTTGTGCTACTAAAGTTCATAATTTAGGGAGATGGCTTCTAGATTCAGGGGCTTCTCAGCATATGGAATCTTTTCAATCTATGTTCTCTTCATTTGAGTCTTGCAACATGCCATCAATTTTGATGGGAACTCATGCATATATGAATGTGATTGGGAAGGATCTATTGATATTGGGGATGACACCTTCAATGATGTATTATGCATAGCTCACTTGACCAATAATTTTCTTGTTAGGAACAAGGCAACACACAAGTGAGAGGGAGGGGGGTGAATTAGTTGTGTCCCAAAACTCAAAACCTCAATCAATCCTTACACCTTTAATCTCAAATCTGTATGATAAACATTAAACCAAGATCACAACACATTATTCACCACATAACACCAATTTTTTTTTATGTGGAAACCCTTTTAGGGGAAAAACCATGGTGGGGATCAAACCCACAAGATAATGTACTATGTTAAAAGTACTATACCCGGTTAAGAGTAATAAAAGGGGAATGTGCATGCATTCAAGCACATTTCCTAGAGCTCACTACTCAAATACAACAAGGGCTACAACCCAAAGGAAGGCTTAGTGTCTCACAACAAGTAAACGGAAAATAAGCCCCTATGGACTCTAATCCATTGACCATGAACTGACTGATAGCATCTCTCTCATTCCAATACAGTTTTAATGAAGTACATCAAATCTCTACCTCAATTGAAAATTCCACTCATACCTCTTATCTCAGTCATCAATACATCATATTTGCAC
The DNA here is from genome assembly GCA_027943335.1 of Chamaecyparis obtusa. Taxonomy (NCBI): domain Eukaryota; kingdom Viridiplantae; phylum Streptophyta; class Pinopsida; order Cupressales; family Cupressaceae; genus Chamaecyparis; species Chamaecyparis obtusa. Next base: position 240,525 of record BSBK01001326.1, on the reverse strand, counting down.
AATCTCACTCTCACTCATATTTTTGCACTTACAAATGATTACATTCTTTTATACATTACATCAACTTATTTCCTTAGGGTCATCCAGGGACCTAATTACAAAATATCACATCAAATATAACACAATTATCAATGTGATCCAAAACACATTGACTAAGACTTAGTGGGAATCTAAATCTTCATCCTCGAACATGCTCCAAATCCATAAATCATGCCACGATCCTTCACAACACACTACATCATCAAGTCGTCCAAGAATAATAAGAACAACAACGTGCTTCATGAAAATCACCAACTTCGTTCACATAACTCAATGCGATCCAGCAACATGAATAGGACACAAATTAGAATAATAAGCAAGCTACATGAAATTCCATGGTAATAACAAAAATAACTCTGACTCAAAATTTACCATCATCTCTGCATTGTTCATCAAGAACACCAAACAATAACATCTTTTAAACTCAAGAAAAGTAGCTTGCTAAAAAATAATCATGAACCACTTGAGTTGAGCACATAAATCCATGTCCTAAACTCACCAACAAGTTAGCAACCAAAAATATTGTATAATTGATCCATATCGATCCAAAAATTTGACATTGTCTCTTCGTGAACATCCAAAATACCAGTCTCTGATCAACCACTTATAAATTTCTCAAATCAACATGTGAACCTCTATAGACTGACAGATCGACTATAGACATCCTTGAAACTATGTGTACCTTTGCAACATCTAATCTTCAATACAACAACCATACCAAGAAAATCTTCTCATTGAATATTTCTACAACATTTCTGCAACATTGTTAGAATAAAGAAATATATTGACATCAATGACAACTCATCTCTTCAAATATGTGACAACAATCTCTAAAACACATATTTTCACAATATCCCAATAATCTCCCCCTTTGGAAATAATGGCAACATATGATGTGAAAAAAATAACCAATACCAAACAATATCCATAATGATATTATCTCTCATATTCTCTCTAACAATCATCTCTTCCAGAGGGACAATCTCTCCCCTTATGTTCAATACTTATTACATACTCTTCTCTCCATCATATAACAGTCTCTCAAATACATGACTTCTCTATCTCTCATGCTCATCTCTTCCCTTTAGTTTTTTTCACATGACTTCTCTCCCCCTTTGACATCAATGACAAAGATCACATATTTGCAACATAAATATCCAACAATGCATCACAAAAACTAATCTCATACCTAAATAATATGTTATGATTATCCACACAGAAATCTCTAACAACTAACCACTATCCACTAACCACTACTCCCCCTAAGGAGAAGTTACCAAAACATCAATCTAGATCAATGATATCTTTGTAAGATTATTGGATTGATTCGTATCAATGCATCTTTATCTCTGATCAAGATGAGCAATCATCCCAATATTACCTCGAAGATACTCAAAAGTATCATTTAGCAAGGGATTCATAAAGATGTATGCAATTTTCTCTTTAGTAGGTACGTATTCCAATATTACTTCCTTATCACTCACCTCATCTCTCAAGAAATGATATTTGATAGAAATGTGCTTAGTCTTGGAATGTAACACAAGATTATTTTAAATATTTATAGCACTTGAGTTATCACAATAGATAGAAATTAGTTCATCAATGTTTATTCTAATATATTTCAATATTTTCTTCATCCATGTCATTTGTGTACAATTAATAGCAACAACAACATACTCAACTTCAATAGTAGATTGTGATGTATAATTTTGCTTCCTACTAGACCATAAAATTAACCTCTCTCCCAAAAATAATGATCCACCACTTTACATTTTTTATCATCAACATTACCTACCCAATCCATGTCATTAAAAGAACTCAATGTAAAATAATTATCCTTACCATACCATTGTCCATAATCAATTTTTCCTTTCAAGTATCTAAATATTTTTTAACAACAACATGTGATATCTTTGGTTCTGCTTGATATCTTCCAACAATACAAATTGCATCCATAATATCAGGTCTGGTCTATGTTAAGTATAATAGTCCAATGATCATAGATCTATATCTTGTTTGATTTGCATTCGAATAATCATCATTCTTTGACAATTTACAACTGGTCACCAAAGGAGTACAAACTACTTTTGAATCTTCCATACAAAACTTCTTCAATAATTTTCTTTCACATACTTGGGACTGAGATATAAAAATACATTTTTCTAATTGTATAATTTGTAGACCAGGAAAGAATTTCATCTCACCTATCATGGACATCTCAAACTCTTTTTGTATCTCATTAGAAAATTCTTTACTCAACTTGTCATTTCCACCAAAAATAATGTTATCAACAAAAACTTCAACAATCAAAATATTGTCATGATGAATCTTGAAATACAAGTTACTATCAACAGTACCCTTATTGAAATTTAATTTTAACAGATACTTATCTAAGATTGCATACTAGGCTCTAGGGGTTTATTTCAATCCATACAATGCTTTCTTCAATTAGAAAACCATGTCATTCTGATTTGTTAAAGGAAATCCGTTAGGCTTCTCAACTTAGACTTCCTCTTCCAACTCTCCATTGAGAAATGGATATTTAACATCCATCTTATATACCTTGAAATATTTATAGGTAGCATATGCAAGAAACATTATAATAGATTCAATTATAAAAATAGGAGCAAAAGTCTCCTCAAAATCAATACCTTCCCTTTGTGAGTATCCCTTGCAAACAAGTTTGGCTTTATTTCGAACTACTTTACCATCTTCATTAAAAAAGATTATGAATATCCATTTAGTTCCAATCAAATTCTTGTCTTTAGTTATGGGAACTAGAATCCATATTTTGTCCTTTTAAATTTGTTTCAATTCTTCTTCCATGGCTTTAATCCAACTTTCATCTTTGCATTCTTCATCAACATCCTTAGGTTCAACTTTAAAAATCAAACAAATTTCATCTCTATTTCTAGCAAGTCTTCCTCTAGTCTGAACACCTTGATTCCTATCACCAATAATCTTATTTTATGAATTATTTAGCCTTAAATAACTTGGATTCTTCTGATTTTCATTTTTATATGACTCTTGTGTCTCCACTTCTTCCTCATTTATAACTTCTCCATCTTGATCTACCAAACCATTATAATTTTGATTTGATTTTGTGTTTGCATTTCCTAATTATCTTCTGCACCCTATGATTCATAACTATAAGATCTAGATTTTATCTAATAGCTTTCATCCACCTTGACAAGAACTTTCAATTATCTTTTTCAACCTATTATTGTAACACTTGCATGCCTTTATTTTTGTAGAATAACTAAGAAAGATACCTTCATCACATATAGGATCAGATTTCCCTAAAGCTTCATCTCTTTTGATATAACATTTTCTTTCAAAGATTCTAAAATATTTCAATATAGGAGTATTTCCATACCATAACTAATAAGGGGTCTTACTAGTGCCTTAATTGATATTAACTCAATTCAATATGTAGTTAGTAGTGCTAACAACTTCTCTCCAATAGATTTGAGGTATATTTCCTTCAATTGTCATTGTTCTTATAATGTCTAATATGGTTATATTTCTTGTCTTTGTAATTCCATTCTTTTTTTGGGTCCTTGGTGTAGACATTTGCCTCTTTATCCCATGCTCCTCACAAAATGTATTAAATTCATCATATGTGAATTCACCACCTCGATCAAATCTTAGATATTTCATCTTCATATTTGTTTCAGTCTCTACCATAGCTATGAAAATATTAAATTTGTCAAAAGCTTCATACTTTTCCTTAAAAAATGTAACCCACATCATCCTTAAATAATCATCAATTAGAAATATGAAATACTTATCTCCATAATAACTTCTAATTCTAGTAGGACCACATAAATCGGTATGTACTAGATCTAACAATCCACTTGAAGAATAAGTCTTGTTTATGAAAGTAGATTTAGTTAGCTTACCCAACTGAGATTCCTTACACATCACATTAGTAGACTTCAATAATTTAGGTTAATATATCACTTATTTAGTAGTACTTATCTTCGTAATGTTATCAAAGTTCACATGACAAAATCTTTTGTGTCATAACCAACTATCATCAACTTGAGCAATCAAACATCTTTTCTCTGCACTATTCAAATAAAATACATTACCTTTGGTCTTTGTTCCTAGTGCAATTTCAACTCCTGAACTTCAAATGATTTTTCAATTTCTATCCTTGAATTCTAGATGATATTATTTTTCTATTAGATATCCAACACTCAAAAGGTTATGCTTCAAACTATCAACATATAAAACATCATCATTATTAGTCTTACCATCAAGTATAATGGAACCTCTACCTCTAATCATACAAGGAGTATTGTCACCAAATCTGAAAACACCGCCATCATATTTTTCCAATTTCACAAATATGTTCTTATCTCCTATCATGTGATGTGAACAACCATTGTTTATCACCCATTTATCCCGTTCTTCAACATGTGTAACCAAGAATTTTTCCTCATTCAAGAAACTAGGATTTTCATCTCTGATAGTAATAAATACAATCTCATCTTCACTCTTTCCTGACTAATCAATTTAACCTTCATTAGTAGCAAAGTAACAATTCTTCTGATATTTTGGTTGAAACTTTCTAGGATTATGCTTCAGTACTCTCTCAGGACATCTAGAAGCCAATTGGACAATATTATTACATGAAACAAATTTCAAAGGTAACCTCCCTTCATGCTTATCAACTCCCTTAGGCACTCTCTTTATAATTAGGGATTCAAGTTCTTCAAGATTACTTTCATCTTCTTAAATTTCTTCCCATTCCTTTGCATATGTAGATCAATACTTAGATGAACTTTCTCCAGGGTCATATCTTTTCTCATCCTTAGAAATAGTATCTTTAAATGCATATTCAACTTTAGGAAGAATACCATCAAATTCTCTCATTTCAAATGCATATAACTTACCAACCAATGTGTCTCTTGTTACTTTAGTCACGGTTTTTATTTCTTTAATAGAAGCAACCTTGTGATTGTAAGCAAGGGGCAACAACCCAAGTATCTTGGAAATAATTTCATCTTCCTCCAATATTCCACTAGCGCATCTGATTCCATAAATAAGTTCATTTATTTTCAATATGTAAGATATGATTTTCTCATCCTCACTCATCTTCAATGCTTCATACTTCCCTTTTAGACTTTGTAGCTTAGCTTGCTTCACACAGTCATCTCCTTCATTTAAAATCTCTAACTTTATCCATACCTCATGTGTAGTTTCTAATTCCATGACATTTGTATATTCAATATATAAGGTGATCAACAATGCTTCTTTTGGTCTCATATTAAATTCAAAATTATTCTTCTCATCTGGAGTAGCAGTAGAAAGATCTACAAGAGGAGTGTAATAGTTCTTTGTGACTTCCCAATAATATTCTCTGATGTATCTCAGGTGTGTAATCATCTCACCCTTCCATATGGAATAGTTAGTGCCTTCAAATCTCAAATTTTTATTAAAATTTGTCATCGCAGATCTCCTTAAGTGATCAATCTCCCAAAAGAGGACTTAGCTCTTATACCAATTGTTAGGAACAAGGCAACACACAACTAAGAGGGGGGATGAATCAGTTGTGTCCCAAAACTCAAAACCTTAATGAAACATTAAACCTTTAATCAAATATTTGTATGATAACCATTAAAGAAATGTCACAACACATTATTCAACACATAACACCAATATTTTTGATGTTGAAACCATGTTAGGGTAAAAAGCACAAGAGGGGTCAAATTCACAAGATAATGTACTCTGTTAAAAGCACTATACCCATTTAAGCATAATATAAGGGGAATGCACATGTATTTGGGTGCAATGAGTAGAGCTCACATCTCAAATATAAAAAGGGCTACAATCCAAAGGAAAGCTCATTCCCCTATAACAAGTATATGGACAACAATCGGATATGGACTCCAATCCATTGATCATAAACTGACTGATAACATCTCTATGATGCCAATACAACTCCAATGAAGTACATCAAATCTTTGCCTCAATTTTTTATTCCACTCATACCTCTTATCTTAGTCATCAATACATCATAATCTCACAATCTCACTGTCACTCATATCTTTTCACTTACAAATGATTACATTCATTTATATATTACATCAAATTATTTTCTCAAGGTCAGCTAGGGACCTAATTACAAAATATTACATTAAGTATAACACAATTATCAATGCAATCTAAAACATGTCAGCTAAGACATAGTATGGATCCAAATCTTCATCCTTAAACATGCTCCATATCCATAAATCATGCCATGATCCTTTGCAACATGCTACACCATCGAGTTAGCCAAGAACAATAAGAATAGTAACACACTTCATGAAAATCACCAACTCCAATCACATAACTCAATGCGATCTAAGAACATGAATATGGCACGATCTAGAAACATCAACAAACAACATGAAATTACATGGTAAAAACAAAATAACTTTGACTCAAAATTCACCATCATTTATACATTGTTCATCAAGAACACCAAATAATAACCTTTGTTACTCAAGAAAAGTATCTTGCCAACAACCAAATCATGAACCACTCAAGTTGAAGACATAAATCTATATAAAGAGTTTTTGCTTTATATTGACCATCAAACATTGAAGTACTTAAGCAACCAAGGTAAGTTAAATTAGAGACATATGAGATGGGTTGAATTTCTACAAAGCTATACATTTGTGTTGAAAAATAAGAGTGGTGTGAAAAATAGAGTTGTTGATGCTTTGAGTAAAAGAAGGAATTTGATGACTAAAATGAAGATTGCAGTATTGGGATTTCATGAATTAAAAGCATTGTATGAGGATGATCCAAACTTCATCAAACCTTGGAAAGCTTGCAAAGATCCTATTGTTACAAATAGAAGTAAGTGGTTAAATTATTTTATTCAAGATGGAATGTTGTTCAAGGGAAGTCAGTTGTGTATATCTAGAAGTTCTACGAGGGACAACCTTATTAGGGAAAATTATAATTGGCATGACATTTTAGCATTGATAAGACAATAGCTTTGGTAAGTGAGAAATAATTTTGGCCAAAGATTCAGAAAGATGTGTGTAATTTTTTTCATAATTGTAGGGTGTGTCAAGTTGAAAAAGGTAGTAGACAAAATGTGGATTTGTATATACCTTCAACCATACCAATCAGACCTTAGGAGGAAATTAGTATAGATTTTATACTTGGTTTACCAAGAACACAAAGAGGTCATGATTCATTTTTTGTGGTTGTAGATAGATTTTCTAAGATGGTACATTTCATACCATGTAAGAAGACTACAAATGCAGTGCATGTGGCAGAACTATTTTTTAATGACATTGTAAAATTGCATGGATTACCTAAGTGTTGGCATATCTAATGTAGTGATGGTAAGTGAGTTTTGGAGATATCATGATGCAGAATTGATTAGAAGATGATCACTTATTATGTTATCATTGATGTCAACTATAAACCTTTTGTTCTTAGTGTGTTTCCAAGCATATTTGTGATGAATGAAGGGTTGTTGTGAATTTCAATGGTTTTTATCTTTATGGGAGACTACTACTGAAGTGATCTTATGTGAAAGTTGAGATTGGTTGAAGTATAACAATGAAATTTCTAGAAAAATTAATGACAGGTGATAGATGATTTGAATTTCTTGTCAAATATTTATTGTATTTTGTGGCACAATCATTGGAAATGGTGGTCAATATTATTCAGATGCTACAGTTGTGAGCAACTAATTTTAGTGATCGATGTGTAGGATAGGTGATCATTGAGAAGAGACAGAGTTGTTAATAGGTTAAAGTATTTGTGTTCTTGAGTGATAATTGATAAATCTTTTATCAGTGATGGGTGTTGAGGTTGTAATGGAATCAGTTGAGTTAGTCATGATCTAGTGACATGTCTTCATGATTGGAGATGATGATCTGGCATCACATTGTTCGATGCTAGCATGTGTAGAAGATTCTAGTGGAAGCATGTCTTTGGTCAAAATGTGTTTGACCCCTCGACACAAAATTCTATGTAAATCATTGTATTTTCTGACGTGTTATTAGATATGTGTTTGTACATTGAATTTTGGTTTGTGGCATGTTGGATCTGAGTGAGATATTTGAAATTCAAATATATTCCAAATTTAAGGCTTGATTAAGGTAGTGGACTTAAAATTTCAATATATAATGGATGAAGTTGAAAGCTTTTGTGTGTTGATCGTGTGATGGGCAAGTGTGGTTGTAAAGTGTGAGTTGTGATCAAGCTAGAGAAAAGTTAAGTGTGTTGAGAAGAGATTGTGTTCTTCAGTGGATCTGATCAAGTAGCACTAGTGCTATTATATAGATTATTATTTCTATTATTTATGCAGGTGGTTTTATTCCCCCTCGAGAGATTGTTTGTGCAACAAATAATCTCTCAAAAAAAGAAGATAAATGTTGGATAAAATGATGTAAGTGAAGAATAGTTAGTAAGAAGTACAGATTTAGTAGATGATGATGACTGGTTGATCGACATTGGATTATGAATGAGAATCATGTCTGGTTTCAAAAAGAATCCATCATGAATAATACTAGTGATAATGTCTAGTTTTAGGAAAGATATATCATGTATAAGACATATGATCATTGATTGACTGGCTAATTGATAGAAGTGATTTGACAAATTTGACAAATTGATGTATTGACCAATTTGACTGATAGAAGAAATGTTAATGAGAAGTATGAATTATCTATAAGAATGAATTAGGAGAAATGAACTAGAAGAATTAAATTTATGCTATTCATGATGATGTACGAAGTCGCTGCCAGAAATATTTTACTATTTTTCATCATTGTGCTTTATTTGAAAAGGAAGAGATTTGAATGCATCTAGATATTGACAATCTAGATACTACTACAATCTCTATTGAAGCAAGTAGAAATAAAATAAGGAATTGTTTGACATCATCCCAGGGTTGTCTCACATCATGGATATGTGTGGCTGCCAAATGCATGACAATACTTATCACATTCATCCTACATCATCCTTGCCCTTAGAATTTCATGAAACACACCACAAATAGAAAAAAAAAGAAAGCAAGACTATGAACCATCATGGCCACTCTCACTACTTGGTGGTATCCTTGAGGAGCATAGGAACACAATTAAGAAAGATAAATCAATAATGGACTGACATGACTGACTTTTTCAACAACCTTACTAATCGTTGATTGGTTTAATTTTGTTTTTTTATTTGATTGATTGTGTCCGCTTTCAGGAATGGACTACCCATATAAAATTGATTTGTTTGGTTTCGAGAGTATTTTTTATTGTATAAGACCATCATTTTAATTGATTGATTGGTTGATAGATATTTGATTGTTGAAAAAGATGGGTCTCATGAGTCCATTACTAATTTATGAAGCTCATCATTTCAATTTGAATTTGATTGATCACCACTTTCTACTTATCATGACAAAGATATGTTTATTACAAGATTTTTTTGACATGTTTTTTATTTATTTTTTGGCCCATCATAGGATTCATATCTTTGGAGTTAAGGTATGTGTGGCATATTTCATAGGCAAAGAAATTTATCATAGACACCCCAAACATTGTTGCCTTAGAGGATTTTTTGATATTTTCAATTTTTTTGGATTATTTCAAGATCATATATGATGTTTTTGATCATTTTCATGACATTTTAGAATTTTTAGGTATTTTTTTAGGACTTTATTTGAATTTTTAGGATTTTTTAAATATGAGTTTTTGAATTTTTTAAGGACATTAAGACTTCCCCCAGTGTCTAGCAAGGAAAGGAAATTATGGATTGGTGGATGAACTGGTAGAAGGATGAAGGCCAAAGGTCTCTTGGTAAGTCTTGAAGCTATCTGGATGCCAAGAACTATCCATGAGATCGGATAATATTTTTAATAACAAGTTTAGGGATTAGATATGACAAGATAGGGTAATGAAATGGTGCACTAAATGGCATGTAGTTAATATGAGTGAACATGTCAAGAGGATGTTGAAAACACATTTTCAATTTTATGTATTTATTTTATATCAAGACCAAGAGAGGGATTTGGATAGGATAATGATAGGACAAGCAAGATCAAGAATGGACAAGATGAGGGATATAGATTGAAGGCTACAATAAGATAGGAAATATGGACCAAAGTGATGTGGATAGGATAAGTGATACAGACCAAAGGGATGTGGATAGCATAAGGAAGATGGACCAAAGGTATGTATACAACATGAAGCAAATAGGACATCTAATGCTTCTAGGGAGATCTCTATCATCGTCAAGATCAAAGTCGGGAAAATGGAAATATGGATACTGATAAGCGATATGAGGGACATAGGATAATGGAGGAAATGAAAATTATATGATATGATGGGATATCATGGATCGAACCTGGTCCCAAGTATATCATGTATGAAGTTCATAACTTACACATTACACCTGTTTGCCAGGTTTTCATCACGATACTTACCCAAAGCACATGTTTTCTAGGTTTTCACTATTGAAAGAAATTATTTCTCTTTATTTTTTTTTGTGTTACCAAGATTCTTGTTTTCCAGGTTTTCATCAGGGCAACAATTTTTTGAATTTTTTCTTCTTTTTTTTTTTCTTTTTAACTTTTTTGGGAAGGTGATGAACTCATGATAGGAAATATAGGAAGGATTCTAGCATATTTCTCTTTTTTATGGTGCTCTTAAAGGACACATAATAATGGATTATATATTTTAATGATATTCTAAAAGATGTTCGTAGGGTAATGAAAATAGGAGATAAAATTGTTAGATTACGGAGAGGGGGGGTGAATTAGTAATCCTTGATTCTCTATACCTTAAAAAAATTTCTCTAGAAATCAGTAGATATTCCTTACAATTCATTTATCACTAACAATCTTCTTATTTACTGTATTCCTCTTTGACAACTTCTTCTGATCTTCTCTCTCTTTATTCTTCCTTTTTTATCTTCATTTTTCATCTCCCTCTACGCAACATCAGTGCATCAGTAATATTCTCCCTCTATAATCATCATTGATATTCTTAGTGCATCAACAATATTCTCCCTCTTTGACAACAATGCCAAAGACACATACTCTTGAAAACTTTTCTCAAGTAGTAACTTATACCTTAAGTATAAATTTCTCATTGTAGTCATAACCATCTTTTCACAACTTCAAGATTCACCTAAAGAGTGAACACTAGCATCAACTCATAAAATATATATTCTTATGAATACTTAAATTGATCCAGCATGCATCTTTCCTTAGTGAATATTGGATAGGGGAAGAACCCCTAACTTACCTCAGAGATACTCAAAAGCATCCTTTGGTAGTGGTTTGGTAAATATATCAGCTATCTGGTCTTTAAAATTCACATATTCTAATATCACATGCTTATCTTGTACTTGTTCTCTCAAGTAATGATACTTGATAGAAATGTCCTTTTTCTTTGAATGCATCACATGATTCTTTGATATGTTTATAGCACTAGTATTATCACAATAAATAGTAACTAGATCAATAATCTCTTCTTGCCTACCTTCAAGTAATTGTTTGATGCACACTATATTTAAACAATTCATAGTTGCAACAACATACTCAACTTTGGCAGTAGATTGTGAAATACAACTTTATTTCTTGATTAACCATGTCACTAACCTTTCTCCTAAAAAGAAAGCTCTGCCAATTGTTCACTTTTTGTCATCAATGTTTCTAGCCCAATTAGCATCAATATACACCTTAAGATCAAAATCTCCTCCTTTTGTGTATAGCAAGCCCAAATCTTTAGTTCCTTTCAAATATATTAATATTCTTTTCAATGCAAACATGTGTGTCTCCTTAGGATTAGCAGAAAACCTTGGCACAATAACAAATGAATGTGTAATATCATGCCTACTATGTATAACATACTATAGTTTACCAATCATGGATCGGTAAAGTATTTCATTCACTTCCTTTGTCTCATCTTCCTTTGATAATTTTCAACTAGTAGCTATCAGTGTTCCAACTAGTTTTGATTCTTCCATATTGAATGTGTTTAGAATCTCCTTGATATACTTTGATTGTGTTATGTAGATCCCATCTTTGACTTGTTAAATTTGAAGTCCAATAAATAATTTAATCTCTCCTATCATAGACATATCAAATTCTTTTCTCATTTCTTCAGCAAATGATTTAGACATTGTTTCATTTCCTCCAAATATAATATCATTAAAAAATATCTCAGCAATAAAAATATTATCAATTCTATCACATTTCAAATACAAATTATTGTTATCACTTGTCATTTTAAATCTAATCTTGATTAAATAAGAGTGTAATGTTTCATACCATGCTCGGGGTGCTTACTTTAACCTATATAAAGCCTTGTGTAGTTTGCATACCATATTCTTGTTAGAATCTTCAAAAAATCCAGTAGGTTGTTCAATGTAAACCTCTTCTTCAAGAATTCCATTTAAAAATATAGACTTAACATACACTTGATAAACTTTGAATCCTTTATAAACAACATATGCAATTAATATTGTTACACCTTCTAATCTAGCAACAAAGGAAAAGGTCTCACCATAGTCAATACCTTCTTCTTGTGCATACCCTTTGCAAACTAATTTTTCTTTGTTTCTGATCACATTCTTATCCTTGGGTCTCAATACTAACAACCATGTGTTTTTCTTTTTGTAATCACCTAAAATTGGGCTAATAGAACCTAAGGCCTATTTGCCCTAATTCAGAATAAAACCCCTAATTATGTTAATTTGATTATTGATTATTAACATAATTCATTAAATTCAATAAAATCATAAAATATCCTAATTCAAGCACTTATCATCAAATAATCAAGTAAACTCAATTTAATTACCTCTATGCCTAATTAATTAAATCAAACCCATTAAATTCATGGCTAGAGTAATTAATTAAAAGAAATGAAAAAATCCCTCTCAAAAATGACATGTCACCTTAAAGGGGACAACAAAGACACCTCAAGCCAATGAGAGGTAATCACATGGATCAAGTTTGGAGGCATCTCAACCACTCCTCATGGATGCATCCTAATCATCCAAAATCTCAGGATTCTATAAAAGAGAAATTTTCAAATCTCAAACAAGGTTGAATATAGTTAATTTGAATTCATACATGCATGTTGTTAATTTGATTTCATAGCTAATTAGATAACATTTCATTTTGGATAATAGTAATGAACTAATGAATCAATGGATTTCATAGTTAATTTGGATGAATTTAGTTAATTTTATTGCATATTTTCTTAAATCTCTCATTCTAACATGCATTGTCATTGTTTAAGACCACTATCTGAGAGAAAATTTTACATCCTTCTCATACTTGTGTTAGTTAGAGAGAAATAGGATACATGCTTTATTTGATTGATTTGCTAACAATATAATGTCTTATTGAAGTGTTGTGTTGCAGGTTTGTAGGTCAATAATTCACACACACATTTTTGGCACCCACCGTGGGGCCAAGCCCCAAATTTCTACCTTTTTAGACTAATTTTTTTCATCTTTCCTGTCACCAAAGATCACATACGGGAAATTGGATCACACCTAGGAAGAAAGCTCGCACCCTACATTTCCTAGATCGCATCTAGTAAGGTATCGCTTCTGGTTAAATTCAGTATCACATCTGGGATCTTTTGTCGCATTTGGATAATTTAATCCCATGTGGAAAATTGGGTCATGTTTAGTTGAATTTAGGATTGCATCTTGGGATATTTCATTGAATTTTGATTTTTATAACCCCTAATGGATTGATTTGATGTTTTATGTGGATTTTATTAGCATAACAATGGTTTGCAAGATGAAATGACTGAGACTTCAACAAAAGAAACTACTAATGGTTGTGTGCAGGTTGCCCAAAGGAATCAAGAAGACTTTGTGCTTTCATTTTATAGGAATATAATTATAATTTGAGTTTATCTTGAAAATTGACCAGAGGATTATGGTCTTTTACCTTGAGGAAAATCAGAAACTCAAAAGTTAGTTTACATTTTGAGGTCAAATTGGATTAATTGGACTTAATTCTTGCATGACATGTCTTGGATTCATAATTTGAGTTAGGATATTATGCTCTTCTCCTTCATGGAGAATCAGAAATCCATACCTTGAATTGTTTATCCACTTTCTTTATTACATTACCTTTAGAGGGCCTGTCGGCTGAGGAAAAAAGCTCATGAGAACGACCCAACTGGGGACAAGTCTTAAGCTGACTCTTCCACCCCACTATAAAATTTGATGCTTCCTTGACATGAAAGCCTTAGAAGACATAATTCATTTTGGCCTTGGAATCTTAATGATCTTTTTCCAAGGACATACTTGAAATTTGTGTAGAGCGGAGCTGCTTGAATATTGCTTGCGAGACTACACAATTTTGACTACTCATAGGGCTATAGGCCTCAATCCTACTTGCAGGACTTTGGGGGTGGTTATGAATGGATTCCTTCAATAAAATTCTTAATTTAGATGCTACCTGGTTCACCTCTGAAAGGTTGGTACCACTTGCATGAGGCAATTAGTAATTGCCCCAAGACATTCACCATATCGAGCCCTCATTGACGTTACTACTCGGCTAATATGGGCTCTAATATCCATTGTGTGTTATTGGACTACCATATTATGAGGAGTCTTTGAGTGTGTTCCTAAGTCAATGAACAAGTGTTATCATCTCTATCTAGCATAAGGAATGATAGGTGTGTTTTCATTAATATGATTGTTTGATGTGTTTTAAATCCAAATATTAGATAAATCCCCCAAATGAACAAACACCAAGCACTTTTGAACACCTACAAGTCACTGGAATCAGACAGAAAAGACCCATTTTCCCATAATTCACTAAAACTTGCATAAGACCAATCAGCATAATGTCACATATGGTATCTAGGATTGCATCCTACATTCCATGTCACATATAGTCAATCCTAGATTGCATCTAGTGTCTACCCCATTTTTGGGGTCACATTTGGTGACTACAATATTTCCTAGGCCGCATCCTGTATTTCTTGGGTCGCATCTACGACCAAAAAACTGTCAGTCACATCCTGTGTGTCACATCTAGAACATAGATATTTTTTGTACTTGTTAGAAATTGGATTTTAAAATTTTTCAGATACCCATTTTGACCTTTAGCAAGATTCTATTATCAAAACACATCTATCTGTTAGCTTTAGAAAGTCATTTATGAGAACATCTTGTCACCTTGCATGATCTATTTTGCATTGTCCAAATTATGGAGTCTTTTTATCCCATCAGCTATAATCAATTTTCCAACTCACTATCAAGGCACTCTAACACCCTTTGACGTTGGAAATTTCACACTATCAGACCCACTTGCATTTTGGTTCCCAACTCACTATCAGGGCACTTTGACCCCCTTTGACATTAGACCCATAAGACATATTCAAACCCACTTTTGCATCCTTGGACACACAATTGGACATTTTTAAACATTTAGACCCACTTTAATATAAGACACTCTAAAATTCCTTAATCTAAGCTTTCATGGTTAAGACAAGACACAAATCCTACAAATTTGAAACTAATCTATTCTCAAACGAGGTACCATTAATCACATTTGAAAGAGGAGAAACTTCCAGACTTAATCCTTTATTTGGAACAACACCTAGTACTACTCATAAAGAAACACCCGAAGCGACAAACATGAGTAACCAAGAAGACTTTTGTTGGAATGAGAGACACCATGAACAAGAAGACCAAAATGAACAAGAAGAACAAAATGATCAAGATGAAGTAAGACACCATGGAGAATGTTATGACTATGATGATGATGAAGACCCTACATAACTTGAATATCAAAGGGCCTTGAAAAGTAAATGATTCAACAAAATCCTTGAGATAACTTTGGAAGAGAACAAGGAAAAGTACTTCCTAGAACTTGCCTCTCAAGGAGTAAAGCTACCAAAGAACTATGATGTAAATCAGCTTAAACAAAAAGAGGATCTTAGTCCTATATCTATCTTGACAAGACAACTACTTGCCATGCAAGATGGAATCAAAGAACTCAAGAAAGAAAAGGAAAAACCAATGAAACAATACTCTTTGGAACACATATGTCCTTTCCCTTTTGACAGGGGACTAAAAATGATTCCATTTCCTCAACATGTTATGATTCCAAAATATGACAAGTACACTGGAAATTCTGACCCTCAAGATCATGTGAGGGAATTTTGCACATCCAGTATGGAACTCATGCATGAACAAGTGTACCTTGTGAGATTATTTCTATGGAGCTTAGGTGGACAAGTAATGGACTGGTTCTTGAAACTACCTATAGGAATCAAGATATTTAATGAACTAGTAAAAAAGTTTATACAATAATACTCCTATAAAATCCAACACACGGTGATGATGTTGGATTTATGCAATACTAAACAGAAAATGGGAGAATCATTTTTGACTTTCTTGCAAAGATGGAGGAAAATATTTGCACGATATGCTCAACAAATACCTTAAAGCAAAAAAATGGACATCTTCATTAATAACTTGGTACCAAAAATGAAATTTCCTATACAATTACAATGTCCACCAAGTTTTGATAAGATGATACATAGTGCCATCAAGATTGAAGAGGTCTTGATCAAGAAAGGGGAAATCACTATCAATAAGGAAAATAAAGACAAGTATTATCCCTCTAAAGATAAGTACAAATACTTAAACAAGAACAAGAATGTTGTTAATGATGGAGTGGTGGATACTCCTAATACAAAACCAAATTTGGATGTCTTCAATATCATGATGAGTCTCCAAGCGAGAAAGACTTTGAATTCTATAGTGACACCAATGGCTAACAAGAATTTCAATAAACCTACTACTCGAACAAAGCCTTGGGCAGAAAGATTTTAAGAGAATATTTACACCATTAGGAGATACATTGGAAGTGATCTTAAAGTCACTATTGGACAATAAAATTATTACAATTCCTAACTCCAAACCGTGGGAACCAGAAGTAAAACCAAGGTGGTGGAATGATAATGATTACTGCGATTTTCATTGCAATAAAGGACACAAAATGAAAAATTGTATGAAATTAAGACATGTTATTCAATATCTAATTGAAGAAGGAAAAGTTAAGGTGGATGGACATCATACAAACAATGATCATAAAGCATTCCAAACTCCATTACCTAGCTATAAAAAAGGAGAATCTTCCAAGAGTAACATAATCCACATGGTGGAACCATGCAAACCTTCCATCCATGTGATCACTCTAAAAGGAGTCCAAAATCAAACCGATTCTTCTAATGTTGTAACAAGAAATCAAGATAAGCTCACTCTCAAAGGAGATTCAACATCGAACACACTAGCTACAACAACAACATCTAAACAACTGGCATTGCCTCCAAAGTTTAATCTAGTGGACTAGTTGCAGCATATGCCAGCTCAAATCTCTATTCTAGAGCTGTTGAAAATATCTCCTAGTCATAGGGAAGTTCTTGATCAAGCCTTGCTTAATACTAATGTGTCAAAAGATCTAGATGTGGATAGATTCCAAACTATGGTTGGTCACCTGAATTCCCCACATTACCTATCTTTCTCTAAGGAAAATGATAAATCATTAAACTAGCCACATAATCAACCATTGCATCTAGAGGTTCTTATTCATAAACATCATGTCAAGTGTGTCTTGATAGATGGAGCCACTGGTTTGAACATCTTCACGTACAAATTGGTAAAATAATTGGGATTCTTCAAACATGTAATTCATCCTAGAAGAAAGATAACAATCAAAGCCTATGATGAAGAAGAAAGATCCTCCAAAGGATTAGTTGTTTTACCTATCAGAGTGGGACCAGTGGAGAGAGATGTCATATGCCAAGTTCTTTATTTACTACTTGTGTACAACATTCTTCTTGGAAGGTTGTGGATACACTCAATGCAAGTTGTGCCTTCTACTTACCAACAATGCATAAAATTTCCTCATAATGGAGTTGAGGTAACTATTCTAACAGACACAACATATCCTTGTAATAGTCTTAAAAAAATAGAGAGCATGGTCCCACATAATAAAGAAAGTTCTAATAAAGTGGATACATCCAAAGAAATGGTCCTACGGAGCTTTGCTAAAAAGGTCAACATTCAAGAAATGAGAATGGGTGAATACAAGATAGATCCTGCCATGTCTCTGATGGATCTTCCCATATCTCCTAGGTCTCAAGGATGACCTTCATCAACATTTACACCTTCCCATGGTAGTGCTCTAAAAATTCAAGAAGGAACTAGAATGGTCAAAGAAAAAGTATGCCTTGAAGAAGAAAAAGAAGAGAAAGTTGTCTTGCAATGGCTTTATAAAGAAATTGAAGAAGATGGAAATATCAAACATATTGAGATAGCTACAAATAAATATGGAAAGGGATATGAGATTATGAAAAAAATGGGATACAAAGGTAAAGGACCCTTGGGACAAAGCAAACAAGGACTTGTGGAACCTATACATATGGATTTCAAAAATCCTAAAGACAAGATTGGATTAGGCTTCAAGGAAGCAATATCTCATCCTATAGCAGAAAGTGGTCTTGTATTTGATAGATCAGAGGACTTAAATGATGAAGAAGAGGTAGAAGGACAACCTATTTCCTATGAAAGGTTGCTACTCTTACAAGCAGATCCATTATCAAAAATTGGTACCAATCTTGAAAAAGAGAAAGAAGAAGGACAAACAGAAGAACTTGAAGAAGAAAAAGAACAAGAGCTCCCTATTTTTGACACACCTCACTTCGATGAGGAACTAGACATGATAACTTCACAAGAACCATTTCAAGAAGAAGAGAACAATGTTAATGAAGAAGATGAGGTACCTATGACTATTTCCCACTTCTTGGAGGTTTCAGATGATAGTCAAGTAGACTCACACGAATATGAATGGGATGCTCTTTTTAATGGTACCATGGATATAGAAGTGGATGTGATACAAAAAATTTCTCCTAGAGTCTTGATTGAAGAAGGAGAGATTTATAATGTTAGATCACTAGAGTTAGATTTGCATAACACAAACATGAACTCTAATAATAATGAAAATGACTCTAATAATACTAACACTTATTTAGAAGAAAACTTAATGGAAAACATCTTGCAAGTTAATAGCATTGATAATAACATGGTGTTATCTCTTGAACCTATTGAATCCTTGTCCCTACTACATCCTGAATTGATAAACTGGAATGAGCCTACATCCACAAGCCTGTTGTCTTTTGACAATGACTATTCCCTAGCATGTTATCTTAACACTTGTGAATCCTTCCTTTCTTCCACCAGTGTAAAGAGAGAAACCATGACTAAGGAGGATATCAAGTTTCTCAGTCTCAAAATGAAAAATAAAAATAACAAGAGATCTAATGGTGAAAACCACTTAGTGGAAGTGTTAGATCCTAAAAGAGAAAAAGAAAAAGACATATTTGATGGTGAAAACCTCCTAGAGGCACCACTGGATGGGATTATTGATATCCTCCCAGATCACTTTCAAGAAAGGTCCTCAATTTTGATTGAACCTACACAACCCATTAATTTGGGAACAACAGAAGCTCCTCAGCTAGTTCACATTGCTCAATCATTAACAAAAGAAGAAAAGATCCAATTCACTAGTTTCTTCAAAGAAAAGAAGATCATTTTTGCTTGGTCTTATTTAGACATGCCTAGATTGGATACAGATTTGAATATGCATCACTTGTCCATTTCTCCTGATGTGAAACTAGTAAAGCAAAAACTAAGAAAAATGAACCGACATGTGGCATTGTTAGTCAAAGTAGAATTGGAAAAACTATTGAAAGTTGGATCCATTAGAGCTATTGATTATGTAGACTAGATTTCAAACATAGTTCCTATTTCTAAGGTAGACAAATCCATAAGAGTTTGCACAAACTTTAGGGATTTAAACAAGGCTTGTCCAAAGGATGACTTTCCACTTCCCAGCATAGACATGATTGTAGATTTGATGGCAGGCTATGAAATGTGCTCATTAATGGATAGATTTTCTGGATATAACCAAATCAAAATTTCCCCTGAAGATCAAGAAAAGACTGTATTCACATGTGCATGGGAAACATACTATTAGAATGCGATGCCATTTGGTCTAAGAAATGCATGTGCAACTTATCAAAGGACAATGACCACAATATTCCATGATATGATGCATAGAAATATGGAAGACTATGTAGATAATACATTGGCAAAGTCAATGATAAGGACTACACATATAGAAGATCTAAGGAAAATCTTTGATAGAATAGAAAATTTTCAATTAAGGTTCAATCCCAAGAAGTGCGTGTTTGGGGTATCATCTAGAAAATTATTAGGATTCATAGTCTCAACAAAAGGAATTGAGGTGGACCTAGCATAGGTGGAAGCTATTATTGAAATGCAACCACCTAGAAATAATAGTCAAATGAGGATTCTTCAAGGCAAGCTACAATACATAAGAAGGTTTATATCTTAGTTGGTGGATAAGGCACAACCTTTCAAAAAGTTGATGTGTAAAGGAACTACATTCACTTGGAATGAGCAATGTGAAGTAACTTTTGCACAAGTCAAGAAGTATTTGATGAATCCTCCAATCTTAATGGCACAATCTATGGAAAACCTCTATTGCTATAAATATCAACTACAAATACTTCATTAGGAGTATTGCTTGCACAAGAAGATGAGACTAAGAAAGAAAGAGCTATTTACTATTGTATCCTCTTAAAATGGAAGCACTTTCATGTTAAGAACATTTAGCCCTCTTTAGGGGGTGTTTTGGGCCATTATCATGTCGTCCTCTATTTCTACCCCTTTTTCCATCTTCTGTGCCTTTTTAGGACCCTAATTAGGCCTCCCCAGACACTGTTTTCCCCACCTGGCATATTTTCTAGGGCTCTTAAACCCCTGGGTCAAGGTTGACCTTGACCTTAACCTTGACCCAGGTCCCCCTTTTGTCATCAAAAAGTGTGCTAGATGTGGGGGGAAACTCAAAAGTTTATTTTTCCACTTCTAAGTCAGCTACTTTGGGCTTCGTAGTGGTGACTCTTAAAATATATTTAATATGGGTCCATTTCTAAGGGTATAGGCCTAATGGGAATTTATTTCTCATATGTCAGTCTCTCTAAAAGTTTGTGCCCTAGACTAGTATATAAGGAAGCCTTCTCCTCTCATTTTGATCATGAAGAAGAAAGAAAAGAAAACAAGATCAAGAAATCTAAGGAGGATCATCAACATCCATTGTTCTACATGCTTTCAAGCTTCCAAGTGTTCAATCAAGGTTTTCAAATCTTCTTCTCAAACATTCAAGTTCTCCATTGAAGATCAAGGATTCAAGAATTCAATCCTTTGAAGGGATTTGGTTCAAGGATTCAAGATTCATTATTCAAAGCCTAGAACTATCCACCATGGTGGTGTGATATTCCTTCAAGATCCTTTGTGCATCTTCAAGATTCATTCATTCTTCCTTCAAGGTGGATTCCAAGCATACAATCATGGAGGTTTTGATTTACATTTATGGTTTTTAATGTCGAGTCCAAGCTTTCATATTAACATACTTGTTTACATTTCAAATACAATTGCATATTTATCAAATATCATAGCTTCATTGTTAGATCTTCTTCTACTACTTATTAGCATGTTCTATTTCAAGGTTAAATTCCAAAACTAGGGTTTGACCAAGGGAAACCATTCATCCAAACAAAAAAAACCATTTTTCTTGGAGGAACAAGTGTGGAACAACGAATTATCGGCAAATTCAAATACCCTTTTTGACAAACTTTTAGGATTCGCGAATAGAATTTTTGTCAGAGTGCGCAGGTCAAGTTTGACATAAAGGGGTCAAGGTCGACTTGTATTTGGGTCAAGGTCAACCTGACTTAGAAAAGAAAAATATTTCTAGGTTTTCTCTATCTCTGTGTTTCCAGGCTAGATTCAGTTGTAGAATTTCCAAAAACTCAATACAGACACCAGCAAATAGCAATTTCCAAATCTGCTACATTTCAAGATAAGTGTTTCACTTTATCCTACTCTTTCTAATTTATTGTCTTACTTTATAATTAAATTAGAACCACGTTTCATCTTTATCCATAACCAGTTGGTTCCTCTTCACATTGATCGTCTCCTTTTGGTTAATCAATTGGGTTCTCCTTGTCTTGGATTAGGAGGTGATATATGTCCACAACATTTTCCACACACTCCCATACACTAACATAGATATAAATATATATATACATCCAAAAATATATATTTGTATATCTTACAACTATATCAACAGAACTTTGGTCACATATAAGTTGAACTATTCAATGATTGAGAAAGCATGTTTAGCAGTGGTATTTGCATCCCAAAAGCTTAGGCATTACATGTTGACACACAAGATGAAGCTAGTGTCTAAGATTGATCCACTTAAATATCTATTGAGTAAGGCAATGCTAACAGGAAGACTAGCAAAGTGGTTCCTAATTCTAAGTGAATTCGACATTGAATATGTTGATAGAAAATCCATTAAAGGACAAATGATTTCTGATCAACTTGTAGAAACACCATTAACAGATGACAAGCCATTACATGTGGATTTTCCAGATGAATCTATCATGCACTTAATAGAACACCCATGGAAAATGTATTTTGATGGCTCCTTCACACAGCAAGGATCAGGAGCTGGATTCTTATTCATTACACCACAAGGATATAAAATCCCGAATGCATATAAGATGATCTTCCCATGTACAAAAAACATAGCAGAGTATGAAGCTCTCATAAATGGACTCAAACTTGCTATAGAGTGGAAAATTGTTTAATTACACATCTATGGAGATTCACAACTCATTATCAATCAGGTGAATGGTGATTACCAAACAAAAGATGATAAGCTCATGCCTTACAAAAGAATGGTGGATGACTTGAAGAAATACTTTATCTTCATTACATTTGAGAAAATTCCAAGATCAGAGAATAGAGCAGCTCATGTGATGGCTACTTTAGCATCCATGTTACAACTTGAGGAACATCAATTTTGCTATGACTTCTTGGTGGAAGAACTCCCATTTCCTACCTATGACTCACCCGAATCCCAGATTGTTTGTACCCTTAAAACCTAATTTTTATCTAGATATGCCCATATCTATTCTTACCTAAAAGACTGAACAATCACTGAAGGCTATTCTAGAAATGAAAAGAGATCCCTTATAAGAGCAACATCATGTTATATAATCATTGCTAATGACTTGTATAGACATGGTCTAGATGGTATGCTTCTTAGGTTTTTAGAACATGAAGATTCTAATCATGTATTAAAGGAAGTTCATGAAGCTATGTGCAGGTCACACTCAAATGATTTTTCATTAGCCAAGAAACTCTTAAGAATTGGATATTATTGGCCCACAATGGAAAAAGATGCTATCCATTTTAAAAAACATGCAAGAAATTCTAGATTCATGGCAACCTGATACATGCTCCAACTAGAGAGCTAATTCCTTTCATAACACATTGGCCATTCCAGCAATGGGTGTTTAATTTAGTTGGTCAGATTTACCCAAATTCATCAAATGGACACAAATACATCATTACTACAACTGAGCATTTCACAAAATGGGTGGAAGTTTTCCCACTATCTAATGCAAATGGAAAACAAATTTCAATGTTTATCTTGAACTATATTATCTGCAAATATGGAATACCCTCGTCGATTGTGATTGACAATGCGGGTCAATTCAAAAATACAGACATAGATGAGTTGTGTCTTTAATTCAAAATCACTCAACATTGTTCCTCAATCTATTACCCTCGAAGTAACAGATGGGTTGAAGCATCAAACAAAACTATTTTGAAAATCTTGCATAGAATAGTGAACAAATCAGGAAAGGATTGGCATTTACAAATCAATCTAGCATTATGGGCTTATAGAACAAGCATCAGAACACCATATGGCGCAACTCCTTTTGCACTAGTTTATGGATCAGAGGCAATCTTACCAATTGAAGTAAAGATTTCATTACTGAGGATATCATTGAAACATCTAGTCACTGATGAGGACTATAGAATCTCTAGACTACAAGAACTAGAATTGCTAGATGAGCATAGACAATAGGCATTTTATCATCTCAAAGTTTATCAAAAGAGAATGTCAAGAGGATATAAGTAGGAGATCTAAATCTAAGAGAAAACTCTAAAAATCATCAAAATTGAGAGCAAAAGGGAAAATTTGAACCCAACTAGCTAGGTCCCTTTGTCATCACAGCAACATTTAGATCAAGAGCTTATTAATTGGCTACACCTAAAGGAGATTTTTTACTAGATCCAATCAATACTCTACATCTGAAAAGTTTTTATGCCTGACATTCTTGAGGTAGATTCTGTACAGTTAAAAGAGTCCTATAAAAAGTACAAAAAAATTAGAAAAAGTTCCTGAAGAAAAGAAAAAACAACAAATATGAATCCTGAAAAAAATAAAAAACAATGGAAAAAGTCCTTAAAAAATGACCATCTCAGTGAAAACCTAGCAAATAGGCACCTTGGTGAGTCCAAAAAATATATATATAAGAGAAAAAGTACAAAAAAATTTGGAAAAGAAAAAAAGTGTCTTGGTGAAAACCTAGTAAACAAGCACCATGTTAGCAAAAATAGAAAAAGTTTGGCCAAGTGGTGAAAATTTGGTAAACAGGTGCTACTTGTAATCAACGCTCTATCTATCAAGACAATGCTTGTGCATTTTCCCAATGTAAATCTCAGTTTGTACATATCTTCGAGTCACTTTTGTGACATGCCAAATTCTAAGAGCCTATTATCAAAAAATTGTATCTTCCTAAGGATGGAATCTGTCCAAATTAAGGTCCTAGGTAAACTATTTTTCCCTAGGAGGAAATGATCAAAACCACACATGTTGCTAAGTTGCTATTAGGACTTTTTTCTAGGGTGTTGAGTCCACAATAGACATTAAAACTATGAACAAAGGTATTTCTCAATACCACCCTAATCTACAATAGACGTTAAACTCTGAAAACAAAGGTATTTCTCAATACCACCATAAAAAGTATTTATTAATACTTGGACCTAAAAAGTGTTCCCAAACACTATTTCATGACAATAAGACTATTTCTAAACACTAAACAAGAAAATTACTTATTTATGAAAGAAAAATTGATGATTGATAATAATTTATATGCATGTTTTTACACAATTAATCAATCGTGTTCCTAAACACTATAATCACAACTATCTATTTTAAAGAAAATACACTAATTATTTTAAAGGAATAATGAACTTTTCTTATTATCAAATTTTTATCATTATGTTTCCTTGAGTGACTTGATGATGTCTACAATGGACTAGAGAAACAAGGACTGGGGGCATAACATTTTCTTTGTCTTTTGTTTGTGGTGATAAATTTGATGATCTAAGGTGATCATAGGGAATGAGTGTCTACTATAAGTTCCTCCATCATGATTGGAACACTAAGTATACCTCTACCTATTTCCTATGAAAGCTTTAGTGAGGTTGGATTTATTTCCTTGCCTATTTTAAACTAGAATGAAAAACTACTTCCTAGTAAGGTACGTAGTAATTCGGATTATACCCAAGGATATGAATATAAAACAATAGGTCATTGCGAGTATATATTTACACATTATGCACTAGAAAAGAAAAGGGTTTATATTGAATAGGAAGTAACTGAAAGAACATTCTAGCCTATATGCTTTAATGTTTAGGTTAACTTTTGACATGACAAATAAGAGGGAAGTATTCATATTTTCATGATTGCTAAATCTATGAGTGAAAATTGATCTACTTTGAATAAACAATGATTGTCCTAGGTGTCTTAGTCTAGGTGCATTTCATTGGTTAATTGTATTAAGGTTCATTTTAGTTACATATCATATTAATTTTCATTAGGTTCATTTAGATGCATTTCATATCTTTAGTTGCATTGAAGTTCATTTTAAATTGCATTCATGTTAATATAGTTGCATTCATTTTAAGTTGCATCAATAAGAATGTGTGAATTCAATTATCTAAAACATCTATGTGAGCTAAAAATTCTAAAAACATTAACCATCTGCCATGTTTTACCAACTACATCATGAAATCATAAAAGAACTTAAATGAAATGACTGAGTATATATCACTGATATTCATATTCATAAACCATTTTATATCATAAAACTGTCTGCATAGTGCATCCATAATCATCTATACATAAATAAAAGTGAGAGGTCCATACATTGCATCACATTACATCTCATACATATCCATATACATACATAAAATAGAGATTGCATACATTCAAATAAGTTTGCATCCATAAATTCATAAAGCTTTGAAAATACAAAAACATAAGCATATATCAGTGGAATATATCATGATGTCATCATATCATCACCATATAATATAATCATGACCAAGTATGATCATCACATCAATATCCAAAGCATGAGACACATATTAGTATCTATCACACGTGCAGAAATTAGGAAACATCATATGAAGTAGCATAAATTAGATAAGATATCAGAATCATCAAAATTAGAAACCGTCAATATATCATCAGGAAAGAGTATCAAAAACATCCATAACAGAGTATCAGAACATCAAAATAGTATATTAGAGCATGAATGAAACAAAGTATCAGAATGAACAAGTATTAGTGTATCGGTAATAAAGAGTCCATGGGACATCATAAGTGTACATCGCTCAAAAAATGGTACAAGATACAAGATATATCAAATGTGGTACAATATATCAATGATACAAAAATGAGGAGTCTATAAATATATCAAATCTTACTAACACCCTCATCCTCTCATGGAGGATCGGGAGGGGGCATATCTACTCTATCAGTGATCAGTGGAGGCATTGCACCATCAGACTGTTGCACTACCATTAAGTATAATGGAGCTATCTGAGGAGTAGGAACAACAAAAAAACATAATGCAAAGTAATAAGTGGACCTCTATCCCTGGTGGGTGGTCATGTGGGGGTATCTATCTCTCTCTGCTCTCATCTGTGATAGCTATGAATCTCTCTCTGAAAGACGTGCCCTAAGAGTGGCAACCTCTAATGGTAATGCAGCTCTATCCTGCTCACACTGAGACAAGGGATCCCCATCACCACCTACAAGAGGATCTCTAGGTACCTAATGTTGATCTCTATCACTGCCTCCTTTTTCTGCCCTCTATTATTGTGCATGGTAATCTCTATGAAGTAGAGGACTTGTATCTCTCTAAGGAGGTGCAACCCTCAATCTACACTGTCGACTTTGACTGACATTTTTGCTAGAGGCCTATTGCCTATTTCCATCTCCTCCACCTCTACCTCCACTTCCTTCATCTCCTCCACCTCCTCTGTCTCCTTTGTCTCTACTTCCACAAGCACCATCTCCCCCTCTATCACATTCCCTATCTCTACTACGACCCATGTCTCTGCCTCTAGCAACTCGACCTTGGCCACCACCCTCATCAGCTTGATCATAGTCTAGGATGTACAAAAGGTGAGGAGCAACCTCATCAGGAGTTGTATATTATGGATATGGATGTTGTGTATAATATGTATGTTACCCATTAGTGATACCACCAACATTAATCTTTAGATGATAATCCTAGGCAACAGGTACAATCTACGATATCTCATGTAAGGTTGTCTCATATATAGGACAAGACCCCCACTATGCCTCCTCATCTCTAATCCATGTATATATGGATTTTTAGGAATGAATGATAAATGTTTGGCAACCATTCTGTAGCAGTTGTTGTTGTTGCAGTCATGACTATGATTGTCATTGATGTCAACATAGTGATCTTCTGGAGACTTGTAGAAAAGCAGATAGAGTTTGAATTAGTGCACGTGGGTTATTGTAGTTGGAGCTATATGATGTTGAGGATATACTCTTTGATATGTTATATGTCTATGGTTAAGAGTGAAAATAGTAATTCTTTTATTCATGGAAGTAATGAGCATTTTGGTGGAAGCAGTATTCAGGCAATGTTCCTGAGTAGCGGTTTGTGGAAATCGGATGATATCTCCTAATTAGGATGGAATCTAGTTTTGCACAATTAAAGGGAAGTTTAAGACACATTGATAGTGACATGGATGACAATGCAAACTTTGAGGTCAGATGAATGAATATTTATTGTATTTCGAAGTCGACAGTTTTGTGTAATTTTGATGTAGCGTGTGGAAACTTTTATTTTGTAATTGTATGCCGGCTCATTTGTAATTATTTGAGTGTGGTATAAAGGAAGGAATGTGTTTCCTTGTTTTATGTAGAAGAGGATAGTAGTGTACGAATATGAAGTGAAGAAAAGAGCTAAATGTGAAAGCGAATTGTGAAGGAAGACATGCGAAGTAGAGAGATCTAAAATTGAGATTTGGTGTAATAGTGAGTGCGGTTTGGCACAGTCAGAGAAGAGGTAACATATTATTTTATTGATTAATACAAAGATTATTTGGATAGTGTGTTCAGTGATCTTACCCTGAAGTTGTTTGGGTAGTGGGTCCTTCTGTCTTCCATAACTCTTAACAGGGTTAGAATCTTTTAACGGGGATTCAAAATCTCCTAATAGGGATTCATATGTATTGAATGTATTTCATAAGACTCCTAACAGAGTCCATCCTTTCATAAGAAATATTCATATTAGTGCATCTTTTGTGGGCATCATTCCCACCGGGGTTTACTCTTTGATCAAGATGTTCCCTAGTCAACATATCTGGTGTCATTGTGTTATTGTGTATGAATATCTTTCTATGGTTGGTAATTATATTGCTTACATGGTTTAATGTTGTTGAAGTTGATAAAAGTTATAATTATCTGATAACTGATTCACCCCCCCCCCCTCTCAGTTATCTTGGTGGACTTTACTTTCTAACAATTGGTATCAGAGTGGCAGGTCCTTGAAAAAGAAGTGTAACAACTTAAGGAGATCCATGGAAAATTTTAGGAAAGAAAGCCCTAATTTTATGGAGTAAATTTTGATAGCTGGAAAGAAAAGATGAAGACACACCTATTGTGTTTAGGACTAGGTTATTGGTTGATTACAAGGAATGATAAGACTATCATTGAAGAGGGCAATCTTGAAACATATACTACTGATGAGAGAGATCTATTCATGTGTAACATACTTGCAAGAGAAGCACTTTTGATAGCCCTTCCAGAGAATGAGTACAATCAGGTAAAATGTTTGAAAAAATCTCATGAAATTTGGAAAGCTTTACACTCTACTTTTGAAGGTGATGAACATGCAAAAAGAGTTAGATTACATACTTGGATATGTGCATATGAAGACATAAGAATGTTGGAAGATGAATATGTTAGAAGCTATATTGGTAGAATGTCAGAAATTTTTATAGGTATAAAATCTTGTGGAGGAACAAAGACAGAGAATAAATTGATATCGAAAATTCTCAGGACATTAACTCCTGTATTTAAGCAGACAAAATAGATGATTGAACAAGTTATACCTTGAACTACAAACTTTACAAGGGAGACTCTTCTTGGAAGATTGGAAGCAACAAAGATGAACCTGAGGTTATCATGAGACTTACCTAGAATGGAGACAGCATTCAGTGCTCTTAGTGTTTGCCCTACTTTGTCAAGAAGCATCAATATGAGCAGAGATTATGCTGGTAGCATCAGATCTAGAAATGAAGAAGATAAGAACATTGAAGAAGGTATTACTTTGCTTGTGAAGAGATAACCAAATGGTAAGAAAAGTTTTAAATGTTGGACTTGTCAAGAATATGGTCATTTTGCATCTAAATGTCCTAAGAGAGTTAAAAAGTACAAAAACAATTTCAAACCTAGAAGATCTAAGGAATGTTATTATGCTAATGATGAAGATCTTGAAGCTAGTATAGAGAGAACCTTAAGTGAAAGTGATAATGAGAATAATGATGACATAGGATTTGTAGCAATTAAAGAAGAAAATTCTACAACTAATGTCAAGGAAGAAAAACCCTTAGTTTCTTAAGTTGAAAAGAAAGCTGATTGGATTATAGACAGTGGTTGTTCACATCATATGACAGGAGACATGAAAAAGTTCATAAAGTTAAATGAATATGATGGAGGAGTTGTTGGAGTTAGAAACAATTCACCTTGTTTGATTAAAGGTATAGGATCTATTACTCTTGATGGAAAGACTAATACTGATGATGTTTATTTTGTGGATCGATTGAAACATAATCTTTTGAGTGTTGGATAGTTAGTTGATAAGGGATATCAAGTTTGGTTTACTGAGAAAGCTTGTGTGATAAAGGATAAAGATAGAAATCTGATTGGAACTGGATCTAGAACCAGAGGTAATGTATTTTAGTTGAATCCTACTGAGATGACATGTTTGATTACTAAAATTCATGATAGTTGGTTATGGCATAGAAGGTTTTTTCATATAAACTTTAACAACATTGTGAAAGTAAGTACTACACTTGCAGTAAGAGATTTTCCTAAAATTATTAAGCCTACTAGCATGATTTGCAAAGAATGTGTGATGGCTAAATAGAAAAGAAGTTCTTTTCCAAGTAAGAAGTTTACATCTGCAGAAAAGATGGAAATTGTTCATACAAATTTGAGCGGTCCTACCAGGACTAGAGGATTCTATGGAGAAAGGTATTTTATGATTCTTGTTGATGATTTTACAAGAATGATGTGGATTGCATTTATTAAAGAAAAATCTGAAGCATTTGATAAGTTTAAGATTGTTAAGAATAAAGTTGAGAATGAATTTGGAATGAAGATTAAATGTTTGAGATTAGATAGAGGTGGAGAATTTACTTCTAGAGATTTTAACACCTTTTGTGAATAAAATGGCATTAAGAGACATTTCTCAGCCCCTAGAACACCTAAACAAAATGCTATTGTAGAAAGAAGGAATAGATTAGTGACTGAAGTAGTAAGAGATATGTTATTTGAGAATGATTTGGCGAAGATATTCTGGAGAGAAGAAGTGAACATAGCAGTGTATACAATGAATAGAGTACAAATCAGAGTAGACACAGATAAGACACCTTATGAATTATGGTTTGGACATGTACCCTCAGTTAAGTATTTTAGAATTTTTGGAAGCAAATGTTATATAAAGGGAGATGATGATATTAGAAAGTTTGATCCTAAAAGTGATGAAGGTATATTTCTTGGATATTCTTTGAAAAGCAAAACCTATAGATGTTACAATAAAATAACTAAGACTATTGTTGAAAGTGCAAATGTTAAAGTTGATGAAAAGTTCAAAATTCAGGAAAGAATGCTTGATTATGAATTAGATGAAGAAGCTCATCCTAAACCTAACACTGGATCTACTGAATTATTTTATGAAACTGACAGTGATTTGTTGAATGAAAGCCACAGTGAAGTCATTGAAGAGCCTGCACGTGAAGTGAGATCTGAGACAGTGACACCTAGCAAGAGTTTGTTAAAGAATCATCTTATTGGACAAATTATTGGAAGCATCAAAAGATGAGTTCTAACTTGAAATAAGGTACAAGAACAGTTGTGTTTGATTTCTCAAATTGAACCTAAAACTACTAGTGAAGCTTGTGAAGATGAAAGTTGGACTAATGCTATGAAAGAAGAACTAGATCAGATTGAAAAGAACAAGACATGGGAATTGGTCCCTAGACCTAAAGACAAGAATGTTATTGGAACTAAATGGGTATTCAGAAACAAGATGAATGAACAAGGAGAAGTAGTAAGAAATAAAGCAAGATTAGTACATAAGGGATACTCATAGCAAGAAGGAATTGACTATGAAGAAACCTTTGCACCTGTTGCAATAATTGAAGCAGTAAGAATGTTTTTGGCCTATGCAGCTTACAAGAAATTTAAAGTATATCAAATGGATGTGAAGTCATCATTTTTGAATGGAGAATTGGAAGAAGAAGTCTACATTGAGCAGCCTGAAGGTTTTCCTTTCACTCAAGAAGGAGACATGGTATGTAAACTGAAGAAAGATTTATATGGACTAAAACAAGCACCTAGAACTTGGTATGCAAGATTGGACAAGTATTTGTTAAAGTTGGTGTTAGAGTAAAGTATTAATTATGTTAATTAATCTTTACTCCCTTCTTAAGATGTCAACTCTTTTGCTTTAGTTGTTTATATTTAAATACACATGCACGAGTTGTCTTAAACTCATGCACTTGTTGTTTTAAATATAAACTTTCATGCATTAGTCTTGTAATAATTTAACTAATTATTACATGCACTAAGGTTTATCTTTCAAGACTTTTGATCTCCTTTATAAGGATGATCCATTGTACATTTAATTCATTCATAATTTGAGGATATTTTCTTCTTCATATTTTGAGTCAAACCCTTGCCCTCTTCTTGTCTCTACTTCCTTGTAACAGGTTTTTGTATGCAGGTGATCTTCAGATTTTGTAGATTTGTATTGCTCAAATCCTACATGGTATCAGAGCCTAATCTGCTACAGCTTGTTCATGTTTGAAGGATTTAGATTAGGGCTTTTTTGGTTATTTTTTATTGAAATTAGGGGGTCCCTAAATTTTGGTGCACTTTGAGCTCAGACGGACCTCACTGTTGAGCTTGCAGTGCCCAAAAACCCCTATTTTGATATAAGGCACGTCCAATTTGGACAACTTTACATTTTGGGGCATTTTTTTGGTACCAGACAGCTTGACACACTTTTTGAGGTAGTATTTGTATAGACTGACATGTTTCCCGAGGCAAAATTCTCTACTTTTAGCATGCAAATCGAGGAAAAAAAATTGTTTGACATGCAAATTAAGACCAAAAATTTTGCACATAAATCGAGGCAAAATTTTGAATAGCCTGACATGAATCCCGAGGCATGCATGCGAATTTGCACAAAATTTTTATTTTTTTTAATTGCTAGCGATGACCATTTGGCTGTCAAATTTAAGCCAATGAATACAGTTTTAGCCCCTCATCATATTGCGACCAGGGGCCGACAATTTTAGCCTAAGGGGGCTTGCATGTTGTGACGGCCATTTAGCCGTTAATTTTAAGCCCATCAAGTGCTGACGTCAGCACATCTAGACACCATTTTGGGCCCTTCGGAGCACTCCGTGGTTTTTTGCTCATAACTTAAGCATACGGTGTCAAAATCGGGTAAACAAGATATCGTCGAAAAGCTTGTTCCGAGCTCTATCTGGATTTGGAGGTTAGAATTTTTTATTTTGCATTTTTATGGTGTTTTTTATTGTCAAAGCCAAATGTTCATTTCTACACTCTGGGAGCTCTATCTTGCACATCCGGACTCCATTTTTGGAAAGCAAGATATCGTTGGAAAGCTTGTTCTGAGAGCTTTCTAGTGTTGTGAGTCGTTTTCTAAGATTCTACTCTAGGTATATTTTATTTATTTTTTTGCATTTTTGCACTATGGTGGATATCTTGGATGTTACAGGTCCTAGGATCTCTTCCCTTTAGGGAATGAGTCTTCTTAGACTATTCTTTTGTTTTAGCAACCTTCTCTCTTATTTGAGCAGTGTATACTTCACTTTTGTAGCATTCTTTTATGCACATGCACTGAGATAAAGTGCCATTTTCTTGCATGCTTGAAATCTTGAACATGTTTGTGCTATTTGTACTCACACTCCATTATAAAGTTCCATGGGGGGGTTTGATGTTTGCCTTTGTTTGCCATCTACCTTTGTCAAGTGAGTGTTCCTTCCATGAAATTAGCCTCAAGGTATCTTTATTTGTGCTTGTTCTTTCTATGCACCTTTGATGTTCCTGGTCCTTCACGATGCAGTTCTTATTGGCACTCTTCTCAGTGTACTTGTCACCTCTCTCTTGTCAGCATTATGGGGGGTTGTATTGATCATTCTTCTACTTTCTTAGTTCGATAGTGTGAGCTATGTATTTAATATTTGTTCCTATGTACTAGGCGGATGCAGTGGCTGGGTACCTATGCATTTTAGTGAGATGGATCATTTACCATATAGACACTCTTTCTTTCCTATTTTTAGAGGCACTCTTCCATCTTTGATTGATCAGGTCTTCAAGCTTTGGAGTTTTATACCATTTGTATCTTTGAGTTCAGTTGTTTGCCTTTGTTTGCCTCCTAATTTGAGTAGTGTCATTTGAGGGCACTCATACAGATTACAGTCTTCTCTACCTAGTCATGCCCTATTTCAGTGGAGGATCTTCAGATCAACAGTTACTTCTTGATAGAGTTTGCATCTTCTTGCTTCAATGATGTTCTACATGTTCATTTTTTGTTCCTATTTTCTGGAACATCCCTAGTTTTGGAGGCTTCTTTAGTCCTTCAGACTAGCCTTTGTCTCCTTTTGGAGTATAGTTTTTCTCATGTGGTTTTCTCTATTTCTCCACTTTATATAGACTCTCTTTTGTACTTGGGTACCTCATCGGGCCATGTTGTTGGGACCCATTTTTATGCTTTCAACATTGTAGTTTCCTTTGCTTTCTTTTTGCATTGTTTGTAGCTACATTGTTGCTCATCTTGATGAATGGTGCTCCCCTTAATACCACAAACACATAACATAAATAGAGAAACAACAACAATATGCAAGAATAGAAAATAGGCTTGTTATTATCTCCAAAAATGTGGAATTACAAATTTTCATAATTACAATATGCAAAGCCACATGGGCATTCCCTTACAATATTTTATAGGACAAAGCCTTGAATCAATACCTAGATCTACTACCCATAACTGTCCCGAACTACCTAAGACAACACTATAGACTTCCTTATATAGGCAATTTTCCACCACTTGGGAAGGTTCCAAAATTTTAGCCAACAAGGCCGACCAAATTTATAATTATTTTATTTTACCATTTATTACATCAAAGTCAGCTCAAAATAACTTTTCAAACCCAAATAGAAATTTTGAAGGAAAATCATTTTCCGCCATTTCAGTTGACCCAACTTTTGAAGACCATAAGTCATCACCAGTTGACCCGATTGACTATTATAACTCCATTCTAGAAAGGCCACGAAGCGCTCTAAAGGCTTGACTCGCACAAGCGCCTATCATGTTAGGATTAACAAGGCAGAAATAACAATTATGTGCAAATATAACTAATATCAGAAAATAATAAACCACACAAAATAGAACACAAGACACACAGATTTAACGTGGTTCACCCAATCCCTGGGCTACGTCCACCAACAGTGAGTCCAATATTATTATTATCCAGTGATTACAACCTGATTACAATCTGTAATCCCTTACAGCCCAATTCTGCCGCAAGTACTAAAATCATACATCATGAAAATCCCTAACCCTAAGCCATATTATACAATATTTTCCCGCTTTAGGATTAGAATGAGTTATAAGTAGTCGGCCCAAATAACCGAAAAAAGTAGTCCGGAACCCCGGTGAGGTCGGGAGGAAAAATGTACAATACTTTCTTGGATAGTACTTTCCTGATTAGTCACCACAAGCTAACATATCACCCAAATCTTTGACCTCATCCAGGGCCTCTAAAGCCTTCAAAATTGAGTTCAAAGTTTCTATACCCTATTGCCAATACTGAAAATCTTCAATATCTACAAAGCTAGACTTGATCTGTCAATGAAACTTTACTGGTAGGCTGATATGACCAAAATGAACCTCTAGGGAAGAAATCAGAACATTTCAAGATTGGATGACCAACTTACTAAAAATAACAAGTTTCCATAAATAGCAGCTCTGCACAAGATAACCCTTATTGAAAACAAAACCAAAAATATTTTTGGGTGATGCAAGATTGCTCTTACACCTAAGATGCTCCTGCATCAAACACCTAGGGTAATTTGAGAAGTGACCCTGTCACGAATTAGGTGTGAAGAGGAAAACCAAGATGGTTAACCTCTTCCCTTGTCAGCCATGATGAATCTTCAATAGGTCATCCTTTCCACTTGACCGGATATTCTTCATATGTCATGTTCCTTGTGCTTCTGCCAACATGACTATCCAATATGTCTTCAATCTCCTTAATATCTGAACTGGTTGCTAGAATACTCCACTATGCTATTGTAACCTCATCTTCAACACCTCCTTCATGATACTCGGTCAGATCTGAAATATTAAATACTGGTGAAATATTTAGCTCAGTAGGCAACTCAACCTCATAGGTATTTTTAAAATCATGCTTCTTCAGTATCTTGCATGGCCCAAACTTCTTCATTTTCAACTTGTTATATGTACCAACCAAAAAATCTCCTTTCACAAATGAACTATGACTTCATCTCCAACCTGAAACTCCTTATACCTCCTTTTCTCATCTGCCTTAGCCTTATACTATGCATTCATCTTGGTAATATGCTTCCTCACCTCCTCATGGATGTTCTTCAAATGTTCTGCAAAATCCTCAGCTTCAACACTACTTATTTCTCTTTTATCTACCTTTCTCAATTCAGATGCATTTCTAGGACTACTTCCATATACAATCTATGGATGATGTGAGGAACTAAACTTCAAATCTATCTTCAACTCTTCACTTTTTGCTAGTGTCATTATGTGTGCTGCCTTATTCGGCAAACTGGCTCCTAGAATCAAGTCCATCTAATGACTAATCTTTCTTACTGGTGGTAATCCATCATGCACATTATCAAATACAATATCCTGAAACTCATTCAATAATTTTGCAACTTCTACAGGTACATTTTCTACTTCCTCTTTCCTAGCCTTTGGAATTAAGGTAAAACACATGCTCATGCCACATACCATCTAAGAAATTTCCTCTATCAAAAAAATTTATTCTTGCATTACCACATACCTTTTCTTTTGTTTCCTTCAAAGGTTTTATCTTATGTCGCACTCCATCCTTTGTCAAAGAATAGGTATTTACACGGCCATCATGTACAACACATCTATCAAATTTCCAAGGTCTACCCAACAACATATGACATGCATCCATAGATATGGTATCACATAGGACCTCATCTTGGTACCCGCTGATCTTGAACTTCACTAGGCACTGTTCACTGGCCATGACCTGGTAGTCATCCTGCACCCAGGCAACCCAATATGCATGTGGATGTTTCTACCTCTTGAGCTTCAACTTTATCATCATCTCTTTTGACACCAAATTATCAGTACTGTCACTATCAATAATCACATCACAACACTTACCCTCATACTTGCACCTAGTGTGAAACAAACACCTCCTTTGTGCAGGTTCATTCTCACCACTCAGCAGGACTCTTCTTTTAATCAACATTTCACCTTTTTTGGCATCTTCAAAATTTGATGATCTGGCATCTTCATCTACATGTGCAACTCTGGTCTAGCATTCATTCCTCCTATCTATCCTTCCTTGGCATTGAGGACATTCAAATTCCCTATGACCTTCTTCTCCACAGTGAAAACATGTTCCATGGAAGCCTCCTCTTCCAGATCCTTGTCCTCTTCCTCTTCCTCTCCGATCTCTACTATTCTGATCATGGAAATGATTGAAATTATCTCCTCTCTAATTATGACTATTACTGGCCTCATCCTACTTTTTTAGATCTTCATTTCAATCTTCATATGACCGTCCACCAGATCTTCCATCACGACCTCTTCCGCTTTGTCTGCTCTCAAACTTTTTCAATTTTTCCTCTACTTTTAGGGTAAATTGGTATACCTCTTCAATATTGTTCATTTGAACTAGATTCAGCTCTTCCTGAATGCTCAACCTCAACCCATTAAGGTAACGGAAATTTTTTTCCTTATCTACTTCTGCATGACCTATTGTAATGAGGATTCGATAGAACTCCTCTGTATACTCCTGAACAGATCTTCCTGCTTGCTTCAAACTTTGCATCTTCTTTAGTAGGTCAAGCTCATAATCAACAAGAATGAACTGTCACTTCAATTTATCCACCATCCAATCCCATCTTGTGATTTTATCTTTCCCTCTTCTATTTCACTCCAATTGAATCTCTTGCCACCAGATCTTTGCATGACCCTTCAGTCTGGCCTTCGTGAATTTGACCCTATCAGGATCCTCAATATCTTCATATTTAAAATATTCTTCACATTCATTGATCTAGTCAATCAACTCTTCTGGGTTAATATTTCATCCTCACTTTCATCTCTGACATTAATATTCATTCCTCTATGAATCTCCTCTTGCAATGCTCACACTTGTCTCTGCAGTGCCCTAACATCAGGTGTTACAACACCAGCTCTTCCACCACGTTCCCTTCATGGAGGCATTTTCACGCTTCTCATTAAAACCCTAACCATGGTCCTAGTGCAAACTACCTCATAGTCAGTGATTTATTTACACAGAAACCCTAACCCATGGTCCTAGTGCAAACTACCTCACAGTCGGTGATCTGTTTACACAAAAACCCTAACCCACGATCCTGGTGCAAACTGCCTCACAATCGATGATCTATTTACACACTCAGGAACTCCTACTCTGATACCACTTGATGAAGGGTGCTCCCCTTAATACCACAAACACATAATAGAAATAGAGAAACAACAACAATATGTAAGAACAAAAAATGGGCTTTTTTTTTATTAAGGAAAATAGGTTTTAAAGGGGCCTTGAAACCCAAATAGTTTTAAACATAAACAGAGATATAGCAATTACAGCTCACAAAGATATGATAGCCATAGTGAAAAGAAAGGCCAGACATAGTTTGCCAGCAAAAAAAATAGAAAAAACTAGTAACATAAAACAAAAAGCCAGGCCAGGCCCAAAAAATAGGGGAGCAGCTCAAGCAAACTCTCTAAGGATCTCCACCACTCGAATCTTGAGCTCAGACACCTTGTCCACCATGTCCTTAAGGTTAGCCAAATCCTTTTCAAGTTCCTACATGTCCTTCTTCATGGTACTGGACCTGATTCTCTTCCTTGGCCCTTCCTTCAGAGATTTATCTTTGCTACTATTAAGAGACTCCTTGTTGCTCCTATGTTCCTCAAATTTACTGATCAAGACTTTTATGGTGTTATTTGAAGCTTTGAGGATGTTGTGGCTCTACTCTGCAATTATCTATAAAGTCCACTCCAAGCACTACATTCTCTTCTTCACTTCCTCCATTTTGCTTTCCATGTCATTCTTCTCCTTCGTTAGCGTGATCTTTTTGTTTTTACCCTCCCTCTCCAACATTCCCACCCAAAATTTTAACTCCTGAATTTCATCGAATGTCCATTTGCTGGTTTTGTAGCTATCAATGACACTATTTTTGGCATTATTGAGCACATCCATCTGAAGGTGTTCTTTAGTGATGTCACTCAGAATCACCAAGGCAGGGTCTATGATATCCTCCATTTGAATTTTGCCTTCCTTGTTTTCCTTAACCAGGGTTTTCATCATTTATCACTTTAGGCCCATCCTGATAGACATATTATGGAAGTCTCTCCAAACCACATTCTTCTCTTTATCTATTATCTTGTAGGTGAACTAGTTAGTCCCTTGATCTTCACTAGCCTACACCTGTCATCCTTTCTCCCCTGACTCTCCTCTTCATCTTCACTATCTTTCCCCTCCTCTTGTCCTTCCTCCTTGTTCTCCTCTTCCATTTTCCTTCTTTTCCTCTGCTTCCTACCAGAATCTGTAACCTCTTCTCTGTTTGCAAGAATTTTAATTATGAATTTTCTCTTCCCCTTCTTATTCTCCTTATCCTCCTCCTCCCTGATTGTATCTTCCTCTACTTCAGCG
This sequence comes from Chamaecyparis obtusa, assembly GCA_027943335.1. Lineage (NCBI taxonomy): Eukaryota > Viridiplantae > Streptophyta > Pinopsida > Cupressales > Cupressaceae > Chamaecyparis > Chamaecyparis obtusa. The sequence goes on along the minus strand of BSBK01001326.1, from coordinate 200,973 downwards.
TTGTCTCCCTCAATGTCCATGCCTTCCACTTCCTCATCATAATCCCTGTCGAAAGAGACCTCAATGCACTGCTTAGGTTTAGGATTCTCCTTTTTTTCCAATTTTTCTTTCTTAATCTTCTTTTTCCCCTTTCTGGTGTGAGGGGAGGTGATAGAATCCAAGTTAGAATGCATATCTTGGCTCTCCTCGGTGTCAGAAGGGATGTACTCTTCTTCACCTGAGTCAAGCTCTTCATTAGTGTCATCCTTCCCCCCTTTCCCCTTCTTTAAATCTTTACCTATAGTTTTGGCTTTGAAAAACTTGTAAATCAACAACAACAACCCCTCGTGGAAAGTAGGATTTTCGATGGGCTTCTCCCTATAATCATTTATATTTTCATTGATAGACGAGTAAAGGTAAAAAGGGATAGAGATTTTTGTCCCAAACCTGAAATGGTTGAGAAGCACAAAGTGATAGGAGTATATGTGGTCAAACCTCATGTTTAGGGATATGTATTTGATTATCACTCTTAGCACAAACCTCCATAGTGGTTTGATGGACCTCAACAGATAGTAAGTGCCATGTTTCTCAAGGGCTTTCTTCTCCTCCTTTCCTTTGGTAAATTCCACCATTGCCTAACCAAAAATGTGATGATCTCTATAGAATTTCTTCCCAAAAATGGGGATGCTCATCACCATAGAAATAACCTCCTCCATCACATTAAACTCAACCCCATCAATTTTAACACTCCCCTCATTCCAAATTTTAACCATTGTTTTGGTGACCGAGGGTTTCCATCCATGTAGTCTTTTGATGAAGGCAGAAAATGGGCTTGTTATTATCTCCACAAATGTGGAATTACAAATTTTTAGAATTACAATATGGAAAGCCACATGGGCATTCCCTTACAATATTCTGTAGGAAAAAGTCTTGAATCAATACCCATATCTACTACCTAGAACAGTCCTGAACTGCCTAAGACAACACTACAGCCTTCCTTATATAGGCAATTTTCCACTGCCTGGGAAGGTTCCAAAATTTTAGCCAACAAGGCTGACCAAACTTATAATTATTTTATTTTACCATTTATTACATCAAATTCGGCTCAAAATAACTCTTGAAACCCAAACAAAATTTTTGAAGGAAAATCATTTTCTGCCATTTCAAGTGACCCATTTTTTGAAGACCATAAGTCGTCGCCAGTTGACCCGATTGACTATTATAACCCCATTATAGAAAGGCCACAAAGAACTTTATAGGCTTGACTCATGCAAGCACCTATCACCCAAATCTTTGACCTCATCCAGGGCCTCTAAAGCCTTCAAAACTGAGTTCAAAGTTTCTGTACCCTGTTGCCAATACTAAAAATCTTCAATATCTACAAAGCTAGACTTGATCTATTAATGAAACTTTACTGGTAGGATGATATGACCAAAATGAACCTCCAGGGAAGAAATCAAAACATTCTAAGATTGGATGACCAACTTACTAAAAATAGCAAGTTTCCATAAATAGCAACTCTGCACAAGATAGCCCTTATTGAAAACAAAACTAGAAATATTTTTGGGTGATGCAAGATTGCTCTTACACCCAGGATGCTTTTGCATCACATCTTAAGAGGGGGTATTAGAGTATAGTATTAATTATGTTAATTAATCTTTACTCCCTTCTTAAGATGTCAACTCTTTTGCTTTAGTTTTTTATATTTAAACACACATGCACGAGTTGTTTTAAACTCATGCACTTGTTGTTTTAAATACAAACTTGCATGCATTAGTCTTGTAATAATTTAACTAATTATTACATGCACTAGGTTTTACCTTTCAAGACTTTTGATCTCCTTTATAAGGATGATCCATTTTACATTTAATTCATTCATAATTTGAGGATATTTTCTTCTTCATACTTTTGAGTCAAACCCTTGCCCTCTCCTTGTCTCTACTTCCTTGTAACAAGTTTTTGTATGCAAGTGATCTTCAAATTTTGTAGACTTGTATTGCTCAAATCCTACAGTTGGGATTTACAAAAGGAACAGTTGATAGCAATCTGTACACAAAAGAAATTGAAAACATTTTGTTGGTTATAGTTATTTTTGTTGATGACATTATTTTTGGAGGAGAGATGAAGCTAGTGACAAATTTGCTGATGAAATGAAGACTAAATTTGAAATGAGTATGATTAGTGAAATGAAATACTTTTTGAGATTATAGATAATATAGAATAATGATGGTATCTTTGTAAGTCAGACAAAGTACTTGAATGACTTGTTGAAAAGATTTGGAATGGAGAATTGTAAACCAGTTGGAACACCTATGGTAACTGGACATAAGTTATCTAGCACAGATGAGACTCCTGCAATAGAATAGAAGAATTACATATCCATGATTAGAGGATTGCAGTATTTGACACATACAAGACCTGATATAGCACATTCAGTTGGAATTGTAGCAAGATTTCAAGCTGAACTTAGAGAATCACATTATGCAAGAGTAAAGAGGATACTGAGATATTTAAGAAGCACAATGGACTATGGATTATGGTATGAAAAATTTGATGATTTTACCCTATGTGCATATACAGATATTGATTGGGGAGGCAATATTGATGATAAGAAAAGCACCAATGGTGGAGTATTTTTCCTTGGAGGAAGATTGGTTTCTTGGCTAAGTAAGAAGCATAATTGTATCTCACAAAGCATAGCAGAAGTAGAATATGTAGCAGCAGCAAACAATTGTAACCAGATAATTTGGATGAAGCAAATGTTGAAGGATATTGGAATAAAGTTTGTTGAACCTATTGTCATACATTGTGACAACACTAGCATAGTTAGTACGTCTAAGAATCCTGTATTACATTCTAAGACAAAGCATATAGAGATCAAGTATCATGTTGTAAGAGAGAAAGTTGTTGAGAAGGAAGTCAGACTTGAGTACATAAGTACAAAGGAGCAGATAGCAGATATATTTACAAAGCCTTTGCCTAAGGATACATTTGAGTATCTAAGAGGTATGCTTGGGGTTATGTCCCAACCTACTTTTGAGAAGTGATGCAATGGGTTGCATCCATCTAGTGGTATATGAGCCTTATCTTTCTTCTGGAATGGATGTTGGTACTTCCTCTAAGGGGGAGTATGTGTATTTGAGCTGAGTCATGAGGACTCTAGTGAATGTATTTTCTGAATAGTGTCTTTTGACATTGAGTTATTGTTGACATAATGATGAACTTTCTATCATTGATGTCAATGGGGAAGAAGTGTACATGAAAAAAATCTATTTGTACTATCTGAATAGGAAAATGAAGCAAGATTTGATTGATGAAAATGATTTGAAGCAGCAGTATTATAGTATTGGATTTTTGGAACATTGGATGTTTTTTCATCTATGTTGCCATCAATGCCAATGGAGGAGATTGTTAGGAATGAATGCTAAATGTTTGGTAGCCATTCTATAGCAGTTTTTGTTGCATTCATGACTATGATTGTCATTGATGTCAACACAGTGATCTTCTGGAGACTTGCAGAGAAGCAGACAAAGTTTGAATTAGCGCACATGGGTTATTACAGTTGGATTTTAAGGGATGTTGAGGATATACTCTTTGATATGTTATATGTCTATGGTTAAGAGTGCAAATAGTAATTCTTTTATTCATGGAAGTTATGAGCATTTTGGTGGAAGCAGTATTCAGGCAGTGTTCCTGAGTAGCAGTTTGTGGAAATCTGATGATATCTCCTAATCAGGATGGAATCTAGTTTTGCACAGTTAAAGGGAAGTTTAAGACACATTGATAGTGACATGGATGACAACACAAACTTTGAGGTTGCACAAATGAAGATTTATTGTATTTGGAAGCCGATAGTTTTGTGTAATTTTGATGTAGCACGTGGAAAATTTTATTTTGTAATTGTATGCCGACTCATTTTTAATTATTTGAGTGTGATATAAAGGAAGGAATGTGTTTCCTTGTTGTATGTAGAAGAGGATAGTAGTGTACGAATATGAAGTGAAGAAAAGAGCTAAATGTGAAAGCAAATTGTGAAGGAAGACATGCGAAGTATAGAGATCTAAAATTGAGGTCTGGTGTAACAGTGAGTGTGGTTTGGCATAGTCAGAGAAGAGGTAACATATTATTCTATTGAGAAATATAAAGATTATTTGGATAGTGTGTTCAATGATCTTACCCTGAAGCTATTTGGGCAGTGGGTCCTTCTGTCTTCCATAAATCTTAACAAGGTTAGAATCTTTTAACAGGGATTCATATGTACTAAATGTATTTCATAAGACTCCTAACAGAGTCCATCCTTTCACAAGGAATATTCATATTAGTGCATCTTTTGTGGGCATCATTCCCACCAGGGTTTACTCTTTGATCAAGAGGTTCCCTAGTCAACATATCTTATGTCATTGTGTTATTGCATATGAATATCTATCTATGGTTGGTAATTATATTACTTACATGGTTTAATGTTGTTGAAGTTGATAAAAGTTATAATTATCTAATAGCTGATTCACCCCCCCCCCTCTCAGTTATCTTGGTGGACTTTACTTTCTAACATGGATGTCTCCTAAGAAATGGCATGTACCCTTCCATACTACCTCGAAACACAAGTAATAAAAAATTGCTCCATAATATAGCAAGTCCTGCAGATCAAATAATTTGTCTAAAATAAATATGGCATTTTCCTGACGTCAGATGGCCACCCCTCACAATCCAAGCATGACCTCCATACCACATCAGAACATCATCAAGAACATGCCTCTAGTACTCTAACTTGCCCAGATGTGGTTGTTGAAGCATACCAGAATACATACATACATACATACATACATACATACATACATACATACATACATACATACATACATACATACATACATATATATATATATATATATATATATATATATATATATATATATATATATATATATATATATATATATATATATATAAGGTAATCTTGCATCGTGTTGCATCTCTACAATCGACCGTGTGATGGGGATGTGCTCCCATGCCTAGACCTGAAGAATAAGGATCCCAACTGTCATAGTATGAGAGTGTTGATATACAGTCTCATGAAGCTTGCTATACATATGAGCCAAAATACAGCTCCCCCAAGAAAATCGATGAGGTGATTAGATCATATCCTCTATCACCTTGGACCAGCTGCATATAAATCCATTTTTTCCTCGATCAGGCATCATAAGACCTCCAACAAGTCCTACCAGATATACAAGAAGAGGCTCATAGTTGGCCACCATCTGGTCCCAACTAATATAATGTCTGGCTATGGTATCATCATAGAACAATTGTTGTGTGTCTGCCACCACTACCACAGTAGTCACCTCATACTCTACTCAAGACCCCATCACAGGAATGTGCAAGATATGCCAGACATCCTTAGGAGTCATTGTCATCTCACTAGTGGGTAGGTGAAAAGTATTATGTTCAGAATGCCACCACTCAACAAGGTCTATCAGTAACCCATGATTTACCTGAATGCTGGGTAAATCGACCAAGGTCCATAGGCCACAACGAGCAATCATACGCTGATCAACTATAGAGAGATTCTCATGTAACTCAAGCACCTAGGTCAGTCGAGGAGATATGAAAGAAATGACACTAAAATGTGTCTGTACAACAAAAAATAGGGGCACTAGGTCAGCATTAGACAAAGGAAATTGAGGAGAAATGGCTTTAAAAGTTCAAACAACAAGTGAATTTAGTTGAAAAAAATTAAGAAACTAAATGCAATCCTATTTTCTTGGATGTGATCCAAGAAACCTGGGATGCAACTCTCTAATGAGATATGAGCCAAGAAATCTTGGATATAACACAGGAAATCTGGGACGCGATCTAGAATCCGGATGTGACCCTGTTTTGACCAAATGCGAAGAAATTGAAATATTGCTATGAACTTGCTTGAAAAAGGCCGGATGTGATCTGGAAAATATGGGATGCAATTCAGAATTCAGTAAAAAACCGAATGCGACACAGGATTTACCGCATGGGATCCCACATACGGGATATGATCCTAGATGGTTTTAGCCCTAAAATGCATAAAAAGTATGAAAATTCAAATTTGCAAAATTGAATGGGATTGTTATCGAGTACTCACAGGTGCTGCATAATGTGGAGGACGGTCGTGTCACCTAGCTAGCTCAAAACAATATTTTTCCACTGGATACACCATTTCACCTCAGAGCTCAATAATATATGTATGGTAAAAGTGAAAATGAATAGTAAAAATGACCTTTTTGGACCTATTTAAGCCTCTCAAGGGCCCCGAAGCCTCAAGGAACATTCATATTAATACATCACAGAAGCTTCATATCGGGACCGAAATTGAAACAGGTGATCTATATCACTTAAATGTAGTAAAAATGAAGCTATAGAGCAATGTCAACCGTTAAAGTGCAGAAGTCAACTATGGTCAAATTGCAGTCAAATAGGGGCAAAATGAATAGAAATGATACCACAAACATGGTAAATCAATGTAGTAATGGTTATTACTCAGATTCATAGTCAACAAAAAATTAAAGTTCAGTCAAGCACACTTAACGAAAGTTGCACAAAGTGTAATTAATGCACATAAAGCTTGTCAGAAGCTGTAAAAGGTGATTTTATCACTAATAGATCGAACTTTCAAACCAAGATATTGCTTAAACACCAGTCAAAGTTTGTCAACTATCTGATTTTCTTGGTCAAATAGTGTTCTATTAACACTAAAATCGATCCTAATTTCTTATTAACACTTCCTAAACAATCTATGCTTGATCCAGATTCATTTCAATCACTACAATTCTTCATAAATGCTTGAAAACGTCAATTTTATTCAAATTTATTCTGATTTTGGTCCCGAGGGGGCATAATAATATTAAAAATCAATTCTTCAAATCAAATTCTTGAACACCAGAGGCATAACAGTTTCTTCAATCAAGTTGATGTTTTTAATCTTTACGACATTGATCAATTTCATCACTTCAAATCAAATTGGTTATTTGTCAGCGTGTTTAGTTACTACAAATCAAATTTAACTAAAATTCCTTTTCAAATCTCTGATCAGTTTTTCATTCAATCAAGCTCGGAATCGGTATGATCAATTCTTGTTCAATCAAGTTTAGAATTGATGAATTTTGAATCAAGTACGATTTCATTCGATCAAGTTCAGATTTTTCAAAATTCAGATTAGTTTTCTTTACTACTCTCTAAATCTCCTTAAAATTAGAGTGGTCCTCACTACTCTCTAAATCACTTGAGCTCAGAGTAGTTCTCACTTCTCTCTAAATCTCGTTGAATCTATCAGTTTCATTGAATCATGCTTTAAATCAGATTTTCTTTGAATCCATGTGTTATTTGCAAAGCAATTCAAAGAGGGTAAAATGTAATCACCTAAAATTGTGCTAATAAAACCTAAGGCTCTATTTTCCCTAATTCAGAATAAAACCCCTAGTTATGTTAATTTGATTCTTGATTATTAACATAATTTATTAAATTCAATAAAATCATAAAATCTCCTAATTCAAGCATTTATCATCAAATAATCAAGCAAACTCAATTTAATTACCTTTATGCCTAATTAATTAAATCAAACCCATTAAATTCATGGCTAGAGTAATTAATTAAAAGAAATGAATAAATCCCTCTCAAAAATGACATGTCACCTTAAAGGGGACAACAAAGACACCTCAAGCCATGAGAGGTAATCACATGGATCACTCACATGGATCAAGCTTGGAGGCATCTTAACCACTCCTCATGGATGCATCCTAACCGTCCAAAACCTCAAGATTCTATAAAAGAGAAATTTTCAAATCCCAAACAAGGTTGAATATAGTTAATTTGAATTCATACATGCATGTTATTAATTTGATTTCATAGCTAATTAGATAACATTTCATTTTGGATAATAGTAATGAACTAATGAATCAATGGCTTTCATAGTTAATTTGGATGAATTTAGTTAATTTCATTGCATATTTGCTTAAATCTCTCATTCTAACATGCATTATCATTGTTTAGGATCACAATCTGAGAGAAAATTTTAGATCCTTCTCATACTTGTGTTAGTTTGAGAGCAATAGGATGATTTTGTTAGTATTCTTGCATTCTTTATTTGATTGATTTGCTAACAATATAATGTCTTATTGAAGTGTTGTGTAGCAGGTTTGCATGTCAATAATTTACACACACACTTTTCAATCTAATATATTTCTTCTTGCATTTCATTAACCCAATCTTCATTTCCAAGTGCATTCTTAACTAATCTTGGCTCAAATTCAAAAATCAAACATGTGTTATCCTTCAACTTACTTCTTGTCATGACTCTTACATTTTTGTCTCCAATGATTTTTCTTGGTGAGTGATGTCTTCTTACATATTTTTCTAATATAGGCTTGGTAGGCTATTCATCAGTGTTTTCATCTCTCGATGGAGGCTCATCTTTCCCCTTAATTTCTTCTTTTTGTAGCTCAGTTTCATCAATAGAATTACCTTCATGTACATAAACAAATCTTTGATAATTTGTGGGTTCCTTTTTGGTATCTTCTTCATTTTTCTCTACAAATTCATCAATCCCCACATTTGCACTTTCTACAATTTTGTTAGTAGACTTATTCAAACATTTATATGCTTTTCTCTTTGATGAATAACCTAGGAATATACCTTCATCACCTTTTGAGTCAAATTTTCCATTTCTAGCATCTTTAAGTATATAGCACCTACTTCTAAAAAAATTAAAGTAGCTTAAATTTGGTGTATGCCCATACTAGAGTTCATAAGGGGTTGTGTTTGTTCCTTTCCAGAACTGTACTCAGTTGAGAGTGTAGAATATAGTACTCATGGCTTCTCTCCAGAATGTTTGTGAAATCTCTTTGTCAATCAACAGTGTTCTAGCAAAACCAACTATAGATCTATTACTTCTCTCATCTATACCATTTTGTTGTGGAGTCCTCGGTGTAGATACTTATCTTTTTATTCAATTTTCATTGCAAAAGACAGTAAATTCATTAGAGAGAAATTCATCTCCTCTATCTGATCTTAGATATTTCATTTGTTTACTTGTTTCTATTTCAACTCTAGATTTATACCACTTGAATATTTGGAATGCATTAGACTTCTCTTTTATAAACATAAACAATATCATTATTGAATAATCATCAACAAACAAAATGAAATACTGATCTCCATAACAACTTTGAATTCTCATAGGTCCACAAAGGTCAGTATGAAGTAATTCCAAAATACCATTAGATGAGTAAGACCTATTTATGAAACTTGATTTTGTCATCTTACCAATATGACATTCCTTACACATCACTTTATCAGGTTTTTAAAATTTTGGTAGACCTCTGACTCTATTCTTTTTGCTCACTTTAATCATGTTATCAAGTTTACACACGGTCTTTTATGCCATAGCCATACATCTTCAACTTTAACAAATAAGAAACTCTCTGCAGTAGTATCGAGATAAAATAAATTACCTTTAGATTGTTCACTAGTTCCAATCAAATCTCCATCAGTATCATAGATCTTTACCTTTTTGTTTTGAAATTCCAATCGGTGGCCACTGTTGTTCAATTATGAGACACTCAACAAATTATAGTTCATTCATTTTACCTAGTATGCATCATCACATCTCAGCTTTTAATTCAATACAATTGGTCATTTACCTTTAACCAAACATGGAGCATCATTGCCAAATCTAACAAATCCTTCATCATACTTTTCCAGGTTCTCAAATTTATCAATATTACCAATCATATGATGTGAACATCCACTATTAATTATCCAAGCATTAGATTTACAACAACATAGACAATTTCATATCCTTCTTTAGTATCATATTATTCATCATCGGTTACACCTTCCTTAGCTAGATAGAAATAATTCGTTCCTTTTCCCTTATAGTCTCTAAACCTTTGGTATCGATTCTCAATTTTATCACTTTTGTCACTCTTGTCATTGTTAGAATATCTAGGTGTAATGTGGCCAATCTTATTACAATTAAAACATTTTAGAGGTAATTTACCTTTGTACTTTCCTTTACCTCTCGGTAGTCTCTTGCCAGCAGTGCATCTAACTCTATTGTTCTTTCTCTTCAGTTAGAATACTATTATATTCACTTCCACATGAACTAGTATGGATGTCTTTTTTCTTTTATTGATGTTCTGATGCTTAGAGATGAATTGAATGTAGTTTCAATAGTCGGTAGACTATTATCATAATTACTTAGCTCAAATGCAATCAACTTACTGATTAGGGCTTCAAGAGTAACAATATTATTTGGTATAGATCTCATTTCCTAAATAGTGAATACTGTAATAGCATAGTTAAAAGAAAGAGTTCTCAGAATTTTACTTACCACTTCTTCATTAGTCAATGTTCCACCAGCACCTCTGATGACACTCGCAACTTCCTTAATTCTAAAACCATATTAGGTAATGTTCTCTTCATCTTTCATCCTCATCTCATCATATTTTCATTTGAGACTATCAAACTTTACCTTTTGTACATTCTAATATCCTCCATAAATAAGTGAAAGTCTATCCCACATTTCTCTTGATTTATCACAGTCCTTAACATCATTAAATTCAACATCAGTCAAAGAAGAAGCAATCTCAATCATTACTGAGTTGTGTTCCTTCATCTGATCAACTATCATGGGTCAAGGAGGTGATGGAGTATAGTCGTTATCCAAAAGATTCAATATAGATTCTCCAATCCTGGATAGATACATCCTCATCCTTCTTTTCTATGTTAAGAAACTTTCCTTGTTCACCTTAGGTACTTCTCTCCTATACATCTTTGGATCTTTTACTCAAGTCTTTCAAACTTATCTCTTTAGAGTACTAGGCTTTGATACCGATTGTTGGATTACAGAGAGGGGGGTGAATCAATAATCTTTGATTCTCTATACCATAAAAATTTTCTCTGATTAACTTTGTTAAACACAATTCACAATTGTATACTAGAAGTACCTTTATAGAATTAGTTTATCACTATTTAGACCAAATTAAGCTAAAATACAATAATTAATAAGCTATTTTGATGCAAATAATGATAAGAAACATCGTATACCTCTTTATTTAGATATGACAATGATAAGCTCTCAACAAGCCTCCATTAGTGATAGCTCTAAAATGAGAAAATCATAAAATATTACACAATTCAAGCCTATTTCAAAGAAACTATGCTCAATTATACCTAAAATGCCTTTCTAGCTCAAATTCTCAATAACTTGGATGCAATTCTTAAATATGTGGATCATTTTATCTTGATTTTAGCCTTTCTTTTATAGATTTTTGGAAGCATAGGGGTTGGAGTTGATTTAATCATGGTTAGGTTGTGAGGTCCCACCCCGACCCATCCTAGCTCGACTATTTTTTTGACATTTGGCTTACCTTGTTGATACTTTGTTTAGAGACATTTGACACATTTTGGATTTTTTTTTCCTATCATTAGACCTTATGAGATGGTTATTATATATGATGATGATGTTATTCCTACTCTTTATATGCTTGTAATGGTTTCATGCTTACCTTATGATATATGCATTCTAGATTCTACATTTGTAATGTTATCTTATAGAATAGTAAATGTTGATAGTGCAATGGTTAGATGGTTAACTTAGGAATATGTTTATGATTCATGATATGCAGTTTATTTATGTATTGAGTATAGATGCTATTATTGTATATGCTTCATGTTTGATATGATTATATATATGCATTAGATTAATGTGGTACTGACATCTAAATTGAGTGTGTAGGTTGTGACCATGGTTGTAAAATGAGGAAATAAGGATGGGTCTATGCGAAATAGTTTAAAACCAAGGTCAGCTCTAAAAAAGAGTATGACCTCATTGTTACGTGATTTTATTTATAAAAGTGATGCATGTGTGTATGTGGATGGTAAATGTTTGTAAATGTAATATTAGATGTAATTTCTTTTTGTGAAAATGTTATTGTTAAATGTCCACTAGGCATGCCAAGTATGTAATGTGACATGTAAATTTTGTGAGTTGTCACTTGAAACTTTTGTGACATGGCATGCCCTAGTGGAATCAAGTTTTAAGTCATCATTATGCCATTTTCGGATGAAAGCTTAACTAGGGTTTTTGAGGGGTTACGTGGAGTCCTAGAGGGTAGTTGAGGTTGGGTTTTAGTGCCCCAAGTCATGTACATGGGTTAGGGGGCCTATTTTTACCATTTCCACTTTCCTAGACCACTATTTTGCCTCTCTAAATGGACCTTTTTTGGTAAACACGAAATTGGGGAATGTTTCTAGGATATCACACCTTTTCATGTTTTGTTTTGCATTCCTTGTCCATGGCTAGGGAAAGTGTCATGGGAGCTAGAATCTAGAAACCAACTTGCTTAGGAATGAGGGAATGAGAGAGAAATGGTGAAGTCTTTTAGGAATAGATGTATAGGATTTAGGCACTCTTCTTAGCTATGCTAGTTTTTTTGGGGAGAAAGAGAGAAGGACTTGAGAAAATTGCTAAGTGTTTTGGGGGAAAAGGAAGCAAGATATGTAGCAAGGGAAAGCTTTTATACAAACCACCAATTTTCCATTGCATAGGAGATAGGTTGGTGAATTCTATCATGTATATGTTTGTGCAATTTCTTTGAGAAGATGAAACTTGTGTGAATCTTGTAATTTGTTGTATCTTATGTGTGAATCTTGAATTGTATTGTTTCAATGTTATTTTATGGCTTGTTCTTATTTTACCATCTTTCTCTTGCTATATGTTTATGGGTGTGCAAGATACACCTCATTCTTGGGAGAATTTGAGGATGGTCTTGGGGTGATGGGCTTAGTTGGGAAGTCCATATGTTGAGATCTAGGATGTATGTGTTAGGAATAAGGTGTCTCAACCTTGGATAATTCCTATTCTTATTATTTGTTTTGTAAATGTCTTTTTTGCAAATAATGTAATTAAGTGTGAGTGTACATGTCTAGTTGGCATGTTGATGTGTCACTCCACTTGATGTGTCGGCATCTTGTACGTAAGGATATCATGACTGAAATGGTCATGATGGATTCCTATGATGCGTAAGAACTATTTAAGGAATGTGCTATGACAGGTGTAAGAGCATCTTATGACTTGGGCCTATTTGGGTGCCCAAGAAGAAGTAGTTGGTGTGTGTAAGAGAATATGCCAAAAATAGGTTGGTATGACAGATTCTCTTACACTTCTCTTGTGACCATTATTTTTGGTGGATTCTATGACAAGTTGTCATAGTCTATTCTAGGGATGGATGCCTATTCTTGGGATTGCATGTAACAACTGTGTACATGTGGCTTTGTGCATGGGTCTTGGTGGTTGTGCCCATTTTTGGGTCCAGAGGAGTCTATATATATGATGCTGCTCCTATGGGAGATATATAACATAAATTTAAGTCTTGTTGGCTTTGTCTCTCATTTCTTGAAAGAACTTGCATTGCAAGTGTATTGTAATCTTTGTGTTGAAGATAATACATTGTGCAAGTTTTGGAGTGCTGGGGTTTTTTACCGAAAGGTTTTCCCCAGGGTATATCATTGTGTCATTCTCTATTTTTTGTATGCATTGTATGTGGTTGCAATATCTTTGTTAAAGTAGTTAACGAATCTGAAATTGTAAGGATTTATAAGAATTTGCACAATACTCTCCTATAAAGATTAGCGTAGGAAGTTGTTTCCGCACCTGAGTTTCCTTACAAGTGGTATCAGAGCTTGATCAACTTTTGATCCTAGTTGTTGGGTAGGGTTTTTTGAGCTAATCTCAAGTTTGAGTGGGAGTTTTTTGCAGAGCATTCTGAATCTTATTTGTAGATTGAGATGGCAAGTTCATCATATGGAAGAATGGAGGTGGAGAAATTTAATGGCACTAATTTCAAGTTGTGGAAACTCAAGATGGAAGACATGTTGGAAGATCATGACCTATAGGAAGTGACTTCAAGTGCTACAAGACCAGCAACTATAGCTCAAGCAGATTGGGATATCAAAGACCGTAAAGCTAAGGGTCTCATAAGACTCTATTTAACCGATGCAGTCCTTCTGAATGTTCTAGATGAGAAAACTGCAAATAGTTTGTGGGAAAGACTTGTGGCCATGTATCAGGCCAAATCTCTGGTGAACAAGTTATTCCTTAGGAAGAAGTTGTACTCTCTGTGAATGGAGGAAGGTGGATCCTTAACGGATCATTTAAATGCATTTAATCTGCTAGCTACACAATTGACATCAGCTGGTGTCAAGTTAGAGGAGGAGGATCATTGCTACACACTTTTGTGTTCTTTACTGGATTCATGGGACCATCTTGTGATGGCTCTCAGAAGCACTTTAGTCACCTTCAAAATGGATGATGTGGTGTCTTCGCTGCTATCAGAGGAGATGCGGAGAAAGGCTTCTGTTTCAGAAAAAGAAGCCCTTGCTATTCGTGGGAGATCCACTGAAAGAGGTAAGAAAAATGACAATAAGTCTGACAATAAGGGTAGATCCAAATCCCATGGGAATTCAAAGACTTCCAATAAGTCCAAGGCAAAATGTTGGAACTGTGATAAATTTGGGCACTTACGTAAAGACTGCAAAGAGTTGAAGAAGAAGAAGAAAGGTTTAGATTCAGCTTCAAAAAGATCTCAAGAAGATGGTGATGCATTCATCATAGCTTTGGTAGCCCATGCATCTGATGATGTGTGGTTGGTTGACTCGAGTGCATCTTTTCACATGACCTCTCATCGAAACTGGTTCTCAAAATATGAAGAGTTCGATGGTGGAAAGGTGTACTTGGGTGATGATTCTCACCTAAAGATAGTTGGACGTGGAAGGGTCACTATCAAATTTCTTAATGGATGTGTAAAGGGAATCAACGAAGTTATGCACATTCTAGGTTTGGCATAAAACCTATTATCTATAAGTATGCTGAATGATGTAGGTGTGCAAGTTATTTTTTCAAAAGAAGGATGAAAGATGATAAGAGGATCGATAGTGCTTGCAAGGGGTACTAGGAGAGGTACCTTATTTCAGCTAGATGCATGTATTCCTCTATGTAATAGTTCTTCATCCTCACTATCTGAACAAGCAGTGAAGAAGTCTGTGGCTATTGGTTCTGATGGTAGTGCAAACACTTTGGAAGGTAAGCTTCCTGTAGAAAAGACAATGTTGTGGCATATGAGATTTGGCCACATTGGTGAAAAAGGTCTCAGAACCCTGAAAAATAAAAATCTCGTTGAGGGGTTAAATGATTGCAATCTCAAGTTTGACTTCTATAAACACTGTGTCTATGGTAAACAAAATCATGTTCAGTTTTACTCTAGTTCTCATAAATCTTCTAATGTTTTGGATCTTATTCATTCTGATGTATTTGGTCCTGTAAAAGTTCTTTCAATCTCCAAGTCTATATTTTTTGTATCTTTCATAGATGATTACAGTAGAAGGATGTGGATTTATTTCCTTAAAATTAAGACACAAGTCTTTAGTCGGTTCAAGGAATTTAAAGCTCTTGTAGAGAATCAGACTAGTAAGAAGATTAAGTGTGTGAGAACTGACAATGGTGGTGAGTTTTGCTCAGCAGATTTTGAATAGTTCTGTAAAGAATAAGGTATCAAGAGGCATAAGACAACTCCTTATACCCCACAGTAAAATGGAGTTGCAGAGAGAATGAACAGGACATTGATGGAGAAGGCTAGGAGTATGCTTAGTGGAGCTGGTTTAGAACAAAGGTTTTGGGCCGAAGCTGTGGCCACTACTTGCTATCTGGTTAATAGATCTCCTACATGAGCCCTTTTTGGTAAGACACCCATGGAGGTGTGGTCTGGTAAGAAGCCTTCAATTAGACATCTTCATGTTTTTGGTTGTGAAGCTTATGCACATGTTCCAAAGGAGAAAAGATCTAAGTTGGAAAACAAAGTTGTTAAATGTATTTTCATCAGATACAGTGCTAGTGTGAAAGGATACAAGCTTTGGGATCCTATGACTAGTAAAGTTTTGTATAGTAGAAATGTTATTTTCAGAGAGCTAAGATCTTCTCTTATTGTGCTACAACCAGATGAAAAAGAAAAGGAAAAAGATATTGTTCAGTTGCCTCCTACCCCTAAGAAGACTGAACAGAGAGACCATGTTGGGCCTAATGATGAGGAGAGCTCTAGTAGCTCTGATAGTTCAGAAGAAGAGGAAGAACAACCTCAACCACAGCCCTTGAGGAGATCCATGAGAGGAAGAAAGAAACTAGAAAGGTTTGGTTATTCTATGTTAGATTTCAGTTGTGCCTTTACTTTGATTACTAACACTGATGAGCCTAGATCTATGAAAGAGGCTTTGGGCATGGAAGATGCAAGTTCCTGGATTGAGGCTATGGATGATGAGATAGCTTCATTGGAGAAAAACAAAACTTGGGACCTTGTACCTTTGCCTAAAGGGAGAAAATCTGTTGGCTATAGATGGGTGTTTAAGAAGAAATTATGTGCAAATGGCAGTGTTGAAAGGTATAAAGCTAGATTGGTTGCAAAGGGGTATTCATAGGTAGAGGGAATAGATTATGGTGAAATATTCTCTCTGTTGCAAAGTTGACATCCATTAGATTTTTGTTATCTCTTGCTGCGTCATATGATTTAGAGATAGAATAGATGGATGTGAAGATAGCTTTCCTTCATGGTGATTTGGAGGAAGAGATTTATATGTCACAGCCTAAGCACTACATTGTTAAAGGTAAAGAATCCTTAGTTTGCAGATTAAAGAAATCTCTATATGGTTTGAAGCAATCTCCTAGGATGTGGTACCTTAAGTTTGATGCCTTTGTGTTGTCAATTAGATTTGTAAGATCAAAATCAGATCATTGTGTTTATTTCAGAGTTGAAAATGATCACCTTCTTATTGTTGCATTATATGTTGATGATATGTTGCTATTTGGGAAGGGTAAGGGTATGATTTCTGATTTTAAATCTCAGTTGTCAGCATAGTTTGAGATGAAAGATCTTGGGGCAGATAGGTACATCTTGGGTATGGAAATTAGTAGAGACAGGTCTAATAAAAAACTTTGGTTGAGTCAGAGTAAGTATGTGAAGTCTGTGTTGGACAGGTTCAGCATGGTAGATTGTAGACCACTATGTGTTCCTATTTCTGTGGGAACAAAGTTATCTGTAGATGATTGTCCAAAATATCCTAGTGAGGTGGAGGACGTGAGTAGAGTACCTTATGCTAGTGCAGTTGGCAGTCTTATGTATGCTATGGTTTGTACTAGACTAGACATTGCCCAAGCAGTGGGAGTCCTAAGTTGATTTATGGCTAATCCTGGATGGGTACATTGGGATGCAGTTAAGCAAGTATTCAGATATTTGAGGGGTACATCAGATTACTCCATATGTTATCATGGTACATCTTCTGGATCTCCGCATTTAGTTTGTATTCATGGTTTTATGGATTCAGATTGGACACGTGATATTGATAGCAGGAGATCCACCAGTGCTTATGTGTTCACTATGTTTGGCAGTGCCATCAGTTGGATGAGTAAGCGACAACCTGTGGTTGCTTTGTCCACTACAGAAGCTGAGTACATGGCTGCTACTCATGCTTGTAAAGAAGCCATTTGGCTTAGAAGATTGTATTCTGATGTTGGTTTTGATGTAGAACAAATTACTATTTGGTGTGATAGTAAGAGCACTATTTTCCTTGCAAAGAATCCAACTTTCCATCCCAGAATGAAGCACATTGATGTGCAGTTTCACTTTGTGAGAGATATGGTGGAAGATGGAAAGGTAAATTTGGAGAAGGTAGATACTGTGAAGAATGTTGTAGATGCATTAACGAAACCAGTGGGCACTAAGAAGTTCAGATGATGTTTAGAGTCTATGGGCCTTTTGGCCTATAGCGGTTAAAGTTCTTGTTATGTTCCTATTGCTCTTACAAGGTGTTCGACAAGTGGGATAATGTTAGGAATAAGGTGTCTCAACCTTGGATAATTCCTATTCTTATTATTTGTTTTGTAAATGTATTTTTTGCAAATAATGTAATTAAGTGTGAGTGTACATGTCTAGTTGGCATGTTGATGTGTCACTCCACTTGATGTGTCAGCATCTTGTGCGTAAAGAGATCATGACTGAAACGGTCATGACAGATTCCTATGACACATAAGAACTATTAAAGAAATGTGCTATGACAGGTGTAAGAGCATCTTATGACTTGGGCCTATTTGGGCACCTAAGAAGAAGTGGTTGGTGTGTGTAAGAGAATATGCCAAAAAATAGGTTGGTATGATAGATTCTCTTACACTTCTCTTGTGACCATTATTTTTGGTGGATTCTATGACAAGCTGTCATAGTCTATTCTAGGGATGGATGCATATTCTTGGGATTGCATGTAACAACTGTGTACATGTGGCTTTGTGCATGGGTCTTGGGGGTTGTGCCCATTTTTGGGTCCAGAGGAGTCTATATATATGATGTTGCTCCTATGGGAGAGATATAACAGAAATTTAAGTCTTGTTGGCTTTGTCTCTCATTTCCTGAAAGAACTTGCATTGCAAGTGTATTGTAATCTTTGTGTTGAAGATAATACATTGTGCAGGTTTTGGAGTGCTGGGGTTTTTTACCGAAAGGTTTTCCCCAGGGTATATCATTGTGTCATTCTCTATTTTTCTATATGCATTGTATGTGGTTGCAATATCTTTTTTAAAGTAGTTAACGAATCTGAAATTGTAAGGATTTATAAGAATTTGCATAATACTCTCCTATAGAGATTAGCATAGGAAGCTATTTTCGCACCTGAGTTTCCTTACAGTATGGGCATCCTTGAGAGCCTACTCATGTTTTGTTTTGGGGGCCATAAGGGATGTGATTATACTCTTGATGTTGAGATGTTGGTTGGGGGAAGCATTGTGAAGGCATGTAAGAAAGTATGGAAATTCTTGTTTATTTATATATGAGTAAGGTGTCTCCATATGTGAAGTTTCCATCATCACCCATCTATGGATTTAAGTTTGATCCTTTGTGTAAGCTTGGGAAAAAAGAGAGTAAAATTTTATATGTACTTGTCTTAATGTGTTGTTTGAATGTTTATGTGAGTTGCATGTTTGCCACCTATCCACTCTTGTTTCCCCTAGCTTGGGGGTGGCCATGAAATGGCCTAGGCTAGGAGGTGAGCCTCCATGGTCATGTGGTAGAAGCCTTTGTGTTGCAAGTTTATGCATGATGTGAAGATGAAGTTCAAAATTGAGTTTCAAGTTAAAGATGAAAAAAATAATTTTAAAGAATTGATACTAATATATTGAGTTTAAGTAATCTTGTACTACTCCTATTGTACTCAAGGATAATGTAATTGTAAATGTGAAAAGGATTTACTACTGTTGTATTTCAAAGTTATTTCATATTTAAATTATTGTTCTTTAAAATTTAAATTGATGTAATCTAAAATGGTACTATAAATCAGTATCCTACATTTATGTTATCAGAAATTGTTTGGGTTGAAAATGTTCAGTTTAATTTATGACTTTTAATCTTGCAATTGTCAAAGAAGATAAATTATGAGAACTATTATTCATTTATTTGCCTTCAAATTCTATGTAAAATTCTCTAAAAGATATTATAGTTTAAATGATCATTTGTTATGTAATAGTTCTCTATTTTATAATTTAAATTTCTTACAAATACATGTGATGATAAAATTACTACTCAATTCTGCTTTACATTATGTAATGGAATAAAAGTTTCAATTAATACTTATCATTTAAGGATTCTCTGGTTTCTATTTTAAAAATAAAACTTTTACTATATTTTCCTACCATTTGGTTTAGAAGTAAAATCTGAACATTAGAAATTAATAGAGAAGAAAATAAGTTGTGTAATGCCCAGTGGATTTTGGGCATTACATAGGTTAAGTTTTAGTCCATAGTTTCAAATATGGGGACAATTTAAATGGTTTGTCCTCAAATCTTGGGACAATGAGACAAAATGAGTGGTCAAGATGCTCTCTCCTTATGAGTGATTGAGATTCAATTTTCTTTTGATCCATGTGAGTCCAATTCTCAATTCCTATTGGTTGAGTTAATTTTCTCCCATGTGGTGGATGAGGGAAAATATGAATTAATTAATTGAATTGAATTGATTTCTTTAGCCATGTGTACTCCTTAAATGGGTTGATTTGATTCAATTGAACTATACAATTAATTAGATTAATTACATAATTAATTGATATATCTTGATTTAATTGATTTTAATGATTTAATTGGCTTTTGATTTTCAATTATTATTGGATTTTAGGCTTGATTGCAATTAATGCTTTAATTTTTCCTTACTTGCTTATTTGATTTGATCTTGACCATTTTTAGGTGATTACAAATGCCCTCTTTGAATCAATGTGCAAAACGCATTGGTTCAAAGAATGTCTGATGTCCTAATGTAGATTCCTGATTTTTTATTTGGTTTTTATGATAGATGCAGATTCCCTAATGAAATCTTGATTGATTGATTTTTTGGATGGTCATTTTGATGATGGATCTTTGATGTGATGCATTTTTTGACTTGTTTTGCCAATTTTGATGCCCCACTTATGAATTCAAAAAAAATTATGCTGAAAGATTATGCCACTAATTTGATTGTGTTGATGATGTTAATGATTATCCGAGTGTATGCCCTCCATAAATGAACTAAAATTTGATCATGGTGAAAAAATTTGTATTTTTATCACTTTCGTTGAATATTTCCAATCTTGTGTTAATTTTGATTTCAGTTATGATATTATTTTTAAGATGATCTAATGAAGAATGTCCTTGAATCGGCTGATTAGGTGTTCTATTTGTACCTTGGGTCAAAATTCTGCTAAAAAGGCCCCTTTTTAGGTCAAATGGCTACATTTAGGGGTGAAAAGTCAATTTTATTATTTATTTTCACCTCACGCTTTTACTTTTCACCCTCTAACTCCTTTGAGCTTTGATGATGGTGGTGCCATCTAGGGAGCATAGATTCAAGTGTGGATGATGTTATTAGTGGCCAATGGACTACAGATCTCCAGTGAGTACCCCTAGAAACCTGTCGTGTCAATTTTATGCTTTTAAATTTGAAAATTTTGGATTTTTCTAGATAGATTTTTTTTTCAAATTTAAATAAAATAGCCTGTTTAAGCATTTAAATAGCACATACATTTTTTTTAGCACATCTGTAGTTTTTAGTAGCGTGTATAAGCATTTTAGTAGTGCATACAACATGAACCTTATGTTAGGATTTCACATATTAAATTTCTTGTAGCATGTATGATTTAGTCTGCACGAATGAAACTCCTTGTAGCGCATAGGCATATATTATGTAGTGCATTTACAATTCTATAGCGCGTACACCTTTTTATAGCGTGTCTAGTATTTTAAATAACACTTTTAAACATTTTAATGGCGCATTTTCCTTTTAGCGCATACAAGTAATAAAATAGCGTGTACACCCTTTTTGAAATTTTTAGCTTTTTCAGTTAGTTTTCCTCCTTGATGAATTGTGTCAATCTATCAATTGGCTTGGTTGATGAGGCCTGTGATGAAATAAGTTATTTGGTGTCAATTATGACCATGTGATTATGAGTTTTGATTGTCAATCTTGATTGGTTGGTCGATTATGATGATAAATTTTTTGTCCTCTCTGAGTAGAATTAGGAAAATTGATGATGGTTTGATAATTGTAGGATGTCAATTGACTTGTGATGATTCAACATTTGATGACTTCAATTATTGATGTGATGTTAATTTGCTTCTGTAGCCTCCCCTTCAGAAGTTAGCTATCTGAGGGTTGTATCCCTTGCCTTTTGGAATGATAGATGATCTTACTAGACAGGAGTGTCAACTGATAGGGCGATGCAGACTTTCATTTTTGCTTTCTATATCTCAATTCTGAGTGAATCAGGGCTTACTCATAGCTATGATAGAGAGGTAGCACTATAACCATAATACCTTTCACTTTTCGCTAGGGGAGATTACTGTCACTCTTGAGGATGTGTATCGATTGCTTCGTATACCTACACACGGCGAGATTGTGTACTATGATCAGGTATACAATGACACTATATGCTGACAATTATTCAGTGACTTGAAGATTGGTGATGATAACATCTTGTGGGCATAGTTCACCTCCTTCCCTATGCTTCTTGTAGTACTTGGAGTACTGGTTGATAGTTTCTTGCTACCTGACCAATGGGGTCATGGCTTTATAGTTGGCTAGGGCCAAATTTTAGAGGACATGATTAGCCATCCTCAGAGATTTGACTAGGGGTCTTGTGTATTGGTGTAGCTCTATCATGAGCTGCATGATGTGGTTTATAGACATGGCATTGCATTTTTTTTTGTTCCATTTTGTTATAGCTATGGACATGGGAGCATCTCCCTATCATACACCTGATTGCAATGCGATGACGAGACCTTGGGTGGCCTTTCACCTTTATCTATGAGGGTATGGTTGTCCAAGCACATCTGGGAAAACTTAACTACTAGAGACATATCATTGATTATCTGGATCAGGTGACATGGAGGTCATATCTTGGATGTGAGCCATGGGAAAAGGATGTAGCAAAGCTCTCATTTATGTGTATTCCCTGGTGGATGATTGGGCATACACCTTTGATCATTAAGTGTTTTTGTTTTTATAGAGTTCTTTGATAGTATGGAAGGGTACAAGGCATGCCACAAGGGTTGGCACTTTATGTGAGAGTATAGACAAAGTGACCCCTTTGGGGTCCTTAGATAGATTCTAGGACTGCATGTGATGAGCTCTTAAGCCTACCTCATTTGGCCTGGGATATGAGGGAGCACATAATTGATCCTAGTATGACTAATGATTATGCCCAGTGGTTCATTCAAAACCCATTTCCATGATTCACTGACCCTGCAAAGCCTATACATGGGATTGACGATAGATTAGATGATGATGACGATGGTGACAATAGTGGGGGTAGAGGAGGTCGATGAGGTAGACACGTTGGCTGAGCTAGGTGGGGAGGTAGTGTGGTTATTCCTATTATCATTTCCCTAGCTCCTGTCAAAGGTGGTGTTCAAATGCATGGTAGTCATGTATGTGTCAAAGGTGGACCATTCAAAGCCTTACATCAGGTTCATTAGGTTAGATTAGGCAGATGGGGCTAGCATAGATTGAGATTTTTTAGGAAGGTAGCCCTTGATTTAGTAGCACAAATAGGTGCACAGGTTAGAGTACAGGTTCCACAGATACCTCCATCTCAAGCACCTTCACATGAACCATCACAGGCACCCTTACATGCATCATCTATTCAAATGTCACCAGTTCAAACACCACCCTCTCAAGCAATTGCATCATAGGCATCACCCTCACAAGCACCTAATAGGTTGGCTTCTGACATTTAGTCATTACAGGATGATGTGACCGAGTTTAGACAATAGGACATCCATTTGAGCATGATGATGCTGACTTTTATGACTGCTATGAGTCAGCATGGATTACAGGCTAGCTCTAGCCGATGTCCTGTACTAGGTCCTGATGGTCCAAGCACAGATGGTCTTGGAGGTAGTGTAGGTATAGGTGGAAGTTGATTTATATGATTTGCACATGTTGATACATACATGTATTTTTATGATTATTTGATTGAGACATTGTATATTTCATATTCTTTTATCAAGTTCTCATTATTGATCGATACTTTATGTTCTGGACTCTGATTATATGGACTTTGATGATACCATGGACTTTGTTTTACGTTGATGGATTTTACTTTATATAATGTCATTATGTGTTGGATTTAATTTTTAGATGATTTATGATATGCATCTCTATATGATCTTATGTCTATGTGCTTTGTTTTTATGTTTTTCAGATGAAGATTATGATATGAATGTACATGCTATGCCTAGTTTATTTGGATGGATGTCTTATTTATGACATAGATTAGATGGATGCATTTATTAGATGGTTTAATGATTAATGATCTCTAATGATGACATATTTAATGTTTAATATTTAATGATATGCAATGATATGATGGTATGGGTTTTAATGCTTTATAGTTAATGGATAATGTATGTAATGCAATGATGTGCAATGTATAGTGAAATGATATGATGGTATGAATGAACAATGCTTAATAATGGATTCAATGCTTAGTGATGAATTTAATGCAATTATGATGGCTTAATGATTTTAATGATTAATGGATGAACTAACTTAATGATGAATGCACCTAATGATCTAGATGATAGTTAACTAATGCAATTAATGGACTTAATGCAATTTGATGATGACCTAATGATTAATGTACTTATTCAATGCAATTTAAAATTTAAATGCATCGAAGCTTAAATGATTGCTACTTAATGTTACCAATGATGATTAATGCATTCTAATGATATGAACTTTAATAATATAATCTAATGCAACTAAGATGTAATAAACTATAATGAATACCACCTAATGATGAATGTGAACTAATGCAATGAGATATAATGAATGCACTTTTAAGGATGGATTAAAATGAATGCAAATTATATGATGAATGCAACTCAATGCAATGATTCTACAATGAATTCTCATTAATGCAACTAAAATATTTTTTATTTATGATGCAATTAATCTAATGCAATGCACATTAATCTAAGTTTGATTTTTTTTATTTTCTGATTTCCAACACATTCTATCACATAAAGTAATGATGAAACTTTTAATTTTAGCTTTACTCAACTCTCTTTGTATTTTTCATAACCATTTTTTAAGATAAGAATCCATGCAAACTAAATGCATTTAATCTAGTATGGATGTAGCTAGTTGTCACTATTCATATTTTTTATGCTTATTTTTATCATCGAGCATTTTAATGACCTAAAATTGGTACAATCATCACTGGTTCAACCATGATGATATGAATACTTTTTTCCCTCTGTGTTGTGTGTGTAAAGTTGGTATAACTTTCACTGGTTAGATTCAACCATGAGAGTGTGAATATCACTTTCATCGGATTCCATATTGCAAGTGGATTTTGGCATTATGATATAGAACATCAAAATATCCAAGGTATCATGTTGTGTGAACAAATAGAGATCTTGGTTTTTCCATATGTACATGTCCTCGATGAATCTTTGATGATCATGTCATTGGACAAATGATACATATTTTAAAACCTTGATCTTAAGATACTCATGCAAAAATCATTAAAATATCATGCTTTTATAATCATTTATCTCATCCAAGACTTCATTGATTTGCTAAAAGACATGATTTCATCAATCAAGTAAACACTTAAAAAAAAATTTCCATGTTTTTCAAATCCATATTCCAAGTATAGTTCCATCCATTTCATATTTGATTGTTCATTTTAATCCTGATAAAGGGTAAAGTCATTGTGAGATCATGGATCAAAAGTTTTAATTGTTGAATCAACATTTAGATTAGGATTTGGGTTGATCATCTAGGTGTTATGTTTGTGATTTAATTCATTTATTTGCGTCAATTGATGTTTGTTTGATGAAACCTTTTCACTTCTAGGATATATTTTCCCCTAGTTTTATTTCATTGTGTTGTTGGACTTGGACACTTTTCAGATCTATGATGAAATCTTTAGGTATTTGCAAATGCAACTTTGGGATTTTATTATGCAATATTTACAAATGTTGGTGAATGCAAGATTTACAAGGATAGGCTAGGCATGAGACTTGTCTTGACTTTCAATGGCGCCTATTTACTAGGTTTCACCGATTGAATTTATTGCTCTTTTTCTCTTTTTATGCATTTTTTGCCACAAAGGTACCTATTTGCTAGGTTTTCACCACGACACTCTTCTTTCTTTTTCAATTTTTTATTTATTTATCATCAAGGAACCTATTTGCTAGGTTTTCACCAAGATAACATATTTTTTAAGATAATTTTTGAATGTTTTTTTATTTCTTCATGCTCAATTTTCCACTATTTTTTATTTCTTTAGGATCACTTTTTGTTGTTTTTGTACTGTTCTACATTTCTTTTCTTTTTTTTTTCTTTTTTCTATTTTTCAATATTTTTGAATTTTTTCCAGGATCACTTTTGACTATGTACAATAAATAGGATGCTTCTTCATCTAATTTTCTAATACTCTTTCACTTTACACTCTTCCATCTGCTCTAGGTGTATGTTGTTGATGGGTTCTTGTAGTTCCTCTCCATCACAATCAACTAGCTTGTATGTACCCATTCCAAAAGAAGAAGTAATCACAAAAGGACCTAACTAATTTGATTCCCATTTCCATTTCTTCTCTCTTTCTACTTGATTCTTTGGGTTTTCTCTCAATACCAAATCACCTATTTGAAATGTCCTTGGTTTGATATGTTTATTGTAATTTCTTGACATTCTATTCTAGTACACTTTGAGATGATCAAAGGCTTGTTGTTTTCTTTCATCAAGCAATTCCAATTATTTCAATCTAGCAACCCTATAGTCTTCCTCGCTTAGCAATCCATGTAATGAAACACTTAGAGATGGAATTTCAACCTCTAATGGTCGTACCACTTCAACTCCATAAACTAATGAAAATGGTGTAGCTCCCATTGGCATCCTGATGCAAGGGCATTCTAGGGTACTCGGTGAATCTATATGGGAAGTGTGTGTTTGGCTGGTGTTACTCAGTTGTAGCCTTGATTGATGGCCTCGGTCATTGTAGGAAGCTCGATCGCTGAAGGAACTCGGTAATCTCTGGCACTTGGTGAAAGTGTTACTCGACGATGCTTGCAGTGCTTGGTCGACACTAGTGCTCAGTGATGGATGGCATGCTCGATTGTTCTAGCTTACCAACTAGAGTTTTGTGTGATTTGTTGGGCCAAATTGGTGCATTTATTGTTTATAGTTGTTGTTTCAGGCTGACATGTTGAATTTAATTATTGTAAGGATATTTGAGAGCTGATTTTTATTACATTTAATATTTGTTAGGGGGAGTTAATGGTTTCATCCAGCCAAATTGTGGCTAATTATTATTATTTAAGAGATGTTTGGGTAGTTGTTTTAGGGGTCAGATCAGAGGTAGCAAATCTGGATGATAAGATAGGAGATTCTGATAGCATATTTGAGTGGAAAAGTTGTGGAAAAGTTCATGTGGGATCTTGCAGATCAGATTGATTTTTAATAGTTTATTTGTAGCAGAGCTAATGGTTGAGGATGGGAAAATAAGGAATTGCTTGGAGGCTTGTGAGCTCAAGTTTAGATTTGCCTTAGGGTTTCCATCAGTTGCTGATTATTTCAAAGCTGAACTAGCTAGGATTGTATTGGATCTTGTTGATCTTGTAGAATTACTTCTGATTGTAATTGGCCCTAACCTAGAAGGCCTTACAGTCGGGAATGTTAATGAAAATTGAGTTCAAATAATTATTGTGTTGAGTTTTTTGATGTGTAATTCTGAAGCTGCAAGGCTGGATTGTCCTTAATTGGATCCTCCCTGCCTTGGTCTGCATTAGGTGGTATCAAAGCAGAGTTGATCTTGTTGGTGAAGAGATCATATGATCTGAGTTGCAGATCCAGAGCACTAAACTTGTGGGTCTTGCCCTAGTTGTTTGTGAAAGGTGGTAGGCTGATGTGACTTGCATACAACTTGGAGATTTCTATAAGGTGGTCAGTGTAGGGTCTGTTGTAGAGGGTTTCCCTTATCTTTAAGGATGCCTCTAAGAAGATTGGACCCTAGAGTGACTGTGGATCTCTGTGATACTATTGAATCTAGGATTACAGAGAACATGAAATAAAATTTCAAATCTGAGATGGAATTGATGAAGAATGACATGGTCACCGAGATCATGAGAGTTATTGCTGGTGTACCTCAAAATGTTGGTACTAAAGATGGTTATGAGGAAGCTGTTGAAGACTTTGAACCTACTGGATCTAGTGGTGATGACTAGAGGGATAGATCTAGTGAGGATAGAACTGCTCGGTTGCCTAGATTTGGAGCTCGGTTAAGTAATAGTTACCGAATGGAAGTTTCTACTTTCTATGGTACTTTGAAGCCCAATAATTTTATTCATTGGATTGGTGAACTTGAATATTTCTTTGAGTTGGAAGAAATTGAAGATCCTCTTCAGGTGAGATTAGCATAAACAAAGTTGAAAGGACATGTTGCTCTTTGGTGGAAAGAACTACAAAGAGATAGAGAAGATGAAGGTGAAATGAAGATCAATCGGTGGAGGTTGATGGTGAGAAAACTGAAAGCTAAGTTCATACCAGTGGACTATGAGCTTGACTTGTTTAAGAAGTTTTATAATCTGAAACAAAAGGATTTATCTGTTGAAGATTATACCGAGGAGTTCTACAAACTTACTATTTGGTCTAGACACAGAGAGCTTGGTAAGGAAAAGGTAGCTTGGTATGTGAATGGTTTGAGATTCAATATTCAAGATGAGCTTGGTATGTTGAAGATTGATTCTATTGAAGATGCTTATCACTATGCTCTAAAGGTAGAAGATAAGTTGAAGAGGAAACAACATAGTAACTCCCAAGGGAAGGAAAATATTGATCACTCGGTGAAGGATAAACTGACTAATGCATAAGATGAACAAAAACTTGTAGAACCGAAGAAGAAGACAAGTAGAGTTATCTTCAAGGGTACTTATTATAACTGTGGAGAGGAAGGACATCATTCTTTTGAGTGTACACAAAAGAAGCTTGGTGACCGATGAACTGCTATGGTGAATGAGAATGAACCTGAATCTGAGAACTTGTTGCTTCGGCGAACATTGCTCGATACAAAGGAGGAACCTTGTCAGAGGAGTAACTTGTTTAAGACCTGATGCAAGTTTGGAGGTAAACTCTGTGATGTTATTGTTGATAGTGGTAGTATTGATAACCTTGTTGCTGAGGACATGGTTCAAAAAATTGGGTTGAATAGAATGAAGCATCCTTGTCCTTATAGGATTGGCTGGTTGCAAGGTGTTCATGCTATAGAAGTAAGAGAACAATGCTTTATTGATGTTTAGATTGGCCAGTATAAGGATCTTGTGTTATGTGACATTGTGGGAATGAATAGTTGTGAGATATTGCTTGGTAGACCTTGGCAATATGATTGCAGAGCTATGTATGACTATGTTAGAAATGTGTTTACTATTGAGAAGGATGACAGGAAGTTTTTCTTGATTCCTTTGCTAGATATAACGCTCGGTAGGAGAAGCCTGAGTTTTGGTAGCCGAGTTGAGTTGGTGGATCCTGAAGGTGTGGTTGATCAGTGTGAAGGCTAGACCTGTGTGTTGTCAAGGAAAGACTTGAAGAGATAGAGAAAGATGAAGTGGAAAAGTATGCAAACTGAAAAGGTGGAGGACTTGTATGTGAAGAACCAGTTCAGGGTTTATGTGCTAAATCTCAGAAGATGTTATCTCACATATGAACATCTTTTCAAACCTGGGGTTTTTGATGCAAGGGAATTCTAGGGTACTCGGTGAATCTACATGGGAGGTGTGTGTTTGGTCGGTGTTCCTCAGTTCTAGCCTTGACTAATAGCCTCGGTCATTGTAGCAAGCTCAGTCGCTGAAGGAAATTGGTAATCTCTGGCACTCGGTGATGCCTATGGTGCTTGGTCGACACTAGTGCTTAGTGATGCCTGGCATGCTTGGTTATTTCACCGGTGCTTGATTGTTCTAGCTTACTGACTAGAGTTATGTGTGATTTGTTGGGCCAAATTGGTGCATTTATTGTTGGTAGTTTTTGTTTTAGGCCGACATGTTGAATTTAATTGTTGTAAGGCTATTTGAGAGCTGACTTGTATTGCATTTAATATTTGTTAGGGGGGAGTTAATGGTTTCATCCATCCAACTTGTGGCTGATGATTAGTATTTAAGAGATGTTTAGGTAGTTGTTTTAGGGTTTAGATTAGAGGTAGTAGATCTGGATGATCAAATAGGATATTCTGATAGCAGATTTGAGTAGAAAAGTTGTGGAAAAGTTCTTGTGGGATCTTGTAGATTAGATTGATTTCAGATAGTTTGTTTGTAGTAGAGCTAGTGGTCAAGGCTGGGAAAATAAGGAGATTTCTTAGAGGCTTGCGAGCTCAAGTTTAGATATGCCTTAGGGTTTCCATCAGTTGTTGATTATTTCAGAGTTGAACTAGCTAGGATTGTGTTGGCTCTTGTTGATCTTGCAGAATTACTTATGATTGTAATTGGCCCTAACCCAGAAGGCCTTATAGTCAAGCATGTTAATGAAAATTGAGTTCAAATAATTGTTGTGTTGAGTTTTCCACTGTGTAATTTTGAAGCTGCAAGGCTAGATTGTCCTTAATTGGATCCTCCTTGCCTTAGTCTGCATCACATCCTCACACTTGTTCTATATGCCCATAGAGTAGGATTTATCTAAATATGCCAATCTCTACTTGAGTTGTCAACTGTTATCTTCAATATCTTCTTATTAGTGGCCTCCGCTTGTCTATTTCCTTGTGGGTAATATATTGAAGATGAATGGTGTGTCATATGGAATTTTGCATGCAATTATTTCAAGTCCTTATTCTTGAAATGTTTATCATTATTTGTTATGATGGCTTGAGGAATGACATACCTACAAATTATATGATTCAATATGAACATGGAGATTTGTTTTCCCATCACGGTAGATAATGGCACAACTTTGACCCATTTGGTGAAGTATTTAGTTGCAATTATAATGAACTTATGACCATTGGATGAAGGTGGGTAAATCATCCCTATTAAATCTAACCCCCACTGATAGAAGGGCCAAGGTGTAGTCATCAGGTGCAATTCATGACCTAGTACATGAATTAGGTTTCCATGATATTGGCATTTTTGACAAGTCTTTGCAAAGTGGCATGCATCGCTCTCTATGGAAGGCCAATAATATCCTATCCTTTGAAGTTTCTTCAGTAAGGTTAACCCATTCAAATGTGACCTACAGATTCCTTTGTGGATTTCTTGTAAGGATTATTTTGATTCCTCCTTTCCTAAACACCTTAAAAGCATTATGTCTAGACTCTTGTGATATAATGTGTCAGATACAAGGGTGTAACGAGAGGCTTGTCTTATGAAATTCCTTTTCTAGTTTTGGGTTTGGTCCAAGGGTAGAGTTTGGTCTTTCAAGTAAGTATATATGGATCCATACAAGAGTGAGTCATGTCCCACTAATAGGAAAATGATGTGGGAATTGGAAGGGTCAAATGTGGGTTGTCCCATTTCCTCTACCAAGAACTCATATCTTGCACTTTGGTCCAGCATTTGGAGAAGTGAAGCCATGTATCCATGGTGTATGCTACTTTATTATTTTCTCTAAGCACTTTCTTAAATGTGATCAAGGTGAAATATTTATTGAGATCTTCTATTATGTTCTTGTAAGCTATCAACTTGGAATTTTTAGTTTGATATTCACCATTTATTTGATTAATGACTAATTGAGAATCTCCATATATTTGCAATTATGTCACCTTCCATTCTAAGGCCAATTTGATGCCAATGACTAATGCCTCATATTCATCTATATTATTTATGCATGGAAATAATATCTTATATGATTTAGGAATTTTTGATCCTTTGGGTGTAATAAATGGTATTCCCGCTCTTGAGCCATATTGAGTATAAGAGCCATCAAAGTATTTTTCCATGTTTTTGCTTCCACATTGATTATTTATGAATCTAGAAATTCCACCTAAATGGGATGTTCATCTTCTAATGGTAATTCAACTCATATTTCACCAAGGTTTTGCTTATGTAGTAAATAGCATTTTCTTTTCTATTTTCATCTTCCTGAGCAAAGAGGTCCCCTAAAGAATTTTCTATCACTGAGATGTACAAAATCAAGAGCTTTCCTCTTATCAGTCGCATGAAAATTTGTGGATTCATAAGATACTTTTTGAGGAACCTGAAATCTTCTTCACACTTATTATCCCATCTAAATATTGTGTCCTTATGGAGGATTTGAGTAAAATAATGACATGTTTCTGCTAATTGTGATATGAACCTTCTAATTAATTGAATTATCCCTTGAAGTGATCTCATTTGGATCATATTTCTATGTGCCCCCATTTCCATTATTGCTTTGAATTTCATAGGATCCACCTCTATTCCTTTTGTCGAGACTATGTACCCTAGCAATTTTCTAGATTTTACCCCAAAGGCACATTTCTTTGGGTTGAGTCTCACCTTAAATTGTTCTAACCTTTTAAATATTTTCTCTATGATAGGTAGATTTTCCTCCCTTGAGTGATATTTTGCAAGTATTTCATCCACATAATCTTCTAGGAATTTATGCATCATATCATGGAATATGGTAGTCATGGCTCATTGATAGGTCGCTCTTGCATTCTTAAGACCAAAGGGCATAACATTCCAACAAAATGTTTCCCATGCACATGTAAAAGTTCTTTTATCTTGATCTTTTGGTGAAATTTTGATTTGGTTGTAGCTTCTAAATCCATCCATGAGAGAGAACATTGAATGACCCATTGTCAAATCCACTATATCATATATACTTGGTAAAGGAAAGTCATCCTTTGGACATGCGAGGTTGAGATCTCAGAAATCCATTCAAATTCTGATAGACTTGTCTACTTTTGAGACATGCAAAATATTTGATATCCACTCATCATAGTTAACTTCTCTTATGAACCCAACTTTTAATAACTTTTCTAATTCCACTTTGACAAGAAGTACTACATGTGGATGCATCTTTCTCAATTTTTTCTTGACAAGTTTTACCCCGTCTTTGATATTCAAGTGGTGCATGATCAATTTTGGATCTAATCCGAACATATCATCATAAGAACATGCAAAATTTACTTTCCTTTCTTTGAAGGTTTTTACGAATTCCTCTTTTTCCTCACTTGATAATGATGATGCTAGATGTATGACCTTTGGCTCTGATTCGGTTCCAATGTTGATCTTTTCAGTTGGTTCTATTAGAATAGGTGATCTATCCTCATAATGTTCAGGAAAAGTATCCAACCTCTCTTCCTTAGGTGCCACAATTGGTTTTCACATTTGGAAACATTCTTTATTTCATTATTTTTTTGGTCTAATACTACTACCTTGTGGTTTTTACCATTAGACTCTTTTAAATTTTTTACTTTTTTCATTTTTTTTCTCTTATTTCTAAACTGAGAGATTGGATACTTTCCTTCAACATTTCTTCTTGATATTTCGGTATTGGGTCACAAATTTGACATTTAGGACTTTGGGAAGAGTAGTTGGTTCCATGGAGTCCCATTTAATGAGTTTTGGATATACTAGGGATAAGGGATCAATGCTTTGGTTTGGATTGATGGGATTTAGGGACATGACTTTGTTAGAAGGCTTGTGCATTGTATCGCTTAAGTATATAACATGTGATTCTTATAAGTTTTCTAGAGAACTTGGGTCAAAATATTCCTCACTTGAATCCTCTTGGGTTTATTGTGGATAAAAATCTCATGGGTTGAACCTATTGCTAGATCTATCTATTGTTGAAGTCCATGATGGTACATAGGGTTCTCCTATCCATTGAGTGTCTTCTGCTTCTTGATTTGATTCATTTTATTGAGCTTCTTGGTTAGAACTCAAAGCTTGATTAGAACTTGACCCTGAGGTTAGCTCTTGTTCTTTGCCTTTACTAGGAGCATAAGTGTGAACTACATCCACTTCTTTATCTTGGAAAGATTCACTAGACAATGAATCTCACTCCCATTTATTTGAGTCTTCATCACTTTGAGAATCTAATTGCAAAATTTGGTCATAGAACATGGGGTGATTCTTTTGAGTGTATCCTTGTTCAAGATTTCCCAATATTTATTTCTCCTTGCTATCCCTCCAAGACATTTATATTGGTTCAATTAACCCTTCATTTCTTCTACCCAGAGGTCCTTGTCCTTTGTAGCCCATCTTTTGCATAATTTGAAAACCTTTGCCATATTGATGAGTAGGGATGATAATATTTTGGATTCTTTTTTCATGAGCACTTGAATCATCATCTTTGTACAACCACTTTAAAATTTCATTGTCTTGTTCATCCATGGGGGAAGAAGTACTAGACCTTACAAAATGATTATTGTATTTTTGAGGTAGATGCAAGTTAGAAGGTTTCCATTGATACTTAGGAGATAATGGTAGATCCATCATAGATAAAGAATATTCTCCCATACTATTCTATTTGATCTTACATTATTTTTTGAAGTTTTTCATCATACCTATCCATCTTTTGGTAATGAGCCTCCTTGGTATGAATTTGGATAGATTTTGCCTCATTGTCTTCTCCTTTTTCTTTAAGATTTTCCTCCCTAACTTTCTCTTTTCCCTTAGTCGATGAGGCTAAGTTAGTGGGAATTTGATGGTTTTCAATAATAGTGTCTTCTTCATCTATCTTTTATTTTCCTTTCATTGAAGGAAGGTCCTAGAACTTTTTCCTTGTTATATCTAATTTGGTGTAGTGTCTTCTACATTATGGGGAACCAATGAATCATTTATGGGCTTGATATTGTTACAATATTGGAATGGTTTCAAGTCTCCACTTACCATGACTTCTTGCCTCATGTATGGAAATTTCAATTATTGATTATACGTTGAGGGTACCACTTGAATTTCATGTATCCATGGTCTTCCCAATAGAATGTTATAGGTTAATTTCAAATCTAGCACTTGACAAATAGTCTCCTTTTTCATAGGACCTACTCAGATAGGGAGCTCTATTATCCCTTTGGAGGATCTCTCTTCATCATCGTAATTTTTTATGGTTATTTGTTCGTTTAGGGTCTATAGCTTCCTCAAAAAACCCTAAGGCTTTAACAAGGTTCAAAGTACAAATATTTAGACCAACACCTCCATTAATGAGGACTCTTTTAACCCATTATTATGAATCAAGACCTTGATGTGCAATGACAAGTTTTGGGGATGATTTAAAGGCATATCATCTTGATCGAAAAAGGATAAACAATGAGGTGCAACTACATGTCCTACCATATTTTGAAATTTGTCCACGTCCAAATTCAAGGGCACATTGGTTTCAACAAGGGCTTTTTCCAAGATCTCTTTATGAGTAGGTGAAAGTTTTAGCAACTCCAAAATAGAAGTTTGTGTGGGAGTTCGTTGGAGTTGATCTACCAAATTGTATTGTTTTGATGAAGAGGATGTTTAATTGGGTACAATGATTCTAGGGGCACCTCTTATTAAGGTTATTTTAGATGCTTGCCCCCTAGTCATAAAATTTGATGCTTCTTTATTTTGTTTTTCCTTCACCACTATCACATTGATTGAATTTTCACACCCACTTAAAGATTTTATGGTGTTGTCATAGGTATGAGCAAAGTTCACTTTCTCATTTCCTCTCTTGTTATTTTGATTAGCATTTGATGATTCTCCTTTTTCATGATTTAAGAAAGAGTTCTTAAAAGACATGTGATCTTCATTGTTTTGAGGCCCTTCAACCTTAATTGTGCCATTCTCTATTAGATCTTGAACTAAATGCTTAAGTTTCATGCATTCATTGGTTTTGTGTCCCTTGTTTCGATGATACTCACAATGGTGTGCATCATTCCACCATGTGGGTTTAACTTGAGGTTCATATGGCCTTGATTTGGGTAAAACAATAATTTTATTAGCCACAAGTGTTCTCAAAGCATTTTCTAATGGTTCACCCAAGAATGTGAATTTTCTCCTTTGAAATGAAGGAAAGAAAGGCTTAGGTTTGTTTACATTCTGATTGTTGAAAGAGTTGGTGTTGTTGTTGTTGAAAGGAGCCTTGGTCATTAGGTTGACATTATGTGTTTGGTTTGACCCGCTTGATAAGATAAAAGGGGTAGCCTTTAGGTTGTGGGCTTCTACAACCCCATCATTTACAAGGTTCTTATTTGTGTTTTTCAACCATAACCTTGGTTTATCATTATTTTTATTGGCTCCCTTGTTATTATTATAATTATTTAAATTATTTTTATTGTTGGCATTGGTATAACCTTTGTTTTCTTTAAAGAGTTTAATCTCTCCTTTTTTTACCAACACTTCTTCAATTTTTATCCCATTCTCAATGATCTTTTCCAATGTGGGGGGACATTGAAGTTGAAGTCTATAGTTCATTTTCATGTTTAGGTTGTTCATGAAAATTTCCATCTTCTCCTCTTCAGGTATGCTTCTAGGATGTCACATGAAAACCGTTCTCCATCTTTGGAGAAAACCTAGAAAAGGCTCACCATCTTTCTATTTTGTGTCGCATAGGTTAAGCATGGTGATTTTGTGCTCTATATTGTAAGAGTAGTGAGTCACAAATTTGGAGGCTAGTTCTTCAAAAGTCTTGATTCCTTATGGTAACTTTGAAAACCACTCCATGGATTGGCCTCCTATGCTTCTTGGAAATAGCTATATCAAATAGGTGGTATCGTGCATGAACTCAATACTCAAGGCACAAAATTCCCTTAGGTGGTCTTCTGGGTTATATTTACCCATGTACTTTTTGTATCTAGGAAAAACCATGTTAGGAGGGATTGACACCATAAATAAGTTTCAATCAAATGAAAAAGGGCACAAGGCCTCAATAGAAAATGGCATTGGTTCGAATTTTTTCTTCATGGTGTCTATAGTGCCTTGATAATCACTACTGTAGCAATAAAGTATGTCGGTGAAGGCTACAATTTTGATCATGTCTAATGATCTTACCCTGTTAGGAGTAACAATTAGATTGACTAGATCTACCCAGTTATAGGATTTAAACAACACAATACATGAGTATACTTGGTTAAGAGATTTAAACAAGAACTATTAAGTCCACTTTATTAAGAGATTGTGAATCTGCTACAATGGTTAAAAGGTAATAGTAAATGTATCTGTAAATAGAAACTTAATCTTTCCTAATTCAGATCTATAAAATATCAAATAGATATCACCTCTCAATGATGTATGTGTCCTTTTGTTCTACTCAGTAGCCTTGTGTGTGTTCTGAAAATTGAATCCTTCCTTCATAAACCTTCTATCAAAAACCCTTTGTCTAATCTACTGATGTCCTTAGTGCGGCTACTCCTTCATGATTCTTATTCATAATGACATCTTTACAAATTTATATCAAACTAACTTGACCTAATTAGGTTTTATAACATCTTAGAAAACCTAAGATCAATGATGTCAGAAAATAACCTAGATCTAACATTACATAGGAATCATCACCAAATTAATGATTACATCCATATTAAATTATGTCTCGATCTTGGTAAACTATTTTCCTAATTAGTTTAAACCATTTTCATCGATGTTTGTGCCATTTTAGATTATGATGTCATTTCCTACTTTACTCGTTAATCACTGCATTCTCCATTTGGTAAATTGATGGTGCTTGATTCATACGAATGCTCGGTGATCACTATCTCAGTACTTAGTAATTGTCTGACGCTCGGTGATTTTTCTCGATCAAACTTGTATTTGGTTAACTTAGAGTTTTTCCTTGTGACTTTCTCAGTGTGGAGGCTTTGTATGGTTGACCGATTATCCTGTTTATCTCTTTTACCGACTGAATAACTAATTGATACTAATAAAAATCTATTAATGTTCAAAATAAGAGTAACATTCTCCCCCTTTTGCATTAGTATCAAAACCTTATGTATATGTACCATTTTCCAAAACAAATATACAAACTTAAAATATATTGACTATATACTGACTCCGCCTTTGTGCATGCTCCCAGTGTGAAGAACATAATGAATATATATCTATATACATAGCCTTCCCCACTTTTTGAAATTAATGCCAAATAGAAATAATGTACTTAAAGCTTATCAAAAATGTGATGGTGGGTTTTCTTGAGTGAATCCAAGAGGTTTTCTCATTCCTCTTTTAGGTTTTCAAGAGCAATGTGCTCTAAACCAACCTGTGTATGCATGTCAAAAATGTTTTCAAGTATATAAATATTGAGGGTGAAAACTAAATATTTTGCCTTATTTACATGATGCTCCATGATCTTCATATGTGGAAGCATCTCAGCTTAAAGCTCAGTGACTTGATCACTTATAAAATCTTCTTGCTTCCTCAAATATGTTCTCAACCGCCTAAGTTCTTGAACTTTGGAAATATGCTTATGAAAAGTTGTTGGCTTGGTTAGAGAATTATTTGCACTTACCTTGATTTCTTCATCCAATTTCTTTATCTTTTCACTAATCTTGGTAGTGAATTAGTTTACAGTACATAACTATAACAAAATTTGAATTATTCTCTATATTATGGTATCCAGCTTGGTAATGACCTCTGAGAGCTTAACCTTATTAATTACCACTTCCTGGCTTATTTTCTATGCCAATTTTAATTGAATCTTTTCTTTTGCTCGTTCCTCCATTCTTTTATTTGTATCTACATTAGGGGCATTTATGTAACCAATTAAAGTTGCAAGTTGGTCAATGATGGGAGTTTCCTCATCAACATTGACGTTGAGAATTGCTTGCAATAGAATATCTCTAACATCCTCCAAAATTTGTTTACTTTTATTTTCCTTTTTCAGTTTCTCCTGTGCAAGCTTCCTTGTGCATAATTCCCCATATCTTCTCAGTGCTTCAGGATCTAATGTATGCGGGTCACATTCAGGTATCTCAATAACATCATCAAGTGTGACATGACCCTTACCATGTTTCTTTTTCTTCTTCTTCTCTGGTGTAGGTGATTTAGTATAAGGAACTAGAGCTTGAGTCTTTGGATTTATCTTTTCAGTCTCGGTTGACACACTTTCTTCCTTAGCTTGCCTAATGACCTCTATCTTGGTGATTTGTCCTTTGGCATCTATAGTGGTGTTTGATGTTGTTGATTCTACTAGTTTATTTTCTTGATGTTGTTGTTTCTTCATTTGTATGCTCAGGCTCATTGGAAGTATTCTTCCTAGTTGTATCCTGTCATTTGGTTATATCTTTTTCTTGCTCGAGAGTTGAGCCTTTGGGTTCCTTTTGTGTGACTATGTTAACTTCTTGTACCAAAATTGGTAGATCACCCAAAATTTCACATGTTTTTGCCTCATTAGGTATATTTTCCTTAGTTGTATCTACAGCAGTGCTTATGTCTTCATCATCATTTATGTCATTAGGATCTCCATTTGTGATGTCTTCAATTAATACATCATTTGTTCCTGGTGTGACTAACTTCTCAAGAGTATCCTTATATTCTTCTATGTATCCTTCCAAGTAGAAATCTATAGCAATGGCTTTATCTACTACCTCGATGTCAGATAAATCAATGGGATCCTTGGTGGCTAGATCAGTATCATCCGAGTGAATTATTTTTCCTTTATTCTTATTCTTCTTCTCAAGAATTATTTCCAATGCTAGTTTATCTCCTTCTGCTCAGGCTTTTAGAATTGTAGTCCATAGAAGCTTACTGTTCTCATCAACCTCTTTAAGGTTGCCTGCCAAAATGTT
The DNA here is from genome assembly GCA_027943335.1 of Chamaecyparis obtusa. NCBI lineage: Eukaryota > Viridiplantae > Streptophyta > Pinopsida > Cupressales > Cupressaceae > Chamaecyparis > Chamaecyparis obtusa. The sequence continues at coordinate 161,745 of BSBK01001326.1, read as the reverse complement.
GAGAGATCATCCCTTTACTAGAAATCTCTTGGAGTATTGTTTCATCATTTCTTCCATCTCATGAACCAATGGAGTAGGCATAGCCACTATCATTGAATGTTCCCTCATTTTATTTTTAGTGTGCAAGGCATAAGTCCATCTTGTTGACACTTTCTCATACAATGCTTAAGGTACATACCTAGAAAATTCAATAGGTACCTGTAATACCCTAAAAATGGGCTTCAGTACCATTAACCTCCTACATCAATAAATTAATCGAAATCGACCCTAAAGTCCTAACCCAAGGCACATTTTCACATCAAATAATTAAAACCCTAATCGATCCTATCATAAATATTCATCAGGAAATATTCCTAGTCTAGCCTAATTATCTCTGATTAAATGTTATTTGGTGATAAATGCTATTATATTATTTATCCTAAGTGCAATTGATTAAATATGTTAAATATTTAATTAATTAAACTTAATTTAGCCACTTAATTAATTTAATTAGATTTAATTAAAGTATTCTTAATTAATATTGTTAATTTGACAATAAATCAAAAACTCAAAAATAATTGATTGAGTATTTATTTAATTGATTAATTTGAATTGTCAAATTTAATAATATAATTTTGGACAAAGTCTGATTAAATATTTGATTAACCCATAAATTAGTTATTTTAAAATAAAATCAAAAAGTTGAGAATAAAGCACATGGAAATTAAATAAATTATCTATGCAAAAATCAAAAGATCAGTTAAACTCAAAATCAACTCTTGGACTCATTTTGTTAACTTTCTAAACTCAACATATGATTGTGAGTTCAAAAGTAGATTGGAGTGATCTCAACTTCCAATTTTGAGTTAAAAAGTAGATTTGCATCATTTTCACAAGACAAATGTTTCTAATTCCCTGATTACTTGCCAATCAATTCGAGTTAATCAGGGAGTGATTTTTGGCTTTCCATGAGTTCTCAAACTTGGATTTCTATATAAACGACCCTCAATTCCTCACAAATCATGTGCAATTTTGAGAACAACAGTGTTATACTGTCAAGTTCTTGCAAGATTGTGCATCCATTGAGATCAATTACTATCATTTATTTTCTATTTTTTCCATTCATAGCTTAGCTTCATTTTCATTGATATCAAGTTTTAGATCAATTTCATCTAGATAAATCATTGTTATTGCATTGAAAATCACAAAAACATAGTTTAATCTTGCATTCATTTCAATAGTTTTTGCATTCAAATCTTTTTTTTAGGTGTTGCGTTGTCACTAATCTCGACCAAATCTAAGAATACCATACTTACATCTTCTAAAAGGCAGTAAATCACCTGAATGATGATATATTCATTGATTGTTTATTTGTTTATCATTGATTTGTAATCTTTTACTAAAGTGTTGTGTCTTCTGAACAGGTACAATTTTCACACACATATTTTTGGCACCCATCGTGGGACCTGATATCAGGTTTCCATTCCATTTTTCATCATTTTTCTAATAATTTTTCGTTAAGTTTTCAAATTTTTAGAATTTTTCGTACAATTTTTAGGGAATATCATATGATAGTTTGCAAATTGTCATTTCAAAAACTATCATCTATCATACAAAATACAACATTCTTGAAGTGTCATATCAGTCCATGCACATTGTCGTATCAGAGCAACTTTGTCATGTGGGTAGAGGTATATTGTTGTAAAACATTCCACACCAGTATTTCAATTGTCGTATGGGTATTGTGATCAGTTTTTAAGGCTTTCTGCCTTGAAATTTAATTGATACTGATCCTAACCCCTCTTGTTTTGTGGTGTGTGATTGTTTTTAGATAACCTAACAATTTTTGTAGGACATGAGACAAAGACTTAAGCATTGAAACTTACCCTTTTGGCCTATTCTTATCTTGTCTTTTAAGCCCTTGTTTGCAGAAAGCCCTTTTCAGAAATTGCTTGTCAAAGAAAGCTCAATCAACAAAAAAAATTGACTTGTGGTTTTGCAAGTTGCCAAAATCTTCATCAAGAAAATATTCTGTTTGGTTAATCTCTTTTTCATAGGCACATAGTTAATTAATTACGTTTGTCATATTGACATTGTGGTAGATATTGAGGGGATTATTCTCTTCTCTTTTCAAAGAATCAGAAACCCAGAAGGTATCTCCCCCTTGGCAATATGCGTACTATCTTTGGATTAACTCTATTTGGCATGTCTTGGATAGGGAAAAGGAAAAGATTAGGGGATTATGCTCTTCTCTTTTCAGAGAATCAGAAACCTAGATCCTGTGGTCCCCAACCTCACATTTCATTTAAACCTTTAGAGGGCCTACCGGTTGAGGTAAAAATCTCTTGGGAACAACCCAAGTGGGGACAATTCTTAAGTCGACTCTTCCACCCCACTATAAAATTTGACACTTCCTTGAGATTAAATTTGTGGAAGACATGATTGCACTTGTTTCTTGGATTTATTCCATGAACATGCTTGGATCTTGTGTAGAGTAGAGCCACTTCAATCTTGCTTGCAAGACTACATGGGTTTGAGTACTCATATGGTTAACAGCCTCAATCCTGCTTACAGGACTATGGGAGATAGTTGTGAACAAATGCCTTGATTAAAAGCTTAAGCTAGTTTGCCACTGATCTACCTCTAAAGGATTTTTAGTGCTTGTGCAAGGTGAATAGTAATCACCCCAAGAAACTTGTCATATCAAGCCCTCTTTAACATTACTACTTGTCTAATATGGCCTCTAACATCCATTATGTGTTGTTGGACTATCATATTATGAGGAGTCATTGAGTGTGTTCCTAAGTCAACGAGCAAGTAATACATCTCTTCTCCTAGTTAGGTTAATCTAGGTGTGATTGATTCATTGAGTCAATTCCCATGTGTTTTATGTGATTGTAAGGCTATTGCTATGTCAAACATCTTCAGACAATCCAAAACACATAGATCCTAAAAACTAGAAAGAAAACTTGAAAACCAACTAAAGACCAAAAACATCAAAATCTTGATATTTGAAGCAAAAATCCTTTTCTAGTGTCAGTTGTCATTTTTCCCTTTTAATTATTGTATGATAATTGTCAAGAAAGATGAAGTGTCAGAACCCCAAGATTATCGTGTGAGAAGTAGGTTATTATCATATGAGAATTTTCATATTTTCAAATCAAAACAATTTCCTAGTGTCAACTGTCGTACGAGCATTGTCAAATTGTCGTGCCATAGCTTATTATGTGTCATACGAACCTGCATATTGGTGTATGACATTTTTTCAAAAACTATCAGAAAGGTCATAATTGTAGCAGAAATTAGTCAACTCCCTATTTTTGGTCAAAATTATGTCAGATAATCCACTATGTCAAGTACAGAGAAAAGAAACAACAATCCAATCTCATTTTTCCTATAGTGGTCTATTTTGCTCAATTTGTCATCTTGTTGATTAATCTGGAACATGTTTTATCTGATGTCAAAACACTTTCAATTTTTCATCCTCTCTCAAAGGCTAAGTATTGTGTATTAGTATCCACCATCTTTGGGCATCTACCCATACATCTCAGATACTATATCCTTCACTTACGTCCAATTCATCTTTTCATTTAAAACAACCCTTGACAAGGTTACTTCACTTGATTTTTCCTAAATTGAATTATCATTAAGTTGTCTTATCTTCCTCCAAGATTCACTTGAAGGTTAATGGTGGAAAAAAGAGCTTCCTCACATAGAAAACTAAGAGAAGATCCAAAGACATCACCTTTGTCTTCTCTCATTGTTCAGTTTTTTCATCAACCTTACGATCATGATCTTTACGAAGAAGACAAACTAGGCAATTGGTGCTTAAAAGGAGGTCACACAAATCCTCCTGAATCAACTCAATAAGACAATCAACATGCTACTATTTCTCAAAGAGCAGCTCATCATGGTTCACAAGGCCATGACTCTAATGAGGGTAGGGCTCAAGAGCCCATGCCTTCAAAAATTGCACAATATAGAGATGATGATCTCTTTAAGAAAATCATGAAGCATTTCCTACAAGAGGATAAAGAGACATACTTCCTCAAATTGTCCCAACAAGGGGCTAAACTTCCTCACAATTTTAATGTTGAAGACATCATAATACAAGAGGAAGATACCCCTATCATAGCCATGATGAAATAGATGCATGCCATGCAAGTCAAACTTAACAAGCTGGAAAAAGATAAAGAACCCAAAGAATTCTCAATGGATGCCTTATGTTCATTTCCATTTGATTGAAGCTTGTATATGCCATCATTCCCTAAAGGGGTGGAACTACCAAAATATGACAAATATGATGAAAATTTAGATCCTCAAGATCATGTCAAAGAATTTTGCACTCTATCCATAGAGTTCATGCATGAACCAACATACTTAATGTGTCTCTTCCCATGATCTTTGGGAGGGTCAGCCATCAACTGGTTCTCCAAAATACTTCCAACAATAAATTTTTTTAAGGAATTGATCAAATTGTTCTATTAGTAATACTTCTACAACATTCAACATCCAATTACAATGATAGATATCTGTAACTTGAAACAGAAAGTAGGAGAACCATTCCTAACTTTCCTCAAACATTGGAGGAAGAAGTTCTCACTTTATCCTCAACAAATTTTGGAAAATGAGAAATTGGAAATCTTAATCAATAATATGCTTCTAGAAATCAAATATCATCTTCAGATGCAAAATCATACTTCATTTGACAAAATGGTGGATAGTGCCATGAAAATAGAGGACATACTTGTTTGCAAGGGAGATATCATGTTGTACAAAGAAACAAGTATGATTCAAGTTCCAATTTGCACAACAAAGACAAAGTCAAATTTTGGAACAAGAACAAGAATGTTTTCACAAATGGTGTTGTTGATCACATCAATGCTCCACCCAAAGCACCAGCATTTAATCTCATGATTGGCACTCAAGCCATAAAAGCCTCTGAGAAGAAGAAAATTGAGCTTCCTAAAAATTCAAATGAATACAAACCATGGGTTACAAAACCAAAATGTGAGTTCACTCCTTTGGGTGAGTCCTTAGAATCTACCATGAGAAATTTCATTTGTAAATAAAATCATCACATTACCTGAGATAAAACCATATAACCCATAAGTCAAACCTAAGTGGTGGAAGGAGATCGATTTTTGTGATTTCACCAAAACAAGGGTCATAAAACCAATAATTACATGGGCCTAAAACATCTTATTCAAGACAAAATTAACGCTGGAGAAATTGTGATTGACAACCAAAAATCCAATAATGATCTTACAACATTCATGAAACCTTTTCCAAAACACACTCAAGGAGAGTCATCTTCTAAACCAAATGTGGGTGCTAAGGTCAATTACATATACTCCATTAAAAATGATTTCATCAACATGGTAGAGCCATGTGCATCTCAGCATTGCAATGCCATCACCATTGTCAAGAAGGACAAAGAAAATAGATCGGCTAACATAGTCACTCGATCTCAAGCTCAAGTAACTCTTCCAAGACTAAACTCAGGTTCATCAAATGCTCCAAAAATACCATTCAATCTTACATCTGCAACTAAACAAAGGACTACATCTAAATCTTCTAATTCTAAAGAGTCCAAAACAACGGCTTCTGGATACAACATTATCCAACAACTCCAACACACTAATGCAAAGATCTCTATATTTGAGTTGCTTCGAATTTCTCCCGCTCATCGTGCGATTCTAGACAAAGCTCTCATTAGTTCTAATGTTCCAGAAAATCTTGATCTTGGTTGATTTTAAACCATGTGGGTCATTTGAATTCTCCTCAATCATTGTGTCAAGCATGTTTTGATAGATGGAGGAGATGGTCTAAACATTTGTTCATATAAATTGGTTACACAAATGGGATTGTTAGAAGATGCTATTGATCCTAAAAATAAAATCATATGATGAGCAAGAAAGATCTTCCAAAGGAGTCATTGTGTTACCTATCAGAACATGACCTATCATCAGAGACATCACTTGTCAAGTATTGGATCTCCCGCTGGCCTATATCATCATTTTGGGAAGACCTGGGATTCATGAAATGCAAGATATTCCATCAACACTCCACCAATGTGTCAAGTTTCCCTATGATGGACTAGATGTTACTATACCAGTAGACATGTCAACATCTTGAAATTCTTTAAAGGAAAGTGTCGACAAGCTTGTCCCACACAATAGAGAATCTTCTACCAAACAAAGTGACATAGTGTCCACATCCAAAATGGAAGACATAGCTAAGGAGGTCAAAATCAAAGATACAAGCATGGGAGAATACACAATAGTACCAATTCTATCTCTTACATCTCTCCCACTCTCACCAAATTCTTATGGACAACCTTCAGAGAAAACAAAGCCTACAACTAAAGAGCCACATGTTATCTTTAACAGGAGTTTCATCACAGAATAGGTGTCCAAACAAGAATCAGATGAAGAAGAAGTTGTACTAGCCTAATTATACAAAGATGAACCTCAATTACAAGAAATTCAAAAATTTGAATCCAAATCACTCAAGGTTCCTTCAAAATCATAAGGACCAGGACACGAGCTAATTTCCAAAATGGGATACACTAAAAAAGGACCTCTAGGAATAAGAGGAAGAGGCATCATCAAACCCATTGAACACTGTGGGAGAATAAACAAAGACACTATAGAAATAGGTTATCAGAAGAAACCTTTCCATCTCAGTAGAAACTCTACTCATGTCATAGAACAAATAGAACTAGGAATAGAAATTTAGGAAGAAGAGGATAGTGATGATTCAGACACAATAGATGTTTTTCCTTATGAACATATACCTCAATACATCCTACACCTTCTTAAAGATGAATGAAAACCTAAGAAAAGAGTCAATGTGGTAGACACACAAGAACCTACTACAACACACAAACAAATTGGTGTACAAGAGGCAGTCGCAACACAAGAACCGACTGATTCAACAAACAAGCCGAAAGCAGACGGTACACCCCTCACCATAGCTGAAAATTTTGGACACTAGTAATTTTGAGATAGATTCTCATGAATATGAATTCCATTCAAACTCTGAAGGCAACCTTTCTTGGGGGATTTGTCTGGATTTCACACATGTTCTTGACTTTCCCAGAGATCCTAATGAAGAATCTAATGACTATGAATGGGGAGTTGTTCCAGAACCAAAAGAAGAGGAGCTCATAATAGACAAACATATTGAAGTTATTCACTAATATGTGCCTACAACTGATGTGAGTCTAGAAATACATGACAGACCTCAAGAAACTAAATCACTTATTACTAACATAGGATCCAATGATGACGTGGAGATGCTTAACGAACTAAATATCTTAAGTAGTCATATCACCTTAGAATTAGAGAGTTAGATCAAAACCAATAATGACAACACTATGTGTGTGAACACTGTTAGATAGTCCTTCCCTCCTCTTATTATCAAACATCTTGAACTTATTGACCAAATGTCTACAGATCCAAGCCAAGATATCCATACTTTCTAAACAGACTATGCTTTAGCATGTTACCTAAATGCGGTTGAAGCTATGACAACTTCCATCAGTGAAGCTAGCATCAACATGACAGAGTTGGATATCAAATATCTCAGTCAAAAGAATAAGAACAAAAAGAAATAGAGCTCTAAGGGTGAAAACCACTATGTGGCAATCTCAGAGCCAAAAATAGTAAAAACAAAAGACATATCTGAGGGTGAGAACCTCTTAGAGGCACCCAAAGATGATATATTTGATGTCCTTCTGAGTCATTTACAAGGCATATCACCAATTTTGATAGAACCAACCCAGTCTATCAATTTGGGTAGAGCAGAGGAACCTCAATTGATTCATGTTGCAAAATCTCTGTTAGGAGGAGAGAAATAGGCATTTACCAAATTCTTAATGAAGAAAAAGATAAACTTTGACTGGAAATATTTAGACATGCCTAGATTAAATCCTAATCTGATTATGCATCATCTTTTTGTAGCTCTAGGAGTTAAACTAATCAAAAAAAAGTTGTAGAAAATGCATCCTCATGTTGCACTTCTTATCAAAGCTGAATTAGAAAAATTACTTAAGGTCGAATTTACCTGAGTAATAGACAATGTTGAATGGATATCAAACATTGTTATGATGTCAAAACTAGATAAGGTTATATGAGTATGCACAGATTCCAAAGATGTAAACAAAGCATGCCCAAAGGATGACTTTCCACTACCAAACATTGATATGATAGTGGATATAACTACGGGATTTGAAATGTACTCTTTAATGGATGACTTTTATGGATACAACCAAATAAAGATAGCTATGAAAGATCAAGACAAGACAACTTTCACCTGTGCATGGGGTACTTTCTATTGGAATGTAATGCCATTTGGTCTTAAGAATGTTGGTGCTACTTATCAAAGAGCCATGACATCTATATTTCATGATATGATGCATAAAAACATGGAGGACTATGTAGATGACACATTGGCTAAGTACACGAAAAGATCTAAACACCTATCTGACTTGGGTACAATATTGGATAGAATGGAAAAATTTAGCCTCGGGCTAAATCCCAAAAAAATTGCCTTTGGTGTCTGTGTGTGTGAAAATTGTACCTAATCTGTAGACACAACACTTAGTAAAACATTAGAGGTTAGCTATAATCGAAATCGTGCAAAATTGAAAGCTATCTAACCAAGCGATTTACTGCCTTCTAATAGGTGCGAGATTGATGTTCTCAAATTTTTATCGAGATCAGTGACCTAGACGACACCTAAATGAAGGATTTGAATGCAAAAGATGGATATGATATTGAATGCAATTAATCTATATTTTTGATATTTTCTATGCAATAAGAATGATAAACTGATATGCTATGAATGCTATTGAAAACTGATATGAAATGAATGCTAAATGATCTAACAATGAAGATTCTAACAATGATATGAAAACTATGAAATTCTATGCTAAGATATAAAAACTATGCAATTGAAATTGATCTCACAAAGCTTTGAATTTGCAAGTTGATTCTTTCAAGCTCCAATTGTGCAAATTCTCCAAATCTGATATGCTATGATTCCTGTAGAGTAAGTTTGCAATTTGCAAGATGATTGAGAGATGAAGAGCTGAGCCTTGTTTTTATAGAAATCCAGGGCTTTGGAGGTGCATGGGAAAAAGCCATAAATCACTCAAATAACTCAGGTTGATTTTTGAGTTATTTTTAAATAAAAGATAATTAACTCACAAAAACATGCAAAAGCTAAGCTTTAACTCAAAATAGAGTTTAGCTTTAATTGATAATTGATAGTTGTCTGCTTTTATGATTGTGCATGTTTTATTTATGAATTAATTTAATAATAAAGTGATTTATGCTCAACTTAACTGCTTTTAAAAATAAAACAATTGATTTATGGGTTAATCAATTATTTAATCAAACTTTTATTAAAAACTATATTATTAAATAATGACAACTTGCTTTAATTAATTAAATAAGAATTTAATCAATTATTCATATGATATTAGATTTATTGTCAAAATTAAATAATATAATTAATAATAGATATAATTAAATTTAATTACATAATTAAGTGGCAAGATATTAAATCTAATTAATTAAATATGAAAAATATTTAATTAATCAAATTTTAGGATAAATGTGGATTTATCGCCAAATAATCATTAAATTAAAGATAATAAAGATAATTAGGAATATTACTAGGAATATTCCCCGATGCAGAATTTAAGATAATCAATTAGGATTCGATGATGTTTAGATGTGCCTTAGGTTAGGACTTTGATGTCAATTTCGTTCGAATTGAAGATGTAGGAGATTAATGAACTTATAGCCCATTTTTGGGGTATTACATTTTGCCCCTCTTTGAATTACTGTGTGAAGCGCAGTGGTTCAAAGATAGTCTGTGTTTGATAAAGATATGAAACTGATTCAAAAGATAAACTGATCTCCAGATAGAAACCGATTGCGAGATATTGAGATAGGAGTTGATTGATATTGATTTGATATGGAGATAATAGGTCCTGAATGACCAAAGATAATGTTCACTATAACAGCAATGAACCGATGATTGTGAAAAAGTGTCAAAACATCTGATTTTGAACCTTAGGATTGATAAGAAGTGAGTGACCCGTTCTAGACTCGATTGTCTTAGCAGAACTAGCAAGTATCACATCAAAACCCTTCAGTTGCCGAAGAACCAAGGAAAGAACACTATGATCTGATGGTTGCAAAAACTGATACAGATTACAAGATTAAGAGAATACCAGATTGATATGGATCGATGAATCTGATATGCCCCAAGTGATGATAGATTTGCCCCGAGCAATGAGGACTTTTGATGAATCAGCGACTAGACGTGATTGTTGTCTTGATCACTGATGAAAGATATTGATAGATTTCATTGATAGACTTTGAATGATGTGCAATACCATGCCCCCTTCGGAATGAAAATTGAAATCTGACAAGAAAAGTCAGCGTTGATATTTTAGAAGCATGCTAATTGATTGGAAAAGTGGTTATACACGTTCAAGAGCGCATTCTGCATCATTTGGAGGTCCTGAAGACCAAGTTTGACTAGGTTTGACCATGAGTTGACCATGGTTGACCAAGTTGAAATTTTGATAGTTTGATGTAAGATAATCAGTTAAGTTGAAAAATGGATTTCTACTATGATTGAAGGTTGATTATGCAAGTAGTTGACAATATGAATGATCTCAGATTTTGATTTTGATCCCGAAAAAGGATTCTACTTGCTATTTTGTTGGAGGAACCTTCGTGTGGGATTCAGCTCTTGTTAGATTGGAAGATGCGAGTGGAGAATCATTTAAGCTTCAAAGTTTATTTAGCCATTGTGAGATCATGCAAACATGCAAAATGCAATGAGACATGCAAAATGAAATGAGACATGCAAAATGAAATGCAACCTAATACCTAGGACCTACTCATTGATCATATGTCGATTTGTTATCATCATTGAACTTTTAGGTAACCAGATAAATCAATACAATGCCCACTAGCTATGAAACCATAGACATATGAATATCGATTTGTATGCACAAGAATCAATACAACACCCACTGGCTAGGCAACCATGGACATATGAATATTGATTTTATTTTTGGAATGTCGGATTAGATATAAGCACCAAGGCACAAACGCCAAGATGGCCTGAATATCATGTCCATTTTGATATAGCAATTTGTATAAGCATCAAAACATAAACATCGTGATGATCTGAGTACGCCTTGCATTGCAAACACATCAAATAGTCAAAAGATCATTCTAAATCCAATGTGAATTACCCATAGTGACCCTTTATCGTTCACATCCTTAGGTAAGATCGTGTTTCACAGTAGGAGAAAGAATTTACTTCAAAAAGACAATAGTTAGATCAAACTTTTTTGAATTGTCTGGGTATCAATGGTCGAGGTACGCATGGCCATCCAACTCGAGATAGAGGCTCTTATAGTCAGACACCATTTCAATCCAGAGTTTCCAAAGTTGTTAGATTTTCACATACAAGCAGAAAACCAAGAAAATATTATGCCCCCAGTCATCACTCTCTAAATCCTGTAAAGGACATCATTGAGGAGCTCGAAGGGACACAATATGCAAAAATCTCAATGCGAATCAGTAAGCATACAAGGAGATAAGAGCATAAAGCACAGATTGTTTTCAGTTTGAGTTTAATTGCATTCTTATAGATGCAAAATCCTTTCTGGAGACAAGACTGACTGACTGACTCACATGAAGCTTTAAAGGATTCTGACTAGATAGGACACGTCTAAGATACATTGGAGGCCATAGGATATGACATTGATTGCCCCCAAGTTTGAACATTGATAGGATACAGACGCTCAAGTTGATTGGTGTACAAACTGACTTATTGAAAATTGGAAATGCAAAAACAAACCGAGAGATATGTACAAACTAAAGCAAGACTGAAAGCTGGGAAAGACCAAGATTGTGCTGATAGATGGAGCATTTGGAACAAGTGGCGCCCGTTTGCCAGGTTTTCACCATCTTGGCAGAGATTCTATTTTTGCTACCAAGGCGCCTGTTTCTAGGTTTTCACCAAGGCACTTTTCTTTTTTTCATTTTTTTTGTATTTTTCATTTTTTTCAATTTTTTTTGAATTTTTGGATATTTTCTGATTTTTTTTTGTGAATCATCAAGGCGCCTATTGCTAGGTTTTCACCAAGATGTTCATTTTTTCAGGACTTTTTCTGATTTTTAAGATTTGTTTAGGATATTTACCAACCACTGAATGCCTTAGGCGTAGAATTTCTTCAGATGGAGAACGTTGATTGGTTCTCGGAGCTGTTCTCCTTCAGTCATTGAGAGTTGATAGGCACCAGAGCCAAAAGTAGCAGTGATAACAAAGGGACCCAGCCAATTGGGTTCGAACTTCCCCTTGTGTTCTCGATGTGATTGATTTTTAAGATTTTCTCTCAACACCAGATCACCAACCTGAAATTCTTTGTGTTTGACTTTCTTGTTGTAGCCTCTAGACATTCTCTTCTAATATACTCTGAGATGATCATACGCTGCTTGTTTGTGCTCATCTAGTAGTTCCAGTTCTTGCAACCTAGACACTCTATAGTCATCATCAGTTACTAGACCATGCATTCTGATTCTGAGTGATGGGATTTCAACCTCAATAGGCAATACCGCTTCAGACCCATAAACTAAAGCAAAAGGTGTAGCCCCAATAGGTGTTCTAATACTTGTTCTGGCACTCATTCTAATACTGATTTTGATATTGATTTTGATAATTATTTTGATACTAGTTCTGATACTGATTCTGATAATTATTTTGATACTGGTTCTAATACTTGGTATACTTGGTAGCATCTTTTTCCATTTGCAAACTCCCAAGCAAGATCATATCGTGCAGTCCCAATGTCTAGCAAGGTGGAGAATAAGAGGGATTGGCAAGCTGGTGGAAGAGATGGAAGACAAGAAAATGAAGGAGAATGAAGGGAAGAAATCCTCAAGGGAAAACTCCTCAAGAATACTCAAGCTAGGGAAAAATTGTCATGTAAAGCATATTTGGATAAGTAGGGAAAGGCTAGTATAGGATAAGTCACAAAAGCATAGTGCCAGAGCAGGATAGGATGTAGTCCAAAGGAGTAGACATGTCAAGAGGCTTCATAGCACTGTGTTTTACTCTTTCTTTCTTTTTTTATTAGATCAAGACCAAAGGGGAAAAGGATAGCGATAGGCGAAAATGAATGGAGGAAGATGGATATGAAGGCTAAACATGGAAGGAATGAAAGCAAGATCGCCGTAAGATAGCTCACAAAATAGTCAAATGTTCATGTATAGATCAACATTGTCAAGATCAAAGAGAGAAGATGGAATGGATGAAGTATGTAGAAGAACTACGCATAATGCCTAATTGCCAGGTTTTCATCATGGTACTTATCCAAGGTGCCACAAGGGAGTGGTTTTCACCATAGGATGAATTTATTTCTCTTTACTTTTGCTACCAAGGTGCCTGTTTCCAGGTTTTCACCAAGGCACATTTTTAATTTATTTTTCATTTTTTTTTTTTTTTGGAAGAAGGCAAGCTTTTTAGATAATGCTCCTTGAAAGGATAAACCATGATATGTCAAGGATTCAAAATGACACGCTCAAAGATGCTGATAGGGAAAGGGAGATGAAAGAGAAAAATGGAGGATAAGGTTTTATGTAAAGCGAGTGAGGTTGGAAGATAGGAGGAATAGGCAAATGAGGAAAAAGGATAGAAGGTAGAAGGTTAATGAATGGAACGATTGTGAAAGGGTAGGTGGAAAGGAAGGCAAGATCAATGTAAACACACACCTTGAAGGGTAGCGAGAGGGTGGAGGAAATGTGAATGAAGGAATACGTGAAGGAATATGATGAATGGATAGCAGAGGTTGAGGTTTAGGCGCATGGAATGAAAGAATATTTTTGGAGGGAAATGAAGTGGAAGCCTTTGGAAGCTTGAATGTCAATTTCACTTTTTGCTCAACACCAGACTCTTTCAAGAGAGACTTTGGAATCCATATAGCCGTAGGCTTTTTATTTCCTTTTGATGATCTAGAGAGAATATCTTCAATGATGGATTTTGGAACCCATACTTGTCTTGTAGTTTTTTTCTTAGATATCTCTTTTGACTTTATGTTTCCATGTCGTTTAGAGGAGACATGGTGATCTTCTCTTTTTGATGGATTCTTGTATTGCTTCTTTTTCTTGTATTGAACATTCAAGTTACTTCCAAAAGACTTGGGATTTGTGAAAGAGGGAGGATATGACTAGTTTAGATGGGTGGGTGGATGAAAAAGATTCAAGGGTATGCATCTATGTTGATCTTGAGGAAAGATGGGAGATGGAGGTATGTAAGGACCCAAGATGGATGGAAAATTAGGAGAGTTAGGAGGGGAAAGTGAAGGGACATAAGGACCCAAGATGGAATGAAGGCGTGAAGATCTTTGTAGTGGTGGAAGAGGTCCAAGGATGGAAGTGGAAGACGCAAAAGGATAATCAATAAGTTCATCAGCATCTATATGACAACCAAAGATATCAGCATCTTTAGAGTGAGCATTAGAATTTTCAATAGAATCGCGGACATCTTGAATATGAGCACCTTCTTTGATAGGATTGTTCAAAGCTTGCAAAGACGTAGGAAGAGTAGAAAGTGGAAGTGAACATGGAGTGGTAGAACAAGAAGATGGAAGACTTTGATCTTGACAAGGATCTTTGGATAGCACAAGTGCATAATTTTTCTTTTGATTTTCAATAGGCTTAACATTGGAAGTAACAACACTATTTTTAACAACCTTAATGGAAGTATCATCTTTGGAAAATGCAAGTGTAGTAAGGTCATTTTGATTGTCAATAAGTTCAACAGCATGAGTAGTAGCTTGATCTTGCTTAGGAGAAGACTTAAGACATGGTGGAATGCATGAAAAAGGGGGTACAGGATCAAAAGAACCCTGAAGTAGATAAGAGACATCGGGAAAAGGAGTGGATGAAATGGAGGGTTCTTGATCTTGATCTTTCTTTATGTTCTTTTCTTCATCATTTTTGGAACCCTCTTGACATGGAGCCACTTCTAAGGACAAGGAAGCATGTTGGGATTGTATGGATGACTTTGGAAGAGATGGTGGAGGACTAGCTGAAGTAGGGATTATAGCATATGAAGGCTTAGGCTCTTTAGGTTTATCATCATTGAAAGTATTTGCAACCAAGTGAAGGATAGCTTGAGTTTCTTTAAGAGGTAGCCCTGGAGGATAACTATAGGGAACCACATGAAAAGTATCAGGGCTTGTGTCAAATGAAGGTTCTGTGAAAGATTTGAAAGACTCAGAAGCTTTAGGAAATGTACGAGTATTGGAGGAAGTAGGGGATGGAAGGGAACCATCACAAGACAAAGGTCCAACATTAACATGATCTTGCTTGAGAGTGTAATCTTTATTTTCCGCTTGAGAGTTCTTAGAGGAGAGATCCTTATAGTATTGATGTTTCAAGCTAGCACGATGTATTTTATAGTCCTCAGCAGTAGTAGATGGATCATCATCAAGATATTGTCCACAAAAACCATCAAAATCTCTTTCAAAATTAGAATCATATGGATCACCATCATGATCTATCCAATGTGATGGCCCATTTGTAGTAAGCAGGAATGAATGATGAGGAGGACTCTTAGGAACAGAGGTGTCATAGGTATCATTACATTGTCTGTCGTCATAGTCATCATAGTCTCCAAAGCTAGATGTGTCACTCTCCATGGAAGAGGTATCATATTGCTCAAATTTTTTTTGAGGGCATGGTGACATGTACAAGTCTTTATCAAATGGAAAAGAGTATAGAGGTTCCTTTTCTTTCTTAAGTTTGTCAAGCTGGACTTGCATAGCTTGCAGCTGCTTCATCATAGCGGTGATCAAAATTTCTTCCTCATGTGTACTAATTTTTTGAGACGTGTACTGATTTTCAATAGCTACTGATTTGTTCTTGACACAATGATATTTTTGACAGATTCTGGAACTAGGCTGGAAACATTGGATATCTTGCAATTTAACAATTTCTGACAACTCTCTCAAATTTTTCCAAATGACACTTTGCAGACTCGTACGACACTGGGTAGTCTATGAAACGACAGTTGCTAAACTCATACGATAGTTGGGTAGCAATGAAATGACAGTTGACAAAACTTGTATGACTTTCTAACCTCCTGAGATGACTTTTGACTCCAGAAAAGAATTTTACTTCAGATTTTGCAAATTTTGAGTTTTCAGATTTGAATTGTTTGCAAATTGTACTATCCAAATTTTGAAGGTTATACCAGATTTGATCATTTTTAATAGCCAAGTAGATAAACAAGCACGTAGAATAGCAAGCAAGTGATTCCAAGCACGTCTGAAAACAATGAACAAGGGAAAAAGCAACCTTGCGCATGAATGATCAAGTGACCAAATTATGCTAATCCCTGAGAGTACTAATTGTGTATGTTCTGAAAAGTTTTGCAATAACACACATATACCTGAAAGTGAAAAATTGGCCTCTCTAGGGTTTTTAGTAATGGTTTGACTCTGCAACTTTTATGATTCAAAGGGGTGAACTCCAATTCCGGCACACCAGGGTTTTGACACAGTCCAAGAACTTAATCTTCAAGAGCTGCTAAGGAGATCTGACAACCCAACAATGAACCATACCCATGGAGATTTCTTCCACAAGGACATTTATATAGCGACTGTCACTACCATGGCGAAAATGGCTATTACCGCTTGAGGTTCTGTCAACGCAGTTTTCCCTGTGAAGGGATTGTCCGCTACGGTTAACCCTCTCTAAAGGTGACTCACAGATTTATACCACAAGGGGACTTGGCTCCAAATTCAAGGTTTTGACACCTCTTCACTTTTAACCCAAACAAAGCAAGCAGATTAATTCGACACGCCAAGACAAAGTTTTGTTCCACCAAGGTCTGTGATATCAACTCCACGTGATCTATCAACCTCTCCGGGGAGAGAATGTATCAATCAATAAGAGAAGATGCACTAACCAATTTTGATTCACCAAAGCTCGTGATATCAACCCTACGTGATCTATCAACCTCTCCGGAGAGAGAATGTGTCGATCAATAAGAGAAGACACACTAACCAAGTTGAATGTGAAATGCACTAAGTATCCTCCCTACCTACAAGGATTCTATCATCAAGAAGGATTTCACTGGGAATCCAATCTCTCAAGAATCACAAATAGTGTTCATAGGGCCTAATTACTATGTGAGCACAGATATATTCCCGAAAGCAAATCTACCAAAAGTATCCAAAAAGCAGAAAGAGGAACACTTAACGCTTAAAGCGAATATGAGATGAGTCCACAAGGTGGAACATTTAACACCTCACACAAGATAAAAATGAGTCCCCAACTTAGAAAACAAGTGAGTTCCTAAAAGCACAAAAGGGTTGCCAAGTGGAACACTTAACGCTTCTGTCCTGTTGACCCCTCCCCTTTATGGCGCTGAGATTGCAACCACGGGGCAGAAATGAGGGGCCGGTAGATTAGCGAGTCCAATAACCCAAGATAGCAATCAAGATCAATCACAAGTATTCTAAGACTACTTAATGAATCCTTAAGGGATCACAACCTAGTATCAAATTATGCAAGCTTGTAGAAATAAATCAAAAGCATGAAAAGATGCACACAAGCTTGACACATAAGAGATTTATTTTAAGTCCCAAATTAAAATGTTATTAGATGAAGGAGAATACCTGGGATCCTTGCAACGCGCTTAGTAGATTCTACCTGATTTTTAGCAATTTTTGTTGAGCTTTTCCATGCAAGCAAGTGACGAACTCTCCAACAAGCAAACAAGCGAACAAGATATGCAAAATATATTCAACTTATGAAAACCATAGGGTTAGCTCTAAAAATCAATTTTTAGGAGAAATAATAACTATAAATTAATCTAAATGACAACTCATATCATGCATTGAATCATATGAAAAATAAGTGCATACCCATCATAAAATTTTAATTTTTTTGCACTTCATTTGACCTAGTCAACAAGATCTAATTTTTTTGATATGATTTTGGCCACAAAAATAGAAATTTAGAATAGAGACCCCTACTTAAAAATAGAGAGCTTTTCAAAAATGCAAAAATTTTAGAAAAATCTCTTCATTTGTGCCCTAGAGACCCATTTTATCAAAACAGACCAGTTTTTACAAATTGACTATTTGAGCTATTAAATTGCATCCAAATTTAAAACACAAATAATAGACCCCCTGTAGAATTTGAAGAGCTTTCTAAAAATGTAAAAATTTCAAAAAAATATGCTGATTTGCGTCAGATATTAATTTTTTATTAAAAATTTAAAAAAAAATTATTAAAAATTCTGAATTTTTTTTCGAAGCTTCCCTGATATGTCTCCAACCTTCAAAAAAAATTTCAGACCAAAACTCCAAGCTGTTTGGGAGATAAAATTAAATCTTTGAAACTTTGGGGTTTTAGCTCCCAAAAAAATCAAAACTAGCATGCAAAGGTGGGTTGCCCCACGGTGGGCGCCAGAAATGTGTGTGTGAAAATTGTACCTGATTTGTAGACACAACACTTAGTAAAACATTAGAGGTTAGCTATAATCGAAATGGTGCAAAATTGAAAGCTATCTAACCAAGCGATTTACTGCCTTCTAATAGGTGCGAGATTGATGTTCTCAAATTGTTATCGAGATCAGTGACCTAGACGACACCTAAATGAAGGATTTGAATGCAAAAGATGGATATGAAATTGAATGCAATTAATCTATATTTTTGATATTTTCTATGCAATAAGAATGATAAACTGATATGCTATGAATGCTATTGAAAACTGATATGAAATGAATGCTAAATGATCTAACAATGAAGATTCTAACAATGATATGAAAACTATGAAATTCTATGCTAAGATATAAAAACTATGCAATTGAAATTGATCTCACAAAGTTTTGAATTCGCAAGTTGATTCTTTCAAGCTCCAATTGTGCAAATTCTCCAAATCTGATATGCTATGATTCCTATAGAGTAAGTTTGCAATTTGCGAGATGATTGAGAGATGAAGAGCTGAGCCTTGTTTTTATAGAAATCCAGGGCTTTGGAGGTGCATGGGAAAAAGTCATAAATCACTCAAATAACTCAGGTTGATTTTTGAGTTATTTTTAAATAAAAGATAATTAACTCACAAAAACATGCAAAAGCTAAGCTTTAACTCAAAATAGAGTTTAGCTTTAATTGATAATTGATAGTTGTCTGCTTTTATGATTGTGCATGTTTTATTTATGAATTAATTTAATAATAAAGTGATTTATGCTCAACTTAACTACTTTTAAAAATAAAACAATTGATTTATAGGTTAATCAATTATTTAATCAAACTTTTATTAAAAACTATATTATTAAATAATGACAACTTGCTTTAATTAATTAAATAAGAATTTAATCAATTATTCATATGATATTAGATTTATTGTCAAAATTAAATAATACAATTAATAATAGATATAATTAAATTTAATTACATAATTAAGTGGCAAGATATTAAATCTAATTAATTAAATATGAAAAATATTTAATTAATCAAATTTTAGGATAAATGTGGATTTATCGCCAAATAATCATTAAATTAAAGATAATAAAGATAATTAGGAATATTACTAGGAATATTCCCCGATGCAGAATTTAAGATAATCAATTAGGATTCGATGATGTTTAGATGTGCCTTAGGTTAGGACTTTGATGTCAATTTCGTTCGAATTGAAGATGTAGGAGATTAATGAACTTATAGCCCATTTTTGGGGTATTACAGTGTCACTTCAGGAAATCTCCTAGGGTACATTATTTCAAAGAAAGGTATAAAAGTGGATATAGAAAAGGTAAAATAAATCATGGAGATGCAACCTCCTAAAAATATCAGTCAAATGCGTACTCTACAAGGGTACAATCCATCAGGGGGCACCTACTTCTCTCTGCACTAGAGGAATCAGTTGTGTTGCCAGAATCTATATGTCTCTCCTCCTCTGACCCCTTCCATGGGGTGCACCTGTCACATCATCAACCTCCTCCATGGTAGGAATAGGCTCTGTTGGGTCAGAGAATCGACAGAAGGGATACTCTCCTAGATGAGCCCTATATGCATCTATAACCCCCGCATCAACCACTTGTACCCTGTAATCCCAATCATGGCTCTAGAGGCCATTGTACTCATGCATACATATTGCATATGACAATCATGGATCCTAGCCAAGTCCCATCTCCCATACTTGTTAGGCATATGAGGTGAACTCCTGCGGTGCATCCTGTACGAGGCCATACTACCTCCATACCCATGTGATCAAGAACCTCTCCAACCTATAAGTATGGTCACCAAATGACCATTGTCATGTCATCAAGCACTCTCCTCTAGTACTCGGTATGTCCCATCCTGGCCTGAGTAACATAGCTAGTGTACCTATAAACCAAAGGTTGTTGTGGCTGCCTCTCATCCCCGCATATGGGCCTGCAGATACAGATATGCTCCCATGCCTAAACCTGTAAAACCAACACTCCATGGGAAAAGGTCTCACCCTCATGGTAGACTGCCTTGTGCATCTCTAAAAACATGTGTGCCAATAGACACTGACCCCACCCAAACTCTGTAGGATGTGCCATGAAGCATTGTACCATCAGGGCCCATCCCATGAGAAAATCATTCTACTAACAATTAGACATGATAATCCCTCCAATCATCCCTGCAATGATGCACTCTAATCTATGTGTCTGACTGTACCACTACACTAGGGTCTCCCAATGGATTTGTGGCACAATCTACTCATTCACACCAAAAATTGTGTGAAATTCCTACAACCATGTGTTCCTTGAGCTAATGTAGTCAGGGCGAGGACCATGGAATGGAATCCAGAGAATGCGGTATACATCCTCGGGTGTGATCATAATCTCCCCTATCAGAAGATGGAAAGTATGTGTCTCTGAGTGGAACCACTCTATCAATGTTGTAAGGAGGTCATGATTTGTCCTGATCTCGGGCAAACCTATTAGGTGCTCAAACCTGCAAGTGGCTAGATGCACTCTGAGGGGATCAAGAAGTGAGATGCACAACCTCTATGTGGTTGGGTGTGATACTCAGACATGTATATTGGGATACCTAATCTAAAAGCACAAAAAGAAAAAATGACATCAGTTTCATGATCCAAATCAATGCCAAATGTATGAAAATCGATAAAGTAAACATTCTGAAAGGTGCATTAAATGCCATTAAAACTAGCTGAGTAATCAAAAATTTTGAAAAAAATTGTTAAGTACCCTAAAAACACTCATTATTTTTCATACAACATTTCAGAAAATTAATCACCGGTGTCAAGTGTCGTACGAAACTATGCAAGCGCCCATATGACAATTGCTCTGAAATGACACTACACAAGTTGTTGTACGACAAGTATGGGATGCAAAGAAATATCGTACAAGAAATGGGTGTCTCCCATATGACACTCAACACTAATGCACACGACATTCTAACTAAACTTGAATTGTCGTACGATAGTGTACCAAGTGTTGTATGACAACCCATGAAGAAAAAATTCAAAATGACAAAATAAGGCTAAAAATTCAAAAAAAAATCAATAAAAAACATGCTAAATTAAATGCTAAGAGGTGTTCGGAGGTCCACTTACCAGGTTCGCATACTGTCGGGGCCACTAAAACTGACAAGAATGCTTGAATCGATGTGAAGACACAAGGACCACCATTTTCTCTCTCGAAAGGCTCCACAAGTCTCAAAAGTCAACTAGCACAAATGATTTGAAAATGACCCCTTTTGGCCTTATGTAGGTTTTGACCTAATTTTTTAAAATACTTTGATTTACGTGAAAACAACAACCCTAGCTAATTTCAATGTCCTGAATCTATTTTCGGGATCAAAATTGAAATCTAAGATTGTTTCACTTCTCAAAAATGTAATTTAAAATTTTGGACCCAAGACGGTCAACAACTTACATAATTGACCTTCAGGACATCACAGGAATCCAAAACTCAACCTATTTGATCAACTAACATCAAACTCTCAAAATTTCAACTTGTTCAACCCATGGTTAAACTTGGTCAACGGGACCTTTATATGATGCAAAATGCATCCCTAGATGTATACAACCAATTCTATAGTCAATCATAGTGCTTTATATCAATTCAAACTGGCTTCCTCGCCAAATTTTGATTTTAATACCGAAGGGGGCATGGTATTACACATCATTAATCAAATTTGCCAGTCAAATCTTCTTTAGCAATCAAGACAACAACCAAGTCTAATTGTTGACTTCATCAAAGTTCTCGTCACTTGGGGCATATCGCTTGGGGCATATCAAATTCATCAAAATCCATATCAATATTGTTAGGAATAAGGTGTCTCAACCTTGGATAATTCCTATTCTTATTATTTTTTTTGTAAATGTATTTTTTGCAAATAATGAAATTAAGTGTGAGTGTACATGTCCAGTTGGCATGTTGATGTGTCAACATCTTGTGCGTAAGGAGATCATGACTGAAATGGTCATGACGGATTCCTATGATGCATAAGAACTATTTAAGGAATGTGCTATGACAGGTGTAAGAGCATCTTATGACTTGGGCCTATTTGGGCATCCAAGAAGAAGTGGTTGGTGTGTGTAAGAGAATATGCCAAAAATAGGTTGGTATGATAGATTCTCTTACACTTCTCTTGTGACCGTTATTTTTGGCGGATTCTATGATAAGTTATCATAGTCTATTCTAGGGATGGATGCCTATTCTTGGGATTGCATGTAACAGTTGTTTACATGTGGCTTTGTACATGGGTCTTGGTGGTTGGATGCCAAACTCCTATTTTGGGTATTTGTTGGGTCCTGAGGAGTCTATATATATGATTTTGCTTCTATGGGAGAGATATAAGTTTTACTAGTCTCTCATCTCCTGAAAGAACTTACATTGTAAGTGTGTTGTAGTCTTTGTGTTGAAGATAATACATTGTGCAGGTTTTGGAGGGGTGGGGTTGTTTTACCGAAAGGTTTTTCCCCACCGGCATATCTTTGTGTTTATGTGTTTCAATCTTCTCTATCTATTTTCTGTATGCATGGTATATGGCCGCAATATCTTTGTTAAAGTAGTTAATGAATCTAAAATTGTAAGGATTTAATAAGAATTTTCACAATACTTTCCTTTAGAGATTAGTGTAGGAAGCTATTTTCGCACCTGAGTTTCCTTACAAGTGGTATCAGAGCATGATCAACTTTTGATCTTAGTTGTTGGGTAGGGTTTTTTGAGCTAATCTCAAGTTGAGTGGGAGTTTTGTGTAGAGCATTATAAATCTTATTTGCAGATTGAGATGGTGAGTTCCTCATACAATAGAATGGAGGTGAAGAAATTTAATGGCACTAATTTTGAGTTGTGGAAACTCAAGATGGAAGACATGCTTGAAGACCACGATCTATGGGAGGCTACTTCACTTGATGTGAAACCTACAATGATATCTCAAGTGGATTGGGAGATCAAGGATCAGAAGGCTAAGGGTCTCATCAGACTCTATTTAGTAGATGTTGTTCTTCTAAATGTTCTTGATGAGACTACTGCAAATTCTTTGTGGCAACAACTTGGGTCTGTGTATCAGGCCAAATCTCTGGTGAATAAGTTGTTCATAAGAAAGAAGTTGTATTCTTTAAGAATGGAGGAAGGTGGATCCGTAACTGATCATCTCAACGCATTCAATTTATTGATTGCACAGTTGGCATCATCCAGTGCCAAGATCAAGGAGGAGGATCGTTGTATGACCCTGCTTTGTTCCTTGCCAGATTTAGGGGACCATCTTGTGATGGCTCTTGGAAGTACTATAGTCACATTCTGTATGGATGATGTGGTGTCTTCGCTGCTATCTGAGGAGATGCGAAGAAAGACTTTGGATTCATCTAAAGAAGCCCTTGTTGTTCGCGGGAGATCCAACGACAGAGGAAAGCATAATGACAATAAGTCAAAGAAGGGTAGATCCAAATCCTGTGGGAGTTCTAAGACTCCTAGAAAGTCCAAGGTGAAATGTTGGAACTGTGATAAAATTGGGCACTTCCGAAGGGACTTCAAAGAATAGAAGAAGAAGAAGAAAGGCTCAGATTTAGCTTCTAAAAAATCTCAAGAAGATGGAGATGCTTTTATTGTAGCTTTGGCAGCCCATGCATCTAATGATGTGTGGTTGGTAGACCCAGGTGCTTCTTTTCACATGACCTCTCATCGAAACTGGTTCTCAAAATATGAAGAGTTTAATGGTGGAAAGGTGTACTTGGGTGATGATTCTCACCTAAAGATAGTTGGACGCGGAAGGGTCACTATCAAATTTCCTGATGGATGAGTAAAGGGAATCAATGGAGTAATGCACATTCTAGGTTTGGCATGAAACCTATTATTTGTAAGTATGCTGAATGATGTAGGTGTGCCAGTTGTCTTTTCGAAAGATGGATGCAAGATGATGAGAGGTTCTATGGTGCTCGCTAGAGGTACTAGGAGAGGTACTTTGTTTTAGCTTGAAGCATGCATTGCTTAGTGCAATAGTTCTTCTATTTCAAAGAAGAGAGTGGCTATCACTTCATCCCCACCATCTGAATAAGCAGTAAAGAAGACTGTGGCAATGGGTTCCAATGGCAGTGCAATAAGTGTACCTAAGAGTGCAAACACTTTGGAAGGCAAGCTTCCTACAGAAAAGACAATGTTGTGGCATATGAGATTTGGCCACATTGGTCAGAAGGGTCTTAGGACCCTGAAGAATAAAAACCTCATTGAGGGGTTAAATGAATGCAATCTTGAGTTCAACTTTTGTGAACACTGTGTCTATGGTAAACAAAATCATGTTCAGTTTTACTCTAGTTCTCACAAATCTTCTGATGTTTTGGATCTTATTCATTCTGATGTATTTGGTCCTGTAAAAGTTCCTTCAATCTCCAAGTCTTTATTTTTTGTATCTTTCATAGATGATTACAATAGAAGGACATGGATTTATTTCCTTAAAAGTAAGACACAAGTCTTTAGTTGATTCAAGGAATTTAAAGCCCTTGTAGAGAATCAGACTAGTAAGAAGATTAAGTGTGTGAGAATTGATAATGGTGGTGAGTTTTTCTCAGTAGAGTTTGAACAGTTCTGTAAAGAATGAGGTATTGAGAGGCATAAGACAACTCCTTATACCCCACAACAAAATGGATTTGCAGAGAGAATGAATAGGACACTGATGGAGAATGCTAGGAGTATGCTTAGTGGAGCTAGTTTAGAACAAAGGTTTTGGGCCGAAGCTATGGCCACTACTTGCTATCTGGTTAAAAAATCTCCTACATCAGCTCTTGTTGGTAAGACACCCATGGAGGTGTGGTATGGTAAGAATCCTTCAATTAGACATCTTCATGTTTTTGGTTGTGAAGCTTATGCACATGTTCCAAAGGAGAAAAGATCTAAGTTGGAAAACAAAGCTGTCAAATGTATTTTCATCGAATACAGTGTTGGTGTGAAAGGATACAAGCTTTGGGATCCTGTGACTAGTAAGGTGTTGTATAGTAGAAATGTTATTTTTAGAGAGCTAACATCTTCTCCTATTGTGCTAAAATTAGATGAAAAAGACAAGGAAAAAGATGTTGTTCAGTTGCCTCCTACCCCTGAGAAGACTGAACAAAGAGACCATGTTGGGCCTAATGATGAGGAGAGCTCTAGCAGCTCTGATAGTTCAAAAGAAGAGGAAGAACAACCTCAACCTTAGCCCTTGAGGAGATCTACAAGAGAAAGAAAGCAACCAGAAAGATTTGGTTATTCTATGTTAGATTCCAGTTGTGCCTTTGCTTTGATTACTAACACTGATGAGCCTAGATCTGTGAAAGAGGCTTTGGTAATTGAGGACCGACTCATTTGTAATTATTTGAGTTTGGTATATAAGAAGGAATTTTTTCCTTGTTGCAATGTGTATTGTGAAGGTTGAGATGCGAATATATGCATGAAGTGAAGAAGAGAGCTAATTCAGTGATGAAGGAAGACTTGTGAGTACAGAGATCTGGAACTGTGATCTTGTGTAGTAGAGAGTG
Organism: Chamaecyparis obtusa; assembly: GCA_027943335.1. Lineage (NCBI taxonomy): Eukaryota > Viridiplantae > Streptophyta > Pinopsida > Cupressales > Cupressaceae > Chamaecyparis > Chamaecyparis obtusa. The sequence goes on along the minus strand of BSBK01001326.1, from coordinate 135,706 downwards.
TGGTTTTGGCATAGTGTGAAGTAGGTAATATATTTCATATTATTCTATTGAATAATTCTAAGATCTTTTGGACAATGGGTTCAGAGATCTTGCCTTGAAGCTGTTTGGGCAGTGGGTCCTTCTGTCTTCCATAAACTCTTAACCAGGTTAGAATCTTTTAACAGGGATTCAAAATCTCCTAACAAGGATTTATATGTACTGAATGTATTTCATAAGACTCCTAACACGGTCCATCCTCTAACAAGGAACTTTCATATTAGTGCATCATTTTGTGGGCATCATTCCCACCGGGGTTTACTCTTTTCAAGAGGTTCCCTAGTCAACATATCTTGTGTTATTGTGCAATTGTGTATGGTTATCTTTCTATGGTTGATTAGTACATTAATTATATTGTTTAAAGCAGTTGAATGGTTAAATTATCAGATAACTGATTCACCCCCCCCCCCCCCCTCTCAATTATCTTGGGGATCTTTACTTTCTAACAATTGGTATCAGAGCAGCAGGTCCTTGAAAGAAAAGTTTAACAACTTAAGGAGATCCATGGTGAATTTCAGAAAAGAAAGCCCTAAGTTTGATGGAATAAATTTTGATAGCTAGAAAGAAAAGATGAAGACTCATCTATTGTGTTTAGGACCAAGTTATTGTTTGATTACAAAGAGTGAGAAGACTATCATTGAGGAAGACAATGTAGAGGTGGGAACTAAAGATGAACTAGATCTATTCATGTGTAACATACTTGCAAGAGAAGCACTTTTGTCAGCACTACCAGAGAATGAATATAGTCAAGTAAGATGTTTAAAAACATCTCATGCAATTTGGAAAGCTTTACATTCTACTTTTGAAGGTGATGAACATGCAAAGAAGGCTAGATTACATAATTGGATTTGTGCATTTGAAGATATCAGAATGATGGAAGATGAATCTATTAGAAGCTATATTGATAGAATGTTTGAGATTGTAACAGGAATAAAGTCTTGTGGAGGTGATAAGAAAGAGAATGAAGTGATATGGAAAATTCTGAGAACTTTGACACCAGTATTCAAGCAGACAACACAGATGATTGAACAAGTTATCCTTGTACATCAAACTTTTCAAGAGAGACTCTTCTTGGAAGATTAGAAACAACAGAGATAAACTTGAGATTATCAAGAGAGCTACCTAGAATGGAAATAGCATTCAGTGCTCTTAACATTAGACCTACAAGAAGTACTAGTGTGAATGGAGATTATGCCAGCAGTAGCAGATCTAAATATGAGGAAGATAAGAAGATTGAAGAAGGTATTGCATTACTTGTAAAAAGAGAGCCAGATGGTAAGAAAATCTTTAAATGTTGGACTTGTCAAGAATATGGTCATTTTGCATCTAAATGTCCTAAAAGAGTTAAGAAGTATAGAAGCAACTTTAGGAGATCTAAAGAATGTTATTATGCAAATGATGAAGATCTTGAAGCAGGAATTGAAAGACATTTAAGTGAGAGTGATAATGATAACTTTGAGGAAATAGGATTTGTAGCAATTAAAGAAGAAAGTTCTGAATCTGATAAAAGGGAAGAAAAAGCATTAGTTTCTCAAGTTGAAAAGAAATCTGATTGGATTATAGACAATGGTTGTTCACATCATATGACTAGAGATAAAAGAAAGTTTGTTAAGTTAGATAATTATGATGGAGGAATTGTTAGGGTTGGTAATAATGCACCTTGTTTGATTAAGGGTATAGGATCTATTACTCTTGATGGAAAGACTAACACTGATGATGTTTACTTTGTTGATGGATTGAGACATAATCTACTAAGCGTTGGACAATTGGCTGATAAGAGTTATCAAGTTTGGTTTACTGAGAAAACTTGTGTGATAAAAGATAAAGATGGAAATCTGATTGGAAAAGGATCCAGAACCAGAGGTAATGTATTTCAGTTGAATCCTACTGAGATGACATGTTTGATAACTAAGATTGATGACAGTTGGTTATGGCATAAAAGGTTTTGTCATATAAACTTTGATAATATTGTCAAGGTGAGCACTACACTTGCGGTAAGAGATTTACCTAGAATTATGAAACCTACTAACATGATTTGCAAAGAATGTATGATGGCAAAGCAGAAAAGGAGTTCATTTCCCAACAAGAAGTTCACATTGACAGAGAAGCTGGAGATTGTTCATACAGACTTGAGTGGTCCTACTAGGACTAGAGGATTCTATGGAGAAAGGTATTTTATGATTCTTGTTGATGATTTTACAAGGATGATGTGGATTGCATTTTTGAAAGAAAAATCTGAAGCATTTGATAAATTTAAGACCATGAAAAGCAAAATTGAGAATGAATCTAGAATGAAGATTAAGTGTCTAAGATCTGATAGAGGTGGTGAATTTACATCTAGAGAGTTTAACACCTTTTGTGAAATGAATGGTATTAAGAGACAACTTTCAGCCCCTAGAACACCAGAACAAAATGGTATTGCAGAAAGAAGGAATAGGTCAATAACTGAAGCAGAAAGAGCTATGTTGTTTGAAAATGATTTGGCTAAGACTTTTTGGAGAGAAGCAGTGAACACAGCAGTATACACTATGAATAGAGTACAAATCATAGCAGATACAAACAAGACACCTTATGAATTATGGTTTGGACATGCACCCTCAGTTAAGTATTTTAAAATTTTTGGAAGTAAATGTTCTATAAGGAGAGATGATGATATAGAAAAATTTGATCCTAGAAGTGATGAAGGTATATTTCTTGGATATTCTTTAAAAAGAAAAGCATATAGATGTTATAACAAAAGAACTAAGACTATTGTTGAAAGTGCAAATGTAAAAGTTGATGAGAAGTTTAAAATTTAGGAAAGAATGCTTGATTATGAATCTGATGGAGAAGCACAACCTCAGCCTAACATTGAAAATGCAAAATTATTTTTTGAAACTAACAGTGATTTGCTGAATGAAAGTCATACTGAAGAAAATAGAGAAGAAAATAGAGAAGAAAGCAGAGAAGAATCTATAGTTGGAACAAGATCAGTGACTATGACACCTAATAGGTATATTTTGAGACATCACCCTATTGAGCAAGTTATTGGAAGTTTAGACAGAGGAGTTTTGACTCGAAATAAGGTACATTTATGTTTGATTTCTCAAATTGAACCTAAGACTACTAATGAAGCTTGTGAAGATGAACATTGGATTAATGCTATGAAAGAAGAACTGGAGCAAATTGAAAAAAAAAGACATGGGAATTGGTCCCTAGACCTAAAGATAAGAATGTGATTGGAACAAAGTGGGTATTCAAAAACAAGATGAATGAACAAGGAGAAGTGATAAGAAACAAAGCAAGATTGGTATGTAAAGGATATTCACAACAAGAAGGAATTGACTATGAAGAAACTTTTGCACCTGTGGCCAGACTTGAAGTAGTGAGAATGTTTCTAGCATATGTAGATTACAAGAAATTCAAAGTGTATCAGATGGATGTGAAATCAGCATTTCTGAATGGTGAATTGGAAGAAGTCTACATTGAGCAGCCTGAAGGTTTTCCTTTGACACAAGAAGGAGATATGGTATGTAAGTTAAAGAAAGCTTTATATGGATTAAAACAAGCACCTAGAACCTGGTATGCAAGATTGGATAAGTATTTATTGAAATTGGGATTTATAAAAGGAACAGCAGATAGTAACTTATACACAAAAGAAATTGAGAATGGTCTGTTGGTTATAGTTATATTTGTTGATGATATTATCTTTGGAGGAGAAGATGAAGCTAGTGACAAATTTGCAGATGAAATGAAGACTGAATTTGAGATGAGCATGATTGGAGAAATGAAATATTTTTTGGGATTACAGATAACACAAAGCAAGGAAGGTATATTTGTAAGTCAGACTAAGTATTTGAATGACTTATTGAAAAGATTTGGAATGAAAGATTCTAAACCTGTTGGAACACCTATGGTAACTGGACATAAGTTATCTAGCAAAGATGAGACACCAACAGTTGAGCAGAAAAAATACAGATCTATGATTGGAGGATTGCAGTACTTGACACATACAAGACTTGATATAGCACATTCAGTTGGGATTGTAGCAAGATTTCAAGCAGAACCTAGAGAATCACATTATGCAGCAATAAAGAGGATACTGAGATATCTGAAAGGAACAATGGATTATGGATTATGGTATGATAATTCTAATGATTTTACTTTATGTGCCTATATTGATGCAAATTGGGGAGGCATCGTTGATGACAAGAAAAGCACCAGTGGTGGAGCCTTTTTTCTTGGAAGAAAATTAGTCTCTTGGTTAAGTAAGAAGTAGAATTGTACTTCACAAAGTACAGCAGAAGTAGAATATGTTGTAGCAGCAAATAATTGTAATCAGATTATTTGGATGAAGAAGATGTTGAAGGATATTGGAATAAAGTTTGATGAGCCTATTGTTATACATTGTGATAACACCAGTACAGTGAGTATGTCAAAAAATCCTATTTTGCATTCTAAGACTAAACATATTGAGATCAAGTATCATGTTGTAAGAGAAAAAGTTGCAGAAAAAGAAGTAAGATTGGAGTACATAAGCAAAAAGGAACAGATAGCAGATATATTTACAAAACCTTTACCTAAGGATACATTTTTGTATCTGAGAGGTATGCTTGGGGTTATGCCCTAACCTATTTTGAGAATTGATGTAGATGATTGCATCCATCCAGTGGTATATGAGCCCTATCTTTCTTCTGGATTGGATGATGGAACTTCCTCTATGGGGGATTTTATGAGCTGAGTCATGAGGACTCTTGTTATTGTATTTTTTTGAAAAGTGTCTTTTGACATTAAGTTGTTGTTGACTTAGTGATGGAATTTCTGTCATTGATGTCAACGGGGGAGAGATATACATGAAAAATATTATGGATTGTATGAGCGAGCTGAATAGGAAAACGAAGCAAGATTTCATTTGATATTTTGTAGTGATGTTGTAGTATTGGATTTTTGGAACATTGGATGTTTTTCATCTATGTTGCCATCAATGCCAATGGGGGAGATTGTTAGGAATGAATGCAAAGTATTTTGGCAGTCATTCTGTAGCAGTTGTTGTTGCATTTGTTGGGTCCTGAGGAGTCTATATATATGATGTTGCTTCTATGGGAGAGATATAAGTTTTACTAGTCTCTCATCTCCTGAAAGAACTTACATTGCAAGTGTGTTGTAGTCTTTGTGTTGAAGATAATACATTGTGTAGGTTTTGGAGGGGTGGGGTTATTTTACTGAAAGGTTTTTCCCCACTGGCATATCTTTGTGTTTATGTGTTTCAATCTTCTCTATCTATTTTCTATATGCATGGTATATGGCTGCAATATCTTTGTTAAAGTAGTTAACGAATCTGAAATTGTAAGGATTTAAAAAGAATTTGCACAATACTTTCCTTGAGAGATTAGTGTAGGAAGTTGTTTCCGCACATGAGTTTCCTTACAAATATGATATTCTCTTAATCTTGTAAATGATATCAGCTCTTCATAACCATCAGTTCAGATGTGTTATTTCCTTGATTCTTCATAACTGGAGGGTTTAGATGTGTTATTTCCTTGATCCTACATCGATAAATCAATCAAAATCGACCCTAAATTCCTAACCCAAGGCACATCTCTACATCAAGTAATTGAAACCCTAATCGATCCTATCATAAATCTGTATCGGGGAATATTCCTAATCTATCCTAATTATCTTTGATTAAAATGTTATTTGGTGATAAATGACATTATATAATTAATCCTAACTGCAATTGATTAAATATGTTAAATATTTAATTAATTAAACTTAATTTAGCCACTTAATTAATTTAATTAGATTAAATTAAAGTATTCTTAATTAATATTGTTAATTTGACAATAAATCAAAAACCCAAAAATAATTGATTGAATATTTATTTAATTGATTAATTTGAATTATCAAATTTAATAATATAATTTTGGATAAAGTTTGATTAAATAATTGATTAACCCATAAATCAATTATTTTTAAATAAAATCAAAAAGTTGAGAATAAAGCACATGGAAATTAAATAAATTATCTATGCAAAAATTAGAAGATCGGTTAAACTCAAAATCAACTCTTTGACTCATTTTGTTAAGTTTCTAAACTCAACATGTGATTGTGAGTTAAAAAGAAGATTGGAGTGATCTCAACTTCCAATTTTGAGTTAAAAAGCAGATTGGAGTGATCTCAACTTCTAATTTTGAGTTAAAAAGCAAATTTGCATGATTTTCACAAAATAACTATTTCTAATTCCCCGATTACTTGCCAATCAATTCGAGTTAATCAGGGAGTGATTTTTGGCTTTCCATGAGTTCTCAAACCTGAATTTTTATATAAATGACCCTTAGTCCCTCACAAATCATGTACAATTTTGAGAACAACAGTGTTATACTGTCGAGTTCTTGCGAGATTGTGCATCCATTGAGATCAATCACTATCATTTATTTTCTAGTTTTTGCAATCATAGCTTAGCTTCATTTTCATTGATATCAAGTTTTAGATCAATTTCATCTAGATAAATCATTATTATTGCATTTAAAATCATAAAAACATATTTTAATCTTGCATTCATTTCAATAGCATTCAAATCCTTCATTTAGGCATTGCATTGTCAGTGATCTCGATCAAATCTGAGAATACCATACTCACGTCTTCTAGAAGGTAGTAAATTATCTGATTGATGATATATTTGTTGATTGTTTATTTGTTTATCATTGATCTGCAATATTTTACTGAAGTGTTGTGTCTTTTGAACAGGTACAATTTTCACACACATAGTACCTTCTTAAATTTTATCATCATCTATATGATTGCCTCTTCAATCCTTTCCTGATCCTTGGTAGTAATATGTACATACCAACTCAATTTGGGGTTACCTAGACCACCAGTTTCCTTTATAGTTTCAACTAATTCATCAATTGACTAACTTTTATTTACAACTACTTTGAATTTGTCTTGATTCTCCTCTTCATCATATTCATCAATATCATCATTTTCTCTTATCAACCTTCTCCTCCTTTTAGGTTTCTCAGAGGTGGCTTGTGTAGCTCTCTTTTTCTTTTGATATGTTTTTGTAGGAGTTGGCCTTAAGATTTTTACTACTCCTTTCTTCAGGGGCAGAGAAGCAATTGTTGAGGACCTTTTCCTTTCTCGTGTGGGTGTTTTTGCTTGTTTTCTCTTCCATGTGGCCTTGACCAATGTAGATTGAATATCTTTGTCAGAATCGGTCTCATCCTCATCATGTTCACTATTACCTATCAATAATTATTCCTTGGTTTCTTCTTCAACTGGAATATCCTCATATGCCTCTTCTTCTACTTCATCACCAAATTATTTCACTAATGTGTCCATCATTTTATTTTATTTCCTACTCACCTTAACTCTGACTAGATCCATTTTGATTATTAAGTTGGCCTCTTCATAGGTACCAAACCTAGTTGTCTGTGGATAATTGGGCTCGGCCAATAGTGCCTTTATTGACTTGGAAGCTCGTTCAATATCTAATTCATAGCCCATAGGTGGTAACCAAGCAGTCCTTGGTTCAACCGCCTTGATTAAATTGGTGTCGATATCCACTAAGAAAAAAATATCATCCTTATGTGGGTCTACCAGATGACATGGTATCTTGCTTCTTTGGTGCATTCTATCTTTAAATTTTTCAAAGTATACATCCATTATACTAACAAAATTCTAACCCAAACTTTAAATAAAATCATTGATTTTCCATATGACCAGTCGGTCAACATCCCAGTCAACATTACCAACTGGGAGAAAGAATTTTTTTACATAGAAAATTATGAAAATCATTAGTGAACCAAACTTACAAGTTTTTGTCTTTGCTGACCTGAATGTTCTCATGTTTTCTTCCAACTGTTTTAGCAATAACTCGGCTAAGTCATATTGAAAACCTTTCTTCACAATCTTATATGCTATATCCATAGCTCCACATGGTACACTATTCGACCTTCTTGATTAAAATATCTTATAACCTACTACATAGAGATCAAACCTTATCTCAGGATCAACAATAGTGTTGTCTTGCATGCCTCTTCCATCCCATTCAACTCCGGTTAACTTCTCAGTTTTGACTCTTGGTGCATTCCTGATGGCTTTTACTTTGTCAGTTATGGGGTAACCAATGATTGTATGTATGATATCCCTTGTGATTTTTACTGGTTCATCCAACCATAACTTCCCTTCAAGCACTCTGATCAACACAACCCTAATCCATTATGTCTTGAATTCTCTTGAGAAATACAAGGTATTCATTAAACCCTTCACCTCCAAGTGTTTGTGCTCATCCTTGAGCTTTCCAGTGACACTCAACTCCTGGTAGGTGGATTAAAGCTCAAAATCCCCTATTTCACTGATTTTATAGTGGATATATGTACAGATATCCTGGACCAACAAAACCCTAGGAGGAATGCTTGAAAATGTGTCAGTTTTGTCAATTTGTGAAGCAATCTCAGGGTGTAGCTTGTACTTTGGTTTAGTATAGGTTGCAAACTTTATCAAGGTGACCTTCTTATCATTCTAGGACTTGGATTTCACAACTTTAGATCAGGATTCTATCATTTCAAATATTTAGGGCTTCATGAAATAACTGTAAAATAGCTTGGTGGATGCATAATTTACTTGTGATCGCAAATAACTTGTTTGGAAATCCTTCAAATCTCTGCTAAAATGCTCTAGAATCTCTTTGCACAAATCTTCACTCAAAATCGCTCTAGTTCTTTATAATCGCAATGTGAAAAATTACTAAGTCCTCCATGTATTTATACCCAAAAATTTGTTTCCCGCTCAAAATGTTGCATTTAATGTTTTACCTACCACAACTTAGTAAACAAAGTTGTGCTCAATTTATGCTTTAAATGACCGTTTAGCTCAGTTAACACTTGGATATTACTCGGTTGATACAACGACTCGGTTAACCTTGCTAATATTTACTGACTAGCATACTTTCACTCGGTTATGCTTATATCAACTATATATAGTTTAAGTTCTAAGCATGTAATCCCATTGTGCATCTTATTTCATGTTGATTTGGTGTGCATTCACTAGATATAAGGAATTATTTTATAGTATAACCAATTTGAAATTTAGTTTCATACATAACTTTATGATTTAGGTGGAGGTGGTGATGTCACCTAATCCAATGGATGGGGTGTCACTGAATGTAGTACTTGATCCAACATTGTCACTTGATGCCTTTCTCCACATTTGATATCTTATCCTCATGATTTCCTCAATTTTCTTTCCATTTGCATTTAATTGCCTCTAGTGCTTGGTCTCTGCAATCCTTGCTTAGGTGATCGACTTTGTGACAGTGAAGACATGCCATACAATATTTGTCTAATTACAAGATCTTCCTCTCCAGTTCTTTCTCATGAAATTTGTTGCTATATGTCCATACCTACCACATGTGTTATTAACCCATGTGTTTTAATCCCAAGTATATGCATTACCTTGCCTTCTTTGTTGATATGTTTTGTTTTGTTCTTTCGGTGTCCAGACTTGCTTCATCTTTATCTTGTATTCTTGTGATATGTGTCCATGCATGTTGCAAGTGCAACAATGTTTCTCCATGTAGGGTTTCTTAGGAGTCCTATTCAATTTTTATCTGCACTCATGTGCCTAATGTCCATACTTGTTACAGTTGTAGCAATAACCATTAAACTTAGGAGTGGATTTAGGAATACCTTTTGTTTTACTCTTGCAAACATTTGATGTGTGGCCTGGTTTTCCACAATGATAACATGATAACTTATTTGGCCTTGGATTTGCATAGGCATTCTTCTATTTAGCTTGTCTTGATGACTCTCCCTGCTCAGTGTCACCTAATCCAATTGTTTTATCAAGTCTTTTCTGACTTATCATAAATTCATCTGTTATATTGGTACTGTCTTCGGCTTTCTTGATCATCTCATTATGTGATTGTTGCATTTTTACCTCATTCTTCAATCTTTCATTTTTCTTTCTTAATTCACCGATGTCTTCTAGTTTCCTTGCAAGCTCACTATTTACTTGATTGACTTCCTGACTTATGACAACCATCTGATTAGAGATTTCAAAGGAATGCTCAGTGAGTCTTAGTATCTTAGATTTCTTCTCGTGTAGCTTATCAGACATTTGTCTCTTGTCTTCAATAGCCAAGTTTCTTTCTTGTTCTACTTTCCTACCATTGTTCATGACATCAATCATCCTAACCATTTGTGTCTCTTGACCGATCTGCAAAGCTTGTACTTTTTCACTAAGATGTAGATTATTTTCAAAAAAATTTGATATTATTCCTTCAGATGCATCATATATGCTATCAGATCTAGATCCAGATGTCTCAAATGGATAATCTATCTCCTCTTCTTGATAATCAGTCTCATTATACCAAATTTCCATATCCTTCCTCCTTATCAGTAACTTCTTCAGTTCTTATTTGGCTTTTTTGAATTGCTCAATAAAAATTTGCAACTACAATCTTTGATTCTCAATAGTCTTATCCAACTTATATCTTTCCATCCTTAGATATTTCCTCTTCAGTGGTTAAAATTCCTTAACAAGAAACTTGGATCTAATACCAATTTTTGGGATTATGGAAAGATAAGTACTGAAAGGGGAGGGGTGAATCAGTACCCTTAAAAAATTTCAAGACTAAAATTTTTCCAATTGTAGATCTCAATTAATCGAATGAATCCATTGTTTGAAACATACATTCAAGTAATTAAAAATGTAAATTGCGTGTAAACAAAACAATAAATCATTCATGAAAATTCATATTCATGACACATATTTTGGTATCGTAGAAACCCTTGTAAGAAGGTAAAAACTACGACGGGGATGACACCCACAAATCTTCACTACTACAGCAATAAAGTATGTCGGTTAAGGCTACAATTTTGATCACTTTTGATGATCTTACCCTGTTAGGAGTATAGACTGACTAGATCTACCTGGTTAGAGGATTTAAACAACACAATACATGTGTGTACTCAGTTAAGATATTTAAACAAGAATTTTTAATCCACTCTGTTTAGAGATTTTGAATTTGCTACAATGGCTAAAAGGTAACAGTAAATGTATCTGTAAATAGAAACTTAATCTTGCCTGATTCAGATATGTGAAATATCAAATAGATATCACCTATCAGTGATGTATGTGTCCTTATGTTTTGCTCGGTAACTTTGTGTGTGTTCTGAAAAAATTGAATCCTTCCTTCATAAACCTTTTGTCAAAAAGCCTTTGTCTGATCTTCTAATGTCATTACTGAGGCTAATCCTTCGTGATACTTATTCATAATGACATCTTTAAAAATTTATATCAAACTATCTTGACCTAATTAGGTTTTACAACATCTTATAAAACCTAAGATCAATGGTGTAAGAAAATAACCAAGATCTAACATTACATAGGAATCATCACCAAATTAATGATTACATCTGTATTAAATTATGTCTCAATCTTGGTAAACCATTTTCTTGATCGGTGTAAACCATTTGCATAGATGTTTGTGTCATTTCATATTATTATGGTGTTTCATGATTTACTTGGTAATCACTGCATTCTCCATCCGATAAATTACTGGTGCTTGGTTCATATGAATGCTCGTTGATCACTAGCTCGGTACTCATAATTGTTTGATGCTCAGTGAGTGTGCTCGGTCAAACCTATATTTGATTAGCTTAGAGTTCTACCTTGTGACTTGCTCGGTGTGCAGGATTTGTATGGTTTACTGACTGTCTTGTTTGTCTCTTTTACCAACTGAATAAATGATTGATACTAATGACAATCCATTAATGCTCAAAATAGGACTAAAAAGGTTAAGGTTTAGTCTATGGTTTTAAATATGGGGACAATTTAAATGGGTTGCCCTCAAAGCTTGGGAAAATAAGACAAAATGAGTGGTCAAGATGCTCTCTCCTTATGAGTGATTAAGATTCAATTTTCTTTTGATCCATGTGAGTCCAATCCTCAATTCCTATTGGTTGAGTTAATTTCCTCCCATGTGGTGGATGAGGGAAAATAAGAATTAATTAATTGAATTTAATTAATTTCTTTAGCCATGTGTACCCCTTAAATGGGTTGATTTGATTCAATTGAACTATACAATTAATTAGATTAATTACATAATTAATTGATTTTAATGATTTAATTGGCTTTTGATTTTTAATTATTATTGGATTTTAGGCTTGATTGCAATTAATTCTTTAATTTTGCCTTAGTTTTTCACTTGATTTGATCTTGACCATTTTTAGGTGATTACAACTATTTACCTTTAATAGTAAATAAACTTTAATAATCAATAAATCAATCACATAAATCATTCATCACATGTAACACCAGTATTTAACGTGGAGACACATCTTTGGGAAAAGCCACTATGGGAATTGTCACCCACTAAGAAAATACTCTTCTGAAGTATACTCGGTTAAGAGTCAATCCTATTAATAATTATAATACACATTGTTAGGTGTGACCGGGTCAAGGGATTTACCTCAGATCTATTAGGATCTTCATCTTGTTTGGAGTGGCCTTGTTAGAGGTCTTTAAACACTCTTTATAATGTTACCTTTTGCAAGGATTTTACAATCAGACTATTAAGTCTACTCGATTAAGTGATTTTTCTATTACAAATGCTAATAAATAATAGTAAATAATTTGACTTGTAAATTCACAACTATCTTTGCATAACCAGATCCTTTGTGTGCTCTTATATCTTCACTTCAATCCTTCATTTTCCACTGGCTTCAACACTTCATTAGATTCTACTTTCTAACTTAGAATCTATATTTTCTTTCTTTACTACATCAGTTAGTGACTCTTCAACTCTTCAATTTTCCAGTTATTTATTCATACAAATCCATCCTTTATATAGACAATTTTTGCCACTTAATCTCCTCTATTACATTTTCCTTTGATTAATCTCATTCATCCAATTCATTATACCTTGAATCTGGATCTCAGTAACACGTTTTCTTTTCACCTAGGAACTTGAGCTTCCTTGAAACTTATTCATTCTATTTTAACCATTTAGATCTAAGTCATAGATCATCACCTTGAATTTTTTTGATTGTAGATCTCATAACTAACTTTCCTTATCATCATGATCATCCAACTCATCATAGCTAATCATTAAATTTTATTTTAATCCTTATTTAATTCTTGTTCCTTTCTTGGTGGTTCATCCTGAATTTCCGTTAACTTCACTTGATGTCTAAAACTTTCTTGCTCAATGCCTAGTGTTCCTCTACCTTTACCAAAACATAGTTCCTTTTACCTTTACCGAATGACTTTTCCTACTTGGTAGCCAAAACTCTTTTGTTTACCAACTTGAAAAACCTTCATTACCATTCTTTACTAACTTGATATGATCACACGTTAGGTAGAAAACAATTATATCAACATAACCTTAACATTGTCTGATCTATATCAGTTTCCCAATTAAGTTCTTCATCTTCATAACATCTCACTTCTTCATCTCCTTAACTCATTCTCACTTATATCATAAACCAAATGATATGGAGACACAATATAAATCAGATATCAATTACTTGACATCAATGATAAGATAATAAGTGATCTAACCTTTCTACTATCTTGTTTTCCTCTGATCTTGGTCAGTCTTCATCATCATCACCATCAGTTATAATAACAAAAATAGGTGTTTGGATGAAGTGGGATAAGGCTTTATGCAAATGATTGGATAAGGGGTATGGAAGGATAGAAAATATGTTTTGGATAATGGAGGGATTGTGAGAAGACTTTTTTAGGACTATGTGGAAAGGATGACAAGGTCAAAATTGGAACATGCCTTGAAGGGTGTTGGAGTGATGGAGGAAAAGAAGATTTGGATTTAATGGAGTAATGGCTATGCATTTTGGGTTTGATGGGGAAGTGAATGTGGATTTGGATTTTGGGAGATAAGGACCCAAAATAGATTTTGAAGTGGATGGAAGTTGTTTGGATGGTAGATTTGAGGAATCCTTTGGAAGCTTGAATGCCAATTTTGATCTTTCTTTAGTATGCAAGTATTTTAGGAGAGACTTGGTAATCCACATACTTCTTGACTTTTCTTCACTTTTTAATTCTTTAGAATACATTGCTTCAATGAGGGATTTAGGAACCCACATATTATTTGAATTTTCTTTTTTGTTTGATGGGCCTTTTGTGCCTTTTGGATATTTCTCTTTTCTTTGTATCTACATGTCGATTAGATTATGCATGTTGATTTTTTTATGGATGTAGATTTTTGGACTTGCAAATTTTATGCTTGGCATCCAAGTATCTTCCCAAGGTATTGGGGTTTATGTATGGATAGGAATGATATGGAGGATTTTTGGATGGGTCGAAGGGTCTCCAATATGTGTGCCTTTGTTGACATTGATTTAGGAAAGGATAAGTGGATTGTGAACTACTAGATGGAGGAATAAATGGACCTAAGATGAAGGTAAGGGATGAAGGGGGAGGTATACACTTGTATTTGGATATGGAAGGGATACCGATGCTTTAAGAGTGAGATTTGAAAGTAAGGTGATGGCCTTTAGAATTATCTTTGACATGGAAGGGTTATGATATACTTTGTTTATGAATTCTTAACCCTTTTACTTGATAATTCTTTTGAACAATAAGAGAATTGCTACAAGATGCGAGTCCATTTTGAGGTAGATACGGTATAAAGGGAACAATATGATCATGAAACAAACTAGATTGGATGGAACTAGAGGAACCTATTTGACATGTATGGGGTTCATGAACATCTTGCACTAATGTGTTTAAATCATGAGGGGGATCAAGAGGAATGGTAGTATCATGTGATGGAATAGGAGGAATGACATGATCATTTGGTAGGATAGGATCTTGTGAAGAACATGGAGGATTAGGACATGGAGATGAAGGAATGGTAGGATTAGGAGGAGGATCTGGAGGGATGATGGGATCTTGTGGTGGAAATGAATGTGAAGAGATAATTTGATCTTGATTTGGAACGGGATCATTTGACTCAATTTAAATGGTGGCTTTCCCTTGACTATGAATAACATCATCAAGAATAATGCAAGGGGTGAGATGATATTTCTTAGGAATAGGAAGTGGAAGGTCCATGAGACTTGGAGGTAAACTTTGTTCTAAGAATAGATGGGAATACTCATTGATAGGGTCGACATGGATGGTAGAATCATTATTAAATTATAAGAAGATATGATCTTGGTCAACAATTGGATAGGTTTGGTCATTCTTGAGATCTTGAACTTGATTTATTTTGGGACTCATTTCTTCATGCTTTGCATTACCTTCTTAACATGGGGTATGATTTTGGACATGTATGGAGGATTCTTGGAGGATTTCAATGATCTGACATGGTGGAGAAGGGCTTTGAATGCTAATCTTAGGAGTAGGTTTATCTAGGAATGGAGAATATGGTGGCATTGGATCTAGGACTATTGAATTGTAGAAGGGAATTATATCAAGGAGGGGATTAGCTTCAAAATTCATCATGGATAATCCTTGGGAGGTCTCATTACTAGATAT
Source organism: Chamaecyparis obtusa (assembly GCA_027943335.1). NCBI lineage: Eukaryota > Viridiplantae > Streptophyta > Pinopsida > Cupressales > Cupressaceae > Chamaecyparis > Chamaecyparis obtusa. The sequence goes on along the minus strand of BSBK01001326.1, from coordinate 120,184 downwards.
ATCATTGGATGAAAATGAAAAAAATTTCTCATTCAACGCTTCAGGGGATGAAGGAATGGAGGGAAATATGGAAGTTTATTGAGGGAAAACATCTTCATGGGAGGTATATGTTCCATTTCTAGACATGGTTATGTGATTTCGATCTTGTTCAACAATAGAATGATGTCTGTGAACCACTTTTTCATGCAAATGATTGAAAGGTTTAGATTAGGGATTTTGTTTCTTGGGTGATCTTGTTGGTGATACTGCATTGACATTTTCTTGTTATAAAGAAACATGTGGTATAATAGATTTCCTATTGATCATGCTTAATTGGTGTCCAAAGGATGACATATTCACAATTGTGTTTGTTTGGGAAATCCTTGGTGTTAGATATGATGAAGCAAGAGGATGTCTATTGAGATGTAGTTTGATCAAAGGCCTTTAGATTGATTGATTAACAAGGTATGGATATAATTCCTCTACGGTGTAAGAATTTGGTTATCTCTAACTTTTAAGATCATCTATCTAGGTTCACAATTCTATCATTTTTTGTACAAGTATATCAATTTTCAATTGTTGTTGTGTCATCTCGGGGAAACTTTATGAATAGACAAAGGGGTCTATGTTATCATAGTAGATGGTTTCTTATTCTTCTTTGTATGGATGAAATGAATTTAAGTACATGTCATATGGGTTGTTCCTTGTTTGAGATCTAATGAGCGATTTCTGACCAAAAGGATATGGAAGAGACATCTTGCTATTGATTTGAAGTGTGTGTAGTGTGCTCCAAATTATTATGTAGGCATTTCTGAGATTAAAGGGTGTCTTTTTAATTGAAGTCTGATAGAGAAATACTCATCTCTATGATTAAGACTTATGTTGGGATTATGGAAAGGTGAGTTACTAAGAGGGGAGGGGTGAATTAGTAACACTAAAAACTTTTTGAACTTAATCCTTGTGATAATGTATTTTATTAACCGATTGTCATATTTCACATTTCTATTCATTCATAATATAACTAAAAATTGAAATATGAAATACTTCTAATCTAACAAGTAAACATTCATGAAACTTCATACACTTGACACATATTTTGGTATCACAGAAACCCTTGCTAGAAGGTAAAAAGTGCAGTGGGGATGACACCCACAAAGCTTCACTACTACAATAATAAATTTGCATGTTAAGGCATACAATTTGATCACTTCTGATGATCTTACCCTCTTAGGAGTAACATTTAAGACCTATTAAGATCTACCTTGTTATAGGATTTTAGCAAAACTGTTAAGTGTGCACTCGGTTAAGAGATTTACAAAAGATGGTTAGGTCTACTCTATTAAGAGATTTTTTATACCATAGTTGTTAGAAAGTAACACTAAATTGATCTGGATGTAGCAACTTACTTTGCTAAATATCAAATCTTCTTAGCTGATAACTGATATCACCTTTTTGTGATATATTTGTCCTCCAAATATTTCTTGGTAGCCTCTGGTCTTCTTTTGATTCAATTTTGAATACTCATTCAATGTATAACTTCACAACCCGATCTGATCTTCAGATGCCTCCTATAGGTGGATACTTCACTTCTCTCTGATTATGTTATTTGACATCTTGACAATTCTTATATCACAAAGATTTTACCTAATTAGGGTTATGGAATCATCTAGAAAACATTAGATCAATGATCCATATGAATGACCCAAATCAAAACTGCATAGGGATTATCACCAATCAAATATTACATCTCCAATAAATCTTTACCTCGATTTATGTAAATCATTGTCTAGCTTAGAATAAACTATTTGCCTTGTTTTCTATGTCATTCCAAACTTCTATGTCAATCTTGTATCACTCGGTAAATACTGATGCTTAGTAAACATGATGCTTGATTATAACTATATTCTATGTGCTTGATAATCATCTAGCTCGGTGTCTAAGCTCGGTCAAGACTGTGCTCAGTTACCTTGTCATTTTGCTTGTGCTATGCTTGGTTACTATACTTGGTGTTTTGACCAACTAGTTTGTTTTCTTCCTTTACTGACTATATGTGTGACACTAATGACAAATCTTAATGTAAGATTCTCCCCCATTGGCATTAGTGACAAAAAACATATATTCCATAATCAAAATCTTTCCAAAATGTCAAAACTTGTATATCTCAAAAATTTTGTAGACTCCCCCTATCTATATGCTCTTAGTAAACATAATATATACATATAGTTTTTCCCCTTTTTTATAATAATGCCAAAAATTAATGTACTTACAACATGTCAAAAATGTTCTGGTGGGTTTCCTTAAGGTTGGCCAAGAGGTTTTCCCATTCCTATTTTAGACTTTCTAGAGAAATTTGTTCTAGGCCTACCTAGACATGCATATAAAAAATATGATCTACAAATGATAGTTCGGGAGTGGTAACTAACTCCCTTACCTTCTTAACATGCCTTTGCATTACCTCTATGTGCGGTAATAACTCAACCTGGAGCTCAGTTATCTGATCTTTTATTTTATCATCTTCTCTTCTTAATTCATTTCTTAACCCATGTATATGTTTAACCTTTGAGAAATGCAGTTTGAATGCATGAGGTTCGGTGATTAAACTTTCAACACTTTTCTGCAGGTCTTCATCTAAATTCTTCAAATTTTCATTGATTTTTGCAGTAAATGAATCTAAAGTGAAAATTTTCTTCAAAATAGTAAGGATATGTTAAATGATACTTTCTATCTCGGTTACTATTTCTGATAGTTTCACCTTATGAATTGCCACTGCTTGGTTGATCTTCTCTATGATCTTGTACTGAATATTTATCTCAGCTCTTTCCTTAATATTCTTCTCTACATTGGTAGTAGGAGAATTGATATTCTTGGTAAGTACTGCAAGTTGGTCAATGATGGGAGTATTCTCATCAACATTGGCACCTGGGACAACTTGCATCAATATTTCTATCACATCCTCTAGCACCTGTTTGAGTTTTCTTTGTTGCCTCAGCTTCTCCTGATCTACTTTTTGGGTGCAAAGCTCTCCATATCTCCTACGATCTTATGGGTCCAAAGTTCTTGGGTCAAATGTGGGTATCTCTATCAATTCATCAAGTATGACCATACCTTTTCCATGTTTTTTTTTTTTCCTTTTCTTGTTTGCTTGAAGTAGGTGACTGGCCATAGGGAACTAGAGCCTTTTGCTCTGGATTTGACTTTTGTTGCTTAGTTGATACACTTTCTTCTTTGTCTTGCCCATTTTCAATTTCCTCAGTGTGAGGTCCTAGGGCTTGTGGCCTTGTGCCTGTAATAGAATCATCTACTTTGTTTTCATCTTGGGCTCCTTGATCATCTAGCTCTATTTTTGTAGTTTCTTTCTCTGCTTCCTCACCCTTGTCTTCAATAGTATCCATTTCTTCTTTAGGTGGTATGTCCTTAGTTTTCTCCTCATTATCTGTATCAATTACTTGTAATAAAATAGGTAGATTACCTCACATGAGTGCTCTAGCTACCTCGGTAGTTTGGTCTTCTTATTTGTTCTTGGTAGCAATAGTTACATCTTCATCTTCCTTAGCTTTATCATTGGGGTCTCCTTTGGTAATATCTTCAATCAATACTTCTTCTTCCCCGGTTATCTTTAACATCTCTGGAATTTCTTCCATTACATTTTCTGCAATAGGATAGAAATCTTTAGCATAAGTATTATCTTTTGGCTGCTCAGTGTCTGAGATGTGTATAGGCTCTTCAATTTTCCTTTGTGTTGTAAAAACATCATCATCTATTTGTACACCTTTTCCTTTTCATGTTACACTTTTCTCTATGATAACTACAAGTGAAGTTTTCTCTACTTCAACTCTTGATCTTAATATTTCATTCCATATCTCGGTACTTTCTTCATCAACTTCTTGTAGATTTCCTTGTAGAATATTAAGTGCCCTTCCTTTCATTAAAAATTTATTTGTATATATTTTCATTAGATATTCAACTTTTGGTATTGTTAAGCTTGGCATGGCAAGAAATAGAGACCTTTCTCTCATTTTCTTCTTGGTGTTTAGTGCACAAGTCCATCTTGTCAAAACTTTGTCATGTAACTCTTTAGGAATACTACTTGAAAATTCAACTAGCACTTGTTTGAAATTAATCATCATACCGATGATAGCCTCTTCCAATTTTTATTGATCCTCTTTATTCATGTCGTGGACAAGGCTTTTGAGGATACCTGTTTTGAAAGCTTCAAACCAAACAAAGATTAGATTTTAGTCTAGCATGAAATCAATCAAAAATAAATAAAACTCTAAACTAAGCCAACTCAGATTGAGCTAAAACAGGTGCACCCAAGCACCGTTTGATTTTCTCTTGTTTAAGGGGATGTGGGTGTGCTCTCTATTCACATGGAGCATGTTCTTTATGCATTTTAGGATGGATTGAGATCTATGAAAACCCCATAAATAGCACAAAATAGGTATAGAACACCTGATTTGCCCCAAGGCCTCAAGGATCCAAATGATGCTAAAATGAAGATTAAGCTACATGATGCTTATGCTAAGATTGTTATTAACCAAATAGAGATGTGATATGATGCTATGCTTATGCAAAACAATGAAATAAACTATGTTAATCCATTATTGCTATGAGCTAAAATGCTTGAAAGTAAGCTAAATTAAGATGATTATGCTAAGTCTAGAGCTAAATGAGCATGATAACAATGCTTGAAATGAAAGGTGAATGGGTATTTTTCTCTTGGAAATGAGGAGCATTTATAGGATTTGGGGAGGAGGAATGAGTGGCCAGGATCAAAATCCTTAAGAGAGGCCAAGATTCATTCAAAGGGGAGCACAAAGATTGTGGTAGTTCAGGGCCACCTCCTTGTGACAAGTGTCACAAGGGCATTGGGTTGAAAGATGGGAGGAATGTGCACAATTTGGGAAATATGCCTAAGTTCAAAGGGTGTAAGAAAGGGGTGAGGGGCTTCTTAAATGCATCATAAATGCATGTAAGAGGGATAAGGGGGCTTTAAATGCACTTAATGCATGTAAGAGAAGTCTCTAAAAGTTTGTTGACTTTAGGTTTAGCTTAGGAGTTAGCTAACCTTGGTTAGGGAATGTGACAGGATTAGGGAGGGGATTAGGATTAGGATTAGGACTTTCTAGAAGAGTCTAGAATTTCCTTAGGATAAACATGGATTTTAGGAAATAGATAAAGATTTATTTATTCCCATGGTTTTAGGTTTGAGAATATTTATTAAAATGAATTTAATAAATATGAGGATTAAATATTTAATCTTAATTAAATATTTTGAGTTGGGATTAGGGTTAGGAAATGATGGGATTAGCCTTTAATCAAAATTAAAGAAGGATTAGAAGATTCTGGAAGAGGTTAGTGGTCTTAAGGAAATTGGCCAAGTTTTGGTCAAAAAATAAATAAATTATTTATTTTGGAATTTTTGGTCAATTTATTAATTAAATAATTAATAAATAAGGAAATAATGTTTAAATAAGATTTAAACATTTTTGGGAGGGATTCCTTAATTAAATATTTTTAATTAAGATAAAGGGATTTAATGACATAAAAATTAATTAATGATGATGTCATCAGAGATTTTTCAGAAAATAAAAATACTTTATTTTCTAAATGATTTTTAGTTGTCTACATTTTGCCCCTCTTTGATGCAATGCCACAAGTGGCGTGGCGTCAAAGACAAGAAAATAAGATGCCCCAGGCTAGAATTTGGAGGAGTGACAGGTTGTGCCCCCTCGAGAAAATAACGCAAGGAGTAAACGTTGTGGAATTTTCTTGAAATGAAACACAAGGAAAGAAGAAAGGAAGAAGGGGGGATAAATAACCAAACTTCCAAGAGCAAAGATGGGTGAATGCAAGAGGAGATGGAATGCAAGATGCAGGATGCAGCTAAATGAGGATGCAAGATGTAAGATTAATTTAGATGATGCAAGATGCAGGGGATTGGGGGAAGCTCCAAGTGCAAATGTGGAGAGCACAACCTAGTTTAATATAGCAATGCTAGAGACCTGCCAAGGATACTGGGATCACGAGGCCTTGTCACCAATGTTGCAGAGGACTGACGCTAAAAAGACACGCAAGGTTGCCCCAGCATCACACATGAATCCTAGAGGAGGCATGGTGGAAATGATGCTGAAGAAACCACAAACACCTGACTGACTCACAGGCAGAAGCAAAAGATCAAAAGACCTTGCCCCAGATTATCCTCATTCGCAGCGCACCATGATATAAAGGATCATGGCGACCTTGAGTAGAGAACAACGAGAAGCCGTAAGAGATTAACAAGATCCAAAGGACAAAATCCAAGACCAAAATGAGAACTCCAAAAGGACATCCTTTGCCAAGGAGAGAGATTTGATATGACGGATTGGATTGATGGTGGGAAGATTGGTCTGAATGTGTGGAAGGATACATCGACACGGACCTAGTGTGCTGGGTGGAAGATTGGATTGGACAGGAGGAAGGATACATCCTCAAGGACCTGTTGATTGATGAGAGAATGAGTGTTTGTTGTTCACTGGCAAATGATGAAGTCAAAGAATAATCACAGTGATCAAGAATAGTTGACAATTGATGTTGCTGGAGTACAAGGCTAGGTAGGACAAAGTGTTTGGACCAAATACTATTGTAGGATTGACAAGGACTATGTACAACAAGACACGAGGATATGTACAACAGATGGGAAAAGAGGTACAATGGATATGTACATAAGCTCAGGATTGGGGATAGGAAGGACCACACTATACAGGATATGGTACAGGAAGAATGGTGCTATACGAGATATACAAGATAGGGTACAAGATATGTGCAGGATATGTGCAAGATAGGGTACAAGATATGGTACAAGATATACTACAAGTGGGATTGTAGATTGGCTGGAGAATTATAAAAAGAGGAATGCTGAGGGATGGTGGATGGGGATGGGGATGGTAGAAAAAGGATTGAGATGTTGGGATGGGGGGATGGGAGTTTGATAGATAATGACTTGGTCCGCTATGTATGGTGCCTGTTTGCCAAGTTTTCACCAACATACTTGTCCAAGGCGCTTGAATTGCCAAGTTTTCACCATTGGACGATTATTTTTCTTTTTCTTTTTTGCTTTTTTTGTATTTTTCTGCTTTTTCCAATTTTTATGGATTTTCTGAATATGTAGATCTGGTTCAGGCATAGAACCTCTTCAAATGTATGATGTTGATGGGATCATTTAAAGGCTCACCTTCTGGTGTAGATAACTAATAAGTGCCAGAGCCGAAGCATGCTGTGACAACATAGGGGCCCAACCAAGTAGGCTCAAACTTGCCTTTCTTTTCTTTGTTTGCTTGGACTTTTTGATTTTCTTTGAGGACCATGTCACTGACTTGGAACTGTCTAGGATGGAGCTTCTTGTTATAACTCCTTTTGAGTCGATTCTGGTATGCAACCAGGTGATCATAGGCTTGTTGTCTCTTTTCATCTAACAGGTCTAGCTGTGTGAGACAGGCCACACAATAGTCTTCATCAGTGGTATAGTTCTTCATGGAGACTCACAATGATGGGAGCTTGACCTCGATCAGCAAAATAGCTTCAGCACCATATACAAGGGAATATGGGGTGGTGCCTGTGGGAGTGTGATAAGAAGTACGGTAGGACCAAAGGGTGGGATTGATTTGGAGGTGTCAGTCACGACCAGAATCATTGACAACCTTCTTGAGGATTTTCAAGATAGTTTTATTGGTTGCCTCAGCTTGGCCATTTCCTTGAGGGAAATATGGACTAGAGAAACGATGATGGATGTGGATTCTAGCACACAGATCATCCACATGCTAGTTTTCAAAAGGTGTGCCATGGTCTATGAAGATGGTAGATGGTATGCCAAAGCGACAAATGATGTGGTAAAGGATGAACTTGGATATTTGGATGCCCGTAGTGAGGGTGAGTGGGATTGCTTCAACCCATTTGGTAAAGTACTCTATGGCATTTATTATGTACTTGTGTCCATTTGAGGACAGGGGAGTGATCAAGTTGACAAGGTCAAAGCCCCAACATGAAAATTGCCAAGGTGGCACAATGGGCTGCAAGTCTTGTGCTGGTGCATGAATCAAATTTGCATGCTGCTGACATGGTAAACATTTTCTGACAAACTCACAAGCATCATGTTCCATGGTTGGCCAATAATACCCAACTTGAAGTGACTGCTTAGCTAGAACCATGCCACTCGTGTGGGCACCGCAAAGTCCAGCATGGACCTCTTGTAAAGCTAGGATGGCCTCATTTGAATCTAAACACCTAGAAAGGATGTTGTGATATCCTCGATGATAAAGGGTGTTGGCTACAAGAGTGTAGCAGGAAGCTCTGTGAATAAGTTTTTGGCGTTGGCTATTGGTGAGATGGGTAGATATGATACCATTCTTTAGATATGCATGGATGTCGTGGTACCATGGGGACTGGGGACCAACCAAGACACACACCATTTCTACATCAGCGTTCTCATAAGCTGGTGTATGTAGCTGTTCGACTAGGAATTCATATTGTGATGCATCGCGTGGGATTTCTAACAAGGATCCAATGGTTTCCATTGCATCAGCCGCTTTGTTCCAAAGTCTTGGTATCTATGTGAACTGTAGATTCAGGAAATGCTCTTTTAGTCTATCAACCAGCTCTTTATAGGGTAGCAGCTTGTCATCCTTTATCTGATATTCATTGAGGACTTACTTGATAATCAACTATGAATCTCCAAACACTTGTAGTTCTGTGATATTCCACTGAATGGCTATTTTGAGACCTGAGATGAGTGCCTCATATTTTGCAATGTTATTGGTGCATGAGAATCCCAATTTGAATGATTTTGGAATGTAGTCACCTTGAGGTGTGACGAATGGATTCCTGCCCCTGATCCATGTGATGTGTAGGAGCCATCAAAGTATAGTTTCCACATGGTTTGTTCTTTGATCATACATAAGTGTTCATCAGGGAATTCCATGATTAGTGGATAAGCATCCACCAGTGGTGCTTCTGCTAGCTGATCGGCAATGGCTTGCCCTTTGATTGCTTTCTGATCTATGTACTAGATGTCAAACTCGCTAAGTATCATGACCCATTTTGTCATACGGCCTATGAGAGTTGTCTTTGATAGTAGATATTTGAGGGGGTCCACTTTTGAAATGAGCCTGATTGTGTGACTGAGCATGTAATGTCTAAGCTTTTGAGTGGCAAAAACCACTGCAAGGCATGCCTTTTCCATGGGTGAGTAATTAAGCTCATAGCCGACAAGAGTTTGACTAATGTAGTAGATGGCTCTCTCTTTGGTTTCGTCATCATGCTGAGCTAGGAGTGCCCCTAGTGCTATAGTGGTTGCTGAGATGTAGAGTATGAGAGGGCACCCTGGAACTAGTGGTACTAGGACTGGAGAATTGGCTAGATACTCCTTGAGCTTATCAAAGCTTCTCTGACATATGGGATCCCATTTGAAGCTTGTGTCTTTGCATAAGAGATGTATAAAAGGTTGGTACTTGTCTGCTAGTTGAGAAATGAACCAACACACTGATTGAAGCTTTCATTGTAGGCTTCTGAGTTGCTTGAGTGTTCTTGGGGGAGGCATTTTTGTGATTGCTTTGACCTTTTTAGGGTCAATCTCTATGCCTCGTCGTGATACTATGAAACCTAGGAGCTTTCAAGATGTAACACCAAAGACACATTTCTTTGGATTGAGCCGTAACCCATAGTGTTGCAGGCGATCAAACACACTCTCAAGAATGTCAAGGTGTTCATGACGGGTCTTTGATTTTGCAAGAATATCATCCACATAGTCCTCTAGGATCTTGTGGATCATGTCATGGAAGATTGCTGTCATCGCTCATTGATATGTGGCTCTTGCATTTTTTAGACCAAAGGGCATCATGCTGTAGTAAAAGGTACCCCATGGAGTTGTGAATGTTATTTTATGTTGATCTGCTTCTGCTATACGAATCTGATTGTAGCCTGAAAAGCCATCCATTAATGACAACATTTCATGACGTGCGGTAAGATCTACAATCATGTCTATATTTGGTAGCGGGAAATCATCTTTAGGACATGCTTTATTTAGGTCCCTAAAATTTGTACAAATTTGGATGTCACCGGAAGGCTTTGTGACAGGCACCATGTTGGAGATCCAATCTGAGTAATCTATAGCTCTGATAATCTTCACATCCAAGAGCTTTTCTAGTTTTGATTTTACCAATAGAGATACTTTGGGATGCATTTTGCGTAGCTTCTGCTTTACTGGCTTAATATTGGGGTCCACAACTAGATGATGAACAACAAGTTTAGGATCAAGTCCAGGCATGTGTGCGTATGACCATGCAAAGTTCCTAGTAGCTTCTTGAAGTAGCGCAGTGAAAGCCATTTCTTCACCCTCTGTCATGTTGGCTACAATGTAGGTGATCCTTGGACATTCCTCTATTCCTAAGTTGACTGGCTTGGTTTCTTCTATGATGATAGGTGAATGCTCAGGTCTGTAATCCTGGATGGGAGGAAGAGGCAAGTCTTCATCTTCTAGCGCTTGAATTGCCAAGTTTTCACTAGAAGATACGCTCTTTATTTTTATTGTTTTGGAATCAGAATGTGCCCCAGAAGGGTTTTCACATAAGGACTCATGTTTTACTCTTTCTATTCCTCTTTTGCAGCTAAAGCTTGCCTCCTCCCTGAAGTATCCTTCTGGGTCAAGCTTATAGATGTGAGTTGACTCTGAATTCTGAACTGAGTGTGGGCCTAATGCCCCCATGAATTCTAGGAGTGCTTTCGTGCTTTGGAACTCATCGATGTGTGTGATGCTTGGTTGGTCCCAGTCTATGAGTTTAGGGTGGGTGAGGGGAAGTTCTATGAGATTGATGGTGAGTTGTTGGAGGACAGAAGTCCCCAGGAGGGTGTCATCGTCAAAGATATCATCATAGGATTTGATTTCTTTCTCTTCAGGGATGTCTTCGATCTCTATGAGGTCATCCTGGCTATTCAAGAGGGGAATGCTAGTCATGTTGGTGCCCCCAATTGCAGTATTGGGCCCTTGTATATGTAGGTGAGGGGTATTAAAGCCAAGACCCTGGTGCTCAAGATTCTTTGATGGTGTGATAGGATATTGGTTGCTGCCTTCTTGAGGTCCTAGACCACCGCCTTGATAGTGCCATTGTTCAGTGGTATACTTATATTGCTTTGGATATTTATCTTTGAAATAGCCAAGAAGTTGAGTGTCAGGTGATGGAGGATCTTTATACAACCACCTATTTATGTTCGAATCCATCTCTTGACTATTTATGTTGCCATGGGATTCAAAAGCCATAGATCTGATTTTCTTGATTTCATAATGCTCTTCAATAGGCTTGATTTGGTGACTCGGGCGCCCTTGGGTATGTGGATCACATGGGAGGGCCCCTATGGAAAATGCATCATGTAGACTATATTCACCACAACCCTGGTTATCGATCTTGATGGAAGAAAGGGTGGAGGTGAGGATGGTTTCTGGATCGCAATGGGATCGGGATGAGCTGGCAACAGAAGTGCCAATGTCAGTTCTAGGATAGTGAGTGGAATGAGGGAATGATGCTTCCATCACACGGCAGTAGGCAAAGGGTTGGGGATCAGCATAGATGGTAACCTCAGCACCTTGATGTAGAAATTTGATGCACTAATGGTAAGTAGATGGTACAACCTTAATGGAATGAATCCATGGTTGGCCTAGGAGGATATTGAATGGTAGGTCAAGATCAATAACATGCCAAATAGTATCTTGTGTTGCTGGGCCCAGCTGAATGGGAAAAGTAATGGTACCTTCAGAGGTATGCTCCAAGTTGTCATAGGCTTTGATAATGATTACTTCATGTGCTTTATCGGCCTGGGTGAACCCAATCTGCTGAATGAATTTCAAAGTACACAAGTTCATGGCCGAGTCATTATCTATTAAGACTCATTTGATGGCAAAGTCCCTAACCATGATGACGATGCGAAGGGGGAGAGTATGGTCAGGTGCAACATCTGGCATGTTAGATGGTTTGAAGGATAAAGCACAGGCTGCGGATAAATGTCCCACAAGGGTCGCAAACTGGGTGGTGTTAATGTCTGTGGGGACATGTCCTTCTTTGAGAGTTTGGTCAAGGATCTCCTGATGGAGAGGTGAAGTGCGGAGAAGGTCCAAGATGGATATTTGGGCTGGTGTATTCCCAAGATGTTCTATGAGGTTATACTATGCATTGTGTGCATTATGTGCTGGTCTTGGACGGGCACCAGCAACAGTTATCCGGCCTCTGCGGGTAGTAACAGCACATTGACGATCTGCTCCTCTAACATGGATGGTATTGACTGTGGGCTCGACTTGGGTTATGCATCCAAAAAATTTATCATAGTTGATGTAGGCAGTAGTGTGATCTTCTTGCTTGCCTTTGTCATGATTCTAGAGATGACTGGTATTGGCTTGGTTCTTCCCAGCATTGTGTTGTGGGAACACATTCTGATATATTTGTAAGTTGGCATTTGGCAAGGCTTGAGTGGGTGTATCTACTTGAATCTCTTTTTGATCTATGAGATCTTGGATATAGTTTTTGAGTCTCATACACTTTAGGGTAGTGTGTCCTTTGACACGATGATAATCACAGTACTCATGATCTTTGTACCAATCAGGCTTGGGAGTGGTATCATCAACTAGTTGGATTGGTGGAAATGTAATCAAGTTGGCTTTGGCCATCCGATGAAAGATAACATCTAGAGGTTCACCCAATGGTGTGAAGGTCTTCCTCAGATTGTTCTGGGCTCTGGGCTTGTGTTGTTTGGGAGCAACATTAACGACATTGACCTGATTGTTTGGATTACCTTGATATGCTTGATGGACTTGCTACTGATTGTTTTGAGAATGACATTGTTGCATGGGTTGCTGATGGGCTTCAGGAGGTTGCTGATAGATGGGTGCTTGTTGTTGTTGGTATGCAGGAGTTGATGGGGGACTAGCCATGAAAAATTGGACATGCTTGGTATCAGTGGCTCCATCAGTAACAATGTTCTTGTTACGATTCCAGTAACAGGATTTATCATTGCTGGGTTTTTGGGCATCATTTTTGAAGTGTCGGATCATGCCTTCATCTAGGAGGGCCTTTTCAATACCTATCCCCTTGCTCTTGATATCTTGATAGGTTTGGAGACAATTCATCCTCATGAAGTGGGACAGCTTAGGATGCAGATTATCAATAAAGATTTTGGTCAAATGTTTTTCAGGTGGCTGGTATGATAACCTGGTAGTAAGGTTTTGCCATCGTTGCAAGTATTCTGCTAGGCTTTCTCCTTCTTTCTATTTTGAGTTGCAGAGATCTAACAAGGTCAACTCATTCTCAACATTGTGGGCATAGTGAGCAATGAACTTCTCAAAAAGTTCAGCAAAGGTTGTGATAGTCCCACATGGTATTTTGTAGAACCATTCAATAGCAGTTCCTCCCAAGCTTTTGGGGAATAGGCATAAGAGATAGTTATCACTGTAAGCCACTTCTTGGCATGCCATATAGAATTCTTTAATATGATTGACTAGATCTCCTTTCCCCTGATATTTATCAAACTTAGGTGTCTCAAAGTGCTTGGGGAAAGGTATAGTGGCGATGAATCGGTCAAACGGATAAGGACATACCTCCTCAAACTTGTAAGTTTTATTCTTAGTATCGGTTTGAAGCTCTTTAAGAGCTTTCTTCATGGCTTCTCACTCAGTATTGATTGGTGTTTGAGTGGGTAGTTCCATTTGAGGTGGGTATTGTGGAGTGGGATATGGAGATTGCCCAGTGGGATAGGCAGATTGGAGTGGATTTTGGAGTGATGTTTGCTGGGGAGGATACTACTGATGTGGCATAGGGGGATATTGCTGTGGTGGATATGAGACTACTTGCCGGTGTTGTGGGATGATTGGGACTTGCTGCTGTAACTGGTAAGAGGAAACTTGCTGCTGCTGGGGAACGATGGGGGTTTGTTGTTGTGACTGGAAGTATGGTTGCTGTGGGGGTGGCTGGTGGAATGATGCGACTTGTTGATAAGATGGTCCTTGCTAAACTTGGCTCTGTTGTTGATTGATATAGGTCAGGTGCATTCCCATATTGCTTAAGGGTGGAACTGATGTAGGGAAGCTAGAAGTGAAGGGTGGCTGGGAAAGATAACTTGCAGAATGAGAGGAACTTAGCTGCTGAGGTGGAGGAACTTGCTGAAAGGCACTAGGTGTTGGGAATGGATAGCTTGTGAAGGATGAAGTTGGTGGAGGTTGAGATGGTTGCTGTTGTGCTTCTTGTGAGAAGGTGGCTTGTTGGTTTACAAATATGGATGTGGGAGAGTGAGTTGGTATTCCAAAGGCTTTCATGTCTTCTTGAGTGAGACCCCAACGAGGACCAGTGTGAGGTGGGAATTGTGTTGCAGCAGATGCTGGGAAGGTAGAGGTGATGAATGGTGGATTTGAAAAACCCATGGAAGGCATTCCTATGGTGAAAGCATTTTGTTGGGCTTGTGCCTGGGTAGATGCTAGTTGGGGGGAGAATGAAGAGAACGTTTGCGTTCCCCATGAAAAGGGTGATGCTAATGCGGAAGCTTGTGGAGTGAAAGGGAAAGATGATTGCATCCCTCCTGGCATAAAAGGTGTGGATGTGGGAACTTGTGAAGCAAGGGGGAAGGATGATTACATCCCTTCCAGAGTGAAAGGTGTTGCTGGGCCTATGGAAGATGGCGAAACTTCTTGTACAAAGGTTTGTGTAAGAGGTGGGAGTTGATTTTGTGACAAGCGTTGGATTTGTGCAAGAGCTTGGGTGGCTGTGTCAGATGATGAAGTATCTGTGATAGGGAATGGAGTAGATGGTGTTATAGCTTGTGTTACAAGACTTGCGAAGCTCCCTTGCAAAAGAAGAGGAATGGTGGAGGTTGCTTGAGATGTTTGCAAGGTTGGATCAAGGAATGTTTAGATGAATGGAGAGTATACTTGTGTTGGGATTTGGATAGTACTTATGGGAATTGCAAGGATGGAGATAAGGTGGAATGGAAGTCTGTGCTTGTGCAAAGTTAGTGAACATGCTTTGCTGGTTTTGGGCCATGAGTGTATTGACTACTGGTGGATTCTCTAGATGATTCACAAATGTTTCTATTGCTAGGGGAGCTGAGGGGATATTGGGATCATCCCATGCATTTCCAGTTTGTTTTTAGGGATCATATGCTACCATTGCACTGGTAAAAATGTTGGGATCAGATGTGCTAGTGATTAGATAGGGATTCATGTTCCTTCACTTCCTAGATCTGGATCTTGTCTCGACGGGCATGGAGATGCAGATGCTAGATGAATGCAAGATGTTTCCTAAAAGACACTTAAGGATGATGGATGCAAGCTAAGAAACTTCTAAGGATGGATGAACTTCTAAAATGTAATGCAAGGATTGATGAACTGCTTAGATTTGGATCAAGGATGGTGGAAGATTCTGATGGAAGATGGTGACATATCGATAAAAAGGTTAGGGTGGAGGATTGGTGGGATGATGGTGGAAGATTACTAAGTGTCAACAATGAGCTACTATTTTTCCTGATGGAGGATCAGTGGTAGGATTTGGCTAACCTAGGATAGACTAATGATCTTCGGTCAACTAGATTCTTATCAATACAAGCCAATCTCTTGCTCGAGATGATGAGGCTATGCAAGGACAAGTTGGTTTTCCTTTAGACAATGCTCTGTCAAAAAGGGGATGATTTCTGATTTAGGATAAGGGATGGAAACAACTCAAAGGTTTTGAACACTAAGTGCTTGTGGATTTGGATCTTTGGATTTGGTGCAAAGGATGGTGGATTCTGTTTTGGATAACGGATGCTGGATGCTGGATTTGGGATATGGGATTCTGATTGGTGGATTGCTGATGGAAAGATAGTAAAGGATGATGGGACAATGCTTCCTCTAAAAGGATGATGCAAATGTAATTGAGATGGATGATCTATGATGCTGCTAGGAAGATGATGATGAATGTAGCTAAGGACTCTAGAATGCAACTAAGGATGTGGTGATGATGCAGGGATGAAACTATGATGAAGGACTACCAAGATAGGATTTTAAGATCTGAAAGTAGAATGGGACATGCAAAGGATCTAGCTAATCTTCTCTTTCAAGGTTGATGTAGCGACAGTTCACTCAGAATCGGTAGGCAAACTGTTTGACTCTTGCATTATAGCCAATATTATCAAGTTTTTCTTGATATTTTTCTTCTGCTTGGGTTGCTTGGATAGAGGATTGATGGTTCTTAAGGTTTCTTTCTGCAACTTTCTTCTCTTGATAAGCTTTGGATTTGGGCAACTTAGCTTTCAGATGTTTGATCAAATTGGGCATAACTTGGGAAAATTCTGATAAAAAAGGCTTTTTGGATATCTGATTCCAAGGGTTTCTTTGCAAAATGTCTTGAGTATCTCAAACCAGGTTTGTTGATTAGTTTGATGTTTCCCAATGGCAAAGGATAGATTTCAACAAAGATTTTTGGAAAAGCAATCCCCACAAGAGACAAAGCAACCTTGTGGGATACAAACAGGATAACTGACTCTGATAAAGCTTTGAAAGTGTATGTTCCAACAATGTTTTCATGGAGTTTTGACTGTCAAGCACTTCAAACAGATCTACCTAAGGAAGGTGAGTATCAAAATCACTTGCCCACAGCTTGGTACCCCCTAGAAGGGAATACAAATGGTGAGTAATCTTGAGGCGACCCGGTAAACCCCTTGGAATCGATCCTTGCACAAGGATTTTGATACTTTCGCATGTAGATAGGGTAGCCTCTATTTTATCAGGTTTTTAATAGTTCTGTGGAGTCTCCATACTTGGTTATGCTGACTGCCTGTGACTCACTTAAGAGCCTAGCCAACAACGCTGGGGGAGGAATATTTACCTGTCCCCAGACATTTGCATTTGCCACAAAACGCCCGTGGATTAGGAGATATAAGTGAGTACTTTTTGCCTTCACTTTATTTATATACCAGCCGGGGGGGATACCGATTTGAGGTCATTCTCTGAGGAGGAAGCACTTTTCTCCCTGGACAAGCCTCACTAAAAGTAGAACAAGTGAACTTGTCCGAGTCCAAATGTTCTACGTTGCTTACTTTAACAAGGATTTACAGAAAATGAAAGCTCATAGATGCACATCAAGCAAGTTGTTCTTTCTTCCAATTTGATTAAGTGTGATTTGAACTTTGAAATTGAAGACACAAGTGTTTAAGATTTGATTTGTTCTTTCTCCAAAAGTAAACAATTTGAGCGATTGCAAGTTCTTTCTTTGATCATTCAAGATTGAGATTGGAATTTTGTTTTAAGAACTTTGAGAAGAGCTTTGTTTTATCCTTTAGATCATTCAAGATTGAGTTTTTGCTCTGCTTGAATTGAAAAGGAGGGACTAGAGATGCTTGTTCTTTCCAATTTAGATCATTCAAGATTGTGTTTGTTTTTCAAAATGATAATGACTCTTAGGACCTAAGTTATTTTCCTTAGTTTCATTCAAGATTTGTTTGACCTTTGCTTTTTTTATGAATCTAAGAAAATTTAAGGCAAAAATACAGTCGACAGCGACACTATCCAACTAATACGCGACACCGAAAAACTCACAGGTGACATCAGAATGTTTACAGGCGACAGAGAAAACTGCGCAGGCGATAGGAAAATTATTCCAGGCGACAACTAAATATTCCCAGGTGACAACAAAAGCTCTCATAGGCGACCGCAAGATATGCATAGGTGATACTCAAACGTGCCTAGGCGACACTACATCAGGCTTAGGTGAAACTTAAAAATCCATAGGCGATAACGAGATGGTCAAAAGGCAACAGCATGTCATGTATAGGCGACAGTGAATAGTTGCATAAGCAATAGCGAAATGTGAACAAGCGGCAGTTAAACATGCATAGGTGACAGAGAAAAATTTCTAGGCGACAATGAAATGATTACAGGTGATAATAGAAGTATGCTACGCGATAATAGAATGGTTGCAGGTGAGACTTTTGTACGCAGAGGCATGAATGTTTATCTTAGAGGCATGATTATTTCTATTGCAGGCGACAGAAAAGAAGTTAAGACAGAATAGAAGTTATCGAGCACAGAATTCTTTAGGAAGTAGGTGTCGATACAGAGCTCATAGGCATGATCAAAGTCTTTGTAGGCGTGACTTAACTCTGCTTAGGCATGACTGAATTGTGTGTAGGTGACATTTCATCTGTTTCCTACAAATTATTCATCAAAAATGGCAAATATGAGAGTACAAAGTATGATTTAATCAAGCTGATTGTGGGTTTGGGTCTCACCGGGTGTGCCAGAATGTGGACAAGGCTTTTGAGGATACCTATTTTGAAAGCTTCAAACCAAACAAAGATTAGATTTTAGTCTAGCATGAAATCAATCAAAAACAAATAAAACTCTAAACTAAGCCACCTCAGATTGAGCTAAAACAGGTGCACCTAAGCACTGTTTGATTTGCTCTTGCTTAAGGGGATGTGGGTGTGCTCTCTATTCACATGCAGCATGTTCTTTATGCATTTTAGGATGGATTGAGATCTATGAAAACCCCATAAATGGCACAAAACAGGTATAGAACACCTGATTTTCCCCTAAGGCCTCAAGGATCCAAATGATGCTGAAATGAAGATTAAGCTACATGATGCTTATGCTAAGATTGTTATTAACCAAATAGAGATGTGATATGATGCTATGCTTATGCAAAACAATAAAATAAACTATGTTAATCCATTATTGCTATGAGCTAAAATGCTTGAAAGTAAGCTAAATTAAGATGATTATGCTAAGTTTAGAGCTAAATGAGCATGATAACAATGCTTGAAATGAAAGGTGAATGGGTATTTTTCTCTTGAAAATGAGGAGCATTTATAGGATTTGGGGAGGAGGAATGAGTGGCCAGGATCAAAATCCTTAAGAGAGGCCAAGATTCATTCAAAGGGGAGCACAAAGATTGTGGTAGTTCAGGGCCACCTCCTTGTGACAAGTGTCACAAGGGCATTGGGTTGAAAGATGGGAGGAATGTGCACAATTTGGGAAATGTGCCTAAGGTCAAAGGGTGTAAGAAAGGGGTGAGGGGATTCTTAAATGCATCATAAATGCATGTAAGAGGGATAAGGAGGCTTTAAATGCACTTAATGCATGTAAGAGAAGTCTCTAGAAGTTTGTTGACTTTGGGTTTAGCTTAGGAGTTGGCTAACCTTGGTTAGGGAATGTGATAGGATTAGGGAGGGGATTAGGATTAGGATTAGGACTTTCTAGAAGAGTCTAGAATTTCCTTAGGATAAACACGAATTTTAAGAAATAGATAAAGATTTATTTATTCCCATGGTTTTAGGTTTGAGAATATTTATTAAAATGAATTTAATAAATATGAGGATTAAATATTTAATCTTAATTAAATATTTTGAGTTGGGATTAGGATTAGGAAATGATGGGATTAGCCTTTAATTGAAATTAAAGAAAGATTAGAAGATACTGGAAGAGGTTAGTGGTCTTAAGGAAATTGGCCAAGTTTTGGTCAAAAAATAAATAAATTATTTATTTTGGGATTTTTGGTCAATTTATTAATTAAATAATTAATAAATAAGGAAATAATGTTTAAATAAGATTTAAACATTTTTGGGAGGGATTCCTTAATTAAATATTTTTAATTAAGATAAAGGGATTTAATGACATAAAAATAAATTAATTAATTAATAAATGATGATGTCATCAGGGATTTTTTAGCAAATAAAAATACTTTATTTTCTAAAGGATTTTTAGGTGTCTACACATGTTAGGATATCTATTTATTTTAGGATAACCTAGTCCTCCTCTTGCTTTTATGCCTTCTACAAGCTCATCAATTGACTGTGCTTTATTTAGTACTACTTTGAATTGAATTGTGTCTTCTTCATTAGAATCTATATCATGTTTATTTCTTATTAATTTTCTTCTCTTATTAGGTTCAAGTACCTTGATGGAAGCTTGTGTACCTCTTTTCTTTTCATAGGTCTTTATTGGTGTAGGCCTTGTGATTTTTGCAACTCCTCTCCTTTGAGGTGGGGAAACACCTGTAGAGGACCTTGTCCTTGCATGTGTAGAAGTATCAACCTATTTCCTCTTTCCTTTCATTTCCTTTGGTGGCTCTACCTGTATTTCCTTATTTGACTCAGTCTCCTCTTCATCTTAACTATTACCAACCAATTTATGCTCCTCGATTGCCTCTTCAATCAAATTCTCTACTTCTTCCTCTCCAAATTATTTTTCAAGTGTGCCGATCATTTTCTTTGTTTTCCTTCCAATTTTAACTCTGACTAAATCTATTTTTATTCTTGATTTTTCTTCTTCATAAGTGTCAAACCTTGTTGCACTTTTGTCCATAGGCTCTGCAAGAAGTTCCTTTATTGACCTAGTGGCTCAATCAATGTCTAGTTCATAGTCCATCGATGGAAGCCATGAAGTCCTCAATTCAACTTCCTTTATTAGTGTAGTGTCGGTGTCCACTAAGAAACATATTTCATCTTTGTACTTCTAAACTAATTATACAATAATTCTACTCCTTTTATGCATTTTGTCCTTGAATTTGCTAAATTAGTCATCCGTGACTGGCTCAAAATTCTTATCTAAGCTTTTTATGAAATCATCAATTTGAATAATAACTGGCTTGTTCACATCCCACTCTACATTATTGATCGAGGGAAATGAGTTCCACACGTAGAAAAAGATACATAGCAATAGAGGTTTGAACTTGCATGTGTTAGATTTTGAAACTTAGATATTTATCATGTTCTCCTCTAATTGCCTCAACATCAATTCAGCTAGGTCAAGTTGAAGATCCTTCTTCACTATCTTATATGCAATGTCAACAGTGCCGCAAGGAATACTATTCGATCTACTTGATTGAAATACTGTGTATGCAATCACATACACTCCAAATCTAGTCTCTAGATCATCAATGGTGTTAACTCTCATTCCTTTTTCATCCCAATCAGCTCCAGTCAGTTTCTCAATTTAATTCTTTGGTGGGTGCCTTAGGGATTTAGCCTTGTCACATACTGGATATCTGGTGACCATGTGAATCACATCCTTGGTGATCTTTAACTACTCATCTAACCACTTTTTTCCATCGTGTACTTGGCTAAGTACAATCCTAATGGAATTATTTCTTAAATTCCTTTGGGAAATGTAACACATTCATTAATCCTTTTATTTCTAGGTGTTTGTGCTCATCTTTCAGTTCTCCATCCATGCATAGCTCCTAATAAGTGGATTGAAGCTCAAAATCACCTATCTCACTAATCTTGCAATGAATATACGATCTAATATCCTTCACTAATAAAACCCTAGGTGATATAGATGAAAATGTACCTTTTTTATTGATATGTGAAATGATCTTTGGATGTAGCTTATAGTTCAGTCCTCATACGTTGTGCTCCTAATTAATGTGACTTTGTTCTCCTTATAAACCTTCTATTGAATGGTTTTTGAGGTAGATGTCATCGTTGATGATAAATGAGGGCTTTAATTAAATAGTGTTCAAATCACTCAGTTACACTTTAAACATTCCTGAATAACTTTTGAACACTTTGTAGAACTTACAAATCACAATAATAGTTTGGAATCTGGTTGCACAAATATCGCTCTGGTTTCGCTCTTCGAATGCAATGTGAAAAAATGAGTTGGATCATCATGTATTTATACCCAAAAATATTTTTCGGCATAAATATGCCACATGAAATGTTTCACCAACCACTACTTGGTTAATGATCATACACTCAATCATCTCCATTAGATACTTTAGCTTAGTTAACACTACCAATGCTCGATTGACTTTGCAACTCGATTATCTTTACCAATTTACTGACTAACAACTTCTTACTCGGTCATGCTTTTCTGACTATACTCATTTCAAGTTCATAATATATAACAACCTAGTGCATCTTAATTCATGTTGCTATGGTTATTCATGCAATAGATATAAGGAGCTATTGTAAGATAAAACTGATTAAAATTTAGTTCCC
Source organism: Chamaecyparis obtusa (assembly GCA_027943335.1). Lineage (NCBI taxonomy): Eukaryota > Viridiplantae > Streptophyta > Pinopsida > Cupressales > Cupressaceae > Chamaecyparis > Chamaecyparis obtusa. The sequence goes on along the minus strand of BSBK01001326.1, from coordinate 98,218 downwards.
ATACTTGATTTTCTTAGGTAGAAGTGGTGAAATCACCTAATCCAAAGGATGAGGTGTCGCCAATTGTTGTGTTTGTTCCTGCATTGTCTTCTATTAATCTTCTCCATATTTGAATCATCTTCCTTCTGATTCAATCAATAGTATTCTCATTCATATCAACATTCGATTCTGGTGCTCGGTCTCTGCAATCTTTACTTAAGTGACCGACCTTCTAACAGCGTAGACGTGTCATTCCAGAATTTTTCTAATTTCTAGATATTCCTCTCCAGTGTAGTCTCATAAAATTTGCAAAAATATGACAATATCTTCCACATATTGTGTAATTAACCCAAGTGTTGTAATCCCAAGTTTAAGTATTACCTTGTCTTCTCAATTGATAGGTATTATTTTGTCTTTTCGATTTCCAAACTTGTTTCAGTTGTGCCCTGCATTCTTGTGATATATGACCATGCTTATTGAAAGTATGATAGCGCTTTTCCATATGGTGCCTCTTTGGTGACTTGTTCATCTTTGATCTAAATTCATATGCTTGATGTCAATACTTGTTTTAATTATAGAAATAACCATCAAATTTAGGAATAGTGTTAGGAGTGCCTTTAGCTTTACTTCTGCAAACAGTTGTTGTGTGTCCTAGTTTTCCACAGTGACAGCATGAGAGCTTATTTGGTCTTGGATTTGCGTAGGCATTCCTTTTCTCTACTTGATTTGATGACTCTCCTTTCTTGGTATAACCTAATCTAGTGGTGTTATCCAGTCTTCTCTGACTTATTAAAAATTCACCTATCCTTTTGATACTTTCCTTGGTTTTCTTTATCATTTCATTGTGTTGTTGTTGCATCTTCAATTCATTTTTTAGTCTTTCATTCTCTTCCCTTAATTCCCCAATGTCTTCCAATTTCATAGCAAGCTCATTGTTCACCCGATTGACTTCTTGACTCATGACAACCATCTGATTTGCAATTTCAAAGTGATGCTCGGTCAACCTTAGTATTTCAGATTTTTTTTCTTTCAATTTCTCAATCATTTGTCTTATGTCTTCAATAGCCATGTTCCTCTCTTGTTCGACTTGTCTAGTACTATTCATAACTTCAATCATTCTCACCATTTATGTTTCTTGTCCAATTTGTAGTGCTTTTACCTGCTTGGTGAGATGTTGAATCTTTTTAAACAGATTTGAGATTGTTGCTTCAGATGCATCAGATACACTTCCAGATCCTTCAAATAATTCTTTAATCTCTTCTTCCTGATGTGAGTCTCATTCTGCGAAAATGCTAATTCCTTTCTTTTGTTCAATGACTCTCTTATCTTTTCCTTGATGTCCTTAAGTTGTTCCAGGGTAATCTGTAACTCCAATTTATGATTCTTAATTATCTCATCAAGCTTATACCTTTCCATCTCTAAGGATCTTTCCTCTTTAGTGATTAAACTTTAACAAGAGAATAAGCTCTGATACCAATTTTTGGAATTATGGAAAGGTGAGTTACTAAGAGGGGAGGGGTGAATCAGTAACCCTAAAAAAAATTTGAACTTAATCCTTGTGATAATGTCTTTCATTAACTGATTGTCATATTTAACATTTCCATTCATTCATAACATAACTAAAATATGAAATGCTTCTAACCTAACAAGTAAACATTCATGAAACTTCATACACTTGACACATATATTTTGGTATCATAGAAACCATTGTTAGAAGGTAAAAATTGTGGTGGGGATGATACCCACAAAGCTTCACTACTATAACAATAAAATTGTCTATTAGGGAATACAATTTGATCACTTTTGATGATCTTATCGTATTAGGAGTAACATTTAAGACCTATTAAGATATACCTTGTTAGAGGATTTCAACAACACTGTTAAGTGTGCACTCAGTTAAGAGATTTAAAAAAGATAGTTAGGTCTACTCTATTGAGAGATTTTGTCTTCCACGGTTGTTAGAAAGTAACAATAAATTGATCTAGATGTAGCAACTTACTTTGTTGAATATCAGGTCTGCTTAGCCCTTAACTAATATCACCTTTTTGTGATAGATTTTTCCTCCAAATATTGCTCGGTAGCATCTGCTCTGATTTTGATTTAATTTTGAATACTCATTCAATTCATAATTTCACAATCTTGTCTGATCTTCAGATGTCTCCTGTAGGTGGCTACTTCACTTCTCTTTGATTATGTTATCTGACATCTTGACAATTCTTATATCATAAAGATTTGACCTAATTAGGATTATGTAATCATCTAGAGAACATTAGATCAACAATCCATATGAATGACCTAAATCAAAACTGCATAGGGATCATCACCAATCAAATATTACATCTCCAATAAATCTTTACCTCGATTTATGTAAACCATTTTCTAGCTCGGTATAAACTATTTGCCTTGTTTTTTGTGTCATTCCAAACTTCTATGTCGATCTTGTATCACTCGGTAAATATTGATGCTCGGTAAACATGTATGCTCAATTATAACTATATTTGGTGTGTTTGGTAATCATCTAGCTCGGTGTCTATGCCTGGTCAAGATTATTCTTGGTTACCTTGTCATTCTTATTGTGCTCTGCTAGGTTACTATAATTGGTGTTTTGACCAACTAGTCTATTTTATTCCTTTATCAACTATATGTGTGACACTAATGACAACTCTTAATGTAACAACTTGTTGATGTTTTATTATGATCTATTGGTTCCATGGGCTTGGGATCCTTGATGGAAAACTTTGAAATCTTGATCTTAAGGTTGTTTTGACGACACTTGTACTATGAAATTTTAATGCAACAAACAAAATGACAAGCAAAACACTCACTTAAATCAATAATCCTAGTAGCTAAACACTAAGTGTATGTTCCTTAATATTTTGGCAAGTCTTACACAAGAAGGGATTCTAGAAAATCTACCTAAGGACAATTTGGTTCAACGTGGCTGAAAAAGTGTCTTACTATTTAACCAAGATTTAGTCAAATGAGTCTGTTCAAGGACCTTTTCTTTTACCTCTTTTGATAGCTTCCCACCAACACTAGGAATGTTTTGTGTAATCAAACAAAGGACTACTAGAGGAATGCTATTACAATGCTCCTTGTCATTCACCCCATTAAAGATGAATGCATTTCATTTTAGAGTGATTTGAATCAACCACGACTAAAGTAGTTGTGTATCTCACTTAGAGTCATCCCTCTCACTGGCTATGCTAAAGTGCTCGGGAGGCATGCCCTTCTATGGGTCTATTTAATCTCTAGGAAAGAAAAAATGAAGCCAAAAATAGGTCTAGGAGTCTGATCACCCTGAAGGATGAGAGCACGTCCCTTTTATTTTTGGACTTCCAAACAAAATAGATAATATTTTCTCTTTCCCAAGCCTTTAAACCATGAAAAATGTAGGCTCTAAATGGTAATGTGCTTGTTCATTTCCAAACTCCTTTCTATTGAAATACTTTGCATTTTTGGCATTTTGATCAACTCAAAGAGTTGAGAGCATAGGCCTAATACCAAATGAGTAAACAAGTGAGCTTTTCTACTTAGGCTAGATTTTGAACTTTGAATGCCACAATTTAAGCAAAATGCAAAGGATTAGGCTTATATTTGAAGATAGAAAAGGCTAGGCACATTTTTGAGTATTTATTTTGCATTTTACTTTTTTGATACTCACCTAGTGATAATCATTCCAGCTCTTAAGCATCCATAGCGACTTGATTTTTTTTCTGTGCTTTTGACCTAGTCATAAAGATCTAATTTTTCAATATATTTCTGGACCACAAAAATTGAAATGGAAAAAAGTAACCCTTGTGAAAAATTAGTGAAATTTAAAAAAATGTAATTTAAAAAAAAATCCTTCATTTGTGCCCTAGAGATCCAATTTGTCAAAACAGATCAGTTTTCAAAGATATATTTATTTTCAGCCATTATTTGTCATCAAAATTAAAAACATAGAGAACATACCCGATTTAGATTTTTAAGAGATTTCCATAAATGTAAAATTTTCAAAGAAATTCTCTGATTTGCATCCAGAGTGAATTTTTTATGACAAAACATGAAAAAATAGAAATAATAGAAAAATGATATGAAATTTTTTTATTTTCGGGTTGTAGCCTCCTGATGTCAATCCAAACATGAAAAAAAATGTCATGTAAAAATCCTAAACTATTTGGAATACATGACCAAATCTTTGAAAACCCTGCAGGCAACATTAAATCACTAAAGAAAACTTGCATGCAAATGTAGAAGACAAATTCATCATAATTTTAGAATGTTCACGTCGGGTTCACCATATGTGTGTAGAGAAAGTTTGCACAAGTTTAAAGAAACAATTTAGAAGTACCAAACTAATCAAGAAAAATATTAATAATCATTAAACCCTACAAACAACAAAATAACAAACATCACATTCAGAAATTAAACACATGCAAACTAAATGATGCTTGAGGCTTTTGTTGCTTCTCTTTTTTGTTGATGGGATGTAGCACTCAATGGTGATTCGGTAGCATCCAAACTTGAGCTTCAAGAAATTGTGATACTCTGATAATAAATTGACATAAGTTCGATGCAAAATTCAGAGATAAAATTGTGAGAGAAAAGGGTTGCTTATATTTAAAATTGGGTTTGAATGAACGATTGAGATTATTCAGAGAAAATCCTAATCGATGAACGAGGATGAAAGAGATTGGAGAAAGAATTGGTAAGTTTCCAATTTTGAACTAAAAAAGGCAAAGGATAAAATTTGAAGATATTTTCAATTTTTGGAGAGATAAAGTTGCCAAAAACTAAAAATGGAAAGTTTGGGATATTTTCTGCTTTTAGATTTTCAGAAAATTGATTTTTCAATTGTGAGGATTTATTCCATTTTTTGGAGATTTAATTCCTCATAAATCGCTTTTTCAGATATTTGAGGATTTAATTGAATTAAAATTCAATTAAATGAGAAATGATGAAATTAAATTGATATTAGATGAAATTAATCAGAAAATGAAATTAGAAGAAATTGAGATGAAATTGGAATTAAATTAATTTAGGAATTAATTTAATCAAGAGGAATATATGAGTTAATTTAAATAATTAATTATTATTATTTAAAATATGAGACTTTAGAAATTAAATTTAATTAATTAGTAAAGATTAATTAATTATAGGTTAATTAATTAAATAATATTAATTATTTAATTAATATATTGAGAATGATTAAATGATGCAAAGATTTGATTTTGGAAGAATATAGATGATTAATTAATGAACCATTAGTTAATAAAGGAATAATTAGTGCATTAAATGTCAACTCACAAGTGTGTCCATTTTTGGGTATCTACAACAAAATGAAGTGGTTTTGTAAAGTGTCATTTCTAGCTAGCTTGCAATTTCCAATTGTGCCTAAGTGTAAAACAAGTTGAACTGACCTACTTTGTGAGTCTGTATTTTAGGCTCTATTAAATGTCATGAGGTACTAACTTGTGGATACATTCATTGTGTATCAAATAGCATATCATTCATTTTTTTACCCATAGTTAGTTTTGATGTGTTTTGCGTAGACCCAGTTGAAGGGGTTTCATGTTCTCTGCCCTTTACACTATTTCAGAAATTCAAGTAGCATACTTTGAGGTCTTTCATTTTAGGACTAGTTGATGATGAGTGCAATCCAAGGGTTGCCTTGTATTTTAAACATGACAAATATCCACCCTGACCATTTTTAGATCCTAATGTTTTTGTTTGCCCTGTTTGCCAATGCTTTTCCATTTTGCAATTTATTTTGTTTCCATGATTGTCAAATGCAATAATTTTAACTGGTCAACTTTGCAAGCTTATAAGTTTTGACCAAGTGATTTTCATATGGTCCTAGTTGCATCTATGTACTGCTTATATGAGAATGAACCTACATCCCAAGTTGCAAGCCATGAATTGACTAACTAATGAGTTTTTAGAGTCAAATCCAAAGGCAGTTTCATTTTCAGTGTGTCACTTTGCAAAATTGGTTTAATTGGGGGTTTCAATTTTTACAAGCCAAGTCAAATGTTGGCACGATGGAGACATTTGAATTTTCAAACAAGTATAAATCTACAATGTCTATAGGGGTTTCAAAGCTTTCAAGTAAATGTAATTGGCAGGTGTGTGAGGTCATCATTCTATGGTTGGTGACATTTTGTGTAGAGAGGTTGTGGGCCTTTAATCCTATATTTGTGGTGTGGGGGCTCAAAGGTATTTTCATATGTTCCAGTGCATATATTGTTAGGTGTCTAAAAGGCATGAAGCTTTTGGAAAGCTTGCTCACTTGCGGGGGCAACTTAGTGACGGACAGCTAGCGACGAATGAGGGGAATATTTTGTGGGCCTGCATGCATGGTCAGTAGGAGAGGATCAACATTATACATGTGGAAGGGTAGTGAGTGAAGGCGGTTATGTCATGATCAAATTTGACTGCTTTCGTGATCTTGCAAAAGAAGTTGCAAGGAAGATAATGACCGTTGGATCGCAAGATGTTGACACGTGTCCTAGCCAAGATGATGCAAAAAATGAGGTAACCTGTGACATAGAAGTGGCAATGAACTGGATGGTGCCATGTGGCATGGAGCACAAGGAAAGATGGTAGATTTTGGATGACATGTGGTGTCATCCCATGATCTTGTGATCTAATTGATGAAGAGAGAGAAACAACACGGGGTGGAAAGGCTTTGCCATCTATCACATGCTCATTGATTGTTAGTATCTTATGGAATGTTTGGTGTTCCTCTTGGTTAAAGGTCAGATCACTAATACATCCATCTTTCAACATATGGTTAAAATCAATGTTGATTTTTTAATCTATCTAGAAAGGTGCTCGACAAATACTTTGCCTCATCAGTGCTAAAAGAATAAAGTGTTGCAAAGATCTACAATCCACGTGATCCCAGGATTTAGACACATGTCTTCATTCATTAGTGGAGCTGGGAGCATGGGACCAGGATGTGTCACAGTTGGTGACAGATAGAGGTGATTAATTGGCCAAATTTAATATAAGATTTTTATGATGAAGTTGTCAATTATGCCAAGGTTAAAATATTTGTAACTTAAGTAATAATCTTTTAGCACATGGGAAAAAAATGAATATGTTTTGATCCAATCAAAAAGGTGATTGATCTTTATTTCATAAGGATGATTTTATGTTACTAGTGATAGTTAAAGAGAGCAAGGGATCAACTATCCTCATGATCATGTAATCCAATTCAATCGATCTTTATTTAACGCAGGATCACGAGATCTTACCATGTGTTTGTGTTGGCCAGTGTTGTTGATAGATGGTGTTGGATGATGGGGTGATGACTTGGGTATTTTTGTTTGTTGATTTATCATCCCATGTTCCATGCTAGATGTTGACATTCAAATAGAGTAGTGATTATTGTTTGTTTTTCCAGTAGGGAAAGGATTGACGGTCTAATCGCACATTATTTTAACATGGATTATTGTATGAAGTTGAAAGAACTAAACTAAATAAAGGGTGAGGGTTAAAGGATAGTGAATGAAAACTAAAATGGAGGCAGACCATCATACTATCACAAGATTTTAAAGGTAGTGCAAAGAAGAGTTTCATAAGTTAGGTCAGAGAGATGATCTTTGAGCTGTTAAGGAATATTGAAGAGGGACATGTGGTAGCATCAGATCAAATCTAAATTTCTTCTTTTGCATATTTATTCTCCTCTCTTCTCTTTTCTTAGGGTTCTAACCTTTTGGTTCTAGGTTTTGACTTAATTTTTTTGTAGACCATTTCTCTTGACTCCAAACATTAAGGGCTCTAGTAGCAGGTTCTTATGGGTAGGAGTAGTTTTTAAAATCTTCCATAGAGAAATTCTATGAATTTGGCTTAATTCCTTTGGTAGTTTTTGGGTGCTTTTGGTTATTTTTATGTTATATAAAAAAGGTAGCTTATCTTTTTCAATGAAATATAGTGTTGGTTCAGATCTCTCTAGTGTATGACCCAGTTAAGTTTTAAATGGAATAAAATAAAGAGTTATCCCATTTAGTGTCTTGTTGTGAGATATGTGGCTTTTTTTCATGCTTTAATCCAAAGAATTAATTAAAATGCTTGATAAAAGTTGCATATTTGTTGGGCTTGTGTAGGGATTTTGATAAATAGGTCGAGTTGGGATTATTGTTAAAGAATATTGTAAGGTAATGTTCTTATATCTTAGGCTATTGATGAAACTCTATTGTATGATGTTGTACTTTTGATGACTCCAATGCCCAATGGGATGAGGCACTGATCTTAGCTAGTTGTGAGATTTATATGTGTGTTGTTGTTCATATCTAGGTGGGCCTAGCTACAAAATTGTTAAAATCACATAATATCTTTACTTTTGTGCTTGGTGTATGTTGTTCTAATCTCATGCTCCATTCAGGTTGACATTCAATGGATAATTATCCATTATCTAGTATCTCCCTATTATGTTGATTACCTTATATGAGATTTATCTACTTTTTTAATGCTAGTTGTGAGCCTTTAGAGTGTGTATTAAGGGCATTAAATGTTTATCCACCTTGGTTTTGTAGAGCCTAAAGTGTATAAGAGTTTACTAGATCCTTGTCAATTGGTCCAAGTCTTTGAGATTTCTGACTATTGGAGTTGGTTTCTCCATAGGAAATTGCAAGATCAACTTGGTTGCTATTTTAAAGTGTAAACCTTTTCAAGAATCAACACATTACATAAAATAGGTAAGACACTAAAAACTATTTGTGACTTTTCTTTTTTTATGTAAGATCTTGAGAAGAAGAAGGGCAAAGATCAACTGGAACTAAATGCCTTGTCACAAAGTTTTGATCCCATTCATATGTTTGCTACAAATTTTTGAATTGAGGTAGGAAAGATTCATCAGAAGTTGAAGATCTATAGAGATGAAAAAAATAAGATAATGGGTAATATAATGGAGCTTTAAAGCATTTTGTTACCTAAGATGGATATTCTACAATAAAGCTTGAAAGAGGATGAGATACCCCTAACACCTCATCTACTGAACACAGTTGAAAGATTAGAGGAATCAACATTTTTGCTTCATGGATAGATACTCATAATGGAGAACTTACAGAAGTCATGGATTAGTGATAGACAAATCTTGAAGGTTAACTTCCATGAAAATTCAAAGGGGGAGTAGTAGTAGTTAGAAAAATCAAATTGTTATGTATATAGGAATAGTGTAAGGGGGAGTTAGCACTTAGCAATATTTCTAAGTGTTATCATCAATGCCAAGGGGGGAGATTGTTGGCATTTGATGAAGCTCATATGTGTTTTGGTAACATGAGTATATTATGGTGTTGTCATTACTGGAAAAATTATTTTGTTATGTCAAGAAAATGATTTTTTGATGATACTGAAGGATCATATTGAAGAATGACTAAGTGTTCAGTCAACCAGTGATAGTGCAAAAAGCAAGCAACAATGAATTATTTCTAGAGCAGATGATTGAGTTAATGTACGCAATCATAGAGTTAACATCTACAAAGTTATATCTATCTATTACTATGATCACATTAGTTATCTTGAAGTATTCTAAAATTTATTGAAGATTGAAGTGAAACTAGCAGTTAGAATAGTGAATCAATGGACACAATTGGTTTGATCAGTGTTGCAGTTAATGTTGGTAAGTGATGTTTTGGGAGCACTAGGAATCACTTAAGGATTTTCATTTATGGAAACACTTATGCTGGAATGATCGCATATAGAGATTTTTGGTATTAGAGACTTAGTCATGAAAATGACTAAGTACAGAATCAGGATAACAGTATACTGTGTTACAGTTTTGGTCAGAAAAGATAATATATGATGTATTATGGCTTGCAAAGTTAGTAGAAGATATTTTGGGATATGTAAGACCTTCAGTTAAGGTCACATGTGTTTTGGTGATGAGATCAGGAAGATATAGTGATATGAAGGTATGTGAAGACAAAGAATTAGTGAAACAGGGCATATGAGCAGTCGCGATGATTGAGGAAAGGTTAGTTGGTATGGAAATGTGCTAAGTCATATGGATGGTGTATATTGCTGACACTTTGATAATATAAGATCGCCGACTCTATGTTGATCATTTGAATTAGTAATTATTATGTTTTGTAATGTATTTTGAGAGCCAACTAAATGGCAGAATTAATATAAGCATAGAGTATTTTTGTGGAAGTGATAAGTGTGATTGTGATGATGATATGATGGATGCAAATTTGAGAGAAGAGATCAGATGCGATATTGGTGTTTGACAAAGCTATAACTGGAACTATCTAAGCATAGAAAATGCTTGTATTATTCACTTTTGAAGAACACTTTGTGATAGTATTTTGATTGTAAGAGTTATAAGCTCACCAGCTTTAACAGGGTTTTTGTATACCCCTAACAGGGTTTTATATTCCTCTAGCAAGAAAATGTACTATGTAATAATCAGCTTCTAATAGGGCTAGATCTCCTAACAAGGATACTATATTTTAGTGCATAGTTGTGGTACCATCCCCACCAGGGTTTTCCCTTGGCTAGGGTTTCCTTGAAAACAAATCATGGTGTTATGAGTTATGTATTGTGCATTTATGTTCTTTTCATTTTTGTATTAATATGGTTTATTTGTAATTGGTTGAAGTTTAAATTAAAATACTATAATACTGATTCACTCCCCCTATTAGTATTACCTAATCCTAACAATTGGTATTAGAGCTATTGGCCCTTGGAGAGAAATCCTAACAGCTTAAGGGAGATCAAAATGGATTCAGAAAATTTGCAAGAGAACTTTGAAGCAGCACTTGATGACTTGGACAAAGAGAAGGATGAGAATGGTGAACTGAAATTCAAATTGAGAAGAGCAGAAGGTTTCATCAAGAAACTAAAGGAACAACTTGAAACTTCAAGAAGTCAAAAACAAGACCTTATGGATAAGATCAAAGAGGATTCAAACAATGACACATCAAACCAAGTAAAGAAGTTGGAGTAGAAAAAAGAACAAATCAATCTTCTGATGATTAAAGAGATTCAACATGAAAAGAATGCAAGATATAAAGTTGAAGACTCACTAAAAGTAGAAAATGAGTAGATAGGACAAATGAAGACTAAACTTGATCACTATAAGGATAAGTATTAGGAATTGAAGAAGTACAATTAGATCATAAAAGGAGAACTTACTCAATCCTAATTACATATTAAGAAGTTTCACATGAGCAATGATAAGATTAATGAATAACAAGAAAGACATAAACCTAAAGGAGACATGACTGGAGTTGGATTCAATGAAGCAAAATTTTCTAAGATTAATGAAGAAATAAATGAAGAAAAGACTCTTGAAAGACCTAGATATTAGACCAAACCTTTCAGAGGTAGATGCTTTGGATGCAACAAACTTGGACACATGAAAAGAGATTGCAGAGGTAATAGTTCTTTCAAACCTTTTTCTAGTTATTATTATAACTGTTATGATTATGGACATAAGAATGTAGAAAACTTGATCAGTCTAGATACAAACAAGACTACATTAGAGAAGAGTGAGCAGCCAAGATCACATGCCTCAAATACAATAAATTTGGGCATATTGCAAGGTATTGTAAGCTACAAATTAATCAAGATAGAAGGAGACCACCTATATGTTACAAATGCAACAACCTTGGACACAGAGAAGTTTTGAAGATACAATGGAGAGGACAACAAAAGAGGACCAAGAGGACCACCTCCTATGGTTATAAAGAAGAATGTTGGTGATAGTGGCAAAAGTCTTAATGAGTATATGTATGAGTTTGAGAATCATTTCAAGAAATCTACAAATGAAGAAGATGAGAAGATATGGAAGATAAAAGAGTTCAATAAGGCATTGCTTCAGGGAGAGACAGTAGATGCTACTGTGTCTTCACACGATGATTTCATTGAGACATCGACCTAGAAGGCCGCATGGCTTTAGGGGGAGCATTGGATGAAGACATCAGAATATATCCAGACCCTGATTATGTGGAGTGATCTCATGCGATCTTAGATATGGTGTGTAAAGACACTATGGAGTCTATGTTTGTAATTGCAACACTTGGAAATTCATAGTATGTATTCATGAGATTTTGTTTGACTGGACAGTGTGAGAAGTTGAGCTACTTGTGATTAATACACTTACTCAACTTGTGAAGGATAAAAGAGCTTGAATAATATCACTTCTGCACCATTTTATAATCATCAACCAAGGAGAGCAGTGTGAAGAATCATTTCAACCATCTAGCAGATACTTTACGTGATCATTTCAAGCAGAAGTTCTAGAATTTAGTGTGTTAAAGGTATTTAGACTTTATACTCTTTCAGAAGTTATGGATGCACCTGTAGTATTTGATGTTGTGGATAGACTGAGGTACAAGTTTAAGAAACATTTATTTAAGTCTTGTGAGGATGATCAGGGAGGAGCATTTTCATAAACCCCTTATGGCGTGTTGCATGTTGAGGATATTAGGGCATACATACACTGCAAGTATGAGATCGTACGAGATGTTAATATCTATAGTGAGTTAGATGGGATGATAGAAGCAGATGGAAAGATGGTAGAAGAGTTTAAACACTTGGAAGACTAGTCCATTATCAAGCTAACCCTACTGAATGAGTTCCATGAAACTGAATGGTTCAAGATAATCCTAAGTAGAATCCATGACCAGTTTATATGCATTGGAGAACAATCGGTTAAAATATGTGCACAGATGATCCATGAGATAAATGGATTGGATAATACTGGAGCCCTCCCAGTTGCAGAGAAGAATATTAGAAAATAAGTGGAAACCCTAACCCATTCTAAGTGGGATAAGAGAGCTATGACAGTAAATAACATCTATCAACAAGATGTGAGGTTGGTAGCTATGATATTAGGTTACAAGATGTTCTATAGTAGTAGACCTAACTCAATATCAGCTGGAGTTATTATGATGGCATATAGAATGGTTAAGGAAAATAAGAAATATAACCTATGTGAAGTTCTTGCACAATAATTTTTGGAAAATGTGAAGGTTATTAAGAAAGACAAGTCTAAGGCATTCAAGTTTGGATCACTATTGGTTCATATGTACATCCACATTATACACAAATTCCCTGGCATGCACCCTAGAGCATGGAAAGATGATGTCCCTACCAGAATTAAAATCTCTGAGAGCTACCAAAGATAGGACAAGAATTGGGTAGATGGAGAACTATTTTTTATGACCAAAATCCTACAAATGTAGATGAAGGAAAGATATAGGATACTTGAAGATATAGTTGATAAATATAAGGACACTATCTATTTCATGGTTGAAATTGATTATGTGTTCTTTGAGGAAATTGAGCCTAGGAAGAAATGGTGCTACCCTATGGGGTACGAGGTCAGTTCTGAGGTTCTAACTATTTAATTTGAGCATGTATTAGCAGCAAAAATAGACACTTCTGAAGAAATATGGGGAACACATAGGGAAAAGTCTAAAAATGTTAGACAAGAAGAGGAAAAAGGGATAAGGAAGAGAAAGATTGATAAAATAGTTGAGGATATCACTGCGAAGGTAGGAATCACTAGGGAATAGTTGAAGAACTTAAGGACAAAGATGACATAAGCATCTTCTGACATGTCAATTGATGCACCTCCCCTTTTCGAAGCTGAAAAGACAATAAGTCTTACTCTGGACATAATTGATTTATCAATCTCACATGAGAAGATTTCATAAGAAGTTGTGCCTGTGAACACACCTAGAAGATCTACAAGATCTACCAAACAAAGCAGTCCTCAGAATCACAAGGTAGAAGCTGAAACAAAGAAGATAGAAGAAAAAGTGTCTGAGAAGGAAGAAGAAAAAGAAGTTCAGAAGAGGCCACAAGATCTGTGGAAGCTGGATATTCTGATGTTACAAAAGAGAGTGATAAGGGATGAAAATTTGAAGATAATAAATGGATACTATGAAAGGTATGACCCTGAAAATCAAGCAATAATTGAGGACACTATAATTGAGCACTTGTTAGTTTTCAAGAAGAACTTGTTAGAGATAGAAGGAAGTATCCCTAAGGAATTGTATAGCAAGTTGGAGATTAGAAAATAGTTGGCACAGTATGAGGATGAGAACATAAGAAACAAGACCATTGAAGACATGTTGCAAGTAGTCTCTATACAAGAAAGGGAGAGAATAATTAAAGAATTGAAACCTTTGTTGAGGACTAAGGCTAGAATGGTGAAAATTATGGCAAGAAAGTATGATGAAGTCATAGAGGACACACAAAAGGCACCAGATCAAATTCTAATGAGTGACATGCCTAAGAAGACCTCAACTCCCAAGGTCACCAAGCCTACACCTTTAGGAATGGGAGAAAGTTCTAAGATAGATGACGTGTGTGAGCAAGCAAGTGAAGTTGGCATGAAATCAAACTTCTTTGTCTCTAGTATGCCTATGACCCTTGACACCTTGCTTGATGTGAATGACCTATTTATGGACAACTTAGACAATGTGATGATAGTTGAAGAACAAGGATAGATAGGGGAACATCATACAGAAGAAAAATAGGAAGAGAAGGTATAGGAGAAGGAGATACAAAAAGAAGAAAGGCAGGTAGAAGAAACAAGAACATTAAAAGTAGAGGTAAGAGTTGAGCAAAAGAAAGACCTGGACACCTCCTCTACTCTATTGTTGGAAAACATGACCAAATCAATGAGCACAGATGTGGAGAGGATGGATGAGGATGAACTCATGAGGTTATCCTTCATGGATTTTGCTAAAGCTAAGGAAAGGTTAGAACAAAAAGGAGATAAAAGGGTAAAGGTGATTACTAGGGCAGTGGAGACAGTGAATAAAATACTCCCTACACCTATTATTTTTCATGAAAAGGATGATGTAGAGAACTTAAGCATGGAATTGGATAACTTTGACAGTCATTTTGAGTCACTGCTAAAGACCACAAAGGATAAGGCAAAGAAGAGTTTCTTGGAGAAGAAGCTGGAGGAAGTTTGTCAGTCCATCTCATGGGACTTGGGCATTCTGAAATAAACTACAAGCAAGGCCAAAAGTTGTGTGGCAAGAGGAAGGAAGATATACAGTCATTATAAAAATCATGTTAGACATGTGAAGAACATTGAAGACATCATAGCCAAGGATAGGGCTACCCTAGAAAGCATAATGGACAGTTGTGAAACCTCTTCACAAACTGTATTAGAGATGGATAAATAGACATCCAAGATATTGGATAAAATTAGTGCCTTGAATGTAGAGAAAGGGAGTGTAGTGGAAATATTTGGTTTTTTGAAGAGTCTAATAACTCCTAAGTTATCAATTCTTGAAGCTCATCTTACGGAGATGGAGAAAATAGAAGGCTCAATGAAAACTTCCTTACCCACCGAGCTAAAGGTAGCAAAGATAGCATCCTATGCACTGAATGGATTGATCCATGTCAGTGAACTTTTGATTAAGTCATGGGAAGATGAAGTAAAGACCTTGGAAGACTCCTTCCAAGACATTCTAAGATTGGTGAGTAAGCATTGAATTCTTACATGCTTAGAATTTTGAAATTTTGCAAGTACCTTTTCCATTAATGTCAAAGGGAGAGGAAGAGAAGAGAAAATGAAAAGAGAAAGAGAAGAGAAAATAAGAAGAAGAAAAATAAAATTTTTAAAAAAAAAAAAGAAAGAGAAAAAGAGAAAGAAAATAAAAGATATGTATATATGTAGAAGGAAGATAGTGCTTAGACATTTAGTCATTTTTCACTAAGTATTGCCATCAATGCCAAAGGGAGAGATTATTGGAAAGTGATGTTTTTTGAGCACTAGGAATCACTTAATGGTTGTCATTTATGCCAACACTTATGCTAGAGTGATCGCATGTAGAGAGTTTTGGTATTAGAAACTCAGTCATGAAAATGACTAAGTACAGAATCAGGATAATAGTATACTATGTTACAATTTTGGTCAACAAAGATAATATATGATGTATTATGGCTTGTGAAGTTAGTACAAGACATTTTGGGATATGTAAGACCTTCAGTTAAGGTCACACATGTTTTGGTGATGAGATCATGAAGATACAATGATACGAAGGTATGCAAAGATAGAGAATTAGTGAAATAGGGCATATGAGTAGTCGCGATGATTGAGGCAAGGTTAATTGGTATGGAAACATGCTAAGTCAGATGGATGGTGTATATTGTCGACACTTTGATAATATAAGATCACCGACTTATGTTGACCATTTCCATTAGTAGTTATTATGTTTTGTAATGTATTTTGAGAGTTGACTAGATGACGGAATTAATATAAGTATAGAGTATTTTTGTGGAAGCAATAAATGTGATTGTGATGATAATATGATGGATGTGAATCTAAGAGTCAAAGAAAGTAGATGTGACATCAGTGTTTGATAGAGCTATAACTAGAACTATCTAAGCATAGTAGATGCTTGTATTGTTCACTTTTGAAGAACACTTTGTGGCAGTATTCTAATTGTAAGAGTTGTAAGCTCACCACCTTTAACATGGTTTTTGTATACCCCTAACAAGGTTTTGTATACCCCTAACAGGGTTTTGTATTCCTCTAGCAAGGAAATGTACTATGTAATAATCAACTCCTAATAGGGATACTATATTTTAGTGCATAGTTGTGAGTATCATCCCCATTGGGCTTTTCCCTTGGCCAGGGTTTCCTCAAAAAAAAATCATGGTGTTATGAGTTATGTGTTGTGCATTTATGTTCTTTTCATTTCTACATTAATATGGTTTATTTGCAATTGGTTGAAGTTCAAATTAAAATGTTGTAATATTGATTCACCCCCCCTCTCAGTATTACCTAATCCTAACAGTTAAATGTTTATGTCGAGCTGATATGTTTTTGAGTTTTAATGTTTTAAGCTGACATCAAGGATGTTTAATTTTTATTTTGGCGCGCTCTCTCATAACAATAAGTTGGATTTGAGGGCCAACTTGTAAAATGTTTTAGGGTTCTATCATCGACCTAGAACAAGTATATAAATGGTTAATAAATTAATGGTGCATAGAGTTGTAATGTTGTTGTGATGATTTTTGGAGATAGTACAGAGATAATAAAGTATTTGAAACAATGCAATTGATCTAGAATTCATTGGATCTACCATGCATTAAGCACAAATATTAGGTCATTCTCCACTTGTTGATTCTAATAGATTGGAAAGTGAAATCCTTTAACAAGGTCACTCCTAATAGGGTGAGCAAGATCCTAACAGATCTAAAGTGAAAATCCTCTAACAAGGTATCTCTTTAACTAGAGTTTCAAATTTCTTAGCAGGGAAGTCTTTAACAGGACTATTGTAGTTCTTAATCAGACTATAAGTACTCTTAAGTAGGTATAGACCTCATAAATATTATTGTAATTGCTCCTAACATGGCTAATTTCCAAGTGCACTAGTGAAATCTTATGGGCATCATCCCCACATGTGGTTTTCTCCCTCTAATAAGGGTTTCCATGGGAAAAATCTTGGTGTTATGTGTTCAAATGTGTGAATCTTATATATGTTGTATTATTACTTAATATTCACATTTTTATGTTGGTTAATCGAAAAGATAATTAGTAAAAGTTCTAGATTTGTGGTTGCATTGATTACCCCCCCATCTCAATGCCTTATAATACTAGCAATATATGGTTTATAGATGTATGTTGATATGCACTAATGTGATGCAGGTGGATTATGCATGTATGTAAAATAATGTATATATGGGGTATGAGATCTAGCAAAGTATATTGTGTATTGTGATATGCAAGTAATATGAAATGATCTAATCATGCATGATTTTTATTAATATAATGAAAATGCAACTAAACAAATGTACTAAAAATGATGCGAAATGCAAATATGTGATGCATGAAATGGATATGTGACATGTTATGGATATGATGAGAGAAATGCAATAAATGAGATGCATGAAAATGGATAATGTAATGAAACTTAATGAATGTAAATGGACTAATATAATGTAGCTAAAATGAGATGTAAATAAAAATATACCTATACGATGATGAAATGTAATGAAAGTCCAATTAATATGTAAAATGAAAATGCAATAGAACTAATCAATGTGATAATGAATGTAATGCATTATAGTGGATTAAATAATGTGTAATGATAATCTGATATAATAATATTAATGAATATATAATGCAACATACAATTAATATGCAACTATAATGAAATGCTATGTAATGAAGAAAAGGAACCTAAAATGAGTTTATGAGAACGACATGATATGCAAATGAAATTACTAACTAGTGACTAGTAGGGATGTTGAGTAGGATAGGAAATGTAATGAGCATGAGATGAGACCAAAATGTTATACACCTAAAGTGAAATAGATTAAAACTAGGACCAGTATATATGTTGATATTTTGTGTGTCATAGTAACTAGTAGGGATGTTGAGTAGGATAGGAAGGGGGGAATGAATAGGAGCCTCAAAATGTAAAATGCACATGGGACTAAACTAAAATACGATGCAACGGGGATTGGGGATTTAGTTGTGTTGAATGTGGAGAGCATACCCTAGTTTGATTTTGCATAAGGATTTATGCATCGTATGTTAGAAAAACATGGATGGCATTGTTCCTTTTCATGGACTAGACTCTTAGACAGTCAAGGTGAATTTAGGAACATACATGTTGATCATCAATCTAGACAAAACCAATGTAGTGAAGTCATCAAGGGAATTGCTAATACACCCAAGCCCCTTGATAGGAACTTGGTGGAAACATGCAAAGGACATACCCTAGTGAAATATGTACATCACCATGATTAAATAACCAACATGTAGGAACATGCACTAAATCACAAACAAATGAATCGACATGTGTCCCAATATACACCAATAAAAATACAAAAAGATATGGATGGATCAAGGCAATGTTGAGTCTATATACACTAGAATAAATAAAAAAATCAAAGAAAAAGACATTGTGGCCAAGCGGTCATTCAATCCACAATTATTTACATTGAAAGGATCATGTGATGATTGATTGAGGGTGTTGTCTTAAAAAGGATACATCCCTAAGGAAAAAGGATTAGGGATATGATGGATAATCATAAGATAGGAAATAATTATGGATGAATAACTGAGGTGAAACAATCTCAAGTTTAATTTTGATATAACCTTATGCGAACATGATGTTTGGGAAAAATCAGTGCAATAGAATAGATGGGGAAATGATCTTTTATTATGAACATAGGTAGAGTCACCCTCATCATCCAATTATTAGGGAATGATGTAATTCAATGTTTGGTAGGGCTAGGATAGGTGGAATGTAATGGTAGGATTCTCACACAAATATGGGTGTGGGGGAGGGGATTATGTGATATGGATAAAGAGCTTGAAGTGAAGAAGAATGAATGTAAAATGAACTTGATAGATGATGGATCCAATTATTACACATGGAACTTGAGGGAGGTTTTCACCATGGTACTCATCCATAGTGCCACCAAAGTTTTTTTCACTTCTGGACTTTTTTGGGGAATTTTTTAATTTATAAGAGTTGGGACATCCTAACATATCACACATAGAAGAATTTGAGGTGCATGATATTGATGGGGTTGGGGAGAGAATCCCCTTCTATTTTAGAAAGATGATATTCCCTATACGTAAATTCAACAATGATGACATACAATCCCAACCAATTAGGCTCAATTTTTCCTTTCTTTTCATGGCTCTAGAGGTTCTTTTGATTTTGCATAAGAACATGATCACCCACTTCAAGCTCACAAGACTTGATCTTCTTGTTATATTGTAGACAAAGGTGATTTTGATATACATAGAGATGATTTAAAATATTAAGATGCCTCTCATCAAGGAGTTGGAGCTCCTATAAGCGTGCATCCCTATATTCTTCATCTAGCAAAGTATTCTACAAGGAGACCCTAAGGGAAGGGAGCTTGATATCAACAGGAAGGACAACTTTGGTACCATAGAAAAGGGAGTATGGAGTGGTGCTAGGTGTATAGATGGAGGTATGGTAGGCCCATAAGGATGGGTTTAGTTGTAGGTTCCACTCATGGACAACTTCACCGACTATCTTCTTGAGAATTTTATTGATATTTTTCTCCTAGCCTCAACTTGACTATTTCCTTGAGGGTAGTATGGGTAGGAGAAGTATTGTTTGATACCAAAAATATGACACGGATCTTTGACATCATTATTCTTGAAAGGTGTACCATTATAAGTAAGAATTCTTTGAGGAATACTATAATGATAGACGAGGTAATTCTGTATGAACTTAGAGATATGTTTATTGGTGGTGTAGGTCAGAGGAATTGCTTCAACCCACTTAGTGAAGTACTTGGTGGTAGTGATGATAAACTTATGACCACTATAGGAGGTGGGATGAACCTATCTTATGAGATCAAGCCCCCATTGTAAAAAGGGCCAAGGTGTAATAACATGTTGCAATGATTGAGAGGGTGCATGCATCAAATCACTATATTGTTGACAAGGCACACATTTCTTCACAAAATGATAGGCATCTTATTCCATAGTTAGCTAATAGTAACCAATATGCAAAGGTTTCTTCACAAGAGTAAGACCACAAGAACGTGCACCATAGATTCCTTGATGAACCTCTTGTAACACTAATTGAGCCTTGTCCAATACAAGACACCAAAGGAGGGTTCCATCAAAGTGTTTGTGGTAAGGGGTGTAATGGAAGGTGCGATGAATAAAGGTATTACATTGGTTAATGGTAAGATGAGGTGGTATGATTTTATCATGGAGGTAAGCATAAATTTCTTGAGACCACAGAGAGTAGGGACCAACAATATCACACACCATCTTGGATTTAGGCATTTCATAAGAAGGGACTATAATATTACCAATAATAAATTCACATCAATAACTATTCTTAGTCATAGCAATCAAATACCCAATGGTATCCATGATATCAATAGATTTGTTTCTTGTTCGAAGGATTTATTGGAATGGAATCTTTGTGAAGTGTTGTATCAAATATCAAACCATCCATCGGTAGGGAAGGAATTTATCATCCTTAGTTTTATATCCATCATTAACTTGTTTGAAAACTAACTATGAATCACCAAAGAAACATAGGCTAGTGATCTTCCATCGAATAGCTAGGTGGAGTCCTATAAATAAGGCCTCATATTTTGCAATATTGTATGTGCATTCAAAGGTCATCTCATAAGAATCTGGTATATAATCTCCTTGTGGTATAACAAACAATATTCTTTCCCCTGATCCTTTCTATGTATATGATCCATCAAAAAGGTTTTCACTTGGGGATGTTTATTTTCTTTTTTCTTTTTATTTTTGTTTTCACTTTTGTGACTAAGAGAATTGACTTGATGCCCAAAGTAAGCTTGATCATGATATGTAATTTGATGTTCATATTCTTGGAGATCTCTTATGTCTAGGAGTGTGAGTACCGCTTCCCCATTTCACACATATATAAAGGTGGTGGTATCCCTTGTTGATCCCAATCAATAAGGTCAAGGTATCTAAGAAGAATAGTAGGGGATGTAACAACAACATTAGTTATGGTAAGGACATGGTTAATTTCAAAAGATCATCACTAAGGCATTCAAAGGGTACTTCATAAAATTCCTCCTCGGGGTCATTGGAATTAAAAGAGGCTTCACAATCATTTTGAGTGGACACTTTCATTTCTATGTGATATCTAATTCCTCTATTGTGAAAGTAGCCTTTGGGATTAATAGGTTCTTCAATGCCTTATTCTTGTACTCCCAAGCTTGTTCCATGGTATCCCATATTCTCAATTATGGGATATACTTTAGGATATTTATCTTTAGGTATATCAATAGGCGTGTCCTTGTCCTCTTTGTATAACCATGATAATACATCTTCTTCCAAACTTTCCTCATCAAGGGGTCCTCATTGTTCAAAGGTGGTCTATTTACATTGCATGGTAGGTTTGTCCTTAGATGTGATGGGTGAAGGTTGACCATATGATTTGGATGAGAGGGGGAGTTTTACAACATACAAGGCATTTTCTATAGAATACTCCCCATAACCTTTATCAACAATCTTTACTTGCTCATCAGAATTGGTGGTCTTAGAAGTGGAGGCTTCATCATTGGATGAATTGGTGGAGGATGGCTTGACCAACTCATTAAGAGTGAAAATTTCATTGTTTTTCCTTCAAGCATCTTGTAATACTAGAAGGGTTCAAGATCTCCATGAATAGTTACTTCTCTACCATTATGAGGAATCGTCAGACATTGTTGAAATGTGGATGGAACAACTTGTACAAGGTGGATCCAAGGTCTTCCAAGAGGATGTTGTAGGGAAGGTATAGGTCAAGCATTTGGCATGTAGTTTATATCAACACAGAACCCACTTGAAGAGGAAGTGTGATCAAGCCTTCATATTCTCAATTGTAATGTACAAAGGGTCAAACTATATCCACCATCTATAAGGAATATTTTGATTATATGGAAATGGACAATGAATTTAATATGCAAAATTTTATTGCGTTTAGGATTAGGTGCACAAATATCTTTGTTAGTAAATACAAGGTGATGTTGTGCGGAAAGGTTACCAATTAAGGCATGACATTGTGATGCATTAATATTGCTTGGAACCCAAGAATCAAGGAGCACTTGTTCAAGAATTTACTTATGGACGGGAGATGTGCGAAGAAGCTCAAGGATGGAGATTCACACAAGAGTCTTTCCAAGGTGGTCAAGGATACTATAACAAGCAGCAGGTCTAGTGGAAGTGGAAGTGGAAGTGGATGGATTGGATGGGCATGGTGTAGCATCTTGAATAGTAACTCTTCCTCTACAAGTGGTTGCATTACAACTAGATAATTTGACTATGATTGTATATACATGAGTATCTATTGTGGCCACACAAAGAGTTAAAGCCTAGGATTATGTTGGTAGTGTATTCATAATGAATGACATTAGATGAGAAGGGTTTGTCTTTCCCATACTTATGAAAGGGGGTAGTGTAGATCTTAAGTTGTGCATTTGACGATGATAAGCCATTTCCTTCAACTTCAAATTTTCCATTATCAATAAGCTCTTGAATATAGTTCTTGAGTTTCATGCATTTTTTAGTATCATGACCTTTGGTTTGATGGTATCTATAATATTCATTGTCATTTTACCAAGGAGGCTTTAATTTATTTTCATTATAAGGCTTGGTGATTGGAAATTCCATTATATTTTGTTCAATGAGTCAATGAAAGACGATATCAAGGGATTTGGCGAGTGGAGTATATTGACAACATTGATGGGAATTGGTGTTATTATTGTTGTTGTTATTACGATGGGGGAAAAGATTATTTGGTGGATTGTGATTTAATTGTTGTTGTGATTGTGGTGATTTTGGTGGTTGTTGATTGGTATAATTTTGTTAATATTTGTGATTGTTCTAAATTGAGGAGGATTGGACATTTTGAATCAGTCACCCCTGCCATTTACAACATTATTATTTTTAGTCCAAAATTTTGGTTTATCATTGGGTGAAAGGGTGTAGTGTTTGATAGTGCCTTTTTGTAGGAGACCATCTTCAATGTTCTTCCCCTTTTTAACCACAAGTTCAAAGGTGTTAGGAGAGGCCAATTTCATGTGGAAGGTCATATGTGGTACAAGATTCTATGTAAATATATCAATCAAATGTTGTTCGACGGGGATCTTCCAAGGCATTTTATTCAAAATATGTCTCCATCATTGTAAGAAATTTGTAAAGGTTTTGCCATTTCTTTGTTTAGTATTCACAAATCACTTAGGGAAGTTTCATGTCCAATATTGTATGAATATTGCGCAACAATTTTTTTAGCTAGATCAACAAAAGTAGAGATAGATCTTTGTGGTAAATCCATGAACCTTTCAAGAGTGGGGCCCCCGAGCCTTCAAGAGAATAGTCTCTTAAGATAGTTTTCATTATAGGAGACCTCTTGACACACCACACAAAACTCTTTAAGATGTTGGATATGACATGTTTACCACTTGTATTTGTCAAATTTAGGGATCTCAAATTTTGGGGGGAGTGGTTGAATAGTGATTGATTGATCAAATAGATATGGACATATATCATCAAAGGAGAATTATTTCTTTTGTGCTCCATGTTGCATGTTGTAGATAAGGATTTTAAGCTTATTTACTTGTTGCATAAGATTAAGGGCATTATTTTGTGTAAGTTTGGCTCCAAAGGTAGATGTTCCACCAAGTTGTGATGATGATAAAAGACCCAAAGGAGGAGGGTGTACATAGTGATAGCGTTGTGATGTAGATGGAATGGATGTCTTCATGGAAGATGAGGGAATTGTGAAAAATGAAGAAGTATGATCTTGTGTGGATTGAGAGATAGAAGTTTGACCAAAATTTAATACATTTGTATCCATAGCACTAGAGGTAGCCATTATAGTATATGTGTGAGGATGTGAGGTCAAAGTGAGATGATGCTAAGAATTTGTTGAATGGTGTCTTGTGATAATTGAAGGGTTTGAGTTGATTGAGTGGACTGTGATGTGGAGGGTCTAATATTGATGGATTTTCCTTTATCTCTAGATGT
Source organism: Chamaecyparis obtusa (assembly GCA_027943335.1). Lineage (NCBI taxonomy): Eukaryota > Viridiplantae > Streptophyta > Pinopsida > Cupressales > Cupressaceae > Chamaecyparis > Chamaecyparis obtusa. Next base: position 73,773 of record BSBK01001326.1, on the reverse strand, counting down.
TATCACATTAATTTGAGTTGTCATGTTGGTATTTATAGTGATGCATGCTTTTGTGATGTTATGGTAGAGCAAGGAGTCATCAAAATCAATGGGAGCCATGACCCATATTTAACAATACTCGTGAATATTTCTCTATTGTTGTGTCTAATAGCCTTCTCAACCATTTCTAAATTATAGGGGTCCTTACAAAAGTTGTCCAAATGAGGGAATAAATTAAGTTGGTCAACAAGTTCTCCCTCCTCTAGATTATTGGTAATATATACTTATTGAACACCTTCACTCATGAATGTTGTTATAAAAGGATTCTCATTATCATTGTTGGTAATGTGGGTGTTTAATTGAGAAGCCCTCATGTTTATTGTTTGTGAATAAGTAATGACCATAAAAAAGTGACCTTTTGAATGGTAAGTTGATGATGAATGATGTCTATAAAAGGTGTTGGATGAATACTTGGCTTGTTGAAAAGGGATTGATGATAGATGAAGGGTGTCTTAGGATAGTAAGTGTAAATGGGGGTATTGATGAACTTTGGACTAGGAATGAATTTGAGATAGATTTTGATCCAATTTTGAACCTTGAGAAGGTTTTGGTGTTGGATTGATGTGAGTTTAGATTGATCTTAGGTTGATTGATTGAGGATTGATGTTTGATCTATTTGAGAGTAAATTAATTTAAGGATTGATTGATGTTTGATGTTTGATTGGATTCGATTGGATTTTATTGGATTAAGGTTGAATTTGATTGATTTGGATGATGATGAGGTTTAGGAAAACATTTGTAAATCTAGATCCTTTATTGTCTAAAGGATTTGATTTTTGAATGATATCCTTTCCTATTTGAGATGGGTTAAGTTCTCAAGCAAAATAGGATTAGGGATAAGCTACATGAGATAGGATAAGTTTTCAAGCAACAAAATGATTAGGGATTGATCTTAAGATAATGATCTTCATCTCACTTAGAGGATTATTTAAACCTTGGGATTAGGATTGATTGAACAAAATAGGATTGGGGTTTGATTGATCAAAGTTTGGATTGATGGGCTAAGTTGATCAAAGGTTTGATTTTGACTTGATTCTAGTGTTGGATTAATTAGGATTGGATTCATGTTTTATTAAGATGGTTTGATTGAATATCCAAATCAAAGAGGTAATGTGATGGTTTATTTCTCTTAAGTCCAAAGATAAGATCTGAAAAGGTTTGCAAGATTCATGGTCAAATAAGGATGACAAGGTATGATCAAGGTTTGGTATGGAGATGGGATGATGGGTCAAATATGTTGGTTGAAGGTCAAAAGACCACAAATGATGTATTTTGATCAAATGGATGTGATGAGGGACCAAAATGGAAGTTCTATACATCGTTGATTATCTCTTGGGTAAAAATCAGAGGTGTCGATCCTAGTTGAAGACACTGATTAGCGTAGGTGCCTATTTGAAAGAACACACTCCAATTCAGGGAAACGTTTACTAGTGAATTAAAAGTGGCTCACTCTAGAGAGTAGAAATGTTGATTCTATGGGTGCAAACACTGAAAAGTGTAGGCGTCCAAAGACAGGCAAAAACACTGATCTGGGTAGGTTTGGTAAGGAAATTATGAAGGTTTGACTAAATTTTTACTAGTCAAGATTGGTTTATTTTAATAGAAATAACACACACACACAATAGTCAAAAAATAAAAAATCATGAAATGTTTGAGGGGGAAGGGTCTTCAAACCTTTATTTTGTTTCAAAGGCTATTACAAGCCCAAATGTTTATGTGGGTCTCAATACAAGCGATCAAAATTTTTTTTCCCAAGGTCAAAGTTTTCAATAAAACACTTGTAGGCCCACATACATGGAAATTTATTTCCAAACTTGATGTTTATGATCCTCATTCATATTGTCCCTTTCAGAGAAAGAGGTAATCCCTTATGGAGAATAAGGGAAATTAGAACACTTCAACGAATCTATGAGGAGTTTGATAGTTAGGGTACACCATTCAGGTGGCAACTAACCTATCTTGGAAGACTATTAATAGCCCATCCAAATCTAATATCTCCACCTCAACTCTAAGGAAACACAAATGGTGGGTAACTTCAAGGGATGATGCAATCCCTTCACACTACAAGTAAAACACCAAGGCTGAAAAGGTGGCTACTAATGTAGATATCTAGTAAGATTCATGGCATTTTCGAATTAGATAACAAGTGTGAGACACTTAAGTCTCTAGTTGGCCAAATCGGCTCCTTAGGTAAATTCACTTGATTCTAGCTATCACCAACATATCTGCCCGAGCTTAGTCAAATAAGACCAAAGTTTACTCACAGTCTCATTTATATACCAGTTGGATGAATTTATCAATTTGAGGTTGTTCCTTAAGGTATTAAAAAATACAAAAATCCCCAACAAGGCCTTTTTAGAGGAAAATATAAAAGTAGTTTTCTCTTAGACCCAAGATTCACGAAGGCAAGGGGAGAGGGTACTTCTCATTCTATATTTTTATCATCTAATTAATGAGATTCTAGACTAAATAATGAAAGAGAAACCTTGCATGGAGTTCCTCCACTTGAAGGACTCTCACAAACACATAAGAGACTTGATTAATTCCAAATTGAAAACCAAATTAAGCTAGGTTCCACTACACTAATGAAGACACAAAATAAGAAAAAAATGAATTCCAACCTGTAACCCATTGTTAGTAGTTTCAAATATGATCTTTGATAGGCGTAAAGTAGTTGTAAGAAGGGATAGTGATTAGCTAGAAACCACAAAACTAAAACAAAGTGAAGGCACCGATTGATAGGCATAGGCACTGATTTGTGGAAATGTCGGTCAGTGTAAACTGGTCAACCAGTCAACGAATAAAAAGAGAAAATAGAAATTAGATCTTTTGTGTATTTAAATGATTTTTAAATTTTTATGATTTTTTTAGAATATGAAATGACATAAAAATAAAAGGTACATGTCGATTAGCTCAAATGCTCCTACATGTAATGTAAACACCGAACCAAAACTCCAACCTATAGCTTCACAAAAATGCTCAAAAAGATGTCAAATTCAAAGGGATGTGGGTCCCACTAGGCATGCCAAAATGTATATGATGTAACATTGTTTGTTCTAGGTAAATGCAAACAACATAAACTCAATAAAAAATAATGCATTTAACCCACTAATTCTACTCATACCTCTGATTGAGCTGAAATGGAGGCACCCTACTCCATTAATGTGCTCATTAAGATATTGCATGTGGATATGCTTTCCAAACACAACTATGATTTCCCCAAAATGAAATACAAATGCTATATGGATGGAGTGAAATTTTAAGAATGCAAACTAAATTGATTATATGATGCAAACTAATGAACTAAAAATGTGAAATTTATGCTTAATGAGCTATAATTTCTATGCTATGAAATGGAATGCTATTAATAATATAAGTGATAACAAATTGCCATGAGAATGCAATAACACTTAAAGAGATTTTGGCATAATATGGACACAAATTAAAGATGGATAAAATGCACAAGGAGAGGTTCCTATTTATAGGCCTTGGAGGGAAATGCACAATAAGGATTCAAACTTGAATGAAGGGTTGAGATTGCATGAGATTGATGAGGTGGATGCCAAGGTGGAGGCCAAATGTACAAGGTAGTTGGTCATGCAAAGGTGGTGAGTTTCTCACATGTGTGAGCAACACTTGAAAGGGATGGCTCATAAAGAGAGGGAGACAAAGTGGAAGAGTGGCTCGAGATGTCTCACACGTGTGAGAATCATGCAAAAGGATATGGGAGACAAACATGTAAGAGAGGTAAGTGACTAGTTAAGAAAGGTAGTTAGCCACATTAGGAAGGGCTGCTCACTCATGTGAGAAATTTAAAATTGTGAAAAGGGGTTAATTGTTATAAGAATTACATGATTAGCTTAGCTACTCTTTGATTAGCCAAAGGGGTAGGTTCAAGGGTGATGGTGATGGGTTCTAGACTAAGGATTTAGGCTAGGTTTAGAATTAATTAGTTAGGAATTAATTAAATAATAAGATTAAGGGTTGGGTAGGAACATTTATAATAAAATTATTTAAATATTGGCTAAAAGAATAGTGCATTCAATTATTAAAATTAAATGCACCGCTAGGCTATAAGAGGGTTTATATAATTAATAAAATTGATTACCTAAACATGGAAGAAATAATATAATTAATTATATATATATATATATATATATATATATATATATATATATATATATATATATATATATATATATATATATATATATTTGGTAAAAGGCCAAGGCCAAGATTTTTATTAATCCTTTAAACAACTACAAGGACCCCACTCAGTGCAGGCGCTGGTAGGGAAGAGCAGGGTTGAGAAACCCTCCAACCTTACCTGGGACCTTAGTCCGGTTTTAATACATATCTTTTATAGGAGGGCATACCCTTCCTTTACATAACATAAGATATTCCAATTTAACATAAACCATCATGCTGAGATTGTGTTCCGTCTTGTCTGCTTAAAAGGATATCCTTCCCTCCTAGTGTCCCGCTTTAATTTGGATCATGCTTTGATTAGATCCTCTGCTAGAGCTGTCATAACAGATATAGGATGATAATGCCTACAATCCTAGTTAGAAAATCAAGAGCATTATAGTACCTTAACCAGTTATTTTAGAAAGAATAGCGAGGAGAGGAAGGAGATATATATGTTTCCTTCATGAATAAAATTCCTATCAACTAATCTTTAAGCCATTGATGATGTATATAGATTCAAAACAAACTATATGCTTATAAGATTAAAAAATACCCCAAGAACTACTCAATCCTAGAAAAAAGTCTAATCAGAAGCCGGAATAAAAATCCAACCGTTAGTAGTAACCTTTTTCTATAAAAAATCAATCATACTCTGCCTAGATATGGAAGCTAGAAAAACCAAAATCCTTATTCACATTATGGTTTTAGAGAAGAAAAGACATAACATAACTTAATAAGAAATGGAAAAATACACAAACTATGCTTCTAAACATGGATTAATATAAATAAAGACTAAACAAAGACAGCTAGAAACCCCTAAACCGCACCAAAGGAAGAGAGGAGAAAACTGAAAATCTACAGAGCAAACCTTCTAGCTTACTACCAACATCTAATTGCCCAGATAATCCTTTATCTGAGGTCAATATACAATCCCTGTATACCGACTTCAAGATTAACGACTATCCAGGACATCATGTCCAAATATACTTCATGCTCACCATCAACACTAAAAGGCAAGAGGAGGATTTTATATTAAATATCTCCACAATAAGAACCCAAGGTGATATGGAAGAAACCACCTTTGTTAGAAAAAGCCTAAACTACCTGTTGAATTAAAGAGGATAAAAGGATAAAACAGAGGATCTTAGTTTGAAGAATGATTGTATAAAAAGGAACAAATTGAATTCTCTACTTGTAATACCGATACCCAGTCTATGCCTAACAATAACAGTGTGTAAACAAAGGAGAGCCCAGAATTCAAATCTAAAGGAAGCCAAACAAGTCTGTTAAAGGAAACATTAGAACAACTAAAATAGAGTGTTTCAAAGAATCATAATTATCAGAATCATATTTATCTAATATTAGAGCCTACTGAACACTACTATACCTGCGAAAAATGTACAAGAATAGAAGTAAACTATCAGAAAAACTTTAATTTTAGAAAGTGCCAAAGAGCTTGAATGTGGACTGTAACAAGAAGGAATTGCTAGATTCTATTAAAATTGCAGAAATTGTAACAGAGTAGTTACAATGTGTCAGAGAATATCTAGAAAGAGATCATTTGTCGATATGATAGCTATGTCAGTGAAGTTTAGAAAGAACCTATACCTGAGAACATATATAAATATCTCCATTTAGATATAAGAACATATATAAATATCTCAATTCAAATATATATTCCTCTAGAAGGGTATTAATCTCAATTCAATAAGTATGAAGAAAACATTTCTAAAGACTGAATCTAACATATCATAAAGAGAAAAAGTACTGTTAAAGTAAGTTTGTCCTATAACACCAGAACTAATAAAACTAAAATTCTTCAAAAGTTGATTGAAAGAAAACCGATTTCCTATTAAATCCCTACCATATCTTACAGTGCTTCACTAGCTAAATATGAAATCAAAGAATTAAGCCATAATTAGTTTATTCAGCAAACTTAGCCCATGCTTACTTTTCTAAATTGATCATATGTAAAAAGACATAGTTGATTCCTTATGTGAGAGAGTTTTCATTGTAGCTTTCTTATTCCTATAGCATTATATTTCTTGTTCTAGCTAGAAGAGCAGGAAGATGTTGATGAGTGTTTATCTTCTCTTGCCAATTTGAGCCTTGTTCCATCTTCCACTATAAAACCATTCATCCAGTTTTCTTCCGAGGGAGGATGGAGATGAGTAAAGAAAAACAAAAAGTCAAGATTCCTTCTAATGGAGGGAGTTTCTTCAATGTATCTATCCCAATCCTCTACCTCTAGAATAGGATAAGTGGGTACTGCACTCCATTCATATCTATTAGGTTTTGGGATTGTTAAATCTAACCTGATGCTTTTTAAGACTTTATCCAGGTCCCATAGATATCTTCTATTGAAGATTCTTCTGCATAGGTTTCCAATAGTTTCAATATCCGAATCTACTTGGAGGGCCGAGGCTAGGAACATTGCTGGGATATCCATATTAACTCTGTATTTATTTGAATTCTCTTTAAATTCGCTACCCAAAATTATAGAGATTTCTCTGACAACGTTACTAAACTTGATCATAAGTAGCCTTCTGATCCTGCTCGAGGAAATAGCCTCATCAAAGGCAATTTGTTTATGAAAGCTCCTTAGCTTAATAGGGGAAGACATCTTAATTAGCTGCTTAGAGACTGTAGGATGACAATTATGTTGCCCTTGCTCTCTTAAAAAGGCTTGCTCCTTAAGAAGGAGGATTACGAATCTCAAGCGATAACTATAGTTAAGGAAGGCGAAAAGACACTAACCTACCTAAAGGACAATAATCGCTAAACCATAACAGCCTATGCCTACTAAAGCACAAAAGTTAGAATAAAATTATCTTTTAAATCCGTAGCTAAATCTAGAGAAAATTAAGGAAAAATAAAGTCCAAAGATATTAAGAATGTAACAGAGGGCTAAAGAAACCTGGAAATCTTATAATTTTGTGGAAAATAAGGAGAGTAATAAGATGATTTTAATCCAACCTGTGAAACCACAAAATTGTAAGATTTGAAGTATAATAATGCCCATCATACTTTATGAATTTTTTAAACATATATGTTGTGAAGAAATTTTTTAAACATATATGCCGTGAAGAAATTTTCTAAACTTCTGTGGCTTGAACGGATAAATACAGAGGAAAATAAAGACTAAATACTTAGAAAATTAAATCTAAGGGAACAAACTTATAATTATATAATCATACTGTTATGTATATATATAAAGTCTGTAAAGTGACATTACTAGTCCACACCTGCTATAGTCTTTCTATTTTTTAAAACCTTAATAATTACCGAGAATCATACTAAAATGTTTTATACTATCTTCATTTTTAAGAGCAAAAATAACCATCTAAAGCCAAGTTTAACATGTTCTACTTGTATACACCTAAAAATGGTCATCTAGACTATTAGCCCCTTTTGCTAAATCATCAATTGCTTGTTCTTGATCAAATCCTAGCTTTATCATTTATTCGATTATTTTCTATGGGCTAACCATCTTATCCTAAGTTTTTATTTAATTAAAAGGAATATTTCCTCCCCTTTTATTAAATAAAAAGCCTCCACTTTTCCTCTTATCCTAAGTTGCACAAATAAAGCATTATTCTTATTTTATAAAAAGGGAAAAAGCACTTTTTGTCTCATATGGACACAAAAGTCAACTCCTATTTTCTCATTGGAGGATACTTGTGCACATGGATTGCTCCTCTTTTAAGCTCCACCATTGATTAAATCTTTTGCCTCTTAATCTCCATGGCCCATTCCTTTTTCATTCCCTATAAAAGGAGAGCTCTCTTCCTCATTTGCACACACTTTTTATGCTATTGTTATGCTACAGGTTTTCTAGGTCATCTTGGAGCTTTTGGAGACATTCTTGCATCTAGGGTTTGAAGATTTGGAGCATTGTTGGCATTCATCTTGGATCTTCATCAACACTCTATCTTCTTGTCTTCATTCTTGCATCATCATGGCTTTCTTGCTTCATAGTTAGATTTCATTTCTTGCATAGTAGCTTCATTTTCATGGCATTCTTAGCTTAGATTTCCTTTATGCTTTAGATTAATTCATCTAGTTTAACTAGGAGGCTTTGTAATACTTGCATCTTTCATTTCCATAGTTTAGCTTGCATTTCCATTCTTAATCTAGCTTGCATTGCATTTCATTCTTGATTCTTGAGGATATTGGCATTCTTGCCCTTGTCTTCATTGAATCTCCCATTGCATGGTTTACTAGCAAGGTTATTGGCTAAATAGCTCTAGCTGAGAGCATTCTTAAAACCCTTGCACTCCATGCCTAGGGAGCTATGGATCGATTTGTGAGGGCTTATTCTTGAGTTTCCTTGCATGTAATGATCCATAGAAGTGTGACACATTTATAGCACACACTACTAATCTTTCCTGATAATTTTGCAATCCCAATCCGTATCCTTTTTGTGGACGATAATAATTTCTTCCTTCTTCACCTTGTATTCTCTAGAAGATCTTTTGACTGGCGGCGCTATGACCCTAATATCACTTGATGATGCCATGTCTATTTCTAGTTGAACATCAAATCCTTCCACTCGCGAGTAGTTGAGAACTTCATCGAGGTCCACCTCTTCCTTGAGCACCGTGGCTATGAGGAAGTCAAGATTCTTTCTCATAGCGGGCCAAACTTCATCAAATTTCTTTTCATCTTTGAAAAAGAGAATTGGGAGCCTTTCAAAGTTGGGTATGGTAGGGAGGGCCTTAAACTCCTTCTTCATATACAGCTCGGGGAATGGAATGGTTAGATTTTTATCTATTCCATGTACCGCCTTTTCCAAACCTAGTAGGAGTTCTTCAAAGATTGCTCTTGTTGCCCTGATAACCCTATCCTTATCAGTGCCATTAAAAATTGCTAGGGCTATGAAAAGACCAATAACTTGCCCATTGACTCGAATGGTAAAGTCATAATCAAAGTGCTCCTCTCCTAGCCCTTTGATCAATGCCCTTCGAACTATGTCTAAAAGCAGTTTGAGGATTATATTTAGCCTCTCTGGCTTCACCGCTCCCCTGAAAGCCATTTGCCTATTTTCCTTGTTATGAAAAGTGATAATTCGGGATTCCATAATTGTGCAAAATTTTTGTAACTGAGCTTTCTTCTTTCGGCAAGTTTTATGTGGGGATATATATACAATGACTTGCTTAAAGCTAGATAAAGTCAAAAATTTCTTTGAATACATCTTAATTTCGATGTGAAGTTCAGAGGTTTGTGAAAATACAATCCATGAAGTTTCATAATTACTTCATACATCATCTTGTGGAGACAGTTGTATCTCAACTAAGTTTCATACAAGTGAAGTTACTTGGATTTGCGAGCTACAATAGGTAATGATAGCTTCTAATTAATAGTTGATCCCTAGAGATTTCCCCCTTAGATGACGGCTCTGAAGTCTCTATTTAGTAGAATGCTTTCTTTGTACGGGAATAAATTAAGTATATTATTTTAATTTTCTACCTGAGAACAAAGTAAAGGAGGAGAAATTGTATGAATTAATAGAACTATAAAAGGTTTAGCTTTGATCGGTAAATTAGTATCCTCTTAAAGCTCTAAAAACTAGGAGTGGTACGAAAGCTAGTCCGAGAATGAGAGTTTGCAAACTTAATTTCACTTTTTTATTTAAAGAGCTTGAAAGAATACCGTTATGGTTAAGAGTCTGAAAATAGTATTCTAGATTTTTAGACATTGAGGGTTGTAACTTATTTGACTTATAAATCTACATTTTCTAGTTATGTCAAAGAGATCCCATCCGCACCTAAGTTAGCTAATTCGTCAGCTCGTTTATTACCTTCTCTATAGATATGGTTAATTGATATTTCTAAAAAGGAGTCACAAAGGGTCAAAGCCTAGGAGAGGAGGGAGTTTAATCTCCAATTTGGAGTTGCTTTTTTCCTTAGTGCATTTATGATTATTGCAGAATCACCTTCAATTTCTAAGTATTTTAATCTCAAGGATGCACATTTTTGAAGACCCTTTATTAAAGCATAAAGTTTTGCCCAATTATTTGTTTCTTCTCCTATAGGAGTTGCAAGTGCTGCAATTTCCTCGCCTTCATGGTTATGTATGCTACATCCGATACCCGCAATTCCCAAATTTCCTCTGGAAGCTCCATCAAAATTAAGTTTGTACCAATCATTCTTTGGAGGTTTCCACATGCAAGCCTTCCTTTTTGATAAGATCTGAGGATTAGCCCCTATAAAAGGTGGCAAGACTAAACCTTCCCATTTTCCTCTCATCTTACAATCCCACAGACTCATCCTAAGATCTGTTTTCATAATTTTGAGTGTGTTACTATTCATCTTTTCGATAATTGTTGCTTCAATTTTATTGCATAATTGTTCCCATTCTATTTTTTCTCCTTCAAAGATTCTTCTATTGCATTCTTTCCAAACTTCCCATATTAATATGGATGGGGAGAGAGACCATAGGTTAGAAAAAATGCTCTTTTGTTTGATGATTAGTCATGCTTGCAGCATGGCCCTTAGAGATTGGGGAAAGGCTGAGGTCCAGCCTAAGTTCCCTTGCAGCCAATTCCAACATTGATTTGTGAATGAGCAGTTTAGAAATAAGTGGTCACCATCTTCTTCATTTTCTTCACAAAGTGGGCATCTGCTAGGCCCTAAAAAGCCTAACTTCTTAAAATGATCCGCTGTTAAAAGTCTATAATTCATTGCTAACCACGTACAAAAGCTTGTTTTTGGGGAGCATTCCTTACCCCAACACAAGTGGATTGGTAAGGAGGTTTTTGGTCTATTATAACTTTGGGAGATGATCCTATATCCATCTTTTGTGTTGTATTCCCCATAATTAATTATATTATTGGGCTAAATAATTAATTAAATAAAAAATTAATTAATTAAGAGGTCATGTTTAAAAGGATTTTTTTGGATGTCAACAGGTATGAAAGTGTGGCCAAAATTAGGAAACATTACTTGTAAAACATACAATGAACAAAGTGTTGTTGACTATGTTATATGCTCTCAAGATCACACCTCAAGGGTAAAAGAGATAGAGATAGAAGAATGCCTATAAGGGCTAAAATCATACCACAACCCAATTTTTTAAATATTGTCCATTCATTTAAACAAGCAATAGGGAGAACAAATTCATCTTAAGCAAAAGAAAGCAGCCCCACATACCAGAATCCTAATGACTCAGAGAAATCAAAAAATCTTCAAGGATGCCCTTAAATGACTTATTAGGATTTCTAAGTAAGAATTTGAGCACATGAAGAAACAAGTTGTAAGAAAATATACCTTAGTTCCTCTAATTCACAAGGCTTTAGAGAAATGTAAAAGAACTAGACCCAAAAGAGAAGCAAAAAAAACTTTTCTAGCAAACCCTTGGTTTGGTGATGAGTACAAGTTAGCAAAAAGAAATCTAAGAGGAGGAATGAGTAAAGAAAACAAGAGAGTATGAAAAGTTGTTAATGTGTAAAAAAGAAAAATGTGTGAGCATAAGAAGGATGGAGCTGATTACTCTTGGAGAACAAAACTCCAATTTTTTTTGGAAAGAGTTGCAACAAAAGAAGAAGCAAATATAGAATATCATCATAGGGTCCCAATGGCTTGAATATGCAAAGTTGTTACATGAGTGCGAGCAAGATAAGCATAGACTCTAGTAATCAATGTCACAACTGAGCTTTTCACCATTGAAGATATCTTCCAAGGCAAAAAAAGGCAAGAAGAGGGAATAGCCCAAGATATTGATGGGCTGCAAGTTGAACATTTGAAATGGGGCATTGAGGTCCTTGCACCTCATATCAATTGTATTTTTACTGATGTCAATGAAGAGGGTTTTCCTAAAAATTGGATGACCAATGTTGTTTTCCTCTCCACAAAAGTGGCAACATATATAATCCATCAAATTATCACACTATCATGATTAACCCCCTCCTTGGGAAGCTCTTTGGTAGCATGGTTGAATGCAAATTTAGTAGGTGAGTAGAAATAGAAGATAAAAGAGCCAAGGGGAAAGCTAGTTTTAGAACAAAATATTCCACCATTGATCACGGTGTTACCCTTAGATTCTTGGTTGGAAAATTATGAAATACTCAAGGTGATGAAATCTTTTGTTGCTTTATTGATTTTAAAAAGGCCTTTGACATGGTACCATGTGAAAAACTTTGGGATAGAATGGAAGAACTGAAAAATCCTATTGAGCTCAGTGTTGCGGTGCATAGACTTTATAAGCAGGTCAATGCTAAAATTAGAACTATAGATGGGATGTCAAAGTGCTATGACAATGATATACGTGTCAAACAAGGGTGCCCCCTCTCACCAACTTTATCTGAGCTATATATTGATAAGTTAGAAGAATGACTAAACAAAACTAACGGTAATGGGGTTCAACTAGCTAAATATGTGATAAAGCTACTTCTCTATGTAGATGATCTCATTTTAATTGCTAAAATGATTGATGGGCTTAGTGAACACTTGAAGGTGCTTGATACCTTTTGTCATGAGGTTGGGATGTAAGTGAACACTAGCAAAATCAAAATGATGATCTCTTTGAAAAGAAATTGGAAGACACAAAACACTTATTTTCAAAGGCAATCCTTTAAAGATAGTAAATGAGTACAATTATCTCGGGATCAAGTTTCACAACAAACTCAGTTGGAAAATGTTTAGAGCAAAAAGAATTCATGGAGGCTGGGAAACCACTATATTCCTTACAAAATAGATGCACAAATGAAAATTAATGGGATTGGAAAACTAATAAGATGTTTTTTGGTTTGTTGTTTACCCTAGTGATCATTTATGGGTGTGAGATTTGGAGCAACAACATGTCAGATCAGAAGTGGAGACAAGTAGAGAGAATCCAAAATATCTAATCATCAACAACCTCAAAATTAAAACTGTTGTCCTTTATGAGATCTTATTGGCGGAGACAAACATCTTCCCTTTAGAGGCTTCACCAATAGTTTGGTTCTTAAGCTATCTAAAGAAAACTCAAAGTATGGAAAAACATCATTGGCCTAAATTGATCATGGAGGAAAGACTAGATATAAGAAAGAGCATGTGGATGAAGCAAAATGCCAAATGAATGAAAAAATGAAATGTTAATATGCATGAATGTTTGGATAATAATGAAGAAATAAAAAAGTTTGTGAGAGAAAAATTCAGGAGTATCATATTGTCAAAACAAAGTGGGCGCAAAAAAACCTACTATATTAAAGAAGTTAACCCCATAAGAGATCATGAAGAGAAAGCATACATATGAGCAAATATTAAATGGAGAGCAAAAATGCATATAACACAACTTAAAACTAGTTCTCATCATTTGAGATGTGAAATAGGCAAACATATGATACCTAAGGAAGACTGGGAAGACAAAATATGTCTATTTTGCAACATGGGAGTGGTAGAGACAGAGTGAGATTTTAGCATGGAGTGCCCAACATACAGTAACATTCGCTCTAGTTAAGAAGATATTTTAGAAGCAGTCAATTTAAGTATCTTATTTGAAGAAACATAGCTAGACAAAACAACAAACCTAGTGATCAAAATTTACTATTGAAAAAGTTCCAAATTGTTTAAGATTCTGGCATCCTACTTTGAAGTGCGTGTTACTTTAGCTTTGTGGGCCTTATTAAAAACAAATGACCTTTCCTTTTTCCCCTTACACCCATTATATAAGTCATTCAAACTCCTCCATTCATTCGAATTCCTGGGCGGAAAAAAAAAGAGAGAACACGATGACCATCTGTTTCCTCCTACCTTTTGTAACGTTCACCAGACACGTCGAAGATGGATGTCTCTGCAAATCTGGTTTGTGGAAGACCCATGGCTACGGAATTCGGGAATTGTGAAGAGGGCTATTATTCTTCCTGATAATGCTCAAAAACTCTTATAGAACTGTTGATGCCGCATCAAATAGTGCATTCTGTGAGGTCGGAGATAAGATGCCTAAGACGGAGAAACCCAATTCCTCCCACAACTTTGTGTGGATGCCTTCTCTCAAGGTTTGGATCTTTTCTCCCTTTGCTTCCTCTTCCTCTTCCTCTCATTCTCCCTTAATTGTAAATCAAACAGATAGATCCAAACGTGAAACCTTGGACCAAAAAACGGATCATTCACCCGAGCGACCGGAGAAGAGGCCCAAACAGAGTAATGTCTCTTCAAAAGCATCTTCGCACGGATGCCCGATATGCCTGGGAGACTTCCATCAATCACAGTTGGCCGTTCTCACTTTGTGTTTGCATAAATTCTGCTTGAAATGTATCGAAACATGGAGTTCTCTGCAACGCAAATGTCCGCTCTGCAAACGCAGTTTTGACGGTTGGTTTTATGATGTAGAAGGATCCTACAAGTACAAAGAGATACGTCTGTCGCGTTTGCGGGAAGAACGCCGGACATCTGTTGACAGAGACAATATAGATTATCATAGGTGAGCTTATTAGGTCAATTTTTTGCCATTGTAAGTTTTTTGTTTATAAATTATTTTCTTAATGCTTACTCGAAGAGACCCGGTTTTACAACATTAAATTGCCCTAACTCGTCAATTGATTTTGATTTGTCCGTTGAGTTTTCTTTGACTCGGGAAAATAAATTTAATTTTTAATTAGTTTATATGGGATTTGCCATTCATAGAGGAAAACGAAAACGACTTTTTATGGCCTTCGATTTTTTTGATTCAGTGGAGAAGATATATAAATTTTGTTGTGTTAGTTTTCTTTTTAATTATTCTCCTGATGTGAGCTTGAGGGTTTGATACGAGGGTTTTCTGAATCTTAAAACAGAACGTTACAGCAAGCAAGACAGCAAAATTTTGGTAGTCAAAGGAGCACGAGGCCATTACCACGACGTCGTAATTTTGGGAATTCCAGATTTATGTCATCTCTGGAGAAGCGTAGGATTGAAGAAGAACGTGCTGCTGAAAGGGCCATCAGATGGCGAGCCAAGTAACTTTCTAATGCATTAATAACTTTTTTTTTTCCTTTTTTCTTTATTATTCTTGCCTGAAGTTACGGATGCTGTTTATTGTATTGTGGATAATCTTGGACCACATTCATAAGATTTTAAACCTTTATCAGTGAAAGAAAAAGGTTTATCTTCTTCCCACTACCATTTTAATTACTTTTTGGTTCCGTGTTTTGCATGCCTACTTATGACAATGAAATACTTATCCACGATACTTAACTGGATTGCCAGAATAAGTGTAGAAGCAGTCGTGTCAGGCAGTTTTTACTTTTATTTTTTGTTGCATTGTAATCTCCCATGTTTGGCTATATTAACTAATAATGCACCATATTAGTCTTCCCCTTTATTTATTTGGAGCTTCTCCTACTACAATTCATCAGATATAACTTTGTCTATGTATTTTGCTGTAGCTCTGTGATGTGTTTGATATTATTCTACAGTAACGAGGTAAAATATTTCGTAGAAAATTTACAGATGCCGCTATAAATTGCTTTTAATGTTTCAAAATGTACGCTGATTACTCTATAATTCACTAATTCACCAAAAAACCCTACCATATTTTGTATGGGTTTCCATCTAGCCTTTTTTGACTATGGAGGAGCATCTTAGAGATCTTTATTAGCTATGCATAGATGCAATTTTAATTTGAAATGGTAAAATTCTGATATGTTTTATTATTATAACATTTCTATAATTGATCAGTTTCAATTTTGCCCATGTTGAGGAGGCACCTGTAACAATTTTAACACTTGACTCAGTTTGATAACATGCGATGGATAGCAATGAGCCTTCATGTGGCACACATGCCAATTTTATAAATGATATCGACTTGATTTAAGTATCTTTGTTTATGATATGATAGAGATATTTGAAAAGATGCATGTATATTGAGTGCATTCTTTCTTATTTACTTCAAAGAGATGTTCATTAATCCACTTCTTATCCAATGTTTATGTATTAGTCATGGTCATAGAATAGTAATTTTAAAGTTGGTTTGTCAGTTTTAGTATTTCTTCTTTAAAAAATTGCCAATAAAATGTGTTCGGTAATTCTTCCAATTCCTTTGTTCTTGCACTGGAGCACATTGTATACAATTTAATTTTCTAAAATTGTCAAGCAATCATGTGCAGTTGCTATTTCAGCCTTTTGATTATCCATTTGCACTCATAGCATTGTCATCTATCCCTGCTACCAGAATTTTAAATTTTTGGCCTGTGAAGTATACTAGTTTTGCATGCACGAAGTTATGAGTGCTGCTAGAAAAAACGAGGTCACCATAGTTTTACTCAGATTTTTTGTGTCAGTGTGGTATTGGGTATTTTTCAAAAGAGCAACAGGGGAGACAATAGTCTTTGGTCTTTGTTGTTTAGGTCTTCTCCATCCAGATTTTCTCCTCTACAGGTGTTGATTCCTTCTGATCACAAGCAATTACAGCATGCTCTTCCACTGCCATTTCAATCATGTGAAGCAAACCTTCGAATTTGTGTATCTCAGGCCTCACTTCTTTGCACATGTAGTAAAGCCTTTCTGAATGCGAATCATCAAGGGCGGTAGAGTCTAATACTCTAGCTTTTGATGGACCAATATAATAACTAGAGAGGATTTAGGGATTTAATAATAGCATCCTCCTTTGTTTTAAGGGCCTTGGAAGCTAAATTAATTATAAATCAATTGATATTTTCTCAATAAGTTGCCAGTTATTGAAACTTTTCTTCATTTTCCCTTTTTATTGATCAAACTAATGCTTTTAATGTTGATGTTAGAGTAAAATAGGAAAAACATCTAATTAATTAGGCCTCCTTTCTACTTTATTACACTTAAGCTAATCTGAGGAAGTGCTTTTTAATTTTTAGGTCATGTACTTTTTTGTCTCATAGTATAGGATGCAGACATTTGTCATAATCTAACTCTATCCTCACCCAAGGTTTCACAGATAGTTGCTTTTTGCTTGTTCCTTTTATAAGGATTCATTATTCAATATTGTAATTGTCGTATCCAATCCATTTAAAATAGATGCATATTCAAAGCTTTTTTTTGTTGATAAAATCAATTTTCAAGGTTGCATAGGACATCGTCTACTTTTCTCTTTATGTGATAGTTTGTTGTAGGTGATTTCTAAAAGCTACGAGGCTCAACAATCAACTCCAATGTGGTATCAAAACTCACTATTGCCTCTTTCATAGTCTTAAAGCTCCAAATCTATGATTTCTTGTCCATTTTTTTGAGAGATTTGGCCTTGAGGAAAACATTGGCATAGTCCGGAGCAAAATGGGCATCACCTGTGTCCAAAATGCTCAACAATTTCAAAATTGTTTTTCCAAATGCTAAAATTGGACTAGTTGAATTTTTTTATGGGCTACACAATCTTGAGGCAAACAATTGTATAGTCGTATAGTGATCATTACACTTGTTGATGTATGTAGCATCGGTTAGATAAATAAAATTGACTATATGATTATTATGAGAAATGATTTATTACATATATATATATATATATATATATATATATATATATATATATATATATATATATATATATATATATATATATATATATATATATAATAATTGATATTATTTTATATATTAATATGCATATATATATAGTTAATCTATATTTATTAATAACTATATAGTTAATTAAATTATATATACAAGAGATTGATGCATTTGGAAAACACATACAATCAGATAGTGCTATTACATTTGCAATGATCCTAAAACCTTAACATGGTATCAGAGCCAAGTTGCAAATGCAAGAGAGTAGTTTGTTGATGGTGAATGTGTGATTGTCACAGAAAATACAGTCTTAGTATGAGGACCGTATCTCACAAATGCACCGTTGGATTTCGTTGAATTTTGGATATGTTGGTGATAAACAAATTTAGAAGAATCTCACTGGAGCAATTGGAGAGAAAATGTCAGATTCAAAAGTTATGACCGACTGTGTATGGGTCTATGCAAAAAAATCTGTAAAAGAGCGAGGTTCCTTCTTTAAAAGCCTAACCACTTGAAGGGAGATCCGATCAAATTAAAGGTTTTCATAGTGTATAGAACCTTTGGATATTCAAGAAAAATCATGTGAATAATTCTAGTAATGTTTGAGAATGATGACATCATTCTGTCAATTTG
Source organism: Chamaecyparis obtusa (assembly GCA_027943335.1). NCBI lineage: Eukaryota > Viridiplantae > Streptophyta > Pinopsida > Cupressales > Cupressaceae > Chamaecyparis > Chamaecyparis obtusa. The sequence continues at coordinate 55,480 of BSBK01001326.1, read as the reverse complement.
CATGATATTTTCCATGTGAGCTCACCTTGTAGAATGAAATACTTGAAATTTATAAAAGATAAGTATTTCATGTTTTATTAATGCACATAATTTTTGAGTTTGTAATTCATGTTATAATATTGGTTAGTAAAATATTGTATGCTTCTATCATTGGTATTTACGGTCGAGATAGTTTAGTGAGCTATTTGTAATCTCTCTCTAACATACCTTCAAGATAGAAGCACAAGATAATTGCATTCAAGGGGGAAAGAACTTGATGCTTGCAAACAAATTGATGATTGAGACTAGATGCAAAGGGAGTCTGATATTTCAAAAGAGGTCAATAAGTTGATAAACTTGAGCTTCAGAGGGAGTAGATGGTTCAGTCAACTTGTGACAATCTTTATCATATTGATTGAGAGGGAGTTCACTATTGAAGGTGAAACATTTATGAGGTAAACTTGATATAATTGATTATCATACTAATGAATCATGAATGTTTTTAATGGGCCTGCCCCTTGTGTAAATCATAAGGAAGTGACGACTTCCAAATGATTATCACTTGTATTTGTAAAAGTTATTGTAAGGTGACGATCTTACAATAACTTGATGATCACATTTTGGTCAATTATTTGAACATCTTGGCATTTGGAAATGTTATGTTTGCATGAGATGACTTCATTCGATCTACTTTATATGCATTGAGGGTATTGGTCTGTGCTTTTATTATTTGAGGAGATATCATGGGTTTTTCTATTCATCCTTTTGTGGTAATGCTAGCAAAGGGATCTTTACGAGTCTTGGCAAAATGACATTTTGACACATCTTAAGTGGTTTAATATTTTGGCTTATCTTTATGGACTTGAACCAACACATCAGGGGGTAGATCAACACTTCGGAGAACATCAATGTTCATATTTTAGGATTGATTTGATCTAGTGTTGGTTATGACACTGTGTGCTGTATCAGAAACTGATTGTCTCCACATACTTTGGACTAGACTTTGCGAGATTCATGGAGACCCTCATATCTCTCCATTCCTAGAGGTTCCTGCTGCAGTTTGCCTTATTTCGTTTGATTATGTAGATAGCATACTCTTTGATGATTATATTTTTTAGAGGAGTTTATCATAGGTCTTGCTTGTTCTGATGGTTCAAAGACTTGTGTTCTTCTTCTCGCTCCTCCTATTGAGACCAAATCTCCATTTTCTGTTGTTTCTGACTAGATTAGTATTGATTCAGTGCAGTAGGACATTCATACTCTTCTAGACACAACTATTTGGGATTCATATCTATCAGACATAGCATCTTTGTTTGTGGAGTCTCATATTGTAGATTTGGAGGATTCATTTGAGACAATTCATCTCCGCTTTCATGATAGTCACATCATTGCTACCAGCTCGTTATCATTGTCTTTGGAGCATGTTCTACATCAGTCTTCATAGGATTCTGGATTGACATCATCTCATTTCGTCATGTGGACATTTGAGTAGTTTTCATAGGCACACATCATTTGAATTTAGATTACTAGTATAGTACAGTGGACCAAGGTGCCAATGGCTCTGTCGTTATGGTTGGAAATAACAAATTTTGGTTCGGAATGTGGGTGTAGATGCTTAGTGGATGACTAATACTGACATATGGGAGGTCCTCAAGAGCTGATACAACACTTTCACCTTGGAAAAATCAGTTGGAGATCAAGTTTGTTAATATTCATGCCATGTGCTGGGTTGACAAATCAGTATGAGAGATGCCATGTATGCCTCTTCACGTTTGGGTATTTACAGTCCCACAGATAGCCCCTGTATACAAGGGATGTCTCCTGGGAGTTTCCCCAGGGTGTCTTTGACATTCTGCGATGCCTTGATGTCTTCTAGAAACATTTTATTGTTGCCAGTCTGCATCTACTGTTTAATTCTAGGAGATCAAGCTTAAGTTCTTTGAAATTCTGTCTACGCATATCGGTTTGCTCATGCATTTGCACTCTTGATTTTGTGCAACAATTACTCTTGGAGGATGTTATTTGTTGCAAACAAACTGTCATTAACATGTAGAACAAACTTGCCTGTGCGGAGAAAATTATGGATGCCATAGTCTTGAAACGAAGTGCTAAACTACAATTCCCGCATCCTCAATGGGTTCTTCTTTGAGCTCTTCTTATCCATGGCATAGTCTTAAAACAAAGTGCTAAACTACAATTCCAGCATCCTCAATGGGTTCTTCTTTGAGCTCCTCTTATCCTTCATAATGCTGGATTGAATTCAAAATGCAAAGCATCTATCCAAGTTGAATAACTTTGCTGTGCTCTGAAATCTGCATCGTTAGGATTATTGAACAAATACTCTCCAATGCTTACTTTGCAAACAAATTCATATTGAATTAGAGGGGCAGGTGTCTGAGCTTGATGCGGTACATTCAAGCCAGTTTAGCTATGTAGGTCAATTAGCCTGGCATCTTCATCATAGTCCTCTCGACATCAATATCATTTTGTTGGGATGTTTTCTTTTTCTGCACCCAAGTATTAAAGTGACCTTGCAAATACTTACCATCATATTCAAAGTAGATCAAAAGTCATTTTTTTCATACTTGTAGTCGTAATTGATAGTCTGCTGTTATAAATTGTATTTGCTTACCTCATGCTTTAATCAATACATTTTTTATATGGCAATTTTAGAATTAAGAAACAGGGAACTTACCTGCTTTTTAAAATTTTGTGACTCATTAAAGATATAATAGACAGAAATTACATTTTTTTTTCGAATTTCTGAAATGTTTTCAAGTTAACTCAACACTTGATTTTTGCTTTGTCTCTGCTTTGCTTTAATGACCTTGATTTGCAAGGCAAAGTTCAAGTTCAGCAACCCAAAACTTAAGTTGATATAATGCATGAATCCACTTCTAGTAGAAGTAAAACCAGATCAATTTTTTTAAAAATAGAATGAACTAATGGATATATTTATATGAATACTTATAAACTGATAAGGGGATATAATCTTCTAAATCAGAGTCTTCACAGAATTATCATGTATTTATTAATATATATATATATATATATAACCATGTTCCCCTGCAGTTACAAAAGCTTTGAAAAATTAAAAAAATTAATGGTGTCCGATGGGTCTAAATCTTTGGTTAGAGTATTTCTTATCCTGCTTGGATAGATGCCTATCTTATTTGGATGGATGCTTGCCTTGTATGGACAGATGATTACCTGAGTGTACAGCTGAATGAACACATAAGAACTTAATAAAGGATTAATGTTGAAAAAAAAATCGGTGAATTTTTTGAGTCCAACTTGAGGGTTGTTACAGCTATGATTAAGTGGTAAAAATTACTGAACAGTTCCGCCCAGTTTGTTTTGGTTGGTTGTAGCATTAGGATTTGCTGATCATCATATATTTGCTGCTTTATTCATTTTTTTAAATGACAGTTTTCAGCCATCTAAAGAAGCATTAAACAGCAGGTTTTTCAACCTTCTCATTTTTTGCAGTGGTTGATCACAGTTTTGAAAATATATTTTTCATATTTAGTGAAGGGTTTTATAACAGATTCCCTCTGTTCAATTAATAAAAAACCAAATTCTATTGCTAGGATTTGGAAGTATTTGATGCTGATTTATTGATAAAAAAGAAGGTTTTCAAAGGAAGCTTTAAGGAGAGAGAATCAGTTATTTGTATAATATTTCTTCAATCGTTCTCTATTTTCCGTGGCATTTCAAGGATAGCAGTCCGAGGGCCATTTTTTGGGGACGGTAGGGGGATATATAGCATGACATGACAAAGTAAAAATGGTGTCAGACAATGTATACAGAAGCCTGCATGCCAACCATATTCTGAGAAGAAGAAATTATTTGTTTGTACTTTGTACTTCTCACACAGTTCCACAGTATAACAAACAATGGCAGATACACCTTTAATACCATATCAAGTATTTTGAAGTATGCAACTTTTTTGAAAAATGAAATCAGATATCCAAATCTTTTCTGTTAATGTGTTATACAATGTATATCATCAACTATGAATTTGAATCATGATATATCTATTGCTGTTATACCATTATTGTTGCTGTCACTGTTGTCATGATTAATTTGATTGCTACTATTATGATGTAATGATATAGTTATTGCTGTTGTTATAAGTGCTGTCGTGTTATACTGCTGCCATGATATATTTAACAGTATTTTTTTAATTGTTATGAACATTTTTTAAAATCATATAAGAAATTTATTTTTTTAGGGGATGCCTAGCCATCCCCAGGACAGTGACGGGATGTCTGAGACGTCCCCAACTGCCTTGGGGGTGGCTATGTCTACCCTACATGTTTCTTGTCGTTCCCAATTTTGGGGATGCATTCTAGGATGTTTCCGGATTTTCTCAAATTTGGGGGGATGACTAGGGGATGCCCCCTAATTTCCCCTTGGCCCTGAAATGCCTTAGAGGACGGGGACATGTTCCCATGTAGCACATAGCCATTTCCATCACATGCTTCGTTATCTTTGTTTCCAGACTTCACTAGTTTGATGATCTGAGCAAGCAATCTAGATTTTAGTGTTTGTCAGAGGATTTGACATGGTTGTGTTGTAAACACACATGCCCCATTGCAAATGGGGATGCCATCTTTTTTTGGTTTGCTAGCTTAGTTTGTTGTAGGTGTTGGTTGGTTTTGCTTAGCTTGGCAATATTTTGGTCTCTTAGTCTCCTAAGCCGTTTGGAAGGCTTGTGGTATCTAGTTGAGTCCGGGTGGAATTTTGATCAATTTTTAAGAGAAGTATGAAGTTGAAATGTTTTGATTGCGAAAGTTTGGAAATTTTGTGAAAATTTCACTAAGTGTGAGAATTGCAAAAAGATGTCAAAATGTTGTCAAGGTCGGGATTCAAGGTGTCAAGAGTGAAATTTGTACAATGCTAAATGGAAATGTTGAGTGTAGATGGAAATTCAAATTTTGCTAAGTAAGGCAAAATGAAGTTACAAATTTGAAAGGGAAACAAGAATAATTCCAAATAAAAAATGGAAAACCCTTAGAATTCTAGCTTAAAATCAAGTTTTGCTTCATCATTTTTGTTTAGGTGTGAAATGGATACTAATGAATCTATCAATGTAAACTATGTGAGATGAGTTCATTAATTAACCATTCCAACACTAACACTCAAAATACAAGAGAAAGAGGGGCTTCCAAACATAACTCTCAATACAACCCAAGTTAGATTAGCAAAACCCAAGAAGATGAAGGGATGCCAATCCTAAACTCGAATTATATCAAGGAAATACACAAGCAAGTCCTCTTTCATGCAATGTAGGATTTGATTAAAGATGTGTAAATGCAAATGTGAAATTGAGCCAATTGATTTAATGAGAAAAGTAAGATAGATCGTGATGCTAAGTGTATGCAATTAGCCCAATTAAGATATGAAAATAGGTCTAGACTAAGAAGTGAAATGAATGTTAGAGTACTCACCTTGAAATGTGTAGAGGAATATGGCTTTTTGCTCTGAAAACTGTAGATCTGAACCTGTGATAGAACTTTTGACTGTGGATTCACGATCATAATAGAAAATCCAGAAAATGCTGTTTTTCTTAGACCTCCAGGAACATGTTGACCTGGTGCAACATGTTCGAAACACTTTTCCACAAAGTCACTGTGTTCCCGAGACATTGTAGCAAAGTCGACTTAACTTCTTCGGAAATGTCTTGACAAGTAGTTTCCAGATCTGTGGTTGTAATTTTGATATCCTACTCCTGCACATATAAAAACTTGTTTTGGGGTTTGGGTGGATGAGGGCTTGCCTTGGTCAAGCCCTAGATTGAGGAATCAACCTTGAAATTGAAATGTAAATATGTAAAGGAAACAAGACAAATGTAAGTATTCACCTTGCTTGTAGAAACCCTTGTCAATAAGGATTTTGTAATGCTTGTATGTTGTAGATGTTGAATTTGCAATGATGGATGTAGGAAGTCTCCACAAATGTAATGGATCTACCAAAACCACATCATGGAGCCATGGATTTAAACGTGCATCAATGAAGAAGATGATGAATGCCTCAATGTAAATCTCCTCCCTTGATGGCCAACAAAATGCTAGATCTTGAAGAAGAAATGCTCACAAAGGATCCTTGAATCTTGAATGCTTGAACTTGCTCGTGTGATTACTGGATCTCTAATGGATATTATGGATGTCAATGGATGTCAACGAATGTTAATGGATGTCAAAATGAGGTGCCTAGGCTTCCTTTTATACTAGCTTTCGGACGGGAAAACAAAGCAGTTGATGGGGTCACCTGATTTTACAATTTAATTCCCCAAGACAACAATGGCCCCAGGATTTAAAATCCTCGGGGAACAAGTTGACCTGGTCGATCTATTCTAGAACAGGTCAACTTGGTCGACCTGTTCCAGGGTTGGCCCACAGGGAGCCATCCCTGAGGTCTCGGAGACTGCATAGTTGAAAGTGGAAGATATGGGACAGAACAGGAGAAAAGGGGGATCGAGCATGAATCCATCCATGGTTCATAAAGTCGGTAAAGGATAGGAGCTAAAAGGTCTTAAATAATGAGTGCGTCTATTTTAAGATGGTACAATTTCCACCTAAAAATCAAGTTTCCATTTCCTCCTAAAACTTGATTTTCCTTCACTCAAGGCATTTCATTTCCACCTAAATGGTGAATTTCTGCCCTCTTTGCATCTTGATTTCCACCTAAAACTCTAATTTCTGATCTAGCTTTTGCCTCATTTCCACATAAAACTAGAAATCCCAACCTAGAGATGCTATGCGAAATTAGAAGTTCAACAAAGAAGAGATGAAGTAAGTTGAAATTCAAGAGGAGTAAGCCTTTAAGTGGGGGATTCCAAGGGAGTTGTGAGAAAATGGTAAAGAGCAAAGGAAATTTTGTGATGCAACATAGATTCCAAGAGGTGGAAATAAAGAAATCCTAAGTCCAAAGTGAAGATTTTGAAGTGTTAAAGTGATTTCCACCTTAATGGTGAAATCCAGACCTTAAATTTGCTTCATTTCCAGCTAAAAGGTGAAATTCTAACCTGTGGGCTTTGCATTTCTACCTAAAATGACGATTTCTGACCCCAAGGCTTGTGCATTCCAACTAAAAGTGAAATTTCTGACCTAGAAGTAAGGATGAAATTTAAGATTTAAAACAAGCAAGGATAAGATAGAACTGAAGTTTGAGACACCAAATGATGAAAGGTAATGAAAGTCCAAAGTAAGTGGTGATAATTGAAAATCCAAGAAAGATAGAGGGGAATTTTGAAGAATGGAATAAGAGGGTGAGTATTTTGAAGTTGCAAAAATGATTTCCACCTAACATCTAGATTTCTGCCCTTAAGAGGAAGTTGATCTTTGAAGTTTTAAAACATGCAAGTGATGAGAAATGAATAAAAATTCCAAGGCAAATGAGAGTTCAATTGAAATTCCACAAAGAAAAGGCAAAATTTTGAAGGTTGAGATGAAAGTTTTGAAGTCAAGAGGTCTATTTCCACCTAAAATCTTGAATTCTGACCTCAAGGAGATGTCATTTCCACCTAGAATATTAAAATCTAACCTCCTACAAGGTGATTTCCACCTAAAATCTGGAAATCTGACCCTCTTATCAGCCTATTTCCACCTAAAACTTGGAAATCCGATTTGGCATTAAGGCGATTTCCAGCTAAAATTGCTAAATCTGACCTAGCATTTCTAAAGGCATTTCCACCTAATTCAAAATTTCCTCCCAGCAAGTTGAAAGAAAACAAGGCAAGTAATAAGGTCTGTGCAAATTGAATTGATTTGATCATGGATTGGGTCGGCTGGGAGGTAAAAAAACTGATTGCAATATGGAAATAAACAAGTGGGCTACCTTCATAAATAGAGGTAACCTTTTAGAAGGCAATTTTAAATGCAAAATTAATAGTCAAATAAGCTAGGTCGGCCTCCTTGGTTCAATAGATGCCACCCTTCAATGAAGCCTTATGATTGCTATAAAGAGAGGTGATGGAAAGCTTTTTAGACATCATTCAAAACATAATTAAATATTATCTCCAAGCAGACCAGCATCAGCGAACTCAGTCAATGAGGCAAAATTGGGAATCGACCTTAGTAGATGTCAGGCAGCTTCAAGGTGTAACCACAGGCAGATCTGATTAAGAAATACAAATTTTAAGGGCAGATGCAAGGCAGATGAAGGTGAAAATAATCAGGGTTATGGTGATATCATTCAAAATCTAAGGCAGACCAGAAATAAGGTGCTAAATTCAACCATATGAAAAGCAGATCCAAACCCCAAATGCAAACTCAGAGGTAAGGGAGGCGAATTTGCAAAGCCAGACATAAATCATAGAACTCTTCAGGAAAGAACATAAAATCAGAATCTCATGAGTGCGAAAATCATACAATAGGGTATTGAAATACAAAATTTGACCTAAAAGGGTGCAAATTCAAGAGGTAATCACACATGAAACTCGGAAAAAATCAGAATTCAAATAAAATCAGAACTTGTCTTTGTGTTAGAAAAGATGAAATGCATTTTGACAAGGTTGTGAATGGTGAAATTACATTTTCTTATCAATTTAAGGTGGAAATCTTATTCTATTTTTGGTTGCATTCGAATTTTATCCATACAACTTATCCCAAGTATTTTCTCTTTTGTTTGCAAGGATTGATGATGGAATGAAGGTGAACAAGGAGGAAGGTAATTCAATAGCTTGAAGAAGTCAAGGTTCAAGTCATGCAAGGAAGCAAACAAGTTTGAACTCAAGGACAAGACTCTCACCTCAAAAGGGAATTTATTTGAAGGAATTTACAATATGAAGGTTTCGAGTAATCACAAGAAGGAAAGATATCAAGACAAGAACACTTTCAAGAACAATTCAAAGAGAGGATTTCCAAAACATGGAGGATGAAGAACATTCACGAAGATGAAGCAATTTGGGAATATGAGCCATCATAATCAAACAAAGGTTAAATAATGTTGAGTATCAATAGTTATTGCTAAAATGCAAATACTTTTTTTATGATGATGAAGTGGAATTGAAATAAAGATAAAGAAAGAAGAATACTTCGAGGGTCGTGCAAGTTGAGGTGACACACACTCACCTTCACAAATCAAGTTATTCCAAGTTGACATGTCCAATTTCATCAAATCTAACTCATTCACAAGTGGAGACGTGGAAAGGATTTAATGCATCACTACAAGCAATTTTCTCATTGGTTCATCCTTAAAAGGATATTTTTTTCAAAGAAATGTAATTAGGATTTGCCTGGAATTATCTTGGCTGTTGATTTCAAATCAATCTGGGCCCTTTGTTGTAATTGAGAGGTCTATAAAAGGCTTGGCCTTCTCATTTGTGGGGAGTTAGTTAGCCATTAGATAGCCAATAATAGAGCAGGAGGAGGAGACAAGAAATTGTTGCCAAGATTATTTTGAAGCTAACATACAATTTTCATTTAAGACATGGATCTTTGTGTATTGTTTCAATATTTTGCATGGTTTTCTACTTCTCTAAGTTTAGTTAAGGTTCATTGAGAAATGGAGAAATGAGAAGAATAATGTAAGTCCCTTTGTGATTACTAGCAAGATTACATCATATTTACTAAGTTATATCCAACATAAAGTTGCTCGTTCGCATTGTAAACCTTGGGGTTGCAACATTTGATCACACATTTGTTACACTGTTTAGTATTTAGAGTTTCCTTGTTTAAGAGAGGATAGGATACTAAGTATTTTATTTTGCATATTGGAGTGGTCACAAAACTCACATCAACAGGTTGCAGTGTGGAAAATGTTTTAGAATCATGAAGGCCATTTAATATGTCAGTTTACTAAGTTTAGCAATGGTTAGTTCTTGTTTTGTATTTCCAAATAACGTACAAGGGCCTATTTTTAGGCTCCTTTAGTCAGAAGTTATATGTTGTTTACAATAGACATAAAGTGGATGTATTTGTCTTTTCTATAGTTTTTAGGGATTGCTTTAGAACTTTTTTTTGGAGATGTTGAATTATTATTTTCAGATCCCTAAAAGCATATTCACTCTAACTTATAATTAAGTGCCCTTGGAAGAAAATATTCCAAATAGTAGTTAAAGTGAGGCTTATGCTGCAAATTATCATTCACATATTTGATTTGAGTCTTTATGTGTGGGTTTGTGTAAGATTTTATAAAGGGCGTGGTATTGAAGAATAGTGTTGAGCTTTAAATCAACACTGCTTTTCATCTTAATAACTTGGTGTGCTCTCTAAGGGTTTGTCTTTCTGAGAATCACCATGAGATTGAATAGTGAACCCTAAGGGTTTGTAACTTTGATGATTCTCAAAAATTAACCAGGCCTTGCCGATTAGGGGTAGATTTGGAATCCAATACACTTCTCTCACTTTCTTATCCAATTGTCAATACCTGACTTTCCATTTACTCCCTCTAGACCGTAAAGAAAAATATTTTTCTTTATATGAGTGAACTTGGCATCAATGGTATAGTAAACATCACAAATCCAATAAGAAAATGCTAGATGTCTTGACATGTAGTGAGTGAGGTCTTTGCATTTTTTGGAATTAGTACCCTAATCACCTTTGGGCATTTTGTTACTTTTTGTGCAATTGTATGTGGCATATTCTAGGCAATTTTAAACTTTTAATTCATCTATCCTAAGTTAGATAATTATAAAAGTTCAATGCAAGAATTGATAGATACAATAATTATGGAGTATAATTCAATTATTGACTGGCATTATCCAAGTTTTTGGTATGTGAGGGTGTGAGGGGATGCATATGGGATTTGGTGACATGTGGAGATCCCCATATTTCAGAGGATGACATGGGATATGCCAAAATCCTTGACATAGAGAAGTTTAAGAAATTGAAAAAGATCTCTATTAATTTTATTATTAATTATTTAAAAAATTAATGATATTTATAATTAAGGGTCCTCAAAGGTTAAATCCTCTCGTGAATGCAAATTATTGATGTTTCTAAATGTGCAGAAGACTCCAAGGGTATTTTGGAAAATTTTGGATATTTTTTCAAAGGATTTAATTTCTCTTTTAGGAATAGTAGATGCCCAAGTTGGAAAATTAGGATGCCTAGGTAGAGTTTGGGGTTTGGAATTGGTTAGGGTCCAACCAAAATAAAAAACAGAAGGAAGAAAATCAGTTTTACTCACAACTAAAACATTTTTATCTTTTGTGCAGTGTTGAATTCCATGTCCTTGATATCTTATGCAATTTGTGAATGCACCCCTCTCCAACATGCCAGGGGTACTCATGGTGCAAGGGTCGTGTCTTACATTCACAGGGGAGGCTATTCATATCTGAATAGATGAGTAACCCAGAAAAACTTGTGCAAATGAATAGAAATAAAACTGTGAATGGAAATGATGCAAGATCAAAATAACAACATAGAGTTAGCCTTGAGAGAACTGCAAATGTTGAAGAGGCAAGATTCATAAGGAAGTGCAAGAGAAGAGTATACTGAGTTTTTGGGAAACCTGCAGAAAACTTACTAGCCCCCCCTAAATCTCTCAAATAAGGAAATTGAATCTATTCTTGCACTAGAATTGCTCTAACACCATGTTAGAATTTGAAAAGATGAATAACCTAAAACAACTAGTGCAAAAAAATAGAAATAAAATTGTGAGTGTAAATGATACAAGATCAAAATAACAACACAAAGTTAGCCTCCACGAGAGAATTGCAAATGCTAAAGAAGCAAAATAGCATTATGAGAAGGTATGAGAAAAACATGTAGAATGCAATTACAATGTAGTAGAATAGGAGCAATGGGTGAGTATATAAGGCACTTACCACCCAAGAGACTAAAAACACAGCCAATGTGAAAAAGTCCCTATGTAAACTTTATTGAAAGCGATGAAGAGCAAAAAGATGATGTGATATATTATTGATGCAAGATAATGCCTTTAAATAGGTAGTACAAAAAACACAGTTACATAACCGCTAAAACTAAGCGGCAGTTTTATTAATGCAAACCAAAACTAAAACTTTCCAGAATGTAATACGCCAACATTCCCCCCTTATTATATAAATTCAAAAAAGAGTGGAACATTACAAGGGTTTTGAACCCAACCCTTTTGGAGACTTTGATGAATCACCTTCACTAATCCTCCTTGCTCACCCAAGAAACACTGACTGATTGCAATAGTGGATCTCTTGACTATAGAACCTACAAGAAACACCAAACTTATTGCGTGAGTGGATTTCCTGATTGGAGAACCTACAATTGTTTCCACAACATGATAGAACATAAAAGTGTTCCCACTCCCCATGGACAATGAGACACATTTCCTTTGAAATTCTACATGTCTTTCAAGTGTGTGTAATGCCTCTAGTGCTACATGTGTGTCGCCTTTCCTTTGAGTGTGTCTAACGCCTCCTCAAGTGCCGTGGAAACAATCCCTCCTTTGCTGCATAAATAACCAACTACATGCCTACACATGAGACAACCTTTCCTTTGAAAGTCCACATCTCGTCCAAGTGTGACTATTGTCTCCAAAAGTGCTTGACAAATCATTAACCAAATCTTGCCCCCCTTGCTCCTTAAAGGGACAACCATGATGCCAAACCTTCTCTTTTCTTTAGGGTCACAAATATGTCAAGCTCCCTCTTTTCTTCATGAATGTAAATAGGGTGCTTCTCATACAATAGATCATCCCTGATCGATAAGCTAGTTCGGGATGATAGGTGTCTTCATGCTTCTGTTGCCTCCAACCTTCGATATAGTCTTTTCTATTATCTAAAGCACAAAATTTTCATCAATTTTTGCACTGTAAGGCGAGTTGTCATGTCCCTGCCATGAAACACCTAGAAGATATACAATATAATAAGTTTTTATTAAAAATTAAAACTTATTTGTATAAGCCTTTACCATTTATTGACAAGCATAAGAAAGGATAAATATTCTATGATCAGGAATGGTCACCTTTCAAAAGTACTAATACACAGAAGTTCAAAATATGTAATATATGCTACTGTCAATCAAGCATGTCTAAGATAAGGATCACCTAAAACCCAAAATTGAATATATTACTTTTGCTTCGACCAACCTCTGTGAAGTTATCCTTCCTTAAGCATAAAGATGGCAAATAGAGTTATGAGGAATCAATTAAGGCTATGAGCAGTGACAAACCCTATCAACAACACATTGCACATTAGGAGTATCACAATTCCATGTAACCAATCCATCATGGGTTGACTCCCCAAGCTGAAGGAAAGGATACTAGTTGGGCCTGTTCGAGTATACGCCTTTGGTAATTATCATAAAACATTGAACATGACAGAAAGAAGGGATTCACCATTGGTAATTATCATAAAACATTAGTATATGCCTTTGGTAATTATCATAAAACATTGAACATGAAGTCAACAGAAGGAAGGGATTCACCATCAATAATATTGACTTGGATATTGAGTGGCAAGTATAATATTGGTGAGAGGAATCAATGGAATAAAACATGTCATGGTTACCTTCCAAGAAGTGATATTCCATGAAAATAAAATATCACATTAGTTTCTATGCTAAAGGAAGGGAACAATTCAGACTTAGAAAGATAAGTAATAACAAATCAATAATTACTTGGCAAGGATTGTTGAATATTTATTGGGAGACCAAAATTAATAATTGTGTTTAGTCATCTTAAAAATAATCAATATTATGGATATCAATTAAGGCAAGTAAATGCTAAATATGTTGTCGCTATTACACTAAATTAAGTTAACAACGTTTAAGGATTGAAGAGAGTTGACTAGTCAAATAAGCAATTGTAATAAAGAGACATGCCTCTACAAAAGGAAACCTACCATCATATATGTATGGGAGTTCAAATGCATTCAAAGCATGATCGACAAAAATAAATGATACAAAAATTGAAAGATAAAGATAGTTTTAGACTACCCATATTTTGGTAGGAGTATCATTTGATACAAATATTAGATAATAAGTATTTTGGGTGATTATTATTGTCTGAACTTCGTATATTATAAAGATCAAAATTATAGTGAGTGATTATATATATAGGCATTTCTATATGCATTTATATACTAATAATGTAATGAGAATTTTATAACTAGTTAATTTAATGATAGTTATATTGCTCGTATAATGACTTAATAAGGAAAGTATGTATAAGACATTATGTATATTTCTTAACGTTTGTAATTAATCATGGTAAGGGAAGTGTAGTTGTCATGATTGGGAGAACAAAGATGAGGCTACCTTCTAAGCACACCACCCCATGGTTGTGACTGGGGAATCCCCATGGGGCCAAAGGGGGACAAAGTGGACTGCCTTTGGGCTTAGGATGGATAGGCTTTCGAGGCACCTTGTTGTGAATGCTCCTCACAATCCCTACCATGGTGAATGGGTGTTCAATCATTAAATGTAAGGAATGACAAGATGTAGGAGAATGGCGATAGGACCCCACACTAGGTAGCCCACCTTCATATGCATGACAAGGGCCACACGAGGCCAAACAATGTATTCGCTCTTGGGCCTAGGGTAGGAGGTTTTTGGGACACCTCATCAAGTCATTCTTCTTTATCACTTTTATGGCTGGGTCATCTTCAACAATCTATTTGTTTGGTTTACATGCCTTATATATGTTATTTATAATTTAAAAAAAATCTAACTATGAAATTATGATTATATATGAACCTTAACTATTTTGCAGGGTTTCACGTTTGGGATTACACAACTAAAGAAATCCTATATATGGTAAACCCTAACGCTAATCTTGTGCAATTGTGTTTTTAGGGAAAAATTCTAGGGAAAGATAGAAAAGGGACATTATAGTTATCATCATCAAATGAGTCATTGGTATGCATTGCAAAACCACAAAAGTGTGTTTCACCTTTAGTCCTGGCGAAAGCTGCATTTTTCTTCCACTTTCTATTGTTGAGATCTTTGGCCTGTTGAATGCAATTCATCTACACATGTCCAATTTTCTGACAATAATAACATGTGAATTCTCTTGTAGAAATATTGGACTTTTCTTAGCAAGCAAAGCACTTTCCTCAACAATTAAATGATTCATCAACTCGACTACCTTCATCAATTAGAGAAGAAATTACAGTTTCTAAGCTAGGATTTATTTTTTCAGTGTAAAAACAATATGATCAAAACTTGAAGGCATACTACTCAGTGCAATTTGATTAAGTAGATAACAAAATGTGTTTATATGTTGAACAATATTGTCCTTTCATCTTCAATCCGAACACTTTTTGCTTTATGGACATTTTGGCACTAGAAGCTTGTGAACCAAACAAAATGTTAAGCCCATCCCATATTTCTTGCCCTTTCTTAGATGGATCAATGTGATGCAAATATGCATCTGATAAACCAACACCAAGACCAATTAATGCTGCGGCCCTACGATCTTTGGCCATCCGATTTGTCGCTTCATTTGCATCTTGTGGATTTTTAACAATTCCACTAACAATATTCCATATATCTTTCTCAATTAAAAGAAACTTTATTTTAATTTGCCATGTGTGAAATTCATATCCTTCAAATTTGACAATAGTAGTTATTTTTTCCATTTTAATTTCCTTATCACTCCGAAAAAATAATTTCAAAATTTTGCGTCCTTACACATTAATATTCACACATACCTTTACAAGTGCATTTCCACTATGTCTCCCATAGCATCTTGAATGATATTTGACATCCTGTAAGCTCATGTCCAAACTAGTACAAACTGTCAATATAAATTCCTACTTCTCACTTAAAGTCTGATGAAGACTTTGTTTCCAGTCTAAATCCCTACAACAAAGACATTGTAGTAGCAGAAACTCAACATGCTCACCTCTTCTCACAATCATATGTTAACTCCAGTGTATGGTGCAATGCAATTCACAACACAACTATCTCAGTCACATCCAACGGCAAAGTATCACCTTGTCAACTGAAGTTGCAGAGGGAAAGAATCTAGTCCATGCAAGCCAATAGAGTTATAGGCTTTTCTTCTATCATTCATGCCATCGCCCATATTCTATCTGTAGTAAAAACTTCTTTATCGCTACAAGCAGGCATACACAACTTTAGAGAACATTGCACTCTTTCCATCACATAGGCGCAGGGAACAAGAATGGTGCATTTGCTGCCTCAAAAACTTGTAGACATTTTCACCTTTGAATCGATTGCTTTAGAGGCTCTACAGTTGCTGCATCATTCACAGGCGTCTAGACAGTTGCTATGATGCCATTTGAAAGCGATGAAGAACAAAAAAGATGAGGTGATATATTATTGATGCAAGATAATGCCTTTAAATAGGCAGTACAAAAAACATAGTTACATAACCACTGAAACTAAGCGGTAGTTTTATTAATGCAAACCAAAACTAAAACTTTCCAGAATGTAATATGTCAACATTTACTAAGTGTGAAGAAAGCTATAGTGGAGAACTAGCTAATAAATACCTAGATAGCTAAACAACCCTATTCACACTAACACCCCCCCTTAAGTGCAACTAAGGGGAAAATGTACTAAAGATTGGTTCTCGATCAGTAGACTTGATGAGGTACCCATGTACAAGAAGTCCCCCCACAAATAGAGAGAGAGCAACCCCTCAAGAGAGAGAGAGAGTAAAGGGGACTAAGAAGTGCCCTCTAAAGTGGATAAAGCCAATGGTAATTGCTCGGAACTGGATGTAGAAGATGATCCACAATCGTTGAACAACATTCCTTCCCTTAGGAAGAAATAATATCAAATGTGTATGCGTGAGATTTCCCCACTCTTGAAAGGAATATGAGGAAAGAAAACTCAACATAAATCAAGCCTCTGAATGCTGTCCAAGTATCCTCATGTTGATGCTGAAAGGTATCTCAAATAAATCAAGTGTTGTAGGCCACAATGACAATCTAGAATCTAACGAAGGCCAATGCAGATCATAGCCCAAATGCAATGACGAGCCCTCCAAATATTGCTCAAATGTCTCCACACCAATGTCAAATGTGAGGAATGATCATGTAGAGAAGGAAGAAGAGGGTTAGAATGTTCCCTCACAACAACTGAAGAAGAATCATCCTCATCAAAGAGAAGATGTATGAAAACAATGCTGTCTCCCAAGTCTGCAATATGAGACTCCACAAATAAGTCTGAAACACCTATCAATAATTCATTCCACAACGCCATGTTTGAAATACAATATATATCCTGCTGCAGAGAAACACTAAAAGCTTTCAATGAAGCATTTCTAAACTCTTAAGTGTTGGCATTGTAATGGATTTTGGTGAGTGGTCACAAGTGATTGTGTTTTCGGTTGTCATTGATGGCAGTAAGGTTAGTGTTCAATCGGTAAGCAAAAACAACTACTTATAGTAACTGGTGTACAAGAAGTACTGCTACAGATGGAGATTTTGGTAACGGTAAAGTATGAGATGGAATTGAGTGGAGCGGTCTTAGACATAGCATGTATATGATCATAAGACATCATGATTACAACCGCAACTTATTTGGACGATCGGTGTGCAAGCGTCACAGTGGCAGAAGAGGCTATAGGTTAAAGAGACTAAGTTCTTGAGCTACTAGTGGTAAATCTTAGATCAGTGACTAGTATGGATATTGTGGTGTGTATAGGTATTATGGTGACATGTCTTATACAAAAAAGATTTGATGAGCTGTCATTTATACGCTCAAGGCAAGCATGGAGGGAAGATTCCAAAAGCAATTTGGGATGGTCAAAAGGTCGACTGTTCTTGGAAATATCACGTGTAAATCTTATGATGGATCGAGGCGGTGCTAGAAAACATTTTACGAACATCAGGATATTTGTTTTGGCGAGATGTATTTGAGCAAGAAGATTGAAAGTTGAATTTTGGTGAAGGTTAAGGTGGTGCAAGTTAAGTATTTATTGGGTATTACTCTTATTGAAAAAGTTTGCTGTTGAGAGTTAGTAAGTTGTTGGTTGATGATTGTGTGAAGTGAAATTCATGAATGCTAGGGTTGCAATCAGGGTTGAGAGTAGTAACAGAGAGCAAAGAGCAGATTGGATCTGACAGGCAAAGAGTGCTACATCCAGATCATTACTTGTTGTTCCCTAATAGTTGCAGCAAGCAAAATCCCTTAATAGGGTGGACTTTAACAGGTTTTCTATTGTAAATCCCTTAATTGGGTGGACTCACAAAAAGAGTTTTAAATCCTCTAGCGAGGTAGATCTTAACAAATCTCATTGTACTCTTAACAGTGTACTAGTCACTCCTAACAGGGTGAACCCTTAGAAAGGGTATTTGTAGCTCCTAACAGGGCAAACCTTTTTATTGCAGTGAAGGGCTTGTGGGTGTCATCCCTAATGTGGTTTTCTCCCTCTAATTGAGGTTTCCATGAGAAAAATCAGTGTGTTATGTGTGATGCATGTGTGGATGTCTGATGTTATTTACTTTTATTTTCATTGCATTAGTTATATGTTTTGTTATTTGGAAGTTGCTGCTAAAGATAATCAGACTTGTGGTTGAATTAGTAGGTCTCTTGTTTGTAATGATTCAACCCCCCTCTCAGTACCTTCAAATACTAACATGAAGAAGCAACAATAGATGAGGTATTGACAATTGATCATCGCAAAAGGATGTGTCCACATACGAGGAGGCAACAAAAGTCTCGTTATCATCAACAAGAGTCTGGTCATCTAAGGAAACATTACTTTTCATACAAAGATCCAATGTCTCTATACGATTGCTCGATGATGGTCCTATTGTGACCTTTTCATTCCATTTCCCCATTGCAAATGGGGACCCCCTCTTGTTGCGTGGTGGTAGGAGTGGTAGTCTTAGGGAGATTTGGTTTAGTGGTTGTGTCAGAGTCTTTGGGCCAGTGAGATGAGTTTGAGCAGCTCTAGGTCCAAGTCATGCTTATATGAGAGTGAAGGCATTTGAGAAGATGGAGTTGTGAGAGAGGAATCCAACTTTTAGTCAAGCCTTAGGAAGGGTTGTGTTTGAGATAATGATGGGGAATTGATCTAATTTTGGGTTCTATTCACCGAGAGAGAAGGAAGTATAATGGAAATGGAGAGTTGAAATCAAGATGAATTTGTAACAACTTTTGATATGGAGTCTACATGAGAATGCAAGACAAGATACAACCATAAGGTAAAGTGTGAGCATGGAAGGCATGAAATTTTGAAGTCTTTTGGAGAGTGACTGAGAGAGAAAAACATGAAAAGGAATGGCAAAATTATGAAATTTCATTAGGAAAGTCAGCATTTTGGAGAGCCAAGGTATGAAACAACTTAGGAAAGTTGTACCTAGAGGTTGGAATGCGACCAGGTTGTACTTGGATAGGTCAGAATCCAAGCCCAAACACAAGGTGGGACTTGGGACCTCAAAATTTTGCCCACCTATATCGATCAAATTTTGATTCCATGTGCTTTCTTGCATGAAAATATAGGGGTTTCAAGGTGAAAATTGGATTTCCTCATCAAAACAAAACTGATTTAAGTGGGTTGAAGATCAGCTTCTCCATGAAAACATCATGATCAGACCTGCTATCAAGAAGAAAAGACATGATTAAGTCTAACATTTCAAGGTGAAATCAAGATCCAAGCCATCAAATGAAGAAGTTGAAAGGGGTGATGTTGTTTGAAAGGAGACATGCTAATTCCAATGAAAGGCAGCATGCAGCTGGGACTTGGAGAGTTTGGATTCCAACCTCACCAAATCCCAAATTTGGACTTCACCCAAATTTCTGCCGTCAAGAGCAGGATGCATTTTGGCCATCAAGACAATCTGTGGCATAAGATAAACATTTCCAATCATGACAAGTCTCTTTTGGGCTAGTAAAAAGGGAAACTTCTCCATCTATGGCATGAAATCTGATCTTCAAGGCAAGAAACTCATCATTCAATCCCTGATTTTAAACTGAAAATTGATCCAAGATCATTATATTTCAAGCAATGGGAGAATTACAAGTGAGAAAATGAGGAAGCGTATGCATGAAAAATCAATGTTTGAGAGGGGGGCTTGTACTTGGAGCGGTTGGATTCTGACCTCTCCATGTACAACTTTGGACCACTCGAAGTGTCAAATTGGGACCTCAACCCCCTAATTTCCGCCAGCAAGTAGACCTATAAATCAGCCTTGAAATCAGATTACCCCTCCCAAGTTCAACGTATATACTTGACCAAGTGGTTTAATAGAGGAAAAGATGGTTTAAATTAAATTTAGATTCAATTTCATGTCAAATAATATCATGTGAACTTTCAGATTACTTCAATATTGTTTGCACTTACCATGTTGTGAGCTTAATAGGGGTTTCCCTCTTGTTTTGTAAGGAAAAGTGGAGATGCTCTCGGGCAAAGAGAAATTATGGCAAAGATCAAAGGAGATAACCATAAGAAGTATTTAAGCAAAGACAGTTTCCACTTCAAGGCTTCAAGCAAGTACAACATGTAGAATTCAGGTATCTACCAAATGAAATGTCATTCATCAAAAAGGAAAAGAAGAAGATGGTTTGAGGTCGAGATCGAAGTGAAGATGCAAATTCAAGAACAAGTGCCAATTCACGTAGCAAGGTCAAGGTCAAGGAATCAGGATTTTGAGTACAAGCAAGTTCAAGCCACTCCAGTGAGAAGATTTCTAGATGAAAGAGGATAGAGAAAACTCATGAAGATGAAACAACTTGGGTCATCACAATCTATTGAAGGCTTGGTGATGCTGAGTATCAAGAGATATTCCTTCATCTCCAAGGAATCGATCAAGTCCACAAGATAAGCATGCTGAGGTGGCACCCATTCATCTTCAACCAATTAGAAGATTCCAGTTGCACGTGTCCAAGCTCATCAAATCAAATCATTCCAAGTGTACATGTGGAGTCCACTTAATGCTTCTACCTAACCTACTTTCTCATTGGTCGACAAAGGCATTGTAATTGGATAAACATTTAATGCTTGTAGCTAGTAGTTGTACTTGGGTTGTGTTGGCATAATTTTGACCCTTGATCTTGAATTGATCTTAGCCATTCATTGTACTTGGGGCAATTATATAAGCCTTGCTTAAATCATTTGTAAGGGGAGACTTGGAGAGATTGTTTAAATAATACTGCCATAGTAATTCCTAATTCACTGTTGGTCTTCATGGTGTATTACTTGTGTTATTTTGGAGTCGCATGGTTTCTACATTTCCTCATTTAGATTAGGATTTTCATTTATGTTGAATAGAAGTAGATGAATGGAAGATATTGTTGTTGGTGAATCATGGTGAAACTAGTGTCCATACCTTTTGATACTTTTTGATTGAAAGTAGTAGTGTAAGGTTAGTCTAGGCCTGTTGATGTGAGTTTTGTTCCACTACAACATACAGAATTGAAGACTTAATTTCCAAGATGAAATACCAAATTTCGAACTCTCTTGAATAAGGATGTTCATATGCTAAACAATGTATATGGATTGTGTGATCAAATGAGACAACCTCAAGGTTTCTTCCTATTGTGGATTTTCACTCAGTTTTATGATGTGATATGCTGGTTATCACAAGGGGACTTACACTGTTCAATCAACAGATATCATCTATTTCAACTTCTTCAATCACTTCCAACTTGTGTCACAAGGTTCGCTGAATTTTTGGCATGAGGTTCGGAATTCAGTGAATGTTAAGACAAATAATAAAGTTCGAAAAAGTTCGGTACAGATAAAAGCAACTTGATGTCTTTCGAAAATATATTTAAATAATACTTTTTTTTGGGTTTTTTCCAACGTTTTTTAATAAATAACGACCTCCCTCCACAGTTGAAATCTCAACAGTAGTTAAAGACGCATAAATCTTTCAACACAATAGTAGTTGACATCTCTGCTCGTGCGTAGCCTTTGCTCAGCCTCGTTGGTGTCCTAGAAATCTCTACTAGTGGCTCATGGTTGCTCATGACTAGTCGTGACTGCTCGTTTTTGTTGCTTGTCCCTACCCAGAAGTTGAAGCGTCTTGGAAATCTCTGCCCAGAAGTTGAATCGTTGTCCCTATGGAAAACTCTACCTCGTGGAAATCTCGCACGATGCACAGAATAACTCATTGCTCGTCCCAGATGTAGGCCGCATAATGATTAATCCATGTATTGTATAGTTTTTATTTGTAAACTTTAAAAGTTTAATGTATAGTTTTTAGGGTTTTTGGTTTTGTTTTATTTATTTATTATTTTAGTTTTACTATTTTTCATATAATTTTAAATTAGTTTTAATTTATTTATTCATATTAAACTGTTTTAAGTTCATGTAGTATTTTATAAGTTATAAATTTATATGAATATTATTTTTAAATTAAATATTTAATATTTAATTTATTTATTAATATTAAAGTTTATTTTTTTGAAAATTATATAGGCGAATTCAATGTCGATTTTTTTTTCAATTTTTTTTACCTTGCTGAATTTCATCCGAACTTCCTAGCTATCGAACTCGAACTTGAACCTTGTGACTTAGCTTCGAACCAAACAAACTACAAAGGATAAGGGTTTAGAAATCTATTCTACTCTAGAATGCAAGAAACTATGGATGACTTTGTGACTCTACTAGGCATAGTTTAGCCATCGACATCAACCAAGCTAGTGCAATCTCCCAAGGTAAATGTAAGGTGTTCAAACTACCACCATTCCATTAATACCATCCTTCAATGCGTATCAATGTGCAAGTAATAATTGAAGTTAAGCTTATAATTATGCCAGTTGACCACGCAAGACAAACTTACAATCAACAAGCAGCTAGTGGTTTTGTGTAAGTGATTTCACCAAAGAAGCATCCAAAATCACTTCCGTTCAACTAAACACTACTTCTATTCAACATGAAATGAAATCCTACTTTAAATGAGGAAGTGTAGAAACCATGCAATACTCCAAAGCAACACAAGTAATCCACCATGAAGACCAATAATGGATCAACAATTTCTTTGATAGTATTATGCCAACAATTTCAACATTTCTCCTACTCTACTCTAATCTTATCTCCTCTCTAATCAAATGTGTTAGAAATGAGAAGGCTTTGGCCTTTTATTGTTCAATTACAATGAAGGGCCAAGATCGATTCAAGATCAAGGGCCAAGATTTACTCATTACAAACCCTAATTAGGGTTGCCACCACTATCATCCAATTACATGAAGGTGCCACCCTATGGGCCAATAAGAAAATTACAATGCTATTGAGAGCCAATGAGAAAGTAAATTAGGTAGAGGCACTAGATGCCTTCCACATGTACACTTGGTATAATATGATTGATTGTGCTCGAACATGTGTAACTGGAGCCTTTCAATTAGTTGAAGACAAGTGGGCGCCACCTCAACTTCCTTATCTTGTAGACTTGATTTGTTCTTTGGTGATGAGAAAATATCTCTTGAAGGGCCAAGATGCCTTCCACATGTACACTTGGTATAATCTGATTGACTGTGCTCATACACGTGTAACTAGAGCCTTTTGATTGGTTGAAGACAAGCGGGCGCCACCTCAACTTATCTTGTAGACTTGATCAGTTCTTTGGCGATGAGAAAATATCTCTTGATACTCAACATTATCAAGCCTTCAATTGTGATGACACATTCCCAAATTGCTTTATCTTCTCAAATTTTTTCCATCTTTTGAAAATCTTCTCATTGCCACAATCTTGAACTTGCTTGCACTTGCAAACTTGATGTCTCTTTCGATGCCTTGACCTTGATCTTCTTTGAAGTGATGAAGTCTTTCATGTAGTTAGATCTTTCAAAGTGAACTTGGATTTCCAGAGGAAATTCAAGTTGATGATGATTTTCCTTCACTGGGAAGCTTGCAAATTTGTTTTCTCCATCTTGATCGTGATTTTTGAACTCGCATCTTCAATTTGATCCTTGACCTCTAACTATCTTCTTGCTTGAAGTTTTGAACTTGGTTTTGCCACATCTCTTCGCTCTCCAAGCCTCTCCTTCATAGTTACCTTGCAAAAACAAAAGAGAAAATTTATCAAGCTCACAAAATGATAAACATGAATACTAAGGAAAATTTGAAAGTTTACATGATAAGAAATTGCCTTTAGAGTGTTAGATCAACTTTTTCCTCTATTTGATTAAGAATTCTCAACTTTCTAAGGTCTGATTTTTTCTAATTTCTGCCCAGATTTATCTTTTGGCAAGTTGCAATTCTGATTTTTTCTTTTCTCCTAAGCCCAGCTCACCTCCTTGTGCTGGTTTAAGTTCTGATTTGACAAAATCAGAGTGTTATCCTTGGAGTTTCATCAAATTTCCTTTGTAATCAAGAGATCACTGCCCTTTCAATTGGAAGATAGCTGCCTTTATGTCAAGTAATTCGACGCCTTACATCTTTTGAATGAAATCATTTTCATTTTATCTTTTTTGATTTTTCACCAACTCCAATCAATCTTTTCTTTGCTTTGAGCGCCCCTTTCATGTCAAGGGCAGAGATTTTGGGATGTTGGGAATGAAATTCCCAAGTTCGTAATAATTTCCCCCAAGAGCCTATATGCAGAGATTTGGAGAAGTTGGGAATAAAATTCCCAAATCTTGGAAAGTTCCGCCCAAGTGTTGGTGTCTCATTCATCTTCTTCATTTGCAAATTTGATCAACTTCTTGCATTCAAAAATCTTTATGTAGGGTTACACCTTTCATTTCTCATCTCAATATTATTGCATTTCATGTTGGAGAGGTGGTGGAGGTTTTGGGATGTTGGGAATGAGATTCTCAAGTCTTAAGAAATTCCACCCAAGACCTCTACATGGTGGAGATTTGAAGAAGTGGGTAATAAAATTCCCAAGTCATGAAAGTGTCCACCCTATATTGGGGTGCTCATACATTGTTTTCCTCTCATAATCTTGATCAACTTTGCCTCTTATCCATCATTTCGAGCCTATAGAATGGAATCCAATATGTGTTTTCAACTTGAACTGCATTGTATTCCTATGGAGAACATGGTGGAAATCCTAAGAACTTGGGATTTCTAACCTGGTTTTGAACCTAATTTCCTCTTCATGTGTTCACAAACTTGGTCTGTTCCTTTCATTTTCATCAACTTATCCCTTCAAACATAATTTTCCATCGAAAACTTTATCAAAATCTTGTTTATGGTAGGGCTGAGTTTTGGAGAATTGGGGATTTTGGAAGGGCATAATTCCTAAGATCTTGGGAATTCCGACCCATATCTTGCACGTCCATTTCACCATTCTAAGTTCTGTTGATGTGAGTTTTGTACCACTACATAACATATAGCAATTGAATACTTGATACAACATACCAAACACTCAACCCTCTCTTGAAAAGTATACGAGGATACTCCAAGGTTCCTTACACCTATGGATTTTAACTCAGTTATAAAATGTGATTTGCTGGTAATCACTTCGGCGGGCTTACATTGTTTTGTTCACTTGAGGATGTCAAATTCTCGCTATGATGATGATCTAGCTTTGCAATGTATACTCAATAATTTTCCAATTTATATCACTTTCAACTTTGCTCTCAAACTTCTCACTACTAAACTACTTCTTGCTTTATTACTACTCCTAAGGAATGGAGAGATTGGCAAATGGATGGGGATCGACCTAATGAAAGCTTGCCAGCGGCGCTACCTCCATTGGTGCAATGATTCTAAGGGATACTCTTAGGATTTTCACACTAACACCTATCTTCCAACCCAACTTGAAGTACAAGCAGAAAGATGAAATGCAAGTAGAACTCGGGAGCAATTGGACTAGATTACCACACAAGGCTTCCTAACAAGCCGCTAGGATGCTAGTGGCCTAGTATATAGATCCCTATCAAACATTTATCAATATCACCATACAACTAGCCATCTACCTCTATTCTTACTTTAACAACATGAAATGAAATCCTACTTTAATTTGAGAGATGAGAAGAAACATGCAAATACACCAAAATGATCATGTATATCCACCATGCAAACCACAACAATGAATAGAGAACAATTTTGATAGTATTTTGGCAACAATTCTCCAACATAACTCTCTTTTACAAATGAGAACAAATGGCCTTATATAGAGGCTCAAAATTACAATGAGTGGCTAAGATTAAGAGGCAAAATCAAGGGCCAAGATTAAACCTTACAAACCCTAATTAGGGTTACCATCTTTCAACCAATTATATGAGGGCACCAACTTTGTGGGCCAATGAGAAAATTGCAATAATTTGTCAACCAATGAGAACATAGGACACTTCGCATGATTTGATTGCATGCACATGAAATTGCCACCTCATCTACCTTATCTTATAAATTTATTTAATCCTTGAGATGAGGTGAAGCCTTGGATGCTTGAGCTTGTCCTTAGAAATTTTCTCATCACCACTTGAACTTGTTTGTACTTGATGTCCTGACCTTGAAAGGGTGAGGTCTCTATGCACATTGGGGTAATCTTGCCTTGACCTTGGTGGCTTGCCTGAATGTGAACATTCTTGCAATTTGAGAGCCTTGCTCTTTGCCACCGCCTTGAAATCAAACTTGACCTCCCAAAACCTTTCACCTCGCTTTCCTTTTTACTGTCCTTGCCTTCCTTGATTTTCATGGTCCTTCAAACTTGTCTTCTTGAATTCGATTTGCTTGCACCCCTCTCTGCTTTACTACTTTTGGGTTTTGGGGCGCTTGCCCTAGCCATATCTCCTTGATTGTTCCACAATCTACCCATTACTTGATTTGAAATAATCATTAGGTTCATCCATTGTTTCCTAGTTAATATCTTCATCTTTGGTTAACCCTCAGCTGCCTTCAACTATCCGAACTGCCACAACCTTGCCCTCAGCCATAAGCTCTTGCCTCAACCATAGTGGTGCAGTGCATCTCCCCAATTGGATTTGGTTCGACTGGCAAAGCATCACTAATAGTCTTGCACTCGAATTGAAAAGGTAGGACCCCATGTAGACTTGCCTCTGATTTTGTACTATCTAAGTTGCAACTCTAAATTCATGCTAATGATCCTAATCCAATCAATCTTTCCTTTATCATTTCCAATGCCTTCAATAAAATAAAACATCCAAGGATCAAATTGTGTACCTTTTGCATAGCTTGGGATCCGACTGAGAAGCACGATGAGGTTGCTGCACTCTGATTTGCAATCTGACTTTGTGAGCCTTGATGACTTGGTGTAACCAATTCTGCCGTATCATGTCCGCTATTGGGGTAGATTGAACCTTCCTCTTGCACAATTCCATACTGTTTGATCTTTGTCATAAGGGACTGGCTGTCTCTCAACCTCTCTTAATTGAATCAATCAAGGGTACCAATGTTGGTGTCTCCAATGTATTTCAATTTTGAGCGGAAGTTGGAATTGGGTATCATGACTTCTTTGTCTCCTATTTTAGCATTAGTTCCTTTGGGTCGCTTGCTTGCATTGGCATTCGCCATCCTAAACACTTATCACTCCCCGCCTTTTCTACAATGATGGTGAAACTACACTTATCACTCCAAACTTCCTCTTAATGGGATGAAATACTACACTTATCACTCCCCGCGGTTACCTTAAGTGATGAGCTACACTTATCACTCCAATCTTCTCCCTAACGATGAAATGATGAAGAAAACTACACTTATCATTCCCCGCCTTTGCCTTAAGATGGACTACACTTATCACTCCAATCTTCTCCCTAGGGGTGGGACTACCACTTATCACTCCCCGCCATTTCCTATGAGATGGACTACACTTATCACTCCAATCTTCTCCCTAATGATGGAATGCAAGCAAGAACTTGAGGGAAAAAAGCTAATCAAGACAATCGAGTAATCAACTTACTAACCAAACTTCTAACTCTACTTTTGAAACTAGTTTTCAACACTTAACAATAATACCAATGAAGTGAAAACAACTAAGAAGAAAAGGGTAAGATAAGCCACTCACCGGTTATCCTTGGCTTGATAACCCTTCCTCTTGTCAAAATTCAAACTCAACGCCCCAAATCTGAACTTTGCTTCCTTGTCAAAAGAAAATTCTGAGTGTATAGCATGCAAATTGAACCTTGATGTTTACAAATCTGAACTTCCTTGTCCCCAATTTCGAAAATCACAACCTCTATATGCTTGCAAATCTGGAAATGGATGTTTGAAAATGTGGATCTCTACTCCAATTTGAAAATTTTGAATGTATTTATCCCTTCAAAATTGAAATCTTTGCTTTCAAATCTGATCTTTACTTGAAGGAAATAGATGTCAAAACCCAAGATCTTATCTTCCAAAATGATGAAAATCTGAGAATGGTTGCACTGAAAATTGAAATCCTCCCTTGCCAATTTTCGGATCTGAACTTGATGCTTGCAAAAAATCTGGAAATGGATATCGAAACAAAGATCTTGCCCCTTCAAATTGATGAAAATCTGGACTTGGATGGATCAAGAATCAAAATCTTCCTCCTTGCATATTCAAATCTGGAAATGGATGCATGACAGCCAAGATCTTGCCTCTAATTGCGAAAATCTGAGAATGCATGCCCTAGATCTGAAAATGGATGTCTCCCTTTGACTAAAAAAAATTCGAAATCCATGCTCATGTAAATTGCTGCCCAGAAGGAAGAAAACGCTGATCACAGCCTATGGAGAATCGCCTTGACTTGATAAGAAAAGTCGCTGCAAATACCATTGGAAACTCACTGCATATATCCTGGGGTTTTCGCTGCCTAAGGCAGAGCAGACCGAACTTGAATTGAGTGTGGAGAAGTGAGAGGGGAGCCCTCACTTATGTACCCAGCCGCTAGCCCCATAAACAGGGCCGACCTGCCATAAGGTCAAAAAAAAAGAAATAAAATTAGCCCCAATATTAGAGCCGACTTAGCAAAACTACCAACAATTTTCGAAAATCCAAAGTAAAGACCCCTAAATAAATTCGAAAATAATATGGGGCTGGGTCTAAATTGATCCACAAGGCACCATTTTAATTTCTGAAGGCCTCCAAAGCCCCAAAACAAAATACATGGCCCCCTATTTATTTCGAAAATTACAAAAGAAAGCAAGGAGAAATTTTCGAAAATAGAATATAAAGGCTCAGATTTTTAGGTTTATTCCTTACTAATTTTTAGGTTTATTCCTTACTAACAGAATTTAAAGAATTCGAAAATTATCCCAATTGCTTCAAATCATTACTTGTATTTGCCCAAATGAAAATTTGAAAATTGAGAACAAAATCATGGCATTTATTATCAATACTAAATCCAAATAGAACAATTAACAAAGGCTGCCAATCATTTTGAAATTTCTTGCCAAGATCCAATTTTCAAAAGACAAAATCATCATTTCACATGCTTCCAAAATTTCGAATTTGCAACTATGAGATCCAATTTTATACTTTCACTTTCGAATTTTAAGGCAAAACGACAATCCAACTTGAAATCCAATTGCACAGCCTTACTGATTTTAAAACTGTATCACTTGCAATTAAAATTCAATCATATTGAAAAATCACCGGCATCTTCATTTGATCAATGAAAAAAATCCAACTCAGAACAAACCCTGAATTTGCAATTTATCAATCCATTAATTCATCGGGATCTAAGGATCGTGCCTAAGGCATCAGTTCGAACCGGGAGGCAAGACAAGCTCTCCAAATTCTTTAAAACGGGGGTCCCCATGGAATGTGGCGATGTTGTGAAACCTCACAACAAGTTCTTGCTCATGTTTGGAATGCTCTAGGGTTAATTCATCATGGCTTTCAATCTGATTTTTGCAATTCAAGTTGGCTGAAATGAGATTCAATTCGTTTTCATTTTCAGATTTCATCATTTTTCTCCAAGTGTTTGTGTTGATTTCATCCTCTTTCCTTCAATTTCGTTCTTCTTCATCCATTTTGACACTCAACTTCCTAGGGTGGAGATTTGGAGAAGTGGAGAATTTTCTTGGGCGAAAATCCCAAGATCTTGGGAATGTTGACCTGATATTGCATGTTGAAACTCCCAACTTGTCCACTCAATTTCTTTAGTTTGGAGGGCGAAATGATTTATATAAAATATAACATTTAAGTATAAGTTACATAATTTATACTTTAAGTTATATTTTATATAAATATTGTCAGGATGTTTGAGAGTGGTTTCAAGTTCATAGGAGTTATAATAAAGATTTTAGATTTTGGCAGTTTCTAAAATATTTCAAACTTAGCCAAATTTTAGGAATCAACACGCCTTCATTAGTGTTATCTCCGACAACCTTTCCTGACTTTCTAAGATGAATTGAAACTGGAACAAGGATTTAGTTGCAGGGTCCGCACCCTGGTGGCTCGGACCAGGTTCGGGTGCGCACCGGGTCCGGATCTGCGTGCGGGTCCGAGCTCGGTCCGGACAGGGTCCGGATTTGGCCCTGTGGGTCCGGCCGGGTCCGTGGCACCACGGACCCGGCCGGACCCACAGGGCCAAATCCGGACCCTGTCCGGACCGAGCTCGGACCCGGGCGGACCCGGGAGGACCCCCCAAGGACCCAGCGCGGACCCGTACGGACCCGCGGCACTATGGGTGTTTGGTGGGGTCAAAAAGTTTTAAAATAACATTTTTTTATTGCTTTTTAAATTGGGAACCCTAATCCATCCCTTATACTTGCTTCCAAACCTCATTTGCACTCACTTTGCTCTTTCATTTTGTTGTTGTATTTTGCTCTCCCATTTTACAAGCTTGAAGAGAGGTGAAGAGTTTCAGCTGTGGAGTGCTAGATAGGATCCACAAAAGAGATTTAACTCATTCAAGTGTTTAAGGTATGCATTTGAGATTGATTTTGTAGAAGTTTGAAGTAAGCATTTGGATTGTTTTTAAATTTTTTTTCCAAACTTTCATGTTTTTGTAGAAGTTTGAAGTATGTTTTTTTTCCATTTTATTATAGATTGCATCTATCAAAATCAGCAATGAGTAGTGAAGGCTCAAGGGCTGAGGGGTCTCAAACCTTCAAAATTGATAAACAATCTCCTTTGTGGAAATACACTAGTAGAGCTGCTCAATGTCCTGGAGGTGGGGGGTTTGTTTGGACATGTAATTTTTGCAATACACAATATAGGAGCTCCTACTATCGAGTAAAACTTCATTTTTTAGGCCCTTCAGGTAAGGGGATCAATATGTGTGTGGGAAAAGACAAGAAGGGGTTACCACCTAGACAAATAGCTGCACTAAGAAAAGAACAAGCAGATGCAGACAAACTATGTGCAAAAGGGAAACAAGGTGGCAATACCGGGATACAACAAACAACATCACCACCCACTCAAACAACCTCTAGACATCCTTTCCTGCCTATGCCTTCAGAAGAAGATGAAGATGTGAATCAACCACAAAACACCCCCCGCAAGAGAGGCCCATTAGACAAGGCATTTCAAAATGAGTTAAGGGAGATTGCTGATGAAAAAATGGGACGTTGCCTCTTTGGAAATGGTCTTTCATTCAACTTAGTGAGATCACCCTATTGGAGGGAGATGGTTCAAGCAGTTAATGCAGCACCTTCTGGATACCAATGCCCTGGATATGAAAAGATGCGCACCACCTTATTGAATAATGAGAGGAGAAATGTAGATAACCGATTAAAACCAATAAGAGATTCCTGGGTTCAAACGGGTGTATCTATTGTTTCTGATGGCTGGAAAGATTGCAAAAACCGTCCTCTAATCAATGTAATTGCTGTATCCCCCAAGGGTGCAATGTTTTTGAAGGCAGTTGATTGTGGAGGGGAAAAAAAAGATGCAGAGTATATTGCTCAAATTCTCATTGATGGCATAGAGTCGGTGGGTAGTGACAATGTTGTCCAAGTAATTACGGACAATGCAAAAAATTGCAGGGCTGCTGGTCTTTTGATAGAGGCTAGATATGATCACATCTTCTGGACACCATGCACCGTCCACTCCCTCAATCTCATTCTGAAAGCAATTGGCACCCAAATAGAATGGGTGAAAAAAATATATGATGAGGCTGAGGAGATTCAAATGTTTGTGACAAATCACCATATGTCACAAGCAATTTTCAGAAGTTTCTCACACTTGGAATTATTGAAGGTAAATTTAAACTTTAATTTATTTAGTTTCATTTATCATTTAGAGTTCTATTTCATGTTTTACATATTTTAAATGTGTTATTAACTCACTATTGACATGTGTTTAGGTGGCTGAAACCCGATTTGCATCCCACATAATCGTGCTTCGACGACTTGTGAGGGTCAAGGAAGCATTGTGTCAAATGGTTATTAGCAACCAATGGAGTATTTGGAAGCAATCCAATACAGAGAGGGCTCAAAAGGTGAAGGCTACAATACTTGATGATGATTATTGGGCTCTTGTGGATTATTTATTAGAATTCACTGAACCTGTCATGTCTATGCTTCGGTTTGCTGACACCGATGAGCCTTGCTTGGGGGATGTCTATGATAGTATGATGGCATGGACACCATGCTGGAGAAAATGAAAATGGTAAGTTACAACTTACAAGTTTATAAACATTAAATTTACATAAGTTCATAATTTAGTAATTTTAAATTTACATAAAGATAACTTACATGAACACCATTTGATATCCCAGGTCATTCAAAGGAAAGAGAATGATCCTGATGACATCTTCTACAAAAGGATTGAATCAATTGTGCACCATCGGTGGAACAAGATGACTACATCCTTGCACCTACTTGCATATGCCCTATCTCCTAGATATTACAGCTCAGAAGTACTTTCTATTCCAGGGAGAGTGGCACCATTTAGAGATGTTGAGGTATCCAATGGGTGTAAGAAGGCCTTGGCTAAAATGTTCCGTGATCCAGAATTGGGGGCACATGTTAGAAGTGAATTTGGGTCATTCGTCTCAGGACAAGAGCTTGATGACATTGCTGAAGAAGACAGGGGTAGAATAAATGCAATCAAATGGTGGTACCTCCATGGGCAAGAATTCAAATACCTCCAGCCCCTTGCAATTAAAATATTGTCACAAGTAAGTTTTTAATATTTCAGATTTCTTTTTCTTTTTTTGGGCCACTTAACACTCTTGAATTTATTATTTTAATTTATCTTGTATTTATAGTTTATACAATTTGTTATTGTAGGTTGCAAGCTCTTCTGCTGCTGAGCGGAATTGGAGTACTTACTCCTTTATCCACTCTGTAAAGTGTAACCGGTTGGCAGCAAAAAAAGCAGAGGACTTGGTCTACGTACACAACAATTTGCGCCTTTTGTCACGGAAAGATCCGAGATACAAGAAAGGCCCAGAGATGCTATGGGATGTAGCACCCGAGTCTGCTGACTTGGAGATGACCATTCAGGATCTTGCTCGAGCCACATTGCTTGATGTGGATGATGAAAACATAGATGACATGGTACCCAGTAGTGCTAGTGGAACCAATTTGGGCTCTACTGATGGTGTTGATCTTACACTCGCAGCCGCTGAAGACCTCGTTGATACTGATTATTTTGATAATCCATTTGATGATTGATGAACAATGAACATTGAACTATATTTCTGATTTCATGTTTCAAACTTTAGTCTTTATTGAACTATAGTATGCTACCTACATTTTCGTTTTATGGCAATGTGAATGGATGATCAAGTATTTAATTTGTTTATGAGTATGACATATGTTATGTGAATGGATGATCAAGTATTTAATTTGTTTATGAGTATGACATATGTTTATGAGCATTGATCAATGAATGAGGCTAGATTCATAGTATGAAGCATTGAAATGATTTAGAAATTCTGAAATTATGTATATTTCTCTTATTTTCTTGTATATATATTATATATATATTATATATATATACACACGTATCCCCTACGAACCCAAAATAGGGGAAAAAAAAAATCCACGAATCCACGAACCGGGTTCTCGTACCCGAATCCGTCCCCGAACCCGAATCGGTAACTTAGGTTCTAACTCATCTCATCACAAATCCCTTGACTTCAACTTCACCTCCTAGACTAGCTTGATCTAGCTCTTGCTCATATCCCTGATTGACTTGATACCCAACGAGCCAAAGTTGCTCAAACTCATCTCTCAGACTTGGAGACTTGAAAATTGCCACCAACTAAGATCATCTAAGACCACTACTCCTACTGCCAAATTAAAAAGAGGGGGTCCCCATTTGCAATGGGGTGATGGTGTGAAAACCTCACAACATGGCCTTATTACAAGCCTTTAACTTTAGTTGGAAATGTTCATTTGGATTGTGCTATCTTTGGGTATTTGAATGAGTATTGACAATATGAAAATCATCCACACATCCTTAGAAACAAGCACCCTCCTTAGTGTAGTTGATTTGGCCATGCAAGGTCTTGTTAAGTCTCACCTCACCATCAATGATCTCTTGCATTGTTAGAGTTAAATTATCTTCCTAAACCCTTTATTTGTTTGCAGTTTGTTTTATTAGAAGTAGTCAAAGAGCCATTAGTGTAAAATCATTCGCATTTGTAGAGTTGATATTCATTGAATGAATAGCGTAAGTCTCCAAGTGATTACCAGCAGATCACATCACAAAACTGAGTTAAGTCCACAATAAGAAGGAACGTTGAGGTTTTCTTAGTTGATCACACAATCATATACATTGTTTAGCATCTAAGCTTCCTTATTCAAGAGAGGATTCAATATTTGGTGTTCTATCCTAGGATACCAAGTTTTTCATCCTGCATGTTGATGTGGTCACAAAACTCGCATCAATAGGTCCAAGCAGTAAAAGGACACTGAATGTGCTATATATGATGCTGGGGATCCTTAGAAATCGTAAGACATAGTAGTCCATAGACCATGTCATTATTGTTATACAATGCATTCTTCTGTTTATAGTCACTTGGCTCAGGAACAAGTCCAAGGAGATAGGGCAATAAATTCTGCTCAAGGCAGTGATTCTTTATTCCTTCTTTTGAGGACAGATAGTTTTCTAAAGTTAGCTTGACAATAGAAGGATGAAAATAATTATCAAGAGACATGATTAACCCCTCCATTAGTGGAACTTTATCTTAGTTCGTGATTACAAAAAAGACATTAAGAGACATGAATACACTCCCACCCTTTTCACTAGTATTAGAAATGACACCCCAAATATTACAATATTGACACTTTATAGCAGTGTGAAAAAGCCAAAAAAACAACATAAATTTAGAAAAATTGGCTATGTAGCTTTTCTCAACACCAACTTCAACATGCAATATATGAAAATATTGACAAGAAAATTGATAAATCTCAACATTGATGGAGAGTATTCATCTTTATCTTTCCAACGATATCTTGTTCCCTGCAATCCGATATCCAAGGCAAAGGTTATGGATTTTTGAAAAATTGAATTTCTTCTGCCGGAACAGCCTTCTCACAACTAAAGAATTGTACTTCCAATTTGATTTCTGTAAAATCTGTTCACTGATGAAAAAGATTGGAGAAACCCAGAAATATTTTTGGTCTACAAAAAATACCCAATTTTTGTTTTCAATTCAGCAAGTAGAAGATGAAAAAATGAATGAACTTCAACCCTCAACAAGTTGGAAAAAAGGTTGAGTTGATGCTTTTTGGACAACAAATTTTGGTAGACCTGCTCACTATTTGCAAAATGTAAAAGATACCCATATTGTTTTTCGGGGCAAAGAAAAATACCAAGAAATGGTTTTTCGATTTGACTAGCAGACAACTTAGACCTGATGCAAAAATAAAAATGCTTCCACTCCTCTGATTTTGTCTTCAATTTTGGTGAAATGAAAGTTAGATTTGACTTTCTTGAACCTTTTGGAAGCTATAGCTGAAAAAAGCCACTAGGATTACCAGAATGTTGCAAACACCCTGAGTTTACCAAATATTTGTACAAAACCCCAGAGATTAAAGTTTTCCCTCAAACTTTTTTGATTGTCAAGTTCATATGGAAATGCAAGAGAAGAGAATACCGGGTTTTTGGGAAATCTGCAGAAAACTTACTAGCCTCTCCCAAATCTCTCAAATAAATAAACTAAATCTATTCTTGCAGTAGAATAGCTCTGATACCATGTTAGAATCTGAATAGCTGAATAACCTAGAAAAACTAGTGCAAATGAATAAAAATAAAACTGTAAATGCAAATGATACAAGATCAAAATAACAACACAAAGTTAGCCTCCACAAGAGATCTGCAAATGCTAAAGAAGCAAAATAGCATGAGGAGAATGCATGAACAAAACCTGTAGAGTGCAATTACAATGCATTGGAATAGGATGCTCATAAGAGAGCAATGGGTGAGTTTATAAGGAACTTACCACCCAAGAGACTAAAAACACAACCAATGTGGGATAAAGTAAAAAAGTCCCCAAGTAAACTAAGTGTGAAAAGAGCTATAGTGGAGAACTAGCTAATAAATAACTAGATAACTAAAGAACCCTATTCACACTAAAAGAGGCTACCGAGGCAGCCCTGCCTTAGCTGCACTATTTTCACTCATTTTTAAACTATAGATAATAGTCAGTTCCCATTTTTTGACATCATAGTTTGTCTACTCCTTTTTTCTAACATGTTGACTTCTGTCTTGTTAATGTTATTAATTGTTGGACAAATGGGTACTTTCCACTGATTGTTTTACCTGTCGCCTTTTGGCAGCATATACACTAAAGGCTTGAGGGCTATTCCACCTTGCCTCAAAAAGAAAACTATCATAAGACAGGTGACACAAACCATTTCTTTTTCTATTTTACGAATAAGACAATGATAATTTGTGAGGTCTCTTTATATATGAATTGCTGGTATATTGTGTACTGTTCCTTCATTCTTATTATTAATTTCTTGCAAGAATCACAAATATGTAGGTAGGGCAAATGTATCTTTTTTGATTAATAAGACATTCTTATTGTTGATACACTTCCCAGAATAACACAGATAATTTGGCTGAAAGGAAAAGATTAGAGTGCCGATTAGAACCTTGGATCCTTCGGGAACTGGAAGCGATCCTGGGAGAACAGGATCTAACAATCCTTGTTCACCTTGTATTCTCTCTTTTGTTTGCTCGCCTTGGAGAAGCACAGAAACAGAACATGGACTCGATGTGTAGTGAAAATAAGTTTATTTGTCAATTAGAGCCTTTTCTTGGGGACAAGGCATCTCATTTCTGGCATGAGCTGAGGTACACATATTCACTTTTATTTGGGAAGTAATATTCACTTTTGCAACATGTGTTTTTCAAAAAATTGTCAATGGTGCCATTTTGTGCTTGCTCTTTTATGCTTACTGGTGCAACATCTAATGGAAAATTCTATATAGATGCTTTGCAGAGTCTCCTTTTACAATCGGTGCATATGATTCTGTAGTAGAATATCGAAGACATCCTCATTGCACAAGTGGAGAGTGAAGGTATGGGCACCTTATATTGAGTTGCAGCGATCAGGAGAAATGAACATTTGTTCATGCATAAAAACAAGTTGGGTAAATTGTACTAAGTTGCCATTGTGCTATTTTTTGTGAGGCAGCTGTCACACGTCATCATGAGCACAATTAATTGTCTCTATGTATTATGAAAATAAAGTAAATAAATGTAAAAAATAAAATAATTTTTCAGTAAAAAAATAAAATACAAAACTAATATCTCTTGCTGTTTTTTAGATACATATATGAAAGTTATCTATACTTGATATGAGCAGAGTTAATTGTCTCCATGTATTATGAACATATCTGAGTCCACTCTGAAATATTTTTGTGTCTAATTTTTTTACTTGGTTGTGGTACCTTTCTTCAATACAAGAGCTTACCAAATATTAAGGAGCTTCCTTTGTGTATTCTGTTAATTTTTCTATTTGATGAGTCCGTAGGGCCTGTCTAGAAACAAGATCCACTGAACAACAGTATATTTTGCAGTCATTCTCTCTCCTGTTTATCATTGGCTACCAATATGGTTATGTATTTGTCAACATTTTACAAGAATATGCTGATACTCTTACTGGATTTTTTTGTTTGGAAAATTAATAGGTTTTATAGAACCACCACAGAAAAAGTGGCACAAACCACTCAGGACAGGCATCGAGTTGAAAAACAAAATTATATATGGCACTAATGTGTTCCTCTAGCTTATCTAGGCTAGTGAATTTTCAATTTAAGGTTTAGCTATAGTCACATCCAATTTGACAGGAAAGACTAGCCAATCACTGTACGTATAATGATTGCTATAAACTGCTCCATTAAGACCCTGGAAAAAGACCAAAACAAGTGTTGTGAGGCTTACCTAGTCTAATCTAAATGACCCTTTGAGCCATATGGCTTGAGTATAGTGCCCACAGGAACCCCTTACGAATCTGTATTCACCTTGCTTATTGATATAGCCTTCTCAGATATCAATTAATACAGCCTAATACGAGTGATCTTAATCTTTGTCATTATAAAGGATTATGATGTCTTCTTGAACTGCAGGATGACAATACTAGGTGTATCTATGCATTTGTCCCATCCCGAAGTTACTTTGTCTATTTTCTAAGTTGTCCAACAAGGCAGTGGAAATATGTGAGGTCCTTACATTTTCAAATCTATGACAAAGGTTGCTGGCTTCCTTGATTAGAGTGCCTCATTAGGATCTTGAAGCCAACACCTGATATCTTCCCATCTATTCAAATCTTTGACAAGTGTGAGAGTTCCACCTCATTGTTGGCATAAGCCATGTTTAACTTACCCTTACCATTTCTAAGCAAAACTCCAGCTTGAATGCCTGGATTACCTTGATCTTCCCCATCAATATCTTTTGACTACCCTTGGGTGGTGGGCTCCTATTGAATTTATTCCCTCTTTTTCTTCTTAAGAGATTTCCTCGTTATTGGGCTTGTATGTATATATGCGAGAGTATGGTAATTAATATTTGTGTGGGTTATTTCCCTTAGAAAAGTTGGTGATGGCAAGTTTTCATCACGGAGAAACAAAGGGTGTTAGTTAATGTAACCATCACAGCTTTTTGTCTTGATCTCTTGTGGCAGTGGTTGTCTGAAAGCATTATATTGTTTTCCTTCAAGAGAATAATAGCAAAATATTAAATTTAGGAATGAAGTCTGATGAAGGTTTTGATGTTGTTTAGACAGTTGTGGTCTACCTCTTCTTGCCTTTCCAAATTTTATAGTTTTGTTAGGGGCCACACATTCTTGACTTTCACTTGTTTATTCATTTCTTCTATTTTGTCATTGATGTGCTTGTGAATTAAGATAACATTATCATTACCGTTCGTCGCAGTATGTGGACTGGCATCTCTATTGTGTTGTGGTATTGATGGAATTAAAATTATATATGTTTGTAGATAGATGATGTAACTAGATAGGTTGAAGAGAGTTTAGTATGGTGATACAATAAATATGTACTCATCCTCAAGGGACACTGCAATTTGTCAGTCGTGGAAACGAAAGTCAATGTGCATATGATCACTTCCTCAGAGAAATACTTTTAAAGCAGTTTGTACTGGCTAATTTTACTGTGTAAACTATTCAGGATTGGAGGTTTATGTTGAACTTCTTTGGTTAATTGTTTGAAAATATTGGAAATTGGTATACTAATTCCAAACATGTTAAATCTTTAAAATAATTGATATACCATTTGACATGCTGCATATCTCCATGAAATGGTGGTGAAGAAGCTGAATAGGAGGGATCAAAGACCGGAAATCATTTAGCCAGCCTATTGATTTAGTCTTTATGTTGGTATGTAGAGGTGAATGTGTTACCCTGCAACTTGATCCCATTGTTGGCAGCGTGCCTCTCTCCAACTCATTATGGCTTGTGTTGGCTAAAAATTATGATTCGTGTTGGCTCCATATCAGTGATTTTGTTGGCCAAAAATATTTATGAAGTCATTAGTTGTATTTGTTTTCCCTCAATTGACATCTTGGGGTTGACTCCGCGGTGTAACAGTGAAAAAGTGGCATTGTCAATGGTGTCGGGAAGGTTTGAACCCCACAGGATGGAGAGAGGAGGGAGAAGAGGAGGATGATACAAATGAGACTAGATCTTGGAGGAGGTATGGGATGAGGCTCCCCTTTTGTGGCCTCCCCTGGAGAAAGGGTTTAGCTACAATTCCTTGCACCTCACCGATAAAAAAGAAAAGGCTTGACATCTTAGTTGGTGACTGATTATATATTTAGTATTTAATATGTGGAGGTTGAAATTTACCGATTTAATAAATTATGTATTTTACATGCTTTTTAATTCAGTTGAAGTTTAATTGATCAATTTAAACTACTCATGGTATGGAGCTCTTTCAATCTTGGAATCAATTTTTTGGTACAGTTTTTCTTGGAGATTTTGATTTAAGGGAAAAGGCATTGGTTAGAAACCAGAAACATGTTTTCAGATATAGTTCCTCTTTTAATAAGTGGCATTAGGAAATTTCTTACAACTAATTGGTCAGGTATTTTATTTATGTTTTTAATGTGTATATAACATATACATATATACAAAATGGCTGAAAAATATCATATGAAAGTTAAGAGATACGGGGGCAGTCTAGAATGTGTCTTCTGAACCTTGTTGATTATAAATGTATAAAGCTGATATGTTGACAATTTTTTAGTATATATCTATTTTTAATTGATACTCTACTTACAAGTCAATAATATGCTCATTCCACTTAGAGTGTGGTTGCAAGTATAGACTATCTATAGGCAACATATAGCTTAGGTGACATGAAGTCTTTCTATTAGTCATTTGAATGCAACATTTTATCTGCTTTCGACACAAAAATCACATCAGAAGGATTTGAGTATTAAGTCTCACTACAAAAGCTTGAAGTTTGTCCTTAGGGGTGTTGAATACAACATTTAATCTAATTTCAACACTAAGATTGTAGATAATAAGGATTTGAATATGCCTAACTCCAAAAGCTTCAAGATTTGTCCTTTTTTGTATTGTGTAGTAATTTGATCTAATTTCAACACTTATTGTACATCACAAGGATTTGTTGTACAAATAGATTCCCATGTCTCTTGCACCATAATCACATTTACACTAAGCAACACTTAATTACTAAATATCTTGTTTTTTGTAGAGCAACCTCATTCAATCATGTTTATCCTAGTCTCATATTCAATCTAACATATTGCCCTCTCAATTAATACATTCTTTACTTGCATCTAAATTAATGCAGCCCAGCGTTCCCTTCCATATAGTCTAATATTACAATTTCAGCTATTATAATACATATCAGCACATCTCTTGCACCTCTATTTGGATACTTCCCACACATTCATGCATCCCAACATTTCTGTATAATTTGCATACCTCGTCTACAAACTTCCTATCTTTTTCATTATCTCCAATTATCTTTCAACACATATCTACCTCTTGTTATATTTGTTCATATTTAGTTAGTCATATTTTCTCCTTCTTTGACAAAGTCTCAAGCTTGCCCACTATTTTATCTTATTTGCTTCGACTTGATTTCGCCCCTCCACCCCCCTTTTTGCTTATTTTCTTCATTCCCCTAACTTTATGAACACACCAAGGTCATGTCCAAGAGCACATCCTTTTAGAAGTCTAGGAGTGTTTAGTTTGTTTAAAAAGCCTTTTATAATATCATTACATAAACCTTTTATTATCCTTAAAAATCTATAGATAAGAGAAACTACAATAAAATAAAATTATATATAAATACTTGAATAACCTTCAAATTAGGATCGCATATATTTCGTCCACATTCTTCCCTTTTCTAGTCGCAAGCTTAAACACTATAATTGGTCTCAATTAAGAGTTGAGGATCCTTTGGGATGCATTACTCTTGTAGGTTAGATTAGGAGGCCCAATAGATATTGTGTGGCACTTTCCTTTTCACTCCAAAACCCAATATTTGTAATTGGTCATTGGCTCATTTATCTTGCAAAATATGGGGATGTAGGTTACTTTGTTTTTATATTTAACATTTTATAGCCACATCAAACTATACTCCAAGATGATGTCTTAAGCCTTAAAATTTGAAAGCTCTTAGCTTTGTGGAGCTGATTTGGAGTTGTACTTTTAGTTACATTTTTACTTCCTTAGGTATTCTATCAACCCTAACACCAATCTTCTCTTTGATGAACATATTTTTTTGGTGTCTTTCCCTCTACTTGCTCCCTCTTCTTGGTCAATCTTAGAGGTATGTTGCAAGGTTCATAGTTAGATTGCTTGAATATAGACCCATCTTTGGATTTGAATGGTGGTCTCAATGAGATCTCTTTTTATACTTGATGAAATTTCCTTGCTTATTATACATCTTGCTTATGTACCATTTGCCTTATGATCCTATGTATAGTTTATGTGTCTTCAACACTCTTATAAGATGTACATAAATATGTAAGGTTTAATTAGAAAAATAATTTGTAATTTAGATTCCTCTACAACCTTGACATTAGTTATCATATGCATTCATAAATGAACAAAGATTACAATTGATTTTGAATTCATTTAAGGCACTTTTTTGTTCCTATGTGCTACATGAAGTAAGTGGAGAATCTTGTTATGATGGGTCAGGCCCACACGAGTTAATGGAAAATGAGTTGTTGCTTAAGGATCCTTTCTGGTTATGCTTTTTATTTTGGAATTCAGTCCTCTATGACACCAATGTGAGGTTATTTGGTGTATTTAATATTCTTGGAAGTTTCCCTTAAGGTGGGTAGTTCTGTAAAATTATTCATGGGTCTCGCCTCTTTCCTTGCTTATTATTGGAGGTATGAGATATTGGTTTCACATCATTATTCATATGTACGCAAATGTTGTTAAAGTATTGTTAAGAATGTAAGATGTTAATTTTTAGATATTGTATCATGTACAATTATCATTGATACATGCCTATCTTTTTTGTGGTGGAGTTTTTTTTAGTTGTGAAAGTGTTTATTCATGTAAAACATGTTTATATGATTTGGAAATTTTCATTCTTATTGCCGAGTTATATATCCTCTCATGATATTTTGTGGTAATCTTGTAATAAGGAATATATATTAGAAATAAATACAATTTGAAGAAGAATTTAACACAATAATCTCACCTTGTTTCTCCACAATTGGTATTAGAGCTAATTGTTCTATATAGAGAGGGATGCCTTTTTTGTTGAGCTTGATAGTGAACTTAATACATCCCAGAAACAACTTGCAACCAAAACACCTATCACAAAGAGAGACCAAACCAACTGATTTGCTACACAATCCTAAGAAGAGAATTGATCTAGAAATGCATGATTGATATGCATGTATTGATTAATCTAAATGAATACAATTGAATAAGCTAGATGATTGCAATATACAAATGAATGTTAATTAAAAAAACCCTAGATGAAACCCTATGTGAGGATTAAGTTAAATCACCACAAATATCCTCATCTTATGCAATGAAAATATGACGTATAATTAGCTCAATCTAAATATAGAGCAACACTTCTAAGTTTAACTTAAAATGAATGAAGTAATAAGGAATCTAAGTAATTAATTGATGATTAATTAATGACTAGGTGACTAATGTATTTAATCCAACACCTTACCTTGGGTCATCCCACAATAATGGGTTACATTTTTTTGGCTACACTTGACATTGAAATCAACATTTTCAACTAAATATTCACTTTCTAACACCTATAACACCTAAACCATTATGAATTTGAAGATGATGTGAGATGTGAGCTAGTGATTTGTGAGACTCTCTCTCTCTCTCTCTCTATATATATATATATATATATAAAATTTGGAATTAAATTGCGATTCTTTTTACATAATTTTTAATAACTAGTTTTTTTTTAGTAAATTTCATTTTTAAAAGTGATGTTAATGATGTTGCACCTAAGTTTTTTTATACAAAGGATAAAATTTTATTTATTTTTGTTGAATTTAGATTTCTAACACCAATATCTAACAAGTCTTTGTTAACTTTTTTATTAAGTTTTGAAGTCAAACCATTTTTTATTTAGACATAGGTGTATGCCATCACACATAATTTGTTTTTTATGTATCAAACTTCAATCTCTTTGTTGGAACAAAGAAATCAATCCCTGATGTGTATTTTTT
Organism: Chamaecyparis obtusa; assembly: GCA_027943335.1. NCBI lineage: Eukaryota > Viridiplantae > Streptophyta > Pinopsida > Cupressales > Cupressaceae > Chamaecyparis > Chamaecyparis obtusa. Next base: position 11,695 of record BSBK01001326.1, on the reverse strand, counting down.
TAAAAAAAAGTAATCTACTATTTTTTGACGTGTAGAACAAAAACTTGATGTTTAGTGAAAAATGTATGTTTTGTAAAATAAAAAAATCATAATAAAACCATAATATATTAAAAAATTATGCTTGTTGGAAAGCTTGTTTGGAGGGCGGGGATTTTTCAAGTTGATTTCATGTGGACCTTCAACTTGACATTCGAAAGCAAAAAGGAAATTGCAAGGAGTGGGTGCATTGTGCTAGCCTAGCACCTTCGCTCGAAGGCACCTTTATACATAGGCCTTTGTGGGTGCTAAAAACATGAATAATCACGAACCTTGGAATGAAGGTAGCCAAATACAATATTATTTTTTTAACAGTCGACCTTCATTTGAAGGCCAACCAACCAACCAACCCAATTTCTCTTTTTTTTAAACATTTTCTAATGCATATAAATAGGGGGTTCTTTTATTACCTTTTTAAAATCAAACTACTAAGATAATTGAGAGATAGGAGGAGATTGAGAAAGTAATTGTTAAATCATATTTACAAAGGGGAAAAAATCTTGAGGAAAACTATGAATGCTCGAAAAACATTTAGCATAAGAGACATGAAAAGTACATGAGGGAAGAATGCAAAGAGATTATAGACAAAAACAAGGTGGGCATTTTTTAATTTTTATTTAAGATTTTTTAAAAATATAAGTTTTTAGTGAAAAAAATCAGTTCTTAAATGTATGTAGTTTATTTTTATCAAGTAGATTCCATGTTATTTCTCCCCAAACGTACCTCTTTAGCTTGTCCTTGAGAATTCATACAACATAGATGAATCCACATCAATTCAAAACATTCTCTCAAATGCTTTCATACTAGAATCATCTATTGTAAGACAAAAGTTTCTTAATGTTATCTTATTTTCCTAACCTTTACCTATTTACTATGCACATATCTATGATGTATGCATTCAATCTCAATATTATTCTTGTAGGCATTTGCTTTCATTGAACTACATTTGAACATACAACTACAATTGTTCAATTGTTATGTATTGATTAATGTTGTGCCTTACAAATCACACCCTACTTTTTCACTTGAGTGAGTTGGATCCCTCCTTTTTTGCTTGTCTTCTTTCTCTGTTTATTTTTTTTGCATTGGTTTTCTTTTCTTCTTTTGTTTTTGGGCTGTTGTTGATTAGGGGATTGAGCTTCTCAATAACTCCAAAGCTCCAACTCCTAATGACCTCTTTGTCTCTTGTTTTCTTTTTTCTTGTTTGTTTTTTTGCTTTCAGGAATTGGAGATGAGCCTCACTAAAACTTTTCAGGGATGCCTCACCCTTGAAACTTGATTCCCCTTCCTCTTTGTTGTTCTCCACATCTCATGCCCCTTTCAAGGATTAGATGTTGATGTTTTAGGGATGTCAAAGTAACTAGACACCCTTGAAACAGTGACCCACAAAACCCCAAAAGGTTGTTGCCTCATGTGAAGCCCTAAAAAGTGAGCATTTCAATGACACTTGTTGATGTCATTTTGACTTTGCACCTATATAAAGATGTTTCACCCCTCATTTGAACACCTTTCTTTTGAGAACTATAGAGACTTGTGAGAATTTAGAGTGAGTTGCTAGTGTATCTTGTGCATTGAGGGTAGATCTTTGAGCCAATTAAGTTGACATCGCATACTAGACATGCCATTTCTCCATCTTTAGGTAGGGTTTTCCCCTCCCCTCTCACATTGTTCATTGTCCTTTCCTTTTGTTTTATTGTGTTGTTTGGGTTTTTTATTAAGTTAGGGTGTTGTTTCCCTCTTGTTTGTTTGCTTTGTTTTTATTTAGTTTGCATTTTATACAATTATGGATAGGTTTAATTTAGAAATGTAATAAGTGACATTTTTCTCAAAATCATTAGGGGTGTTAAACCTCAAAGTATCCATCACCAGAAACCTAAACTTGTGCATGGAGGGAAACCTAATTGGATAAAGAAGGGATTTAAAACCTAAGTGTTGAACAAGCCAGGCAATTGAAGCCATGCACGATTTTATCCTTAAGGCCATCTTTAATAGGAAAGAACACATTTATTAGAGGAATGCAATCAATGATAAATTGCATTGGTAGCCGATTTGGGTAAAAAATATAGGCCAAACTTTTTTAGAATTATCTTTGGAGCTATTGAAGGAGTAAGTTTGAACCTACAAGAACCTTCAATTACATCATTGTCTCCCACTTAGATCATTAACCTAATATAGAGGATCATTGGGCCAATTGTATTAATGAATTTGAGGTGAGAGTATGAGAATATTGTAGAAGGAACATAGACCTAATAGAAGATGCATGTAACACATGGATCTCTAAGAGGGCTAGTGCCAAATATGATGATAATAGTTGCACCCCTTGTATAACCACAACAAAATATTTGACTAGGGGATGCACAATGAAAATGTGAATGGAGTGGAGATGGAAGACATGGATCATAGAACAAGGCATGTTGTGAAATGAACTTAGGATTAGCTAAACAAGGCCTACATAATAGATCTAGTACCAAGGGTAGAAAGGGTTGATAAGATACCCAAAGTCAACAAGCCTAGTAGCTGAAAGAGTAGAAAAAATGATCCTAAACCTCCAATACCTTCTCAACCCTAGGGCATGCACAAGTAGTAGTTGAAAAAATATCCAAAAAAATAAGGAAATTGTACAATAAGAAATAGTGATAAAGGGGGTCAATCCAATCTCCTATTGGACATTAAGAGTAAAAAACCTCCTCAAGATAGATATTATTGACACAACTTTAATGGAAGAGATGCCAATTCATTATCTATACTCTAGGGGTTTCAGTTCCTTTTGCTACTTGGAATGAAGGAAGAGGGATAAAGTGATAATGAAAAAAGTCTAATTATGAGCTTGCTGATACTATAAATGAGACGAAGATGGAGGCAGAAGAGGATTTGTGTGCACTTGGTAATGAAATATGAATTATGCTTCTATAAATTTGAATTTTTGACAAATAGGATCCTAGAAACACATGTAACCACTAATATGAGATCCTGAGGCTGTAGCCTATCTATAGAATGAATCTGAGCCTATTTTGGGAGGTAAAAAATGTTTCGAATGTTCTATAACTAAGAATGGAACATTTCAAATGTTCTATTCCAAGTAATTTTGATTGGAATTTTTAGGGTCTCTCTGATAGCTTCCGATCTTCTTGAAAATGTTCTAACAGTTGCATAGCCTATCCTTGCACGCAAAAAAATGGGAAAGAAGGTTGTGGAAAGGGGTTTTCCTTGGTTAAACCCCTATTTAGGCATCAACCTTGAAAATATAATGAAATTGCATAAAAGAATGATGAAATAGAAGCTAGATCTACATTGTGAATTACCTCATGCCTTGATGACACAATGCCTCTTTTGTTGTAATCACAAGTGTTAATAAAATAGCTTAAACTCCACAAAAACCCAAAAAGGAAATCATGAAAGATATGCCTTGTGTAATGATGTGTTTTTCCACAACGCTTGATGAAGGAGAAGAATTCTTTGAAGACTTAAAGATTTGGATGCTAGAAGACCTTGAGAATGTGTGAATGCAAAATTGTAGAAGAGAGATTGAATTATAATTGCTTGTTTTCTTCTTGATCATGTTGGTTGTCAAGATGAGGAGAGATAGGGTGTTTATATACCTCATCCTACATTTCAAGATTAAAAAATAAGCTAGACCAACTGCAAGAACTAATTTACCACTAAAATCCCAACATAGGGCTTTGGGAAAAATTTAGGTCAAAAAGTGTGGCAACAAAATGTTATAAATGTTTTGTTCTTGGGTACAAAATGCTTGAAATGTTTCGTACCTAGGAAAATCAACCCAAATTTGAACTAGGTGCTGGGATGATAGGGTAGATGCCATATTAGGAGGCATGACTGGTTTTGAGATTGAGAAAAGGTACAAAGGCCACAAATGGTAACATAGGACCCATGTAGCCTAATAAATGATTGAAGAGGAGAAATAATAAAAGAGAAAACTTAGAAATAAGGGCTTACCTTTAATTTTGAAGAAATTGAATTAGTATATGACTTATAATATTAATTTAAAGGTCATATGAGCATTAGGAGAGTGTGAAAGCAATGTGGGAACCCATACACACTAAAATGGGGCTAAAATGGGAATCTAATTTTTAGGATGGTACATTTAAACCCCACTTTAGTAGGAGTATGAGTCCACCTCATGTTCATGGTAAAGTAAAAGAAAGAGAGAAATAGATGAAAATCATGGGAAAATGACAAGGAGATTAGATATTTTTAAGTCTAAGGGGAGAAGCCCCCAAAACAAGGATATTAAATTGTACATGCATGTGCAAGGACACATTAAACAAAAATAAAATCCTAAAGTTTACTAAGATTCCAAGTCAACTAGTTGAAGAGACCCCAGTAACGAAAATGTCTTAATTGCTAGCATCACACTTGAAAAGCTATTGGAAAAGCACAAGTGGTCATATGAAAAGAGTAAGAGCACACATCAAATATAAGACAAGACTCCATGATCCAAGGTACTATAAAAGTGTATTATGCTATGGAATCATGGAGGAGAGAAAACAATAACCATGGATGACATATACTAGCTATTTGTGTTGTGATAGGTGATTCATGAGAGAGAGAAGAGAAATGAGAGGTGAAAATGGTCTAGAAAATTGTGTTATGATAGTTCCACCCATTGAAGAGAATGTAAGGATGGAGTTGATGGTCTAGTTCATGCTAGTAAACTCATAAAAAATGTTGCAAATGAGAGGTTGAATGGTCTAGCAAATTGTGTTATGCTAGTCAACCCATTAAAATGATAGGTCAAATGGTCTTGAAAATTGTGTTATACTAGTCAACCCATTGAAATGATAGGTCAAATGGTCTATAAAATTGTGCTATGCTAGTCAACCAATCCTAAAAATGTATGAAAACAAAAGGTTAAATGGGCTAGCAAGTTCTGTTATTCTAGTTCAACCAATTGTAAGGATAACCAAGGGAAGCATTGTATCCTAGGAAATCCACCAAAAATATATAGATGAGAGTGTTTTGGACCTAGCAAGTTGTATTATGCTAGCGTTCTCTACCTAGAATGCTTAAAGTAAATAAAATATTTGCAATAAGGAGGTGATATATGCACCCCCATAAGATGACAAAACAAGACTATTTTGACATCTTGAGGAAAAGAGGAACATAGATAAGGAATATTTAACACCAATGAGGTATCACTTAAGAAATACCCAGTCCAAGCCAAAGAGGTCATAGATCCTATGAGGGCAAGCAAGGGACAAATGCAAAGAGATAGTGAGCAACAAGTGTAAATGGGTCCTGTTGAAGGATGTTGACAAGAGGATAAATATTTTATGAAAATAATCATTGATCCTTTTGATAGCCTTCTTGATACCATTGCTTCTAAATCTTGAATCTCTCTTTCTTCTTCTTCAAGTTATCTTAACTCTTGTTTATACTTTGATTCTCTTCTTGAAGGTCCTTCACCTTGATTTGATCTATACATATCTCTCCTTGATAAAGTAGCCTTGAAAGATGATCAAATTTAGATAAAGAACAACTAAAATCACTCATTTAAAAAGAAGATCACTTACCAACGAGTGTGTCTCTTGTCACATTAGCAATATTTTTGATTTCCTCAATAGCATCAACTTTTCTCTTGTAAGAAGGGGGTAGAGATATCAACAATTTTGAGGCAATCTCTCCTTCATCTAATACACCACCAACACATCTGATTGTACACACTAATTCATTTATATTTTGCATATATGAATTGATGTTCTCATTTTCAGACATTCTCAAAGATTCATACCTTCCTTTTAGACTTTGTAACTTGGCTTGCTTGACACATGTACCACCCTCATGAAGGGTTTAAAGCTTGATCCAGATCTCATGTGTTGTATCCATCTCCATCATATTTGTGTAATCTATATCTGATAGAGAACTTAGCAATGCTTCCTTTGCTCTGATATTATACTCAAGCTTCTTCTTTTCATCTAGTGTAGTTGTAGATAGATCTACATGAGGAGTGTAAGGATTCTTTGTAATGGTCCAAAAATCCTCTCCAATGCATCTTATATTGGTGATCATCTGTCCTTTCCATATAGGGTAGTTTGTGCCTTCAAACATAGGACTATCCTTATAAGCTTCCATATCAGATCTCCCTTAAATTGTTAAGATTCCTCAGAAGGTACCAATGCTCTGATACCAATTGTTGATAATATGGTAGTAAACAACTAAGTGGGGGGAGATGGGTGAATTAGTTGTTTCCAATACCTTAAACTTCAAACCATTAAACCCCAAAACCCTTAACCTCATGTATCCTTAAATATGATTTTAATAAATAGAATGTAAAACATGCATGCATAAACAAATCAGAAACACATTCACACAAGTTGACACAAACATTTTATCATGGAAACCCTGCTAAGGGAAAAACCATGGTGGGGCCGATTATCCACAATAAGTAAATACCTTGTTAGAATTAAAAAAATATTATAATATATGGGGAATGCACTTGCATTCAGGCTCACTTCCTAGAGCTCACTGCTCAAACAAAAACCCTGAGGGCTCCAACCTTGAGGAAGGCTCAATGCCTTACAATTTGATTACTACAATGATCTGAAAATTTTGTGAGCTATGTAAATGACACCTACCTTATGTATGATACAACTCCAATGAAGCACAATTCAAATAACTATTTAACCTCTTTTTGAACCTCTTTTGATCATCTCTTAATTAGGCTCTTCCTCTGCTAGCACCCTCTAGCATCAACACCCATGATCCATAATTGAATTTTCCCTAATTCATCTTATTATATCAAGAACTAGGTCTACAAACCCTAACTCATCTTCATTTCAAATCATTATTCCAAATATCATGTTGAAATTCATCTCTAACTGTCAATTTCAAATAATAACATTTAACAATCACCTAGAGATCATAATTCTCTCAGATTTCACAGTTTATCACTTGCACAACATGATTTACTAGCCTAGTCAGCTAAGAAAAAGAATAATAATAAAAATACTATTGTTCACCAAAAATTCCACCAATTTGATCTTTTTGATTCATGAATATCACCAAATCATCAAGAAAATGCTTCAAGAACATCTTGTAGCATCATTTAAAAAACTCATCTATACAAATCCACAACATTCGTTGGATTTGCCAAACCTTTTCACCTATTCCTCATGAACACTGACTCTAACTTTTGAGATAATAGAATCATGAGATGTGGACCTCTGAAATATTAACCCTTTGAGTTGAGGACACCTGAGTATGTCCTAGATTGGAGTTGATGATAAAACAACCCATAGCTCCCAAGAACACCTGCATGTAAACAACTGTCACAGAAAGAGAGAGAAGCAAACAACTATGGAGACTTGAATGTATGGATCCACGAGAGAGAAGAAATCCTTGATGTGCGAAAACAAAAGTTGCAATCAATAAAAAAATGTCAGAAAAGGTTACAAAGTGTAATGAGATCAATCTTTATAAAAGGAGATCAAAAAACCTAAAAAGGTAAAACCCTAGGTTGCATAATAATAATTAATAAAGCAATTAATTATTATATGCCTAAAGTTAAGCTTAAGTAGAAAGAGGTAATAAGTGACTTAATAATTGAATCAATATGATTCAATTAATAAACAAACACTTTATTACTCTAACACCCCCCCTTAAGATAAACTTTGAGAGAAGCTTAAAATCGAGAAAGAACAACTGAAAGAAAATGGGTCTTGGAAACAAAGGGCCTGATCAGGTACCCAAGTACAAAAGAGAGTCTCTAAAAAGTGGAGAAATAGAGAAAACCACATGGGAAAAACTCTACTCCAAAAAGAGACAAAGACTAGTCTGAAGGACTAAAGAAGCCTCCAAAACTAGGAATGTTCTAGAAAATAGGAACAAAGATGAACATGTATAACATCACTGAAGCATGAAACTGCAAAATCTGTCAAGAAGAAACTGATGATCTGAAGATCCTCCATAGAAATATGACCAGGTAGAGAAGATTGTAATCTACATGAGTGCCCTCAAATAACACTACTCAAATCAGGAGGCAAACAAAGGAAAACACCTGAACTCGAAGATACAGATGGCATAAACACCAAAAGCCTGAAGAGCTGATCAATCAAAGCTAGAAGAGTGCATCCAAAAAATAGGAAAGAAAAGAATGTCCATATGGTAAATGATCCATCTCATTGGAATGCATAGGTACCCAACCACTACAACCGCCTAGTACATAGAATCAAATACTGAATACATAGCTCACACTATTGAAGCAAGGAAGAAATAGAACCAATAGTAGAAACCCCTCATACTTCTAACAAGGGAGTAATGATAGGTACACTGAAAAGATCATCCAATATGAACTACATGATGAAGAAGAATCTGAAACATTGAATGTGCAAAGAGAGTACAAACACATATAGAGATACCTGAGGCTAATGTCATTGGAGGAATGCTCACATGAAAAAAGAAGATGACAAACAAAGGCAAACATCAAACCCCCTTGACACTTTATAATGGAGTGCGAGTACATAAAATACGAACATGTGCAAGATCCCATACATACAATAGAATGACACTTTATCTCAGTGCGTGTGCATAAAATAATGCTACAAATAATGAATTATACACTACTCAAAGAAGAGAGAAGGCTATTGAAACAAAAGAATAGCCTAAGACGAGCCATCCCTCAAAGGGAAGAGATCCAGGACTCGAAACAACCAAGATATCCACCAAGCTACAAAAATGCAAGAATCTGAATAAAATGAACTTGGAGAAGAATATGGAAAAATGAATCACAACACTAAAAATATCTCTGAACAAGCTTTCCAATGATATATCATTTTTCAAAAATGGAGTCCGAATGCACAAGATAGAGCTCCCAGAGTGCAGAACTGAAGATCTGGTTTTGACAGACAAAAACACCATCAGAAAAATAAAACTAGAAAATATAACCTCTAGATCTAGAAAGAGCTCGAAATCATCTTTTCGACGATATCTCGTTTGCCAAATTTTGACACCGTATGCTCAAGATATGAGCAAAAACCAACAGCTACGCCAGAGGGCCCAAAGAAGGTGTCTGGAAGGATCTGAGATGGGTGACATCAGAAAAAGGATAAAATCACACATGAAACCATTAGATCTGATAAAATCTCAAAAAGAGCTTTCCAACAATATCTTGTTTTTCGAAAACAGAGCTCAGATGCAAGAGAAATGGATCTCAGAATGGAGGAGGTCTGAAACGCCAAGATCATAGAGAACATATGACTTTGACAAAAAAAATGACATCAAAATGGAAAAATCACAAAACCATACCAGTAAAAATGAATTGGTCTTGGAACTAGCTTTTCGATGGTATATCACACGCCCAATTTTGATCCCAGATGCCCGAGATATTCGCAAAAAATCACAGGTACCTCCAAAAAGCTCAAAAAATGGGCAAATCTCTGCTAACATTAGCAACCCGCAAGGCTAATTTTGATGGAAAAATGGCCATCAAAGAGCAGATCCACCAAGGGCTTTAAAAAAAGGACCCATACGACCCTGAGCTCGGCGGAAGGGGCTGGGCGTGAGCAGTGGCTACGGTGGTTACCGCGGGCTGTTGTTAGTAACACCAACGGTGACCGTGGTAGTTACCATGGGCCATTGGTGGTAATATCGGTGGTGACCGCCAGTCATCGGCGGGTGGCACCCGGGTGGAGCTCGGGTGGCCGCGCGGTTGCACCCAGGTGGAGCCTAGGTGGCCGCCTGGCGGCGGAGCCCACACTGTTGGTGTTAGTTAATTCCAACTGCCACTCCAAATCAGTTCTATATGATGATTTACAAGTAAAATTTAGTTATCTTTTATCTAATCCATGGTTCATGGTTAATAGTTTGTTTGACTTTAGCCTTCATCTGTGTAACTGAGGATCTTCCTTTCTCATGCATTAGTTTGTGCCCAAATGAAGGCTACTAATTTCATATTAATTCCTGTTAACTGTTCATGTTGATTGGTGATAACTGAAACTCTTCACCATAATTTGCTCTTGCAAACGGTAGTTTAGTTTTGTATAAATCATGCACTATGTGCATAATGTAATCAATCATTGAATCATGGAAATGGAGATAGAATTTCATTGTTGATCTGCTCTGTTTTTTTCCTATTTTTGCAAGCTATCATTTTTCTTATTTCATAGCTAGATCTATGCTGAAAATTCTACATGGTATCAGAGCTTAGGTGCTAGGAAGGAGAAATGCAAGTTTTTTTTGTAGGTTCTAAAGATCAGATCGGTTGCAAAGAATGGAGTTTTTAGGCTCTGCTCCTCTCACACCATTCAACTATTTCGAATGCATGCCACAGATTCTGCTTTGGCCCACAAGTAGAGGCTTGTATCAAATGATTATGGCAATAGAGACTGAGCTGGATTCTGCATCAGAGAAAGGTCAAGGTCATGCTCTCTTCGCATGGGCCTTGTCTTCCTTTCCTCTTTAGAGACACCATGTCAGTGGACCTGTCATGCCTCTCCTTTGAACATTATGGAGGGGTTTTCTACTGTTCGTGTTGACGATTCTTTGCTTCCATAGTTGATCAGTTGTATAGATAATTGGCACCTGTATTTTCAACCAACACTTTATTCTTGTATAGCTGAGTAGTGTCGGTAGGGTCACTCATACAAATTTATGTGTCATCTGCATCCTTGAATGATAGATGTTTTGCCTTTATTTGCCATCTATTCATTGTTTGGGAGCACATATGCAAATTATTGTCTTCTGTATCTTCAATTGACAAATGTTTTGCCTTTATTTTCCATCTGTTCATGGTCCAAGTAGTGTCGTTGGGGCACTCATGCAGATTGATTATGATCTTCATTTTGGTTTTAGAGGAATCTCTTCATTCAACACTATGGTAGTTATCATTTGATAGATGTCCACAATTTTCTTTCCTCTTTCCTCTCTTTAGTTTTTATTCTCCTTAGTTGGAATTAAGGGGGCGTGTTGGTGTTAGTTAATTCCAACTTCCACTCCAAATCAGTTCCATACAGTGATTTACAAGTAAACTTTTGTTATCTTTTATCTAATCCATGTTTCATGGTTGACAGTCTATTTGACTTTAGCCTTGATCTGTGTAACTAAGGATCTTCCTTTCTCATACATTAGTTTGTGCCCAAATGAAGGCTTTTAATTTCATATTAATTCCCGTTAACTGTTCATGTTGATTGGTGATAACTGAAACTCTTCACCATAATTTTCTCTTGCAAACAGTAGTTTAGTTTTGTATAAATCATGCACTATGTGCATAATGTAATCAATCATTGAATCATGGAATGAGATAGAATTTCATTGTTGATCTTCTCTATTTTTTTCATGTTTTTGCAAGCTGGCATTTTTCTTATTTCCTAGCTAGATCTATGCTAAAAATTTTACATCCTAAACACACTCCTAATGCGCTCCAACATATTCGGTTTTGGTTCAGCACACCAGACCCTTTTCTGTCTTCATGTCAACATAGTCTATCACTCTATCTATCAATCACCAATTTTGACCTTGAAATATATCCAAATCTTAATTTCACCCTTTGATACTTGGATTGAACTAAGTATTTAACTTGATCAACTATATCCCACACGTGCATCTGGATATCTTCAATATCCAAACCTCATTGGACCTTTGGACAACCTATTCTCCTGACTATCCTACAATAGTTCAGTTAGCATCCAACAAATAAATCTTC